>OX424555.1:65746614-67219795 GCA_949152475.1 Terebella lapidaria | reverse complement strand
TCTCCTCGGCGCCGCGGATTTTGTGAATCTTGGACTGAGGAGTTTGTCTGTCTTCCGGACAAGCGTCGTTAGACAGGAGGGAGAAGCAAGCGTTCCGTGGATTCGCTGTCTTCTTCTCGTTGGATTCACTGGGAATTACGTCGGGAATTTGCAGGCCTCCATTGCCGCGATGTCTGCTATGCTGTCATCTTTAGTTAGGGGGGCGAAGTGCGGCTCCGTCTTCCCTACGCGCGCTGAGATGCCTGTCCCGTTCGTCTCCAGAGTGATTCGTTTTGTCGACGGACGCTTCCACGGTGGATTTCCGTTCCCAGGCTGCTGGGCCCGTCCAACGGGCCCGGACGCACGGCCTGCGGAAGGCAGGAGCCCCGTGGTTCGTTCTTAGACTGGACCGTCGTGTTCACGCAACCGTTCAGCTACCGTACGGCCAGTGGATTTCTACATGGTTAATGAGGCAGTTAACTACAGCCGCGGCAGCCTCGGCACAGCCGTTTGTCCGTGACTCTACCGCCCGGTCTGATCTGCATGGGGAGTTGCCGGTGGCTTCTCCCTGCGACTCCTACAGGCTAGCTGCTCACCAGTCCATGACGTCGTTAAGCCGTGGCAGCCTAGGAGGTTTTCTACGACCGTGCGGCTGTCTACCTTCTGTCTGCTTTTGCCAGCCGTGTTCTGCTCTGTGTCTCTACAGTCCTGTTGCAGCCTCGCGGGTTTTCTACTACCGGCCGTCCGTGGGTCCGTCCGTGGGTGATCGCCGGCACTGTGACCCCCCCACCCCCCCCCCCACCATCGTCCGTCGGCGTTGCTAGCTGCTGGGAGCTACTGCACTGTTTATCTGATTTGCCGGCCGCTATATGCACCGTGTCTTACCAGCGCAGCTACAGTCCGGGGGTTTTCTACTGACCGGCTGTCGGCCGTCCGTCCGTACGCGCGTCTTCGTCGGCTCCATGACCCCCCCACCAGCGCTGCTGCAGGGTGTCTTCTGTCCGTCCGTCCATCGTTCGTCTGCTGGTGTTACCAGCCGCTGGGAGCTACTGTTTCCAGTGCTTATGGGTTTCCTCGATGGATGTGCACCGTGTTAGATGGCCTCTCGCTAACGCCGTTCCTGCCTGTGGTGCTGCCATGTGATTGCTACCGTGGGCTGGGTGTTTGCTACACGTTCTTCCTCCTGAACCAGAGGTGTGTTTCAGCGGTGGATTCCCGTTCTCGGGCTGCCGGGACCGGCGGGTCGGTCTTGGGCTAACAGTCTGTTGAAGGCAGGGGCCCCGTTGGTCGCGCTAAGTCTGGCCCCCGACTACTCCACCGTGCAGCTCCCCGACGGCGCTGTTGATGTACTTATTGTGGACAAGTCTCCAAGACCCGGGCCGTGTTCAGCACCGTGACGACTCCACTGCCCAGGTTTCTTCTCCGGCCGCTGCTGCCTCTCGCAGGTGTTCAACCGACCGTGAAAGTGATCAGCAGCCAGCGGTGGCAAGCTCGCGGGTCTCTCAGCCCAGTGTTCCACCCCGCGATCAGCCACCGGCCGACCGTCAGTCTGCGGGCGGTACTTCATCGGCTTCCAGCTCGAGTTCTCACCGCGGGTCATCTACCACGGCGGCTAGTGTTCTCCCGGCGGTGGGCCGCCCGTCCTCTCAGGCCGGTGTTCTACCCTGCGTCCAGCCACCGGCCGACCGTCAGTCTGCGGACCGTGGTTCGTCTGCGGGTTCTCACCATGGGGCATCTGCCACGGCGGCTAGTGTTCTACCGGCGGTGAGCCGCCCGTCCTCTCAGGCCGGTGTTCTACCCCGCGTCCAGCCTCCGGCTCGATGTCAGCCCGGGCCGTGTTCAGCATCGTGGCGCCTCTCCAGCCCAGGCTACCGCTTTTTCCAGCGGCGGCAGTGCTTCGCGGTTTTTCACCTGACTGTGACCGTCAACTATAGCCAGCGGTGCCTAGCTCGTGGATCTCCCGGCCCAGTGGTTTTTCCTGCGGCCAGTCTCCGGCCGTCCGTCAGTCTGTGGACCGTTCGTCTGTCCCCAGCTCTGGTTTTCTCCGCGGTTCTGCAGCCACGGCTGCTGGTGTTCCACTGGTGGTGGACCGCCAGCCTCGCCTGACCACTGTCACCATCCAGTTCGGCCTGCGGACCTACTCCGTTCTGAGGATTGGGACCGTCCGTCCGCCAGACGTGCGGATCGTTTCCGAGGTTGGGTTTTTGATCAGCGTCATGATTTTCACTTGGGGACCATGCGGGCCACGGGGACTACTTCTTTAGGGATTTGCGTGGCGGCCGCAGGGACCAGGTCTCGCACGTGGGCTTCAACCGTGGGCGGGCATCCACATGTTCCCTGCCTCTAGATGGAACAGGGGCATCTTTTCTGCGTGACTACCCCCGTCTTTTTCCCGGAGCCTCCAGTCCTGCTTCCTCCCTTTGTGGACCAGGAGTCGGATGAACCTCCGGTCTAGAAGCCCCGGGTCTCCAGTCCAGCCAGGTCGGCGGATACCTCTGTTACGGCTTCTACCTCCAAGCCAGTGTGCATCTGGCTCTTTCCAACTCGAGTGGTCGGCGCTGGGTTCGTCCTGGCTGCAAGCCACGGAGCAAGTGACTCAGAGTTCTCCGGGCTTCTTCAGTCGGCTGTTTGTCATCCCCATGCTCGCACATGGCTGGTGACCGATTATCGTCCTCAGTCCTTTAGACAAGTTCGTCTCCAAGGGGAGCTTCTCCATGGAGTGCTCGCGGACCGTCCTCCTGTTTCTCCGCAGCGGGGACTGGGTGACTTCCTTAGATCTGAAGGATGTGCCTTTTCACGTCCCGATTCATCCCTCGTCGCGGCCCTACCCTCGTTTCCAGTGGGGCAACGTGGTTCCGCGCTCTGTGTTTCAGCCTCTCCACCGCCCCGTTCCTGTTCACCAGGGGTTTTCAGTCGGTGTCGGCGTGGGCTCACTGCAGGGTCATTCGTCGCACGAGGTACCTGGACGATTGGCTAATTGCAGCCGCGGATCGGCAGACGGTGGCCTCTCACACGGACCTGGTCGTTCAGTTTTGTCAGCGGGTCGGTCTCTTCATCAATTTCAAGAAGTCCGACTTGGTTCCTTCCCAGTGTGTCACCTACCTCGGGATGGACATCGACACGCAGTCCTTCCTGACACGTCCGACGGCAGATCGTATTCAACGTTTGAACGGCGTTCTACGGTTTTTCTCCATCGGGGTTCCCGTCGCGGCGGTGGTGTTCCTGAGGCTCCTAGGTCACATGGTGTCGCTAGAGAAGATCGTCCCTGGTGCACGGTTGCGCATGCGGTCGATCCAGTTCCACTTGAAGGACCACTGGTCTTCCGAGCAGGACTTGTCAACTCTGGTTCCGGTGGTTTCCGCTCTCCAGCCAGATCTCCTCTGGTGGTCCGATCCGGTCAACCTGCTACGGGGTCATCCGATTCACGAGTTGGAGCCCGACTTTCTCCTGTTCTCCGACGCGTCTCGCCTCGGTTGGGGTGCTCACCTCGGCGAAAGTCAAGTCTCCGGTCTCTGGTCGGCGGCCGATCTCCGGCATCACATCAATTGGCTGGAGCTCAGGGCTGTCTGGTTGGGCCTGCGCCATTTTCATCAGACGGTTGCCGGGTCCACGGTACTGGCCATGACCGACAACACGACGGTCGTCGGCTATATCAAGAATCAAGGGGGGGACACGATCAAGGGAGCTAAGCGCCTTGACTCGAAGAATCTTGGAGTGGGCGGAATCCCAGGATGTCAGTCTTCTGGCCCGACACATCCCGGGCTCCATGAACACCATCGCCGACGCCCTTTCGAGGAAGGGTCCGGTTTCCACGAACTGGTCTCTGAACCCCCAGGTTTGCAGTCACCTGTGGCGTCTTTGGGGTCAGCCTCACTTGGACCTGTTCGCCACGTTCCAGAACAATAGTCTACATCTCTATGTGTCCCCGTTCCCGGACCCTCATGCCTGGGCAGTCGACGCCCTCGCTCAGGACTGGTCCATCCTATGGGCGTACGCTTTTCCGCCGTTCTCACTGATTCCCGTGGTTCTACAGAGGATTCGGTTAAGCTCGGCCCAGATCATCTTGGTGGCTCCCTGCTGGCCAGCCAAGCCTTGGTTTCCGGAACTCCTGGAGCTTCTAACGGATCTTCCACGGTTGTTACCACCGATCCCCAGCCTGCTTCGTCAGGGACGTCAGTTTCACGAGCATCTGGGCGTTCTCCATCTTCACGCGTGGAGATTATCAGGCGTTCATTCAGAAAGGCTGGCTTTTCGAAGAACGCTGCCAAGCGGATGTCCAGAACAGTTCGGTCATCCTCAGAGCGATTATATCAAGCCAAGTGGAGAGTCTTCTCTTCTTGGTGTGGTCGACGGCAAGTTGATCCACGCCGTCCCCCTCTCCCTGCGGTAGCGGACTTCTTTGTCTGGTTGAGAGACAAGCGCAAGCGGGCTCTTACTACTGTCAAGGGATACCGTGCGGCATTGTCTAATGTGCTAGCTTCTCACGGTTTGGACATTTCTACATCACGGGAGATTTCGGCCTTGTTCAAGTCCTTCGCCCAGGATTTGCCTCCGGTCTCCCGCGCACCAAAATGGGACTTGTCATTGGTCCTTTGTAGCCTCAATGAATCTCCATATGAGCCTCTCGAGGAAGCGGAGCTTCGCACAAGACTGTGTTCCTGTTGGCCCTTGCTTCCGCGAAGCGGGTCAGTGAGCTTCAGGGACTGTCTGCGGAGGTCTTACACCCGGAAGATTGGTCTTCTGTTACCCTCCAGTACCATCTGGGGTTTCTTGCCAAGACCGAAACTCCTTCTGCCCTGGCGGCTGGGATGCGAACGTTCTCTGTCCCTGCCTTATCTCAGTTGGCAACTGACTGTGGGGATCTGTCCCTGTGTCCGGTGCGTGCGTTACGGTTGTATCTGAAGAGGACTAAGCCTTCACGACCAAGGGAATCTCACCTCTTTCTCCCGTTTTCGGCATCGAGAGGACAGGTCTCCAAGAACACGATCTCGCTTTGGATCAAGGCTGTTGTTACACGTGCTTACAGTAAGGATCGTCGGGACCTACATCAGCTCTACGGTCGTACGGCTCACAAGGTTCGCGCCATCTCCACTTCCTGGTCGTTTGCACACAACATGTCACTTCAGGATCTCATGAAGGCAGCCACTTGGAGATCTCACTCTACGTTTTCCTCATTTACCTGCGCGATGTATCGCTCCTCGCGGATGACCTCTATCGTCTGGGACCCATCGTCGCAGCACAAGTCATCGTGCAACCCACTGCTTCTTCTGCCAAGAGTCCGGGGGGGGGAGCGCCGTCTCAACACCTAGCTACGGCTCATCGCCTCACAAGGGACTCGACGACAGGTATGTAATCTCAGATTCTTCTGGATTACAAAGTATCTCTCAGTATACTATTAACTTCCGAGCTACTCTGTGGTTAATTAGTATTATAATTACTATAGGAAAGGAGCGGGTTCCTTATCCTTTATACAGTAATTATAGTCACTGGTATTATGCATAGTTCTCATCCTTCTACTTTCAGGGGATGATCTTGTGCAAGGCGTACTTTCTCTCTGAGGGGCCCACCACCGGCAGGCCATTCCCCAGAGTCAGAGGTAAGTATCGCTTAGCATAACAAATCAAAAGTTCTAAAATAACTTTTATTTTTATACTATGCATACTTACCTCTGACGTTGGATGGTCCCACCCTCCTCCCCGCTGATTATCTTCTTGTCTTTTCAGAAGATAACCTTCAGTGATCAAGTGTTGCAACTCAACAAAAGTGAACTGGGAGGCAGTGGACCGGCACGATTATGCTACCACACGGAGGGTGAACTGCTCAGGTAACTACCATTACTAACGCAGGGTCTAAACGGACCGGCTAACTTTCGTTTAGCTTTTTCACCCATATTTCATGTGTGGTTGGCGAATGAGGGCTCGCCAATTACACGACCCCAGAGTCAGAGGTAAGTATGCATAGTATAAAAATAAAAGTTATTTTAGAACTTTTGATTTATATAGAGTCTAGTACCCCTTTATGTCCCCACTCTGAAATAGCCGCATCACTTGCAATCATTTCATCATGATTATTTGATCATGCCATACATCATACGATCATGTATTTATGAATGTATTACTGTCATCACATGACACACGTAATTCTTCTCGAGTGAGTGAGTTGCATTTAGGCATATAGATCTAGCACACACCTTACGGCGTACAAAACTAACTCACTCAGAATTGGTTTTCCAGGCATATTTATCCTGGAAAATAATTGTGTGTCATCGTTAGTAAATGAACAGCAAACAACTGCTGAAATGTTCTGTGTGGAGTTTTCAAACTATTTTTGGTAAAATGTGCGCTGACCAATTGTTAATCCGTTCATATCGAGAGATTTTGAATAGCTTATCAACATTTTCAGCAGCCATTGCTAAAACCATGCATGCACAAAACCAGGCCTCAAGCCATGTCAGTCTCATGTCACAGGAGTACATTTTTGAGCGGTTGGCTCTTCTCTGTTAGTCGATTTTGTCTAGTTGCATTAGGCTGACGAAGTCTGTTCATTCTCTCAATCATCAATCACTCCCTCATACGATCATGCCATACATCATGCCATACCAGGCTGGTGACATGAAAACTTGACTGTTGACATTCAGTCAAGTCTTCGAGAGAGCATTTTATTGCGAAACAGTGACAAATGACCAGAACATTTTGTAGATCTATGTTGCTTGTAAATCACTCTTGCCGATCACACCGTTCTCTCACTGTTCATTCCAACAGAGATTGCACAATGTATGACCGTGCACCGAGAACCCTGACTCGACCTCATGGACAGACGGTGGAACATGTCGGACCCGGCACTTACGAACCTGGCACTGCCAATGCAAAGAACCTCAGAGCAGGTACATTAAATAAAATTACCAGTGAACCAGTAGTCAATAATGCATATACAATTTCTTGTCCTGTTCATAGATCTTTTGTAGCGGTTATATTTATTCTATATCCACACAGATGGCTATGCACCCTTTCTGTCGATGACAAGCAGAGATTCGTTCCTGAATCCGACAGACACAGTCATTGCTGCACCTGGCCCAGGACAGTATGATCCTGCCAACACACAGCAGTACGTCAAGGTGAGTACCAGCTCAGCTGTCCTACATACTGTGTTGTAATCATTTGGAAGAAATTCTCAGCAGTCTCTGGAATGCAGGATGACATTCAGTATTGGATGATAACAGTGAAATGGACACTTTCATAACTTGCATAGAACTGCCATGGATGGTATTCCCATGGTAACTGTATACACATCCATACACTGGTATTTGATTCTATAGGGTGGCCGCACGATGGCCAATCGGGCCTCGAGGTTCTCCGAGATTAGTCTCAGTCAGGTGGACACTCCAGGACCTGGCTCCTACAACCTGTCCAAGAGAGGCGACTGGCTCAAAGACACCAGGAAATCCACGTCCGCACCTCCTGAATCCTCACCAACGCAAGCACCCACTAAAATTGTAAATGTAAGTGATAACACATTTGTGAGAGATGTTGACTGTGATGAATGTATTTTAAAATATACTAGTATATACTGCCTGTCAAAAGTCTGGAATCGCTTTATCATATTCATCATTGATGAGGCAATAATCAGTCTACAATGACAAATTGCACACCATCATGCACATAAATTTGTTTTCCATGTTTCTATCATGTTTCTTGTAAATATTGCATGTATGGATGAAGATAGTGACAGTTATCCAATGCGAGGTTGAATGAAAAATATGGCAAAATTTCGCGTTTTTGGGAGGCAATGTTTTGTGGTCAGTCGTTCCACTAGGTACACACCTGGCCATAACACTTAGTTTCGAATGGGATCGTATTCCACAAAATGATATCCAGGAACCATAGCGATCAAGCAAGTCACGATGCAATGCTTGCATACAGGCCAGTGGTGGAGCAACCCGCTACTGAATTGTTGTATTTGTTCACTGCTTCGTCACGCACGCCCTGTGCAGCACATTTTTTAAAATTTGTGATACTGTTCACAACATTGCTATTTACAAATAGGTTTTAGACTCATGATTATTTCTATTTATGTATTTATCCTTTCCATGAGAACAACTGTTCTGGAAAACAGTAATAATACCTGTAAAGGTATTGGAAACATCCTTTTAATGGTGTTCAGATACAAAATCACTGCAAAAAAACGCCCCCATAAAACGTGAAATTTCGCCATATTTTTTATTCAACCTCACATTGGATAACTTTAACTATCTCCATTTATACATTCGTTATTTACTGTAAAGTACCTAATAGAAGCACGTTACCTAATAGAAAGGCACCCCCCCTTTTTGAAGATTGGGCGAGTGCGCGGGAAAAAAAAATATACCTAGAAGCACGCGTGAGAATCAGAGAATGGGATGAAACTTCATTCTTTTACCCATGTACACACACTAGTAAACCAGGCTTTGAGGGGGGGGGGGGTGAAGTGCATGGATATGAGCCTGGACAGGCTGGCTCCCAATGACAGACCGCGATTCAGTTGATATCCGATCACTGTTGCAATAATCTGCCCACCCCTCTTCAAAAAGAAGTGAGACACCCGACTGTTTTCCCTGGGAATGTGTCCTACTACGGACTGGTTTTTCATGACGGCGACGGCAAATCAATCGTGTTTGTTGTCCACTTCCGCTTCACAAACAAGTTTCTCGCCTTTTTCAGGAGACCAGTTATTTTCATACACATGGAAGACACGAATGAATGAATTTGTGTTTGTATTTCGCACCAATGTCAGGAAACGCCATTGCCGGAAGCCTCAAATGCGCATGCGCACACTGGCCAAGGAAACTTCCTTGTAAACAAAGCCATGTGCATGCTACCGTAAATTCGCGAGTTCATTTTATACATCACCAATCTAAACTACTACATGCTCCTTTTCGATCCTTTGGATCGTTCTGGATAGAAATTCGCGTACTGAAAGCAAGGCACGATCGTCTGCCTGCATGACTCGAGCGCTCCTTTTGCCGCCAAAACCGCCGCGCATATGCGCGCGCAGCTGCGCAGAAGCTTCACTTTTCTGTCCACCGCCATTTTTGCTTGGCAGCTTTGGATTTTGGTTCCCGGTGAATTCGTAGAATTTAGTCTGCAAACTAGACTTTTGCGATATATTCTTACGGAATTTCACCTGCCACGTTCATAGACATCGTTTTGTGTCTATTTGGATAAGTATTGGTCGATAGTTTGTTACTTGCTAGATCGTCAGCGATTTGTATAGCCAGTTCACCCTATTATCGTCCATCCGTCGTACTTGATAGTGTACTTGTTGTTTACATCTATCAATAGTTCTACGTTAATTTTCTACTGTATATATTGTGTATACGTATACTGTAGTTTATATATTCGTAGTCCTCTTAGGGTTCTTTTTCAGCGCGGTCTCAGGTTTGCATATATTGCCTGCCCTGTTACTGTGTGTGGTTAGTTCCCTTGTGTGATCATGACTTCACAATCCTCCCTTGGTACCGGTGCCATGGACGAACGTCCATGCCCGAAGTGTCTGGTCAATACCCTCCGAGGAGGGGAGAAACACAGTTTGTGTTTCGACTGTTTAGACCATGGCCCGGTATCTATGGAGGATTTGAGGTGTGATCTGTGTCGTTTCTGGCGTCCCTCTTCCTTCGTGCAGGCGACTGCAAAGTATTCCGAAGCCTCGTTGGCTCGTCGGGATGCTTTGAGGCTTGCGGAAGCTTCGGCTCCGCAAGTCCGCCAGTCGCCCATGGAGGTGGAGACTCCGCCTGTGACGGCACAGATTGCGTCCGGTGTTAGCCAGCCCCTGGGGCTAACACAGGACATGGTCAACGCGGCTGTGCAATCTTTCTTTGCACAGTCGTTATCGTCCCTTCAGGGTCCCCTCCTGCCGGGTCTCTCTTCCCTGCTTGGACAGGGAGTCCCGGCCGGTTCTTCGGCTGCCCCTTCGTCGCAGGGAGAGCTTGCTCCCCCTGTTGGCAAGAAGTCGAAATCTTCTAAGAAGAAGGTTTCAGTTCTTGCCAAGGCGAAAGCAGCCAAGGAACCGCACTCCACCTTCGTCGTCTCTCAGTCGGGGCCGATCGAGGTGGAGGGGTCCGTCGTCTCTTCCCCGGGGCCTTCCAAGAAGAGGAAGCGTGCTTCCTCTAAGCGCCGTGGTGCTGAGACCACATCGATTTTCGATGTGGCTCAGGCTTCCTCCGACCTCTCGGTGGGCGACGATCAGGCTTCGGGCTTCGATCGGCGGAGCAGCTTGGATGGCTCATTCGGGTCCTCGGTCTCGAGGTTCGAGGGGGGAGAGTTCCCCTTGTTTGGGGGATGAGGCTCTCGATCGTTCGTGCGATCGGGAGTCTTCACTTGGCGGTCGTGCTCCTGGTCCTCGATCAGGGCACGATCGGGCGGGTGGTGCTGGGGTCGTTCCTCAGGGCCACTCAAGTCCTGTGTACGCGGATGTAAGTCGCCGGACGGGCGCGATCGCTGAGCAGGCATTCCCTCGCCCGTCCTTTGATGTACCCTTGGGGTCATCGAGGTCTTCGGTCGGACCTGTGAGGTCCAACGATCGGGGGGGTCGAGTGGAAGCTGATCAGGAGTCGTCCTCCTCGGAGGATGAGACTTCCGATCAGGCCGGGGGTTCTAACTTCCGGTGGGCTTTGGAGTCGGTCGCAAGGCGAATGGACTTGCCGATCGATGCTCCAGGGCCCTCACGGGGAACCGGTAGGTTCGCGTCGGCGCCAGTTCGTCGGCCGATCCGGCTCCCTGTGGCTCCCGCGTTGGTCAAGTCCTTCGACAAGATCAACAAGGGAGTTACGGCTAAGAAGGATGTGGCTCGTACGGAGTCGACATTCCCGACTAGCCGTGTTCGACCTGAGTCGATCGACACCTATCGGACTGTAGAGTCCGAGGGTGGACATCAGACTTCCGTCCCGGTCGAAGACCCTAACCTTCACCTGCTTTCCCGGAAGCAGGGTACGGTCTGGTCAGCTTATGTGAAAAAGGCTCGCCTTTCTCACTGGCAGACGCTGTCTCATCAATTGATGGGGCAGCTCTCGTTGACAGATCACCTGACCACTTTGGTTCAGGAGTTTGTGGACGAGGCGGATCTGGAGGAGGGGAGTCGCGCCAACTTTCATGCAGCACTCGGCGTCTTGGCCGGAGTGCTCCATGCTGCTGAGCGTGACAGTGCGCACCTGGGCGCACAATTGGATCTCACCATGCGTGATGCCGATCTCCGTCTGCTTGACATGTCCGCTACGGACGTCGCTGAGCTACGTGGGAGGCCGCTCTTCTCAGGCTATACCTACGCCAACCTCTCTCGATCGGATATTTCCGTCATGCGGGAACATCTCCGGGATGAGGCTATGGCCAAGGCTTTGCTTGGGAAGTCGGCGGGGTCTGGGACAGGGTCAGAAGCCTGCCCAACCTCAGGCACCACATGCACCCGCTTCTACGCAGCCGCCCTTTCGGGGGGCGCAGCCTCCCCCTCCCCAGGGGGATGGCAAGCGCGGAGGCAAAGGGGGTGGACGCTTCAAGGGCAAAGGGAAAGCTTCTGGTAAGAAGTGACTCGTTGCGGGAAAGCGTAGGCTCTGTGGAAGGTTCAGTTCTGTCGGAATTCGATCTTCCACAACCTGGTCCAGTCGGGGGACGCCTGGCTCAGTTCGTCCAGAACTGGAGCGATCTGGCGTCGTCAGACAATTCAGTCGTGGCATGGGTGAAGTTCGGTCTCACCTTCAGATGGGAGGCTGGAAAACCACCGATCAGACCCAAAGCGTGGTTCTTCCCTGTGCCCGGCGATCGGGAAAAGTTTCAGCTTCTGCAGCACGAGGTGCAGCAGTTGCTAGAGAAACGTGCGATCGAGGTGGTCAAGGACGAGAGAGGATTCTATTCTCTCATCTTCCTAGTGCCGAAAAAGACAGGCGGGTGGCGTCCCGTTTTCGATCTGTCAAACCTCAACAAATTCCTGATCATACCCAGGTTCAAGATGGAGTCGGCGCTTTCCGTCCAGAAAGCTCTGTCCAAGGGGAAGTGGGCAGTCAGTATCGACGTCAAGGACGCGTACTTACATGTGCCAATACACCCAGCCGATCGGCGATACCTCAAGTTCGCCTTCGAAGGTTCGGTGTATCAGTTCAGGGTACTTCCTTTTGGAGTAGCCACCGCCCCTTACGTGTTCACCCGTATCGTGAGGACGATGGCAGCCAGGTTTCGATCGGTTGGAATTCAATTCCACCATTATATCGACGATTGGTTAATCATAGCCGACTCCCCGTCTCAGGCTATAGAGCAATCCGGGTTCGTCCTCAGGTTGGCGACCAGCCTCGGCTGGATCCCCAATTGGGCGAAGTCTCATCTGTCCCCGACACAGAGGTTCGAGTATGTCGGGGTAGATTACGATCTAGAGCGAGGAGTAGCTCTTCCTCCGCGGAAGAGAGTTCTCAAGGCGATTGCGGCGATGGAGGTCGCGCTGACGCAGTCGTCGATCACAGCTCGACAGTTTCTGTCCATCATCGGTCTGTTGGCGTCGATGGAGAAACAGGTGCCGTTCGGCAGGTGCTTCCTCAGACCCATTCAATGGTGTCTAGCGTTGCAATGGCGGATCCTCACCGATCGACTAGACCAAGTCGTATCGGTGGACGATCGTGCTCGGGAAGCAATGCATTGGTGGCGGGACCATCGGAATCTTTTCCGAGGGATGCCACTGGCGGAGTATCTGCCCGATCGGACCTTCTTCACCGATGCGTCAGAATTGGCTTGGGGAGCTCATATGGACGAGCACGAACTTTCTGCTGTGTGGAACACGAGCGAGAGGGCGTTGCACATCAATGTCCTAGAGCTGCGAGCGGTGAGACGTGCGTTCGAGATCTGGGGGCCTCAGAGTTCCCCAGGGACGAAGTGGTTGGTCTTCACAGACAACAGCACAGTAGTGGCGCACATAAACAAACAAGGTGGAACTCGGTCGAGTCAGCTTTGTTTGGAGGCCGAGTGTCTGATCAGGTTTGCCTTCAAGTACCGTCTGTTTATCAGGGCGAGGCACCTGCCGGGTCGCAGGAATGTCCTAGCGGACGCTCTGTCGAGACCGGACAAGATCATAGGCACGGAGTGGAGTCTGCATCCGGGGGTGTTTCGGCGCGTTTGTCAGGCGTTCGGGACACCGAACATAGACCTGTTCGCAACCTCTCGGAATCACAAGCTCCCGGTCTACTTCTCACCTCTGCCAGAGAGCGAGGCACTGGCTGTGGACGCGATGTCTCAGTCGTGGGACGGGATGTTCGGGTATGCGTACCCGCCAACTCGGTTCCTAACAGAAGTGCTGCACAAAGTAGCCAGGTCTCAGTGCGAGATTCTGTTGGTGGCGCCATGCTGGCCGATGCAGGCGTGGTTCCCCCTGCTACTGTCCCTCCTGATCGATGTACCACGGGTTCTCCCGATCGAGGACAGGTTGCTGAAGCAACCGGGGCGGGATATATTTCACGATTCCGTCCACGTGCTCAAATTACACGTGTGGAGGCTATCGAGCGATCCTTCCAGGAGGCAGGATTTTCTCAGCAGGTGTCCGTACATCTCGCGAGAAAGAATAGGAGATCCTCCTCTAAAACGTATGAGGCTAAATGGAGAGTATTCGTACGTTGGTGTAACGGAAGGCGCATTGATCCGCTCTCTGCCCCTCTGAATGCAGTGCTAGACTTTCTCTGCTATCTCTTTGATAGGCTTAATTTGAAGCCTACTACGATCGAGGGATACAGGTCCATGCTGGGCCCTGTATTCCGTGCTAGGGGGATCGATTTAACTAATAATCGTATCCTTGCTGATCTCTTGGCGTCCTTTAGGACGCAAAGGCCACGCGGAGTTCCTACTCTACCGGATTGGGACATGGCTTTTGTGCTATATTGTCTTACTAAAGCACCTTGGGAGCCTCTCAAGGAAGTTTTTTTGCAGAGGTTAACTCTTAAGACTTTCCTGCTAGTTATGCTAGCAAGTGGTCGAAGACGCTCAGATGTCGCGGCGATCGACGTATCGCGAGTCGCATTTGGCGCGGATGGGTCCGTTTCCTTATACCCAGTACGTGATTTTATGCCTAAAACACGTGCTGCAGTTGAGGGCGGGAAAGCGTTCTCCCCTATCGTAATTCCGTCACTGGGCGGTTACGTAGGACGGAATGAGCCGGACGCTCTATTGTGCCCGGTAAGAGCGCTGAAAATCTACATCGATCGTACCAGATCGATCAGGAAAGATCGCAAGCGATTATTTATTTCCTATCAGCCTAATAGGGCTACGGATATCTCCACAGCTACACTATCCCGATGGGTGAAGGTTGTAGTGAGGACTGTCTATGCGGAGTCAGGTGCTGACGATCGAGTCACTTACAAAATATCGTCCCACCAAATCCGACACATCTCGATGTCTTTGGCGGCCAGGTCGAATATTCCGTTGGAATATATCGTGAGGGCTGGAATGTGGACTAATTCTATGACATTCATCGGGTTCTATCTGTCCAATGCTGCCGAACTTCAGGACCAGTCGTCCAGATTTAGACTGGGTCCGCTGGTCGTAGCGCAAGCTGTTGTTTGAACCAGCTGGACAGAAAAGTCTTGGTTTTAACGTGCACGTGTATTTAAGCAACACTTTGTGTTTGTGTTTGAGTTTCTTTATGTTACGGTCTCAAGTAGAGTTCCGTTTTCCACCGATGGGTGAAGAAGAAATTCGTGCATGTCGGAGGCAAGCGATCGCACCGCTAGGTGAGTATCTTTATTATATTACTAAAGATATATCGAAAATGTAGCATTTTAGCGATTCGCTTGGAAATCAAGACTATCGTCTGTTTTCATGACTCTCTAGCACTACTGCTCCACCGCCTATCCTTTGATTCTAAGGAGCATGTAGTAGTTTAGATTGGTGATGTATAAAATAAACTTCCCAAATTTTAATTGTAAATTTGCCGTTTATTGTTATTACTCACCTCTAAACTACTACAGTAAAGGCCCTCCCATCCATCCCCGCCAGTTGTGTGCTAGGGGCTTCCTTTTGTCGTTTTTTGGACAGAAAAGTGAAGCTTCTGCGCAGCTGCGCGCGCATATGCGCGGCGGTTTTGGCGGCAAAAGGAGCGCTCGAGTCATGCAGGCAGACGATCGTGCCTTGCTTTCAGTACGCAAATTTCTATCCAGAACGATCCAAAGGATCGAAAAGGAGCATGTAGTAGTTTAGAGGTGAGTAATAACAATAAACGGCAAATTTACAATTAAAATTTGGGAAATTTAGCATTTCTCAAGAGAAGCGCCTCAATTTATGATATTTCGTGAGTTATTAGACGCGCACCCCAGCCCTCCCACTCGCGCACTGCGCGTCTATTAAGTACTTTACGGTACATGGAACATGGTAGAAACGTGCAAAACAAATCGATGCACATTATGGTATGCAATTTGTCATTGTAAACTGATTATTGCCTGGTCAATGGTAAATATGATAAAGTGATTCCAGACTTTTGACGGGCAGTATATTTTCAAAAATATTAGCCTGAATTTTTTTCGTAGATTGATTGAATATATTAGTACCTACTGGTAATCAAAATACAAGTACTTGTACATGAAGTAAATGACGTATAATATTACATCAAAATTAATACAGGGTAACACATGAAAACAAAATTTGCTTATTTCAACAGTGGTCCATCGTATTAACACACATGGTACATGTCCTGTTGATGTTTCAGAGTCGCCTGAAGTTTCAACGACAGCCGGTTGCTCCCTCGATACCGACACCCGGCCAGGCGTATGGATACGAGGAGAATGATGATGGCTCACTGCGTAAACAGGACCCGCCAAATAAGGACGGCACCATGGGCCCAGCTTACTACAACGTGGATGCTGTAAGTAGTATGGGGGGGGGCTGTACGCCAGATAAATATTAATATTGTGTATATATATTTTGTACAAAACAAATGCAACTACTGTATCCATGAGGCATAAATATTTGTTTCTTTTCACAGAACAACGATACCCCTGCTAACCCATCAACCAAATACAAAGGCATCCATTTCGGCAAGCTGACGTCCGGGCGCATGAACTTCTCCGGCAAGGATGGCCCAGGACCTGGGGAGTATGAACCTTTCGTTGCTGCTGGACCTCCGGCACAAAATGTCAACATAAACAACGCAGACAGAGTAAAGTTTGATGCCAAACTCCCGCGATACCATGAACTGGTCGTCAAAGATGAAGAGAAAAAGGTTGTTACCAGAAGATGATATTGACATAAAAAATATATTTTTAGTTTAAATGCACAAGGTTTGCATGCGCATGCCCATAGATTTGTAAAGATTAGCCAAATTAGCATGATAAATAACCTGAATGAGATAATGTCTTTAGTAACCAATGAAATTTACTAATGAGATTTACTTGAGGTTTACCAAGTTGACAATATTCACAGCAAAGTTCACTGTGTCTCTAGGCTGTACCTGGTCCTGGCAAGTATGAGGTTCGAGGAATATTTGATGTTGAGCCTCCCAAAGTCAACACAGAGGGCATCGAGGTGGAGCATCCGCCATTTGGATCACAGGCCAAAGTATGTAACAGTCAAACCTACTTGTTTGATTTGGAATTGATTATTTTGTTGGCTATAGTAAGTACAACAATGAAACATATTGGTACATTTTTGTTGGCTGGACGACTCCTGCACAATTTCTGTATTCACTAGAGGGCAGCACATATTGTGCAGTAAATGTTGAGAGCCTACCTGTGTGGTCACCAGGGGACCTCACGTGAATGATATTCATGCAATAAAGAAAATTGATGTAACATCTTCCACATTCAGAATGTCCGCTTCAGAATTCAGCAGTAACGACTTTTCCATGTACCACGACTCTACAAGTATTGATGTCATAAACATGTGTAAATGATGACATGGCCTACTGGTATTCAAGTTCTGTAACAAATACTGCTCATCCGTCATCCAAAGTATTGAAATATTGTTTCGTGAATTGTTAATGTTTGATGTAACTTTTACAAAGAAAATGTATGCACACGGGTAAATGTACAATTGCCATATATATCATCAATTCAAATTGTGCTAAAAAATGCCGAACTGTTCACATTGATTTTGATATGAATGCCTTCATGCTTGGCATTATTATGGATTTCTTTCTCAATGTCCTTGATATCAACTCTGTTCTGACATCAGGTTTGCTTTATTGTTTTTCACAGAAATCATTTTCTATTTACATGTAGTGGTTGGACACCATACCTAGCCACACCTGGCTGTACAGTGTTGCTCTCTGAGAACAAAGATGACAGATATTGCCTAACTGTGCCCTGGGGGTTATATACATGTATACATCAGACAGTAAAATACATGTATAGCTACCTCAGGGCTGTACACAGAAAGAGCAGCTCAGCTTGGTGACATTATCAGCTAACAAAGCCTGCAGCATCTCATAATGTAGGCTCATAAAGTACACATCACAAACCGCAATCCTGTCATGGCAGTTATTATCAAAACTCAACGTTCTTTGCACTTTCATTAGCAAAGGAACCTTTGATTATTGCCCACACCTGTCAGAGTGCTTGTAGCATATATAAATTTGCGTAAATGTCTGCGAATATTTTCACACAGATACAAAAGTCCGGATAGGACAATCTTCGGTTATTTTATGAAAGATTACCCTTTTTCATGTTCTCACTTCAGTTGATGTATTGGAAGGTAGTGTACATGTACACTTAAATTGTCTGATAGCGAATTAGTTGACACATGCACCAGTATTATACCTAAAAGGTGTATATATACTGTGATTTCATAATGGAGACTTATCGAATTGGTGGTTACACATCAGTTGGTACACCTCAACCACCAAGCAACAAAAAAGCGAAACATACTGGTCAAATTATCATGATTGAGTCTGTGATCTTGCTGATAGCATTGATGTTTGCCCGTCTAAAGCTTTGAGGTGTTCATTCAATACATATATGATTTTGTGGAATTAGATTCATCAAGTGCTCAGCGAAATGAACTAGTTGCGTGTTTTCGGACTCAGCTCAGTTTTGCTTTCATCTTCGGACCACATATAAATGACCACAATTTGAGGTGCAATTTGACTGGATTTGATGTCGTGATGGCCTGTGTGTCACATGCTGTGACCGACTGGTGACCACAGTGTAAAATCCCGGTCAGGGAAAGCAGATGATATGACATGCTGATTGGCCCGTAATAACGGGGTGTTTTTCACCTCGTAGCCTGTGGTTTTGTCCTGAATCGATGAAGCATCAGGGTAAAACTAATTTCACGGCTCTGTGACAATCGTAATAAGTTTCGGCACTGAGCAGTTTATTGTGTTACTGAAAAGCTCGTCTTTTTATTCACTCCATGGTATTGGTCTAGTTGTCAGCCACGGAACATCAGCCAAGGGTCGGCAATAAACTGGCCTTGGTCGCACATAAATGTTGCGTGACAGCAGATCGGCAGCTTTAGTTAAATTCCAACTATCACTGTGAGAATTTATAGGGCTTTTATGTTTTGGTATGAAAATATTTTGAACCATGTGCAAATTGGTTTTCATTAAATTTATGTCATGGAGTTGCCTGAAGTGAACTATTACTTTAAAAGTGATCTGAAATAAACAATTACAATTTCTCTCTTTTTATACTTAACATGTCATGATCATAAATTATAAAATTCTTTACACATTCAGTAGATTTTCTTCATTTTCCTTATGATTTGAAGTCTTTGTCCCTTATTCTATATTTTTAATGCCATCATCATGATTTATGTAAAGACTTTCTGAATAGTTTTGTCAACATATCAACCCTAGTTGTACATTCTTGAATGATGACAAAGCCTTTGATAGGTTTCACCGTACATGATGCAAATTAGCATTTACCAAAAAAAAGTAAAGCTCAGTTAAGACCATAATGATAGTCTTACATAACCCAAAACCATACAAAAAATGTGATTTCCGTTCTCCAGTTTTCGCCACTTTTCACTAAGCAGCTTGTTGAGGAAAACTTTGTCTGTTGTTTCCTGATGTGTTGCGTCACTGTTTCGTGGCTTATGTGGCCTAACCATCGGTCAAAGCTCTCACACTTACGCCAATTATCTGACAGACCCAGAACCTAATACATATCAAATTACTTGGACTTCTGATGGTATAATGGAAACTTGATAGCTTCTGTCAGTCTGTTTGAAACAACCACTGATGTCTCTGTCTAGGCTCAACAGAAGGTATTCAATGGGGGAGTGTCATGCATAGATTAAGATAAAAAAAGGGTCTAGTTTAGATGCCTGATTACAGCAATCTGGTCTGTCTGTGGAGCGGCAGCGCAGACACGAGTTTGTGCTCCTGTCAGAAAGCAGGGTCACCGACTGTCCATGGCATGATGTGCGATGCATTTTCTTATCACTGATGTACAGCCGAATCCTGATCCATACAGTCATGCAAATTGTCTATCAGTGAACTGCTCACTCATTGCCTAGTCATTAAGTCAATTAGCAAACAGAGATTCACTCGCTGGAGTTGTCTACCATGCACACTTGACAACAGATGGTGGAGAATCTGATTTTTCTACTCATCAATTTCTGCTGATGTTGAGACCTTTCTACCTTGAAAATTTTTTAAAAATTCAGAGTTCGATGATTTTAGACGATGCACCGATGGATGTCAAAATATCATACTGGTCAAATCAAATTTTCAACTTACCTAAAATGTACAGTACAGAACCCCTCAAGGTCATTAGAAATCAGTGTTTATCTGAAAACCATGATGTTATATGTAAAAAAATATGTCAATAAGATGTTGAAAAATGTAATGACAAGTTACAAAAGTCTACTGCCTTGCTTGTAGCGTTTTGTGGCCGCGAAGAAGGAGGTTCCTGCTCCCGGCTCCTATAACGACCCTCGAGTGGCTCTAGATTCCCTCAAGCGGGTGTCCGGCCTCAAGCGGAGTCCCTTCGGTCAGACGTCTGTGCGCTTCAAACCGCTCAGTGGCGGCAAGCAAAACCCAGGTACATATATACATATATCTGTACTATTGATACATGTGGTATTGTTTGGCTTAAACTACTATTACCAGTACACATGATAATAGATGCGTTCATGCTAATTTTCTTTTAGTTATAATTACTACAATCATGTACATACATAATTATAGAAATGTATAGAAAAATGATCATAAACGAACATAATATTTAGGATTTTCTTTTTATTACTGGGACTGATTGAGACAAACACTTTGCTCGGTGTGATTGCAGACCAGGAGCAAACTTTTACGTTTATCTCAGAAAATATTACCAAAGCTTGGAGAAGCACTTCTGAAAGTGATATGAAGTTTATGGACCACTACATTATGATGTATGAGCTCGAGACAAACTTTTCATGGAGGCGAGGGCAGTGAGCTGTTTGGGAGAGGAGCGGGACTATGTATTGGACTCTGTCAGACTGGGAGATGGATCACACACGGTGCTGATAGCAAGACTTTTGACACACTCGACTCCAGCCACTCTCCCAAGGTCCCGCAGTGCGATGTCATATCTACTCTGGGACTTTTCCCGTTGCCAACGCAATCCAGCCGATTGCCGTCAGTATCGCAGAAAGCGACGGCAACAACGAGGCAAATCTTATGTGACCCTCCACAGCGGACGCTTTCCTTCCTATCACATCCATTAAAGCTCTCCATCTGGCAATTATATCGCTCCTTTTGTCTTGCTCCCACTACTTAACCCTGCCCTTGTTTGGTTTCTGACTTGGAGGCACTCAAAGAGCGAAGTCAGAAGTCAGGAGCTCGCAAAAAGACGGAAAACATTAGGCAAACAGAATTTTGTTTCATATCATTCAGAGTCTATGTACACAGTGATACCCATTGGAGGTCGGAAAAACCCTTATCAGGTATTGTTTTGAATTTATATTCTGCAGGGGAAAAGACAGTGAGGGAAATGGCATGAACATGTACATCTGTTCAGCTATCATTCACTGGTACATGTCGGGAAACATGGTACGGGTAAAACTGCCTAAGATTGAGAAAGTAATTTTGAATTAGACAAAATATGTTTCTGTCTAATCACATTGGACTAGAACATATTCCAGATGCCCGAGACATCGGAGGAAATTAAGGAAGCGGTAGTCTGGAGTTGGATAATTAGATCTTTGTCCAAAGCTAGCCATATTTTCACAGTACCTTTCCATCATACTGTACAGGTACATGACTTGCATCCAATTTGTATATCATGTACACATGGATACATAAATTGTACATTCATTCATGTACTACGTATCTTGTGATAAATTACTCCTACCAGTGAATGTTTTAAAAAAATCATCATAGTAATACTGTACCGAAAACAAGCCATACATGTACATGACACTGAATGTACATTGATTTGATTCAAATGATTATTCATAAATCTGAAAAAAAAAGACGATGCATAGACAGTATCAGTACTGGTACTGTTCAATACCAACAAAATCAAATTATTGGCATATATATATACGTTACAACCTCCTGAAGATCATACAATTTGACTGTTTACTGCACTAGCCACTTTACCCAGAGTCTATTCATCAAAAATAAAATTGAACACATTATCTGGTGAGTCATCAATAAGATATAACACAGCCTGGGATGCTCAGTGTCATGGAAATAGCCCGACCGTGTTCTGGCTTATGTATCTCCGCCTTATAAGGTCATCAGGTCTTCCACGGTGCAAAGATACAAATATGAACACAGCAAGAAGCGTTTTTTTGGTCATAAACCTCCCTGGTTCTCTCCCCGAACCCCGGTACGGTACGGGGCTTGTCGACCAACTTAAGACATCCGCTGATACAATCGCAACTGATTGTGAAGTGGATTTTTCATGGCCCAAGTCGGGCAGGCGATAAGATCTGGGAACCCGAAGTCCGCTTGCTCGCTCCCCCTGCGATTGTCCCTTCCTCCGAGCCCAGGCTCTCCGGCCCATGTATCCGTCCCAGCCTAATCGAGATGTATGGCAGAGTTATCCAGCCAAACTGTGGCAGGGAGGTAAATTGCCCAGAAATTGGTCAACAGAGAGAATCAATTTGTAATCGTACCAATTTACTGCCATTCTTCCAAGGAGTTCTTGATTGAGGGAATGAACTTGTTTTTACGGACATGACGGCACTGAAGGGTTGGGGGGAAACCTCCTATAAAATGTCCTGGCAATCAAGAGAAATGCTCACAAATGTCAGGATGACTTGAGGGAAAATCAAAGATCCCTTCAAGAGATAAAACGTCCGTTTCTTAAAGGGGTTGCGCCAATAGGGGTCCACGAGTGACCTACATGGCTTTATGTGCAGCCAATTCTGTCTCAACCTCATGTCGCTATCTATTCAGGGCTGCCATTTAGGCACAAATTAGGCGGTTATTCATACAAATGGAATTACTGAGCAATGGAGGCTTATATACCCCAGGAGAATGTTGTGTGTGCTTAGTGCGGGGAGAATTGACCATGTCTTTTCTGCAGGCAGGGAGGGTTCATCTCAATGTGGAGTGGCTAATACGATACAAGGGCCAATAATCCAGCATTCAAACTTCGCCTCTGCTCTGACCGCACAATTGTAGCTATTACAGTGATCACTGGAGACATACATGTACATGGATCATATTATGTATAGGAAATCAACTAAATTATGAGTCATTTGCTGTGCTCCTGATTTACATGTAGTTGCTCTATTATGTAATCGTCAATCAGTATCTCACAAAAAGAATCCAGAATTACCATCATCCTGTAAGACTAGAAATGAGATTTCAATGTGGATGGAATAATTAAATTCATATCAATATCTGCCGTTGCCAACTGTGGTATTTGATGATAATGATATAATACTTTATTATCATAAGAACAATAATGCTGATGTTGACATCATATTGTGCTGGTGTAAGACTTAGTCATGTACTTGGATTCCAACAATATTTTTGACTGTTTTGTGGGTCCAGTGGCCGGTCCACTTGTATTGTGTAATGTCCAATATGCAATTTGTTAGCCTGGTATGTGTATTTCTTATAGCTGTGACAACATCATCAAAACGTACCCACATCATTGTCCACTAATATTATACACTTGAAATATTCATGATAGTACCGAACATGCACCATAAACGGAGATATATCAGTATTCCCAGAGTGATGTATCCCAACGAAAATAACTCCCCAACCACATACTAGGTACTATATTGGACCCCCACCCATAATGAAGACAGTAAAACTATCTACAGGCAGAACTAATCACTCGGAAAACAACAGTCTCCCATAATGTTGGTCATATGACTGTGTTCTTTCGAGGAAATACAGAGATCCCCATCAGTTATCAATTTGTGCTTATCATAGCCAATCATGCGAGTATTATTGATGATATCACTGCAGACAAGTTTTTATTGTTATTGAGGATCAGAGTTTGTGAGTGAATTACTCACATGTGCATGTAGTGTACTGGTATTAAACCTTGTCGTGTAAAGTCCACTGATTAAGGTCATACTTTGTTGACGTTCATGTTCAATGTTGATTATAAGTTATAATTGGCAATATTTTACTTTATATTTTGGATTTCTTTATCCACAATTTACTTTCATTTGATTGTATATGATATTGATATATTATATGTACATGTATACATATTTTCAACCAGATAAAGAGAGTCGAGGATTGAGCTCGAATAGACCATACATGTAAAGAGAAAATTACAACATTGCACATGACATACATGCAAAGCAAACAGTCATGTAGTGTTATGTTTATACTGATATAGATTTATTTAATATTCTCTTGTCTGGAGTGTTTCATGCATGCAGGACCTTAAGGCCCTTGATCAATCTGCCGTTTATTGGAGCCCAAACCCGAATATTTTGGGGTGTCTGTCTGTCAAGTCGTTTGTCTTGCGCGTTTGTGGAGAGTATTTCCTGAGTGGATGCACACATTGAGCACGCATGCACGACCCGCAGCAAATCACAGGACAGCGGCAGCAATCGCGGCATTCGAGGCGACAAGTGCCATCTTAGGGTGACTCGGCCGTGATCTATCTCAGCTGTGACGGGTTGAAGCTCGATCGGCAAACAGCGGAGGAAGAACTTTGGAAAAACCCTGCGTTTGGAAACAATTACGGGAAGTGGCGGGGCTGTCAGCCCAGGACGGAAGACAGAGAAGGGACAGAAACACCCAAATGGTCATCGATAACAACCTGAAATGGCCGTGAGTCATCGTCGCTGGGACAGACCGCGTTATCGGAGCACCCACTTCCAGTGGCCAGGGCGTGTCCGGGAATGGTCATTTTGTCTGCTCACGGAAATAAGTTAGACTGTATCAGGGTTTGATGTGTGACAGGTCGGGACAGCTGGCAGTGGAGTGTGGCTCTGCACTCTCCTGGCCGGACTGGGGTGGGTCTGGGAGGGAGCGTGGGGGGACAATCTAAAGTTTTAGACCCAGAGATGGCATGACAGAAATACAAGCCACTACATGTTTGGAGTTTTTGTAGCTTTGTCCAATCAGTGTAAATGCAGTACAAATGGAGACGGAAATAACACTGAGATTGTATGGGACAAGAAAATCTGTTTATTGGGTTTGGATGCTAGTGGTAAATCACCATAAAATGTCATGAATGCTACAAGCCTTTACTACTTGACCCACACAATTTGTCCAAACACGGCCCTAAAACAAAGTGTAGAATATTGGAGGGGACACTCCCACATCCATCCTGAATGCTCCTCTCCCCAAAATGTTTCAGATAATAAATAATTGATGGTATAATTTATTTGGTGAAGTTTTATAACTTCAGTATCAACATACATGTACTTGGCAAGACTGTTCCTTCAAACTTTGTTTTCCTCGTGAATTACTTCCAGGAAGCAATTTTGCTGTCACCATGTGACAAACCATGCCATTTATCAAGCAGCTCAATATTGCTGCATACATGTACCATCAACACAAAGTGGGTCTTGTGGGTATTATACCTGACAAGCCAAACCAAACTAACAGGAAATTGCCTCATGTTTTTAAAACCAATTTATGAAGTTTTATACTGTATCATTTTTATGATCATTTGAAATTTTTGTGTACACACCTAATTCGCTCATATTATAATAAATTAATCATTGTTTTCACCACAAATTTTCGCGGCTATGTCTCACACAGGACCAGGTTCGTACAACATCAGCGGCATGAGCTCGGACAGCATGCGCAAGGCGTACATCGAGAGCACGCGGCGGGGAGTGTTCGGCACGACGTCAGTGCGGATCGCTCCGATGACAAAGAACGAGCCTGAGGTGCCAGGTCCGGCCCACTACCAGGTGCAGGAGAAACCCGGCAAGCCGCGCTACAAACAGCTCTCGTCCAACTTCGCCTCCCTCAGCAACCGACTCGCCGAGCCGCCGTCCACTGTCAAGGTTTGTGTGCCCACAAAGTTTGGGTCGTCGTTGGAAACCAATTACTGGCTGATCTATATTGTTATCTTTACAGAGAAATGCCAGGAATACAAATAAGGATTCCCTCCATTACTATCATAGTGATGCCCAAATAATAACCATCAATAGCCTATCAGACATGATATTTATTACAAATTCCTTAATGCCACAGTATACCACTAAGTTATCATGCATGTACATGTTTCGTTGGCTGACTGGATCATTAAGCCCAGATCAGATATGTATCACCGTGCAATCATTCGACCCCTGAGCACAAACCCTATCTGACCCACGCGAGCTGCGTCCATGGGGACAGTGCGTAATACGCTGACTCGCCCCTACCTAAATACCACACGCTTGACCAAACCGCAGCTGATTACACCGACCCCCAGAATCAATTGGCTTGTCATCGTGATTGTTCCTGTGCTATGTCACAAGTGGCTCATGCCCTAATATGGACGGAGTGGTACCCTGCACTAGTGGGACCCTTATCTGGGGTTGTTGGGCAGTCGCTCGGGGGTCTGGGCACCAGGTGGTCAGGCCCGGTCAGGGGTGGTCCATCTGCTAGCTCACACTGTGGGGACACAGGGAACAGATGATAGGGCATCAGAGCAACGCTGGGTTTGTGTGTATTGGTTAAGTAAGCCTACAACTATTACAATTATATGTCTGGACAATTAATCTATTTTATTCAGTCAAATTCAAGACATAACATTCTGAGTTATAGAGTGTTTTCTGGCATGAAATCTCTTGGTAAGATGATGCTATGTTACTGATGGAGAACTAATGGATGTGTGATTGTGTTTACTCACACACTGCCACATTTCTCCTCCTATCTGCTGTCCCAAAATGTAAACCTGCAGTTTTACTGTGTGGATCTAAATCATTCACAATAAACCCCTCCTCAGCAAACTAAGCCCAGTAGTGACAAATTGCAATGTCCTCACCTCTCCCTACTGTACCTTATCTAGCGATCATTTATTGAGAGATTTACTGCAGAGCTGATTTAACCAAAAAACGCACCACAAACTGTTGTGAAATTTGACTCGACACTCTAAAATTTGAGATACAAAATGTAAACTTATCTAATTGGATACCATTAACTGCATGACCCTTAGTTTTAACATGCATGGGCAGTATTCAGTACAGTAAGATGGATCGGTCATGATTCAATATAGCGACCCCCTGCTACACATGGGATCCCACCCTGCACATGCTTGTTTCTTACAAAATATCTCCATTTCCACTGTCAAATGCCAGGCTTTATACATGACTCAATCAGTGCTGTGCATGGCTTGGATCATGCAGCGGGCTCTTGCCACAGTGGGGAAAAGTCAACCAAAAACCCACAATTCGGGAGATCTGCCTCGATCGGGCCCTTATCTGGGACTGACTTATGGCTGGATTAGTCATGTTCTGTGATTGGACGGACACGTCCCACGACAAAATGGATGGCTTTAATCTCTGAACTGCTTCCGAAGGCACATATTGATGAAGTGCGGCACCTATCCCGTTGGCCGATCTTGCACATTACCGTGGGACAGTTGTTGGATCTCACACTTGGACAGCAGCATGTCTGCCTGCAGATAGCAGCTAAGGCTCATGATCACCAGTAAATCCTTTGAGGGGAATGCTTCCCCCTGTAGAACATAGGTCCTTCCTTGTGTGCACTTTTGATTTGAAGACAAATAATAAACCTGACTTTTACATCACTCTATACATTGTACATGAACGGTATAATGTAAAATATTTTCAGTACATAAATCATACCAGGTCAGTTTGTTGGTTTAAACTTTTGTACATAAGATATTCACCCACATCCCCCAACTCCCTGATTTCTGTCCCTTTGTCTTCATGATTTGAGTTTTGCTGAAATTCTGAGGACACAATCAGTTACAAGATCTGAGGCTCCCACCGTGATTCTACACCGCGATTCTGCTACTGTCAGTGGATTTATTGTCGGCTACAAGCATCAATGGAGGATGTCAACTTTTGCCTGGAAAAAAATGCTCTGAAGCATTCTCTCTTTTTGCCTGTAGAATGAGGAAATTATTGAACTAATTTTCCAAGGTGATCACAAAACAAAATATGAAGAGAAAAAAAATAGATCTGATTGAGGACTTTTCTTCCTATGTTTACCAGCGAAATAAATGCATAAGGTGCAGCCCAGTCTGAGTGAAGCTCCATTACGTTCATGTTATCAAACTTTGCGATCAGACCACCGCAGAGTCGGGAGATATTTTTGTTCTATTTCCATCAGAAAATATTCCTTTTTGTGTGCTTGGTTATTGCCGGGATAATCTTCAAGCAAGATTCCATCAGACCATCTGCATTTGCTAGCAAGATGCCACAATGTAAATATTCTTGTGAGGTGTAAAAATTTTGCAATAGAAGAGTTTTTTGTGCTGCCTAAAATGCAGGGTGGTCCATCATGATCTGACAGGTGATCTTCACCTCAGCTGACACGTGGTGGTGATTCTTGCAATGACACCTGGAGGTGATTCTTGCCTTCAATGACACCTGCTGGTGATTCTTGCCTTCAATGACACCTGGTGGTGATTCTTGCCTCCAATGACACCTAATGGTGATTCTTACCTCCAATGACACCTGGTGGTGATTTTTGTCTCCAAGGACACCTGGTGGTGATTCTTGCCTTCAATGACACCTGGTGGTGATTCTTGCCTTCAATGACATTTGGTGGTGATTTTTGCCTTCAATGACACCTGGTGGTGATTCTTGCCTCCAATGACACCAGATGGTGATTCTTGCCTCCAATGAAAATTGGTGGTGGTCCTTGCCTACAATGACATCTGAAGATTTTTGCCTCCAATGACACCTGGTGGTGATTCTTGCCTCCAATGACACCTGGTGGTGTTTCTTGCCTCCAATGACACCTAATGGTGATTCTTGCCTCCAATGACACCTGGTGGTGGTTTTTGTCTCCAGTGACACCTGGTGGTGATTATTGCCTACAATGACACCTGGTGGTGTTTCTTGCCTCCAATGACACCTAATGGTGGTTCTTGCCTCCAGTGACGCCTGATGGTGATTTTTGCTTCCAGTGAAGCTTCCCATGTGTTCAAATGATGCTCACCAGTTGCACAGTTTTCATTCACAATTTTCGATATTACAGGTATCACATACATGTAGTTATCAGAAAGATACAACACAAATACATATATATATATTGTTGAGGTCATGTTTTTTTTAGCGTTCATTCAAGACTAGTTCCTTTAGGTTTATTACAAACTGGTGTTCAGTTGATCGTCATAAACATACATTATATGTATCAGCATGATCAGACACTAGTTAATACGGAAAATCTAAGTTGTTCATCATTGTATTTGATCAAACATGTCTCATGCAATTATACAAGTGATATTTTTCTGGAGTGAAATCATTGCTGTTCCGTGGGCTCAAAATAAGACTGAGACTCTGTTTACATTACACAGCCAGTGGCACAGTCGAGGGAGCCTAACTTCCCAGACAAATCAATCACCGGACGTGTGTGTCTATCTGCCAAGCATTGAAGTCTCCTGTCATATTACATGATGAACAGTAATGCACAAATAACGGGGCAAAAAGTGCACAATTCCCCTTTCAAAGATTCATGGTGATCCCTTTCTGTGTCACTGCTGCTGCTGTTTGCTTTCCTAGCCAGTGAACTGAGCCCCTGCTCTAGGGAAAAGTAAAAACTTCACAAGCCTGGGCCAGGGTGAACAGTGTCGGTCGTGTCTGTATGTTACCGAACATGACATCAATACAGATATCCTTTCTGTGTTTGCCTTCATGTCACTGAATTTTAACCTCTGGGTATGGTCTGTATTGTGCATGATGCAGACTGTGAGGGTTTAGACTGAATCTCAATGATTCATGGCTTGGATTACCAAGGCAGTTTTGTTGTGTACCAAAGGGGTTTTCTTTCCCATTGTGGCCTGTGGGGGCTGTGGATGTTACAGGGTAATGTCTGTGAACATGCCTAAATCTTTCAGCAAATATTTTAATTTCTTTTTTTTCTTCATATCACATGCAAAAAGTGTTCAGTATTATGTCAAGTACGTCTGGTAAATTACCTGTGAAACTTGGAACTTTTGCTTGTGAGCACTGCGAAGACCAGTTTAAAATTACATGTTCATATAACATGTTGGTTACTACATGTAAATTTTGCTCCTCCTAGCTAAAAACTACATTTTCCGCCCTTCATTCAGGAATTGCCCCCACCCGGCTCCTACGAGGTCCATGAATCGTTCATGAAGACGCAGGAGAAGGCGTCGCCGGCCAAACCCCGTAACAGCAGCGCCAAGCGGAAACAGGGCGCCTTCCAGTCATCAGCGTCTAGATTCGCACCTCCACGAGATGTCATCATCGCAGAAACAGACCCAGCTTACCCCGGTATGTTTCTCTAGGATAATAGTACTATAAATACATGCAATTTAAAAAACATTATTCCAAAAAATATTAATAATATAATGATTGTTTGTAGGTACAATTTCAACACTTATACTATAAATATTTATAGTTATTAATTCTGATGGGATTGTAATACTGTTGAGTAAATATGTTTGTTTTTGAAATGACATGAAATTTGTTGAATGAAATTTATTGATTTTAAGTTACCGCACCTATGGTCCAATAACCTATTGGCATGGCCTTGTGTCTACAGGTCGTCTGTCCGTCATTCTGATACTGTACATTTCTCCGGTAACCTTTCTTAACCCTTGGGCTAATTTTTCGTTCATAACTGTGACATATTCCTTAATCAGCATGCAGAGAAATTTAATTTAAATTACTTGAACATCACCAGTTATTTCCATGTAACAAGAACGAATGCTAACTCCAGTTCTCAGTCTCCTCTGTGCATTACATGTCAATTCATCGCTTCATCACATCTGTAATTATTGCAGTGTTGGGATTTTTCATGACAATATCCAATTTTTCATGTTTCCTGGGAACATCTCCAGAACTTGTTGAGAGTGCACCAGATGACCTCCCGTGAATGGGTCCGATATTACGACAAATTAGTCTGATTTAATATTTGTTTTGTCTTCTATCATATGGCATTGTTTGATTGATCTAACATCAAAGGCTGATGAGATGAGAAAAACTGGACATTTTGCCATGGCAACCACTATAACGATGATGACGGGGGGAAAAAATTTGGACCTGCATGTCAGTCAAACTTTTCACAAATGATCCTTTCTTTGGATACATATAGCAGCATATACTGCTTGCATCCACGTGTAGTTAAATGATATTATTTTCCTTCATATTTTTTATTCAAAATGGTAATGTAGAAGAAGACTTAATTGTCTGTTTAATAGTCATATTATTTTGTGCGCGCTAACATTGAGTTACATGATTGTTCCTCTGACCACAGGACACATCGTAATTAAATAATCCATTACACGTAACTGCTGGGCACAAAATGATTGCCACAGATAATGACATGGTTTCTTATTGGAAGAGTGGACCATCCACTCCCCGTCATGGATTTCTCCATGCTCTGTATACCACTGATACCACAGAACTGTAGGGGAAAGCCAGGAATGCTAGGTATCTCCTAATATCCTTCTTCATCCATTGCTCATTTAATTGAGTTTTACTGTTTTTGCCCCCATCGGTACATCTTTCTACCCCCCACACTCATCAATCCCCAGTTGTTTGTGGCAATCTGTGACATGCAATACATTCCAGTTAGGAACAGATTTAACATACTCTGTTTAATATATTTGGTCTGTGCCTTGGTTCGGACAAATAAAAGTTATTACTTGGGCATTGTTGTCATTTCTGTCCATTGTTCCAACAAAGGACAACCGGAATCATATCATCTAGCTATGTGGCTTTATTACCTTGTGTGTGAACAGAATGTGGCATATACAGTACTGTCTGCAGTAGAGTTCCATGGGGTTTTTTTTTGCAGTTGTGAGAACAGCCAATTTTCATATACACCTGTATTGCAACAGTCTGTGTCACAAAAGAGTGGAACAGAAGACTTATAGTTTATGTTTGCTTGACACACACGATAAATATCAGAACGCGATGGTCTTGATGCATGGTTGCCAAAATTTGGTTCTCTCATCTGCAATGCAGTTTCAGTTTTTCCGATTTGCAAGTCGCCTTCTGTCTACCACAGTCTGAACAACTGCGAACTGTAATACAGTCTTCATGAATAACCATCCAAACTTTTGTTTGAGGCCGCAATCTTTGTTTATGTATGACCGATGCAGGCTAATTTTTGTATCACAATATTTTCCTCATTTGGTCCTTACGTGTGTAAGATGGACTGCATTTGAGCCTTGCCGCTCACCACAACTTGTCATGTGGTAACAAGCTCAGCACTCAGTTTCATTTTTATCGATGACAACAAGCGGTTTCTGTTTACTAACTGTGGAATACCAGTGACTAAAAACAACCCCAGTTGGGTTTTTAAACTTTGTAGAGGAGGCGTACTTTACCACAGACAGTACTGTACAATATAAGATATTTTTATCCTGAATATTATAGGAAAATGTGCAGAAAATATATATATATATGAGTATGGAAGACACGCAAAATAAAAATATTGGTTCGAATGTATTCTGCACAGTTTCATATCTTCTTTCACCACCGTACCACTTTAAAATATACCCGTAGCAAATTGCAAATTGAGAAAGACCCCGGAATGCCTACTTCATGGAACTTTATTACTTTTCTTGAGATTGGACCAGACCTTAGATCACACCACTTGATGTAGTCTATGATGAATGACGGAAAGGGCATCAGAACCCATCTGAACATGCCCTGTGATATCCCTAGTGTGCTATAGGTAGGAAAATAAATATCCAGTCAAAGTGCTGCTCTTGAAATTTCCCTGATAATAGATTCTGTGTTACCATAATATTATTCTTTAAAATATTTTTTTTTTGCTACTGTAATTTTTTTTATACTAAATTTTAATTTGGGTGTTTAATAAGAAATTCCAGTCGGAATGTGAGACTGTTACCAATGACAGCAAGTCTTGGAGATAATATATCACTGTAGTGGCAGCCAGGACGTGTAACTATTATCAGGACATGTGCAAATAATGGCACTTGATTGGGCCAGTGTCAGGAATTGCCATCTGTTTAATGCATAAATCCAATTCTTTAGCAGTTTCTAGCATTCTGCTCTTTGATAAACTGCACTCCATAATCCTCAGTGCTTGGAGGTCCCTGAAAAATACATGCTTACTTCACTGGAACCAAATCTTCTCATGTCATTGTTCATTATCTGTAGTGTATAAAGTCATTTACCAATACATTTAGCTCAAGAATTCATCAGAAAAACATTCACACACAAAAAAACAAAACCATTACAGAAATGTCACTCAGCATATTGCTGCTATTTTAAAAACAGTTTCCGCACTTGTAGTTAGATGCAATTGCTGTTTCTCAGTTTTCTCGTGAAAATTTGCAGAAATGGTAGATAGATCTCAAAGCGTATAATATGATGGAAGAAATCATGACATTATAAATGTCAGCTAGCATTCCTAGAGATCTGGATAGGCATGAGGGGCATCATGATCAATCATTGTGAGCGCTGCTAGCAATAAAACTGTCATAAGTGCGCCCCAGTGAATCCTCACGCTATCCAGGTACTCCGGTATAGCTGATGATGTAATGTGAATAGCTGGAGGATCCTCAGCCTTCTCATCCAAAAGCCAACATTCTCAATCATTATGGCATTAACACAAGTTGATGATAATTGACACAATAGTCAGTCGCTCAAGAAGGACTTTTGTGTGGGAGGATTCTTTCTCCTGATCCAGATAGAATAGATCCTGGGGAGACCCAGGGGTGGACCTGAGCAAGGTCAAGGTCAAACAGTTATCTGTTGGATACCAGCTACTTCTGGACGAAAAACCTCTGGAAACAGAGCCCAAAATGTCCCATCAGGGTGAATAATTGGCAGTTTTTCTGCAATGGATATTTTTAGGTTACCGGACCTTTGGTCCGATAACCTATTGGCATGGCGTTGCGTCCGTCGTCCGTCCGTCCGTCCGTCCGTCCGGCGTTAACATTTTTATCTTTAAAGTTAACTATCGAATCTTTCTGAAATTTTGCACAAAAATGCCTAAAAATATTTTGAGAAGGAGGTATTTTTTTGTTTTTCGCATTTTTTTCAAAATGGCGGCCGTTTTTGTCGAAAAACGCTCAATTTTGGACTTTGACGGCCATTTTCTCAAAAACTGTCTGATCAGTTTTGAGTTTTTGGTTTCAAAAGATTCCCCTCATATACCTCTGTGATATGTATAAGTTTGGTTGCCCTAAATTCGCCGCTTTCCGTGTGGCGGCCATTTTGAATTTTTGGCGGGCCGGCGAAAAAAAAATTTTTCGCCCCAAATCACATTACTATCCATTTTGGGCCATTTGTAGGCAAAAAAAAATTTTCACCCTTCGAAAAAAATTTTCGGCACTTTTTTCCTTCATAATGGGAGCTGTCCGGACTGTACTCGTAGAACGCTTGGAGATAGAGCTTAGAAATTGGCACTTTCAAATGGGAAGTCATATATGGCGACTTGTGTGGTGACCTTGAATTTGACCTTGGATGACCTTGAAAGGTCAAACCAGCCATTTTTGGGTCGAAAAATGCTCAAATTTGCACCTGGTCTGTATTTTCTCAAAAACTGTCTGATCAGTTTTGAGATTTTTCCTTAAAAAGATTCCTCTTATATACCTCTGTGACGTGTATAAGTTTTGTTGCCCTTGAATCACCGATCTCCGTGTGGCGGCCATTTTGAATTTTTGACGAGTCGGCAGAAAAATTTTTTTTCGTCCCAAATCGCATTACTATCCATTTTGGGCCATTTCTAGGCAAAAAAAAATTTTCACCCTTTGAAAAAAATTTTGGACTCGGAAAATTTTCGGCACTTTTTTCCTTCATAATGGGAGCTGTCAGGACTGTACTCATAGAACGCTTGAAGATAGAGCTTAGAAATTGGCCTTTTCAAATGGGGAGTCATATATGGCGACTTGTGTGGTGACCTTGAATTTGACCTTTGATGACCTTGAAAGGTCAAAACAGCCATTTTGGGGTAAAAAAATGCCCCGATTTGCCTCTATAGATGAAATGCTTGCAGATAGAGCTCATGTTTGCATTATGAACATATAGGAAGACATATATGGCACAACTAATGATGACCTTGAACTTGACGTCAGATGACCTTGAGTGCCAAATGTCTGACTTGGACATTTGAATAAATATTCTTGACTTATAGAATATCAAATGCCGCACACATACATGTAATGGTAACATCGAAGTTCATACGGATGACCTTGATTGGTAAATCCCAAGGTCATATGTTTGCACTGCGAACCTTGATTGGTAAAATGTCTGTTACCTGCCAATGCTGCCATGGCCAAACCAAAATTGTCCGGTAACCTATCTTAGCCTTTGGGCTAATTTTCATTTAGCAGCAGATATTTTGTGTTTAGATGTTTTAATGTTGAATGTTGAAAAAATCTCTTGGTGTCAGTATCTAAAAGTGATTAAGTATTTTGTCAGCAGTATAATCGGTGCATGTATTTTTTTCTCTCTAAATGTATACAATATTATAAGTTAGAAAACTGATTTCTATATGTCGTTTACAATCATGGAAACTCATGCAGTTTGTAATCATGTCCTTCAAATAGAAGTTCTCGAAAACAGTGTCACGAACAGATCAGCAAAAGCTATTATTGGCTTGGGAAATTGCTCAGATGTATGTAGAATATGTAGAAATATGATCACCGTAATCAGTGCCATGAATATATGACTTCTAAGTGCCAGCTGAGTGTGATCACAAAATATGTAATTGGATATTCAAACAAATACCGCTGATAACCGGCGCTCTCCAAATCAGCTTTGTTCTCACATAAACCCACACGCTGCCTATGTCTGCTTTATCTGATGACTGTAATATACAGTTTTGATCTCTAAACAAAGCCTGTCATATAACTTCAAAGGTTGACATCGCAGTAACAAGACTGGGTGTTCAGAAGGCCACTTATGGCACAACTGTGAGCGAATTATGACCACCGTGGGCCTAGGAACCCAGGCTATCATCTGCAAATATCGCAGAAGTGGCCAGAGACTGTACCTACAAACATTTGAACTGGGGCTGTAAAACAGGGGTGCATGGGCAGTTAGCAAATATGGATGGGGGGGGGGGGGGGGGACTGGGTGTTTAGGGCTATATATGGTATGGGGGAAGTGTTGGGACTATGATAGGGGCACACAGCCAGTCCCTCAGGGTGGCTATTTGCTGGCAGCCCTCACTGATATGATAAACTTGTTGGACATGGACATTAGTTGGCTATTATAAAGCCATTGAGTGATACAGTAGATGGGGGTTTTATAGGCGGGTCATCTTGTATATCATTGTATCCAAACAAGCTTGACCTGATGGTCAGATGATAGTACGGGTAGCCACCGGAGTAAACACATTGTCACACTTTTCTGAGCCGGTAAAGATACTTTTGTTGTGACAAACTCTTCAGATGTGATTTATGTCACCCTCAAGCTGATATCATCCGTGAGCTTCTCCAGTTGTGTAAAAGTGACAACTCTAATTACAACTTTGAGGAAGGAATTTAGAAACGTGGAAACATTTTTGTTATTATTGTCCGACATCCACAGTAAAATTTTCACAAATGGTCAATATAACAACATTTAAATTTGATTTCTCTCCCAGGCCCCAGATAATTGCTATCCTAGGCTATATTGTTGTACCTTTGACAAGTTTTATTCTCTGTGTGTTTTTCAGGTCCAGGCGCCTACGACGCTCGTCTCAAAGACATCAAGGGCAACCCAATGATCACGAAGGACAAGAGATTCAAGAACAAGCTGAGAGACGACATGCCCGGTCCAGGAGCTTACGAGGTACAGACATACTCACCAGTCCAACTACGCACACCAAATACCTCATATAGATAGTTCCATAAAACCCTGGTATTTTAATGCTTGGCCTCAGGAGTGTGATCACTTATGTTTACATTATGACTAGAAAACTACAGGTGATTGAGATTTACCCTGATAACCCCCCACTTGACATGGTATAACCTCCCTCAACTAAGCGATTATCATAGACGTGCAACTGCGTCTTCAAATATGTTCCCAGGCCCAGGTTGCCCTAAGATGGATTTTTGTGCATTAGTGAAGCAGTGCTTGAAGCACTAGTAGGCTTGGACATTATCATGATTATGGAAGAATACACACATCACTGGCAAATGCACAAATCTAGCAAGAATTTTAAATGCTAACCGTATAAGTTTTTCAGTTTCCACATGCTTTTTATAACTTTATGTAGGTACCAGTATCATTTTATGTAACCTGTTATGATAATGTCCTGTTTCCTATTCTGTTCTTGCAGTTTTCACCACTGATCCAGGATACCGTCTTGAAGGGCACCTTCAATGCTACGCTCAACAACCCGATTGCCCCACGACTAGACAACCTCGGTGCACCCGCCACCAACACGAACCATCCCTTCCTGCTGGGCGTCTGAGCAGTGGATCTGGCCTTGTAGTCATAGCAACCGAGCCAAAACACGTCACCACGCATGGTTACCATCAGTTTTTTAAGGGAGATGAAGAATGCATACTGATGATATATTATTAATATATTGGTATGTTTTGTTGGTAACACCAGATATTTGCATGTGCTTTTCTGGCTAATCTTCAAAGCAAATATCATTATTACCAAAAACACAAATATTTCATGTGAAACCAAAACAAATGCCAACTTTGGCATAACATGAATTAGGAACCTTAGAACTGTGGAAGGTAATGATATCTGGCCACAACATAATCGAACATTTATAGCATCTCCAGACGCATAAAACCGTATGACAGTAACCTGCCCAATGACGCTGATATCAGAGCTCATGGCCAGACAGTAGAACAAGGGCTATCCCGTAATTAGACTTGTGTTGACAGCAGCCTCACGACAGCAAAGTGACAAAATCTCCGCATGCACGTGTCATTTCATAACCCGCCAAAACACCAGTGCTATAACCAACACGGTTTATGGACAACAGGTTTTCTCCTGTTGGTCAGATTCAGTATTGTTTATCGAGTTATCACAAATCATACAGGGACCGTTAAATAGGATAGAGAATGTATTTCTTCTCATACATGTACATGTGTATTGCCCTACAGTTGTTTTCTTTCTTTTTTTTAAGAAGGATATTTCTGTGATGAATGACTTTCATTGTGTAATTTATCAGCTTCCTGTGATATTCCAAAGATGTGTGATTTTATTGTAAAATGATCTTCTATATATCTGTATGTTTGTTTTGCCATTTACATGTTTTGCGATGCACAACTGGATACACTCCGGTATACATGTACTGTAGCATGTTCAGAATGACTAGAATACTGCACAAACTGTATAGGTTACTGCTTCAAAACATGCAATTCAGTACAATGTCAAACGAATGTTTAAATTCAAGTACTTGTATCACACCCTTCATTTTTGATACATGTGCATGCTGTGATATATATGGGGTATTGCCGTACAAGTATAAATTTACCAGTATTCACATCAACTGATACTTCCAGGAGTTGATGCAAATTTGGAATGTACATTTTAATGGTAATTTCATATCAAGTATTTTGTATTTGATACAATGTCACATCCTAGAAATCATTAGTTGTCAATATCATGTCCAATTGTATACTTTATATTTAGATGTATTGATATATGTGATAACTATAGTTATTCATATTTCTTCAAGTGAAGTGACAGTTTGGAATGTACTCTGTATGTAGTTTTATTTTATGGAATCATTTTAGTACGTCTATTGGACATCTTTGCAGTTGATACTGTGTTGTTCGTTGGAACCCTATTTCCATTTTTAGGTTACCGGACCTTTGGTCCGATAACCTATTGGCATGGCGTTGCGTCCGTCCGTCCGTCCGTCCGTCCGTCCGTCCGTCCGGCCGTCCGTCCGTCCGTCCGTCCGTCCGTCCGTCCGTCCGTCCGTCCGGCGTTAACATTTATCTTTAAAGTTAACGATTGAATCTTTCTGAAATTTTGCACAAAAATGCCTAAAAATATTTTGAGAAGGAGGTATTTTTTTGTTTTTTGATTTTCGCATTTTTTTCAAAATGGCGGCCGTTTTTGTCGAAAAACGCTCAATTTTGGACTTTGACGGCCATTTTCTCAAAAACTGTCTGATCAGTTTTGAGTTTTTGGTTTCAAAAGATTCCCCTCATATACCTCTGTGATATGTATAAGTTTGGTTGCCCTAAATCTGCCGGTTTTCGTGTGGCGGCCATTTTGAATTTTTGGCGGGTCGGCGAAAAAAAATTTTTTCGCCCCAGATCGCATTACTATCCATTTTGGGCCATTTCTAGAGCAAAAAAAAATTTTCACCCTTTGAAAAAAATTTTGGACTTAGAAAATTTTCGGCACTTTTTCCCTTCATAATGGGAGCTGTCCGGACTGTACTCATAGAACGCTTGAAGATAGAGCTTAGAAATTGGCACTTTCAAATGGGAAGTCATATATGGCGACTTGTGTGGTGACCTTGAATTTGACCTTGGATGACCTTGAAAGGTCAAAACAGCCATTTTTGGGTCGAAAAACGCTCAAATTTGCACCTGGTCTGTATTTTCTCAAAAACTCTCTGATCAGTTTTGAGATTTTTGCTTAAAAAGATTCCTCTTATATACCTCTGCGACGTGTATAAGTTTTGTTGCCCTTGAATCGCCGATCTCAGTGTGGCGGCCATTTTGAATTTTTGACGAGTCGGCGAAAAAAAAAATTTTCGCCCCAAATAACATTACTATCCATTTTAGGCCATTTCTAGGCAAAAAAAAAATTTCACCCTTTGAAAAAAATTTTGGACTTAGAAAATTTTTGGCACTTTTTTCCTTCATAATGGGAGCTGTCAGGACTGTACTCATAGAACGCTTGAAGATAGAGCTTAGAAATTGGCACTTTCAAATCGGAAGTCATATATGGCGACTTGTGTGGTGACCTTGAATTTGACCTTGGATGACCTTGAAAGGTCAAAACAGCCATTTTGGGGTCAAAAAATGCCCAGATTTGCCTTTGTAGATGAAATGCTTGCAGATAGAGCTCCTGTTTGCATTATGAACATATAGGAAGACATATATGGCACAACTAATGATGACCTTGAACTTGACGTCAGATGACCTTGAGTGCCAAATGTCTGACTTGGAATGTGTAAATTGACCTGAGCGGCCTAAACGATTCCACCCAACATATAGAATATCAAATGCCGCACACATACATGTAATGGTTACATCGAAGTTCATACGGATGACCTTGATTGGTAAATCCCAAGGTCATATGTTTACACTGCGAACCTTGATTGGTAAATCTCAAGGTCTGTTACCTGCCAATGCTGCCATGGCCAAACCAAAATTGTCCGGTAACCTATCTTAGCCTTTGGGCTAATTTTATTAAATATCAGGATATTCTAGTTGCTGAATGACAAATATGGATGAATAAATACATTCTCCATAAAACATTAGTTATACTCCCTTTTCTAAATTAAGGACATATATTAATCATAATGGTTTGTGGAGGTTTCAAATGCACGTGTATACCGTATGTCACAATTAATGTCCCCGAAATCCGACACATCAAAGAACTTCAATGTAGTTACAAAATCTTTTTTCCATCAAATGTTATTAAGATTAAGGACAGTATGTCTTGATATCATTACCTAATCGATGCAAAAAAAATCGTTTTATTATATTCAAGTGTCTCAAAGTTAGAATCCTAGAAACTTGAAGTACCCAGTGTGGTACGCATTAGCGTATTTTGACCCATATATAGATACTATATCTGGCTAACAGTCTCAGTAATCTTCTTTCCAAAAGAGAATGATATGATCGTGACTAACATATAGTTGAGTGCCTATTGGTAAACATGGTTAGCAACGTAAGACTTGTGTGAATATGGAATGAGAAATAGCATGAAAGTTACCTTAATAAGCTATCACAATTGGAATTACCAGGTACAATCCATATTCATGATATTGCTATTTTACGTGACCAGTCCGGACAATATAGCAAAAGCGTATTTCTGCAGAACTACCATTTTTCGTAGTCCTGCAGAAATACGAAATATTGTATTCAAAATATAGAACTACATGAAACTGTATTCCTGTTGTCAGTACAAATTACACAATTTCGTATTTGTAAACACTGAAACCTGTGAATTCTTTTAACTTTATACTCATTGTCCCAACTTGGGAGATATCACACATGTCAATTTAGGTGGAATATCACTCCAAGAACCTCTCTTTCAATCCATATCAATCCCTATATAACAATTCATGTTGAAAAGTGCTTAAGGATGTTCACTCCTTTTGGACCCAAGCAGAGGGGCTAAAATTTAAAATTCGATTGATGATTTTCATACTTTTAAACAATCATCAATATGATATTGTGCATTCGAAAAAACAGAAAATTCGGATCAAATATTCTCTTCAGTGTTGAATTATAGGTAATTTTACCCCCAAAATACCAGTCATTTTTGGCCGTTTTCACTAAAATCAATATTTATTGAAAACCTGACAATAGATTTCTGTAAAATTTTGCTTGTTTATCAACGAACCGATATGCATGTTTTTGATAGAAAAAAATATGGGGGTCACCATGCTATTTTTAGGTTACCTTTGGTCCGATAACCTATTGGCATGGCGTTGCGTCCGTCCGTCCGTCTGTCCGGCGTTAACATTTTTATCTTTAAAGTTAACGATCAAATATTTCTGAAATTTTGCACAAAAATGCCTAAAAATATTTTGAGAAGGAGGTATTTTTTTGTTTTTTGATTTTCGCATTTTTTTCAAAATATCGGCCATTTTTGTCGAAAAACGCTCAATTTTGGACTTTGACGGCCAATTTCTCAAAAACTGTCTGATCAGTTTTGAGTTTTTGGTTTCAAAAGATTCCCCTCATATACCTTTGTGATATGTTTAAGTTTGATTGCCCTAAATTCGCCGGTCTCCGTGTGGCGGCCATTTTGAATTTTTGGCGGGTCGGCAAAAAAAAAATTTTTCGCCCCAAATCGCATTACTATCCATTTTGGGCCATTTCTAGGCAAAAAAATATTTTCACCCTTTGAAAAAGATTTTGGACTTACAAAAATTTTTGGCACTTTTTTCCTTCATAATCATGATAATGGGAGCTGTCCGCACTGTACTCATAGAACGAATCATGAAGATAGAGCTTAGAAATTGGCACTTTCAAATGGGAAGTCATATATGACGACTTGTGTGGTGACCTTGAATTTGACCTTGGATGACCTTGAAAGGTCAAAACAGCCATTTTTGGGTCGAAAAATGGTCAAATTCACACCTGGTTTGTATTTTCTCAAAAACTATCTGATCAGTTTTGAGATTTTTGTTTAAAAAGATTCCTCTTATATACCTCTGTGCCGTGTATAAGTTTTGTTGCCCTTGAATCGCCGATCTCCGTGTGGCGGCCTTTTGAATTTTTGACGAGTCGGCGAAAAAAAATTTTTTCGTCCCAAATCGCATTAGGCCTGTAGCATGAAAATTTGTGCAAATGGGATTTTTTCTTGTAATGCATGCAATTTAAAAAAACTTAATTGTATTTTTCCCCAAAACAGATGGTAATAGGTGTGTGGAAGCTTGAGAAAATACATATACATTTTTTACAGAAATTGATTATCATTAAAATTAAATTTTCTACATTTTTGAGGTTAAAAATGGGCAAAAATGGCCGTAATGCGTTAGCATCATGAAAACATTATAACTAATTCTACTATTACTGAGAATTATTAAATAAGATATGGGGTTGTTTAATGCAAATTATATCTTTTTGAGCACTTCATTGTTCATATTGCATTAATTTATCGAAATATTCAAAGCATTTCGTTTTTTCTCCCAAAAAACATGAAATTGTGTATTATGTAATGTTTTGGGTGTAATTTTTCATGATTATAATTTCCCAATAATTTTATCCATACTGATTGCTCAAATATGAAGAACTTGGATTTTAAAATAAGCAAATATATCTATATATTAATTGAATACATCAATTTCAGTATCACATGTGCCCAAATGTTTCAACATGGACAGGAATGTGATACGAGATTCCGTAATACTCTTGCGTGTCACGTCCGTCCCCATATGGATAGGCTGCTGTATGCTAGGTATCTGTTCGCTGACAATCATTGTCTCACATCATAATTATGGGGGATGGACATCCTACAAATTAGAAAACATTAGATGTACTAAATCTATTTCAGTTTTCTGTTAAGAAGTATTAGAATGTTCATGTCACGTCCGTCCCCACTGTCACGTCCGTCCCCTGGTGGGCTTCTTGACCTGTCCTCAGTGCCACAGAATGTACTTTAAAACATTTCAAAGATCATAGTCAATAAATTAGAATCAATTGGAATGTAACTTCCCATTCATTGCTGGTCTGTAAGCACATTACTGTTTTAATGTCACGTCCGTCCCTGGCCTATGAAGCTAACGCATTTGCACAAATTTTCGTGCTACAGGCCATTACTATCCATTTCGGGCCATTTCTAGGCAAAAAAAAATTTTCACCCTTTGAAAAAAATTATGGCACTTTTTTCCTTCATAATGGGAGCTGTCAGGACTGTACTCATAGAACGCTTGAAGATAGAGCTTAGAAATTGGCACTTTCAAATAGGAAGTCATGTATGGCGACTTGTGTGGTGACCTTGAATTTGACCTTTGATGACCTTGAAAGGTCAAAACAGCCATTTTGGGGTCAAAAATGCCCAGATTTGCCTCTATAAATGAAATGCTTGCAGATAGAGCTCATGTTTGCATTATGAACATATAGGAAGACATAATATTGCACAACTAATGATGACCTTGAACTTGACGTCAGATGACCTTGAGTGCCAAATGTCTGACTTGGAATGTGTAAATTGACCTGAGCGGCCTAAACGATTCCACCCAGATATATCTTTGTATTATGAACGTATAGAATATCGAATGCCGCACCCATACATGTAATGGTTACAACGAAGTTCACACAGATGACCTTGATTGGTAAATCTCAAGGTCATATGTTTACACTGTGAACCTTGATTGGTAAATCTCAAGGTCTGTTACCTGCCAATGCTGCCATGGCCAAACCAAAATTGTCCGGTAACCTATCTTAGCCTTTGGGCTAATTTTACATAAATGTAGCTTCAGCATGTTTGTCAAGTGTTAACTACAAGTTCTTGCTTGGTTTGCAACTTTGCATATCTTGTGACTGCAGTATTTCTGATTATAGGATGACAAGATACAGGTCATCTTTGTACAGTGTATTGTCGTAGTATTTACATTATTGCAGTATTATTCACAGAAAATCTACGATTTCATACATGTTTGAGATTGAATAGTGACTGTATTTATTTATACACATACTTGTTGATGCTGGTAATATTGAGTTGGGAAAATAATAAAAATTATTGCAAATATAGTGATATTCATTTGGTGCAGACGAATTAATACATATGAATACCTACATGTACATAAATGTCACCTACCAAATATATATGCAGGTTTTTTTGGGTTTTTTTAAAAAGATACCCTGTACCCGAAAATATAATTAATATTGAAGACACAAATTAATATTTTAATCTTGGGAGCCCAAAACTCATCAGAAATATGTATATACTTCAAGATTATATTTGTGTATTATATTTAATTTACAACTTGTCATATAAGATGAATGTCCAGGCCAGCTGACTATGTCACAATGGGATTGGACAGGTAAACAAACCACATGTTTGTTAGACCATATATGGGATTGAACAGGTAAACAAACTTCACGTTTGTTAGACCAAGGAACAATCGAATGTCAGTCCCGTGCATACTCCAAACTGTAGATTGGAGTACATGTATTATGAAATAATTACATATTACCATATTCGCAATATTTTATTAGTGAGGAAGTAGGCAGAAATGGTGGCCTGTCTGTGACACATGTTTGTTGTCCGTATGAAAAAAGATCAGTAGAAGGCCATAAAGAAAAGCATCTGAAAACTGATCTAGGAATTTTGACACGGGCACAGTTCATAAGTTATAAGTAACTGTGCATCCTGCAAGAAGCAACTGGATTGGGACACTGTTAGAATCACATAAGAAGAGCACCAGCAGGATGTATACTGCATGGTGTATCTTAGTGTTATCAGGTTGATGATTCTTGAGTTTCAGGTACCATTTTATTTGCAGTAACTTTTGGTGCAGTAACACATCGAAGACTGCATAAAATAAATAAAATTAAATAATTCATTGAAGTCCTCTCCATCAAAGGTCTATGAACAGTCAAACCAACAAAAACAGTTTTAGCATAATGGCACGTCATAATGTTTATATCACAAAGCTGCAAATTGGTAGTTCCCTGGCTCAACATGGTGAGATCGGGTTGGAGGTTAGCTCTGACAACAGAATCAGACATTTAAGTAATTACACAGTGGGGCATAATGTATTGCTGAAACCCATATCATACCCATTAGCCACTCAAAAGATTGAGCACATTTCAGAAAGTAGTGAAGGTTTGAATATATATGTAAAATGTTTGTTTTTTATGCAAAGAACTTGTTCAAAGCAACTTTAATACCAAAATGCTTTTAAAGTTGTAAATCACTGTAACTAGCAACAATGGCCATTTTCTGCCGCACAAGACATCCATCTTTGAACAATATCATAAAGAAAGTCTTGCCACTCTCCAGCGGGCTATAGCTGAACATTTTGTGCACTTTCTGACATATTTAGACCCCCTAAAAGCTTTTACCGCCTTACTTTAATGGTGTGTGTTGAGATTAAAAGTTGAGATAAGATTGTTCCGAGATATTTCCAGTGGCGGTAAAAGAGCTCTGTTTAATACAGTCAAAGGCTTGCAGTGCGTCCAGCAAGTGATACATGTGTACGGTACAGTGCCTGCCCTCAATGGCTGAAAAACTGGATAAATAATTGTCATATATTCAAAGCTGAACTAAGAAAATTCTTGTGCTCATTTATCACGCTAAAGTACTCCAGCAACTGAAGATATCGTCATATCAGCATTATCAATATAATGAATACATGTACATGGAAGTCTTTAATTACTTTTTATCAGAAATCTATCCACCTCAGTTGCTTTGCTGGTTAATGATATCTATATGAGCCCTGATTTTGACACCTACCTATATCCTTGTGAGAGTATATTTTATAGATCTATGGCTACATTATCACGAATTTTATTGTTCGTTCTATGGATGTAATGATAGCAAACGCACAATTACCAAGATGGATAAAATTTCCTTTTGTTGATTTATTTTTATTTCAAATTCAGGGAAGGCTTGTCCATACATTTGATATGAGAACGTTGCCGTTCGTTGCCTTGGTGAGACCATCACCCTATGAACTACCAGCTGCCGGGCATTTTACCCAGAACATGCCCAACTTCAATCAGGAGTGACATATGTGAGCTCCTCAAAGAACGGTCAATATCCTGAACAATTATTTGAATTGCTCAAATTTGTTTGTGTGGTCTGGCACAACGACCAAATAAATAGACATCACGTGTGCTACGTTGTCATGGAGATTGTTGGTGACTGTGGAACTAGACTGAGGTTGTGGGAAGATTTACTAACTGACATATGTGTGGGACTGTGGGGGTTGTTTAGAATTTCTCCAAAGAACAGCACTCTATTTTACGTGCATGAACTGCTCTAATTGCGTCTATCCGGATCAGAAGAAGCTGGAGGTTCAAGGAGCGAGAGACTCTCCAGATTGCCCGTGTTGTGACATGGAGTCTCCACTACTGCGGTCTCAGATTGTGGCTCACACACTGACTCCAGCCACGGCGCCACGGCTTGTGTAATATATCCGCAAATATCTAAATGGACAGCTAATGCAAATGTTTGTTCCGTTTCTGACAGAGATGCAAGAGCGGTTACGTCAAAATGGACGAGTTTGTGCCTGGTTTTTCCTTTTCAATAGATGATATGTTGCGATATAGACGGAAACAGTCTTCTCTACGGAAGCTCATATTTACGGTGGCTCATATTCGCCAGATGGAGGAATGCACTTTTTTCTTTACAGCGTTATAACGCTGTAATACAGCGTTATAACGCTGTAATACAGCGTAATAACGCTCTAATTTACAGCGTAATAACGCTCTAATTTACAGCGTAATAACGCTCTAATTTACAGCGTAATTACGCTCTAATACAGCGTTATAACGCTCTATTACAGCGTTATAACGCTCTAATTTATAGCGTAATTACGCTTTAATTTACAGCGTAATTACGCTCTAATTACAGCGTTATTACGCTGTAATAGAGCGTTATAACGCTGTAAATTACAGCGTTATAACGCTCTAATTTACAGCGTAATAACGCTCTAATTACAGCGTTATTACGCTCTAATTACAGCGTAATAACGCTCTAATTTATAGCGTAATTACGCTTTAATTTACAGCGTAATTACGCTCTAATTACAGCGTTATTACGCTGTAATAGAGCGTTATAACGCTGTAAATTACAGCGTTATAACGCTCTAATTTACAGCGTAATTACGCTCTAATTACAGCGTTATTACGCTCTAATTACAGCGTAATAACGCTCTAATTAGAGCGTAATTACGCTCTAATTACAGCGTTATAACGCTGTAATTTACAGCGTAATTACGCTCTAATTACAGCGTTATAACGCTCTAATACAGCGTAATAACGCTCTAATTAGAGTGTAATTACGCTGTAAATTAGAGCGTTATAACGCTGTAATTTACAGCGTTATAACGCTCTATTACAGCGTAATAACGCTGTAATTAGAGCGTAATTACGCTGTAAATTACAGCGTTATAACGCTCTAATTTACACTGCCAGAGACATCATCGGACCTGCTAGTTCATCAGCTCAATCATTTGTAGGGAAATCTCAAAATTATTCTGATCTAGATATGTTTATTACAAATCACGATAATGGAAATATGCTAGGAAGGTGAACGGTTTAATTTAGAGCGTAATAACGCTCTAAATTAGAGCGTTATAACGCTGTAAATTAGAGCGTTATAACGCTGTATTACAGCGTTATTACACTGTAATTAGAGCGTTATAACGCTCTAAAAAAAATTTGTGCTCCTCTATGTGGCGAATATGAGCTTCCGTACATATTCGCCACATAGAGGAGCACAATTTTTTTTTAGAGCGTTATAACGCTCTAATTTAGAGCGTTATTACGCTCTAAATTAAACCGTTCACCTTCCCATCATATTTCCAATGTCTTGATTTATAATAAACATATCTAGATCAGAGTAATTTTGAGATTTCCCTACATATGATTGAGCTGATGAACCAGCAGGTCCGATGATGTCTCTGGCAGTGTAAATTAGAGCGTTATAACGCTCTAATTTACAGCGTAATAACGCTCTAATTACAGCGTTATTACGCTGTAATAGAGCGTTATAACGCTGTAAATTACAGCGTTATAACGCTCTAATTTACAGCGTAATTACACTCTAATTAGAGCGTTATTACGCTGTATTAGAGCGTTATAACGCTGTAATTAGAGCGTAATTACGCTGTAAATTACAGCGTTATAACGCTGTAATTAGAGCGTAATTACGCTCTAATTAGAGCGTTATTACGCTGTATTAGAGCGTTATAACGCTGTAATACAGCGTTATTACGCTGTAATTAGAGCGTAATAACGCTGTAAATTAAAGCGTAATTACGCTATAAATTAGAGCGTTATAACGCTGTAATAGAGCGTTATAACGCTGTAATAGAGCGTAATAACGCTTTAATTTACAGCGTAATTACGCTTTAATTTACAGCGTTAATACGCTGTATTACAGCGATATAACGCTGTATTAGAGCGTAATTACGCTGTAAATTAGAGCGTTATTACGCTGTAAATTAGAGCATTATTACGCTGTAAATTAGAGCGTTATTACGCTGTATTACAGCGTTATAACGCTGTATTACAGCGTTATAACGCTGTAAAAAAAAAGTGCATTCCTCCATCTGGCGAATATGAGCCACCGTACTTCTCTTCTCGCTGGGCTTTCATAAATACTCGGGAGGTTTGCTGCACGTGCCGTCGGCAGCTGCACGTGGTACCGGGGTAGTTTTGTAACCCTCCCATAAATGTAGAGTTAATGTAATAAAATGAATAAAACTCGTGTTTCTCGTCTACAGTATAAGTTTTGATATGACACGTGTAAAACATCGTGGAGCCACCCGATTCTAATGAATCCTGACAATTGAACTGTGTTATACTTCTCAAGTTATCACTATTTTTATCACCATGTTTAAAAGCATCTTCCCATCAACGAGGAGATACAAGCAAACGAGCAAACTTTTCCGCAATGTTGGTTGATGCCAACTGAACGTCTACCTCTCCAATCCAGACAGAGCCTACATAAAAACTCCACTTGGGACCACTTGGTGAAATTATTTTGGACAATTTGATTGATTCAAGTAGTTTTCTTGGCATCTCACCACTTCAGGAATTGCTTTAATAGTTCTCGGATGCGATGTTTAGGTAGCTGTTTACACAAAGTTTTCGATCATAAACGTCAAGACCTAAAGTATCCTCATCCATTCCACTCGAAATATATATCTTACCATGTCCGTTCATTACGGTGATTCATATGATTTTTGAAGAGGTCCCTTTACTGTGATGTAGATTCTATATTCCCGTCTTCTCTGTGGGTGGGAAAAGTACACACGGGACAATATTCTTATGTTTACTTAGTCAGTGATGAAATGAAAGGGAGGCACTTTTACTTTTCCTGGGAGGCACCAGGATATAATATACGAAGACACAAAATTATTATATAATTTTCCCCCAAACTAATAATGATCTTCTCCCTGTCAACTAGAGATTCATATTCGAGATGTAGTTTTCCATATTTTGTCCCCATGATAAATTGTTTGCAGTGACTGCCATGCACGTTCACTACGTGTACTGTCGTTCTATCGCATACATCATTTCTTGCCCTTTGCCTCATGGTGGAATGCCAAATCGACTACAAAAGCACAATGGATCAACATCATTACATGTGTGAGCTCGTGCAATTTCTTCGTGGATGACACGTGCTTCCCGGTCCACTAAAACATACTGTGTTGATCGTGGAGCCCAGATAAACGCTCCAATTCCCCATACACGTTCATTTTTTAGGGTCCATCTCGGTTTTAGGGCCTATCTTTTTGCTCGGGTAGCCCGCTTCCATTGACGGAGCGGGCACGAGAACAAAATATTTGGGTTCGGTTGCCCATAAAAGCCTTCTGCTGTCCGCCGAAAGCCGAAATGTCGTTATGCCATACAGAAACAAACTCGCGCGCTGTTTGGACACGTAAATCATGCGGCCCTCGGACGATATCAAATAAGATTATGACCTTGGAAGTAAGGACAAAAAATTAGCGGAGGAAAAAGTAATGGACGTAAAGAGGCATGAATCACTGTCATATATCGGGATCAAAAATCCCACAATTACTGGCGATTTTTCTCTTTCCTCATGGGTATTGGTATTAAATATTGATAATAGAACAAAGGGTGTGTGTGTGACATCATTTCCCTCTCATGTTAAACAAAATATACGTTTACACAGAACGATACACGTCTGACCAATTCAACAAATACTATCATGTTGTTCAGTAACTTGTCAATGAATATGCCTATATTATGAAGCAAGAAAACAGCAATAATAGAATAACAATTATATTTAATATTTCAGATTGAATAGAACTCAGTCATATTTTAGATAACAGCCCAAATGCGACCTGGCTATGTGTTGAGCAGTTGCACACCCAGCAGCAACAAGTACCATAAAGATCATCACAACGGAACCAAGCACACCAAAGGCACACAAAAGGCACATTTTTTTTTATATTTCATTTGATTTTATTTTATTTAGAACACACATTCATACAAGTTCATTATACAAACATGTATACATCCATACGTAATGGATGAAAGTGGATCAATGATAGCACAGTAGCAATAGTACTTATTTCCAAAGTGGTCCTGGAGTGATGACTAAAGGCAAGATGAGATGGGGAACATACATACTACAAAATTATAGTGAAATACTATACACATAATACACAAACATAGTATGATTTAAGTGACAGTACTAACTAAGTGACATATTGTGACATTTCAGTAGAGTGGAGGTTGTTGAACAGATCTGATTTAACCTTGTGTTTGAAATCAGATTTAGAGCTGATAAGTTTAGTTGCTGTAGGTAAGTCATTCCAGACCTTGACACCATGGTAACAGAAGTTGTGTTTGGCAAGTCCAGATACTCTGGGGACAGTGAAATTACATTAAGCACTACGAGTTGAGTGTGAGTGTCAGAATTTAGAGTACACCAAAGACACAAAATAATTATGAATGGCGTGTACAAGAACAGTGGCAGAAAGTTTGGCGGCACTGAGATAATCTACATCTCAGTTTTCATTGAGAATGTTGTATATGTCAATAATCAATATTATACATGTACATGTGTACATATTAATGTAGATACATGCACACAGTTCAATATCATACCGTCTTCGGTATTCACAATTCAATAAAGAGCAAATTATTTCGTAAAAGTGAGTCAATGAATGATACAATCAACGTATGTATGTGTGCAAATTCATTCAAAGAATACTTTTCTTTCAAGGTCTCTCTGGTTATCACAATTTTGCACTCCATTTATTGATACTTGACACACAAAAACAGAAGTTGCCTGGCACCAAGGTGAAGGTATCGTATGATCACATGCGTTAGGGAGGGTTCTGAAACACTGTTTATATGGGGGATAACACACACACAGTCACATAGTTCCGTGAGCTTCTGATGTTGCTGGTGCGGTATTTGCGAGCAAAATACACTTAATAATTCACAGATCAACCACGTAATGTGAGAATAAGATGATAACGATATCATTTTATCACTGCATCAAAGGCATGGGGATTGTGGCCATAGTGTTAGATAACAACAGAGAATACATATAGAACAGGTGTGAATATTTGATATGGAACCTTAGTGCACGGAAATATATCTCATATCGCAATTGTAACAGCACTTGCCGATCACAAAAACATATTGAATAAACTGTGTCCATATATGGTTGCCACTAGATAGTATTCCAACATCATGAAAATGTCTAGTTTATCTCCACAAAATTAAAGATGAACGAACCCTAATTTTATTATTTAAGGTAACTTATACAATTCAAAGGTATTATTTATTGTATTCGGAGTATTTTCTAAACCATCGGGTCACGGATTTGGCCTACTAATGTGATAATATTTGGATCAAATTTACATTTGCCAATATAATATTTAGTTATTTCCCATTTTATAGACATAAAGTCTCATTTACAACCGCAGTGAAAACCACAAACAGTCAGTGAGGTCGACGTGAACTTTTTTGACCGCTCTGTCATTTACTAACTTCGGGCCAATAAACGAGCAGCAACCCTTGTCGGCGGCAGCCAATCAGAGGGCAGTAAGCGGCCGAGCACGTGCGTTTGTTGACATGGCGGTCTGGGCGCGCACCTGCCAAAGTCAGCAGAGCGCGAGCGTCGACTGGCAGCCTAGAAACCGCCGGAGTGGAAGTTAGCAGGCCGTAAAGTGAGCCCTTTCATGTCAGTTTGTGGGCCAGACTCCGGACGGGACGGCCAGATTGGTGATGGAACCACACAGAATCCTATCTTATCAAAGATAGAGTGCCCGTAATGAAGCGACAATGACATTGTGCCGTTTGTTCGTGGAATAGTAGAGCGCTGATTTGAGAACTGCAGGTACACTGTCAGTCCGGAAACTTTGGCTGTACTTAGAGCGATTTACGGCGAAGTGAGAGAGCCGCGGTATCGAGGGCGATGCATTCGGGACACAAGCCTGCTGCATCTGCAACTTTCCATCTCTAGTCTGTTCCGAGGAACTGAGGTGTATGAAGTCTGGTGCACTGTTTCAAATCATGTTTGAACTGCGAAGAGTTAAAATAACAAGTATTGAAAGCCGGAATGATGGTTTTTAATCCGGCATAAGTCGAGTGATTTGCAATGAACGAGGATTGGACTGGATGTTGTTAATATAATCTTGGATAAAAATATTGATTTCAGAATGTTCACTTTCAGCAGAAAATATGGGATATAGATCATGAACTCAAAACTATATCAATGTCAACAAAAACTTTGATGATTTGTATCATTATTTCAGTTGTGAATAATTAATGCACTGTTATAAATATTTCTGGACGAACAGAAGAAAATGATGGCGTTCCAACACTCGTTTCATTCCTGGATTTATATTGTGGGCTGCATGTGGAATACAATTGGCCTTGGACTTCTGGCAAATGGTGAGTAGACATCCCTGCACTCTGACACAAACAAGCAATAAATCTCACCTACAAGCATTCATAGCTGACAAAGTTTACAAACGTACATCTGACAGACTCGCTCAATATTACATCAATGTATGATTTTATATTGTATTATAACATAATTTGTAATCATGAATTATATTATTATTTTTTCTAAACCTTCCCATTTGTGTATGTGTGTGTATAGGAGTAAATAAATTTGTGCCATACAATAACCCAGCCCAGACTTACATCAGACATAGCTCCATTAACCATTCCATTTGCCCTGCCCTGACTTAGATTACTCGGTTCAACGTAACTGTGCAATATATAGCTCATTATCTAAAATGAGATCTTGCACGTTTCCAAAAGGTTTTCATCAGATTTTTGTTATGGGGTGTGGAATTGTGCGAGATTAGGCGATAGTGCCTCAACAAGTGTGATACAGCACTGACTGTTACTTGTTGTATGTTCCAGGGCAGTAAATGCAGTCCATAATTTGACATATTTCACATGTTTACAACACTGGACAGTTTTATATACTGTTAAAGCAGCTGCTCTCTCAAATTGAAGTACATTGAATAACTCATTATGAAAACTTGGAAGTAAGTATCTTGATATCCATGGCAGAGTTTGTGGGGGGAAGTTGGTTATGTAATGTCTTTATCCTTTGATTAAAAATCAGGTGACCTCGTTTCTGTTTCTTGTTAAGATGGAATTTTAAGTGGAAGTTTTGTGAAGTGGACTTGTGGATTACTATGAAAACTTGTCAAGTTTGATAAGTGATATTTCCTTGTGATTTATTGTGCAATTAGTAACTCAGTTACATAAACATCATGTGGAGTGCTGACTATCAGCCTTTGGCAAGTTGGTTGTTTACAACATTGGTGAAATGTCATGTGGACAGTTTCAGTTTGTAAAACATCTGTCAGATTTGAGACAGTTGTATGGTCTAGAATTAAAATGTATTTACATTATACAATTTTTCTGTTGTTTTTTGCCTTTGAATGGGTGGGAAAATGCGATCAGGCTCATGATGTCATAAACTTTGACTTTATACATCATCATGATTTGTTGTTTACCAACCGTTTTATAGAATCATTTATAATTGTCTTTCCATCAAACTTTGAAACAGCATTTAACTGGATACTTCATGACAATAATCTGATGCATTGGGTAGAAATCAGTTACATTAGAAGATTAGGGTTCCTGTTTGAAGAGGAATAAAGTATACCCGCTGGGTGATGTCTGGTTGATCAAGGTTTATTGGAGCCTAGAATCAATAGAGCCTAAATGGTCGGGTGGGATTATGTCTGATACCTCTGGGGCCAGGTAGCCTGGGGTGTAATACTGAGGTGTAATACAGGGGTGTAATATAAACTGCACCCTGTCAGATCAAAGGAGTCTGATCACTTGTCAGGTCATTTACAGGTATCTATGTAATGTAATAATTATACTGCATAATTATATATAGTATGTTTCTTTTCACAGTGTATTATATGTAATCTCATGTGAAAGGATTTTTGAAATATGACAACTCCATAGAATGACAAGTACAGGATATAAAATGACTCCTGCAATGAAGAAATAATGTTTCATTTGATTCAGTCGCATGTAATAAATTGAGGAACCATTTATGGCCAATTTGTTTTCCCTGAGGTGTGACAAACCCCACTGTTCTGTTTGAAATAGTCTCTCATGGAGGAAATCAAAGGCCGTGGAAGTTTTGACTTCTGTGCAAGTTTTATGGTGGTCAAACTGTGGTCAACATTACCTAACTGTTGCTCCCAGGAGATTCCACACACTGGCCAATTTACTGTTGCTTTCTTTGTTTGCCATTTCCACGACCAACCTGTGAATGCATGTCTCCAACAATGCAAGATATTGAACCTCGTTTTACAGCCCTGTGCTTCTTGTCATGCCCCTGTAAGGAATTTCATTGGTCCCCTGCGGTGTATGCCAATGTCTGGTGACACAACCAGATACAACACTGCATGCAACCTCCATGGCATATCCTCTCATGGATCTTACACAACCATTTAGCAAATGGGCTTATCTTGAGCACTGTAAACAAGCCGTCCACTTTCCAGAGTAACTTATCATGGGTGCCAGGGTATTATGGCTGTAAATTCAATGATAAGTGGGGGTTTGATTTCACGGTTCGTTTACTCAGGGGACATCTTGGTTTTCCCTGGCCTGGCAGGGGGCGGTAGTGAGCTCGCGCTGGGGACAAGGAGTACTCGGTGTGGTGATGGGGGTGTACAGATGACAGCTCAAGGTCGTTCATCTTACGTCCTAGGGCAGGTGACTATCTGGATCATTTGGTGGTACAATGTAGGCCTGGGACAGATGCGAGATTAGAATATGAATTTTCTAGTTTTTGTAGCTCTGAAAATATTTTCCCTGATCACATTGATAGGGATATGGTGGCAAGCCTTTCATACTTTTCATAACAACAATACACAGTTACCATTGCAAGTTTTCTACATTAAATGTGCGTGTATGAAAAGAGTATTGAAAATAAACTATAAAGTAAATTATCTGTATTTCAAAGCAGCACTGTCAGTGATGTAAACCAGACTCAGATATTAATCAAAAGCCATGTGTTAGCAAATCCAAGGTGCTTGAAAGTTTCTTTGAAGGAAATGACATTGTCAGTCTGAGTGTCAGACCATCATGGTACACCTTGGTACATGATTTACAATGCCTTGGTATTGACTTTATTAGTTCATCACTTTCTCTATGTCCTTTATACCACGTATACTGAGAAGCCACTTGAGTCGTGTTGACGAAGATTAGGTCATGAACCTTGCTAACCAATCTGAGGGACAGGTCAGTGCAGAACACTTTAGCAGGTGACAAAACCCGTAATTTACAGTCTTCCGTTATCTCTCTCCGTCCAAAAGTTCAAGATGAAATCTTGAGAAGATTTACACATTTTCTTGTTTTTATTTGTGATATGGATAAACCAGTATATACCAAACACTCAAGTGAGAGTATGTGAAAACATTGTCGGTAACTTTTTTTATTAATCATACTCATGTCGTTTGCACTTTCCCAAGGTTTCTACACTTTATAATTAATAAATTGCTGATCAGCCAAGTTTTCCACACTTGAAGTTGACCAAGTTTGCTGTGCGGTACGGTGTAATGTTTTCATACTGCCTTGAGCAAGAGAGCTGTGAAGAAGGTAGCAATCTCCATATTTGCTGAGTATATTTTGATGGATTTGGCGGACTGGTGACAGTTTAATTAGCATCAGGTGGACCCGTAGAGCTCTCCGGTTACTGAAGATGTCCTCCGCTTCTGCCGTTTATTGCACTTTACCTGTTCTTTATTGTACTTCAGAAACCGTGTAGAAAACATAATGTTCAGTGGAGTACCAACATTATACCACCTTTACTGGACCTACAATACTGAAGTACAGGTTATGGGATTCATAATTTTCATTATTTATGCTAGTTGCTAACATGTGAAACAATAACTTGATCAGATAGGATTTTGCTTCAATTCAAAGATTCTGTCTTATCAACCTTTATCACATCATCATGACTATGCTTGATCTGCAACATTCTGCACTTGAACTCCCTGGTAGTAATCATGGTGAGTGTGTGGAAACATGTTTCTGTCCGTGGTAAAATGTCGGAAGAATCCTGGAAAAACCAGGAAGGAGCAGTTTTTGAGGACAGGGGGTCGTGGGGTCAGAGGATGTTATGTTAGCACCCAGCGTGTGGGGGAACAGATGGGTATGTCCAGGGGTTTGGACAGGTGTACTCCAGTACTGGCCTCCAGTACATCATGGCCTGTACAGCCACTACCGCACTACACCATCGATACTGCTTGTACTTGCAGACACACAGCCAAGATGTGTTTTGCTCAGTACATGTACCTGCAAATGGTGTTAAGGACAGATTTCACTAATTCCTTCGGCCATACAAAACAATGATAAAAAGCCCAAATTCAAGTCTTCATAGCTCCGTCCCAGAACAAGATAAACCTTAGCAGCTTATATACAAAGCTAGCCAATTCATTTCCTGATCTCACTATAGTAAGGAAAATATACGTTGATAAATTGGATTTTTTGCTACAGCTCGAATTCTGAGGGTACCCCCTTGAAACGACTCATTTTCATGCCTGACAACCCATATATATCGTTCGCCATCAGAGCCGTTCTGTGCGTGCTGTGGTCTTGAAACTCTTCGTGTGCAATGCCAACCAGCCTGGGTCAACAACCAGCCATAGCAAAATATCCACCACCATTCAGCGGGGGATCAAGGGCATCCCCCGTTCTCAAAATAGGGAATTCTCTGACTGTAACGGATATGACGCAATATCATTGGTGTTGTCATGCCTGAAAAGGACTGACCATCAAACTATGCTATTATATTAAGCCATTGTTGTAGTTTTGACCAAGTTGAACCATACAGTATACTAACTAGTACATAAATACTTCAGATTTTTTCGAGGAATTTTCACTTTTAGGTTCTTACTGATCAAATTTTGATGTAAGCGTCTTGCACTGACAGAAACAATAGTCCTGTATGTGGCTTATCGTGCTCATAAAACACAGGGAAATCCACACATGATGATTGTTTAGGATGTGTCTTCACTTTGTTATTCTTTTGTGGAGTGTTCTCTCTTTTGGTTAGATACTTCCTGACTAGTTTCTACCACCACTGTTATTATTGGTTTTCATGCACATTGAGCAAACTGTTTGAAATGCAAGAGTGTCTATCAGTGCCTACCGTGTGCAAAACATCACATCCCAATATTTTGAAATTTGTTTGCCACAAAATTGCCAATCCACAAACACAATGTGGTTCTGTGTGTTTATCTATCAGTAAAGTCGCATTAATCACATCGGAATTCAAACAATATAAAAAAGTTAAATATCTGTAGGTTTATATTGAACTGCAGAATTGAAAGCTCCTTTTTTCTCACTCTCAGGTTTCGTAGCAGTTGTCTGCACACATTTGGAATTGTGTACTCTAGAAAATATATGTTTTTATAGTAATTTAATACAATATGCAGACCCAAATATTCAGGTAGAACAGATTTTCACTGATAGGAATTTGATGAAGTGGCATTTCTTGATCAATACGGAATGATTTATCATTGAAAATATGAAAAATATGATTTGAGTATCATATTACAGTTGCATTTGGTATATTGAACTCATTTCTTGGTGATTATTTTGTGTTCATCAGCTGGCATTGTGAGTGCAATCTGAAAATGATGTAATATCATGTGCTGATGATCATCATAAAATTCTCATTTTGAATGAAATTCGACAGCAGCAATTAAATCGGGATTTATTTTTCATTTGCATCTTTGAAGTGTAATAATACAAAGTTAATTGATTGAAATCATTGTGCTGCCAAAATTGCAATAAAAACCCTGAAGCAAAGTAACTAATCCCGATATAAGTAAAAAGGATCAAAATGTGGTCCAAATGTGACCAGTTCTTTTTGCTGCATACAATGGTGAGTTAATAGACAGGCATTTAGCACTTACTCTCAGTGGCTGATTGCTACTATCAGGGCAGGTAAATGGTTAACAGCTCAGCCAGTACAAGTGCTAAACCAGCCTGCAAAACCACAGCACATGCTTGATGATTCCTCTATGTGAGAGCTGCATAGCTCCACAGATGGATGGATGACTGCCTGCAAGGAGTAGCCCAATGTTTTTGTCTGAGTTCTCTCTCATTCCTTGAGATTCTCCCTCTCAAGTCTCTGAGTGAAAAGCTCTGGGAAACATGCAATCTTGGGATGCTCTCGCAGAATTATTCAGTCCATCTCTCATCGGAACTGCGCTTGTACTGCAGGGGACTGAAGAGTGGCCCCCATCAACTTCTCAGGGTAATAGTCTCACCTCCCCATGATCTAGCGCGGTTCTGGATATGTGGCAGTTGTTTGGCCACTGCAGATCCTTGTAGCTTCCTTCCTCATGATCAAAGCTCCACAGAATTCATTGATACATATCACGCTGGGAGCTAGAGAAAAATTCTCCTGCTTATTGAATGGGTCAGCAAAGGCTAGGACCCGTAGGGAAGCGTGCCGCTCAGACTGCGGCAGCAATGTGCAAAATGTGCCTTATTGTTATGTTCTGGGGTTCACATTGAAGGTTCTGGAGACACAGAGGGAGGCCAGCGGTATCACTGTGTGGGGGATTTGTCTGGAGCGGATTATGATCATAGTTGGGTGTATATAGGTCAGTGAGCACCAGGCAGCTCTGGTAGATGCCGTAGAAGTGAGGTTGTTGATCCTGATGATCAACAGGGGAATCTCCCACTGGGCATGAAATATCATACACAAAATGTGGCCAGTGGACAGAGGTCAGGCCAGCGCAAGTAATAAGCAATGATAACTGGCCTGTCCATCACAACAAACTCACAGGCCCGAATATATCGGGAGTGTGGCAGTCTTCAGGGTCACTTCCCCATGGGTATCATACATAAAACTTCTAGCAATCATTTGGAGAAAGAATTACAGAAATATGTCCAGCATTGTAGTCTTGGCATGACCTGCATCAAAAAAGTGCTTATCCTCAAATGCATCAGAAAAGGGAGAACTTTTTCAAGAAGGACCCTCCAGGATGTGTTTTGGTTTCTATCTCCATCTCATGGCCTGCCCACCACTGTTTGTGTGCGGCAAGGGATGATCAGGCTGCAATACACAGCCAGTGGGCAGTCCACCTCTAGCTGACAGATGGTCACCAGATCCAGACCAGCATCAAACGGTCAAGACTTGATCCAGGTCAGGCCAGTTCCTGATGGAGTAGCAAGTTACCGAAGCCTGACGATGGACCCAGATGTATGATCTTCTGTCACTAGACACTTCACACTTGCAGCTCTAGCTCTAACTGGCTTCCACAAGTTTACCCCCCAAAACTGGAGCGATCACTGTTTAAAAAGTATATTGCCTGGAAACTATAGCTCCTCTGGAGCATAGTTGATGAGGATTTTATGAGGCTATTGGTATTAACCCTTTAGTGCTTCAGTTGAAAAGGTCAACATGGCACTCTATACTTCAGGAATCATCCCCAAAGACCAGAGAACTTTGAGGACTGCTCACCAGGCTTCGGAAGATCTATGGATATGGGGACGAATTTATGTTGATTTTGAACGTAATAGCGCTTTTATTTGGACATGTATTTTATTGACACAATAGGTGTCCATTTCACAGTGCAGTGCATCGCTCTCAGGCAGTAGTTCGATTATTTTTAATGACATTCTGTCACTGGCGTTGTTCTGCAGCTGCTTTGGGAGAAATTGATAGTTTTGTTTGTTGTTGTGAAGCTTACATTCTCCAGGGCTAATTTATTCATGGACATTTGTAGGTGGGATATTTGATACTTTTTCCAAGTCTTTCCTCACAAGGATCTGTGACCGTCTGAATCTTGGAGGCTTTCAAAGTAAAACATGCAACCCTGCCAATACTGGACACCATCCCTGATAGCATTATAATTGAAACCTTATATAGTGGCCCGAGTATAGACTTCCTGGAACTGTATTGCATAGAACATGTTGAACAAAGAATCATGTCTTTCAATCTCTTTGCTAGAGCCTTTCAGCTGCGAATATCTGAGCATATGTCCTAATTGGCACAGCTTGCAGAAAAAGATCCCTGTAAACATTTGGTCCAGTGAACCTTTGAAGCTGTTCCATAAAGTACCATTTGGAAGGGAAAAATGGATATCTTTTCTATTTGTTTATACCTAGACATGCCAAACAACTAACCCATTGGAACCAATTTCCTGCAGTTATAAATTCGCTGGTACAGTTGGGTGTTTGGTTGAGAACTTGTCAGTAGAGACTAGTGTTTGGATCAATCATGCATTTGAACAAAAGTTTACTCAGAGTCAGTTAATACCCTGACTGTATAGTTTTGTTTTGGTTTGAATTGTTGGGGGGTTCCAGACATGTAATAGCACGGCTATCATGGAACTGATCTGTTGCCATTGTATTTTGATGTACTACATGTATGTCAACAGTTTTTTTGCATAAAAATTCTTGTGAAAGGGAACTCAATAATGGATGCTCCATGCACATTTATTGAAAACAGATAATGTATGGCTCAAAACATGACTCTGACACAGCATTCTAGATATCATAACAACTTGTTTGAGGACATCTTGAAATATTTTTTTCCAAACCATATTACAATATATTGACAAAAAATATATTTTACGCATAAAGACTTGGCTAGTTTTATTTTTACGTATGTTTCGCCCATATGCAGTGTTTCTTCTTTACCCTTGACAGTTACTGTTTACATACATTTCGACAGGAAATATTCTTGAGAGTGCTCAGCACCTCTCGAAGTCCCACAAAGGTTTATAATTCAATTACGCCCCCAGGGGGCGGCACACGCTAGCTCATGGGGCAGAATCATCCTAAAACTGAAGATGGCCCTTTTCTGGGCAATCTTCACCTCTTGAAGGAGACCCCCTGCCTCACAGGGAACAAAGCTCACTAATGAGGCATAAGTCGGAACTCGGAACTAGTCCTGTGATTTCAGGTCCTCCCCCCATCACCGAAGCATCCTAAGCATGAAAAAATAAAACCTATACCAAATAAAGAGCCACACTATATTATGTACGTGAAATCATGAAATCGGCTCTCTTGTGACACTCGGCAGGATGTCTTGACAACTAAATATAAATTACATCGCCGAGTATTTACTTTGGAGTAAATGAAAATTCAGCGAAGCGTCCAAATTTGGTTGTTGCGCTGTGACAACAAGTGTGGCTTTGGGCACCGTGAGGCGTGAGGGAGTGGTGGAGCGCAAGTGATGCACAGCTAAAAGCCTGGGCCCCTAGACACGGTCCCGTCTATGGTGTCTGTGTATGGTATGTAATACCCCGGAGGTGGGTCCGGGGACGTTGTGCTTTTTGATGGTGATGTTGCTGTGAGAGCAGGGGAGTGCTCCCCAGGCCAGCTGAGCCGAGGGGGGTCACCATTAGAGGTCATCAGCCATAGTAAGTGGCCATTATCCCACAGGGGAGCCCACAGTGCCCACTCAGCCACAACACTGCACCACTGGGCCATTCACTGATCAAATGTTCACCAGCTATAAACATTTATTTGACTGTGACACATTGTAATGTCAAATAATATTTTACTATTTCCCAGTTTGTGGTGTTTTTGTTCTTCTCTGTTTGTTGACAAGTTGTGACGAGTCAATGATAATTTCTTAGGAATGTTGTACCCACATTAGTCCTGAGTCTAGTGGCAGAAATCATTATGTCTTTTAGGAGAAATGACAACAATGGTGACACAAAACGATTTAGCAAAATTACAATTTATGATGTGGTCAAATACCATAAAACGTTTAGAATGTGTACAATGTTCATAGGCTGTTTTCCCATGTGCTGGAATGCCCTCTTTATGGCGTGCCAGTGACTATACTGTAGCCAGGACTGTGCAATTGTAGGAAGTAAATAACTTGTTTGTTTTGAAAGACAGTTGGGGAAAATAATGAGAAGTGATGTTGAATAGATTGACATCTATGTTGTCACAACCTCTGTGAACCATTACCACCAAACAAATATTTTCTTTACTGTGTATGCTAATGGCAAATGTCATACTGGTATACACATTATGCTGTTATGTGTTCAACGTATATACTGGTATGCAATGATATATTGTCATGGACAAAGATGAAGAACAATGAAGCATAAAAAGTATCTTGAACCCTGACTGTTTCCTTACTTGGTGCAATTGGTTTTACCATTGTCCACTACACGTAAGCCCAGATACATGATGGAAGCTATTGCTCTTAAAGACTGAAGATATCAACAATAAGATGTCATGGGGTGGGAGGGCAGGAGTCATGTTGTTGAGGAATTAAGGGAAATTGGACCAATATCTGACTAATCAAGTGTAAAAGTGAATGGTTGTATCACTATGGAATGATCCAGCATCATCATGATTGTGATCATACATGAACCTCCCCCCCCTCCCCCCTCCCCCCCCCCCCCACCATCACATCTTTTACCCCTGATGTCTTCTTCATCCAAGTTAGTGAGACACTTTACGATTCAATGGGTCCTCGTTTTCTAGCCGAATTAGTTTGTGCTCCAAGCCGATCGATCGATAGGGCATGACTGGGTTGGGGGAATCAATTGGCAGAATTGGGTTATATCTACTTAGTTTTGGGGCTGACAAATGGCTTCTGAGATAGAAAGAGCAAAGCTCAACATTGTATGTGTACATGTGGCAGACAACTGCTTGATATCAGCTGTCAATAAGGCTGATAGCTATGAAAAGATGTTGATTGACAGAATTCATATTTTCAAAGATTTAATATTGCAAATAAAATGTACTAAAATAATAAGTTATGTGTGTTGGTTTGTGAATACTAGTATTATAATCATAGGTAGGTTATTGTGAAAAAAAACCCCACCATGTAGGATCAGTGTAAGAATGTTAGATATGACAGCCTTCAGAATACAGTCAAAGACCATTATATTCCTGTGGCAGTCGGCTGAGTGAGAACACAGCGAAGGAACTACAAAACTTGACCACCCAACTTCCACGAGTTTTTTCTTGCCTCCAGGAAAAACATTTTGCTGGGGTAGACCAGATGTGCCGACAGGGCGGTGTTTATCATTGAGATTCAAGCCCATTGGGAAACTACTCAGGACCCTGCTGCTATATCAGTGGGGCCCAGTGGATGAAATTTAGCCAGATCTTGACTGATGTCTACTGGAATTTCTAGAAGGGTTCTGTTCCTTCTTGTTAGGTTCCCAGTTACCTACTGTAGTGAAATTGCAGTGTTTGTTGATTGATTTCCTAGAACTCTCTGTGCTGTAATATTGTTACTTTGTTACATCTGGTTTCTCCAGCTGTTTCTATGCATGTATGATGTATGTTAAATTGTTTAAATGAGCAAATTGCCAGAAACCACCCAAGAAATAAAAGCTGCTTGTTTGGAATACTTCCAATTTGGAATCAGTTGCCGGGCAGACTCCCACCATACATCAGCTGTCCCTGCCAAGGACACAGACCACCGTCCCGCCTGGACTACCTCAAACATGATCCTACCCTTGGCCAGGACTCAGATACACCTTTGGCCACCGGCTCTGAATCTGGATCTAGTCCATCGCCAGCAGGCCCTGACCATACAGACAGATTCATGGTCCCGAGGGGCCGGGATTAATGGCCTTGATGGTCCTCTCTGAATCATCACTTCATCTTCATCAGGATCAGGGTCGTTTACTTGTGAAAATGAAGGATCTGGATCAATGACTGGCAACAGACCTCGGCATAATAGAGTCTGGCTTTGACCAGAAGGGTAAATGAATGAGGGATCGCTTCTAAATAGGAGGATGGGGGCAACAGATAAGTAAGGATGGGGAGGGGGGTGGGGGTTCTGTCAGCTAATTGTTTGAACTCCTGTATCACATCTCTGGTCTGAGCTCTGGTCTTCAAGATTGGAACCAGGACAGTCCCAAAAGGGGGCTAAACTCCTTTGGCCACTGATCAGGATTTGTTTATGTTTACTCTGTGATGTTTACCTAAGCTTCATTGAGCACAAGTTTGTGTTAGATAAACAACATGGGCTAATGGACCTCTGCCCAGGGGAGGTGCAGGGGCTGGTGTGTTGAAATATCCCTCAGGGATCAGTGTTTGGTGTACTCCATTATGTTCCACCCCCCCAACCCCCCCCCCCCCCCTTCTTCCTTTTCTTGTGTACAAAACACCTCATTGGACACTTCTCTTTAGCCTCAGGCAGAATGATGCAGTACTGAATGCAGTACTTCAATGCCAAATTGTCCGGAGTACTTGGACAAAATGTACAGCAGATTCCAGGGAGGACCTACATTTTCTGGTGCTTCCGAGCTTGTTTGTAGAACAATGGGTAGTAACTATGTCCAGCTGCCCGTCCACATGGGGCGGGACAATGGCACATGAAAGGAACTATTTGGTCAAATATACAACAGCATGTAGGCCAAGGTCCTGCAGTTTGTTTTGACAGAACCATGTCCTTGAGCATGCCATGTGTATATTGTTAATATATTTGTAAGAGAAGTAATCTGGTGATATCTGGATCATAGTACATGGGTAGGTAGAATCATTGATCATCAAACTTTCCCCTTCCCGCCCAAACCTGGAGGACTCTCCCTCTACCTCTACATTAGACTGACTCTGGAGTTCACCGAGTAAACTCAGCCTGATCAAAGCTGTGGCCAATCAGCATCAGTCAGGATCCCACTCCCAGGGGACCCTTTGTAAAGTCCAGATCACCTATTACCAGTTGCTGCACCATGTGGTGACTTTCCCTGTCCCTATCTGGACTTCCTCGGAGCCTTTCTCACCGAAATTAGCCGGGACAGCTCTCCAGGTATCCCTGCTACCAGTACACATTTTGTTATTCAGCCATTGGGAAAAGTACTTCGTGAATATTGTCAAAAACAGAGCATGATGTGTTGTTTTGATTTTGGACTACAAATTAGCTGGCACCATGAAAAATTTCTCAAAGTTTTTCAAAGTTGCTATTGAAAAAAGAATGCAAAGAATACATGTGGAACATTTCAAAGCTGCTAGTTGTCAAGAATTCATTGATTTGATGTTTACATCAGGGATAAATTCCCCAGAGCAAAGTCATTCACTCATGTAAATACATTTAGAGGTATATACCTTTAGAGGGTGATGTGATTATGTATAGTTGTGATAAGTGATCACTTAGTGTGCACAAGAAATCAACGCATTGACAAATGAAATTTACCAGTCTATCACAAAGACGCTAATTGGCAATGAACATGACTTGTGCCCGGTAGCTATGGTTGACTTGACAATGTGTGCATTTGTAATAGATATTATAATACAACAGCTAGAGTTTACAAAACACTGTCACGTAAATGATCAGGTCAGAGGTTTCCATGGATTTTAGAATGAAGAAAAAAAGGATATTTCGAAGAAATGTCTCAAACTTTAGAATATGTAAAACTTTGTAAAAATATGTAAAAAAATATTTGTCCTATACATTATACCCGATTCCTCAACATACATATCCAGTGGGTCATGATGGCATGACTATTTACTGGTAAATTTGTGTAACCAACTTGTCAGGTCTGTACTTGATCTCATTTCTTTGTACACGATCACAATTTTTGCCAAATATTCTCGTGTACACCAGAACTATGAAATCTGTTCATGATTACAGTATCCACGGTGTGTGACTGCTATAGTCAAGCTGTTGTGTCAAGTTTCATTTCACCTGAAATTTATAGTGGAATTATGACAGAGCCAGGCAAATGTGAGTCAGACTTGGTGTGTCAGTGTTGATCAAGTGTTTCTGTGTCTAATTGAATTCAGCGGCAGCAAAAAATTAACCGGCTTTCAATATTAATATCACCTCCTTCAGAACATAAAGGCAAAGAGTTGAACGTTTTCATTTCTTTTTTGATGTTATTTTTTCTCAAGAAAAAAGTAGAAGGAATCTCTTGAAAAAAATACTGTAAACCCCTTTAATTTCGCGGCCGTTTTATTTCGCGTTTTCATGATTTGGACATATTCGCGGCCGTTTAATTTCGCGTTTTCTGTAACATGCATATTACTGGTAACGCATTACAGAGGTATTTACCAATAACATACTCACTAAGCAACCCAACAATTGGTAAAAATGCTGACATGGACACGATTGTATCTTTATTATACCTATTATACCTTTATTTACTGGCTTAGTAAACATGAATTAAATAAAAACAGTCACAGTACAAAATTAACTACGTACATGTAAACTTGGAATTGGCTACTGGTTTTATTATGTTAAATGTACAACATTATTTGTTCTTCTGTTCTATACCACACACATTGCAAAGTCAATTTCCGAATCAAAACAGCAGATTCAACCACATTAACCATGCTCAATATTAAATATATTCGCGAAGCAAAATGCGGTTGACCAAAAAAATTAGCGTCCAAAAATTTTCGCGTTTTTAATGAAAACGCGAAAATCGCGAATATTAATGGCCGCGAAAAATTAAGGGGTTTACAGTATGGTGAAAAATATAGTTGCAACTTCTAGTGAAAAAAATAGTTGCAACTTCTAGTGTTGAGTTCAAATTGAAGTGAGTTGCTAGAGTTATTAGTTCAGTATACTAATTAAAACCGAACTGACCATTATTTGACCTCTCACTGACAAGCTGATAACCTGTGACCACAGGCCAGTCTGATGTCAGACACGATATCTCCGAATGTCATCCCCAGGCAGTGTCACCAGACAAAACATACAGTCACTTCCTTGAGCTCATCAAACATAGGCAGTACACATGGCTGCAGGGGATGTGGGGGGAAAGGGGAAGGGATATAAACTGGATAAACATAATGGGGCCATACAAAACAATAATTACCATTTTGCGGGTAGATCTGGATCCCCCAGCTAATCTGTTAATGTTTCTGGATCGCTCCCAAAGATGATCCGTGTGAAGATTGCATCTTCCTGGTAATGGCCTGAAGCCTCTTTATCTAAATTCTTTGCGGTTCTGTGAATCAACAGTCGTGCTTTGTGGTGTAAGGAGGGAGAGAGAGGGGGGGGGGGGGGGGGGGGGTGAGGGGGGTGGAGTTCATGGGAACATGATCAGTGGGGATCTAGTCATAACTTGATATCTGCAATTTAATAAATGATACATGTATGCAGGTTTAATGAAACATGATGTAAGCAGGCATATCATTCCAAGAAACTGGGCCACATTATAAGGAATTTCGTGATATTGAACTTACTGATGAAGTTATATCTACAGGGGCACGTAGCAAACCTAAGGGTTTGAGGAAACTGCACTGGCAACATGTTCAGTACATTCAAACAATAAATACCCTCTGTGCCAAAATCCTAAGGAATGCTGAAATCCTGCTGGCAAATTGCTTAATACATAGGTTATACACCTTCCACTTCATGACTGCATGTGCCATAAACTAGAAATATTTTTCCTGTATTGATCTAGATTTTATTTGAATTATTCACAGTCAGGAATCTGAGAAAATTAGTTGAAAACTTCTCTAGGGTTAGCCAATCATCATACCTTCCCCCATCTAAAAATTGTGACTGCAAAGTTTCTGTGTACAGTTAGGTGTACTGTACAATGTACATGTGAAATGTACAATATCTATGGTCAGACCTCCCCCCCTGGAACCTGTCATCAGTGGGCCAGACCTTACATTACTCAGGCCCCGCTCTAGTGTGGTTGACAGCTATGCTGACACCTTACAATAACAGTTTACTCTAGCCCAGTGAGTCTGCATCATCTGGATCTGTGTAAGACCACATTAGTCCGGATCAGGTGCCACTGCAGAAATATAAAGGTTTCCACCCCGGAACAGGTGAGAATGTACAGTGGGCTGCAGGACAGCGGAGGAGCGGAGGGCAGGAAACAGGAACTAGGAGAGCTGTGATGATTTGTAATCACAGGTGCTAGCTACACCACTGGTCCATTGAATGTATGGTGGGGTGGGGGGGGGGGGTGGGGCAGGGGAGGTTTGCATGGTGAGTGTCATCAGGATCCCGATAAACATTCTGCCCACCTTCCTTCTATCTATCTGTCTCAGGCAGGTTTCCTTGATGAAAGGGGATTACTTTTATGAAAATATGGGGGAAAAAAGTTCAATTGATGACGGTATAGATTTCTAGAAGAATGCATTTTTGGTCAGATCCAGTGGAGCATTTCTGTCGGACAACCTTTCTGTAGCGTTTCCTGTGTATGTGCCACGCGCTTTATTTTTGTAGACAGATAATGAAGAAAAATCTGCATGAGTAAACCTTCAGAATATGTGTTCATGGCATAAATTTTTTGCGGTGGTGGTCCATTCATGCACCTGGCTGCCACCAGGGGGCTCTGCTATCGGGTACCTGTAGGAGTAGTCACTGACCCCTCTGGTGCTGGTCTTGGAGGAGGAGAGGCATGGGGGTCCTGTGTTATGGATTGGGGGCTTCCTTACCCCTGCGGCTAGCAGACACACCTGGGGAGAGGGAGGAAGCCCTGGAGGGAAGCTCCGATATCCGGGTGGATCGCTGACACGAAGGAAGATGATGATGCTGACTTGTGACAGCAGGTCATAGATCAGACCTGGCAGTGACTCATGCCTCGGATGATTGATCAACAGATAGCTCGCTATTAAAAAATACTCCCGGTGATTATGTGAAAATTAGATTATAAGCCCCGCTGAGAGCTACGGTTTGATATGTCTTCACAGCACATCTATAGGAAGAATGTCATAGACACCATCAGAGTATTGTCTGTCGGCATCTAGAATTTTTTTTCCATAAAAACAAAGGTTATACAGTATATTCAGTGTTTGATGTTGGAAATATTAGAACAGTATATGATTGTAAGACAGCTTGCCTTTCGTAGCTGATTGAAATTATAGGCAAAATTTCTGTACCTGTGAGAAATTAAATTGGTGGGATAATACAACATTGTACATATCTAATGTCTGTACATATATAATATAAGATATATTTATGGTTATGTAACTTTGTAGGCACTAGTTACCTTCATAATGATGTGAACAAGTTTGACTGGTTGGGTTGATAATTAGAAATTAAGCTGTTATTGCCCGCCCAGGTATTGGATAATAAAACCTGTTTACATTGATTCAATAATTGGCCTAGTTTGCAAGAGTGAACTTTCCAGTGCAAATGGCCCTGCTCTAAGCAACAGGTCGCTTGTTTGCTAAATTATTCAACAAGAAATGAGTGGAATTTAATTGCTTCATATCTCATCGACTCGGATTCATTGTCAAATTTTTTTTCTATTTTCTTCATGGTAACTGTTGATTGAAAGAACTGAAGTTGGATTTGGAAGCAACCATTTCATTGAGGTGGAAACGCCTGAAGAGTTTTGAGTTTTGGCGGAGAGTTTTGTCTGCAGCGGCAATGGTTGGCGAGGCGGCAGTGAAGTGAAGAAACGCAAGGTGGGTGGTGAAGATGTAAACTGAGAGACCTGGCAATATGAGACCTTCTGCCGTTCTGTTGTGTTCTAGGAAGCAAAAGTGAATAAGAATTGTTCAGCTAAGAATGTTAAGTACATGAAAAAATGTTTTTATTTTGCATCATAATAATCACTGAAAATTTATAATCATTGCAATTTGTCATGATGTGCACAGAAAATGACTATCATTATTATACAATCATATCTGATAAAGTGTTTTGTAAAAAAATGTATGTCCACCGTGACAGTGAATATCAATAAAATTTACATTATAATACATCTAATTGTTCTGTAGAACAATATTCAGTCAGTCAGTGACTGTTATCTGAGACAGTGACTGTTTGTGCAGATCTCTTCTGTAAAATTTACATGTACTTGGTCATAATTTATGGTCTTATGTTCTTGGAATATATTGTCTCAGTAACATCTCCAGCTATGTATTCTTGGTTGTATGCAATGGTAGACAGTTATTAGCTGAAAAATGTGACCTCGGTGCAGTTGCCTTGAGCAGTGGTAGCATCTACTTGTACCGGTTATTTCTGGAACACAGCTATGCTATTACAGGTATGTATGCATTATTCCATGAGCCCAGAGCAATCGCAGATAATATAACAGATGATATTACACATACGTGTATGGTCAAGGTGACGTTCTTGATGAGGACTGTGTCAACTGAATGCCATTAATCAGGGTGCATGATGTTTTTGAGAAATTTTCGGTAGCAGATACCTTCCTGTTCCAAAACGGCCTTTTTTTCACCAACAGTGAGTTGACTACTACCTGTACTACTGTACAATTAGTAGCATCCACCTGAGAATTACATCTATTGTGGTGCAGGACTATGGACTATTATCATGCAGAAATATGTCTACAACTTACTCTTTGGTTGGGAATTGGAAAGGTATATCCTGTCTTTGTGAAGTTGTGTGCCGGTCTGCTGATGAAGTGATAAGTGGCAAATGGAAGCACTGGTCTCTGGACATCATGTCACTCGTAACCTGAGTGGGGTTCATGGCCGAATATCTTCTCAATGCGAAATAAATAGCAGGCAATGGCAACTATGATAAAATGATGCTTCTAGGTTGTGTGCATGTATATGTAGTTGACAAAGGAAGTTTTCTGAATGATCGACATGGGAATTTTCATTCTTCTCGTGATATGTCACTGTCTGTACCATGCTCCAATCTAGACATCATAACTTGGCCAGCGCACAGATATATGTGTTTTCCAATTGCATAACCTCTGGCAGTTTGGCTCTCATCTTTCACGTTTGACTGATATTCGGAAGTGAACCCCTCCTTGCTGTAGAATGTATCCAAATTCTGTACCATCACGGGCAGACCTCAACCATCCGCCTCCGCACTCTATGCTCGCTCATCGTGTTCTTTCTTCTTTTCTGGCTGTAATAACTGTGAAAAGGAGCTGGGGTTCTACCTGAAAATAAATATGCAGAGGAACACTTTTTTTTTTCCCTTTCACACTTTGACTTTTTTTCTCGCGCGTGCTCTATTTTTTAGCGTAGTCTCTCGATGCCCTGTACAATTGCGAGAACCCATAACTTGCTCCAGACCCTGGCTGGCATTGCTCTGAAGCACAGGTCATGAACAGATGGTGTATGATGTTATGAGATGTAGCTCCGTTAGTGCGGTTGTATATCTGCTGCGCCTGCCTGCTCCGGTTAATGGCTTTGGTGGTAATGTCCCTGTGAAGACAAGATAATGCTGCAATCTACCATGGTCAGATTGTTGGGCAATCTTCAGGTAACTGGCCAGACAGACACAAGGTGTGGATAGTTCATGCCTCAATGGGAATTCCTCAGATAATCTTGATACTTGGCAAATTATCGTAGCTCAGTAAACAGCAATGAAACTATCAGGACCACTCACAAGATCACACGTCCAAAACACCCAAACTTACTGACTGACTGAACCAAGGTCTCCCATTGTGTAAGGTTACTAGTATACTGGAGAAATTGGTACCCGTGAAGGTCCAAACTCCATGACAAATTTGCTCTTGTCAGGAAATCCTCACATCAGGTATGTTCCCCAGTGTCGGTTGTGGTCAGTGTTGGTTGTAAGTAATCACCATATTTAGACATGATAGCTTGTAAAGGTGATGAACCATTTGTTTTACATGAAACAGGTGTTTGTACTGAAAACGCCATCCACATTCCGTATGTTACAATATACTATGTATGTGTATTATACGAATGACAACCCACCCGTCCCACTAGAGTGTTTTCAAATAGAAAACTTGCCTACAATGAGCGGAATGACCATGATTAGCCTAAAAATTCAATAATAGAATGTTTCAGTGTATTTTAGTAAACATTGTTTGAAGCTTTTGTTGCCATCTGCCTCCCGATATGCCCTATTGCATTCAGTCTAATGGAAATACTCACTGTGGCGTTTGCAAGGTGTGATAACCTCACGTGGAGATAGTGTGCCACTGGTTATCTAGGTGCTTTATTGGCTGGCAATAACGGGTAATTCATTGGCAATAATAGAACTCTATTGAATTTCTCTTCAAACCTCGATCATTCATCAGGCATGATGTTAGGTATCGGCTTATCGTGCCATATGTTATTGATGGTCGATAAATTGTAGAAGTTTTGTCACGAGTGATTGATGATCAAAGCTGTATATGTTAGCATTATGTCATAATATTTTGACATTTTCGCATGGCTTTCCCTGATGAATGAGTTATATTCCATTACAGCAACCAATTGCAAGCAGGAGGATTTGCGGCATCCGAGCTTATAGATCTTTCCCAACAGTAGCAGTAAATGTTTTTTCCTGCCAGTTTTTGCAAGGAAGCAGATGAACTTCTAACTTGCATGGAAACAAATTACTTGCTACACTATATTACTGGCAGATTTTGAAAAGATTATACCTAATCTCAGCAAGCAGTTGTTCCTACCTATGTGCTTAAGACATATTTGACACCTCTGGCTCTTCGAGTCATTATGGTACATGTTCTATCTCTCCACAACTCCTGAAAGGTGCAACATAGTTTTGTGAAGAAAATCAAGATTCAATCCAGGTTTCCATTCCTAGAAGAGCATGTTTTGTTCAGAAATGTTGTAAGTTTTGTTAGCTAGACATGGACCTCACATCGTTCCTGTTGTTGGGAATCGTCATATGCTGACAGCATTGATCAACACTATCTTCTTAGATTGGAAAGCTCCAAGCTTGCATTGCTGTTGTACATGTACTTACAAGGTGTGACTTACAATAATCCTATGGATTTCAAGACCAGGAAAGTTCCTTCCCATTTCATTTTAGTGACCTTGAAATCCAAGAGTCTATAGCATACCTATAATTTTGGCACTACATGTAATGGCACTATTGCTATTGTGATGCATGTGTTTGTATAACATATTCCAGTACCCTATTCCCTGTGAACCTGTGATGTTACTTTGGGTTTCATTATCTAGATCATAAGCAGGATAGGGACAGGTGATCTAGTACTATAGACGATGTAAGGAAGAAAACATATGGTGAGAGGCTCTGGGATCTCAGGCATGCTGTAGAATTCCATGCGTGAGTGGCCCAGCATACTCCCGAGCTTATCCCAGCTTTGTACTGTTACTAAATTGACCGAAGCGGGAAGCACAGGTCTTGTTTTGATTTGGCCGGTGTTGGTGTGTCAAGTGTATTGATATCCAGGCAAAGATTGAAAAAATATAGCTATGTTGCTTGATAATGGGAATACACATGTGGATATTTGTGGCTCAGTGGATAGGCAATGATCCTTGAACTTTCATTGGTCAGTGATTGTCACCTGTCCGTGCTGTCTAGGGACATCTAGGATGCCTACTTATATAGCATCTGAAACCCATTTCTCTTTTGAGATTCTGATTGCATGTACTAACCATGCAAACCGAACATGACATTGTGAATAGTTTTAATATTGAAAAAACTATTTGAGATATGATTTGAAATCAAATGCATTCGTTTGATTTCACCTTTTGTGTGCGAAAACATCAACAAATGTAGTGGCATTGTTCACATATGACTTAACACATGACACATGTAATTTCAAAGTGACCAATAATAATTGGTAAACCAAGTCAAGACCATTTCCCAAGTGTGGATGACATATTATGTCTCCTCTCTGTTGTACTGTAGACATGTGTGTTTGGTGTAGCTCCTCTGTAAACTCTTGAGTATATTAGGGTAACAATGGTAGATTTGTTCTCAGTTTATCATCTGTGCTAAGTAAGTCAACATTGAAGACATAACCAGAGTTAATCGTGTTATTAGCTTACCTAACATGCTCAACATGCTTAAGGATGTTAAGAGGTCAGATAACTAAATGGTAAATACTGGTCTGCAAATGTAATATCTAGATAGTTACTCTTATCTCTACATGTAATAGGAGGTAATTCCTCCAGATCTACATGTACATGTAAGTAAATGTATCCATGTTATTCAAATTGCCAATACAAGTGTAAAGGAAGGATTTATCTGCAATTTTCTACAGAACATCTGTGATTGTAATAATACCATCTAATGCCATGCTTATTTCCTTAAATGATCCTTGCTGTTGTAGAATGTTTAAATCACCATGTCATTGTTACCTGTATCATGTATGTATTCACCTTGTTACTGGTACAGCCTGTGGCTAAGTTTACTTTGCGATCAGTCAAGATCACCGGGGGTCAAAAGTTTGACCTTTCCTCAAACAAATTGTATGTTTCCTATACTAAACAGATTAGGGTCTGAATCCCCGCAAATCATACACAAGTGTCCTTCATGGAGGTTTGGGCACCAAAATCTCAGTGTAGTGTAAAGCCCTTGAAAAATCCTCCTTTAGAGACTTTTAACCCCAGAATTTAACCAGGAAAACATGGAATATATGAAAATATCTCTCCAAGGCAGTAATTGATTGTGTGTTTGATCAGAGGCGGGTGAAGTGTTTGAAGACTGGGCTGACTTTTGTGAGTCAGGTTAAGCGCATCAACTATTTGCCTCTCAGGGCTTAGTCGACACATGACAAGAGTAAATATTTATGTTGAATATGTACCGTGAACAATGGGAGACCTATGTATGTTGGCCGAGAGCTTTCTTAGTTCTCTTGACGCAAGCTTGTCAAAAAGCAAAAAGCAACCTGCTTCACCCTGTGCATAATAATAAGTAAGTGCGCCACGGAATTATGGAGGAGGGGCCAAGTTTTGTGTTTTCTCTGTCTGCTCTAAGAACTTTTTTCCTCTACCTGGCCGGTGTAGCTGTGAAAACAGCCTCAGGAACGTAACATCGAAGAGTTCTTCTGTCTGTACCTTGCTTGTCATGAACATGTATGTAATTTCATGTGGCCAATATTTCATAATGTATTATTATATGTAGCTGATTGTGAAGTAAATAAGAAATCAGAACATGCCACATGCCAGACGTGAGACACTTGACCCATCTGGACACTATATCTTGTATACAGTAGATATGAGCTTTTCGTATACATGTGTGATTTCAAAAATATTCTGACTGTGATTCCTTATTAATTATAACATAAAACAACTCTATTTATTGGAACATAGCAAATTGTTTATGGTTTATAACTTGTTCAGCGACAACGCACAGATGCATTATGATGAACTGAGAGGTCATTCAACCCATAAAAATATCCACAAAATTGGCCAATTATCTTTCAAATTACAACAGATTTTATACTGCAGTATTGTTGCTGGGATGTGTAGATGGCCGGTGAATCATGTCGGAGTGTTTGATCATTGCTTGGACGTCCTGAGGTGGACCGTGAGACCCGGTCGGGTGGTCAGCTTATTTCGGGAGATCGGTCAACAATTGGTCTCTCTTGAGACGAGGTGGTATGACCCTTGTCGACTGACCACGGCCAGGGCTCTCATCCTATATGTCCACAGATCAAGTCTGCGCAGGATGTGCATTGAATTCGGAAATTGGGCACAGTACAATTGAACATAATGATTATGAATATTATTTTATGTTTCAGTAAACGTAGTTAATTTTGCTAACATGCAAAAAATTGATGTTGCATATCACTGGCCTCAAAATGGCTACCAATTATTATTACAGTTAAACATGTTAAATAACTTCAGAAATACAAAATATGCATGTTATTTCTGTGCTACAAACTATGTCTGTACATGACTATACATGTACTCTTATATTTAATGATGTTGCTGGCAGTATTGAACATAATTTGCACCTGTTGACAATTATAGAGCAAAAAGACGAGTGGAATGACCATTTTTTTGTGGGTTTTGAATTATGTGGTTGGAAGAAAAGTTGTGTACTGTATATATTGAGAATGTTTTTTTCCAGTACATTCATCGGATTTGGTATTCCTTTGTCTTGTGTAATTAAAAAAATGAAGTATTGAAGAACCATCAGGTAGTAAATTAGTAGATTTGTGAACAAAATGTCTGCAGACAACTGGAGAGAGTGTAGAAATACTTGGACAAGGAAACCAACTACATCATTGATGTTTGCTAAACATTGCACTTCTTCCTGCCACATAAAACTCCATGTGCGCTTGCACAGAAACTCTGTCAAACAGCATTGCTCCAGTCATTCTTCTGCATTAGGCAGTAGGTGTGTGAGGCCATCATGTTGATCAAAAACAGACACTGTTTTGCGAAATGTTGCACACAGGAGAAAAACACACGAAAATACCCGATGATAATACTTCATCCTAAATGTAAGTGTGTCCATAAAATGCATGTGCGTGCAGTGCTTGTGAAGAGGGGAGATAGGAAATAAAACATCCTGCCACGGTGTTCATGCAGTTTATGGAGCATGATGCTTTTCTGCAGCCCTGGAGAAGGAAAAAAACCTTCTACAATGGCAAAGTTGAAGGGAAACGATATCTTGCGTCTACCTTCCACTGAATTTTGAAATTTAGAAGGTCATTCAGGCTTCCAAGTGCCAATTTCCACACTGACAAAGAATCCCAGATGTCAAAGTTGTGCAGCGCTGAAGGCCAAATATCGTACCGTAGCGTGGTGGGATAAATTGGAAGCTGCTGGAGGGAAGGAGGGTCCTGGGTGCGGACCCCAACATTGCAGATCCAGGCTGTTATTGAGGGCTCCTGGGGGCTAGTTCCAGTACAAGTGGCCTCCTGACTCTCCACGTGTTTGATGGTGGCAGTTCCTGAAGCCAAACTTGGATAAGATCTCTAGCCGACTAGCAAAGGCGGCTTTCTTCTCCTGTTCTCCATATTTCACTGGCTGGTTTTGATCATTATTTTGATGGCTTCACTGGAAGTGGACAAAAAAAAGTGGCCGCTCACAAATCTGCTCCCAATATTTTGATTATGATACTTGGAAGTAGATAAGACCATTGTTAGTGGAAAACACTTGGACTGCTTGTGTGGGTTCCATATTGGAGCAGCGGGCAAAACTCAACGAGTCAGCTTCACTTAGTGATGAAATATTCCATGCAGTTCAATGCGAGCAAGCTCAGTTATTCACTGTAAAAGGATGCAAAAAAGGAATGGCACTTTTGTATATTAAGATAAAAGAATTGAAAAACTTTGGACAGTATGTACATGCAGATAGAATGGAAGTTTAGGCTTCAAAGATTGCAATTGTTGATTGCTAATCTTGAGTCCTTACTTGTTTTATGAGACTTTCCTAATAACACTGCTACCAGTATTACAAAGCAAGCTACGTCTCTTTCGGTATCACCCCAGCTTGACCCCAGAACACAATCTCCTCCCTATACATTTTTCCGGCATGGGTTCAGAATTGGTTCCCAGGTAGCCGATCTCTAATAGAACCCAGGCTGGCAAAAACTACCTACCCTATAGGCCACCTCTCCAAATCTAGCTCCCTGAATCCATTTAAATCTGGAAAGATCAGACCATTTAGTTCATTTTGTTTGAAACCCAAACAAATCATGTTCAAGTTTGTACATCTGTTGCGGTTTTCCTGGCCAGGTATTTCCTGAGTTTGGCTTGGTTTGGTAATACAGCGAGGTAAAGAACATGCTGTCTACCGTGTCTGCGGGAAGGAAAATACCAGTGGAACAACATACTTCAACAGTGCTTGAGCCATGCTTCAGAAATAAACCACTTTGTATTTTTTTCACCAATGCATTTTACATTTAAAGACATGATGGTGCTGCTTTCTTTACTTGAGATATGTTTTCGAACAACATCCCACAATGTAGTACATGTAGATCAGTTGATACATTTCTAGAGTATATTTCCAGGTTATTTTCATGATTTATAACCAACGATCAGAGCAAAAGAATTTGATTCACGGACAAGAGGATTGCTATGAAATGTTTACTGCTGGAAGCACTGTCAGGCAGGGACTGTCCCGTGTCAGAGATGATGGATGTTGTCCCTAGCTGGGGAACCCATCCCTTCTCCGCCAGTGTCACTCCAAGCCCAAAGATAAGGCTGCATTAGGTGTTCTGTCCCTGGGTTGGCCGTGCTATCAGCGCCCTGGGACCCCCGGCCCTGATCTCTGTAAGCTGTCCTGCCAGGATGCTATACACCGTACTCATCTTGTGGAACATCCCGCATCATCCACAATCTGGGGTTCACCGGTCAATCTCCAATAGGTCCCCCTTCGATGAACTTTGAACCCAAATTCTAATTGCTCATTCATTATTCACATGTTTATTGATTAGGGTTCATGCTGAATAATTAATAATATTCATTCAAAACCATCTGCTAAATACTACTTTTGCACATTGCTTTCTGCACTGATTTGCCATGGCAAAATACTCCATGGCAAAGATTATGAGCTTTTGTGGGTGGAATGGGGTTTAGGGCTTTACGAGTGAGTGTGTTTGTGGATTGTGAGGGAGTACACCAGGTATGGTAATTGTCTAGGTGACTGTGGGCGCCAAGCTCTGAGGGATTGCTGGGGGATTTGACACAGTGACCTATAGCATGTATAGCAGGAGTAGTTTCTCGAGTGATGTCCTCCACGCTGCTGCCACAGAGGCTAATGATAAACATGACAACCATATCCAGCATTGTGCAATAAAGGTTAATGTTGCAATGTACTCGTTATACTTGATGGCTGCCGAGTGCTGTTTTATGATTTATATACGCAATGTACATGACTTGTATTATGGGGGGATTCCATTGATATTACATGTATGTACTTCAATTTATAATTGAAATAAAAAGTATGATACATGTACATGAAAATCACTTGCGAAATACCACTAATAAAATTAAAAATTGTGCGCCTTTATATCAGCATAAGTTTTCCTAATAACTTCATTATTGTTGCCTACTTTGCTTCACAAACAAAGTGAATAAATCACCAAAAACAGGAGGAAGTTTGTTTTGTGAGCTGTTATATGGTGAAAGTTGAAGAAAGTTGGCTACCTATCTGGAAATGTGTAAACATGATAAAAGGGAGCTATTCACGCCTGTCAGAGTTAATTACATGCAAGGCTTCCATCCTAACCAAAGCCGACTGCACTGATGTGAGAACACCAAAGTGCTGTTTCATAACTCCACCAAGTGCGTTAGAAAGTTTTACGTAATAATTTTGCCCTTCCACAGAATGCACAAGACTTTTTCTCGGCACAGATCTATTTGAATCTTAGCATTGAGGCTTTCTAGTTGCAAGAACCAGGATCAACGTGTTGTAGAATGTAGATTTCACAGGGCTTGGTCTGCTTGATCGGCATGAAAACTATATTTCAAAGTGAAACTATATCTCAAACTTGATAAACACATTTTGTTCAACTTATATGGTGCTGCAAGGTACCATTTTAGCAGCAAACTTATTGCTATTATAAGTCATGTGTATGGTAGCTTTAGCCAGAAAACTAATATTGTGGTCCAGTCCATAAAAGTGAGATTATCGTCAGGGTGTGATGATGAACATGCCTCCCGATGTTTAGATGTAGCTGCCATGTTGTGTATGGTCAGCTATAGCTTTTGTTATTGTGGACCCAGAACATACTGATGAAGGTCAATATTTGCCAGGGATCTCCACTTCTTCACAGTCGCGAGGTCATCAGTTATCGTGGGTGCACAGGACAAAACCCGCGGGTCACATCCTGACGGCCGCCTGGGCAGCCTGTTCCCGGCCGCACGGAGAGATCAGTGCTTCGTAATGGCTTTTGTGGATATTGGTTTTGGGAGCCGTGTCCCCGCTGCCGTGGACAGTGCCATGGAGACTCAGCGTTGAGGGCTGTTGTCCCTGGCAATGGCTGGGTCCACACTGGGGTGACCGTGGAGTGTGCCCCAGGGAGAGATCTCCTGCCTGGTAACTACGGTTACGGAGAGATGCCACACCGCGGCAGTGTGACCGCCGCTACAAAGGGGCTTCCCGTGTCAGACAATTGCTGATTTGTATCAGTGTTCTAGGGCCATCAATTCTTGCTGTATTGACAGTGAAGTAAGGCAAAGAGCAGGCAATTCCATGCCCAGGAAATAATCCAAGGAATGCGAATCGATGGAGTCGTATATATGTATTATGGGTAATATTGATGCTGAAAGTTTTGTTTCCGGGACGGGATGATGAAAAAGTCATGAGACTTGTCTGGCAAAGATGTTTGTTCATAAACATTCTTGCATCTGTGTTATGTCATTTTGTATAGCGTAGATGGTAAATTAGCCTCTGATATTAAATGCTGATAATGTGACAAGTGATATAAAATAGGTCAGCAAGAGATTATTGTCCTCTCTAGACTATCTTAGTGGTGTGTCTGTGTACATTGCTAAGTATGATAATGACCCATAGTTGTTTGCTGCTAGAGACTTGACAACTCCATACTAAGAGCGTACTTCAAACTGGAGTACCAAATCTGGCCTTTGGACCAAAATCCTGATAGATACATGCAATTACCATTACACCTTACATACTGTCTACAGTCTGTGATCCTTAAAGCTGTTTACGATGGGGGAGAGGGAGGTGGAGGTTCAAATGATAATGCAGGTGGTATATTGGCCACAGCAGTTCAGGTGAGGAGCATGGTTAGTTACTGGGGGTATGAGAGGGGGAGGGGTAGAGCGGTGATGTATAGGAAGTGATGACATATTACACAGGATTAGCAGTACCCCGCTGTATCAGGTGTACATATGGAGGTAAACTCCTCGCACCTGTGATTGTTTAGTGCAGACTCGTCTTCAGTACTTTGGGTTGTTAGCTGGAGTGTGATTTAGCTGATATCCTCCAGTGTTTTTACCTGTGGGACACTCTGCCGTTGGTTAGATACCTACATATATGACGAGTGGTGAGCAAAGTTCACACAACCCACCTCCTACTGTTTTGTATGTCAACACTGCTGACTGTCTAAATGCTCTGTCAAGAATACAAAACATGTCTTCAATACTTTTATTATTGATCTTCATCAAGTTAAACTTCTCAGAATATGAACCTCCTGCATCATATATTACAATGATAATGACCTTTGTTAAAAAAAATTAAGAAAATATCATGACTGCAAGCAATACTAATGACCCTTACTACCCAGGCTAACAGCAGGAAGTGATTCAAATGTCAAGTTCACAATGGAATATTATATAAAGTCCATCATCGATGGCCGGAAGCAAAAGCCTCATTCCTCATGCAGTGAGCGTTTGAAATATAAAATTACCTGCAATTATAGCATTTGTGAAGAGATGTGAATCGGCTAGATAACCATGATAACCATATGTCAGCTCAGCAGCACTGGTCAGCTGGACAGGCAAGAACAATGACCATCAAAGTCTTACTGTCAAACCATCTAATTACCGCTGGTCACATTATCATAGAGTTACAGGGCAAAGCATCTGTTGAAATGCCCTGGAGGACCAAACTGTCATGCAATGGATCGAGGCAGCATATCAGAGCACAGTGTGGCAAATTGACCAAATTAGATGAATATTGTTGCTTGTGGTCAGTGGAGAACTTTTGAGGACAGCCAATCAGAGACCACAGTTGCATGACTACTTGACATGCTATTCTCTTCATTCTTCACAGCTACCTGACTTCTTCATGTCTCCTTTTGATTTGGTTTTCTTTATTGAACAACGTTGAGAACACAAAAAGTTTTAACAAAGAAAATACATTGTACATTTCGTCATGGGATGTGCATTTTTGTCACTTGGATAATAAATATCTCATGGTGAACAATTCAGTTGTCATCAGGCTGGAAAAGCAGACAAACGCAATGAAGACAGTGACAGCTAACGAGTGACTTGGTGCATGTACAGTGGGGCCACCTGGTGAGCTGGGCTGGAATCAGCCAACCAGCGATCAGATCAGCCATAGCAGACAGACAGACAGCACTGCATGTCCATGTGCCGGCTGGCAGTCAGTCACCCAGTCCAAGCTACCCGCCAGCCGTCAGTCTGATAGTGGGCTCTGCTCTCTCTTGCTTTCTGGCTCTCTCTCACAGTCTCACTGGTGTGGAGACAAGCCGCACGGCTGCAGTGTGTCGACAGTCACTCAGTCAGGGCTGCAACAGTCCACACATACGCGCGCACCGCACAACATCGGGACAGAGCGGCCAACTTCTCAAAGATACTAGGCAAAGTTAGCATCGCTCCCGAGGAATGGAGTGAGGAACTTGTTGATGGAGTGACTTTGTGTGAATACTCATGCACCACTGGGGAAGTGTCAGTGTTTCAATCTTTGCCGAGTTACACAACAAAAACAAATACTTGGATTACGGACTTGTTCGCCAGCAGTGACAGACATAGCCACACTGTTCTGTTGGATTGTTTACTGCTGACATATTGGTGTGAGTGGTACGCTGTCACTACGGGACCCTTTCCAGTGCCCAGCAACATCTGATCAGGCCCCAGGATTAGAGCGCAGGATCCTTCAACTGGGATATTTACAGAAACCAGTATCTAACTGTGACATTACAGGGCTCCATTGAATGGAAATCTGAGCACCAGAAGTCAAGGAGAACAAGAAAAAAGCCATGGAGTAGTGTACCATACATTGACAGACGTCTTCAAGAAGCTTTTGTGTCATTTGTGTGGAGTTCTGTAACTAAGTACTGTGATTTTTTCCTAGCACAAAGCATTGTGTTTGTCTCTCTGTGGTGTGTAACTTTTCCGAGTTTGACTGCAGGATTTAGCCGTTTGCTGTCGGCCAGGGTTTGGACAGTGTGTATACCATTTAGATGTTATCAAACATCAAGCACACACATTGTGGGTTTTACGCACAAAAGTTCACATAGGCAGAGGGGAGCTATCTGATTTTGGAGAGCACTCGACCATAGAGCTTGGGGTTCAACACAAAGACAGAGCAGTTTTATACGTTGCTGATCAGTGTCTCTGAGTGCTCGAGGCTGATCAGTCCCCACGGACAGAAACCGAGCAGCAACGCACACTAGAACAAGCAAGACATTCGTAAACTTATTTGATTAGACGGTCACTGTTACCCAAGCTTGGTATTAGCGGACTGTTTTGGGATCAAGAAGTCTTCTACAATTACCTTCGCTTTCCGTTAATACAGTCAATGAGGAAATCCTACTTAAGGATACCTGTGGAATGCACTGGGACCGAGAAGTTCAGTGGGGAGGTCCAGCCAATCAGGCCAGCCATTCATCTTAATTATTGGCAGAGAATGTGCCCTATGGAGCTATAAACAAACACGTGGGGGCACAGCCATTACAGACTCAGTGTGGACCAATTAAAAAGCTTGCTCTCAGGGATCTAGGAAGGGTGCACGGCAGGGTACCGGTGGTATCTTCAGACATCTGTAGCCAGGCCACCACAGAGACAGGTCAAAGGCGCAAGTCAGCATGCGTCTGGTCACTGCTCGACTTCCTGGAGCTTTTCTGCACAGTGGGCAGCCTAATCAAGGCTGAACTTTGTAAATGTGTAGATAGATCACAAGTGGAGCCTTGTCATAACTTCCACTGCAGGCAAACTGGATGGACCTCACTGCATAAATTGTGGATAGCAATCTAGTGGACCTGTTTGGCTACACATGTCTCAGACTTATTCATCAATAAAAGGCTCAACTGTCTATATAAACAGGTCCTAGCAGGGACTTCTGATCCAGAACCCAGTAACTGGACCACAGGGAAGGTGCACACAAGGATCAGTGTTCCTCGGGGTGCACTCAGTCAGGAACTAGCCCATGTCCTCCACAGTACTGGTGAGAGACTGCCTATGATCTGTGCTTTGAAGAAAGAAGGACCCCTACAACTTCCTCTCCACCAGGCTTTGTAATAATCACATTTAGCCAAATAAACAGCCAGTTAATCCACTGTACATGACCAGGAGGGGATAAACAATACCTGCGGAGATCAGGGTCCTCAGAAGTCCTGCCCGAGATATTTCACCATTACCTACCTCAACCCTCAACACTCTTCAGTGTTCAGTATAGATTCTGCTACTGGTTCATTCATAGAACTGTTGGAACGATTCGCAAATCAACTTTTGAAGTGCAAGACAGATGGTTTACCTCTGATTGCATAGTCATCTGTGACTTTCTGCAATATTAGTCAAGCACTTTGCCAGTTTTTTGGGGTATGTGCAAAATGCTTATTGAATGACTTTCCCAGAAGATTATAGAGAACAGCCACTACAAAGACATTCTGTTTGCTACTTTGTGTGAAGAGTGGCTGCTTTGCTGGTGTTTAACTGGGTCACAGTGTCACTCCTTACAGTCGTAGCTGAGCCCTGTTCCAGGGAGTTCTGAGACGTTCCCGTGACAGACACTGACCCCAGCTCAGCCGTCAGACACCTGCAAGTTAATGCAAGATGATCTACTGAACCCCTCATAAAAACTGGCACCACTTCCCCTAGACACTGCCAAGGATGATGAGTTATTAAGTGGAAGTTTACATTCGATAAAGCGGAGCTTATGTTTGCGTGAAAGCTGCAGGCTTTGTTAATGTGTGCCACATGTGCTGTTGTGCATGTGGCTTTGTGGATAGATGGACAGGCAAATGTTCACAATGAAGGATTCACACCCATGGACAAGCTGCCTCTTTCTGGGAACTATCATCCTATCCATATGTGCCACGGCCAGAGGGATACAAACTGACAATGAAGGTAAAAAAAAATTAAATGAAAACAGTCTCCTTCTTTTTCAAAGATGAAAAAACTTTGGAGGTTTTATTTCCATCTTCCTAACTAGCAGCGGCAAAAGTTTGTTCTCTCAAAGTCATTGTGTAACTGTGAAATCCAGCATTGGTCATTTGCTGGGCTGACAGTGATGTTCTGAACATATAGCCTGCCTGACACAGGAGGGTATGTCAAGCTTTGTTTGGTTGGAACACATGAGCATGAATGGACGAGTGTATCATGTAAAGCTGGTGATTTTATAGAAATTAGACTTCTTTGTACGTGAAGGATCTCTTCAATTCTTGCTTGGTCCATCTTCAAATAATCTAGCATTAACTGTTGGTTTTCGTTTTGTGTCAGTTTAATCGAAGCGGTGCACCCGACATTCTTTGCACAGGTGACAAGCTTAGTGACACACGCTGAAAAGTGTGTGTCTCTATTTTTGCCCTCAGTTTTTCCATCGGCCTGGGCAGGAGTCAATAGCTCTCACATTTACACATACTTATTTCACCAAGAGGTCACGAGTTAATTGTTTGGATTGCAAGATGAACAGAGTTGTTTATTCTGTGCCAATTTTAGCTTTGAAAGCTCACAAAGGATATGATAATTTTGTGGTTCAAGTTCATCTCGGTATTTGGACTTGTTTGATTGCGAAGGTGTGTTCATAGACTGAATATTTTAAACTTACTTTAGGCATACTTGAAGAAACATTGACAAAAAACAGGGAAAATGCTTACATAATAATCTATATAGGTGAATTTTTAATGGATATGCTTGTAGGGGTGTTCGTATAATGTGTATTACAAATCAGTTTACATAAGGGGTCCTATATAATTCAATGAAAAGGTTTTTGTAAGAATGTCTTGTCTGGCATGAACAGAGTACTATACATTGTGGTGTGACAATGAATATTGTAAATACCCTGACAGCTGATCTGTGTATTGTGGATTTATCAATAAAGCATCCACAAGGCCACAATCTGACCTGTCGCTGTCGTGGCACATATTCCACACGTCGCCAGACTCTGGATCTCACCAGCTAGTACATGCCATTATTGGCTCACCAGATGATTGCCGACTGGGTTTTTTGTGCGGGTTTTCACTGTGCGACAAACTATTCTGTCGCCTGCTGAGCACCGTATGAAAGAATTCTTTCCTGGCCGGAGGAAGAAGAATCATTGTCAGGGAAATTCTATGCCCTTTGATTGCAGGCGATGTTGCAGACAATATCCATGTCCAGCACATTCAGCCAACTACTTTATCTCTATTTATTATCGATGGTGGGAAATTTCAGTGTCAAATTCATGTACACAATGAAGAACAAATTGATTTCTGCAGTCGTTGTGGGTAACTGGGCTATCGACTCAAGCGAGCGATATTGTGTTTGTCACCCGAAGAAGAAGACAGTTTGCAAGACCTCATTTGTATTGTTAACACTACATGTAGGTCCTATGGTAGCATGGGTGAAATAAGCTTTTAATTTCCACAGCGTTGGGTTGGACGTTCGGAGGAAGAACTGCGAAGAGAATGGTTTTTGCTTCGCTTCGGACGAGTACTCTCTTGGTCTGATAATCTGTTATGCACAGACATGTTTCTGTATGTGGTTTAGTGACAAAAAGACAGGTGTTTTGTGAGGAGTTTGCGATCTCTGACAGTCGAACCGATGCTCACATTGCACACACGTATGTACGGCCGTCGCTGTGCCGGAGATGACATCCGCACAATGTCGGCATGTTGTTATAATATTGACCAAAGCTTGCCCTCATCAAGGGCTCTCCAGCTTGGGACCTTGGACAAATTTCTTTTATTAAAAAGTATGATCACTTAAACACACAGCCTCATAAAAGATCTGCTTGATGTCATGGCATAAGACCTCACGTTTGCAACTCATTGATTCGAAGCTTCTTGATAAGTGAAATCAATCTCAGTACGTTCCACATTCACAAAGGAGACAGTCATTGTTCGCAGATATATCTGGGTAGGATTTAATTTCTTCAGTGTTATTTACCTCATAACAATTGATTACCCCGTGTGCAATGAACCTGTTAGAGAACAGGTTTATGTTACCGTGTGACTTACAAGTTGTGTCCATCAGATAAGCACCTTGACATTATATGGTCTAAGCCCTTTGTTAGTGCTCAGCAAGGATGGCGTGGTATTGTTTGTGATTGGGCTCTGAGCTGGTGGAAGTCCCTGGCTGGTGGTAGCTGATTGGTCTGGCTCACTCTGCCAGGTGTCACACTCCCTCAGTCAAGTTTGCATGGGGTCTTCTTCTTCTTCAGGCAGTGATCAAATTTGTGAAAACCTGATTATTAAATGCATGTTTATTGATATCTATGATATTTTTTTTTCCTGCCTTCGCTTTGTTGAAGTCTCCAGGTTTCTGAGTAGGCAGGTGAGGAGTTACTTAAGTAGGTGGGTGGGGGGGGAGGGGATGGAGAGGGGGAAGGAGGTTCGTTGAAGATGCAGTGTTGCATGTTATGTGACAGCAGGACACAGCTCAGCAGGAGGGTGAACTTAGCAAAATATCAGGAATTGCTCCATCAATGCTTTGATCAGCTGTTCATCCTACACAGACTGTTGCATGTTCACGTTTAAAAATCAGATCATTGACAAAATTTATGCTCATGCAATTGTCTATGTAACATTTGGGGACGACTTGCTTGAACTGTAATATTTCATCAAAATCAATACAAGGTATTAGGGAGTGCACATCTGTTGATCCATTGTTTCCACTTTATCGTAGTTTGATGTTAATATAGATGCTGGTGCGCAACTGTAAAAGTGATAAAAATGGTGGTTCACTGCAATATTCTATTCAGGTTCAGATTTATGTGAGTTATATTTACATAGTTATTTGATTTGATTTTGTTTTTACAATGTTTGACAAAGGAATACATGTAATGTTTCCAGGAACATTTAATGCTTTTGCTATGAGCACACACAGAGTCACAGCTGCAAAACTAGCAATGAAAAACTTCCTACATACCAAACAGATATATATTTTGTCAAGATGCTGCTTACACTATCAAATACAGCAAAATTACATATCAAACAAATGCTAGTTACCTTACAATGGACAGCACTGACCATGGGCATTATGACACGAGTGACTTAACACCAATCTTTGCTCTCCCTGTGTTCCAGGTGAGGTGGCGGGGGCCGCGCTGATGGGCGACTCCACCGCCCCTGATCCCACGGGCTCCCGACCCGTCTTCCTCCAGGAGCCGGACCCCATCTACTACATCGTCAAGGGCAAGCCGGTGACCATCACGTGCCAGGCGACGCCCGCGAGCGACATCCACTTCCAATGCGTCGGCAAGTGGATCATGTCACAGCACCTGAACAAGGTGGAGCGTGTGGACCCGGACAGCGGGGCACGGGTCCTACAGGTCAGTCTGGACGTGACGAAGGAGGCCGTGGAGGAATATGAAGAGTACTGGTGCGGCTGTCAGGCCATCAACCCCGTCCCCAGTCAGTCAACCCTGCAGCGCGTACAGAGTCAACGCGGTGTCATACAAGTCGCATGTGAGTATTGATGGGCGAAGGATGAATGTGGGTTTTCTTTATTTTCTTATCTGTAAAATGTTATTCGGACCCTTTTGTAGTTATATGACTTATCAGTTATGACTGTAACTTCCATGAAGATTAAGAAACAACAACTGAAACATAACTTTCTGAACATAAATTTCAAAAGGCATTGTCCTCATAGTCAAGCATGTCACATTGGATGTTTTATGCTGTGTCACAGTGTTCAATATATTATTGATCAGTTCATTGTTTTCTGGGATAGAAGTCATAGAAATGGTCTGATGTGATTGATTTTAATGTCATGACCAGATTTTGTAGTCTTTTAATGGTTCATTAACCGATTATTGAAGTTGCTAAATGATGTGAAATGTTATTACAGGAATACTGCAGAAATGTCAAGTGGAATATATAGATTTTCTCTGTTTTTGAACAACTCTATGTTAATGTTTTGCACTCTGTGTTTACGTAACCAGAAAATTAATGAGTCCTGGACCATGTAACCAGAATGGCCGAATTATTCACCAGTCACTGTTGATAATACTTGATACGTGTACATGTATATATATGAACTGTTTTCTTCCAGATGATTGCAAACTGCAATTACATTAATGTGTGTCTATATGTGTTTCGTACTTATCAATGAATGCCTTCTCTCCGGGAGTGTTCAGATGTTCCAGGCAGCTGCTCTTTCTACCCCCAAACGTGACAAATAATCCATCATCTAGATGATTCTTTAGCACAGATATTCACACCTCATTTACACATTGCAGCTGTCATTATGGTGACAACTTCTTGGATATTGATTGATGAATTTTTCTGTAACCGTTTTACAAGCCGTACTCGATGTTACAGTTGAGACTGATCACATGGCAAGGACTCCCATCCTTCCATGCACTCTGTACATATCCCAGATCCCTGACCCGGGCCTAGCTAATATAATATTGCCTCCCTCAATGTGAAATAGGCGACAATCCAAACAAATGCCCCATTTGTTGTGGACAGAATGTAGTGCAAATACTGACATATGAAAAAGGACGTAGAACTATCGATTTCCCATGAAGATTGTTGGACACAACTCTCTCTTGTCCAGGAGATGGTTGGGCTGATGCGCTGTGCCACATTATTGGAGTCAATACCACTTATATATTGGATATTGTCAGTGTCTTTATTAGGATGACAAAAAACTTGGTCCTCTAATAGCAAGGGTCCGGAGAGTCCTTGATTTCTCTTTATGTGGCTTGTTTTGCAAAGGGTCATTTTGGGGAGATGGCTGTGAATAGTGCTCTCTTATCTTGGGTCTTGGGATATCTTGGGGACTTGTCTTGGGTTCTGTGTACAGAAGCAATGTGCTTGCTCTTTCAGGGGGCTGCAACACTGATCTGTAGAGAAAAAACCTCCAGTTCCTTGAATTAGAGGTTGGGGATTCGTCTGTGGCCAACAAAGGGATCTCTGCCAGTCTCTGCCTCGGTCTCCATGCAAGGGAAATCTTGAAGAGGCATTCGATGAGCAAAGAACAAAAATTCAGAGATATTCTATTATTCTTGATCATGAGCATGCACAGTTTTGCTTGCAAAAACATGTAAATGCATTTAGAGTTGTTTGTTGTTCTTCAAACCAGGGCATTCTTTCTTACTTGAGAGGAAATTGATCTTTCATACTTTTCATAATCAGTATAATGTAATCAAGAGTTTTGTAAGTTTCTGAGTTATCTTCCAGCCCTCAATGTGTCCAAGATCAAACTTACCGCTTAATTACATGAGACTAATCACCACAAAATGAAGAACAGTGCTGCAGCCAGGGTTCGTTTCAATATCAGGGGATTATCATTGATTAAGAAATCCATGGAATAAAAATTGTGCATGTTAAGTGGCTGGTTACAAAAACATGGCGAGTTTAGAGACGGGATGTCTCGGGACGAGGAAGCTGGCAAGAGACGGTACTCAGCAGTGGAGACATGCACACGACCTCATCTGATCCAGACTCCAAAGCAAACATGACAGTGTGGGACGAGCAGTCTAGGACAGGGTGCACCACTCACGGGGCACAGGGATCACACCAGGGACCCACGGCAGACGGCTGGCGGTGTTTATTCAGGCCCAGTGCAGAGAAGACCAATTAAAGTATTTCACCTCTGATTTCCTGTAAAGCATGCCTTCTGGAGCCTTTGTATTGATAAACGGTCCCTGTGACAGGCCCGTGGGCGGCAGTGTGCAGCATCAAACACTCCTGCCGATTCCTATGAGTATTCATGCTATATGAGATCAGTGTTATCACTTTGGAGATGCACATGGCTCTGAAACATATCCGTCACGAATTCAGTGGGTTAACCTGTTAGGAGAGGTTGCAACACATTGACTTGATTAGAGTTTTTGTAATAATAATAATAAAATTGATAAAGCTTACCGGGGTAATATTAAATTCACTTAAGTAACCTTGGGTGACGGAAGGGGTAATGGGTTACTTGGTAAAATATATATGAAAGCTTGTACAATAGTAAGCAATCATCTGAGGGGCACAAGATCCGCCCACTGTAGTAGCATGTCTGTCTCCATAGAGTGGTCCTCATTGCTAGGATCAATCAATAATGGTATTGTCCCTGTACATTTGTATGGGCAGGGCTAGAGCTGGGGATTTGCTGCCAAGTTGCCACATACTTAACTAATTGCCAGTTGATCCAGTGAATCTGAGCACCCCAGAGTCAACACAACCCTGACCTTGGGTGACCAGCTGTGGGTATTGTTCAGGTGGTTCAGTGCCTTTAGGACATTGATGTAACATATATCCAATTACATATCCACACAGACATTGAGGTAAGAACTTACACTGCTGGTGCTACTGGTATCATTGTCTCATTAATGGTCTTCATTAGCGATTAGCTTAGGACTAAATTAATTACATGTATCAGGCTGTATTCTACTCTAGCAGGAAAGTGAAAGGTCACACCAGCAGTTGTAACAGAGTAGGTTGACTGTCACTTTCTACACTAACAGTACAAGTATAATAGGCCTTCATTGTCATCAGCAAAGGGCACAATAAATTCATTGTACAGTTCATGTTACATAGATCATGGCGAAGGTGATCATTGATGTTCTATTATTTCAGAAACCTAAAGGTATGAAAAGCAATCAGTTGTAAAGAGTTCTACATGGTGTACATTTTCTGCACCACCACACAAAATCACCAAGTAATCACAATATTTCGTTACAAATGCCATATGTAATCATGTGTGTGGTGTTATGCTTCACGATGCCATGTAACATTATGTTTGATTCAAAGATCACAAGGCATCCCAAGATTGAATGAACACTTCCAGGCCGTCAGCTACGAGCAGAGAGGTTTAATTTGCGAATAATGTAAGCAAAAGCACATCCATCAAATGAATTACATCTTCAAAAGACGAAGACATACAAAACAAACGTGAAAATTATCGACTAGCAGCGGGAAGTAGGAGTCTGGGGTTTTATAGACTGTCACGCGTCATGCTACAGTGAATCAAGCACCTTGTCTGGGGCGGTGACACTCAGCAGGGGCAAGGCGTCATCGCTTCATCACTGCGGTATCTGGACAACTTTGTCTTTATCCACCACAGGAAGTAACTAATGCAGTCACAGGTGACCAGGTTGTAGTGATGTCAATGCTCGTCTTCTTGGTGGCGACAGAGCTGGTACCAACGGAGCTGCAGCCTCCCTTCATTGACCTCAAGTCAACAGCCTCTGACGACAAAGACGTAATTTTCATAAAAATGTTACCCTTTCAGTTCTGAATGGTTCTTGAGCGGAACAGCTTGTGAAGTCTTTATCTGGTTTTGTTGGTCCTCCTCCCAAGTGCTGCATGTTGTAACAGGTGTGTTCTCATTTACCACATTAAATGTTAAAACTCCACACGCCAGACCTAGACTGTGATTGGCTCAGAGCTTGACTCTTCTACCATCGATTTCTGCTGTCTGAGTTTTGTTTTTCTTCTGACTTATTGCACAAAAGGATGTATCATATTGACTTCAGTTCAGTAAATTTTGGCGGACGTCTGTGTGTTGGTTAGCGAAGCTAAGTTTTCATACTTTGTATAGATCAATTCCTTTTCAACATAACACTGACATTGTACGTTTCTTTACAATTGAAAAAAGAAGAAGACTATTGCAAAAACTGCAAAAGCCAGCATTCATATGGATGTGGTAATGGTGTGTATCCTCTACCCATCGTTTGAAACAAGGCTAGGTAAATGTTTACTCTATATAATATATTCAGACAAAAAACCTTGGTCTGAAGGAACTGGCATTATGTATTGAGTATAGGATAAATAAGTAAAAAGTTGGCTGCTGTGGGCTGGAGTGGACTGGAGGAAGCTTGTGTCACTGCCCTCTGGCTACGTGAGGACACCGCGACACCATGGCAAGTGATTAATAAACAATGTAATGAAAATACTCTGGTGTGTATCACCAGTACCTAAATGGGCAACTTTTCCACTGGTAGGCAGACTTGGCTGGCCTGGCTCATGATGAAAATTTCATACGTGTCATTTGCTGTTCTTGCGACCGCCTCAAGGCACAGACTGGTGACACACTGGTCAGGAGCACTACGACACACAACAAATTTAGCTCGCGCCAAGCCTACGCCCCAGGGAATGAACGAATATTAATGAAGGCCAATCAATGAAAATGTTTTCCACAATAGATTACAAAACTGGCCAGGTGATTGAAACAGAATGTTGACCAGCAATTACTAAATGTCAGCCAGGCAGATATCATGATATCGGCTCAAATAGATGATATTCGCATTTACAGTAAGAAGTTACTCTTCTAACCTTGTTGCAGCTGCATCAGAAATGATACTGAGAGAATTAATAAAATAATGTCAGACAATGCCGAGAAGCACAATGCCACAGTTTACTGGTGGTCATTGGGAGCCCACCTACTCATTGTTCCATAACAGAAACACAAATTGTAGCATCCTTAATTATCAAGTGCCAGATTTCTGTGCAAGAGACAATTGCCTGTCTTGACAATGGTAGTTAACCAACTAAGGTGAACCATGCTGTGTTATATGGTCAAGGTTAATAGATACAATAATGACCAACTTTGGCATCTTGCTTGCTCTGGTATTGACACCTGCAGTGCTTTTGTACAAACAGTCGTGTTTGGTCATCGGAAATGATGATCTTTTGGCCCTGCTGCTGGAGGGACTTCAATGCCACCAGTGCATTTCCTGATGAGGTCGAGGGGACAGAATTAATTGAAAAAAGTCTTCTGGAGTATTTCCGTTGGCACGGGTCGCTGGTAATGCTGTCGTCTACAGTGTCACGACTACATCTGCTCAGCCCTGATACCAGATTACGTTACCTTTCAGTACAGCTTAGCCCTTCTGTCCCGAATGCGATCAACCATTGTTCTCACCACTTCACTGGTGTGTTGCTCTTGGGGAATGAAAAAATAACTATTCAGAAAATTTGGAGAATGGGAAATTTCAGCAGAAGATTATGAAGAATGAGTCATGAGTCTGGACATGAGCTCTTCAGTTATTAAAGTGGGTTATGGGATAACTACACACACTCCAAGCCAATAATTTACCAAATTGTTCATGCCCTCGGCATCATATTTATTACCTGAAATATGTATGTCCTATTGTTTGAGCCCTGTTTGTGTCATGTTGTGTTGCTGTTAGCTATTGGAATCATTCCACCTGACTCTACCAGGGGCATTAGTAATAATCCTCAACATGACGCATAGTTCCCTCAACTACATGAAAACGGTAGTCACCTGGAAATCATCGTGTCAGTAGCAAACGCTGACTGTACCTGTACTAGTAAATATTACATTAAAAACTAACATGATTGTAGCACCTTGCAACATGGAATAATTATCTCTATTAAACCAATGTTATTATAGTCGGATAAAAATTCATTATTCTGTAGCCTTTTTGTGATCAGTCTGTTCAGGTCGGGGGCGTGTGTGCGTGTGTGTCTGGGTATAGCAAAAGAACTTCTGTTACTGGAAACCTAGCTGGCATCACGGCACTCGATATTGAATTAATTATGATCAAATTCAGTGTGTGCTGTCAATGGTGTTTGCTTTGTGAAACCGTCGTTCAGTGTACTGGGCATGATGTCACCTGGCTGACATGAACATCGCAACCAAACACAGCTGCAGCAGAAAAAAACTTCTTACCATAATTATACTTTTTACATGGAGGGAATTTTTGGCCAAAAAAAGTTGAAATATATCAAAATCAAATTACATGACCAATCAATTTTCTTCAGAAATATTTTTCATACTATTGACATCTTCTTTAATAAGTAAGATGCGTAGTCACCAAGGAGTCATGAATGTACATTGTAAATCCATATACCACATATTGTACTTGCCCTGGGAAGTTCCCCTGCGTTTAGCGATTGATGCATCATGGAGAGTTTTGGAAGTGATACTGGGAGCGGATTTTAATTAAGTCCTTTCTGCTGCTCATCAATATCGTCTCCACTGGCAGAGGCTTTGGGAAAAATTTAATTGATAGATCTCTGCCTCTTGGTTAATATTAGACATTGATCGTGTAATTGATGTAGTTCAATAGCTGACTCAAGTGGACAATCACTTTTGATGAGCGCTGGGGCAATATTTATTGTAAACAATTCTTGTTCCCAGCACAACAGTGTGAAGAGCCCTACAAGTCATGATCAAATGAACATCAGATCAATGTGGGAAAACTCATCTCAGCCAATTGCATTTTTTTTCAAGGATAGTAATCATGAATTAATAAAATGTCCATGTTTGCCTGAATCTTTTTGTCAGAAAGTGTGTTACGAAGAAATTTGAAAACTGCAAACTGAATCATAAGATTGTCTACTTGACTCTTGATTCAATGTTCTGTGGGAAGTTTTTAGACATTATTGTATCCCCCGAACGAAGTTCGGCGGATACTATGGATTTGTCTTCGTCGCGCCGCGTCCGCGTCCGCGTCCGCGTCCGCAGACACTTTCTTGTGAACGCGCTACAGGTTGCAAATCTTAACCAATTCTAATAATTTTTTATACAGACACATCTTATGGTAAGATCCCGACACCAATCGATTTTGGTTGCCATAGCAACCAAATTGGCCGATTGGCGACACATTTTGTGCTCAAATTAGCCTGTTAAACACACATGGCTTGTGAACACTCTACGAGTGGGAGTTTTCAATGAATGATGATGAAATCGCACAGACTCGGAGAGAAAGACCCTCACACGAAACCTATCGTTTTTCAGAATGATCGAATAAATATTAATTAATCAACCGACTAACTTATTACAACCGTTAAAATACCGACTTGAACATCTGTGATCAATGCAATACCCTGTACTATGGAAACAAATAGCACTGGATTCTTGTTCAGAATAGAGGACTGATGTTTTTAGTGAAAACAGATCGATATTATCGAATAAGTTAACCTTAATTTTACTAGTTAAGTCTATTATTGACCACAATTAAAATAGTTAAGATGAGAAACATTTATTATTGAGCTCAACAAGGTGAAGGTTTTGTCCAGTACAGATTTCCTGAGTGTAACCGAATAAGTTAACCTTATTATTACTAGTTAAGTCTATTATTGACCACAATACAAATAGTTAAGACAAGAAATATTTATTATTGGGCTCAACAAGGTCAAGGTTCTGTCCAGTAGAGATTTTATGGCTGTAACCAAATAAGTTAACATCATTTTTTAACATCAATTTCAGCTTGAAACCAAGTTTGGCACATATTATGAGTTAAAATATAACTTATGGCGAAAAGTTCGATCTGTCTCCAATTTTGTCATCTTGAAATGCAGTTTTGGTCAACTTTTACTTTGAATTTCAACTTGGAAACAAGTTTGTCACATATTATGAGTTGATATATAACTTATGGTGAAAAGTTCGATCTGGCTCCAATTTCGTGATCTTGAAATGCAGCTTTGGTCAATTTTTACTTTGAATTTCAACTTGGAACCAAGTATGTGAAAAATCCTGAGTTGAAATATAACTTTAGGTGAAAAGTTTGATCTGGCTGTGATTTTGTTTTTGTTATCGAACATGTCGAAATGGACATTCATATGCAGTGGTTTCAATGGTGATCTTGAATTCGCCCTTCAATAACCTTGAAAGATTAATTTAGCAATTTTGGTGGGAAAAAAAAAACAGTTGTGGCCTAAGATTTTACATTTCTCTGGTACCGGTGATCTTTTCCATCCCTTGTTCTAGTTTTTCACACTTATTAGTAATATATTTGGGGCATGAGGAATGATAGTGCTACGGGGGATACACCCAAGCGGTCGTAGGCGACCGGAAGCGTCTAGTTTTTATCTTTCGTGTACTGACTTATGATGTTGTATGTTGTTAGCATGCTGACAATAAAGAATAATTTGGTCCCGAGTTGAGGCCTCTGGGTGGCTGCCAGAAGCGCAGTGACATCGATGGAAACATGCAAAAACTGTAGATTAGTGTGAGAGATCAGTTACCAAAGTATCGCTGACCCCCGCTCACGGTGTGAGACAAAAGTGGCTGCTGGACCCAAATAATGGCCAAGATGAGCCCCTTCCCTGTCTGATGATTGATTGTCCTCACTTATGTGCTGTGAGAATTCATTTGCAAGCCATATTTGGGTTCGAGCCTCGCCCAGCTCAGGCGTTATCAGGATGGATGTGACGCTCTATGCTCCAAGAAGCTCCTCGGTCCTGAATAGCTAGCACCGCAAGAGCTCAGCTACATCCTGTGAAATTCTGGGTCTACATGGGGTCCCTGCGGGGGAATCTCCGGGTTCCCTGACCATCCAAGCTTGGGCTCAGGGTGAACCGTGAGTGATATTGGATTTTGGGAGAATAGAACCCGATTTGGGTTTGAACTGTTACCCGAAAGCATTTCTTCTTGACTTGGCATTACGCGTGGTTTGATCAATTTGTCTCAATTCCCTCAGCTGCGTTGATCTTTATCGAGACGTGAGGGATGGTGCGCTTCTTCCGTATCCCCCATCTCCGATGTTCATTTCCACTTATCACGCTCCAATCATTTGTTGCTATCGCGGAGGAAATCTGCCCATCCTGGGATTGGCTCCATTGATTTCTTCTGTACTATTGAGACAATTGTGCAGCAATATTTTATGGCTGAGCTGTGTCATATATTGCCTGAAAAAAATGTCTGGAAATTATCAAAGCCCTCATGCCTTGGCATAAACTACCTATTCCAGGCAACCGCCAAGTATCCAGATGGGATAGAGATCTGATGTAATCTGTGTCTCTAGGAGAAATTCTACAGTGATGTAAAGTCTTTAATCACGGTGCTCATATAAAAGATAATTAGTTGGCTTCCAGTGCCAATTAGTAACATGATGTAATGAGATTGATGTGTTTATTCATGATCATTTGATCTCTTGCAGCTATCATAAACTTAATGTACTCTAATTAAGGAAATTTAAGTTTCAGATTTTTTGCTCCAGCGCAATTTGGTGACAGTGAAGCCTCTCGATTGATGATCTATTGTAAACCTTGAAGCGTTCCCTCAAGATTCATCACTTGAAATTTGTTTTGTGTGATGAATGTTATTTCAGTCCTGAGGAAGAGGTTTGAAAGAGAACCAATCAGAACGGCTGCTAAGATTGAGTCAACTGTTCAGCTGCAGTGTCTCCCGCCTTTCGGGATACCCCCTCCGGAGGTTTGTCCCCATATAACCATGGCAACACCTGTATATACATGCACTGCATGACGGGTCTATGGCTGCTGCGAACACCTCTCTGCAGACTCTGGTCTCTAGCTAAGTCTCTCCTAAAACAAGGCTTTGTCTCTTGGCTTAATTTCAGATTTACGTAAGCGATTTGAGCGGCAGCCTATTAACTCTAGGGTGGAGATGCTGTCACCTGCAGAACTGCAGTGCCTGCCTCCGCTGGGCTCGCCACTACCCCAGGTTTGTCCGCTTGTCCCTCTCAATAAACACGCTTCCTGCCACTCTGACTCTCAACTTTTGTCAACTTCTAACCATGTAATACAATGTATATTGTAAGTGCTAGCTCCATGTAAGCACACATTCCCTTCACACTATCTGCACCCATCTATCACCTAGGTATTGTTTAACATAACAATGGAATGCATGTGTATGACTGTATGTATGCGTGACTTACAAGTGCAAGTTATTGTCTGTATAAGTATTCCCTTCCATTATCATGATTAAAGACATAAAGTTATCGTATTGCATCACTGTGGGAAAACATCCGTGAGATGATCCACTTTATTGTCAATATATTACTTCATATCAGATGACATGGGGTATGTGCTATGTTTGTCAATTCCCCTGGAGACAAAATCAAAATTCATGAATTGCTGTAGCTACTGTCAGTCGATAGCAAGATGGTATTGAGGATGGCCCAAGATAGATCGGCGTGTTGGTCTTCGTGAGACATTGGACGGAAAATTTCTACATCGGATGTGACAAGCTCGGTTTATATCTTGGGTCATTTCCAAAGGAAAGACCCAACGATGAAATTGTTCTTGTGACCCATGCCATTTTGCTGGGCCATCTCATGATCAATGGACTTAATTAAGCTTGAATAACCATGAGCACTGTATGCCCTGGTAATTTCATGGACACTTGACTCGAGTTTGTCCTTTGCTGATTGTGCTGCTCTGGTAGGGAATTTTATGTCTTGGCGGACCACAGTCAAAGATGGCCTTTGAAAATTGCAAAGGCGAGATTTCTTTTCTGTTGGCAGTGGACAATCTGAAATGGTGGTCAGACTATTGTACAAAGGTATAATATAATATACTATTATATAAAGGTATCAAACGGCACAGGAAAGCAAAATCACAGCCATAATAACTTGTATTGCTGCGTGATTACAATCAACTGATTTGCATTTGTTTTCTGTTACCAGTGTTATTCTTTCACTATTAGCATTTAAATGGGCATGTGCAGACTGTGTATAGGGACCAGCACTGTTGCCATGCCTCAGTTGTTGACATGATGCCATGGTTGGAAGTGTTGAGTCCCATGGCATAATGTCCATTGTCCCTAGGGAAGCTGATAGATTGTGTCTCCAGGCTGTTTGCTCTGGAGGTGTGTAACCTGTTAGATAAACATTAAATCTTCATAGCGGGCCTGTACGTGGTGTCACCAGGTCCCCCCCCACCTAAATTGCCCCATGTGTGGTTTCCATGACAGCCAGGACAAGTGCTGGATCAGCTGCTGTGCCTCCCTTTCCTGACAATAATCTATAATTCCATTGCCCAAATGTGACTTTTCTCATAATTGGCCACCAGAGGCCAAATACCATTATTGATGTGAGATTGGCCAGTGAGCTGGACACTGGGAGTGTCCAAGGGTTAGGGTTGTCAGTCCTACCTCTATTGTCTCTGGACACTGACCATGGGTGCTGATGGAAGGAAAACACAACTCCCTCCCAATTACATTAGGGACTGCTGCCCTCCAGCGATACATGACCTAGTGCTCATTTGCATACGGGCTCTTGTGTGATTTTCGCCTCTCAGTCACTGTCTGAAGGGGAAGTTTCGAAGATGTGTAAATTTGATTTCGCATATTTGAATTTAATAAAGATCTTTGAGTGGACTGCTAAATATTTATCTTGTCCGGGATACAGTCTGACAGTTTGTGAGGTCCAGGCAAACACTCAAGATGATTTTAAGCTCTTTGACGTTTCGGCTTTTTCTGGGTGACCCCTTGTCCAAATTTTGTTGTGAGTCGGCACGCATTTCCACCTCCTTCAGGATGTGGCTGTGTACCGAAGTACTGGATGGAAAGTGACAAAAATGTTTGACAAGCTGTGTGCAAACAGATTTCTGCATTAATCCTGTGTTATGCATGCCTGTTCGCAAACCACTCTAAAGACACTTGTGTAAATTAGCATATGTATGGTACATATTTTGAACTTATCCTGTTCTTGGAAAATAATATATAGTGAAGATGGTTTTTATGTTGTACTTTTATCTGAGCACTTTCACAACCCTGAAATTGTCTACCAGCATTTGTCATCTGGGAAATACATTTTTTTTATCAATTGGTCGATGTCATTTCATCTCATTTGCCAAATGCAGAAATTTTGTGCACTCCCCATGATCAGAAACATAATGATATTTGCAGATGCGACATGAATGCAAAAATTAGGAAACTTTTTTTTCACTATGATGTAAAATATTTCACATGAACAACTGACTGGTTTTATAATTTTCCCTTTCCAACTTATTATGGTGCTGTCAAAATAGTGATTTGTTGGCAATGCAGGAATTCTGATCACCAGCATCATGTTGTCATAAATTGGGTACCATCCACACTGACAAGGTGAATGCGTGAGTGAGAGCTGTTAGATGTAGTGTCAGGCTTCTATTACAGAGTCTTCATGGACTAAACATGCTGTTAGATATATCATGAAGATGCGGGCTGTAACTGGTGAATGAGTGTTAATGTTTACTTGGAACCTTCATCCATTGTATTTGGTCACAATGTTGAATTTCACACATTGTATCAAATGAGTGGTGTGGGTCCATATAACGCTTGTCAGATGCGACCAAGCACTGGGAAGGCTGTCATCGCCAGGGAGGCTTACTGTGAATGAGGTTGTCATGTCAAGTGCCTCATACAGGCCATTATCAGCCATGCTGCTGTCATAAAGAAAATAACCCCCATTGAATTCTTGAAGACTTGCCCTCAACAATGTTGACTGGCTGCAGCATTTGGGCGGCCTTTCCAAAAGATGGTGAATGGTCATTTTTATGAGGCGCTACCCGCGGTCACCTGTCACTGTTGAGAGCACTTGTATTTTCCGATACGATAATGGCTGGCTGTCTCTGTTCAAAGGGAAAAACTTGTTGAAAATCGAAGGGTTGAGCTTGAAGAGCCAGGTGCTGATTGGGTTTTTGTGGCCAGCTGGCAGTGGGGTCTGACTGCTGGGATGGACACCCGGCTTCCCGGCCAGACATCTTACCTTGCCTCCAATAAACCACTCGCTCTGCTTGAGCTTGTGTCCCGCAATGTTTGATCTCAGGTGGGTGCCGATGTCCCCTCTCCATGGTGATTTGTTTATTGGTGGCCCGGTGTGGCTCCCAAGACTGCTGTTCGCTCGGATGGACAGATGGTAACAGAGGTGACCAGGAAGAAGTCCTCCCTCTGGTCCATGAACATCAAGTCCCTGATCGTGCTGGGTCCCTGTCCACAGAGGGCTTATAGATCTTGGCTTAGCCAACTGGCCACAGTCACGGCAGGGCCTCCACAGGTCTACAAGGCCATGACAAATGATTGTGGTTCATTGTCCCAAACCGTGACAGTTAACCAAAATGACCAGCAAAGGTCAGCAGAAATTTCAAGCTAATTACGGGCCATCCATTATTGGTGTCTTGGGAGGGACTGAAAAGCTGGTTCAATGGAAAAATGATCGTGCACCATGGGATACAGGGGACAGCCCCAGGGCAGGAACTGTGTGCTCTGTTCCTGTCTGTGTGCTCTGAAAATTTGGAAAGGGTGAAATTTCAATGATTGTTGCATTGTACAGTGTCATCCAAACAGAAAGCAAAATCAATTACAGGCCATTAGGATCTCTAGTTTCCTGCGAGCTGTTTTGGTTCTATCATGAACATGCCGATTGTGTGAATCATGGACACTTGTGCAAATCAGACATAACAGATCACAGTCCCCTAAACTTCAATGATAGTTTTGTGATGATGCATCCTGTCTGAAACTCCAACACATACATTATAATGGAAGTGATATGGATGATGTAAGCATCAGAGGCTATTTTGACTGTAATCTGGTGTCTGGTCTGCATTGGAAGCATTTTACAGAAAACAATATTGCAAATTCTGCGTGCTGGCATTGTTCTTGTCATGGGGCCTCTGTTGTTGCGTGTTGAGGAAACTGCTGTCCAAATAATTGTTATGTTGACATTTTCCAATGGGTTGCAGACATCAAGGAAAGAGTTTCTGTGAGACCAACGTGTGCAGGCTGTGGGTGTTGGGTGTTGGGTGATGGTTCATGGCAGACAAAGGGGCAGCTTCAGTGGCATTTACTTGTGTAAATTGGTCAATATACAACTGCCCCTGTCATCACAGTGTGCCACAGTTAGTACAGTGTGGAGTGTGACACCCAACAATGGGGCGCCAAGCAATCACTACGATACAAGGAAATATTGCTGTCTCCTTCCTGACTGCAGTTCAGTTTGTGTAGGTTACATATAATTGTTGCTGGCCCTTTGCTGTCAGAATCTCATATCAGATCCAATATTCCCCTCCCAGTCAGCGCTGTCCATGATGTCGTGCTGGTGCTGTGGGATTCTGATTACTCATGTCAGCTTGTCTGTGAGCCTTTCATAATATTTTCATCAGCAATCAAGAGGGAATCCTCACTTGCTGTCTGACAGCGTGTTTTCCTTTCATTGAGCCAGCGATCAACTCTCGTTGGGTTGTCCCGTTCTCACTAATCAAAATGCCAGTGTCAACACATGTTCTTCAAAGAGGTAATTGTCCAGAAAATAAGATTACATTAGAAAAACCCTGCATCGGACACTTACTGAATGGAGAACCCCAATTTAATCATGCAAATGCTCCGAGCCACATAAAAACGCATGGCTTTCCAAATGGTGCTTGTGTATGTGAATATTGGTCAGGTTCTCGGTATGACTGAAGTCCCAATTTGTAAGTCGCCCTGCAAACAGATCACTCTTCACTTGTGCCTGTACTTGGTCAACATGCAGCGCTCGTTGAGCACACGATCTATGCTACTCAACCATTCCAGAGCTTCTTCATTTTGTCCCAGATTTACATAATCTGCTTTCTTGTTTGTAGTCTGTAATTGGGGCATTTCCCTATGCAAAGATGGTAATGGCTGACCAGCTTTGTGGAAACATTTGGGAACTAGACATGGATGTCACATTGATCCTGTGTCAGACATACATGGCCAATGTTGCATGGACATCATCATTAGATCGTTTGGACTGTTGTTTCTTCGAAGGAAATTCTATGGAGGAAAAACCTTTTAGCCAGTCAGGGTCTGAAATACAATAGGCAGCCAAAATATTGACACAGTTACATTTCATTTCCTGTCGGCACTGCTGTCTCCAGGTGAGATGTGTAGGGTCTTGGGACAATTAACATGCATGGACACATTGCGTCACTGACACCAGCACCAACCACGGATACATCACAGGAGACGACCCCCTATTCTCTCCCATCCATCGTGGGTACAGCACTGTGTGTCCTGACCGTGTCCACGGTATCGTGTGACTGATCGCGGTCACAAGCGCGGGACTCACCATTGATCCAAGCCTGCCTCCAGCGATGCCTCTGCCACTGTCTGCGGCCGGCCGGGTGGCTGACCTTCTGCCGCGTTCTCAGGGGTATCCTTACCACTTCATCCGTGTAAATCCAAGCCCTCCCCGCTCATCAATACCCTCCCTCTGCCATATCACCTTCTCTGCTCCTTGATGCTAGACGTTTTCCTTGTCAATGGATGGATGTTGTCCTTAGGTTGCAAAATAATAGGCTAAAATTATATTTTATGTCTTTATATAGCAGCGAAACGTCCAGAGTTAGAATTAGTGTTTCCCACTTGTTTGCATGGAGCACTGTGATAAAATAGATCCGTGTGAAGTTTGGGATCTGTAAGAGCATTACAAGTTTTCTGTGGTTACATGATTTGTGTGAGTGTGCATGGTATACTTGATTCTAACATTCTTGGTAGGTAGAAATAATTCTAACCATATTAACTACAATTAAACGTGTACATCTTTAAACCAAAACTTACATACTAGTATTAGTGTATAATAGAATAAGCAATTACGTTAGATCACATTAACTTACTGAACATTACTGTATTTACTGTATTTTATCATTTTGGCCTGCAATACCCATGGTAGCGAACCATTGATTAGTTGATTTGATAGTCGAATAATATTTGATATTTGATGGGATCCATTGATTTGATCAACAGGTATTTTGGCTGAAGGATGGTGAGCAGATTGATGTAGCCAAGGAGATCAATTACATCATAACCAACGAGGGTAATCTGATAATTAACCGAGCACAACTTCCGGATATGGGCAACTACACGTGTGGAGCCACCAACATTGCCTCAACCCGCCTCAGCGAGTCGGCCACACTCACTGTCTTTGGTAAGTGGGCGGTGGTCAGTACCAATTTGTGAATCAGTTTGTACTTTCACTGGAGGTTTGAATGAAAAACATTTTGATACCTTTAACTGAATTGGGTGGACTGATGATAATCTAACCTAATTTGTTTGAGGGATATAAGTAATAAGTAGTAATGATATTTGTACAGGAAATATGGTCATCTTTATAGTGTGCAAATAAATAGGGATAGACTACCATGACTTGCAGCCGACTCATTAATGCTGGACTTATCCAATATGTAGGTCACTTTGATCATCACAATAAAGTTATGCCAGTAGGTAAACCGCCACACGATAAAACAGTAACCATAACATTGTACTTCCGTTGCCCTCTCATCTCATCTTGCCGCTGTACTGTATCACAAAAATAACATTTCATGAATAATTGTGTAAATATAAACAAGGCTACCTTGAGCAAAATAATCATCGCAGAATGTGAAGTGTGTTGGAAAAATAGCGTGCCCTGATTGTTTTTCTGCTGCCTTTATGCCGCACCATTTCTTATTCAGGTTTATAATGCTTGGATAAGAGATAAAGTTTTAGCTGTTTTTATGTGTCGATTGCAATTATGAGTTCGCACAGACATGCCATTTTGATGAACTATTTGTGAGAAAAAGTCTTGCATGAAAACAAATGACTAGACAACCCGGTACATAGAATAACTAATGAGGAATTGTGCATGGTGCACAGGTCTTCCTGTTTTCTACCTGCTTGATCAATATTGTTCAGTGAATCAGGGAAGATAGAAAACAGATTATGTAATTGTAATATCAATAATAATCACCAACCAATACACAGATCACACCAGCCAGGCCAGTGGAACAATTGGCCTGCAATTCACTGCAACAAGCACATGTTAATTTCCCATGGGGTAATTCCCCAGGCACTTGAGTGGGCATGCAGCATGGGAGCACCACATGGTCAAAGGAAGTCTCACTGCACGGCCACAAAGGACCAAACTTCATCTTCTTCCTAATTTGGGCGTTCGTGCAACAGCAGAGAATCATCGTCTTCCTGTAAAAGGCTAACTGTTTCAAATTGGAAGAATATTAAATTAACCGGGAGGGATGCGGTCTGCTGACATCAGATACCCCCAGTGCTGGTAGCATTATATCCCATCTCAGGGCGGAATGATGGACATGCACCACAACATAACCACTGCCCAGTCACTGACATCTAGGTTTCTAAGTGAATATTTACTGCCTGTGTATTATCGAAATGTGGGGCCAATTGATTACTGTTGTCATAAATTGGCCAGTTTGATGTGGTTATTCCAGGGTGAGGGCGCAATGAACCGGTTCGTTGACTGCCTGTCAGCCAGGCTTCCGTTGATTGAACGACAGTCTGTAATTTGCCTGTCACTCCACCGCTGGTTACGTGCTGTTGCAGAAAGCCATTGTCACAATTTTTTAGGGCATTGTTTTCATCAAACGTGGCAGTCAGCATGAGTTGATTGTCAGAACATCTCTACCACTCTCTCTCTCTCGTGTGCCATGGTACAACAGTAGATTATCAATCCTCATGGCCACTTAATTGTTCCACATTGTACAGACTGGGTAATAGATTGTATTCACTCATAACTACATCGATATTATTGTTATGCCCTGATGAGATCAATCAGCGTACATCAGACTTACGGCTTTGATCTTTTCAAATTATTGTAGTTGCTCTGAAATATATCAATTAATGGTAGATTTACTGTATTGTGCCTGGCCGCTTAGCTACCAAAGAGTAAATTGAAATGTCCTGGGGAAGCACTTGAGATAGTATTTGGCGAAAAAGCGGATATAATGTGGCTGCTGAAGTGCAGTTGAACTTCCAGCGACTCTATATACCCAGTGTGGACAGTCGGGGCCTCTCCAGGCAATTGACTCCAAAATGGCATTTAAAGATGCTCTAGCTTTTAGAAAAACTTTCAGCTGGTCACAACCCCCTCAGGAATGGCAGCGTTGAACTTTGAAGTAGTGACTTTTATCTCTTGGAACAAACACTGCTATGGAAGTGGTATGATCTGTGGGCAGGTGTGCCTCAAATGTGGGGGCGGGTGGGTAGGTGGGTACTAGAGGGTGGAGAAACAATACTGGTACAGGGCACACTTCTTCTGGGTGTTCCTCCAGTATTAACATGAGAAAACTGTTCAGGAAAAAGTTACAGTCTTCCCAGCTGAGCTATGATGTTAGGGGCACTAGGGCCTGGTTGTCAGTAGAATTTATGAGATGTGATCTTTTCGTGTACGATTCTTGCGCTGATTGCGCAGGTTTCAGCTTGCCATCAGTGCACATGGACAAATGGCTCTGTCGGGTGGAAAATGCATCTTCCATAACAGATATTATTGGAACTGCCTGCGGGAGAATGTACCTGCTTGATATATCATGTATATTGTCAACTGCATCATTGTAATATTATATATATGTATAATGTATTCTGTAGATCACAGGTGGTATACACTCATTCATTTACCAGGAAAGCCTGTTTCAGTATAGAATCCAGGGCGAGGTATCAAAAAGATCATCTGTGAATTTCATCCATGAATTCACACTGCCTAGGCCTTGCACAGTTGACCTCCATCACCTGGCTATGTGCCTCAGTGTGGTACCTTTAGGCCATGCGACAGCATCGACTGCTGCCATACTTATATCATGAGAGGGGAAAAACTTTTGCAATTGACTTAATTCAGAAATAGGATCCGAAGAAGTGGACTGTATTTATTAACTCACTGTAAAACTTCTGAGAAAGTTTGAACCAACAGCTCGCTTACCATCTGTTCTAGAGGCAAAATCGTAGGGGTAATGTTTTATATATATTTTGTAGCACATCAATTTTGATTGAAATGATATTCCTGTTTCTTTCTATACATGCTACAGCCATATCCTGCACTTTCTGACTGACTAACCGTCTTGTCAATATTTAAAGATTATATTAGCATGGAGTTCCATCTGAAAAATATCCTGGATGTCCTGCACAGCATATTGGACTAGCTACAATTGCAGTCAGTCTCAAGAATTTAAGAGGCAAGAAAAAGAACCCAGTTTTGTGACTTTTGACATCCTGTGTCCTCTTTGAAAGTCAAGCTCCCTTGATGTCAAAAGACGGCACTGGCACGGAGCTCAGGCTGGGGCCATGAAGGACACTCAACGGGATAAATCTCATTTCCGTCCAAGCTTGCGAATTAATTTTGAAATTTGATACAGAGAAATTTGAGTGTTGGTCAAAGATTTAGCAGTGCAGTTCTTGATGGTCATACTGAAGGCAGATGGTTGGAAGTGATGTGAAAATGAGCAAAAGTGAGAGTGAACTATACCAATAAAGTTGTCGCATGTCTCACATAAAGTTACATGTTAAAATGAAGTAGACACGTAAAACCTTCATGTTTGGGCATCAGTTAAATCATATCTGGGATGAACTAATATTTGCTCAAACACTAAATGTCAGTGACTTAGAAGAATTTTATCTAGTCATGAAGATATAGTATGGTGATGGTTCACAAGAAAAACCATATTAGTTGAGCTCCCCCTAATGTAGCAGTGAAGCCTGCTGCTAAAGCTTGCCACTTGAGGTGAATTATTGAAGTCTGTTGAAGTCTCCACCAATGTCAGTGTGTATTGCAGTGAGGTGAATTGTGGCTTTCCTGTCACAAGCTTTGACAAGGAATCCCTTCAAGTAGACATCAGATGATCCCATTTATCAGATTATGGTTGATAAGCCCATGGATGTGGCATGTAGGAGAGCCTAAATTGTGTCTGGAAGTCATCTGAGAACTTTCATTGTATAAGTACAAAGTTAAATCAGTTAGATCAGTTAATTTCTGATAACAGCTACATTGTTCAAATGTTGGTGTTGTAGAGTCTCTGGAAACCATTATACCTGAACTCATGTTTCAATTGTTTGAACATGTCGAAATAAGCTATAAATATTAACTGTTCGGTACCTTGTCTAAACCTGTACATATACTGAACTTCATTGTTCCAGATTGAAACTGTAGGCATGCACCAGTTTGGTATCACAAATACAATGTTATTACATGAATATCCACATGTAATTTGTTAAAGTGCGGAAATTCATGAAATATGATGCTACCTGTACACGATTGCGCGTGTGATGTGTTACCAGCATGGAAGTTCACACAAGAGCTCTAGACATGCTGATTCACCATCGTGCTAATGATCGGGCGCGGATAAAACTAATTACTTGCAAGAAGGTGCATAACAATTCACTGATATTGTCAAAATAATCATCAGTGCCAAATATTAAATGATTCAGATTTTGCCAATTTTAAGGAATTGATTTTACGTTTGAGCAGGTTGAGTCACAGACATGTTGCATGAACGTGTGTTGAGTTATTGAGCAGAAAGAAGAATAGATGGGTTTTTGATGGGTGACACATGGTAGATGATTGATTTCATCGTTTGTCCAACTTAAAAAAATAAAGTTAAACTGTTACCAGTCTTGATGCCTCAGAGTCGGTGGGGGGGTAAATTGATAAATTAAGCAAAATGTGTGAACTTAAAATATTTTAAAAAATAATTATGAATTAAATAGGGAGCAAAAAGCATTATGCCCTTCAGTTCCCTGTCAAAATGTTGTGCCTAAAAGGTGGTATAATTTTTTGAAAACACATGCATGAGGCAATTGGAAACACTTGGAAAAGAAACAATGCTGGCTTTGGCAAACTATTGGTGATGACATGAGGAAACCATGCACGTGTGGTAGCTCCTGTCAGTGCTGCTGGAGAACCCTTGAAAGCCTAAGTGAAATCTCAAATATTGGGGATCAGGTATTACTGGATTTCAACCATCAATTGGAAACAGCGATTTCATGATTCATACAAAGAATTTTAGTCTCCATCAAGTTTTTAGCCAGCCAATTGTGTCTAATTTGCTTGCCTGACAAGATTCGGCATGACCGAAAGAACGGCACGCTGGTCTTTGTTTGGGATAATCCTGCCAGAATTAGCTGGCAATAGCGTGGCAGCCAGACGGTGTATACTGCTGCACTTTACACAAGAGCACAAAAAACCTGTAATCCTTGAAAGCTTAGAATAAATATTTCACAATGGGTTGAAATTATTAAAAATGTGGCCATTGTTTTGTGGCTGTGGGTCTCTGAGGGGGGGGGGGGGGGGAGTGCGGGAGAAGATTGTCTGGGGGTAAGTGGCAGGGCGTGCACGGATATGGAAGTCAGGGTGACTGCCGCAGGAAGTCCCAATGGATTCTTGGGTGGACTATCTCGCGGAGGAACTTGTTTGTTTTATGGCTGCTCATGCTCGTGTAAGCGTCCGCCAGGTGATCCATGCATTAGCAAAGCCGGGTAAAAAGTCGCCCGCCATCCAATGCACTCCAGGCATTCCATACCTGAGTCACTGAGTCAGCCAGCTCTATACTCGTCAATGGCCAGAGCAGAAAAGTCGCTGAAGGACATCGGCAATATCAATAATGTGCCGCAGGCCTCCGCCAGCACTTCACCGGTGCGCGTTTGATATTTTCTGCTTGAATGGCGAAAAATAACATGCGAAGCGTAGTCTGTCATGGACAATGCATGTGAAGAGTACTCGTCGATAACATTAATATTTAAGAAACTGTTGAAAGAATGACCTGGGGAGATATTTATTAAATTATTGGAGTTGGAACTACTCACCACTATTACTAGGACTTTTTTTTAAAAGAGAGATCAGAAACAAAGGGCAGAAATGAATTAGTTAAAGGGTGTAAGAAAATGCAGCAAAGTTGTTGATGTTTGTACTAGGTTAACTATATAGTCTATGAATAGTCTGATGCATGCAGTTATAAATATGCAATCTACCCAACACATAGAAACTGTTTTCAATGCGTATTATTTGAACATGTTAAAGCATATTATGTACTTTCAGTACTAGTTTTGTTACATGTATGTACTTTAATGTTGTTTGACACCTCATTCTTTGTTCCAATCTACAGCTTGATATATTGAGTTTGTATACATGGTATAGTATCTATGTGTTATGTTTTCAGTGAATGGAGGCTGGTCGACCTGGAGTCAGTGGTCGGAGTGTAACAATCGCTGTGGGAAGGGTTTCCAGCGTCGTACTCGTATGTGTACTAATCCACAGCCTCTGAACAGTGGCTCCCCCTGTCCCGGGCCACCTGTCCAGAGGGCGCCCTGTACCAACGTCTGCTCAGGTCAGTACCATGGCAACCATACCATGGAAACGGTATCGTGTACCATGTACAACAGTGTAATGGTGACAGCCAGCTCAGTGTTTCCTCTAAGTGAAATTTAACATGATTATGTTTTTACAGAAGATCAACAAAATGTGGGATTATAATTATGCAAACACAAGGCAGTGAAGAAAGCATTCAGGGAAATGTATCGCGTCCTTCAAACCAATCAATGACATCACGATGTTGCAGCTTGCCTCATTATTTCCAAAAGTAGAACAGTCAATAGAAGAGCAGTTTGCAAATGTGATTAGTAATTTTCTGTCAAGATTTCCATCGGTAGAGGTGTCTTTGCTTTTAAAGACACAGTGTTCATGTGATTCCCATTTGGCTGTTTCTGCACTCATCCTCAAAAGGATTGAAGTGAGAAAAAAATCTTCTTGTGTGGCAAGGAGTTATTATTACCCAGCTTATCCTCCACAGAGCTGCTCTGAATCAAAAGATGATTGAGACACCTTCTTTGGCATTGGTAGAGGCCGTCTGCTGCGCAGTTATTGCTAACACTGAAGGTCATGTAGGGGTCAGACCAGAACTTTTGATGGAGGACCTCTGGCAAACGGATAGAGTGATTCTGCAGGAAGAATCCTGAAGTTTGACAAACATGGCTGTCGGATTTAGGGGTATTGACCATGCATAATGCATGAGGAACGTGGGAACACCCCAAGGTGGTGTGCAGGGACCACTATTTGGGACCTGTCCATCATGGACCAATTGTGCCGCACATATTTACGGAAATATCCGTTAACCATCGATTCTCAGACTGATCCAAGCCAGTGGACCAGTCTCCACTCACAGCACAGTAGCTTGTCCCAGCAAACATCAAGTTATTTGGACAGTGACGTTCAACCTATTTACTGTCTCTGTGGTTAACAAGCATGGTGGTGTGGAACTTTTCCTGTTATATTAATTAGGTGGTGTAATGACAAATGCATGCAACGCTGAAAGGACTGGGAAAAAAAACAAGGAATTAGACAAATGTCTCTGTAACCAGATCCATCTCTGGTACCTTTGAATCTTTTTTGGATGCTCTAGTAATGAGTCAGTAAAACTTATCTAAGTTCTGCATCAGACTCTTGAGGTACAACTGCCACATTAATGCATTGAAGTCCCCAAATAGGGTAGGCCGCTCTGTTGTTTTCTGTTATCACAGTTGAAGGCTTGGGAGTGCAGCAGTATGCTGGTCGGAGAGAGTCATAAATCATTCAAATCACCAGTTGCAGTAACATCTGAACCTATCACAGCACTCTTCTGGTGTTAATTACAAGTTTTTGAAGTTGGTAGAGATTTTGTGCATGCTTGTCAGCGTTATCGCTTTGGGGTTGGTTCTCTCCGTGAGCTCGTTCAGACAACATTAGCTAAGGCCATCTATTGGCCTCGTGGTCTTGAGCAAACACCAACATTTTGCCCTGGGCTACAGCCTCTGTCTGAGTTTGTTCGTGCCGATGGTTCAGTGAAATTCGTGAAATTGTCATTACTGGCAATTGGCGTGTGTGTAAGGTGATAGCGGGGTGTATGGGAGATGACCAGGTGACAGTGTTATCACAGTGATGAGGTTTGCTCACCAGCCAAACATAACAGCGAAGCCTCCAGCCTCCTCAACCACGCTACAGCCAGCAAAACAACAGCTGCTATCAAATGCCTGCAGAAAGTCATTATGGCCATTGTTCTCCATCGCTAAAGTTAAAGAAAGCGAAAGTCAAAAAACGAAGATCAAAGGATGGCACAAGTGTTGTCTGTTGTTTGAATCAATGCAGCTGTAATATGAGCTGTTTGTATTGGACATTCTCCCGTCCAGATGTACCGCTGGCTGGCGTGTAGATCTCTGGGTCCACGGTTTGGGCCATTGCCAGCCATGATCAGGTCAGGGAGATGACATTGGTGATCATCATGATGTAACATGTGCTGCATTAGCATTCATGACATTGACAATGCACTCATCCGTGTGAAGTTGACAAATTGATTATAATTCAACTCCCTGTTGATTAGTCAGTCAACTGTATGTTTCTACACCTGGGGGGTTATAACATAAGGTTATGTTTTTATCACAGTGGGAGGTTAATGTGACACGTTTTGAATAAAGTTCATCATGTTTATTAAGTTTGATACGTTTAGAGCTGAACGTTTATTTTGGTAGATCTATATGAATACATGTCATGCAGAAGCAATACCACCAATGAAGGTCACAAATATACACAACTGATGCATATGAAAACACTGCACTCATATACATGATATAGCCTGTCAGCTCAAGAGGAGTGTAGAGGACAGTGACTGTTCTGTTGATCAATATCACATTGTATGCTGCGATTCCAAAATATATGCTGCAGCTGAAGTTGGCTAGATGGCAGTTGTGAAGTAAATATTATGATTGCTGAATGATATTTGAATGAGAACGAGTATTGAACAGTGTAAAAATTATCACAATGAGAAGCGAAGCAGTATTGTATGTTACTTGTTCTGTGTGGCTTTGTGGCTTAGTGCGCCACGTTGTGCGGAATGCACGCAGTACTGTCCTGTCCATGTCCATGGTGTCCATTGTCCTGTTACTGTCCGAGTATGTTCTGGTACCTCTGGTACCGTTTGTCTGTCTACAAGATCATGTTTCTTGTCCTGATTGTCACATTTTTGCACATTTCCATAATGTTTACTGCATGATTGGATCAATTGATTCATTTCCCATCGGTGCAAAATATAATTCAAATTCTTACGTGTATATTTTCATATTTCATTATATCTCATCATTTTTATTCACTTTTGAAAATCATTGCTCATTATGCTGATCAAAAGGTACAGGCTGATGAGGAGTAGAACTCAATCAAATGCAAAATATTTCGCTTGAGGTCTTTGTCTTATTTCTTTGAAATTCGGAGATGTTTAATTCTGATAGCTCATGGATGGTTGACAATGATTATTTCCAACAGACATGGATAAACATCGCCCTTATTCATCCTCGATAGGGCCAGGTAAGCACTCGGATCTCTATAGAGTGTTCCATGCATTATTAATATTTCAAGAGACATTCACTGGATTTCAGATGAAATATACTATTGATAAGAACCATTGACGATATTTGCTGTATTTCATTTTCTTTCACCAAATCTGTTACCTAATATAAAACTAAACAGCCACAAAATTCATAGTGTTTGTTTTTATCCCGTGTATGTCTCTTGAACATGTTGAAAACTATTGATAAGTTTGATTTGTGAGGTTACATTGGTAAACACAAGTTCTTTATTATGTTTTGTTCACACACTTCACTGTGCACGTTACTGAGTGCTGGCACATTCAAAATGTGCTCTAGATTTTTTTTAAATTTTTGTAGATAACAGTATTATAATGTTTATGATTTTATATTGTTGGTGAAGGTGAACACATGTTGGAGTGATCTTTTCTTTCATCTGTTCATTTCATACATTTGATACATTTTGGTGCATCATTGGAAATTCTAACAAGGTCACTTTTATTTCCTTGCTTTGGAAATATTTCTGTGTGTGTGTGTGTGTGTGCGGGGATGTTGTGTGAATTCAGTGTGGGTATTTTAATCAGAGTTCAAGAATGTTCATGTGACATGAACTCACAAGTACTGGGTAGAAATTCACTGTTTGGTTATGCTGTTATAGAAATAATAATTTGAAACATTATATCTATGTTTATGTATTATTCGTGTCCTTGTTTGGTGTCTGGACTTTCTGTTGTTGAATATTTTGTGTGTGTGTGTCGTTTTTCTGTCTCAAGCGAAAAGCGAGTATTGAGAGGAGGTGAATGTCATACCTTGGCATTGATTTTGGGTTGGTTTCCGTTAACGTGTTTAACATGTTGTGGGTTGGAATAATCATCGTAATGGGTTGAGAGATGTTTTGTGGGAAGCCGGGAGATGCACTGGAGAATCTATGCTTCCCAGCCCTAGCGGTGAGGGAGGTGAGAGCTTGGGGGTGTGGAGAAGGTGTGTAAATAAAACGCCTGAAATATGACCTAAAATTTATGTGGGAGTATGCTGTTAGTTGGGGACTTGTCAGGTGCTTCAGAGCCCTGGCGGTTTGTACAATTGATTTCACAGATTGTCTCCCTGCCAATATTGCCTGTTTTCATTGCAGCGTTCTGCTGCAGTAAAAAATAGGTCATAAAAGTATATATGTAAATATTGTTACTGAAATAGAAAACTATTTACTAAGTCAAGGCCCAGTTTTATATTCTGATCATGTAATGTATTCCAAGCTATAGATTTGACATCATAATTTCGCACGATGAATACATTACTTGAAATATTTAACTACTGCATGCGATTATCAATGTTGATATTTATGTGTTATATGTCTCATGAATTCTCAAAGAGTCCTGAAGCTGTAACTGAGCCGTGTTTGTTGTGTTGCAGTGAATGGTCTGTGGTCGACTTGGTCGTCCTGGTCGACATGTAGCCCGGACTGTAAGCACCACCGCCGCCGTATGTGTGACAACCCGCCGCCTGAGAACGGAGGAGTCTTCTGTGGCGGCAGTGACCTCGACACCGCAAACTGTACTGGAGGCATGTGCAGAGGTATGAGGTCTTACCGCATGCGTCGCTTAGTTACTTCTCATTCTGTAATATATTGCAGTCATTCCGTCTAATGCAGCTAAAAGATGAAGTGTCTCGGTTAATTTAAAATTTACCATGTTTGTGATACATATAGTGCTGTGCTGCTTGGACTAATGTGATTTTATAATGGAAAGGTACTATTAACAAGGCATTTAATGCTTGTTGCATTTATAAACTCTTTAGTTAACATGATCAGCTGAGATACAAAACTGAACCTGCGTTGTGCCTACTAGCTGGATAAATTTTGGAAATGGGTCATAAATCATTCTAACTTCTCAAATTTATAAATTAGGTCACAGTTTCCCCTTGTGCAGTATGTGGCCATGTACAGTTTTTGTACATTAGCTGATCCATTATCTTCATTCCAGTTGTGGGGTTTGTGTACATCTGTATTAAATTTTCATGTGGAACATTTTGCAATGTTATGTTAGTGTCAAAAACGACCATCGATCACTGGGGTCCCCAGTGGGAGGAATGGTTGGGACTAGGGGAGATTTCTGGGTGTCAGTGCCACAGGTTCTCAACCTTACCAAGCCCCGGTAACACTCGCTCACTCTGTGTCTCTTGCCCTGGCTGATTTAAACTTTACCAGTGTTCCTTTTAGTAGCTGTTTCTCCACAATGTGATGGATTATTTGATGTCAAATGGTGTCGGTTCCTACAAATCCTCCGAGAGATATACCATACAATATAATCGAGTTGAAAATTGCCGAGGATGGTGAAATCACTTAGCACAGTGTCGATCGAGGGGCTCCCGATAAAAGTCTGTCCACTTTTGGATCTGTTGTCAGGGGAATAAACACTGACAGACAGTGTGAGACCTACATTACCCTTCCAATATCCAATATATATTCCGTATGTTTGGATTATCATGATTATCGCGTCTAGGACAATATTGGCATCAGACGGCCAGCAAATACAGTGCTTGAACGATGTGAGTTACTAGGGGAAGACTCCTGTCACCTTTGATATATAAGTTTGTCCGTGTATTGCTGGAAGTGGTGCTAGGCTTTGTGTGGGGATCGTTGTTTGCGTCTCACTGGAGCCAGCAGTGGGACGGGAATGCAATGGATAGAGTGTAGCTGTAATGACGGGTGGGTGTAATACTATGTAGTCTATGTAAAAGTGTCTGGGATCAACTGCCTCCACACAAGCTTCACAACCAGACGTTAGGGATTTCCCTGCCTCCTGCTGGACACAAAACCCATCAGGCTGCTAAATTGCATCCAGGATATTACTTCAGAATTATTCAGCAATTTACTTGGAAATTATAAACATTGAAGAATTTCAAAATGTTAAATTCAACCATTGGTGGAGTTTATTGACATATGAACAACATGAGGGAACGAACAACATACACCCTGCAAACATAAAAGTTGAGTTTAGAAATTTAGATTTAATAAGTTGCAGTCAAGTTAAACTGCTGATGTCTCATACCTCAAGAAAAGCCTGATAAAAATGAGGTGCTGTTTGTCATGTATCATGTGTATTGGACTCTGATCAGTGCGTAATTACTGGGCCCAGGCAATGGATCATTGTCTCTCCGGACTGTTTAGTGGTTGTTACAATTCTGTTTGTGAGCACATCAACAAAGGCATCACGGTATCAACTCGTGGGAGAGAGCTGGCTTTGATGTGACTGTTTTCTGACAAAAGCATTATTTTTCTGCAGCTCTCCAGCTTTTTTTGGGCAGCCATTATTCACCTGTGGTTGTGATTTGGCTATAATCGACTGACTGACTGGCTTGCCTGAGGAGGCAACGTTGTAGCGGGCTGCCTTCTCAGTGTCTTTCAGCTGGTGGCAAAAAGCAGCAGAACTATCGCTGGCAGTGGTTACACATCTCGCCCAGGTGTGAACAAATCTATAACTCCCCGTCCACAGGCAGACCTTTCACAATCGCCATGCAATCATTTAGCACCTCCGCTATCTTATCAATAACAATCCATTTCTGGGGCTTGTGTTACTGCCGAAAAAGGGGTCTGAGGTTACGGGGTTTAGGGCGATCGATTCTGCTCATGCAAAATGAAACTTGGTGTGTTGGGAGGACTGACGTAAAAACTCAGTCGAGTAGAGGGAAAAAGTCACGAGGCAGGTGCTAAGACGATACTTGGTAAACACAGATGTGATATTGCCATGTATGGCAAATAACAATGACTGTGGGGGGATCTTTGATCAGTTGTGCGCTGGTTATGTCACCAAGCAATATTGCTGGTTATGAGATGGCGGGTGGGTCGAGTGCTGGGGATCCAGCGAGTCTGGCTGGCTGGCTGCCTCTCTGGAGGGCTCTACCAGCCTCTCACATCCACCAGTGATTTTGTTATTGGAGACATTGTGCATTTGTTATTGTAAGGGGGGTCCGCATAGCGACTTAGGAAGTGTTTAACTTCAAAACACTCGGAGATAGTGTTATGTTTTAACCTGAGACTCCAACTTTGTTACCACGATAATAGAATGTTTCATCCGTATGGCTTCTACAGTGAACAATGGGTTAAAAGCTAAAATAGACAATAATTAGTCCGCACATGAGAAGAAGCAATCATTGTTACTATAATGTTCTTTTTTTTCTGTGTTACATATGACAAGAATCCTAAGAAATAACACTGTTTTGATATTTCACAGAATGAAGCGAGTACATGTACACAAAGTTATATATATTCGTTCGGAGATTTTTGGCAGAATCATAAATACGAGCTACTTTGATGGTGTGTTCCAGTTGACTACTGATTCCCCTGTGCCTGTGTTTGAAGTGAGTTTAGGGTCATGGCGAGTGCCACCTTGTACGTGGAAGTGGCTATATGATTTTTATAGATCCCTCTATGTCCTGTGGATGGGTTATTTCACCACGCTCTGCCCCAGTCCCTCCACAGTTCCTAGGGGAATGATCACACCCTTTATTTGTGACTGCCTGCCATGAAATCTTGGGTCTCCAGACTGAAGATCACCAATCGATAGCTCAAGACTGTTTGGGTGACAATCCCCCAGGCCGATAGACTCACTGAGTGATAGTGTTTTATTACCAGCATGCTTTGCAGTATCTGCAGTCGCTCGCAGTATTTCTGTGAATACCAAGATGCTGCATTTACATGTACTCCACATATGATTCTGGATATCTTTCAATCACAACAGGAAAATTCCAGCCCATCTCCATGTACATATCGTGGTATATTTAACATATTCCCTAGCTTTGTGTGGTTGTTTGCATACATGTAGCTGGAGGTCGCCCTGTCAGGGATGAGCAGCTGGAGTATATGGCCATGTTATCTGCCCCGTGCCATGGCCCACGTTGTGACGGGAAGGTGTCACGAGTAAAATCCCACGAGCTGCGAGTGATTAACCCCCGTCTCCACTGGGGCAGATCTCTCCACAATCCCAGCAATCACTGTAGTAGAGTGCTACCCACAGCAATCCACGCCAATGTTTACCCATCCTGCCTCTGCTGTACGTGTCCTGTGACTGTCGTGTTTCCCTTTCAGGTGGACTGGTTGAACATGGGCAAGATGACATGCCTGACTCAGGCCAAGCACGTAAGTCATATCTCTCCGTCACTCTTCCATCTTATAGTTAGTTGATGTTTATTAGCCCAGACATCTCATTCATAAATGGCACAAATGTATCAGTCATTGTGTAGGTAGCGGTTTCTTTGTGCATGTTTGTGGCTTTTTCTAATTGTGTGTGACTAAAACTTATCAAATTTTGTACATATGAAACGCATTTCCACACACCTTTTCTTCATATCTATGTACAGTGGATCCTGTGTTTTAAGACCACCCAAGGGACCTGCAAAAGGTGGTCCTAAATGACAGGTGGTCTCTCATGACAGGTTCATTTACATGATAAAAGGCCACTTGGGACCAAGTGTAGCGGTCCTAAAACACAGGGTGGTCTCTCAAACCAGGTGGTCTTTAACACAGGATCCACTGTACAATGGCATATATACTGCCAACTGTAAACTTTCGTGTCATCTTGACTTTGTATCTTTTGGATGATATTCTTGTTACGTTATTTGCATGGCTACAAAGCATCAGCAATAGAAGAATTTACGAAAATTCAAAATGTGGAATGTCTCCGTGGATTCCTAATGATCAGTGCCAGTGGAATATTGGGACTTGAATATCATATATTATGTATGATTGTTGATGACAGCCAATGTGCCCTGCCTGGTGGAGGCATACATCCTGTCACCGGTGTCCAGTGACAGCACCTTGTGGCCTTGGCTCTAGCTTCACTCCCATACCCCCTGCTACCCCGACTCACTGACAGCTGCCTCTTGACAGGGAGCAAAATATCAAACGTCCGTTGTTTCCGGTATGATCGTCGTCCTATCCTGGATAGGCTCCCAATAATGGTGGAGAATCCGTGAAGGTGGCCCCCATATACTAGTAAATGGAATTTCACAAGGAGAAAGTCTGAATTAGTGGGCCCCTGATGTTGTCTGGCGGTCCGTCCGTTCGTCCGTGTGTGCCGGCCGGTGCTGCACAGCTGACAAATGAGCCAGTGTCATCCAGCATCCGGCAATATGCCTTTTGTGACACCCTGAAGACACGGGTGTGACAAGGAGTCCGCAGTTCGAGCCCAAAGATTCCGTGCCTTGTCGCTAAGACGCCTGAAGTCCACGGCCGAGAACTGATTGTTCCCACGGTGAGGGCAATAGGCATTGTTATATGTCACTGCCAGTGACCTTTAGCATCCAACACCAATGATCATTATGAAAAGGTGACCATTAAAACGGCAGTAGGGCTCTGATTCATGACTTGAACAGAAAGTGCAGAATGGACTGGAAAGGACCTGGGATATATCTTGTCTTTGTAAGTCGACATGAGGGATGTAAAACATACGACTGCTTTGTGGTGTTCTTCATGATATAATTAGTATCGATCATGGAAAATCGTGATCAACCATTTCTCATATTACTCACCAAAGTCAAGACAAAATAATCAATATGGAAATGTTGCAAGATGCATTGGACAAAGACGCTCCCTTGAGTTTATAGTGCGGGATTCCAATTATAGGAGGTCTTCGCCGAGAAAAGAGACATGTTTTGAGAACATAGAGTTGTCAGTATTTTTGTGACATGTGAATTGGGTTTCCTTCGAGGAGCGAACCCCTTTTCTCTACACTCTCTTGCATTCCAGAGCATTGTACCACCATGAAACACAACAACAAAGAATATGTTTAGGTTCGGTGAATCAATAACGAGACACTGGGCCATGTGCCATAGATTTCTCCGTTTGCAATTTAGTCAGTGATCTGGGCCCATTTATCTGACAAACACTAATGAGTTACTTGTCTGTTGGTCATCGACCATCTTCATAAATGTGACTATAATGGCATCAGAAGTGTTCTCGATACCGCTCCAATCATCCCAAATCTCGGCTCTCCCAACAGTGCTACAATTCCACTTATCCAATCTTGGCGTTTGTTCTCTAGTACAGACCTCCTACATCTCAAACAGTCCCATGCTGGTGTTTCATGCAGTTGCCTTCCTCGTGCGCCCTCCAACAACTTAACGACAGTTTTGCATGTCCTAGTCATTTTCGTTCTACAAGCGAGTGCTAAATGCTTGTTTCCTTCCAGATGGAACTTCACAGCATGGATACACAGAGTCAATGGGCCTGTAACATGCAGTCCTTGCAACTTTCGCAACTCAATTGTCCTGCTTCATTAAGGGAGCGGCGGTAAAGTTTAGGTCTTTGACTAACTTGCTATGTTGCTTTTTATGCAATCTTCGAAAATATGAAGAGATCATTGAGAGATGCAGCTGGAAATTGACTGCAGTATGGAAAGTTTGAAATCGGGAAATATCTCTGATGATAACTCGAGCACTCCCATATTGTGTTGACACTCTTCTGTGGATCGTTAACAACATCACTGCCGAATGTTGCAGTCCAAGTTTTCAGCATCGAACATGGTGTCAGTGTCCTTGGCCTTTTGATACTGAAATCATAGCAGAAAACTTGTTGCTTGTGAAAACACTGTACAATTAGACAGCCTGAGTGCTGCCCTCAGCAGTCCAGTGCATGGCACCCATTGTTTATTTGGCTGGACAAATTGTTCAGCTATAAACTAATGTGATGAAAATAAATATCTCTGGACGGGAACTGCCCACACCTCTAGTACATTACGCTGCAGTAATACCGGTATGTGCCCATTTTGTTAGGAAACTTGATGAATACAAATTTTTCTTTGATTAACCTGGTGTGAACTTTTTATCCAGAATGTTCAGTGATAAACACTTGACATCAGGCTGGATGCTCCCAGTAGTCAGATGATCGTATCATCAACACACACACCACCACATGGTGGTACGCCAGGTCAGAAACTGTAGCTGTACACAAACAGCCTCTGACATACCTCAGCCGCTTACGTAAGGACACACGGCCTCCAGACGGCTGGTAATGCACCTTTGTTATGGTTACTGGATACACGAGTGATGGAGACTTGACATGGGACATGCACGTAGTGGAATTTAGTATTTCTTTCAAAGATGTACTGGAAGGTATTGCATGATCCATCCTGTTGCCATGGTGCTCCCTTCCCTCAGCTGGTGCCTGAGAGAGGACAGGGTAAAATAACGACCCTGGGACTCCACCAAATGGTTCACAGTTACCCCTGGAGCAGGGCATTGATGAGATGTTACAGGCTTTGTTATGACTTCTCACAGGCTCCGGCTTCGCTTACACAAGTCTCAGGAAACAGAAACAAGCATCAGGAATGCAGAAAATTTGCACGCGAAATGCGATCATGAAATCGACAGCATCAGGGAGCTTGTCTCTTCTAATCCCAATATCAAGATACTGTTTTAATCTTAGGACATCACAAACCATGTTATAAAAAGTTGTTGCTGCATCACATGTGCATGCTATAATCACAACTCTCTTGTCATGTAGAAGGAACAATATTCTGGGAGCAAATTTATGACCATGGATGATTTACAATACATATATCTTTATGACAAACTTTGTTTGGAAATGCCATTTTTTGTGGGCACGCAGATGTGCATTCCTACATGGATATTTGTAACAGAATATGATATCACTTTTATATTGAGCTGTCGATAGTGCATGGACCACACAGGCGAGTGTAGGAGAGGAACAGTGTGCATGACTGAACTGTTCTTCCAGCTCGGAGAAAAGATAAACTGGTGCTGGCATCTTGTTTATGGATGGAGAGAAGCCCAGGGTTGGGGATTTGGGAACTCGGTGTCAATTTCAAACCTTTGTGGGGAGTTTTCCAGAGTTAGCATCTTATGACTTGCTTCCTGAAAACACTTTCTACCCTTACTGTCAGGACTCTTAATACTGGCAGCCTATAGGTATACCATCATGTACATGTATATAGAACTCGCTGACAGAGTCATAAGCTTTGAGTTTTGAAGCAAGTTGTCATCAGATTTTTTTGTGTAAAATGAAAAAAAGCAAAACCTACTAGTATTTGACTGAGAACAGTGGTCATGGGAATAAGATTATAGTGATATTGTTGTTGTACAATCTATCATTCTGGAAGGATATTCATGTTTTGGCAGGATGTGAATAAAGCATTAGGATCATGGACATCTGGATGGAGAAAGCTTGGCCATCACAGGTGGAAGCAGATGTTTCCTTCCCAGTCCATTATCAGTGCTGGCTGCTGGTAGAAAGCCAGATGATCCCCTGATATCTGCCCGCCCTGGTCGATGCAAGCAGCTTGACTGGTGCACTGACAGACTGGGACAACTTTTCTCGACAACCAAGTTTTCATAAGTCTGGGGTCCGATACGTGGAGAGCGGCCCATGAGCACCTTGATTACATGTGGATTGGGACATGAACCTCGGTGGCACTCACAGTTCTAAGTTGATCACTGTCATTGTCTAAACACGAGCCATTACCAGGGCCATAACCCAGGTCCTGATTGAACAAAGTCCATCAGCTATCTCGTGCTTTATGGCGGGCGCTGTTCGGGGTCCCCGGGATATGATCAATAATCATCCTTGAGGTCAGCACCTACCAAATACAGCAGCCGGCCATGTCACTGTTAGGAATCACCCTGAATATGTGTATTTATATTTTAGAGTAATTGCGACTGGTCGGGGTGACAAAGGAGGGCAGCAAGAGCCTCCTCTCTCCAGGGTCACACCTTCTCGAGAGCAGCCCGCCCGTCCTTCTCGGGTTGTGGGCCACTTTCTGTCGGCAATGATCCACATGGAAGGTTTATGTCTGGGATTCTCCACCAACTCGACTCTTCACTCGTATTAATCTGTCTCGTTGTGGGTGTCGCGGCAGTGGGAATAACATTTTTGTTGTTACAGAATCAAAAAGAAGTAATAGTGTAATATTACGCCGCTGACTGGGAATGAGTTGGACAATGCTGCGGAGGGGGAGGGAGTGGTGAGGTAGGCACAGATACCACTGCAGGGTGGGACTTTGTTGTAACTTGGCCTTCACTGTCCACACGGACTGCACAGACTAATGGCCGTGACGAGCCCCTGATTAAGGGCATACAAATATAATCTCTTCCATTATGTAAGGCCAGTCAACAGAGCCATGGAATTAAGTGGACTTGTTTGACCCTCAATTCCAGGGATAGCCAGGTCATGTTAAATGCATTAGAATTAGTCACAAACAAAGCAACTTCCTGCTTGACGGTAAATGTGATCAGTACTCGAGGAACAATACTGGTCATTTGATACAACATATCTCAAGGTAATATTCCAGCTAATTTTATTGAATCGGCCTTGTAACTCTTGCAATAGTAGTATTTAGGAGGGCTCTGACTGGAGTGGCTGAAGATTATTATCAAATAATCAAAAGTGATATTTTTGCCTAATCTGGTGATGAAGTACTGTTAGATAATAACTAGTCTAATGTCTATTCCCCCCCCCCACACACACACACAGACACACACCAACACACTATCTCAGCTTATCAATAGTTCAGTAGCTTTATGTCACATATAGGATTAGTTCAAGGTTTTTGTTGCAATCCCATTTTGGAGATAACAGTGTATTGTCAGTGCTTTTCGAATGTTCAGACGAGACTCAGAAGGATGAAAGACAATGCCATGATTTGCTGAAAGTCTCCAATGGGCTGAAACATGGAATTCTGACAGCACAGTGGCATGATGATGGAAAGCGATATGAAGAAGGTTCCCTGAAATGTGGATTGGACCTTGTCAGATATGGTCAGCCAACGATGCCTCGCCAGAGATCACATCCCCCCCCCCCCCCCCTGCCCCTCCATCCCAAGAAAAAGTATCATGGACATGTTTGGCTGAGTGATCACTCAGATAAAAGCCACACATCGATTGCCATGACTCTGTGTAGTGTTGCCAGTGATAAATTATCACTTTCTGGAGATGGAGCAGCGTTGGCTGAGACAGTGTCCTGGCCAAACCAGAGACAGGCCCGTCTCATGACTCAACAGTTATGGATTTGTCCAAAGGAATTACAGCCGTGATCATTGTCTGTCAGGGGAGGAATGTCCGATATAACCCTCACTGGAGAACACTTCACAGGCGGGGAGGGGCGGGGACGCTACACTTTGGCAGTACTGTCACTGGGTAATGCTAGACTCCTCATAGCATCGAGGGTGAAACAAGCCCCTCTGCCCGGGTATATGTCAGGACTTGTAGCCAGCTTTCTTACAAAAGTCTAAGGTTACCTGCCCGAACCGACCATTGAGTTTTATCCAAATCAATATGTCAACTTATAGCTCATGTTAGCTAAAAAGCCAAATACTGCAGTTATTAACCCAATACATTTCATGTAGTACTGCACATTTATGAATGGCAGTGCATATCAAGATATCCATTTGGCCCTTTCCCATTTCATTTGGAGCGGCAATAAACCTCGGTTCTTTTCACTTCATACTTCTATATGGAGTCCGTATCACCACCGGTCTGCGGGAAGTAGATATCTGAAAACTGCAAGGTTTATAGCTTCTTGTAATGAAAAAAAGTTTAATTATTCCTGTATGTGTACTGCACACAGCGGCTAGAGAAGCAGAAATAGTGAGCTGGTACCTCTGCAATGTCAGCAGGCAGTGGCCATGCTCTCGGCGCAATAAAATGACAAAATTAGCGCGAGTGAGCGAGGAGCAGAGAACAGACCGGTGTGGCACCTCTGGGGTCTGGGGCGCACCCATTGCCTCTAATGGAAAGTGCCTCAGTAGAGACACCTGTTTTTGGTGGAGTATATACCCCCTTGATTTATCGACTGTCTCAGGCGCTATATGTTATGATATTGCCCCGAGGATAGTGCATGTTCAACCCTGCACTTGACATCTGTATACATATGGATTCTGTGTGTATGCCTCAAGCTGGGGTGGCGAGGCCTCATCCCCATTACATTGACAAATGGAACCCTGTTGAAAACACTTGATGGAGACTGAACAATACATTGTTAGTCGACTCTTGTTTTGACAACAAATTTGTTCCTGTATCAGGCGGGCTAATATGTTATTATATTATTATGGCCACGCGTAGCATACTCAGAAAAGGCATTAGGTAAATGATATGGATATTGCTGCAGATTCCATGACCATGAAGTGGGATATTGATTCCAGATTGGGAAACTCATTCACCATGAAAAAGAATGTCCCATGTAATATTATACTTTCAAGGTCAACGCATTCAATAGATATTGTTACACTAATGTAGAGTATATTCTTGCAGTCATGCAGCTCAGTAACTACTGATATCTCTGGATATAACTGTTGTTTTCGGCCCAAACTTTTTGGTTTCCATGTACCTGTATACATATCATTCTATTTCGTGTTCGGTTGTTGTTACAAAGTTGTTGATCATTGCATCATGTATCACCTAGCCATTGCTTGAGACACTGCATGCATTCCTGGGGAGATCTCCCTGGCCTATGGACAGTCCCAGATGAGTGCTCGTGCCCCCAGCATGCAATGATTATTGGCTGATTGTCTCAGCAGCAGGGCGATTAATTCCTTCGAGGGTGCATTATCGGGTGACCACTTGTGCATTTTTCAGTGATGATCTGTTCCACAGTGGCACACAATTACAGCAATTTAATAATGCTGGGGAGGTTTCTGGAGGTCCAATTTTTTGGCTGCTTGAGGGTCTCTCAAATCCTCACCCATGAGGCCCCTTTTGCCCTGTCTCTATCGCAGTTGATCTAAACCTTTCACCCCCACATCCCCTTCACTGATGTCATCCCCCAGACGTCTGCTGATCCCCACCCTAGGGACAGGCCTGCGGATATAAAACCCCAGACTCTAATAGTCCGATCCATTAACCCTTTCCTGCAAGCGCGTTTTGTCGGGTTTTACCCTTCCTACATGCTGCCTATCAGTGCACGCGCTGTTACGGTGTCGCGGGCCTCAGGACTGCCTGATCCTGTCCTCGTCCAGACACAATATTTACCCTGGCCCAGATGATGGGCCACCCCCACAGTAATGTGCCATTGATCCCGGCGGGCCCTTGGACAGACCTGTTTGGGTGTGGGGTGGGGGATTCTGAGGCGAGAGACGCTTCTAAACTGTCTAAATGGTAAGCTTATGTGCGAAAACCCATAACAATCAATTGCGGAGGAGAATCGTTGATTGTCGTTGGGTGTGGGACAATGTAAAACTGGAGAGGATGGGATTGGGTGAGGCTGTTTGATAGTGTTGTCTCACCCGATCTGTGGCTGTACATGCTGGGACGTCCCTTCCCCTGTGTCAATATATTACTCCAGAGATTTGTGCTGCTCGCCATTGTCAATTGTTGTTTTTTTGGCATATGTAATTATGTATACCTAGCCTGGAAATGAAGGACAGCTACAAAGCTCAAAGTTTCTCTCGTTAAAAAACTGCTGTTATTCTTTTGCATGAGTTTTGCATATTGATATTTCCAAGGCATTTTGAGACAAGCATGGATTTACCCTTTACACTACATGATTCTGGTGTACATGGCAGCCTTTGGTGTGCTCTAAATTTTCTTTTTTCCCCAGTCTGTTAGGCAAAATCATCCAAAATATGACCTATTTCGATAGCTGTATAAAGTGTCTGGACTGTCAGGCATGCTACAACCTTATCAGCTGAGACACTCGAAGAATGGAAGCAACTGGTGCCTGAGAATAGAGATTGTTTGGAAGTTGTCAGTCCAGAAACTCTGAGGCAATGAAATTAAGCCACTTGCCATTCATTGGTCTGACAATAATTCAAACGGCTTGATTTAGGTGAAGAAAATAACTCTGATATGCATTATGCTTTCAATCATGACTTCCTTCAGAACCGACCAGGAAATGATAAAGTATTGTGTAAGGAGGCGCTGTTGTAGGTTGAGGAAGAGAAAATCGGCTGCTCGGGCGATAATCTCCAACGATTGGAACAATGATGAATTAGACAGGAGACGACACGTCGCTGGCAAGAATTAGTCGTGACAGCCGAGGCAAATATCGCCAAGATTTTTTCTGCTTTAAAGGATTTTATGGAGCCTTGGCCTGTATTTAGATGACGTTATTGCGATGAGATGGGCTACAATTTCCTGCTGCTTGGCTTACAGTGCTACAGGAAATGGTGCTTGTCGGAGCACCGCTAGCAGAGAGCAGTGCTCTGCCACTGTTTGTGCCGCTTTATTCTAATATTTCCAGTGTTGCGGCAAATTTTTGTCCTGACGATGTAATCATCCAGGAGGCAGTGAAAGGAGACGTCAATTCAAAACAAAACGACCACGAGTCGTAGGGGATCAGGAAAACTACTAATATGTTGCGACTTTATCAATCATCTTTTATTTGTTTCTGCTTGAAGGGGAAATACAGAAGCAATGGGGTTTTGTTGTGTTATTACATTGCGGGGATTGGAGGTAATCTGAGGCCAGCAGTGGAGGGCCGCCGTTATTAGATTTTGGGTTCCCTCCGCTTTGCTCCGTTTAGGGTTGGGGCGATAAATGTAATTTTGTCTCATCACCGTGTTCGGTTGATTCTTCACCCCGGTCGCTGGATTGGGGGTCAGAAAGCACCAGAGATTTGTGACGATCCGTCCGCGTGGCAATCGGCGCAGTGTTCGCTGGTTACCCCCCTCTAGATAGGACCTTGGTTCACAGTTGTTGTCCTTCTATCTCTTGTCTTGTAGACTTAGTCACTAACTGCTGTGCATGCATTTACTGTATAATACTCTGTATATTATGGTATAGGTGCAGGCTGTTCATATAAGATATTCACTTCGTTATAAATGACAGGCTGTGTTGCATGTTCTTAACACTGTAATAAATTTGTGTGATTGCTCGCTCGCAGCGGTTAATGGTGTGTCATTTATTTTCAGTAGCGAGGGAAGTTCCAGACGACAATATTGCCATGTACATCGGGCTGGGGATTGCTGTGTCTGTTTTCATCACGGTCATCTTCATCATCGTGTTTTTGTTGCGAAGGAAGAAAGGACATCCCACAGGTTCGTTGTAGAAGCTAGGTTATTATATTGGTGCAGTGTGGGATATGTACTTCATTATATCTTGATTAAAACACATTCAGTCTTTGAATTAACATTCTTGAAAATGAATTGCACATAAATATTTTTATTTGAATTCGATGAATTAATGGTTATGATAACTGATGATGTTCTGAATATTTTATTCAAATCCAGTCAATCCATTGCTAGCTCATAGAATACCAAATACAATATTAGATCACATGATAATTGCTAAAGCAGGCTATAAATATGTATGGGAATTTTGTGAATATATTCTCTGTATATTAAACACTGACTCGACAGTCAACATCATATTTGTAGGAAACTATGAATGAAGCGATCAGAGAGCAAAGCCCCAAGTTATAACTATTCTGAGCGAGGGTTAAAGGTGTCCCAGCCATTTGCATCACATATCAGTATTGTGTATTGTTATGACACTCCCTGTTGCATAATGACTTGCCTGTGTCAAGCCAGGCTGTAATATACGGGTTGCATGATGATAATGGTTATCGTCGCTGCGGATGATGTTCAGTTTATCCCAGTTTTAGCTCACTGACAAATACAGCGACACAGTCACTGATGGGATGGGCTGAAATTATGGGGATTTCCGCACTCAGCGCTGGCGATTCAGGGAATTGCCACCAGGGTTAATTTGGCAGTAGTTGGCTTTTCGGCAGGGGAAAGAATAAGACAAACCATCCATTAATTCCATCTGGCAATAAGCTTTGATGAAACAGCACAGTTACGTCAATATTCCTATCGGGGAATTTGAAGCGGCAATGTCGATTCAGGAAAGTCTTGTCATAAATTCCATACCAGTATAGATCTATGAAAAGATATATAGAGGTATATTGATGTCAGTATATCTGTGATACATGTATGTATTTTGTTATCCATATAATTATTTTCCATAGGTGGACAAGACAAGAAGCTACACAAAACTACACCTGGTAAGAATATATTTTGAACTTTTAATACACTGGCCAAAACTGGCCAAATGTACAGTTTTCTAGACTTGTTTACAGCAGGTTAATTAGCTTATTATGACTGTGGCTCATCTATTTGTTGTGGATGAGTAGGAAGTTTCGCAGTAAGACATAGTCTACAATCTGAGCATGTTGGTGAGATTTTGATGTTAACTAGCATCATTTACCAGTTTGTCACGCCATGTTTGATGGCAGTAATACAATAGCACCTTGCACAATGACAGTGACGATGTGTCGTGATATGTGCCTGGGATGTGAACAGGTTTGGGGGGGGGGGGGGGGGGATAGGTGGCTTGACTGAATACAAAGAACTTGACCAAAAATCACCAAGTCTTATGAAAATTGGACACCAGCCCTTTTTGTCTGAGATGATTACGGGAGATTTCAATGCCTCGCCGGGGAGCTCCTACGACAGAGTCAGGTGATGCTACCTGGGGGAATTGGATCGCTTGCTGCACATAAGGGAATTAGCTGGAATAATTTGTGTTTCACTGGTATGAAAGGGGAAAAATGAATTCAAAATGTTAGATAAAAAAGGTGGGGGAGGAAATGAATAATTGAGGGCGGCCTTGGGTATTGTCATTGTTGTAGAAGGTTGGAACATGTTTACGTTAGGGGTGGGGCAGAGTTGCAGATGCTAGTGGATGAGTTTTCATCTGGTGTGAAATTTGATATGCTGTTTCTAGATGGGGTAACTTGATTCCTTCCATGGGGAATTGAATATTTTGGGCGGAAATAAAATAAGTTTGTTTTGCCAGGGCATGATGATTCTTAGTTTTGCTGCTCCTTGTAACAATAGTTGACATAAAGTGTTTTGTGTAACTTTTCAGACATGGCCCCAGACATCACACAGACTGTGATCCCGAACCACACCTACGTGACGATCAACCCACACACCCACGATACGCCGAACAACAACCACATCGGCTCATCCATGGAGAAGGTTCCTATTCTGTCCGACAACAGCGCAAACTCAAACAAGTCCCTTCTCACCGACAGTAAAAACTCTGAACATTTGTCAGTGCAGGGCTCCAAACTGTCCCTGAAAAACTCCGAGTGTGAAACTCGGCCGAACTCTGTGTATTCGGAGCGAACCAACAGACATTCCACAATATCCTGTCAGTTACCTAGCAACATTGACATGGAGGCCCTAGTGTGGGCCAATGTCACATACGCTGGAGGGCGGATTACTTTACCGGACTCCGGTATGATCCTAAGAACTTAAGTGATATCAAAACTGTCCTGCTTTGTTCACGATGATTATGAACTTGTAATGATTCCCAATAACCAATAATCCCTGATAATTCACAGATTTTATGATCTTCAAATCACTTCAAATTGAGACAAATGAAAAAAGACCATTGTGTATCATGTATAATGACGATGTTTTTCAGGTGTGAGTCTGACAATACCTGAAGGTGCTATCAAGAAAGGCTGTACAGAGGAAGTATTCCTGGCAGTGTCCAGAGATGACAAGGACAGACCAAAACTTTTAGGTGCGCATCAGACAAATTAGCACTGAGTGGTCATGACTGGTCAAGTCCTAACTAGCACATAGCGGAAATGGTGGGACTGGTGGAAATCTGGAACTTGCCAGGAAAATCACAGTCAGGTGTTGGTGATGGTTTGTGTGTCATGGACATTTTTACAGGAAACCTCATACAGAATCCTACTCCTCATGAAGAGAAGTAGTTGTGAAGGAAGAATCTGGTCCTTGTTCGTGTATGTTGCCTGGTGCCAGCTCCTGCAACATTTATTCCCGATGGTCTTGTCATAGCAATCCGGAGTTTTTTCTTCTCAGAGATAACTGGGATTCTATCTCCCTCAGGCCTTCGGACAGGGATAATCAAAATGCTGAAAGCAAATGTTTTTGGTTCTCTTCCATAAAGTTCCACCTGGGATAACAGATGAGTGTGAGTGTTGAAGAGATGGGAGTGGGTCTAGGGGGAATGTTTTCACACCGCAGGCTTTATAATTGCACCTTAGTTCAAACATGGTACAACTGGGGAGAAAGCTACAACATGCAAGCATGCCGCATGACGAAAGACAGGGAAAAGAGCGAAATGCTATTGGCTCATTAACAGGAAGTCTGCCCTGTCTGTGGTTGTACCTTGTGAGCTCACAGCCTCACACATGACCTAATACTGACCAAGGTGTCACTTTTCATAAATGTTTCCACCAAGTTTATTATTGGTTCCAGATCTGCGTGGAATAATGTGGTTGGCTGGCATTTTTGTGCACGGGTAGTTTTGCAGTTCCGACGTTTGATGCCATGACATGAATTGGCAGGAATTGGCTGCTCCTACACCTGGGGCTATTTCCACTCATGAGAAGTAATATTTAGCACCTCTGCTTTCAGTATGTGCACGTTGATATCACAAGGGGTGTATACTGATACTCACTGCATGACTTTCCTGGAATCAGATTTATGCTGGGTTACTTTGTGTGTTTATATTCTACAGAATCAAGATTAGTTCTGTTTATGAAGCTGTAGAAAACTGGGTGTATTGCAATAATCTTATCCAAACCCTGAAAATTTGGATACCTGAGTTGTATCAGAGGAAAGTAGCCCCTTTGAATTACAATCTCCATGGCCACCTTGAGTATGGCTGTTTTTGTAGGAATTCTATTCCACACGGAAGACAGATGGAGGCCTTGCGTAGGTGATAAGGAACAGTTAGGTCTCGAGGATCGGAGTAAGCATTCCCGAGGTGGGACTGACCTCTCGAGTCCCACAGAACAATATTCATTCGTTTGTTATCTGGTTCGCTCTCGGAAACTGATTAGAAATATGATCAGTCTCAAGTAGAAAGTAGCATTTGTGTTTTTTTCTGCAGTTTCTGGGGGCTTCCATAAGTTGCAGCTCTTATGTAACGGGGAGGGAGGTGAAAAGGACAAACAGCCGTCTAGTGTGGCCAGTGATTTGTGTCAGGACACGCAGTTTTGTTCTGGCTGCTTCCGTCCTTTGCCGTGGCCGGAGTCTCTGTCTCATTAATCGGCAAAATCAAAGAAACTTGATTGGCCACATCACATGAGCAGCAGCAGTGTTGGGCAATATCGTGATTTATGTGTCCATGGGGGTCTGCCTGACATTTAGAAACTGTCTGGACTAGACTTGCTTATTCAGGAGCACATAGAGATTTGAAAGCACAAATAAAAGACAGTGATGAGCTTGTTTTTGATGTCCTGTGGATATGTAACGATACAATTAGTATGCCAGACGACCTTTATATTTTCTCAGCATGGGTCATGAAAAGGAATTGATACAGTCCATTCGAATAATCCCAAATAATAATTGATATATGAATTCTTTATAGTTAAGGCATTTCAGCAGAAATGCCTTTATGGTTTTGTCAAAATTTTTTTTTTTCTTTTTTTTTTTCTTTTTTTTTTTTTTTTTTTTTTTCTTTTTTTTTCACTTTTTGGTTTCCGCACGATAACTTCAGTTTGCCTCGATGTATCTTCGCCAAATTTTCACTACTGGTCAGAAATGTTGTGTGGAAGAAGCCTATTGTTTTTGAGCCGGCTCTGGGGTCCGTGAGGTCCGTGAGGATGAAATCAATGTTTCTGGTTTCCGCACGATAACTCAAAAAGTGTTATGGCAATGACTGTGGAACTTTGCATGGAGGTTCATATATCACCAGGGAAGAAGCCTATTGATTTTGAGGCCGATTGGTCAAACGACCTTTGACCTAGGGCTCGAAATAATTTTAGCTGAGTCATCCTTGAGGCTCTCATGCATATCTCGGAAACGGTGCGTCGTGGAGCGAAACAGACGTTATTTTCAGACTCGTCATCCTAGACAAACATGTCTAAGGGGTATTATGGATGACCTTTGACCTTGACCTTAAATTTTTTCGCTGAGTCGGCATTTTTCGTTTATGTCGATATCTCGGAAACAGTGCGTCGTAGAGCGAAACGGACATTATTTTCGGACTCGTCGCCCTAGACAAACATGTCTTAGGGGTATTATGGATGACCTTTGACCTTGACCTTAATTTTTTTTGCTGAGTCGGCATTTTTCGTATTCGTCGATATCACGGAAACGGTGCGTCGTAGAGCGAAACGGACGTTATTTTCGGACTCGTCGCCCTAGACAAACATGTCTTAAGGGTATTATGGATGACCTTTGACCTTGACCTTAAATTTTTTCGCTGAGTCGGCATTTTTCGTTTTCGGCGATATCTCGGAAACAGTGCGTCATAGAGCGAAACGGACGTTATTTTCGGACTCGTCGCCCTAGACCAACATGTCTTAAGGGTATTATTGATGACCATTGACCTTGACCTTAAATTTTTTCGCTGAGTCGGCATATTTCGTTTTCGTCGATATCTCGGAAACGGTGCGTCGTAGAGCGAAACGGACGTTATTTTCAGACTCGTCGCCCTAGACAAACATGTCTTAGGGGTATTATGGATGACCTTTGACCTTGACCTTAAATTTTTTCGCTGAGTCGGCATTTTTCGTTTTCGTCGATATCTCGGAAACGGTGCGTCGTATAGCGAAACAGACGTTATTTTCGGACTCGTCGCCCTAGACAAACATGTCTTAGGGGTATTATGGATGACCTTTGACCTTGACTTCAAATTTTTTCGCTGAGTCGGCATTTTTCGTTTTCGTCGATATCTCGGAAATGGTGCGTCGTAGAGCGAAACGGATGTTATTTTCGGACTCGTCGCCCTAGACAAACATGTACATAGGGTATGATGGATGACCTTTGACCTTGACCTTAAATTTTTTCGCTGAGTCGGCATTTTTCGTTTCTGTCGATATCTCGGAAACGGTCTCATTGGGAACTTATCATGTCAGCATTTTGTTTTTTTCATGCTTCACCCTGAAATGCCTCCAAGGCCTTTAGGCCTTGACGTCTAGTTATTATTAAAGTTTTCTAAAACATAATATATCAAGTAATCTTGATATATTTTGTTTATATTATTGCGCATCAATGTCAATGTGTACCCACATATTATATGAATTACCCGTGTTTCCCTTGTACAGATGCGCAGACAGTGTTGGGTCCAGTGATTATCTGCGGTCCACACGACCTGGAGCTGTTGAAGCCGATGATTCTCAGCTTCCAGCATGCAGCGAGCATCAAACATGGCTGCTGGACAATCAGCATGTATGGCAGCAACACTCCGTACGACGAGCCCCTACAGTGGCATGTATGTATCCATGACAACCAGCAAGTGACATCAATCTCTTACAAGTCAATTCTTGGTCAAATATTGTAATTATGAAGTTTTAGCAAAAGGCGCATTTATTCACCATTCTTATGGGTTTCTGAGTGGACCAAATACTCGTAATTTAGGTCTGTAAGATATCCTTATCACAAGACATGATTAGAACGAGCAACATGCCTGTACACTAGATACACTGTCGTTAGCATTATGTAATCTGTCTTCACTATATAACACCACAAACTAGTGACAGCATTTTTGACATTATGTTAGACAATCACTATGATATAAATACAATAAGGCATTGGTTACAGGGGTAGGAAGGAATAGCCCCCAGTGAGATGTACCAATTTACAGAGTGTGACTTTAGATCTGAACCCTCTGTAAATCGATAACTCTGGGATGTTTCTGGTGCTAAGTCCATGCAGTAAATCAAAAGAGATTTTTTGTGACACTGACTAAAATGGATGCTGGAAGTGGGACAAAAAAGACAAGAGGGGAGAATAGCAGAAACAAAAGAGCAGTGGAGAATGTGAAGCAAGGCCCCATTCAGCTTCCAGGAATGTTTGTAACGGGCCCGGAAATGAGGTTTGAAGCACATTGTTGTTTTTGCCTCTCCAGTTTCGGGTGATGTCGGTGACACCGATATTAAAAATTTACCAACGGGGAAGCATTCTGTTTTATGTCTTCATCAAATGCACCCTACATGGGGAGTGAAAGCCATGGAGGATACATTGGCCCAGCAAATGGCCAATATATTGGTAACAGTCACCTTTGAAACCGAGCTTGAAATATTTCTGAGTGGATGACCCCGGGTCCAGTGGTCTATGTCATCCATATAGAGTCCTATATATGACCCTATGGCAACCGTTACAGCACAAGCTCGGATATCATAAAAGAGACTTGTAAGATCCTTGACCATGTCCAAAGTGTGGCTCCAAGACAGGATCATGTTGACAATTGGAGATGAAAATCTTTTGAGTTTGGCACCCGGCTTCCGGACACTGATGCATATTCCTTGCCATGGTGTCTGACATTTCCTATAATCAGGATGATACATGAGCAAATGATTCTGTCTGCTCTAAACGGGAGCGACACTTGATCCGCACCGAGCTAGGGAATCAATGGGGGAAAACTGTCAAAATGGAGGTAATATTTGCGGGGGCATTATGAGTTATCAGTGGAACGACGACAAAGGACGGAGGGCCAGGTGTATTGTTAGCAGTAGGGATGGAACATCCTGATTAAAGCGTGGACATGTCCCTGTATTGTCTGGTGTTGTCAGTTGCTGGTGTATATGACAATGACTCGTCACCGCGCTTGTATCAGCTGACCTATTCACGTTATTAGAGAACCATCAGCCTTGAAAAGCCTTGTTGACCTGAAATGACAAGCGGTATAATGTAACATTAACATAAGTTTTGTCATGTGGGAGAAGGCTATGGATCAAGAGGACACCATTTGCTCCTCTCCTGCTTGTGGTCGTACACGGGAAGTAGTTCTCTGTCCAGTTTGGGGAGTGAATACAGTGCTGCGCTCACCTGTGTTTGCTCCCTAATGTGTCCTTGTGTAACTAGATAGCCCTGTCTTGTGAGGTCTCCGCTTTTGTATGCCCTTTCGGGGGGATCAGCTGTGGACGGCCTGCTCACCGCTCCATCATCACATGCCTGATTAATTCAGAACAACACAGATAATAATCAGACAACAGGTTACTTGAATCGAGTTAAGTTCAGGAACTGTTCCTTCCCCTGCATCGGAATAGTGGTAGAGATTATTTCCATGATGCAATATACCTCTGCACAACAAAAACATTATACTTGAATTGAGACAGATATTTGATTCCCTTTTCCCCCCCGTTGCAGTTACTGTCAACCCTGGGCCAGGAGACGATCAACACCCCGGTGTACATGCAGGTGGACCTCAACCAATGTCACATGATGACTGACAACCTGATGCGCTTCACTCTGATTGGCCAGCCTACGATGAACGGCAGCACCGTCAAAATCCTGAAGCTTGCAGCCTTTGCGCCGGCCGTGCCGTCAGCGATGGACTACAACCTGCGAGTGTACTTCATAGAGGACACACAGGACGCTCTCGAGGTACGCTGTGGCTGTATATGGACATTGGACCTGTACCGGGGAATAGTACACTATGGAGTAAAAGAGCATTACCCCACACTGTATGGAAAAGTTTTCCTAATTGTTAAAGTGCATTTATGTTGAATGAGGTAGCCCTACAATGTTATATTTTTCAGCTATTATGTCATCAGGGAGTGACATGCTTGTCACGTTCATTTCCTATTGATCCATTATTCAATTCGTGGAATACCTCCTTTGTCACTTTTACGTAATTGCATAATGACTTGATTTACCTGGAGTTTACCAGGTCAGGAAATATGGTGGTGCCGACTGTCGATCATGTCTCCTTTGCTAAATCATGAACTCCAAACAAAGGAAGGAAAACACTGCATTATCTTGTGCCGAAATCAAATTGTCTGACATTTTTCCCTCATGCAGACTGAGCATTTAGATCTCCCATGTTTATAGTGACAAAGTGACATCGTGACAATCCTACCTGTTTCCATGGCGTCATCACCGATGTACAATTATCTTGAAATCCATAGATTAGCCCGCTCACGTTCTTTTCTAATCGCTAATGCTGGAAATTGTATAACGGAGAGTCGTGATCGCAAGGAATAGAAGAATGTCTTGTTATCAAACGCAGCCTGAGTTCTGTCCACATGCAGTAAGTACTTTGTGATGGCATGACTTTGAGATTTGCACGTTGATGTTTTCCAGGGTGTGATGCAAGTGGAGCGGAAGCTGGGGGGTCGTCTCCTTGACAACCCGAAGCAGATCCTGTTCCACTACGGCGGCGGGAACCTGTGTATGACGATAGAGGAGTTAGACCCAGCCTGGAGGTGTAAATCTACAGCCAACTACCAGGTCAGGGCAGACTCTTGGAAATACATGTATGCATACAGCATGGTGACGTAGAAGTGAAATATTGTAGGACAGGTCCCAGCATCCCAATCCAAAATTCCGTCTTGACTAGCAGTTAAAAAATGTTATAAGGGACTCCCAGCCATTTCAATGAAGGAGCAGGGCATAGAGTTAATTTTCTGCCGTGTGACACTTCACGGAAACATGATTAATGAAGGGGTAACGTTACCGTGTGTTCAGTGTGACACTCACGATTGTGAAACACTCCGGATTGTTGGCCTATTCAAATACAGCAAGATGCATTAATTATATACTAAAATACAATTGCCGACTGTTGTTCATAAAATGGCATGTTGGCTGCAATAGACCATACTTTGAGGTCGCAGCAGTAGTGCTGTCTACCTCAGCCACAGGTGCGGAAGAAGTAAATAATTACCTTTCAAACCTGCAACATTGTCAGTCAGTCAACTTTTCAGCGCCAAAAATCAACGACAATTTTCGGATCAGATTTAGAATCTTAAGAAATTTTCCTTACATTTTCCGTAACGTCCACGAGTGATTCACATGCACATAAACATGACAGATATGACAGACCAGCCTATTTCTGATTCATTACTTTTAAACCACCTGAAGATATAAAAGTACACTTAGGGTTAATTTATGTGAATCTCACACAAAAAAAGTTGAAAAAAGTACTTGCCAAAACCCACAAACATGCTGTCACCTGGGACTCCATGGAGTTACAACTCCAGTGGCTTTGTCGTCAGAACTTTTATTTTTACATGGCATGTAATTCCGTAATTTAGAGGGTAGGAGGCAGGCGCAGGTAATGAGAGACTGCGGGCTCACGGCTGACTGGGTTGGTGACAGCTGACAGTCAACCCCCTCCCCCCACACACCCTCACCCTGGCCTCGCTCTGTGGTGTCCCAGAGCAGTGTTTGTGAGCCCTGGGGTCAGAGGTTACACACACATACACTGCGCTCTCAGGATGGGGTAAAGCACCGCCAAAGGCCCTCCTCCTGCCTTCAACGACCAATCTTGACAAAAAGTTACTTTTAAAATAGTTCTTCAGTTCTGAGAAATGGTTTCTTGAACAGCTCTCTGCGGTATGCACTTTTTTGTGCGGAGCAGTTAACTTTTCGCTCAAACTTCAGACTGAACGCGTGTCTGGCGAAAGAAAATGCTATGAAATCAGCATCACGTCGAAAACCAGACGTTACGTGGGATCCCAGCAACCTGAGATGTTTACAACTATCCAGGAGCTGTTATTAATAGCTTATGTCCAGAAAATGTCAAAATAAAACTTCCTGATGTGGAGCTGTCAGAAGTCATAAAGTGTGGACTGCCGTGGATTCACCTCATCAGCTGGCGAGAACTCCAGCAAGCGGTTATGTTGTTCACACTCAGGAAACTACATGCCAGCTCCACGTGAGAGCTCCGGGATGGGTCCTTCGTAATGAACTCATATACACTGACTGAGAGAGGATTGTGTTTACTAATACATTTATTTATTACGTGTCTGGGGTGGGATGGGGTTTCCATGGTATTACTGGTTGGTGTGGGGCGGTACTCTGAAAACGTGGGATACTGGGGATATCTGAGGTCTTCCGTACAAGATAAACGAGGCAAAAATATGAAATGTACACTGCATGGTCACTGTGTAATTAAGCAGAACAGCTCGCCAGGTGTGAGTGGTTACCTGCTGTAGTAAGGGGTGGTACTGGGGGGGGGGGGGGGAGTTACTGAAGAGAAGACTCATATCTTCTGACAGAACCTGCCAGCTCCACACTGGATCCCACAGCCCTGTACCCGAAGGTTCCCATGATATATTGGGCAGGTCAGCATGCATGGACACTTTGCTCTCCGAGGTGAACATTCATGCGCTGCACCTTGCTTGAGAGAACACAAGAAGAGAAACCCTTGGAAGCTCTAGACGAGTGTTGTGGCCCACGTTCCCTCCATCCTTGGTAACATACCTCCTCACCGGCACGGCAGAGTAGTTTTTGGCCGGGTCAGATTTCATCCGTGCTTCACAGGATATACTTTGTTAAAGGTCAATCATTTAATAAAAATTGTTAGGACCAGGGGAAAAAAGACCAACCCGTCAATATCTGTCTGACTTGATCTGCACTCCGTGAATTCTATCCATGATCCAGACGCGGCGCTATCGAGTAACTCAACCATGGTGTATTCCAGGCTCACTCCTCGTTACAAGCTAGGGTTTTTTCGTCCGTCAAACGGCTTCCAAAAGATACGGGGCTAAATCCAATTGCAGTTTTTCTCATCAAATTCATCAGCTTTAAAATTGGATTGTGGCTGGGGATGCAATGGAACAGACTGAGTGTTCTATGGGGTAGTTACGAGTATTGTTGGAGAGATGTGGTCATGTGTCACAAGGGCAAGTTGTAGCTAGCAAAATGATCAAAACAATACACAAAAATGTGTTCCCATCCAATTAAACGAACTGGAAATCAGTCAAGCAGCCAATATGTTAACAAGAATTGTTTCCTTACATACCCATACAATTCTTTGCTGGATTCTCCAGCTGTATGCAGATATGTTTTACATGTTTAAGATCAAATATTCTGTAACATGAAAGTTTTGTGTAGATTAATTATGTTGATTGTATATCACTGTCACCATATCACACTATAATAACTATCCCCTGGCACTCCCTTTTACAGGAGATCCCGTTCCGACACATATGGAGCGGCTCACAGAACGGACTGCACTGTTCGTTCGCGCTGGAGCACGTGGAGCGGACGATTCAAGCGCTGAGCTGTAACATCCACGTCTTTCAACCCAAGCTCCTTCAGCACCAGCAAGTCCTCATCATCAACTGCAATCTCAAGGAGGTCAGTCCCATGTAAACAAAGCTTCTCCCATCTGGGGCCTCAGATAGTTCGCTAGAGGTGCTATGTATTTACGTGACTTGTTTTATGCTCAAATATAGATTTTTTATTGGCCCTATAATGTAGAGAGTTTTCAACTTATCACGTGAGATATTATCCAGGAAGTATAGAATTCACACAAAAAAAAATTCTGCATGGGTGTTGACAACAGAATTGGTCATATTGGCTCAATTAGTTTGTTGGCGTGTTCATAGAAGTTCCAAGGACACCATACGTGGCAGGTAATGTGAACAGCAGAACTCATACTCAGGAGGTACTTCTATCTACTGCAGCAACTCTTGGTTCATTGCACAGGTTATTTGATTTTTGTGCGTCATTGGCTCGGGTGGCATGCAATGAGCAGTTCTAAACTTGTCTCGCAAGCTAATTTATATTTCATTTAGTGGTAAATCAATACAGAGTGACACGCAGAAACAAGTCGTGATACAGGCGAGAAATGCTAGAACTTCCTGAGAGAAATTGCCTATTTTCCAAGCTAATGCAAAACCCTGCCGTGCCACAGAACATGTTCAGCTGTGCAATATGAGAACTTCATCTTTGAAAATGACTCCAGTGATTCCTGTTAAAAATTGGTACATTTTGTAATATTTCCAGGGATATCTTGTGCACCCTGGAGTTTTGCGTGATATTGTTCTGTGTTTTGTATGGAGGGGCTGTGAGAGAAGTGTGGAGGAGGTAGTTGGGACACAGTGGGCACCAGTGGAGGGAAATCGACGGGTGCCAGGTATATTGAAATTACTCAATAATTCCTTCGAAGAATCTTCAACTTGGATAATGTTCAAGTAGAGCTTCAAATTGAATGAAATTGGAATCTCAGAGTGTGGGGTTCAGTGTTTGCTACTGTAGCTATCAGGCAATGCATCTGTTTGGATGGAAAATATGGGAAAATTTCCAGGATTGTTTCAAAATTGATTATACTGATGAAAATCATATCAGAGCACCCTGCATTTGGTATCCCTGGAGTGTAGTTTCTGAATGTTAATGAAGCTATGGATGCCCAAGAAAAGGTCGCAGTACACAGTCTTGTACCAGGCGTGTGAGTCGGGATTTCACGAGCTTGGCAGTGATGAATTCATGGTTAGATTTGTGTCGTTCCATTGCCAGACAGCCTGTCTGATTGCGTACGAGCGCACACCTGTATCCAACGGATAATCTCCATAGCTCACCTGACATAATCTAGATACAGTCTATCAAACTAACATTTAATTGCCACTTATATTCACCTGGATGATGTCAGAGTTATCTGTGGATTAAGTTATGATTAATGTTTTCTACATGTATTATCAGCTTTAGCTGCACTCGCCAGCATGAGCTGCCTCATGCATGACTGAAAATATACTGGTATTATCAGCGACTACACGGAAATTACTTGCATAATATACAACACCTTGCATTGGAAATAGTAATATCAGTTGCAGGAGAGGTAGATGGATATTGCTGAAGTTTGAATTGGATGTAAATGTGATCCATATATTAACACAGTTGTTTAAACAAGTACACAAGTATTATCTACAGAAGTATTTCACGCCAGTTGTTGTTAGCTAGATGCGTAGGTGTTGAGAGTTGTCTGCTGTTACCTGTCCGGGGTCTACACAGCTCTACATACATACGCTGATAATGGAAACTTTCAGCAGAGATTTCACGCTAGTTTTTTCTGCCCTGTCTTTGATGTATGGTTACATGCTCTCAGAGTCACTCAGACAAAACAACGGCCTGGAGGGGTGCATGTAAAATATATATTATATGAAGGTGGAGAAAAATAGGCACATAAGAGTTGACACACTGTCAAAGGCTGAACAGTCAAGAGTCATAAATTTGCTGAAGATTTCTGGTGTGTCTTCAAGAGACTTAGAACTGCCTTCTGGCACAGTATAGCTCTCTGTCTGTCAGTTGAGCACATCTAATTAGAAAGATCATAGGTGACTTCAACATTCTATGAAGGACTTCTGTGAATTTTGTTATTCTCTCTCTATATCATAAGTGATCAACCTTTCAAAGTAGAAAGTTCACAGAATAATAAACCAATCATTCTTTTGGTTCAAGTTATACCAATTAGATGTAGTTGGTGATGTTAGTTGGTTAGATGAATTCAAAACCATTTCACAATATAGCCTGCTTTCTTTTATATCTAGCCTCACGAGAAAACAGTGATTATGCTTAGATTGTGTGTTTTGATTTTGTACTATTGGTAGTGTCTGGAATGCCTGGTATATAATATTGATTGAACTCAAATGTTCAAAGTGTAAATGTAGATTCTGTGCATGACACTGTGTTAGAACACGCTTCATATTAATATTGCTGTTGTATATCTCACAGCTCCCTACTAGTCCTGCTCATCTAGCTCCGAAGGCCATCCGTCAGAAAAACTCCACAGTCACAACGTCAGGGTGCAGTAACTCGATGGTCGCCCTGGAGCAGCCCCAACATGTGTTCAGGTATGGTGCTGCCACCTGGTGATTACCTGAGTAAACAAAGTGAAAATAAGGCAGATTTAAGTGGTGACCCCTAGCGAAAACTTTTCAATACTTGCTGATCTCAACACTGGATACTGGTACCAATCGAGTGGTACTCAGACATACATATTTAAATTGACATTGAGACAGGACATGTATCTGTTTATTGCTGAATATAAGTTTATTGTGGACTGGTTACACTGTACGTTTCAGGTTGTCGCCAGAGATTAAAGCCCACCTGTGTCAAATTCTGGACCCCCCAAACAGCCGTTGTAATGACTGGAGAATGCTGGCGCAAAGACTTAGTGTTGACAGGTACTGATACAATAGATCACTGCCACCCTTATTCATGTGCATGATGTGTCCTTGTCACTCTCAAAAATTGTTATCTCTATAAACTCCAATTCTAACTGCTGATCTCCCACCTATTCTCCACCAGATACATCAACTACTTCGCGACAAAGACGAGCCCGACGGAGCACATCCTGGACCTGTGGGAGGCGCGTCACCGGGAGAAGTCGGCGATCACGGATTTGATGAACTCGCTGAGAGTGATGGGACGCATGGACGCGGCCGCAGTCATCGAGAAGGACCTAGGCGCATGGTTGTAGCGGGCTCTGGAGGCTCACGTGACAAACTGTGCTGGACTCTGGGCGTCCAATTACAGACTTTGTTTTGTCGCGGAGTTCATCAAGTGCTGGGTGGTGTTTATGTTGGCCGGCCGGCCGCCCGCCGGACCCGCCTGCCTGCGCGATCGTGTGATCTACTGATGCCAAGCATTCGTGCCGAAGGTGCCTGATCATCTCAACCCGTTGTTATGTCCAAGCGGACACGCCATAGATCAGTGACAGTCCATAAATGCTGCACTCTTCTCGTCTTGTACTGTTGTCTGTTTGTTCGTGAACACTTGAAGATGGTTGGAGTGTGGGACGGCGTGTTGTCGTAGCTGATGCTCCATGACACTGGGTCTGCCTGGACACGACCTCAGCAGTGCTCCACAACATGGCACGCCCCCGACACGCACAACGTGTCACGCGCACGACTGTTATCTGTCCACTCTGTACATTGTGATATTTCAAATAAAAGACACTGAATTTGTATGTTGTTAGAATTGTATTCTGACTTTGCATTTTGATGTATAGTTTTTATTGGACATAGATAGAGATGAACCTGGACATGAAGTATTAAAAGAGACCTTTAGTCATGCGTGGGTGACTGGTTCTTGTCATAGTGGCAGTGTTGCTAACCATGAACACAATAATATCCACAGGAACTCAAGGTTTAATGCCAACTTGACGAGCATATTTCACATACTTGATTGGTGCCATTTTGTATGTTTCAAGCACATGGTGCCACTATGGAGATCTAATCGATGTAGTTAGCCGACTGTTTTTCATGTCCTTTTTACTCCGATGCATTGTTTGAAGAGTGCAATGTGTGTAAATTTAAAAGCATTTTTCATTTAAAGCATACTTAAGTATTGTGCTTTCGGTGTCATATGACAAGTGAATGATTCAGTCTTTTGGTTTTACTTAAAAACCATGCTGGTGCTTATTTTAGAGTAACAAAATCAATTTGTTCACTTTCAATTACTGTTTGTTCAAGGATTGTTCATTTTGATTAAATTATTTCCATTTCTTGTTGCTTTTATGCATTTTTTTTCAATGTTTTGCTCTCTAGAATTGAACCTACAACTTATTTTAGAAATTGACGTATGCTCAAAATTAAAGAAACTTGAGCAGAATGTTTTAGCAATGTTACAATCAATGGTTTTAGCAACTGAATCTTGACAATGGAGCATGATTGGTTTGTTTGTGTAAATAGCGGTGTCTGAAGCATGAAATTCATTCACACTGTCATTTTCTTGCGTACTTTACGACTAGTCAATCAATGTAATATTATGATTTGTTTTCGCAATGTTTATTTATGCACATATCCTTATTATGGTGCACATAATGTAGAATGTATGATATTGGTGCACAGTAATATATTTTAACGAAGTCCTGAAATTGAAGTGTACTATAGGCAGGCATACTTATTTGTACAAAAGAAGGAGGCATAATAGATGTGGAAATGAAATTAACTCAGTTTTGTACTCGTGTATCCATGGTGATGTGCGCTGTTAGATTGTCCTGGTACACCCACAAGTTTGGGCAAAGATTTCACATGTCAGAGACTGTGTGCGTTTGGGCCAATGGGTCTTGTGTATTTATGTTCATGGTAATACATTTGTGATATAGAAATTATTGGTATACTCATTGTCATATTTATTGGAATTATTAGACAACACAAATTTGATTTTTATCATCAAAACACCAGTGCATCCTAAAATGTTGGGTTGGTAATCCATGATTGGTTATTATGAATGGTTAGTAACTTGGACTTGAAAGAATTAGATATTTGTCCTGACTAGTGAAATACTGTGCAAGTATTAGTGTGTGGCTGATGATACAGAATGGTGATGCTAGGACAGGGCCTGTACTATTTAATCAAAAAGGATGTAGGAATACCAAGTCATATGCTATAACTTTGCTGAATTTATTAAATGGAAGATTGTCAGCAGGTATGTAGTTCCTTGCATGATGTTTGAGGGTTTCTGCCGTTTAATATGTCCTTGTATATAACTATTGGCAGTATTGTATTCTGGGGAAAAACAAAGTGTATTTTTGGACATGTGTATGCGCTATTTGTGAGCCTGGATTGTGGTATGTTGTATGAAAATTAGGAAGAGCTAAATTCTTTAAGAAACAAGTAAACACTGTGTTTATGGTCTATGCAAGTATATTTTAGCCCAATATTTTCCAGTTCACATTTTAGGCTGTTTAAGTTTTTGCAGCGTAGATCATTTGAGCATATCAGACCACTATTTATTCCTTATGTTAAGACATCATCAGGACATTGTGGAAACCAACGAATCAGTATGAATTTATCATAATAATCTTGTTGTTTTTTGCAGTTGTTGTATGCAGTTGATAAAAGTCAGTGATCACCACCTTTCACTTAAGGCATTTTTGTGCCTTATACTTTATTTACTGTCACAATTATGCACTCTTCTATGTACAAATACAAGGAAAATTCTTACCTGTGCTTTAAGTTTTATGATTCCTGCTTTTTGCGTAGGCCTTATGAGCTATATGCATGATATCCTAAGTTTGAAGTCTTGTAGCTTTTGTCCCTCCTAAGCGGTGTAACTTTACCTGACTACAAGGTCACTGTCATTGGTATGGGATTTGTGTGTTGACTGGTACAAATGAAGATTGAAAAATTACATTTGAAATGTATTTGTGTGAATAGGTGTGACAAAGATTTGTGTGTTCAAATTTATATCAACATATTAATGCTTGTTATATCCATGTGCATATATTAATGCGAAGACATGTATATATACATATATGATTTGACTATAAATAATGAAATGAATAAATTTGTCCAAACATTTTCATTTGTTTTGAACAATGTTCAATCGGTTAGAATATAAAGATTAAGTGGAGCATATTCCCTATCTCGTTAGACCTATTATAGGTGTACACGCACTATCAAGGAATGTTCTAGAACCCCACCTCCCGTTCTGTGTTATGGACCATCTTGTTCTGCTGGAGTTTTGAATGTTGATAAGGTCCTACAATACCTATTCTATACTCTTTGAAAAAAGCTTGAACTGCCCTTAATTATTGGTGCCTGACCTAAACAAACCATTTTTGGCGTGTGGGAAATCACTGAGTACACAAATCAGTGAGGACTGGAGCACGTGCAAAATGAGGTCAAACTTGAGGTAAAATTTAAGAAAATCACCGAATAATATACCTATAGCCTACAATCCCCTTTATTGTGATTCAAATAACATAAATGTGTGGATTGGAACACTCAAATATCTTATTAGAAAGATATGAAGTGAATTACAGGGTTACAAAAATCGAACACTTTTGGGGTAAAGATGGGGCCGCTCTACTATTAGGGCACGTGCCACTATTAGGACCAATACGGAAGCTATGCCAAGTCAGGCTTGATTATTTAATTGCAGAATGCAACAGTTTGCTCACACTAAAAAGCTTTTAGGTAGCCCATATTATTATTATTATTATTATTATTATTATTATTCTTAATCATGGGATTATTTATCTGCTCATTATTACCCCCATATAAACATATGTATTGGGTGTGGCCTGGGTAGGCCTATAAGTTTATATGTGTATTCATCATAACGACACCAAGAATTATATATTTTGGAATGGCGTGGGGGATCTCTGTGAATCCATTATGATATATAATTTAGTCAGCTTATCGATATCATAACGATACCAAAAATAACATTTTTTTTTTCAGTGTTGTAAGTGGCAAGGTGCTCTGTCGTGAAGAATTCTGGGATATCAGAACTTCGCCATTTTGTTTGTTTTGCAACTTGCTTGAAAAACTGTCAACTTTATTTATTGGGCTTTTTATCCAATATACATGTAAGAATATTGTGACAAGTGATACGCATGGAATATGTAAACGATACTGATTCAAAATCGATGGAACAAGAAACGTTTCGTGAATACGGACAGTTGTTACAGTCGCCGATACTTGTGTCACCAGGGAAGCTTTTGACGACTTTCGTTATTTTGCATCGTGGAATGAGAGTGCTTTCAGAGCAGGACTGAGTTATCAGGTTATAACCAAGACAATGAATAAAATTACGATAACCAATTACTGTCTATCGAAAGGACCTTTACCCATATAATCATGAAATCAGCCTACAGAAGGAAACCTGTTCCATTGGAAATGTAAGTAGACTAAACAGTTTTTTAAAGAGAGACTAGATTCTAGATCTATCATACCACAATTGCCACTGCCACATGCATACTGTTCTTCGATGATTGCTCCAAACTGAATTCATTGACACCCTGTAATTCTCGGTGCCAATTGAAGTATCGATCCTATACGAGCCGTTCGTCCTAAATTCGCCGCATTCCCAAATTCGACAACAGGATTTTCAGACATTGTAATGCAAATGAAACCAAGCAGTTCTATCATCAATCGTGACTCTGACATTCAATCTTTGTACCTGAAACCCCAGCAGAAAACTAGCACTATTCACGGGCAGAGCCCTATTGCACCACAGGCTAAAATGTTTCAATCTAAGATTTGGCGCCAAAAGTCCCAATAGGGGATATTTCCCGGATTATGACATCACACCCATCATCAGCTGATTGCACGGTGCTCCCTGATTGGCTAATTTGAGTGGCAGGTTTGTAGCATGGCAAAACTGCACCATGATGACAATGTAAACAAACAGCTGTCAAGTGACAAAGTATGGAATTAACTTAAAATTGAGGGACATAAATCGTTGGAAACAACTGAGATGGGAAGAAAATGATACACATTGTGTATTTCATGCATTCAAACCATGTTTTGTTCTGAAACAAGTTCATAAATCCTGACCCACTGTGACAGGGTGTCAGGCGAAAACCGTTGTCAGCTCAGGAGGGGACTAGCACTTAACTCTGTTATTGGGCTGAACTAGCAGAAAACTACAAACCCCAGCAGTACAAACCCCACAAACCCCAGCAGTTTGTTTTCCATGAAACAAGTTTCTGAGCTCTGATAATATTGAGTTGGCAATTTTTGGGATGCGGCAAATTTAGGATGGATCGCTCGTAGTCTACCTAAAGATATGCAACTCCCATCAAATAACTGTGACAGGGCAAACTGCAGCAGCACCATCTGGTTTATTCTGTGGGACTGTCCAGACAATGGAGCAATATCTATACAAGAATAGCAAAGTAATGGCCAATTCCAACCACGCTTAAACATGATTATTTTTGTCTATGGACTATGACGTAATGTCTTGCATATTACGTCTGGCTTGATGGGAATTGAATATCTTAGCATAGCTAAGGATCGTTGATTGAATGTTTCGTTGAATGGCGACATATGATAGTTCTTCCTTGTTAGTGCATGGATGATTACGTGATTAATTAAATAGGATTCGATTACAGATATATGCCTAGTGTGAAATGTAATCGATTACAAGCTGGAGTTAGTAATTGCAATCCATTAAATCCTGAAGGCGCAGACAATCATACAGCAACTGGCACAAATTTTTGTATGTAGTGTTATATCTTCATGCCTCTTGAACATCCCACATACATACTGTGGGACATGTACTATACCCAATGTGATCCTGATATTAAGCACGTGCCCTAATAGAAGAGTGCCCCCCCCCCCCCCCCAATTTGCAGAATAAATTGCCATCTTTACTTTATAACTGTCCTTATTTTCTTATCTATATAGCTTATGCTATTGCAAGGTCTTAAGTTGTTTCAAACATCACATTTATTGTATTGGTCCCAATAGTAGCACGGCTTCCTGCAGCAGCGCGTGTGAAAATGAAGTCAAACTTGAGGTCAAATTTGAAAAAAAAACCCACTGAGATAATATACATATAGCCTTCAATCCCCTTTATTATGATTCAAATAACATGAATGTGTGCATCAGAATCTTTAAAGATTTTATTAGAGAAATATGAAGTGAATTATAAGGTTACAAAAATTGAACATTTTTTGGGAGAAGAGGGGGACGTGCTACTTTCAGGGTGTGTGCCACTATTAAGACCAATACGGTAGCTCATTTTAAAGTGGAATGATCGTTTTTTGGTTTTCTGCTTGAAAGTGATCAATAGCTGTCCTAAGAGCAGGTGTACAGTGCAAAAATTTCAATGAGCAGACAAATTAATTATTTGTCTAAAATTGACATTGAAAATCGGATTTTAAAAATAGTTTGGCATGGAATGGTCCCCATGCAGTGATACAAAATTGCTAAAAATATCTAAGCATATAGAAAAATATACAGCTCGATCACCTCAAACACGTATATGTATGGTTTATAATCGTGATGGAACCCCAAATATTCAGTTGTGCTAATAACAACCATTATTCTTTTGTGTTAATAAGGACAATATAGGGAAATTCATGTCTTTGTTTATGTTAGCGCAGATGTAAACAATTCATCCACATCGTGCATTTTTATGGTATGTACAAACTCCACCGCAGGGTCATGCGGACGTATTTTGTGGGTTGTCACGGTGCTATATCCTCTAATATATACTTGCCAATTGATTGATAACAAATTTCAGAAACCGATTATTCAATTTTAATCAAATTAACACATGTAATGTTAACATCAGCATGATGTAAAAATACGCAAAAGATATATTTTTGGGAACTCATTGATATGATTAAACATTAAATCATATCAATGAGTTCCCAAAAATATATCTTTTGCGTATTTTGCGTATTTTTTACATCATGCTAATTGCGTATTAACGCATTTCAGCAGAAATGCCTTTATGGTTTTGTCAAAAAAAATTTTTTTTTTTTTTTTTTTCTTTTTTTTTCACTTTTTGGTTTCCGCACGATAACTTCAGTTTGCATCGGCGTATCTTTGCCAAATTTTCACCGGTGGTCAGAAATGTTGTGTGGAAGAAGCCTATTGTTTTGAGCCGGCTCCGGGGTCCGTGAGGATGAAATTCATGTTTTTTGTTTCCGCACGATAACTCAAAAAGTATTATGGCAATGACCGTAAAACTTTGCACGGAGGTTCATATGTCACCAGGGAAGAAGCCTGTTGATTTTGAGGCCGATCCGTCAAACGACCTTTGACCTAGGGCTCAAAATAATTTTTGCTGAGTCATCCTTGAGGCTCTCAGGCATATCTCGGAAACGGTGCGTCGTAGAGCGAAACGGACGTTATTTTCGGACTCGTCATCCTAGACAAACATGTCTAAGGGGTATTATGGATGACCTTTGACCTTGACCTTAAATTTTTTTGCTGAGTCGGCATTTTTCGTCTTCATCGATATCTCTGAAACGATGCGTCGTAGAGCGAAACGGACGTTATTTTCGCTCTCGTCATCCTAGACAAACATGTCTAAGGGGTATTATGGATGACCTTTGACCTTGACCTTAAATTTTTTTGCTGAGTCGGCATTTTTCGTCTTCATCGATATCTCTGAAACGATGCGTCGTAGAGCGAAACAGACGTTATTTTCGCTCTCGTCATCCTAGACAAACATGTCTAAGGGGTATTATGGATGACCTTTGACCTTGACCTTAAATTTTTTTGCTGAGTCGGCATTTTTCGTTTTCATCGATATCTCTGAAACGGTGCGTCGTAGAGCGAAACGGACTTTATTTTCGGACTCGTCGCCCTAAACAAATATGTCTTAAGGGTATTAGGGATGACCTTTGACCTTGACCTTAAATTTTTTCGCTGAGTCGGCATTTTTCGTTTTCGTCGATATCTCGGAAGCGGTGCGTCGTAGAGCGAAACGAACATTATTTTCGGACTCGTCGCCCTAGACAAACATGTCTAAGAGGTATTATGGATGACTTTTGACCTTGACCTAAAATTTTTTCGCTGAGTCGGCATTTTTCGTTTTCGTCGATATCTCGGAAACGGTGCGTTGTAGAGCAAAACGGACGATATTTTCGGACTCGTCGCCTTAGACAAACATGTCTTTAGGGTATTATGGATGACCTTTGACCTTGACCTTAAATTTTTTCGCTGAGTCGGCATTTTTCGTTTTCGTCGATATCTCGGAAACGGTGCGTCGTAGAGCGAAACGGACGATATTTTCGGACTCGTCGCCCTAGACAAACATGTCTTTAGGGTATTATGGATGACCTTCGACCTTGACCTTAAATTTTTTCGCTGAGTCGGCATTTTTCGTTTTCGTCGATATCTCGGAAACGGTGCGTCGTAGAGCGAAACGGACGGTATTTTTGGACTTTTCGCCTTAGACAAACACGTTTTAAGGGTATTAGGGATGACCTTTGACCTTGACCTTAAATTTTTTCGCTGAGTCGGCATTTTTCGTTTTCGTCGATATCTCGGAAACGGTGTGTCGTAGAGCGAAACGGACGTTATTTTCGGACTCGTCACCCAAGACAAACATGTTTGAGGGGTATTTTTAATGACCTTTGACCTTGACCGTAAATTTTTTCGCTGAGTCGACATTTTTCGTTTTCGTCGATATCTCGAAAACGGTGTGTTGTAGAGCGAAACGGACGTTATTTTCGGACTCATCGATTCCTCGGAAACGGTGCGACTTAGAACAAAACAGACATTAGACAGATAGTCTTAATGGTATGAAGTTTGTCCTTCACATACATGTAATTGCACAAATGTCTTATAGGTCTCATGGGAGCTTCATCATGTTTTTGCTGAGTCAGCATTTTGTTTTTTTCATGCTTCTCCCTGAAATGCCTCCAAGGCCTCTAGGCCTTGACGTCTAGTTTTTTACATCATGCTAATTTTGAAAGTTTTGCGTTAGAGCACTGATGTTCTATCAGGACCAATACTAGTGTGCAGTTGAGCACCCAAATAATTTCCAAAATTCGGAGCGCTCGAGTCTGAATTCGAATGATTCATTATTTCATCTTACTCATTGTGCATGAGGTTTGACAGCAATCACAAAATTTAGGCCATATTTCGAAATGATCAATAAGACACAAACTTTGTTTTCCTTCTAAACTTTGCGACATCACACTTTCAGTTAGAATCTTGGATGGTGTGGGGAGACCTGGCAGGCTAGATTATCATGGGATCGTTTATTTTCACACTGGCATTTGTAGTTGTATAGATCAAGCCACGCATGATGATCGCTAGTTTTTTACAACGATTAATCGAGCTTGAAATTTCAAATGATTCTGAACACTAACCAATATGGTATGTTGAAAACTATCTCAATTTGTCCATGTTCAAAGACGATAACAAAACTTAAAAATTGGGAAATTTGAGACATCCATGGGTCCATTGAGATAATGGCCCCATGGTAACCGATGCAATGGTCTGATTCTAAGGTTGAATAGACACAGACAATCTTTGTTAATTCGATGATATGATTTCAGTCTTTTACAAAAATGTGTGTTTTGAGTTCGAACAATGAATTTGTTCCTACAAACAGTATAGGCGAAGGTATGATGAATTTGTTTTAATATATATACATGTATAGTGTATGAAATATCTTATGAACACTATAGAATTAGAGAACTAAATACTCAACAAAAAAAGTCAATTTCAGAACTCCAACTAAATTGTTCACAGAAGTATAGGTCATTCTATGTACAAAACATTGCCCTGTTGGGGGACCACTTGACCTGTATCACCTCTGATGTGTATATCTTTGTGTTCCTCACAAACACGAGTCAGTAGCACTCAAGTGTTCGACCCTAATTACAGAAACTTTGTAGATTGTGTCTCAAACAAAACAAATACATGTACAACAGAGTTGTGATCAATGCAGTTATCTTCAACAGATCCTGAACTTTACAAGACAAATTTTATACATGTATGTGTTATGTAGCCGACAACATTCTCAATATTGACAAAGAAATTTGTTTTTGTCCAAAAGAACATACATGTGCCCTGTCTGCATTGATCTTGTGAGTAGAAATTCTGAAACTACCGGTAATACACTACATGTAATTCCCTGTATACATGCGCAGAGATCAGATACTTGCTGGTGAAAAAATTGTGTGTACCAGTAAAATAAAAATCAAAGTACAGACTCAAATATTGAATTATACTAAGTTGAATATTCTTTGATAGTGAAAATTTGCCGGAATGGCTTTCTTAGGTGCACATTTTATAACTAAAGTTACCATGTAAACCATACTGATCATTGTATAGTACATAATGTAGAACCATAAATACATCAAGTCTATAGGTCTGTTCGTTCTGGCTATTCTATCTATTCCGTTCATTCTGGAATACCGCGGAAGCTATTCTCTGTTCAATTTGGGACTAGATTTTGCATCAATTCTGCCTGTTCGTTTCAAATCGTCGAAGAGGTAGAATACATTGGGTTGCAATTTATGAATTTCTGTAATGCACCATGTATTATATAGGTTTTCAGGACAGAAATGAAATACTTTGTACATGGGCCTGTTTGGCCTTTCGTGAAATAAAGTTCCAATAGATTCTGTTTTTGAAGACAACACTGGAAGCTACTGGAGGCCGCCATTTTGGATCTTGAATTAATTCCAATTCTGTTCTATTTGTCTATTCCAGAAGACTCTTCTGTGCTATTCTAAGCTATTCCATCATGTAATCAGAAGAAATTAGAATGGCCAAATCGAACAGACCCTATATCTGAATGTATTCCTTGTAGAATTGTCATTTGCTGGGCAACAAATCAGTAGCTATAGATGGTTTGCTATTGCTCAACTCAACACGTTTTAACAAAAGAATTGACTGGATGGCAATACCTTGGGTGGACGGCAATACAATACTAATCATATTCTCAAAACAGGATTATGACGTCATCTGCAAACCATCTATAAGTAGCTGCTTCTGGGCATATTACCTAAGCATTGAAAGTAGAAAGACGGGGTTAAACATGTTAAATGAACACGAGATGTGTAAAAATCTATTGGATGATTCAGAAAGGCCAGGCAGATTTGAGTGATGACACGTTTGATTTGGTTTATCAGGTCCCGATAGCAAAAAATATCCAGTTTACCTTTCTGTGATCAATAGATATTTATTAGTCGTATAAATGTGGGTTTTCTTCAAGACAACCCTTCAGAATGAGACCAAGTTGGGTCTGTTTGGAGTGCTTCATGAGTAGTGGGGGTAGATTTAGTCTCATGATAATTATCATGTACAGTGGCCCCCCTCAGATAAAACCCCTTCAATAAAGGCTACCCCTTCTATGAAAACTAATTTTGGCAGGCGATTCATTATGTTTATTTGGCAAATTTAATGGTAAGGAAGAAACTACTAAGTTAAATCTTGGGTCAACAGTGGCCAATTCGAATAGATTCATGTTTTAAAAAATGATATATGTGGTTCTGGAACAGCCAGATTTGCGTAATGAGACTTTGTTTTTTCAGAAGTACTTTCGTCTCTTAGATCAGTACCTCATCTGAGTCTGACGTTTCCATGATATTTGTGAGCATATTGCATACACGGTTAGCATGATCGGTATCGGTTCCAGACAGACACACATTCTAACATCCCAATAGATTTTCAGTTGGGTGATTTCGGACATTAGAAGTTCTGTGTTGCTAGTTTGTTTGTTGAGCTCAGACAAGTTTTAAAATGTGTATCGATCATCTGCCGCTGTTATACAATACCTATGTTGAGAATGGTCTCTCATCGGGATTGCGTGTAAACACAGGAAACAGGTCAACAGCCGTTAATGTGCGCTGCCAACGTATTGAACAACAACAAGTGCGTGTGCTGATGCCTGTACATTCAGGAAGACACAATCATTTTCACATCATACACATCAATGTCTCCATATAGCCGTGATTATTGGAGAGTATTGCGATATATAATACCTGTATGCATATTTTTATGATTATATAATGTCAACCTGAATAGCACAGCATGCTGAATTACATTTTCACAACACTTTCCTTTTGTGCTTCATACTGGTAAATTGGTAATCAATCAAATGCATTGCACACTTCGTACAAAAGCAGAAACATTGTATTAGTACATTGTGAACATCTCTATTCTTTAACTTTCAATTCAGATAATAACGTAAAAATATATGAATACATTTATATGAACAGATATTTGCTCCATTATAAGGCTCATAGAAACATGGTCACATATAAAAGAAATTATAAACTTCACAATTTGCAAATGATATTACTGGAGATTGGATTTAAATATGGACATTGTTTCCTGACTTATACTAAATTATAGTACTTTCATAGAAGAAGAACATATAGGAAGTCCAAAGTTCGAGTACATTGAAGTTGCTATCCATGGCCATGTTTGGTTGTCTCTAAAACACACAAGGAAGCCGTGGACCCCATGAACCATGTGAACTGGTATGATTACAGTTGTATGGGGAGGTCATTAAGTGTAGAAATACCACCGGACATTCACTCAGTTTGTGAGAGACAATGTTCCGTCCACCATCATTCATGTACTCACACAGGGTGTGGTCTGCTGACGGAACCGCTGACAGTGTCTGTACTCAGATCTATAGACGAGTTATGGAGGGCATGGATCAAATGTGCAAAAACATCTAGCGTGATGGTCAGTGAACTGAGAGCAATGATTTCGTTCTGGTGATGAAAGGTGATGAAAGATTTACATCTGCCATATAATTGTCTCAATAATGATTACATTTGCGTGAATAATTGCTGGCTGGCAGTGGCATTTACACGGTTCCAGTTGACTGACTGGTACTGGTACCAATGCCTCAGACAGCACCGCAGGGGAATGCTGATAAATATAGAAAGATTATTGATGTTTTACAAATATTCGATAATCATGAGGACATGGCTTCAGTGGAAGATGTTGCCAAAAATGTGAAGAATAACTCTGTATAAGGGATCAATATCATTTACCCCCCCCCCCCCCCCTTCCCCATCACAGAGACACTCCTAGGCTGGCAATGGCTCATTAGTGTGTCTATCAAGAAAGATAATGTTGTGTTGTCATCAATGTCAGCTATATCAGTCCATGTCTCTGGTCTCATCAGCAGGGTTTCAATAATGAATCAGAGTAATTATTATCATAGATGTTGAGTGGTCATCATACCAAGAACTTGTATTTGTCATATGTGCATTTTCCTGTCAGTGAACTACTACCAAGTCCTACAGGTATAGAATTCAAGGTTACTATTCGGTTCACAACATCATGTAGTTGGGGAGCTGTGGTGTATGGCAATGAGGCACACATACGTAGAACTAGGGACCAGGCTGAGTACTAGAGTTACTTTTTTGTCAGGTATTTGATGTTGTTGATAGTAACCGGGCAAACATCCCAAAACAAGGCATAATACTGAGTCGAGGCTAGCGACAACAATCAATGGGCGTCGTCAGCATTCTATCAGCTGATTGGTCGAGACAAAGACGTGATGATTTTATTCATTTAATATTTTTATTGTCTGAGAGCAAATGAGGTTTTCCGGTGACGCAGGTGGATTTTGTGGTAAAGTTCATTCATGGATGAGCGATGTGCCTTGGGCACAAATATCTGCATGTGGTTGACTTGTTCTTTGCACAGCAATTTGCATAATTCATTCTTTACATGCTGTAGAACAACTGAATCTAGAATAAAAATAGTCTGAATCTATTTGCTGCCAGGGTCTATAGCAGTGCTGCTGGCATGACTAGAAGAATACAGGTTCAGCTATAATGTATTATTTGTGAGATATTGGCAAGAACTTATAACAGTTGTGGGAAGATTATTATCCTGCCAATAGCCAGGTGTGTCTACTGATGTGAGCCGGGTGTTGTCCTCAGCCCAGGTAAAACCATTCCTTACGAAGTGCACAGTGACTTTTTATACACTTACACCGTGTATAAGTCGTTGACCAGGACAAGTTCTTGTCTAAATCAATGGTCTCCTGAGCAGCGTGTGTGGGTAACACAGAGTCGACGTGTAATCCTACACGGGCTCTGCATTTTTACCCCAAACAAGGACAAATGGTGGACTGGCGTACACACTTGGTTAGACTTTCATCCCCGGGTGGTAGCATTGATTTTGGATCGAAACTGGGTTTGGCGAAAAAACCTTTATGTCAACATAGATGGTATATTTACAGTGATAGACTAATCGACAACTGTACCACGGCCTAAAGCTATACAAATAAGTTTGTTCGGTTAACAATATGTCGATCAATACTCATTTGCTGGCAGTATGTAGCACAAAGGTCAGGAGCTGCTTCTTGTTGGCAGTGGTTTCATATTTTAGAGAAACACAAAAAGACACATAGATTTTTATATACAATGAATGTTGTGAAGAGAATGTATTAATTACCATGGTTAGAAACCATTTTCTTAATATATTTTCTCACGAATGTTCTATGCATTTTAAAAACTGGCATCTATATTATACCAGTACATGACTCGGGTATAAAGTGTTTGTGATGTCATGTGAGTGAATTCCGTGTACAGTGTAAAGTATTTACTTACAAAGCTAGTTAGAACACATCCATGCTATGCCTTGGAGCTTCTAGTCAGATTTGTATATTCCAGCATACGTGGAACATTATGATTGTGTCAGTTATGATGCCTTATTGCCAGTTGTTTTCAGTTATGATGCCTTATTGCCAGTTGTTTTCTTGCTGTCGACATTCTCTTTGACATTTTCATTGCAGAATCTTTGAAGGAAGATTCATATGTCATACCGGTAATTGTTTGAAAATAATACATTATTTTAGCAATAAAAGTAAAAATTATTGCATAGATGTACATGTCCATAAAAACTGCTGGTCTTCCAGGCCCTAACAGTTTTCTTGACAAAACTCCACAAAAGTTTCTACTTCACTCACTGTGTGGAGCCACTCGTGTTCCCTGTGTATTCCCTAGGTGGAGCCACCTCTGCGTCTATTTGGCTGGTTGCTGACAACACTCGTAAAGGTGTGTTTTTGTTTCCCCCAAGCGATGGGGGTAAAGAGGGAGGGAGGGGGGCTTAGCAACAGTCTAACAGTGATAACATCCAGTGATGTGCCACCCATGCTGCCTACTGGCTATTGTTCGTGAGAGCTATTACTGCCTCAAGTTTTGGCGAGTGCAATAAGTTCTTATGTAGTCTCTAACCTTCATGCAACACTGGCCTGCTTCTATTGCTAGTCTGGACCAGCAGGAAGTGTCTGGCCGTTTATCCGTGATGAGTTCAGGCAAAAGTTCATTTATTACTACTCAAATAGACACATGATATCACTAGTTTATTTGCAATATTGAAATATAATGAAACATTGATGTGATAATATAAATGCCGCTTTTAATGCTGTCGCTATGTACCCTAGACTATATCAGGCGATTTTTACCGGTACACATGGCTTTGTCATATGACCTTCTACTTTCTAGCAATCAAAATCAAAGATCTTTCTGTGTATGGCATATTTTTTCATCTTACCAATTTTCCACATTTGTAATGTTGCTCTGGTAAAATATTGATCGTAGATTAACTGATCAGCTTTCCAGCATGTTCAGGGAAAGTATAGGTTATGGTAAATGACTATTATATGAATAATTTTCAAATGACATGACTATTATATAAATAACTTCCAATAATAATGAGATATATAATCCGATAAGCATGGCTGTACATGTATATTGATGAGAGAGATATTGCATCATTATGCAATGAGGAGTGAGACCAGACATGTACAGACCGACCTGCCGTTCCCTGTGCCGGTTTACTGCTGATTGTTTACCAGTTGTCATGGCGATGCGACTCCTCAGACAGGGGAAAGCTTTTGTGCTGTTGTCCCATCAGGCATGATCTTCATTTGTCATGTCTGTAGGTGTTTCATTTATAGACGTATACCCCCACCCCCCATCTCTCCCATCAGTTGTGGCTCTGTGGGCCTGTCATCAGTTCCACAATCATGTGATATATTGCGCTGGAATTACGAGCTGATCCCATCAGCTTGATAGAAGTCTGGTAGCATCCGTGGGTACCATTCCATCTGATAGTCCGTGTAGATTAATGACCTGATGTACTTCAAAATGTATGATTTCTTTTTATATACTTCCATTAGTTTTCTCCCACCAAAATTGCTTTTGTCACTCTCCGCAACTCTGCAGTGCGACCCTTTTCTGCTATTACCTCACAAACTACCAGTGTTTTAGGCGTCATTTACCTACATCGACCAAGCCACGTGACATCTCACCTGCATCATGCGGCATTATCCTGATGGACATCACTATTTTGCAATCAGAAACATGTGATGTTGTTATGTTGTCATGGAAACAAAGCAAGCCTGTTATTTAATGCTTATTTCCTGACAGGATATCAGGCTTTTTGCAGCACAATGACAACTGGTCCTACATAATCACCCACGCGGGTGAGTTTGTGCTAAGTTTGATGTTGTTTTCAGTCGCACACAATACCTGGGCCAGCCAAGCTCCACGTATGGAAATGATGCTAGACGTTTTTGTTTTGCGTAGCCGAAGATTGATGAAGCAGGAAACAGTTGGTGACAGTCACACAGTGAAGACCTTTTGTGTTGGTCCTGATATTTCATGGAAATTATATGAGGAGTGTGGTGTTTTTCACAGTTAATCTTGCTTAATTTTTGCGAGTTGGAGGGAAGGAGTGTGATATTGATTGGATTTGTAACTGTGGGGACAGGAACAATACCCGGGAAGCCTCCCTCTTGAACCCCCCCCCCCTCCCATCCTCCTCCAACCTCACCTGATCCATCTGTCAGTCACCCAGCCACCAACTTTTTTGTGTGGAAACTATTTTGTTTTCATGGTCTTGCACAAGAAAAAAAATTGTCTTCAAAGTGAGCTCCAAATTTGTTTGATAAGTTTAAAACTTTTTTGTATTCAATTGCATTTCATATGCAAGATCTCTAGATGTCAATTTTATAGTGCAAATCTAAGATTAAAAACCCCGTTGTAGTGGCAAGTACTAGTTTGACCAGAGATGAGGTGAATCCCCACTCTGATTGTGGATTCGGGCGAGCTTTTGTTTTAATGGACGCGTGACAAGAACGGAAGTCAGACCCTTGGAGGTCCCGTCGCGTCCGGAAGATGTCCATAGCACCTGTCAGCCAGTAATGGTGCCTAGCATTAAAGCTTGAAGGATCGCTACAGATACACTCAGCAGTTTTAGGTCTTCCATTCACATACAATCTACCTCGACACAAAAGTGGCCAAAGAAGTTTGAATATTTCAACGGCGCTCAGCCCACAATAAACCTATTTATCAACGGGGAAAGTGCAAACTGCTCATTTGTCTCTTGTAAAAAATTCTCATCTATTTTCGCAATGGCTAAATGCCGTGTATGTATGTTATCACTTTCGCTGTAACTTTCGGCTCCCGTTCCATCCTGCTGTTGTTATCAGTTCAGTATTTGGTCGACTCTCAGGCTATGATGGTTGTCACAGGTTTTTGTCGTGATTGGACAAAGGTATTGCCTGTAAAACACACGGATCAAAGGACTTGATTAGACCTGGTGGACAATACCCACTGAGCGCCAAGGGTTGTGTGATATTGCGGTTAGGTATTGATCCACTGAGCGGCAATAATGTTGTCCTCGACCATCTAATCATGTCACTCCATGTTCATAAGCTGGCAGAGCTGCAGAACGATATTGGATTTGGTCTGACAGGTCAAAATGGGACCCTATTTTCATCGTTTTCAGGACCTTCCTTTCAGTACTACATGATGGCAGTTCTATAGATGTACATACTGAAAGTCATTTACCAATGGCAATAACTTATATTTAGAGTTTCGATGATGCTTCTCCGGAACAGAATGCTTTATTAATGTGTAGTCTGTGGTCATACAATCAGGAATGTAATACAATATGTTGCCTCACCCCATGATCATTTTATGTTATTACCTGTTTACATCAATAAACCATGTATCTATTTCTAACAAATGACCGTTGTTATAATGAATACCAATATATCACAATGATTACGCTGTGTCATTTGACTGCTGTGTCCAGGCCAGCTCAATAGTAGCTACATGTACATGTATAATGTAATCACCAGTAACGAAAGCATCATAAACCCAGGGGACACAAACACCTGCTCAATCAGTGGCAGCCCTGAAGCCTTTACCAGTTGCATGTGGATTTGTTTTATGGCACTCTGAGTCTCATGACAGTATTTTACCGCCACTAGTGCAATAAATGACACTTCTAAACAGCTTTAATATCATAAGATTCATTCCTTTTCTCGCATGAACTTTCATTCATACTCGCATGAACTCCCAAAATGATCTTTATCGCACACTCGTACATGTTTCTACAGGGTGATACAATACTATTTACCTTATCGGGTATGTTAAAATTGCATATTTACCCATTACATGTACAGGTATTAATCATTGTATTATTATGTCAATAAACTATCTGTCTAGATGATAAATTGTTATATAAACCAAGCTTACAATACCGCAGGTATCTGGGTATCATGGCTATGAATAATTAGCATGACTGATATTCCCGTATATTTACTGTTTGTAGCCTGAGAGGATATAAATTGATTTGATAGCTGGAATGTAGGATACGTACTGTTCAGTGAGGAAGAAGTTTGTGAAGAGAACTGATCCAACTAAAACTGAAGATACATAATAAAGGACCAAGTGTGATCGCTCCTGATTCCATGTTTATTCAATGGACTGAATGAATGAACTTTTATCATGCAGTAAAATCATGGCAATATTTTACATTTTCCAGTTAATGTGTGACACATGCATTGAATACCCCTGAACGTTTTTGGCTTTGGATCTCGATTCTGAAGAATCACTTGACATTTAGTCAGCAACTTGCACCTGGCATTCGCAGCTTTCTACATATTTATGACGGTCATCTGTCATGGTAGTCATCTTACTGATTGTTACCATGGTTACCAGAGTGAAATTCCTTGCTTGACTCTCATTTGACACTCATGGTCAATCCAATATTGTGTTTCAGATTTTTCAGATTCACTCATATTAACTTAAACACTGTTTATGTTAATGTGAATATTCATTTTGTATCTCTCAGAGTAAGTCTGAATACTATGAATTCATAATAGTCACATTTCGTTCATTCACACGTTCTTGTAAATGCTCTGCCTGTCACTCTTCTCACTTGATTCTAATAATTTTTTGATGCACACATAAATATATACGATGTTGTTTGCCATTCCAACAAAATTTGGTGACTGCATGGCCAAAAATTTTGTGATTACCGGTATATACTGTAAATTAGCTCCTTTGATTAATTAACAAACATGGCTTGTGAGTTGGGGGTGAATGCATGTAGTGCCATCCCCAGGACCACATCCACCTATCATTCGCCCCCCCCCCCCCCCCCCCCCACCCCCACCCCCTTTACCCTGAGGGCTGATACCTGTACCTGGCCATTCTACCTCCACGGTGATGAGGACAATCCTACTTTTATCTTGTGCCTCTCCTCTGTGGATGGAGTCAGGTGATGTCCCACGTGAGCCCCAAAGCCGATACATGAAACTTGGGGGATTTCCCAAGGTCCTGTGGTAGCACGCATGACTGACGCCTAGGCAAAAAAAAACGAAACAAAGCCTGCCTTCGATATGCCGAGGCCTGTTGGGAGTCTGAGGCAGATGGCAGGACAGATGAATAACGGAGCGGGAAGATGGAATAAAAATTGAGACCATATTGTATCAGTCAATGCCTTCTTGATTATTCATGGCATCATGTAATATTTTCATTGACAAAGATCACCACAGCACCAGTTTCACACAAGTTCAGTGTCTAACCATTATGCCTTTGGGACAGTGGGACAGTTATGTGTTTGAAACCTTGATTGGACGATAGCTGTTATAGGATCATTCTTCGGAAGTTCCACGCTGATGTTCAGTGGCATTTGCAGCTAACCGTGACGGAGATCTATGCTGAAGTTTGTTGTTCTAAGATAGAGATGTCAATACATTTACTGATGATGGAAGAGACTTATTGATGCTTCACCTTGTATTGGGATGTTAATAATCAAAGACTGATCTATAATTGCCACAAAGCAGTCATTGTGTTATCACTGGAGAGCTTCTTCTAGATCCAGTGATTGTCAGTGATTCTTGCCGAACATCGATTCAATATTTGGATATAGCATTTGCATAAGCCTTTAAGATGATGTGATTGTCATCTAATTGCTTCAATATTTGGTGATAAGAGGTGAAAATCTTCGTTGTATTTCATCTTATAATGTGGTATGAGTTGGACCTTACTACACATGCTACATGAGAGGACATCAGGCCGGATCAGTGTGCAACGCTGACAGTTGCTCTCAGTGATTATCTGCAGTGGACCCTGCTTTTTGTGTCGGCTTACCGCTGTCCGGTCAACTTGACTGATAGCCGCAGTAGGTCCATGCTAGTGATTGTCTCTGATATCGAGGGTTTGAGCTGGTCAACTCGGAGCCTGTGGACACCTGTCAATGCCTGCAATTAATGTCCCATCCGTCCACACCGGAGCGCACGCCACGGGAACTCCGCCGCGCAGGCTTTATGCTAACGACAACAGTCTCTAACAACACAATAAATCTCTGTCCGTGGGGAGAATGCTCAACCCACCTGAAAGGTTCCCCACGCCACAGCGCCCTTCAGTGGCCAAAGTCCCCAGGAATGTACTAGACAACGGCACATAGTCCCGCAAAAAAAAAAAAACCCAGGATTTTTCTGCTATTTTCACAGGATTTGACAAGGTCATTGTCATTCCATTCATGATCAATGAAATTTGTTTTGTACTGCGAATAAGTTGAAAAGTGAGGTACTGGAGACATTCACGGAGTTCCAGGTGTAACTTGGAGGAACTGCGAGTGGATTGCTGTGAAGTGCGTCATGTGATAGCATAATGCTGAAAGTAACTTTGGAATTTTAGCTGACCATGGTTCAAGCAAATGTGCGTTGATCTGTGCACATCGTGTAGATCGGTGAGATGTCGGGAAGAGGAACCAGGAGGCGCAACTGTCCTGTTTGATGGGGGCTAACCGCGGGATGAGCCAGCACAAGCGGGCCTCAGTGTCTGCCCGCCTGCCACCCGTCCTAGCCCAGGACTTCTGTCTCAAGGGGTAAGCCCAGTGCCGCCTCAGGTATCAGATTCAAGAATTCAGGTGATTGTATACAATCATGTATGTATCAAAAGGAAATTTTGGAGAAGAAATTAATGAGTGACGTCAATGATATTTCATTATGGTATACATGTATTGTGATCAGGTACAATCTCTGTGTTGGAATTCAGGCGTACTGTGGCATGTTAACTTTGTGCACTGTTGAAGTGTCCGTTAATGTCACGTGAATGACGGACAAGTGACCGTCAATTAGGGAGCCACTTTGATATTCAGGTGGCAGTACCAAATATAGTCGTAACGGCCGACTTCGTGCTGAGAACCGAGTGACCCTCAATGAGTTCTAACTCCTTCACCAACTTTTTCTCAATTAAACTCTTATTTTATCACGATAATCAAGCTAATCACCGATCTCTCAACAATGGCTTCAACTAGGAACACTCCAACGATGCATTCACGACTGAAAGTTCATTGATGTGACATGAAAGCGAGGATACAGGCTATATCCGGCGTGTCATCCAGTGCAAACACATGAGCAGTTGTCTGAGCAATAGTTGATAAATCAGGTATCGAGCATTCAAATATCATGAATGTTTGTCTTGATCTTACGCAGTGTTGAAACGGCATGAACAGTATCTAAATGTGTTTTGCGTGCTCAGATACTGGAGGATAATACGGTACATGACGAGAAGGCTCCTGCTTGGAAATTCAAACCACCCGAATCATTTGCATACAAATTATTTGTGTCAACTCAAGATTGTGACATAGGCAATTCCAAATGGGTTTCATTGACTCGATTAGCTAGAGTACGTGACAAGATTTATGTGATGTTGAATTTATTCGTATTCTGATTGCTGATTTCAGTTTTCAAATATACACTGATATAGCCTTCGTTTGTGCAGCTTTCACAGTAGTGAGAGTGATGACTCGTGCATTGTGAGACCGAGGTTGGGCTTTTGTTTTAAGTTTGTATGTTGTGTTGTCAAGATACACAACAGATGACTGTCTCCTGTTGTCAGATGTCACCAGCTGAAGTCATTTACCTGTAGGTTGTGAATGGGCGGGGTGATTACAGTATTGAAGGCAGCACAGCGTAATGTCATGAATTTTAATAATCAATACAGTTCATCCCTTTGAAGATGATGAATCAGTTGCTAACAACAAATTATTTAAAACATATACTGGTACAGCTATCCACATTAAACATAATATTAACCAATCATATCTCTTCTCTCATTGTATCCCCCGAACAAAGTTCGGCGGATACTATGGATTTACGATCGTCGCGCCGCCGCCGCCGCCGCCGCGTCCGCGTCCGCGTCCGCGTCCGCGTCCGCAGACACTTTCTTGTGAACGCGCTGCAGCTTGCAAATATGAACCGATTTTGATAATATTTCATATGGACATGTCTTATGGTGAGATCTGGACACCTATCGATTTTGGTTGCCATAGCAACCAAAATAGCCGACTGGCGTAACATTTTTTGCTCAAATTAGCCTGTTTAACACACATGGGTTGTGAACGCTCTACGGGTGGGAGTTTTCAATGAATGATGATGAAATCGCACAGGCTCAATGAGAAAGACCATCACACGAAACCTATTGTTTTTCAGAATGATCGAATAAATATTAATAAGTTTGAGAGGTTAACTTATTACGACAATTAAAATACCTACTTTGACATGTGTGATCACTCCAATAACCTGTACTATGAAAGCAAATTGCACTGGGTTCTTGTTCAGAATACAGAACTGATGTTTTTGGTGAAAAAAGAACAATATTACTGAATAAGTTAACATTGGTTTTACTAGTTAAGTCTATTATTGACCACAATAAAAATAGTTAAGACGAGAAACATTTATTATTGAGCTCAACAAGGTAAAGGTTTTGTCCAGTAGAGATTTCACAGGTGTAACCGAATAAGTTAACATTATTTTTACTAGTTAAGTCTATTATTAACCACAATAAAAATAGTTAAGACAAGAAACATTTATTATTGGGCTCAACAAGGTAAAGCTTCTGTGCAGTAGAGATTTCATGGCTGTAGCCGAATAAGTTAACATCATTTTCACTAGTTAAGTCTATTATTGACCTCAAGAAAAATAGTTAATACGAGAAACATTTATTATTGAGCTCAACAATTTAAAATTTTTGTCCAGTAGAGATTTCAAGGGTGTAACCGGATAAGTTAACATTATTTTTACCAGTAAAGTCAATTTTTACTTCGAATTTCAACTTGAAACCAAGTTTGGCACATATTATGAATTAAAAATTAAACTATGGTTAAAAGTTGATCTGGCTCCAATTTCGTCATCTTGAAATTTAGTTTTGGTCAACTTTTACTTTGAATTTCAACTTGGAACCAAGTTTGGCACATAGTATGAGTTGAAATATAACTTATAGTGAAAAGTTCGATCTGGCTCCAATTTAGTCATCTCGCAACTTGGAACCAAGTTTGTCAAATATTCTGAGTTGAAATATAGCTTTAGGTGAAAACTTTTATCTGGCTGTAATTTCGTTATTTTTTTCGAAAATGTCGAAATGGAAATTCGAATGCAGTGATTTTAGTGGTGATCTTGAATTCGACCTTCAATAAGCTTGAAAGGTTTCACACTCACAATGTACATCAGCGATATATTTGGGGCAACAGGGATGATAGGGCTACGGGGGATACACCCAAGCGGTCGTAGGCGACCGGAAGCGTCTAGTTTCAATAACGTACCGTACATAAATATATAATGTGTGTCAACGTTTTGTTCCATGATGATTGAAAGACCATCTACATGACATACGCAATAATGTTTGAGTATGATTACATGCATTACTAAAATATTTTGTGGTGTATTCTTAGTTAGGGCCTGGCTGGCCATTGAGTTTTGTGTCACAACAGTCAAGACCAAATAATGATTAGGAAGGAGGTATCACACATATATGTACATGCATACGTAGACTCTTAAGTATGATAGGTTTTTGTGTGACCGGGCAAGTGTGTAATAAAGAATCAGGAATCAAAACATTGCTGTGATGTAGTAATATACAGGTACCGATTTGTGTGTTATCGGGCGCAAATCTGATACATATTATCAGCTTTTTCACACCTTTATTGAATGCCCATCTTGAATATTATATGCCCATTAGAAGGACTCGGATCCCCTCCATTGTTGTGAGTGTTACCAGTTTTGATTGAGTATCGGTTTGCTCTTGTCCCGTGTCATTAGGTCTTTATACTTGTCTTATGCATATCATTATTTATTCATTATGGCGTTATTGTTGGCGGCACAAAGCTACTACTGTCTATCCTTAAAGCCCCCCTGACCGTGGACAATCCTAGCTGCTATAGCCCATTACAAGGACGCTAGCTGATGGCCCGTGGAGACTACCAGAATCTCTGGTCGGCGAGTGACTGATAAACCTTTTGAGAGGCCGTCAGCGAGCCTTTGTCACCCGACTCGGACACTCGTGTATGATTGATGACTGTCATATCAGAGCCTCAAACAATCCGAGGAACGCGCTCTCCGTACTGCACACATGTACATGTACATGTACCTGCGCTGGCTGCCTGGTCACAAACTAATATTTGCTGGTCAAGTCGAGCAAATATTATTGGATCTTTTTTCTCTCAACTGGGACCTTGCTTGTATAGGTGTTAACCATGATATTCTGATGTTGTTTGTTTTGCCTGTGAAATGCATTCCTGATAGCAGCTCTGGAGAGTTCGTTGATCGACTGGCCAAGTGGAACTTGACCACGCTTGTAGTGTTTACAGATGACATGGCAGTGTCTTGTATCATGTGTATTGTATTGTCCAGTCCCGCCACATGATGACCTGAACTGGAGGTCTGTTGTCATGGCTCTCAGTCTGGAACAGCATTGATTATTTCACTCAGTTTATTGATGATTGTCGAGTATCTGCTTTTTTGTCTCATTTGTGCTCTTAACGGGACTCAGCAGTGGAACCATTTCATCGCTTCTGTGTGGAAGAGACCACCTCGAACACAAAAGAAAACCCACTAGAAATTGTGATGAATGGTGAAAAGTGGCCAAAAAAGTTAGCATATCTATTATTCAGGTGATGTGTGGCTTGTGCTTCTCACGACGGGAGTGAAAAAACGTCGCTCTGCATTACGGGAAGACTACAAACTGCCGCTAGGTTTTATGTTTGAAAGCGTGAGAATCCATAGTGATAAATTCCAGCCAGTTTGGATTGTGGTCAGTGTGTTGCCAGTGCTGGTTACCTGATTTGGTGTGAAATTCTGATGCCTGCTTGCTATTATTTCTCGGAAGTACATTGACGGCAAATGGGAGTTACGGCTCATGTGGCAGTGGACTTGTGATGTCTGATTACGTACGGTAGCCTCTTGACGCCACCGGATGTGTTCTCACAAGTGCATGAACATGGCAACTACTTCATATCTCGTAACACTGCTACCAATTAATATCAGGCCTACGTGCTTGTGTCATTCATAACGAGACGCTGGCAGTTGGCTGGTGGCTGATAATGAAGGAGCCGCTGTGATCTCCCTGACACGCGCAAAGACTTGCGCACCCCCTGAAGTTTTAGCCTGACAAGTGTTCCTGTGGATGTCACACACAGGTGCATGGCTGTGAATTGCGATAAAATACAGCAATAGGTAAGAGCTCGGTGGAAGTTGCTGGGTTTGACTTGTGACTGGTCGTAGTTCCAAGGCTGCGAGATCATGTTTTATCTGCAGCGGTTTTGTGACGTGACTGGAGACATAGAAGGGTCACGACCAGCCAAGAAGTCTGAACTCTCGGAGGTCAAACTCAGCGAACTTATCGCATGCTGGCAATCTTGGGCCTGACACCAAACATTGTAGCTCTTTGATAGCTTGGAGAGAGATAGAGGAAGCAGAAAACATTAATGGAATAGGATAAAATCAAATCTCACATGGATAATATCGAGAATTGATTTGGATTAGCAGCACTAACCGTCTCCATGGTGAATCCCGTCGCACATACGTCCGTCGTACAACCCGCTATGAGCCTGGCACATCGCGAGCGCTCTGACGCTGCGCTCATCGATGTGCGCAAGCTGCCCACCCCAGCCAGGACCAGACATGCAAGACACGCGGAGTTCCTACGTGTGGCTAGAAAAACACTCCACAGGTACATACCAGTACAATAAAGAACGTACCAGTACAATAAACAGCATACCAGTACAATGAACAACATACCAGTACAATAAATAACATACCAGTATGATAAACAACATACCAGTACAATAAAACAGCATACCAGTGCAATAAACAACATACCACTACAGTAAACAACATACCAGTACAATAAACAGCATACCAGTACAATAAACAGCATACCTGTACAATAAACAATGTACCAGTACGATAAACAACATACCAGTAGGATAAACAGTATACCATAGGATAAACAGTATACCAGTACAATAAACAATACACCAGTACAATAAACTAGTTATACAGTACAATAACACAATGTCATGCATATGAGGTGATGCAACCCTATGGTTTACAATGACAGGTGGTGTCATTAATGGCTGATTCACATTAGTTGATCATTTAGATAAATGAGACTGGAGACACTGGAAAGCTTTAGGACCAAAGTTTCAACAGATACATGTAGTGCTTATGTATAAATCTGATGATATTATAGAAATATTTTGGAGGTGAATATAATATCAGGTGGCTGGATACACGTAAAACACCAACATGAATAAGGTCACAGCTTAGTTTTTTCTCAAAATTTGTACAGAATTGTTGTGTGTGTGTCCACAAAAATGATGTGTAAATTAAAAAAAAAAAATCTTGATTATAATCGTGGGCTATTAAAGCTGCTGCGTTCGAATGTATGCAATATTTTTTTCAAAACCAAATTTTTGTTAAACACATCTAATGCAATATAACAAAAGGTCTTTTCGTCCGTTTTAGTGCCCATTTTGTACCGGTTTTGTAAATAAACAAAGGAAGTGTATCCATCAAACCCGAATGTAAACAAACGCTCAAATCGCGCTCAAAAGTCCACATCGAGTACATTTTCCAGTTCGTATGTGCATATATAGTGTAGTTGTGAAAATAATCAGTGATATACAATGATGTGCGTGGAATTGTCAGTCTATCCTGCATTTCTATGCTTTGATTACATCTGCGTGTGATGGATACAGTTCCTGTATTTACGCGAGAACCGCCTATTCAAATAAGCAAAATTTCCGTGAGAACTGATTATTTTCATTACATTTGATGTGAGTATGTTTCATTCAGTTAGTTTAGCATGTTTAATATGAGATATAGTTTTCAAGAAATATTGACTGGTTTCGAAGGCAGCTGCTTTAAAGAGCATGTGTCACGAAAAATTGGGTATTGGTTTTTTAGGTGTATGTGAAAGAACTATTTGAACTGAACAAAACAGTCTTTACAGCATATTGATATCATGATTTCTTCCAAAGTTATGGCACTTCAAACATTTACATATTCACAGAATCTGACAACAGAATCTGACAACTAATTAATATGCAAATGAGATGTGTGACGTCATTGACAGACTGGTTTTTAATTAGTTGTCTTAACATGACAAAATGGAGCTTTTCATGTTCACATTTGGTCACCAACACCCATCAGAAATATTGTCCAGTAGGAATAGTCAGTGAGTGCATGCCAATCTTGGTTGCCATGGCAACCAATAGGCTGATTTGGGCCTTAGCGACGTGGTTGCTAAGGCTAATATTAACATCAAAACACGAAATGAAAGTATGAAACCAACACAAATAACGAGATAATGACAATATCTAGTGGAATTAATAAACAAATCGTTCAACTACACACCATAGCAACCGATACAGGCCTGAGAAATCACCAATGTTTAAAGCCATTGCAAGTGAATGGATACCATTACCACTGGTTTCCAATGCCTGTATTGGTTGCTAAGTGTTGTGTTCAAACATTTTGCTGATATATTCCACAATATATTGTCATTATTCATTGTCTGAAATAGTTTCATTCCTGTATGTCGTGTTTTTAATAAGATATTGACCTTAGCAACCATGGTTGCTAAGGGACCCAGCCGGCCAATGGTTGCCATGGTAACCAAAAATTTCATGAAATCACTGACTATTTTAACCATGAAACATAAAAAGTGGGTTCTGGTGAACAATTATGAAAAGAAACATTCTCATTATTCCATTTTAAAATGTCTAATTAAAAACCAGTCTGTCGATGACATCACACATCTCATTTGCATATTAATTAGCTGTCAGATTCTGTTGTCAGATTCTGTGAATATGTAAATGTTTGAAGTGCCATAACTTTGGAAGAAATCATGATATCAATATGCTGTAAAGACCGTTTTATTCAGTTCAAATTGTGCTTTCACATACACAGAAAAACCCAATACCCAATTTTCGTGACACATGCTCTTTAAAGTAAAGCATCGCGTTTTGATTTAATATAATATAGAATATTATTTCCAAACCTTATTTTGACAATACTTATTTTTTCTACAGTACTAGATGGTCATTTTCGACAATAATTATTATTTGTTGATTGAATTTATGCATCATGTATGACAATTGCGGGAAAGAGACAAGACTTATCATACATTTCTCATGTAAAACTTGTTGTTTGTTTATCAATCTGCCAGGAAATTCTCTCTGTGAGTGACCACTGCCCCTTAACAATGTCATGTCCGCCTCGAGGTGACCGATCTATGGGAAATAATAGATCTGCCATAAATCCTTCAGCCCTATTGGTTACTCGGCAAATAGTAACCATACACAAACAAAAAACACCGGTATAGGCGTTCCTTAACGGGATTAATGATATCGTTTACAAAGGATCACACAAGCCTGGACAAAGGCCACATGTACGTGTAAGCATGTGGCTAGTGTATGGACATATTTGACAAGACATCAATGCTTTATTTTTAGCATGGCCCTCTTGTCATGCTTATTTTGGAAATATGAGGATCTTGTATAGTTACTTCCTGGAAATTAATGATACTCATAAGAATGTGAGATAAGCTGCTTGGAACGAAACAAAAACAGCTTGGAAAAGTGCTAGAGTTCAATTATGTAAATGATGATACGGGTTATCGATAAACACTTCAGATAATTTTTGTCCCTTTTGGGCAAAGATAGTTGTGTTGTTAACCATGTTAACCAATGAATATGCATAATATACAGGAGGATGTGTACATGTCCATGTAGATATATTGCATGCTGTATAAACTACATGTATGTCTTTCATGTCTCCAAGACATTATTGCTTTATTCATGCAGCACCAATGCATTAATTATGTTAATTCAAAAGCACTCTATGTTATTTATGCTAACTCAGTGGAGGTACTTGAGAATATCATGTGTATGTAAGTTTCTCATCATGAAATTACAAGACAATACTTCATGAAACATGTAAAATGCGTGTACATGTATGTATAATGCCACGATATAAACCAAAATAATTTTTTGCAGACATCATACTTTACCGAATAATTTATATTTTATAGCTTACAGAAACGTATTACTTACAGCTAAATAAATAACTTATAATTTATCGTGTAATTACGAAGCTAGGCCAGTACACATGGTTTAGCATGTTCAGTGTTTTAGTGGTTAGTGTCATGTACATGTAGATACCTGGACTATGGTCCCAATACCCTGTGTTCTGGAGGTGATATTGTCGTGCCATGGATACCAGTACTCGTAAACTCACTTCTAACCCTTCTCCAATGGTACCATTCACATCTCAATAAAATTTATTATTGATTCTCGCGCAGAAGAACAAGTCATGCGTGACTGATAGCAGTCACAAGTCAACTGCATAAAGTCAGGCAATATATTCAATATGTTTCTATTTGTGCTTTGTTATTCCTTTGAAAACAACACCCATATTTTTTCATGACTTTTTTCTGTGAAATGTACAGTTTCTGACCTGTGTTGTGTAACACATTAATATTATCAACCTAGAGATTGGATCATTGTCGTCGGATACGGTAACGATGGAAAAAGTGATACTGCTCAGTGTGTGTGTATTGAGCCGTAGCAAGCTCCCGTGTCGTGTCGCAAGGAGGTTTGCTCGGTTGATGTGTTTCATCATGTTCATGAAATCGGTCTTTCTAGATCAGTGGTTGTACATCATGCTGTTCATGTACATTGATCATATATTGATTCAACTTTTCTTTAGGTTTTGTTTGATTATTTTTTGTCAAACTGTGTATAGTTATTTGACTTGAGTCATTGTACATTTTGTGGCATGAAACACTACTGTAAGAGTCAAATGCAGATTTATTATGAATTAGGAGTATGACATGATTGTCTGGTTATTCTGACTACAATCATGTTGCTTTGATTGGTTTGTTTCTGTTTACACCAAATATTATTTTTTCTCATCATACATGCAACCTTTGTACATATAATATTTACAACTATTATGAAAGAAAACACTCAACAAACCCAGTGTCACTAATATCTGGATATTTACAATGGCTCCTTTACAATCATGTGCTATACTGTACAATCTACATGTTGTACATGTACTATATATACCACAGTCTATACACTCATGGACAATGATTTTTTGATGACAGTACCATTAGCGTATTGTATAATTGCACTTATCACATGGGCATGGATATTTACAAAATGGTATTTGTTAGCTGTACACTGTACATGTGCATTTTCTGTTGCAGACGTGGTATATCGAAGGAGCATATTGACAATCACCCCCTGCCAGATCGGCTACAGTCGGATAACTTCACCGATGGAGCATACATGTACGACATCAGGTCAGTCTGCTGTATTCGGCAATACACGTCACTATCTCATCGTCACTCATGATGCTCATATATGAATTATGCAGACCTATATCTGACAGACGTGACGCGCAGTTTTAGATCGGATTTTCATGGTGTCTTGGCAATCCATCAGCATGATCAATGCAGATCTATGTGAATAAAACTGGAACAATGTCATTCCTCGAAAGGTCTTGCTGGGCAAAGTTTGGTATTTTGATTTGCATGGATCAGGAAATATTTGCACATTAATCATGTTTTCCATGTTTAATGTATGTGACTGACGCCCATGTCACCTACAGTATGAAATACATGTGGGGAACAGTGCCGGTACATTCCATTTGTGTATTTCCAACTGTTTATCATTCAATGAACAATGTTTGATTGGGTAAGAAAAACATCAGGCAAGTAGGTGATGATATTGCACTTGTATGACATGAAAAGTACATTATCTCTCATGGATTCACGTCAGGTTGCTTGCCCCCCCCCCCCCCATCTCCCCAACAGGTACGAGACCATTCATTCGTCAGGATTGTTATGAATTGACCAAAATTTCAGAAACACTGCATTCTCGATTTGGTGTCATGCTGCAAGATTAACATTAAATAATGGCCACAAAAAAATGAGTAACCCAGGTTTTTTTTCCAAAATCACAGCATTGCCTACAAGACGTTGGACCATGATTACCCGGCACCAGGTTCAGCACAATTATACAACTCGATAGGAAGCTCTACAACAGCTTGAGATGTGTCCCATCGTTTCCTTCATTTGGACGATCATTTTGAACAAAATATCATAAAAATTATGAGAACCTTGTCCAGTAGTTCAATGAAATTATCACTGGGGGAAAAAAACTGGCATACGTGTGAGTCTTGAGTCAGATTCTCAACTAAATTGCCAGAACTTTTCGACCCAGTCGTGGAATGTTTCAGACTGTTCAGAAATCAAGAATGAATGAAGTTCCAGTTAAGGTTTTGCAGGTGCAGATATTTCTGACAAAGTCCCCTTTCCCAGTATCTCGTGCTGTGTTCAAGTGTTTGAGTGAACATTAGCTCCATCATCTTCTCAAAAAAATCTTCAAACACTCGAGAAGTGTAGATGATTTGGTAATATTATACTTTCCATTCTGATGTTTGATCAGGTCGTGGTTTGTGAGCTCGTGGAGTCATTGGCTCGAATCATCGCTGATGTATTGATCCCCGCCTAAAGTACACCAGTAAATAAACATTTGGCTACCGAAGCTGTGAAAGGGCCGTCAATTTGACTTACATGTTGGTGACTTTTTCTTTTCTGTGGTTTTCTCAAAGCTTATAATCTGCCAAGGGAGTTAACAGACTTAAGGCTTTGCTGGCCTCTGTCCGCGTGTTTGGGTTTTTGTGCCCGCCGTACGTAGTAGAATAGGATTGAGGTTGTTTAGCTTGTAACCAAGTCTTGGTATTGGTGTGCAAGTGTGTGATAATAGTCAATGATTAGACCTACGATATCTGGAGTCAGTAAAGGACAGAAAAGCTCATACACTTTGATATAATGTGTCTCTCAAGTGTGAATCTCATAGGCTCTCTACGTTTTCATGATAGACGAGTCGCCATAAATTGATGGATTCTTCGATGCATGTGACAGTGTTTTTGGATACCGAGATGTAAACACTGTTTTAGGAGAGATCTCAGTCATTAATAAACACTTGGATGTGACAATGTGATTGAGAAGGACTCTTCGTTCATTGTTTTCAGGAATAAATGATTACTGAGCACACTTCATCTGACAAAAATGTAATATCTATTTCACATCAAGTCATATTGTTTCGCATGAAATGTATAGATCAGTCTGTTGTTAATGTTTCTGTCAATAATCATGACATAGTACACATGTACCTGTACTGCATTGATTGTCAGTGTTATATATATATATAGCTAAATATGAGCTTAAAATAGCACTTATCTAGATGTTATGGGAAATACTAGTAAATTAGTGTGGATACCGGTAATCATGATAGAAAGTAACATGAGCCTGATGTGAATACTATTTCAAATTCATAATATTTTTTTTTTATCAAATTATTTAAAAAGCAGAACAATTTTTTTTGGAATTTTTGAATTTAGAACAGTTCTTCGTGATAGCAAACACGATTGTGCTGTCAAACATGAGCAAACACCATTTGGTAATTTTGTTACCACGTTTCTGATAATTTCCTCCCTTCATCTTTCTGCAGTACGGGTGAGATGCCGTACGCGGTGGAGCCCGGGCGGGGTGTGTACAGCGGTCCGTGCTCGCCCGCACCCCCGCAGTCGGACGTGTCTCACAGCATGCTGTCCCTGTCGCTCGGTACCGGCAACACGACCGAACGCAGCAGCGTCGACTACTCCATGGCAGAGGACGTGAGTACGCTCAGACACGAACTGATTCTGTACTTGATGGGGGGTTGATAGGGGGATGTGGGAAAGTGCACGAAAAATTATGATGTATGTGTATATAAACAAGGTTGTCACATTTTGCACAGAATCACGATACTGAAAGTTCTGAAGTTTTCCCATGATACTTCACAGTTCAATGCTATCTTGCATGATTGAAAATCTTATAATGTATATCTTTATTCTACGGACTACATGTACTAATTTATGCATGTAACACTCGCCATGATCATAATGAGTTGTACATTGTAGTTCTATACTATTTTGTACAGGTTTTTTCCACAATTTTGCCCATTCTAAGTCTTTATGGCACCACTGTGTGTGTAAAATTTAACAAATTCACCGGGCAGAATACAAAATGTCATTGTCGTTTACAGCACTCACATGAAGCATATAGTGATTACTTTTTCCATGTAAGTATTTTGTACATATAGGCCTACATACATGTGCTTGTACTGTTAATTGGCTTCTAATTGATGACAACATCCATGTGAAATGCTCGGATCAAGAAAAACTACCCACCCGAGTATATAATACCCTTTGTTAATGTTCAAAGCAGATCATGAAGTACATGACTGATTGTATTCAAATAAAAGAAAAAAACAACAACACTTACATACAAGTAGCCTGTATAATGAAATGAGGTGACAGAATTACTCGGGCTCAGGTATCATCTTATCAAGGAGTATAATTTTGATGTTCCAAGTAACTGCTTCGCTACTTCACAATACTTCGTGAACTACCAGTACTCATTTTGATTGCTGAATTATAGTCTGGTGGTATCATGACGTACATTGTACCATATTGCATGACTCTGTATGATGTGCGTACATGTACTGGTTCACTGATTTAAATATAAACATTTATGATGCTGTTATTACAGTAATTTCATCATATTGATCATACCTAATTAAGGCATTTCGGCAGAAATGCCTTTATGGTTTTAGCAGAATTTTTTTTTTTTTTTTTTTTTTTTTTTTTTTCTTCTTCCGCCACTTTTGGTTTCCGGACGATAACTTTAGATTGCCTTGACGGATCCTTGTCAAATTTTCACCGCAAGTCAGAAATGATATGAGGAAGAACCCTATTCTTTTTGAGCCGGATCGGAGGTCCGTGAGGTCCGTGAGGATGAAATCAAGGCTAATTTTAAGACTTGGTTTCCGGACGATAACTGGAAAAATATTTATGCATTAGTTGCAGAACTCTGCATGGAGGTTCATATGCCACCAGGGAAGAACCCTATTGATTTTAGGATCGATCCGTCAAACGACCTTTGACCTAGAGGTCAAAATAATTTTTTGCTGATTCATCCTTGAGGCTTCCTGCATATCTCGGAAACCGTGCGTCGTAGAGCGAAACGGACGTTATTTTCGGACTCGTCGCCCTAGACAAACATCTCTAGGGTGTACTTTTTTTTTTGATCCGGCTCCGAGGTCCGTGAGGTCCGTGAGGATGAAATCGAGGAACTTGGTTTCCGGACGATAACTCAAAAAATATTCAGGCAATAGTTGCAGAATTTTGCACGGAGGTTTATATATCACCAGGGAAGAACCCTATTGATTTTGGGATCGATACCTCAAACGACCTTTGACCTAGAGGTCGAAATAATTTTTTGCTGAGTCATCCTTGATTCATCCTGCATATCTCGGAAACGGTGCGTAGACAAACATGTCTAAGGGGTATTATGGATGAACTTTGACCTTGACCCGAAATTTTTTTGCCGAGTCGGCATTTTTCGTTTTCGTCGATATCTCGGAAACGGTGCGTCGTAGAGCGAAACGGACGTTATTTTCGGACTCGTCGCACTAGACAAACATGTCCAAGGGGTATTATGGATGAACTTTGACCTTGACCCGAAATTTTTTTGCCGAGTCGGCATTTTTCGTTTTCGTCGATATCTCGGAAACGGTGCGTCGTAGAGCGAAACGGACGTTATTTTCGGACTCGTCGCACTAGACAAACATGTCTACGGGGAATTATTGATGAACTTTGACCTTGACCCGAAATTTTTTTGCCGAGTCGGCATTTTCCGTTTTCGTCGATATCTCGGAAACGGTGCGTCGTAGAGCGAAACGGACGTTATTTTCGGACTCGTCGCACTAGACAAACATGTCTAAGGGGAATTATGGATGAACTTTGACCTTGACCCGAAATTTTTTTGCCGAGTCGGCATTTTTCGTTTTCGTCGATATCTCGGAAACGGTGCGTCGTAGAGCGAAACGGACGTTATTTTCGGACTCGTCGCACTAGACAAACATGTCTAAGGGGTATTATTGATGAACTTTGACCTTGACCCGAAATTTTTTTGCCGAGTCGGCATTTTTCGTTTTCGTCGTTATCTCGGAAACGGTGCGTCGTAGAGCGAAACGGACGTTATTTTCGGACTCGTCGCACTAGACAAACATGTCTAAGGGGTATTATGGATGAACTTTGACCTTGACCCGAAATTTTTTTGCCGAGTCGGCATTTTTCGTTTTCGTCGATATCTCGGAAACGGTGCGTCGTAGAGCGAAACGGACGTTATTTTCGGACTCGTCGCACTAGACAAACATGTCTAAGGGGTATTATTGATGAACTTTGACCTTGACCCGAAATTTTTTTGCCGAGTCGGCATTTTTCGTTTTCGTCGTTATCTCGGAAACGGTGCGTCGTAGAGCGAAACGGACGTTATTTTCGGACTCGTCGCACTAGACAAACATGTCTAAGGGGTATTATGGATGAACTTTGACCTTGACCCGAAATTTTTTTGCCGAGTCGGCATTTTTCGTTTTCGTCGATATCTCGGAAACGGTACGTCGTAGAGCGAAACGGACGTTATTTTCGGACTCGTCGCACTAGACAAACATGTCTAAGGGGTATTATGGATGAACTTTGACCCGAAATTTTTTTGCCGAGTCGGCATTTTTCGTTTTCGTCGATATCTCGGAAACGGTGCGTCGTAGAGCGAAACGGACGTTATTTTCGGACTCGTCGCACTAGACAAACATGTCTAAGGGGTATTATTGATGAACTTTGACCTTGACCCGAAATTTTTTTGCCGAGTCGGCATTTTTCGTTTTCGTCGTTATCTCGGAAACGGTGCGTCGTAGAGCGAAACGGACGTTATTTTCGGACTCGTCGCACTAGACAAACATGTCTAAGGGGTATTATGGATGAACTTTGACCTTGACCCGAAATTTTTTTGCCGAGTCGGCATTTTTCGTTTTCGTCGATATCTCGGAAACGGTACGTCGTAGAGCGAAACGGACGTTATTTTCGGACTCGTCACACTAGACAAACATGTCTAAGGGGTATTATGGATGAACTTTGACCTTGACTCGAAATTTTTTTGCCGAGTCGGCATTTTTCGTTTTCGTCGATATCTCGGAAACGGTGCGTCGTAGAGCGAAACGGACGTTATTTTCGGACTCGTCGCACTAGACAAACATGTCTAAGGGGTATTATGGATGAACTTTGACCTTGACCCGAAATTTTTTTGCCGAGTTGGCATTTTTCGTTTTCGTCGATATCTCGGAAACGGTGCGTCGTAGAGCGAAACGGACGTTACTTTCGGACTCGTCGCCCTAGACAAACATGTCTAAGGGGTATTATGGATTAACTTTGACCTTGACCCGAAATTTGTCGACATTTTTCATTTTCGTCGATATCTAGTATTATAAATTATTCATCACACCGAAATGCCTCCAAGGCATCTTTAGGCCTTGACGTCTAGTTATTTTCCAATGTTGTTCATTACCATAATTGCATGTACAAGCTGAATATAAAGCATGATAAATCAGCTGGTGTATATGTTGCATGCTTTGTTCTGCTGTTGTAAGGCTTGGTAATTAGTATTGTTCGATTACTTCAATGGTAATTCAACTTGTGTACGACCATGGAAATATATAACAGAAAGTCAACTGGTTGTGTTCGTTTATTGTTGCTATGCAGCAGTGAATATGGTGAAGGAGACGACTAGATTGCCATGTTTTTTTCATGCAATTATAATAATGATGAGAATTTATAGCCAAGTTTATGTATTTCCAGGACCTAGACAGAAAAAAAGTTCATTAACTTTAGATTTGTGTTTGCTTTTCATGTTGATATATTCATGATATTACATCACTTAGCATAATGCGGTACTTTGAACAGCTTTTTTTTGGCGTTATTAGGTCACGGAAAAAGTTAAATTCAGTGACATTCACTTTGAGGATCAATGTTGTAACTGAATAAGGTACAATTTGTGGCCAGTGATTTACATGGTTATTGCTACCCCACAGGACTTTGAGCGAGAAGCCACGCGACATGTCCGGACGATGTTCGAGGAAATCGATGCTAACATGTTCGAAGGCAATAAGGGCCCTGGTTACTCCCTAGCAACGGAATGCCAGGAGTGGATCCACGCCTTTCCGCACATCAGGTGAGAGCGGTCACGGGTCAGCCGTCTAGACGACCCTGTAGAGTCTGCCGTAGCCAGACGCCACCAGCAGTCACATAAATTTATGATGCATTATGTCTGGTTCCCTGGATCAATCATATCCGTGCCCAAGTTCAGTGATTTCACTCTGGCGGGACTTGAAAAAAAAATCAGAAAAGCTTGCTGTCATGTGTCAAACAGTGATCGATTGTTTGGTGTTTTGTGAGTGTGACAATTAGATATTACTTCCAGGATCCTGGGCAGACAGATTTTACCGCCCCAGGACAAAGGCATCGAAATTATCCCTGGTGACAGCCAGAGAAGTATCCATGGCAACGATCTCATGGATGTCACGGAACATGAGTAAGTGAAGGTTGTCACACAAGGTATTACATAGACAAATCATAGACAAAACTTCCATATATTGTATTTTTCTTGAACAAATATTGGGAACTATATTGAGCATGTTGAGTTAAGTCTATAAATAATACAATGTCATTTGACTCACGATTCAGTGATGAACAGGATAAAGTCAATATAATCTTTTCCTGACTGGGGTTTGTCTTCTGTTTTTTTTGTCTTTTCAGGCAGTAACCTACATATAAAATATTTATTCGACCCAGAAATGTGTAGTGTCAGTCATGCATGCAATACAGTCATATACCTATACACATTTATTTTCAAAACAGCATGGTCCCCTGTGTATATACATGCGAATGTTCCATACAGTACTTTGTACATGCACGACACACGTGTTGCAGACTGTCGGTGCTGGGTCAGGCGGTCCAGCCAAGCAGTCTGCCGCTGTCGTCTCGTCTCGGCTACCCGCCAGGGGGCGACACTCTCTCGCCCCTCGAGGAGGAGATCCTGGAGCAGGACGGCAGCATCGAAGACATCATCGCGCTCGACTTCCGATCCTCGTACGTACAACATCCACATTTCCGTGCGTCAGTCAGCACTTAATGTTTCTAAATTTTATAAACATGCATAAAATATCGTATGTAACTCATTGATCAATATGATATATTGATCAAGTTTTATTCCCAAGAAGTATATGCAATATGATCATCCCCCAAACTTCTTACTCTGGATACTGTGAATTTACTTGATTAGCATTGAGGACTGTCCAAATATAAATCCAATCTCTATTTAATGCAGTATACATACATGTGTCTAACATGTGAATGATGAATCAGAAGGTGTACTTACATGGCCTTCCGTGTCTGTTTTCTGTAGCGAGGATGACCGTCACAGTCACATGACCCACAGACGCAGGAGACGGGGCCTACCTCCCGTCACCCCCCAGGCCTGCGTCAAAGACAACATCATTGGTGCTGCATTTGATTATATTTGGTCAGAAGTAAGTAGCTTGATCTCTGACTGTGTAGGAGAGTCATATTTATGTCATGGAGTTCAATTGCTAAGTGATGTACAAGTTGAGGTTAAATTATTTTGATCTTTCTTGCAGAGTATATCATGGTTAAGAATGATATTGAAGCAGTACGCCATCAATGTTGTGCTAGGTAAGCATAATTATTAAAAACGAAAAGCTTCTAATATACAGTGGTCCCCCTCAGATAAGACCTACCCTTCTGCCACAAAATTAAGGTCTTATCTAAGGAGATGTCTTATTAGAGGAGTTCATTTACATGTTAACGTTATCCTAGCGCCACACGAAATGGTCTTTACAGAGGGGGAAGTCTTTATTGAGTGGGGTCTTATCTGAGGGGGACCACTGTATTAGTATTGGTGGATATAATATATTTGGTCCTCATGCTGGTAGCTAGATTCAAGCCACTGCATGTTCCAGAGGGCGATGTGTTGGGGTCAGAACACCTAGGTTCGGTTGGGATTCCCGGCGTTTTCCATGAGTTTCCCAGTCATGACCAGACCTTCTTACCCAGCCGGGACTCTCAGGACACCAGTCGCCTCAACGAACAGGGGGTAAATTCTTGTCATTCAAGCACAAAATCATTAATGGAAACTGCTTCCACAAAACTCAAAGTATATGCCTGTAATAATAATATATTGGACCTCGCTTGTTTCAGTTGAAGAAAGCTTTAAATCCAACAGAGGGGTTGAAGCTAGATGGTTTACTGACAATCTCCAGTAAAGCTCTACAGAGTCGACTCACAGAGAAATCCTTATTAGGGTAAGTTTTACTGCTTGAATAATTCTGGTTCGTGTGCTGAATTGTTTGATTCACAATTATAAAATGTATACTCTATAACCATGTCAGAACAAGGACAAATTGATAAATTAGTATATCTGTACAAATAATATTCTGTAGAATGTACTAGAATATTCAATATTTCTTTCTTTCTGTGATTTCCTCTGTGCAGTGATCCGATGGAGGGGACGATTGACAGCCGTTACACACTGAAGGTGGATCGCCCACTGCGGCCATCATCCAGCTTCCGGGGTCCTGACTTTGCGCGCCCGGCCAGTGTGCGCGGCGACGCGGTGCGCCAGGTCTCGGCCAGACAGCGTGTCGGCAAACCCCTACCACCGATAGAGGGCCGGGTCAAAACCCCCAGCGTGGTATGTGCGGCTCCAGTCATTAAGTTTGAATCAGTGACATAACAAGTTTAGCATGTGTTTAAAACTACTCAACTTTCTAACTGGGTATCAGAATAGAGTACATGTAGGTATTTTTGACTTGATTGTGATGCAGGAGGACGAGCGCTTGTTGAATGCTGTGGTGCAGGGCAAGGGTATAAACATGACCGGTACCGAGCGCCAGAGTTCACCCCCTCTACCTCCAGCCCGTAATGGAGCCCTACCTCCCCTCCCTCTGGAGCTAGCTACTCAGGAGCTCCCTGCCACCTTCCTCAAGGTCAGTACTCCAAGGTCACACACAAAAGTTTGTTTAACGGGACACTTAGTGGCTGTTTTTGCTATTGATATTTTATGTGTTTATTTCTCTTCGAATTGTTCTCAGGTTTTGTGCTATTATCACAACACATTCATTTCCCAATCACGTATGTTTTTTGCCACATCAGAAAAAGTCCAGGAAGCTTCCTCGTCCACAGTTCCCTCCAAGGTCCAAGCGAGAGTGTAGTTGCTATTTACCTGGGAATTATGACCCAAATCTTGTAGTGATAGGCAAGGCAGTCACACTCCACCCCCGCCCTAAACCACCTCAAAAAGTTAGAATGTTGCCGCCTACTCCTCAAAGGATATTGCCATCTACACCTAAAAAAGCATCCACACTTAGAAGAATGTTGCCGCCAACACCTAAAAAGACAGACAAGACCAAATCTGATCAGCATCCTGTCAGAATCTCACATGAGACTTTGAAACAATTTTCTAAAATAGAAGATGAATACCATTCAGTTCAAAATTGGTCCGTAAGACCAAAAAAATATGATAAAAGCAAATATGAAACACCTATGGACACCATAAACAGACATAACTCCTGGTCTCGCAAAAAGTCCTGCCGAGTCGGGGAAGAAATAGTTCCAGTTCAAACTGTGTCAAAATGTCGAGGTGAGTCTGGTGAAGCTAGACAACTATACCCGATAACATATAAAATATATGACAAAACAAAATATGAAACACCTCCAGTCAAACATAGAAAAAGAACACCTAAAAGTTTCAAAACAGGTCAAGATATCCCACAAGCTCATGAAATATCTATGAAACTCCTCAAAGTAAACACTGGATCAAAAACCCATGACAAGATGAAATGTGATACACCTTCAGTCAAGCATAGGTCGAGAAACCCCCACAATTCCAAGAAAACTATGGATGGAGTACATTCAGTCCAAGATATGGTCCAAACTCATGGAAAGTCCAAGAAAATTCCAGTCAAGGATCAATCATTGTCCAGACAGAGTCGTAAGCTTTCCAGCAGGACTAGAGTTGGATCTGTAAGTCGATGAAGTCTCGCATGGTCTCGGCATGGTGTTTTGACAGACCTGAATGCTCATGGAATTTCCCACTCTGCCTAAGTCTGAACATGTCTTTGAAAAGTATTTCATGCATTTTGTTTGGAGAGAAATGTGTTAAACTGTCCTGACCTTCCAAGTGAAATAAAATGCTTTTCCCATAATTACCGGTAAAAAGTGATGATGCATCATACTAAACAGTCATTTCTTCTAACTTACTTTTGCATCTCCCTTCCCAAATTTTCCATGTTTTTATGGCAACTGAACCATATCGGGCTAATCTCTATCAAAAGTTATCTATTAGCATGATTAACTCGGGCTCTGATTCTTCTGAATAATATGAGTGATATTCGCATATTAGTCCATAGTGACTGGACATGAACCTCAGGTATTTTGATCCCTGTAATATGCATGTCTAACCCATTCCTTCAGCAAGATGCTATGTGCATGTATTCCCATGTTCTGCATTCATGTATATGATACATTATGATTGTACACATTGTTAGGTTTCTTCTACAGGTTACTTACATGTATATTATATGCATGTATCTATTTTCTGATTGGTATACATCAAGGTTGTTTACCTACAGGTATCTTTGACAGTATTACGAAAAAATGGTTCCTTTAAGTCTAAGTTTATGTGACTTAGTATAGCGCTCAAAACTGCAGAGTGCATTCTTTGGCGCTTCACAAGGAGAGGGTTTCATAGGGTTTTATAAGGTTGAACATGTCAAATAAAAATCCACAAACTTTAGCACCAATGCTAGTGTTTTAATGAGTGTACACACTTGATGTTTGTACAGCCGCAGAAGCGGTACCAGCGAGCGAGCAGTGCTGTACACAATGAGAAGGAGACGAGACTGGGCATACACTTGCGGGAGCGAGAGCGTACCGTGATCGGAGTACCATCAGAGAACCGGCCCAGTACGACACACACCACATACAGACACTACGACCGGGTCAGTGTAGCTCTGTACTGATAATGGATGGATTTGTACTATTATATATTCATGATAAATCCCAAAATTACTAGATCTCAGATTATTTGTATCACTGTTATTTTCATGAAATAAATCTTCGATTTCCAGGCAGAAACTCCATTTGGAGTGAACAGACGGTCGTCAACACCGCTGGGCGGCAACTTCAACTCGCTACGGCTGTCCCACAACAACCCAGGTACTACCCTAGTCACTGACATACGCGAGACTTGTCAGGCTGCACTGTACATGGTCGCACCCACAAACACCCTGTACACAAACTGCTCTTCTCGTCAACCAAAATGACGTTAAATTCAGAACTAGATTGAAATAATTATCTATGAAACTTCAAGATTGTGTCTACGTGTGGATTACATATAGTGACAAATATACATCTGTGTAAATACGCACGATTTCACATGTGTAAATTTGAAAAATATTTGCATGACGTCATAATACTGATGCACTAGGATCATCTTGTGAATGATTCCAGTCACACAACATGATATCATATGCACGCGTACTGCCAGAACGATGCACTGTCTGTACTAACTATTGTGTGAATGCACACTAGGTGGCGTTAGTGGCAATTCAGTCAGCGCTAACTTGACCCTGAACATAACGGGCAACAGTATAAACCCCCAAGTGGACGGGCCGGCGGGCATCTCGGAACTGGGCGAGACGGACGACTACGACGACATGATCTCGGCGCCTAAGTGGGGTACGTCAGCCAGGGAAATACTGAAAGGTCCATCGCTATGATGGGAGACAGGTCATAATGGACATGCTTTCAAGTGCACAGTGTATACTGGTGCATGTTGTCATAATGTCACCGTGCATTGCTTGTTTGCTTCTTTTCATTGGCACTGCTTTGAATGCTAACATCTGAACTGTGTACACATGGCAGTCTGTAAAATTTCCAATCTTTTTGTACATCAAAAAGCACACAAATTGTATACACCTATAATCTTATATGTTTCTAAAAACGCACAAAAATATGATTTACAAGTGCCTTATTTTGGTAATACATACAAGTATTGAGACGTTGTGAAATATACAAAATGTTTTATTTTTACATATACTCATTGCATTCAAAGCAAACCTTTGAAGAGTTATTTGAAAATGCTTGTTTCGAATTTACATAGTTATTTTGCTTCGTTGCACAAATCTATTTTGCTTAATTCGTTTGTAGTTTATTGCGCTAATATATTTTATGTTTATACTTGAAGTGTGTTCCATTTCTAGAATTTTGCTTAAGTATGACTCATTTCACTGGTATTTTCTTGTGTTACTCTGTTTGTTGATGTTTGCTTTTGTTGTGACTGCACTTTGACAGAACCCCCGTATAGACGACTAGTACACAGCAGTGTCTTTAGGCACTATGAAGGTATCGTACAACATCGCCACACCTCTTAGTCTTAGTCACCTTACTTTCCACAACTAACCGATTTTTCAGGTCAGCATGGATTAAGCTATATTTCATCCACAGTGGTACTAGTAGTATACTATAAATTTCACACTAATGCTGTACAGATGTTTTAGATAGAGAAATGACCACTTTGTTACCTACTGATTCTTCTATATCTCTTTTATGATGATTTTATGTATATGTTCATTATGTGTATGATGTCACTGCATGCAGTAGTACAATCATGTATGCAGAAGAACTGATGGACAGAATGTATCTTACTGATACATTGGTCAATTTTTGATGACTTTCAATGCATTATGTTGAGTAATTTTAATGTTTAAATATGAACTGTGTGTGTGTTTCATACAAACCTTCAGTAAATATAACTCTTTAGTAAATATTTTGATATCTTTTCTTTCAGGATCGAATCTGCATCCTGGCAGCGGTGTGAGACGGACACGACCCCCTACTTACATCGTTAGGTGATCACGTTGTTATGGTGATTCTTCAGTAGTCACGAGACAATTTTCCAGCTCCTGATTGGTCAATATCAATTGGTCAATCGTGCGCAGACACTGGACAAACACTCCAGTAAATCACCGGGAGTTCATCCCTGTTACCATAGAGATTGAGTTCCATGGAGACGAGATTTGTTACCATGACAACATGAGGCAGGGATTTTACTGTCAAACTGTTATAGTGGTGAGATTTTACGCCACAATACGTCCATGTGATATATACCGGGTCAGATTCTGCTCCGATCCGTTCTCGTTGCCATGGATACAGAGATGATATGAGAGAAGACGTCAGCGTCCGCGGAGGTTGACAGGAATGTATCTGGTGCTCTGTGTGTGTGTGTTTGATTGCTGCTGTATGTTTTGTAGTTGATTGTGAGACACAGCGACCATTCACAGCCAAGTTATGTACCTGTGATATGTTAGATGATGTGCAATAGCCTATACAATGAACTGCAAGAAATTCTACAACTGTCAGTCTCTAGTTATGGGGATCTTCTGACAACCCTGTGCACAATTGCATTGACACGAGATTTAGATGTTCACTGTATTTAGAAAAATTGATATTTCTGTGAAATTTTGGAATTTAATTGTTATTAATGACTTTTAATTGAATTAATGACTGTGAATTAAGACTTCAGTGACAATGTACCTGTCAGATTACTTTGACTTTTCTCTGTTAATGTTAATATATGTTGTCAGTAAATATTAGTTGATATTTGAGGTATGAACTGAATTGTGTGTGCTTTATTATGGTACTGGAAAATAAGTTTGCGTATGGATATATGAGCATGATGAGTCAAATTCCTCCCATAGAATTAATAGAACCTGTTAGGCTGAGTAACTATGCAGTTGAACATATCTGGTATTGTATGTAAAAAATGAAAAAAAAGAAAGAATTTAATGTGAGAACATTTGAAAAATACCTGAAATATAATTTTTTTTTATTTGAATTGCACTGCAGAGATCAATTTTTTTTCTTCGTATTTTGAGATTATCTCAGACAGCCTGAGAGAGAGAGAGATAGTAAACCATGACATGATACTAGAGGCAGCTGAAGAGAAAAATCTATATGCAGGTATTTACAATTATTTGTTATTTTATTATAAATGTTACTTTATTCATTTGAACAGTGAAAACATTTGATTGCACACTATTTTTGCTATCAATAATGAATGAGTCTATGAAGCCAACTCATCACAGACTAGAATATTAATATCTGTAGTATAGAATACTGAACGCATATTGGATTATGATGATTAGATAATATACACATTCCGGTAGTTATCATAATGTTCCCTAGCATTGACAATCACAGTTATCCACGGACAAACAATGTAACTCTGTCAGTGAATGGTCATAATGTATCCATGATGTTCTCTGGTGAAATTTCAGTCCCGAACTTTAGCATCGTCATAGTTGTACTCAGGAATGGCCTTTGTGATGTATGCATGGAAAATAGAAATCATTGTGAATTTTGTAGTAATAAAATCTAATACTTTGAGAAGAGTGTGCCATGAGGCATTTTTGTCGTGTGAATAATAATGGCTGCTGCAAGGTATGAAAGTCATGTATATAGATGCATTGTCATATTTTAAGAATACTTATTTGAATTTTTGGGTCACAATTTTTTGTACATTGTAGACATTTATCAATTATGTGGCATTAAAGATCAGAAAAAATAAATATCTGAAAACCATCTTTAGATGTAATATTGGTGTCTTTGTGTTGCTGTTGGTAACCTACCTGAATACTTCGAGAATGCATTCAAATGTTGTCAAAAATAATAGTGTCAACAAGAGCTAGCCAGGGAGAGAACTAGACATCAAGGCATTAAGATGACTTGGAGGCATATCGGTGTAAAGCATAATTCGAAACGCGCTGAATATTAGATACAAACAAAAAATTCATCATCAATATCCAAAGACATGTTTGTCTAAGACAACAAGTCTGAGAATAATGTCCGTTTAACCCTACGACACACCGTTTCCGAGATATCCACAAAAATGAAAAAATGCCGATTCGGCAACAAAAATCAGGTCAAGGTCATAGTTCATCCTATTAATACCCCTAAAACATATTTGTTTAGGGCCACGGCTCCCAAAATATCATTCATTTTGCTCTACGATGCATTGTTTCTGAGATATCGACGAAAATGAAATATACTGACTGGGCAAAATAAATCAGGTCAAGGTCATAGTGCATCCTATTAATACCCCGAAAATAATGTTCATTTCACTCTACGACGATTCGACTCAGCAAAAAAAAAAATTCAAGTGAAAGCAAAGCTCATTCACAATACTTATGAAACATGTTTGTCTAGGGCCACAAGCCAGAAAATAATGTCAGTATATTGAAGAAAATAAAAAATGCCGACTCGGCGAAAAGGTCGAGGACAAAGTTCATACCTTACGCCCTTAGAAAATTTTTGTCTAGGATGTCGAGTCTGAAAATAACGTCCGTTTCGCTTTACGACACACCATTTACGAGATATCGACGAAAATAAACGTTGACTCAGCAAAAAATTCAAGCCAAGGTCAAATCTCATCCACAATAACCATAAAACATAGCTTGTCTAGGGCCACAAGTCAGAAATAACGTTCGTTTCACTCTACGACGCACCGTTTCCGAGATATTTACGAAAATGAAAAATGCCAACTTGGCAACAAAAATTCAGAGTTCATCCTAGAAACCCACAAGTCATGTTTCTCTAATGCCATGAGTCCGAAAATAATATTCGTTCCACTCTACAATGCAACGTTTCCGAGAAAAATGCCGACTCGGCAGTAAATTTAAGATAAGGTTCATCCTCAATATCCATGAGACATGTTTGTCTGGGGCCATGAGTGCGACAATAATATCCTTTTCGCTCTACAATGCCCTGTTTCCAAGCTAGCAAATGAAAAATGCCTACTCAAAAACCAAAAATGCCGAAAATGAAAATGAAAAATGCCAACTCGGCAAAAAAAAAATTAACTTCATCCTCAATACCCACAAGACGTGTTTCTCTAAGGCCATGTGTCCGAAAGTAACATCCGTTTCGCTCTACACTGCTCCAAGATATCGACGAAAATGAGAAATGCCGACTCAGCAAAAATTTAAGGTCAGGGTCAAAGTTCATCCTCAATATCCATGGGACATGTTTGTCTAAGACCATGAGTCTGAAAATAATATCCATTTCGCCATACAATGCACTGTTTTCGAGATATTAATCAATTGAAAAAGCCTACTCAGCCAAAATATTTAAGTTCAAGATCGAATTTCATTCCTACATGAAACATTGTGATACCATACCACTTAGACGTGTCTAGGGCAACGAATCCGAGAACAGCGTCCGTTTCGCTCTACGATGCATCGTTTCCAAGATATGCAGGAAGCCTCAATGATGACTGGATGAAAACTCTTTCGACCTCTAGGTCAAAGGTCGTTTAGCCATACGACTCGAAACGGGCTCTTCCCTGGTGATACATGGACCTCCATGCTAAGTATTGCAGCCATTGCCTGAAATTGCCTGAATAGTTTTTGAGCTTTCGCGCAGAAACGAAGTCCAAAAACTGACATCGATTTCATCCTCATGAACCTCGTGTCCGGCTCGGATCTGCCGAAATGCCTTAACTCTACTGAGCATTTTATGGGGAAAATTATGTACAGGCTTCAGTCAAATCTGAGGTGTCCTCAGTTTGGCCTTCATTACAGTTTCAAAACCATTTGCCCCTAATGTGGAATTTTGTGGGTAACTTGTTTATATTCACCTGAATTAAAGTCTTAAACAATTCTGTTTAATGTGGAATAAATGTATAATTTAAACTGAAAACAATATCTCCAAAATGGACCATTTTTAGCTTACCGACCCATTAGGGCCGATGAACTATCGTCGTGCCTTTGTGTGTCTGTTCATCCGGGCCTGTAATATTTTTTGACGTGGGGAGTTTTTCTACAAATTTGCAAGAATATAAATTGAGGCAGTATCCAAAAAATATTTTTTGACGTGGGGAGTTTTTCTACAAATTTGCAAGAATATAAATTGAGGCAGTATCCAAAATATATTTTACCTTTTTTTATTGATGAATAAGACTCCTCCTATATACCCCTGTGAAGTGTATAGGTTTCGTTGCCAATTATTTGCTCGATGTGGGTCCAAATGGGACTTTCCCATGTTAAATTCTATGTAATATAATGGGTATTATAATACATAGATAGTACTATGTATTATCTTGAATTTGACTTTTGACCTCATTTTCAAGGTCACAGGACAAAATGGTTAATATCTCGTTTATTATGAACTTCCCAATACGCTTGTAAACAGAGCTTAGACTTGTATTATGAGCATATAGGAAATCGTGTACGGTGGATAGTTGGTGACTTTGAAATTGACCTCGGGTGATCTTGAATGGTGAACTTTACGGTCACGTCTGACATGAAATGTGTAAATTGGCCTGTGCAGACATTTTATCCTCTGTAGATACTGTAGAGCTTACGAATGTGTTATGAGCATATAGGAAGTCATATATCTTAGATCTATCTCTGACCTCAAATGACATTGAGTGGTGAATCTCATGATGGCAGATATATAATTTATGGTTGAAATACGGATATATAGAGAATCATATATGGTGGTGGATCTGTTTGTGACCTTGAACTTGACCTCAGATTGCCTTCAGTATTGAAGTTCAATAGCATTTTGATCTGGGTACGCCGGCAAGCTACAGCAGACTTGGTGCTATGTTTGGCCATTTTAACTAAACAACTTTTCAATAAAACTAGCGAACGTTTCTGAAATATTCTTTATTTATTAACGAATCAGTGCATGTTCTGTTTTCTATATGAAAAAAAAAACATGGGGGTCACCATGCTAATTTTCCTATTATATATTGGCAAAATTGTGAAGAATTTTTGAAAACTTCAGTAAATTTATGTACAATTACCTTTTCTGCGATTATATGGCTGCCTGTAGCGTGAAAATTGTAATTATGAGTTATATGATGAGCACGTATGAAGACATATGATGGATCTTTTGGTGATATTGAATTCGAAACGAAATGAGTGGTGAGTCCTGAGTGGTGAGTCCTTGACTCAGATCAAATCTGAACTATGTAAATAGGCTTTGGATGATCGTCAGTAATCAAACTCACTTACTTGTGGTTAGGTCACCGAGAGATAGAATTCTCGACGATTGAATCAAGTTTTGTAATTTCAGCATGTAGTAAGACCTGTATTTTGCATCTAACGCAGTCTACATATGCTTCCTGCATATTAAAACTGATCCTTTTAGTATTTTGAAAAAAAAACACATTTTGATCAAGATTTTTTCAACTTTGATAACATGTCCTTCAATCGCAATCAGAGTAATTTCAAACGTCTTCTCCTTGAGATCACTTGATGGAATCTTTTGAAATTCTGTATGGTGATATGGGATAGTCTCCAGAAAAACTGATCTTCTCATAATTTTTTTTTGAGGGGAGGGGGGGGGGGGTAAATTTTTGTGTAAATGTTGTGTACTATTAAAAAATTAGCCCAAGGGCTTAGAAAGGTTACCGGACAATATATATTTTAGATATTAGCCTTTTGTCCCGTGACCTTGGAAATGTGGTCATTGTTCAATTCAAGGTCACGAGAATATTCAGCAAATATCATTTCTAGTATGTCCACAATTGATCCCTAAGCTGTTAAGTCGATAATAAGTGAAATATTATTTTGTCCTTTGACCTTAAAAATGAGGTCAAAGGTCGAATTCAAGATCATGGCATTGTTCAGCATATATCATTTTCTATACGTTCAAAATTGATTCCTAAGATATAAAGTCGATAATAGCAAGATATTAGTCATTTCGTGTTGTGACCTTGAAATTTAGGTCAAAGGTTAAATTCAAGGTCACGAGAATAGTATGTATAGTATATCATTTCCTATATGTTCATAATTGATTTATAAGCTGTAAAGTCAATAATAAGCGAGATATTAGCCATTTTGTCATGTGATCTTGAAAATGACGTCAAAGGTCAAATTCAAGGTCACGACAATTTTCAGAATATATCATTTCCTATATGTTCATAATTGATTCCTAAACTGTAAAGTCGATAATAAGCGAGATACATGTATTAGCCATTTTGTCATGTGACCTTGAAGATTAGGTCAAAGATCAAACTCAAGGTCACCAAAAACTAATACAAAAACTAAAAAATACCTGCTCCTCGAAATATTTTTAGGCATAAGATTCGATTGTTAACTTTATAGATAAAAATGCAGACGGCCGACGGACGCAACGTCACGGCAATAGGTTATCGGACCAATGTCCTGTAACCTAAAAAGTCATTTACTTATAATGAGAGCAATTTCTCTTCCAAGATAACTGGATGAATCTCGAAATTTTTCATTGTGATACGGTGGCGGGATAGTCCTATATTTTATAATTTTGTATTTAAAGCAAAAACAAAATTGGTGATTTTCAAACTTTTAAAAAAACTTTGTAAATTTAAAGTGTGTGAATTATTTATAATGAAAAAGAGTGTGTGTACTGCCGTACAGCCCGAAGGGTTGCAGATACAGATGAAGTTTGTATCATGGAAGGATAAGAAATCACCGTTCATTTCTCCGGTAACCTCGCTTGACCCTTGGGCTAATTTCGATTGAACATTTGTATAAGATGTCCATTGAACGCAAAAAAATGAGTATATACAGATGAGGTTTACACTATAAGCACATTTGAATTAAAAGGAAGCCATATCATATAATGAATTTTGTGGAGACGTATAACTTGAGTGCTCAAACTCAGTCAGTTCAACTGTGGAGTTTTAGATCGTTTTCCGAGCATTTATTATGGTGCCAACGGTGCTTTTTCTGGGCGTTGAGCTCATGAACGGCTGCATCCCATTCTGCGATACATGAAACCTAGAAATGAATATTGATAACGTGTTCTGTTCGGGTTACCGACAGCACCTTAATGGTTAATATGGACAATATAGTTAAGGTGTTAATGTTACTGACTCATTCAAAGTTCATGACATATATGCAAATAAAATAGCGCGATAAATGCAAAATATGTGTTCAGCTGAGTATCTCAGTAGACCCACATTCGTTTCTAATTACATTGTACTTAATTGTGCTATCCAAACTGTAGTTGAACTAATAGAACGTAACGACCTATTGAAAAAGTATCTGCAGAAAAAATGTGAGTTTTGTCTAATTTAAAATTTGGAACAGATAATGGATATCATGTAATTGATTGAGTTCAGTACACTTATTTTATATCAGCCATTAGGTATAGTATATTTTCTATCATAAGCCTATGATATGCCTTTCAGTATGGGCATTGAATGTATCCGTGCACAAAAAAGTTTGAAAATGAAGTACATGTAGCCACATTTTAAATCGATTTCAACTATGCATATTAACAATTCAATCATAATACTTCGAATACGATTTACTGCACTTTTGTTTGAAGTACCATGAGTAGTCACACCCATTTCTTCGTCTAAACATTAATTTGGGTTACACCTAATCTTAAAAAAAGATTGAAAAAGAAAGAAAAAGAATGCAAGTCAAAAAAAATTGTCCACTTGTTCTTGCACTCACTTATAGGCGTAAACTGTCGGGCTTTCAGAGGCTGTCTACGGGATGGAGTTCACTTCAGACATCGGGATAAAACAGAGGGAAAGGCACATAACTATTTCATCTTTCTGGACCTTTGTTGCTATGGAGACCGATAAAGCCAGGAAAGAGTGGGTGTATGCGGATCCAAGAAGGAAAGCAAATCCCCAAAATAACTGCAGCTGGCTGGTGGTGTTAATCTCGGCTGGTGGTGTCGTGGCAATCTGTAAGTTTGCTCTCTCACACCAGTCGCTCTGCGGGAACCCACCGTGTACAAACCTTCCCAGAAAACGCAATAAAGAAAAGGCATCTTCTTGATTGGTGCGGCCTGCAGCTGTATACAACCACGCCAGCACATACGATAAGATATCATACCGCGAACTGAAAGGGGTGCTAGAGAGAGAGAGAGAGAGAGAGAGAGAGAGAGAGAGGGCGGGGGGCGGGTCGTATATCTATGTATTTCTAGGAGAACGCGCAGATGCCGACTTGAAGCACTTAGCTTTAACCCCCGGCGGACGTGTTGGTACAGTCAGGCCTCTAGCAGATGCCTGCCGGTCCCTGCTGTTCACAGCGAGATGATATATTGTGTGTGCAGTCTGGAACCGAATGTACCCACTTATCTGGTACCATTTCATTCCTGGCATAAAATGCTTCCGTTTGTCTCAATAAATTCAATAAACACCATTCGCCACAGATGAATATGCCACGATTCATAAAAAACGTAGGCCTATATTTATTCAGAATTCCATTGCAACTATGACGTAAATAATGAAAAATAAAAAAAGAATTGCTGTTTCATACTGAGTTTCAATATTTCGTTGTTCGTGTAATATTAATATTTGTGTAACGAAAATCCAAAATTTGAACCTAATGATCGAATCCTAATTTATGGCCGATGTTGATAAACCAAGCATTATCAGCATAATCGAATACCTTCCTTGTCATTACAGAAAACAAAACAAAAATGCTAATCTGATGGTAAATATTCAGGAATACGGAGTCATTGGATCGCTCAAAACTATTGATCAAGAACGTTGCCTTGAGTGATGCCAAAACCGCCAAGTGCCTACCTTCCCTACACCTAGCTGTTTCTGACCAGAAATATCAGCCATCATGAACCGAAAATCCCAAAAGTTCGAAAACAATATGGGTTCCATTTTCCACAATTATATTCATGGATATTCATAAATGATTCCCAATAGATAATTGAGCAATTTGATGCAATTTTTCGATGCAATCAAAGTACGTACCGTAATAAAATTATTGACTGTTAACTATGCTTTACTTCCAATTTCCTTCATGTTTGTGAAAAATAATACCTCTGCTCAAAATATATTTGTGATTACTGGATGTCTAGACAACAACCAGATCTCTTTCTAAATTGTTTTTATACCAGCCACAACCACAACATCCACGTTTTCACTCGTTTTATTCTGTGTCTACAACTTACTTATAATCTAAAGAGAAAATTCAGCACAATACCTGGTGATTATTAATAGTTCTACACACAGGAGCAGACTAGGATATTTTACATGTTTTCGTGCTATAGGAAATATCTGGCGGTAAGGAAACATGACCGCGAGCACTAGGAAAAGGGTTAAAATCTGTTTTTGCGTTTCTTGTAGCAACATTTTTGCATAGTTAATTTAGTCTCAGCTTTGATTAGACGTGCATTGCGGTGTGTGTTTTGTTTACATTTTTTTTTGTAATCCAATTCCATATTTATCAAAATATTCCATTTCCAATCAACGTGCTGGTTGCTTGATAGCTTTTCATTAACATTTCATGAAATCAACAATAAAATGGAACAGTCAGATATTTATTTGGTAACAACATTGTGCATTACCAGAAATACATAAAGAGAGGTGGATTTTTTTGGATGATTGACCTTGGATGATGTGACAAGTCTTTTACACATTCGAACCATTTAATTCAATAAATTATATCAGTTCGTCATTTATATAACTACAAAAATTCTTAAACGATAACTTGTTTGTTGGCTCACATTCCTAGGTGCAAGAACAATCCTTTCTGAACGCTAAAGCTGATGAATTTTTTGTGCTAACAGAAGTTTTCTGCTGCCTTCAATCGTTCGTGTTTATCACCTACACCACACAAGGCAGCCGGTGGGATGATCCGGTACAGCGGACCAGCGGCACCTGGCAAAAACTCACCATAGCAACCTTGCTGTTTCGTTTAATTAGCAGCAAACATCAAAACATTTGACGTGGGCAGCTGCCGCGCCGTTCAGTTTGATATCAGTCAAAGCGTGCTGATACCGGACTTGGCACGAACTGAACATTTCTATAATTCCTTTCAATCGCAGAGCTATGGACCAGAAATAGAAAAACAAGTATTGTTAAATGATAAAAACGAAATATTCTGATCGAGATGTCGAAATATACTATATGTATTAATAATACGATGCGTGGTTCAGTAACCTACAGTTGCATGGTATTCTTCATTCGTAGTTCTACTTTCATCACATGGAAACTATTTCCGTACGTATGTATATCATTCGCATGCCTTCCCTCATTTTATAGCCGGCATACATTTGAATTAGTTGACTTATAGACAATAATAACTCTTAAAATACATGAAATAGGGCCGGAGAATCAGTTATGTTTGATCACTCCATTAATCCTTTTTCATGGTATATCAAAAGGCAGTTTCCTTTTCACTGCATTCCTGTTTTCACAACGGACATAAGGATGGGCTCCGTGTATTACATGTGACCAGAAATACAGCTCTGGTTATGTATTTCTGGTGTGAGCCACATTTTCATTTCTTTATAATGTAAACGCTATATGAAATAAATATAGGTAGACATAAACAAAGTGTTACAAAACAGTAAGTCTAACGTTGTTCCTCGCAAAACGTGGTAATGAGATCGTAGCAAAACGTGGTAATGGGATCGTAATAAAACGTGGTAATGGGATATCTGTATAATATCGTGGAGTCATGGATATTATCAATGTGATGAAGCACAGCTACGGAAGAAAATAAACAGGGTCACGGTTCCCCAAACCAAACCACAAATTTTATATAGCAGAATGATCACATATGTCACTTTTATTAAAAAGAATGATCATTTTCTGACAATCAACAATGACGTTTAATAAACAAACGAAGACCTGGTTGGCAATCCTTGATGTCTATACACCTTCATGGTAAATTCTTACGTCATGTGCAACTAGATCTACGTATGACTGTTTAACTGGTATCTTTCAATTTCGGGACTTTTCATATGCAGTCCATGCTTGAGATAAGAATATCAGACATCAATTGTAAATGGTCAAACTCAATTCCAATGGTGATGCTTTTTATGTGGATGTAGTTTTTTGTAGCATACATGAACAATATTAACTAACCGTCATCGCACATTGGACCAAATCACATTGAACAACCATTCCCTCGTTTGATCTTTTCTAACACGTGCTTCTAATTCCAAAAGGACTAGATGAATTTATATTTATTTTTATAATCAAATTGTGTAGGCCTATCTAAATTATTTCTAACAACAACGCCAGTATGATTTTTACCTGAAGAATTCGGCCAGTGACATGTTTATTGCTGCGAAGGTCACTCAGTAAATTGGCGTTGGGGGGAAATAGGTGAAGATTGCTGGAAGGGTAACGATTTTATGAAATTGTTTGATTCGATCTCCCCCACATCTGGCTATGTGAGTTGCAATAACAGCCATCAGCTGTGAATAACTCGGCAACAGCAGGGATCGGGTGCTATGGATTCGGGCGGCTAATCTAGCACAAAGCGCTCACTGGCGTATATCGGATCCATGGCATGCAGGATCCCCGGATTTGCAAATAGACCTGGTACGGGGTTTACCCACGCCACAGACTCGTGTGTGGGGGAGAACTGTGAAATGGGGGAGACATTTCCTGGCGTCCCAGGATAAACATTCACAAGATTCTGGATCCGTGAAGCGTGCCACGTTGGATCTACCGCCACCCCCATTCCTTCGATCTCCAAATCCCCGGCGCCCTCCAACTCCCATTCACAAGGTAGAGATACTGAAGTATTCCTGGCAGTACTGAACCCCGGGATGTGCGGTTAGGAGAGCCCGCTATCCGCCTGCCCATATTTGGCAGCTGCCAGAACCAGCCGTACGCTGCACGGGTACTGCAAGGCCCTGCTCCATGCTCCACGAACTGCCGCACCGAGCTACAATGGCTCCATGGACCCAGCAGGGAACAAGGCGGGCAATGTTTTATTTCTAGGATGGTAACCGGCAATGCTGGACAGATGTGCAGCAGCTATGTATATGATTAACCAAAGCGCCTGGGTTGGGTGGGGGATACAATGTTCCGGATAGATAGCTAGGATGTGTGGTACTTACCAAAGGATTATTGCATATTCTAAAACCATGGGCGATATTGCCAGGGTTCATTGCCTGCCGATTTCGCCTCCATCTCGCTCCCCCATTGTTCTTAGTTTACTTCGCCCCCACCTCGCTCATTGCAAACGAATGAAGAAAGTATTAGTAGGTAAAAATAATGACTACTGTGAGAGACATTCCAGGGCTGGCCTAGCTGGACAGCTGGTGGCCATAGACGGGCTGCTGTAGTTGTCTGACCCAGGAGAGTTGGTGGGCGGGGGTATGCTTGGCCTTCATCCACATCAATCAGAATAACCCGAAATAAGAAATCAAACGAGTACAAACCGCTGATAATTTTCAAAGTGTATTAAAGAAAAAAATCCTTGTTATTGCATTCTTGGCTGTTCGTGATGTCAATCGCGATAACAAAAATGTCTTTAGTTTCTACTGTTCTGTTCTGGTTAGTTCATCTCGGACACGTTGCATTCCCTAGTCTGAAGACATATCAAGTTACCGGCCCTATCCTCAATACCCTGCACAAGATTTAGGCCTAGAGTATTTGTGGGATATCGTGGCTCTCAAAAGCAAGATGCAATTTACCTATACCAAGAACAGGGTGTCGATTTCCTACGTATTCCAGTACAAGATCACATTGGCCTGAAATTTATGGAGTATAACTGAAGCAATTGTGGATATTCTGTCAAAATCATCCCATCTCTGTTTTCGTTGAAAAAAAACCCCGTATTTTTCTGACTAATCTTATAGTCTTTCACATATTAAATATCTGGTGAATTGCATCACCACCTCTTTGTTCAATCGAAATGGTCATTAAAACGAGGTCATCTATTAAATTCAGTTGAACCAAGCCTGTATAGAATTGCATAGGTCGTTATGTAATCATGTCAAGGTCTCCAGTTAGGAGTCCATTCTGGATCAACAACGATCGATATGCCATGCTGACAGAATTGGTTACACCTGGCGCCAACCGCCTGCAAGAGGATCCCCCCATGCCAGGCCTGGCTGTCCACGGGGGCCAAAGGTGCACAGTGGTAATTCTGGATCTCGGTCTATAAGGAGTCTTCCCTACAGACACCAGGCCCATGAAATCCTAGATCATTGATCCCTTAGTCCAACTAGAAGCCACTAGCTCATTGGACGCCATTTTCACCGGGATTGGTATTCGACCAATAAGAATCCCTCTTACATTGACTCGTGGAGCGGCCCTATCCCTGAGTCGGTGCTATAAAAGCCCGCGCTTTATCCGAGGGATTCAGAACGGCTTTTGATCGTAAGTTGAGCATGTTGGTTCGTGCAGTGTTCACTCGGTGTTATCTGCTTTGCAATGCATTATGCATGAATAAGCCACAGCTATTTTGATATGTTACTTGCAATGAACCAGAAAATGGACTGAAAACGCAATTGGAATTATACATTCCAAAATATTTGCAAACGACCTGGATATTGCAAATACCTGGATAAAATAGTTGGATATCTATGATGATCGACGGAACGAATTACTTGCATGTATTTGCTGTGTTCTTCCAATATTGGAAATACTTTTTGAGAGTGCCACAGTATTGGATGTATACATACGTTTGCATTGGATTTTTCACCTTGATTCACGACAACCTTCCACTCACCCGAGATTTGCTCTGTTGCCTCCGTGATTCGCGACAACTACCTTATTTTTTTTGTGTTTGCATGAATATTCATGATAATTGTAATTCTTTTTCGGACAGCCACCTTTTTTTCTCTCACCTGATCACCATTTCAATGTCTGTACCCATATCACACGTTTCCACTCTCTGTGCAGTATACTTGCACCAACCCATCTCACACCCTCGATCCCACACATTCTATATCCCGAGACACGCATGTTCCCGCCCGAGTTTTGTTTGCACTCGTTCCCCCCTTGCCGTACACACACGCGGCTGTTCCGCGATCATTGCTCGATGTCTGAAGGAAACCTGTTTGTATATTCCAGGTTCCGATCTAGTGCTGTTCTGGGGCTTCCACTCGGTTCTCAGCTGGAACATAGAACATCGTCTGTCAGATTTTCCCTTTTTTAATTTCGAACTTGGACAACAGCACCACCAAACAAGATGGCGAAGAACATCCACGCTGATGATCCCGACTTCAAATACCTGCTGTACGACCCTAAGCTCCTGATGGAGGAGCAGGCTCAGCCCTTCGACGGCAAGAAGAACTGCTGGATCGTCGACCAGAAGGAGAGCTACCTCAAGGCCGAGATCATAAGCACCAAGGGTGACGATGTTACCGTCATCACTGAGAAGATGGACGTAAGTTTGCTACTACCTATTCTATCTTGTACAATGTGCAACTAGTACCATAAAAAACCGAAAATGTTTGTGTAAACGTGTAAACAATGCAGTATATATCCAGTATTGCATATGACACTTGAATCTGATATAGGCCCTACTTCGGCGTCGCGCTATTTAAAAAATTCCGATTCGATCAAACAGATAGTGTTTTATGTCAGTCATTCAAAGTCATCTCTGGTTGACATTTCCCGTCTTTGTTTGCAGGAGAGGACGGTCAAGAAGGACACCATCCAACAGATGAACCCGCCTAAGTTCGAGAAGCTCGATGACATGGCTAACCTGACCTACTTGAACGAGGCCTCCGTCTTGTACAACTTGAAAGCCAGATACACTGCTCAGCTCATCTACGTGAGTACACCCAAGTGTCTGATCCTGGTGCTAATTAAAGCCGTTATGAAGTACAGCCGTGTGTAGAGTTCTGCGTTCGCAGTGCGGAATGACGTTTACTTAGTGAACGTAGAAACATATCTATGTTATTGCAAAGTTCATACGAAGCCCATGGAAATAGAACATACGAACATGCACACTGCTTATAAACTAAAAATGATAGAGCTAAAGTGTTGTATGGATATTTCTTCGAAATTCAGCATTTTTTTAAAGGAAATAAGATGATGAGTTGGGGACAAAAGTAAGAGTATACGGCAGAGAAAAAAGCAACGATAGAAACTGTTATGGCCGTGTGGGCAGTTTGTATATTGTCAGGAATGATGTTTGAAATAATCAAACAAAGTGATCAGCACTACGAACACAATTCAAAAGTGGTATACACCCCCTCCCCCCTGATTAGGGGCTGTATCTGGTACAATTCGAGGGGCGACAGCAATCTAATGGATTACAATAATATTTTGTAGAGTATAATTATATGCGAACAATATGGAACATGCCAGGGACACTATATATGTATAGAGGTTAAAATGGTGTGGATTTTGAACGATGAGATTTAGAGTGATGTACTCTGGCAGAAACGAAAGGCTAAAGGTAATAGCCTGTAGGTATCGATCCAGGGATCAATAACCGATCGATCGCTGAGCGTACGAGCGTACAGCAGCATATCCCCGAAACTCGAGTCGTACAGTGACGTCAGTCAGGCAAGCAGGCAGCTGCCACATATATAGTCATGGCAGCGGTACTGCTGGTGTATCCCGGCCCAGGCAGCCGTGCTATAAATACACCGGGCCTGGCTCGACACAACCAGCCGGCCTCTGCTTATGGCAGCAGGCAACAGCAATGGGCCATGGCTGTACATGCCAACAGCAAGGAACATTGGCTGCTCGTATATATAGCCTCAGCCCAGAACGCAATGTATTTTAAATAGTCTTGTATAGTTTTTGTACATCGAAGTTGTCCGTACATGTAAATACTGACTGTTGTACAGTACATTAGCGATGAAAAATCGAACAGATAATATATTCCCGTATGTTAGCAACCATTAAGTAATAATATGATTTATAGCTGAATGTTCATCAGTGTCAAAATATTAAGAAAATATCATAGCTTTACTTTTTCTCGGTAGCCTGTGGATAATATCGCAGTACCATTTCATAGTCATTGGACAATAGAACATTATCGAGTGTTTTAATCCATTTATATGGAAATTGAATGAATAGAATAAAGCCTAATACAGATCGCTTATTTATCAATGATATCGATGTGACAAAGTTCGAAAAAGAAAACTGAAGAGGGACATTGCGTGTTTGCAGACATACTCTGGCCTGTTCTGTGTGGCCATCAACCCCTACAGAAGACTGCCCATCTACACCCAAAATGTCATCCAGAAGTACAAGGGCAAGAAGAGGAACGAGATGCCTCCCCATCTCTTCTCCATCGCCGACAACGCTTACAGGAACATGCTCCAGGGTAAATAATAGCATCCCTCCTCGGACGGAATACAGCAGAGTAGTGTTGTTCGTCTTCACTTAGATTGTGTGAATCACCTGTAAACACTGTCACTATTTTCTGACGTTTACGTAATTGCAGATCGTGAGCATCAGTCCATTCTGGTCACGTAAGTAACAAGCCGATAAACAGTGAATAATTTTTGATATTTTGCCTCCGACATCATGCAACATCTTGTTAAAACTTGTATGCCAAGATAACACAATTTGTGATGAACTATTTTGCGAAAAATATTGAAGATGCAATAACAAAGTGCAACATCTACCACAGAGGAGAGTCTGGAGCCGGAAAGACCGAGAACACCAAGAAAGTTATCTCATACTTTGCTCAGGTGGCCGCCGGCTCAAGCAAAAAGGAAGACACCAAGGTACATATAAAACCAGTTTTGTACATATATATGCCAATTATCCAATAAGGAATAAGGAATTAGCACGATCAATATAATTGGAAATTAAATATTAGCAATGCACGCAATAATAATTTAGCGAGTTTATGCCCAAATAATTGCGATACGTTGTTTTATGCATATGATGTATACATGTTTACGATACATTTTTCACTTGTGATTTTGAAATGCAATTATATTTGCTTTAATATCATGATGTTTATATGTTTATTGAATATCACACATTTATATTGGTAGATGAATAACATACTCAATTGCGCGATAAAAGAACCGATTTAGGGCGTTTAGGAAAACTGATTTTATGAGCTAATCTGTCGCCTTGTCTTTCGTTTATTGTATCAAAATATGACTTTATATATTTTCTAATGGAAATTTGTCTTTTTATTTCTTTTTGTTTCCTTCTTCTGTTTCTGAAATATACCTCTTACTTTTTAACACTCCATTTCTACCATTACATCGTTTTATTCTTTAAATATCCGATGTTCACAATACATGATATGAAATCCTGGTCGTCCGCCAAACGTTACATTCTCGCGTGAAAATCCGATACCATTCTCTCACCCTACTCTATCCTCGACCGACTTCCCCGAATATATGGAACCTCGAACCATGAATTCCTGAATAAATAAATGAACCATCGCCGGTGACAAACGAACCATCCTAACCAACAATATATAATTACTCCGTGATGACCATCTCGGCCCCCATCGACACCGTCCTCAACTCGACCCTTTTCTCTTCACGTCATCTCGCCCCATCGATATTGTCCCGTTTGGACCCTCACTCTCACATCCATCATCTCGTCCCTTCGACACGGTCCCGTATGGACCTCTTCTCTCCTGACACTACCCCTCCCCCCTTCTGATACCCCGACCTCTCTGCTGCATAAAGGAAAAGGACGAAGGATCCCTGGAAGACAGAATCGTCAAGGCCAACCCCGTACTTGAGGCCTATGGCAATGCCAAAACTATCAGGAACAACAACTCCTCCAGATTCGTAAGTGGATGACCCCAGGGTGCGTGTGAACCACACCTCCGTATGCCGGGTACTGCTCCTCACCCCCCCCCCCCACCAGCTCCGTCAGTTCACCTGGAATTGCCACATCGTCATGTCGGTATTATCTTTGCAACGGGTAGAACCCAAAAAGCATCACTTTTGTCACGTCACAGTCGATGACGAAAGTGATAGTGACCCAGAACACACCCCACGATAGATTTGATATCGTTTTGTTAGTGATTTCCCTTCCACACGTAAGATTTGATATCACCAAACCACACCCTATAGGTATGAAGCGTGTGTCCCAAATCATTGCTCCAGAGCAATGATCCATTTGTAGTGAGTAATGCGTGCGTGTTGTGATTTCACTCGATACCCACAAAACACCCCGTCCATACACATACACACCCACATCGCCTTCTCTCCTACACGTACAGCTCCAGCGCCAAGGTAGGTCCGTGTCAGACAGGTCCGGAGAAACACGGTAGCCATAGGTATTACAACTCTATATGTGTGTGGTCCTACAGGAACAAGACAAAGGATCACTAGAGGACAGAATTGTACAGGCCAATCCAGTACTTGAGGCCTATGGTAACGCCAAGACGATCCGAAACAACAACTCTTCCCGATTTGTAAGAAAAAACGAGCCCTCTTGGTTCATTCCATTGCATGTCCTACGACTCAGTCCAGACCCCATATCGAGTGATTCTCTCTCTACCATCCCTCTGGGATACCTTCCGGACACTTCCCGGACTTTCACCAGTGGTCACTTTGTGTACCGAGGACTCTGCCCCACCCTCCCTTTCCGTCTCCGATACCCCGCTCGTCCACAAGTCTGCTCCTTAAAGACGACAGTCCCCATATCTCTTATACCATACACACTGTTACCCAAACCATGAAAATAAACTTATCTGGTTCTGTGCCAGGTAACTTTCATAATTTTCTACACCAATTATCCCCGATCGAACCACTCTCAACCCCAATATTTCGTCTTGGAAACAAGAGAAACATTATTTTGCCGTGATATTTTCTTCTCGAATCTGTTTGACCCCCCAGAATTCACAGTCAACCTTGGAACCATTTCCACACATTCTACGATCACTTCCCGAGTTCACGTCCATACGAGTGTTCCTCAACCCAAAAAAACCTTTGATCTCGAACCGACCATAATTACAAGTTGTGTGCTGAGAATTCCGTTTACTCTTCATCTATAAAACCCATGAGATTTCCACCAATTTCACCCTCCCTATACATACCATTTTCCATCTATATGTATCAGAATATCCAGAACATAGGTAAGTGGGTATTTGAATGTGTGTTAGTGGAAAGAAACCGTTGAAAAGAAATCACTGATGATCAATCAGTGGAAAGAAACCAATCTCCTGTTTTCTCGTGTTCTCTCTCCTCAACCTCCGCTGCCCTACATGCGACATCCTCTTCATTCGTCAACGATAGAGTTTGCAAATGAGACTATGTCACATACCACGTGTGGACCCTTCTCCGAAACCACCCCCTGATCTGACACGTGTTCACTTCCCAGGACACGTATTCAGTCATTTCTACAGAAATGTCCACATTCTGTTGTACTCAACGATTTCCTGACCTCCTGCGGTACAACTCTATATCACTTTGACAATTCCTCGTAACCGTTTGGAAGTTGGAGAAATATATCAACACATACCTTGAACACCTCCCACAACATTATCCCGAGTGATTTCTGACGAATGCCCCACCTCACACACCGTTATTGACACTCGGCACAGGTAATTGTTAGATTGTGCAGAACCTGTCTCTTCCTATGCTAATCCTGACTTGTGTGTACCGGCCTCCAGGGCGGCGATGAAGGATCGCTGGAAGATCAAATCATCCAAGCCAATCCAGTCCTAGAGGCGTACGGTAACGCAAAGACCATTCGAAACAACAATTCCTCGCGATTTGTAAGATTTATCAAGTTTTCCCCCAACTGCATGCTCTGAGTGGACAAACCGGGGTTGTATAAATACATGTAGAACTATTCCCCTTCCTTGCGTTGCGTGTGAACCTCGACAAACGTGAGTTCTAGAATCCAGATTGGTTTGGTGTCATGAGTGTATACAAAATGGAATTCTTCATCTGTGCAGTTGTGTGGACTGATTAAGATACACCATCTATCTACCCGAACTATCTAATTCCACATTATCCTACAGGTGTGTGCTCAACCCATAGATCATAATGGACTATTCTATTTCTATATCCTCATCCGACCATATCTCTTCCTTTCCAAGCCACATATATTTGTGACAATCACCTGTAGAGGCCTCACTGGTAAGATGAGTGCTCTCTGTGCTTCAGTTCTGTCACAACTGATATGTTGTTGATGTTACACCCTTCCATCTCTGAACAGGTCTAAACAACACCAGGACCCAACCCGAAGTGCATGGGTAGCTCATGATGAAGTGAATCACATGAAGAACAATGTATTTCCAGAGTGCGTGTGGTTGATATACCAGAATTTCTGTACTGGAGAGAATGTACCTATCTATGATCTTTGATGACACCACAACACCCGTGTGACACTCTCCCCTCGAGTGACCCCTTAATTATCATATTCAAATGTGAACAAATCTGGTGACCGGACTGTCATCATCAAATACACCACCCTTGCAGGAGAATTTTGCAGTGAAAACCTACTCTTGCGAGAACTGGTACCCCAACCCCGAACCTGAGTGTGATACTAGTATATTCCAACCTGACATGTCAAAGCAGGGCCGCTTTGACCAAAACACTTTCTTCCCAAACTAACACACTGTTTTGTATTATCTTTCTGCGTGCTGCACCCGTCCGTGTTCAGGGTGATGCTGGAAGCTTGGAAGATCAAATCATCCAAGCCAATCCAGTTCTTGAGGCCTACGGTAACGCAAAGACCATTCGAAACAACAACTCTTCACGATTCGTAAGATTTGTCAATCGGTTAACCGAGTGCATGGTTTGACCTCACAACGACCGTCTGATTCAGGAGTATTTCTGATGTTTTTCTGCCGAGTGCATACCCACAACACCCCTTAAGTTATTCCCCCAAAGACTCTCTTTTCCCTGTGACTCGATAGTAGAAGTACCCTAGACCAACTGCGTGACATCCCCTCGTGTGCGGTGCTCTAGAACCAAGTGTGAACCGATATGATAAAATCATGTCTGACCAGTGCAATAACAGCATATACCTCTTTCTCTGTTCGTCTTCTTCTTCCACCCTATAGTTCATTCATCTTACTGAAATCAACACGTGTTCCATACCCTGGTCACCACTGAGAACTCATGTACCGTAACCAGTACATATTCTCTTTCAGAACACCCCGTGTTTCTCCACTTTGTCCTCTTTCATCAAGAACATGTAGATGCCACGAGCTTGTGAACCTTTGCTCCTATACAAGTACTCTATTTCTGCACCCACTTGTGAGTGACCCCTTTATACCCGACCTGGCGCATATATCACTGACGTCACAGAGGAACGGTATAGGTTTGACGTGAACCTTTTCTCCCCCGTGTGTTGTGTGCAGTGCAATGGTGCGAGATGCACCACTCATTCTATTCACCATCCCAGGGAAACGGAACAATCTACCTCCCTTCCCTATACCCGTGTTATATTCCACCCCTGATCTTACCTACCTGTTCACCCCAGGATCCGTCAAACGTAAACGTCGGCACACTAGAGGACCAAATCATTCAGGCCAATCCTGTACTGGAGGCATACGGTAATGCCAAGACCATAAGAAACAACAACTCGTCCAGATTTGTAAGTTTTGAAACCTAACACCGAATGAGGTAAAATGTAAATGTTCTCAAGGGGTCTTGGTACATACTATTTTGGTTGTTAAGTATATATTACGTTGATGCTACAATATATTCCCTATGCCCACATCTGTTCTGCATGCTCTTCTTTCATGTCCTGTCACCAAACCTCAAACCTTCCAAATCTTATTTCGTGCACTTGAATTGAAGTACTTTTTTCAAAAAATATCAACGAATGGAAACATTGTTTCTACTAAAGATAACAAAAGCAACTTCAGCTTTGTAATTTTTCAAATGAATAGAAAGTTTAATTCAAGTGTCACATATACACACTCATAGAGACTGGTTTCAAATATCAATATGTACATGTCAGTAATGTGTAATTAGTGAGAGAGAGTTCAAATCTGACCCGGGCTATCTCAAGGTAAGAGAAACACGTTCCCTGCAATTTTTAAATGAGATGTTTATACGTTTGTTCTATGTTCAGTATACACACAACCTTTCCCTATCATATATGAATATATGTACATGTCTATCCCAAATATTATTTATGATTTGTCATGGAATATATGATCGTTTTAGTACTTTGTTTAATTATTGCTTTATCCCTTATATGTCTTATACTGTTGGCATTTATGAATGAGTTCGGATATTTTATGATATACTATCTGGATATATAAATATTTATATATATATATATAATTTAATAATTATACATATTATCATAATTATTAAATATATATTTTCCAAACAATTGATAGCAACTACGGGTCAATCTTAATTGTGAATATCCAATTATATCTTCAAACTTGTCTTGAATTGTAGGGAAAGTTCATCCGTATCCACTTCGGTCCCAATGGCAAAATCGCCGGAGCTGATATTGAAACCTGTAAGTAGTAACAGGTATACTTGGATTATCTTCCGCATTCCCGAATAGACGTATTTCATTTTTTTCTGCACATGAATGTGAATAATGTACACGCTGTGAAAATATATATATATACCAATATTGATTTATTTTGGCTGTCTCGCCGTGTGGATGACATTAATATTATCACCAGCTAAATGCTAGACATTAATTTCAAACACGGCGAGGTATCCGACATGATTAAAATGTGTGGATTAATGAACAGATCTGTTGGAGAAATCTCGAGTAACTTTCCAACAGAGCAAAGAACGTGACTACCACATTTTTTATTACCTCCTCTCAAAGGGATTTGCTCATCATGGTAAGAGTGTACTGTTGATGTGTTCCCATCGACTTGACAACCCACAACTTGCGATCACTACGTCGGAGCTACATTTAATGAGTAGAATTTCACTCCGAATAAAACACCAAATTTATGGTTCACACGAGGACTGTCAAGTCGACCCGGGATATCATCAGTCGCCAAAATGTCCAAGAGACATGGAGGCTTATCTATACCTAAATACTGTTAAAAATATTAACGCCATCGTCTGCTTAAAATAACTATTTCAGACCTATTGGAGAAGTCTCGTATTACTTACCAACAGCCTGGTCTTGAGAGAAATTATCATATTTTCTACTGGCTTCTGTCCGAAAGATACCCTGAATACTATGGTAAGGTGTGATGCATAAAGCCAAATCCCGGCCTTCCCCATGTCCTATTTAAACATCCCCAGATTCTTCCAAAGTCATCCTTGTATTGTCAAATAAACTGCAAACAAAATACCAGAACGTACCTTAATCAGTTTGTTAATCTGAATATATATCGATCTCGATTCAATTACCTGTCTTCATTTTGGAATTTCTCCGTTTTTTGATCTTCGTATTGAAATTGTTATTACGTTTAATTGTTCGCTAAGGCACCGTTTACTTTGGAAATGAATTCTCACAATGCGAACAAATGAGTTCATTATTGGGCAGTACGTTATTCTGCCACGACTGACTTTTCTGACCGTATCCGTCACTGCTCCTCCAGAGAAGCTGCTGGTGCAGCCAGACCCCGGCCTCTACTTCTTCATCAACCAGGGTTGTCTGACCGTAGACAACATGGACGATCCCGAGGAGATGCAGATTGTCGACGTATGTAAAGCTCTACATCATTCAGAAAACAAATCTCCCACGTTTGCTGTGTGTTTGCTGTCCCGGACCAGAGCCGAGAAACTTCGAAGACATGATCACTGTTAGCTACTCTTTCCCATCTCATGTTTGCTGTGATTTTGCCTTGTTCTCTCCGTCGAAATTGACAGAGACAACGACTGTCAATTTGGAAAAAAAAATAGTAGCTCCACGGTCTTTTTGCATGGCGTGTGATTTCCTCAGTGATAGTTTGGGCAGTTACCGTTAAGGCTGCCCAAATTGAATCCGAACCACCATTTTCAGCTGGAATGTCATCGACTCTGAATGTTTGAAGTGTTCACATGTATACATACCGTATGTACGTATTCACCTTTCAATTAGATTCCCATTTTGCAGTGCTTGACAAATGCATTGAGTATCGGTCTCAATGAATAGATTGTGTGTATATGTTCTCCCTCCCCCGAACAATCCTTGTAAACCCAACTCCCTTCCCATCGTCTGTTCTCGTCGCCTGATGAGAAGAGAACGAATTCTCTAAATGCACCACATCTTACCTACCATGGCATGTCTGGACCACTTGGTGTGCGCATGTCTGATGCCGTGTGGTCTGTCTGTGTCCCCGACAGAAAAACTCCTCGTCACGCCTGATCCGGCCTTGTACCATTTTATCAACCAAGGCGTTCTTTATGTGGAAGACATAAATGATGAGGAGGAAATGAAATTAACCGACGTATGTAACGGAAACTTTCCGCATGATACGTACCTTGAGATATTTCAATGGACTAAATTGCTATATCTATCTTCTAGCGTTTACGCCAATTGTAGTGTTGAGTGTTGTTGCAAAACTATTCATTCATTTTGCGTTGATTTATATCACAAACAGGAGGCTTTCGGTGTTCTGGGCTTCACGACGGACGAGAAGATGGGAATGTACAAATGTACTTGTGCTACTTTGCACTTCGGCGAAATGAAGTTCAAGCAGAGGCCAAGAGAGGAGCAGGCCGAGGCTGATGGCACATCTGGTTGGTGATCCTACACTCATCATCCAGCGAATATACTATGACTCTGTGAATATATTAACTATTGTCAATATATTTGCTTTACGACAGAGGCCGAGAAGGTTGCCTTCCTTCTGGGAGTCAACGCTGGCGACTTGCTCAAGTCCCTGCTCAAGCCCAAGGTCAAGGTCGGTAACGACTATGTGACGAAGGGTCAGACCAAGGACCAGGTGGTCTACGCCGTAGCTGCTCTGGCCAAGTGCCTCTACGCCAAGATGTTCAACTGGCTGGTGGCCCGTGTCAACAAGACCCTCGACACCAAGAACAAGAGGCAGTACTTCATCGGTGTACTGGATATCGCCGGTTTCGAGATCTTCGACGTGAGTCATTCATTTGGTCAGGCAATGAGGTAGAATACAGAAACTCTCATTATGATGTGTGACGGTCTCATCTACATCACTCGATATTAACTGACCGACTGACATTTTCATTCCAGTACAACACGTTCGAGCAGCTGTGTATTAACTACACGAACGAGAGGCTGCAGCAGTTCTTCAACCACCACATGTTCGTGCTGGAGCAGGAGGAGTACAAGAAGGAAGGCATCCAGTGGGACTTCATTGACTTCGGTATGGACTTGCAGGCCTGCATCGACCTGATTGAGAAGGTGAGTCATGATACTTGGGTATGATCATCAGATCTCAACGTCCCAACATTCCACGTATTCAACAAGTTTATATAATATATTGTTATTTGGTCGACAGCCTATGGGTATCCTGTCCATCCTTGAGGAAGAGTGTATGTTCCCCAAAGCCTCTGACAAGACTTTCTTGGCCAAGCTTTATGAGAACCACATGGGCAAGACCCAACAATTCGGCAAACCCAAGCCGAGCAAGAAGACAAAGCACGAGCCCCATTTCGAGATCTACCACTACGCCGGAACTGTAAGTCTTCGGCTTCCCATCTAGGATGATTTGCTGCGCAAGGATTACATAAAAAATCGCTGTATGATACTTTTTGGATGAGCATCCCTGTCTTCATGATGATCTCTGCTTTAGGTGGGCTATAACACGGCTGGCTGGCTCGACAAGAACAAGGATCCCATCAACGACACTGTTGTCCAGCTGCTCCAGGCCTCCAAGGAGCCCCTCGTATCCGTCTTCTTCCAGGAAATGGGCGCCGCCGGTAAATACTCGACAATTACTTGTAGTGACTGCATTTTTGACAATCTGATCGTTACTCGATTGCAATATTGGATACCGTTTGTAACTATTTCCAGAGGCTGCCGGTGGTGCCAAGAAGAAGAAGAAGGGTGGTGCCTTCGCCACGATCTCCGCCACTCACAAAGTCAGTATATGGACCACATGCCTGAATGAAAGAAGTTGACTTACATTTCTGAATTACGTGTTAATGCTGGACAAAAGTTACACACATTTATGTCAATCGATCAAGTTATATCACGAATCAGCTTGGTTGTACTGTGGCTCCTATCTGCCGAGGTTTTGAGAATTTTTTTTGCGACTTGAAATAATTGTGTTCGTGAACATATTACACACAGTTTGGCCCTTTTCTCGAGAAATCTTCGGCAGATACAAGGCACCATGTTGTACATGTAGCTTCACCATTTTCCAGTTTGATCTGATGGCCGATTGTGGATATTATGCGCCTTTGTGTATCTGTGACATTTTCAACAGCCCCCAAAATGATGTACTCCCCACGTCGTGCTGATTTATGAATATAACGTATTGCAAATGACTAGTATATTCATCTCGTGTTTCACCCAAACAGGAGCAACTGCATAAGCTTATGCACAACTTGTACACTACGCATCCCCACTTTGTGCGTTGTATCATCCCCAACGAGCAGAAACAGCCAGGTAAAGCGAGAGACCACCCCATACGTCCCACAACAACTTCACACTCCCAAAACAACCTGTCGTCCAGGCCCTGTCTCGCAGGCCCAGCACCTCTTACATGTTCTCATGTACCACATTAATTAATTAGTCGTCCCCACACCTAATTGTTTTCTCATTCCATTCTTTCCTATTTCCTCTCAGCTACTAAACGGACTATAGCAACCTTTTTCCGTCCACCCACCTCAGCTGACCAGACGAGGTGCATATCTCTCTTGGTCACCTCGCATGTCCTTGCCACAGGAGCTCGGCGACTCAGCGACTCTCAACTAATCCCAGATACCACCCTTCATATCTGCCGAACAATCATTAAAGTGTACATCACCAGAAAAACATATTCGACAATCTACAAGGTCAAGATATATGTGACCACACTTCCTGACACAAAAATAGTCGAGCTGTAGTCGAAATTATTAGTTATGCTTTATTGGTTGTCGGCGGTCAGTAATACGGTGTACGTTTCTTGACCCATTCTGTCTTCAGGGAGCTTATGTAGAGAATCGAATGGTGCATGGGACACGACGTATTGTGTATACAGCATGCATAGGTCGCAAGAAATAAGTTCTGTCTTTGTTGTGTTTTCACACAGGAACAGCTACATAAGCTTATGCATAACTTATACAACACACATCCTCACTTTGTGAGATGTATTATCCCTAACGAAGAGAAGGCACCAGGTAAATTTGTGGAACATTATTATAAGCACACGGTGTAGTTTTTCTGTCCGTACACTGTATGGCGAATTTATGCATTTGTGCCATAATACGCACACAAAGAAAAGCTTATTTATTAAAATATGCAGAGCAGTGCGCAGGGCTTTTAAGCATTATGATGTAATGAAATTACGGCAGCGTAAAGAGAAACGCCTGCATGCCAGCTTCTGAAACAGGCTTTGACATTGGCATTTGATTTATTCAACATGCTGATCATAGTTGTGCGTGTGTGCTACTAGTAACACGCTAGTAACAAGCAGGCATTCACAGGCTCGGAATGTTCTACATTTCTGAAAATTATCATCATTTTTTTTTGGCAAATAGTATCAACTTTATACCGCATGACTAATCTTCTATGGGTTGAGAATATTACTTTATGTTGCATGAGTGGTCATTGATCAATGTGTGAGTACTGCTTCACTCACCGTTATCTGCCATTCTATAGGTGCTGGCTGTTATGTAAAGGTATCTGTTTAAAGTCTGTAGATTTCTCTTCACCATTGTCACTTTAATGTCCACGTACTACTCGCTTAGATATTGATACGGTGTGGGTAACACTTCGTGCATGACACATTTCCCAAATTAATCCATATACCCAATCCTCGATATCACTTTTAAGTATTCTATTTTGCCATATAATTACATTATATGTTTTTTACTTCATATAATGTTAACTTAAATAAAATAAATATTCGTAATGTATATATAGATAAATTAAGATGATTATATGTACATTCAGATACATGTCAATAATAATGTCTAATGTTCTCTTCCTCAGTGTGTTTGAATATATTAATTGTTATTGAATCAATGTGATTTAATGAGATATAATGATAAGGATAAAGATTTGAATATTTTAAGCTTAAGTATCCTTCGCATAACTGTAATATATGGAATTCGTACGAAATATGGTTAATTGCTGTACCACTAAGATATATTTGAATTGAAATTGTTACTATGCACATGGTCGTACATAACACACACGCCACATCCTCACTCCAACACACCACAAATCTCGAAACGTGTACCATATATATATATATATATATACATGTATTTGTATAATGTAACACAATGAGGTAGCTGATGGTTTTGCCTTTCATGACAGGTTTAATTGACTCGCACCTTGTCATGCACCAGCTCACTTGCAATGGTGTGCTTGAGGGAATCCGTATCTGCAAAAAGGGTTTCCCTAACAGGATTGTTTTCTCCGAATTCAAGCAGAGGTTGGTAAGGGTGTTACCCCCGCCTAGCCGTCCACGTGCCCGTCCCTACGGCTGACCAGCCCAAGTGTGGGGTCCGTGTTTCCCACCACCCAACCCGCTCAGGCAAAGAAAATACTCCTATCTGTTGCCTTGCCTCCAGTCCATCCGACCCTGAACCAGGTCTCGACAGTCAGTCGTCCTCCCTAGCGTGATCTCTCCAAATGTTTGACATTACGTTCTGAGCAAGCTTTCTTTGGAAGTGAAAACCCTATTTGAGGTGCTGGTGAATGATGTTGAGGAAATTGTTGTGTTGTCAAATGGATAAGGACATTCAGTTATTTGTTCAGCTTAAAATAGTTTAATCTTTTCAGTCACCTCAATTGACCGTATATCCGGAAAAAATGCAACACAATTTCTGATATGTTCATAGCTGTTTTGACATTTGAAACGCCCACTTAGGCGAGTGAGTGATTGGAAACCAAAAGGTGTGTTGGGGAAAATTGTCGTGACGTGACGAGTGACTTTGTGTGTCGGAGTGTGCAGTCTTATATGTATAGGAACTCCTTGGTCCTTGCATATCCAGCAACTTAGTCATTTCAGATTAAGATTGCGTTGAATCAAATCCTCTTTCACAAGCGTGTGCAAATCTGTTTCTTCCCTTGTGAACTGTTTTTTTTTCATGAGAAGGCGTGTGTAGATCAGCTATATTCTTACGAATACAGCAAAACCACCCACCACCATAATTCAAACAAACACCACACACATCCCAACCTAAGCTCTTCTCAACATCACTCCACGTGACCAGTACGACCTAGCCCAGTGTCTACCTTCCCTGACCGTCCGCTGGGACTGCCTTCTGTCTTCCAGGCCTGATCGACTCCCACCTTGTATTGCACCAGTTGCAATGTAACGGTGTACTTGAAGGTATCCGTATCTGCCGAAAAGGATTCCCTAACAGGATCATCTATTCAGAGTTCAAACAGAGGTTTGTTACGTGAACAAAACCGTGTGATCCAACCACCAACCACCAACCTACCAACCACCTCTCGAGACCAGGATCTCTCCTGTTCCAGAGTGATCCATTATCTATTCCATTTCTCTTCCAGTTTTCCAGACTGAGTACAATTTTCAAGTTTGACCCTTCCCCACCACAGAAAAAAAAAGATTTGTGTCCAGACTTGAAACCCCAAACTTTTTTCACCTCCACGATCTTTTCACCCATCCCATTTCGATGGGTTTTCATCAATCAAGCGTGACCCCGTGTGACATCACTTGCTGGCGGTAAACCAACCGAGTACGACGGTATAGATAAACTGGATTGCCTGCCAACCAGGGTTTTTTTTCTGGGAACCATGTGACCTGTCTACACAGCGAACTGTGAAGAAAACACCCAATTGAACTAACATAAGACCATCTCAGTGCCACTGTTAACAATCCAGACCTCAACGGTGATGGAAACGATTGTTACACCTCTCATCTTCCGAATAATGCAGTGTTCTTTCTTTCTTTACACCTCACATCATCTGACCATGAACCATATTTTCATGGCCCGGACATTCTCTCTCTACCACACAAACTTCACTGCCACCACCATATCCCAACACCCGACTATTCCACCACCTGTCACCTACGTCTACCACGCGACATGGCAAACTACGACCACCACCAGTCTCTGACCTAGCGAGCCGTGCACCCTCTTTACCCCATCCCCTCCTCACTTCCAGGGTTAATTGAGGCCGGGTTGGTACTACATCAGCTCCGATGTAACGGTGTACTGGAAGGTATCCGTATCTGTCGTAAAGGATTCCCTAACAGGATCGTCTATTCTGATTTCAAGCAGAGGTTTGTTACCACGCTTGTAGACAAACGAGGCGCTTGGACAAACATCTTATGCTTTAATTCCTTTTATGAATAACAATGCCAAACTAAGTAAAGAAACAGACAGTTATTAAAATGGAGCGCTACAATGTATGCAGTCCATGTCTCCAAGAGAATTTTACTCCTTATCCTTCACATATCCTCTTTATTTTCTCCCACAGATACACCATCTTAGCCCCCAACTCCGTGCCCCAGGGCTTCGTTGACGGCAAGGTCGTGACTGAGAAGGTACTGACTGCTCTCCAGCTGGACAACAATGAATACAGGCTCGGCCATACCAAAGTGTTCTTCCGTGCTGGTGTGCTCGGTAGGCTCGAGGACATGCGTGACGAGCGTCTGTCCAAGATCATCTCCAACTTCCAGGCCCACATCCGTGGTTACCTGATGAGGAAGAACTATTCCAAACTGCAGGACCAGAGGTAAGACGAGCAGCAAATATAGGCGTTGACCAGTATACTCTTCACATAATAATGTTGTTTTATATAGAATGAGCAGTATCGACTAATCCAATCATTTGTCTTGCAGAGTTGGCCTGACTGTCATCCAGCGCAACATCCGCCGTTGGTTGACACTGAAGAACTGGCAGTGGTGGAAACTGTACACACGCGTCAAGCCTCTGCTCAGCATCGCCCGTCAGGAGGACGAGATGAAGCTGAAGGAGGAGGAGCTCGAGAAGACCAAGGAAGAGCTTGCCAAGTGCGAGAAGATCAAGAAGGAGCTGGAAGAACAGAACGTCGTGCTTCTTCAGCAGAAGAACGATATGTTCCTCACTCTGCAGGCCGAGCAAGACAGCTTGGTTGACGCCGAGGAGAGAATTACCCAGCTCATCTCCCAGAAGGCCGACTTTGAGGAACAGCTGAAGGAGTTGGAGGACCGTCTTGGGGATGAGGAGGGAGCCTACGAGGAGCTGGAAGGCCAGAAGAAGAAGCTGGAAGACGACTGCGAGAACATGAAGAAGGACATCGAAGATCTCCAGCTAAACCTGCAGAAGGCCGAGCAGGACAAGCAGAGCAAGGACAACCAGATCAGGACCTTGAACGAGGAGATGGCCCGCCAGGATGAGCAGCTCGCCAAGCTGACCAAGGAGAAGAAGAACCTGGATGAGACCGGCAAGAAGCTGGCTGAGGACCTCGCGGCTGAGGAGGACAAAGTCAACCACCTCAACAAACTCAAACAGAAGCTCGAGCAGAACATCGATGATGTATGTAGTCCTTACGACTTGACCCATAATTTACTTACACGAGTGTCAAAAAATATATATTTACTATTCCAAACAATCGTAAATGATGATTGATTAATTACCCTTTACAGCTTGAGGATAACCTTGAGCGTGAGAAGAAGCAGCGCGCTGATGTTGAGAAGGCCAAGAGGAAGGTTGAAACCGACCTGAAGATGACCCAGGAAACCGTCGAGGACCTGGAGCGCGTCAAGCGAGAGCTGGAAGAGAATGTCCGCAGGTCAGTATGGTTCGGCTTCAATAGGTTCCATGCAAACCAATCCTGCCATGTTCTATGTTTAGGCTGCCAGGTAAATACGAACAACCTTGTACGAGGAATGCCACTCTGAGGCAGATTGTTGATGTTTTAATCTAATAAAACGGCAGGATGATCTATCGGTTCAGCGGAATAGTTCAGTATCAGAAGTTAATTCCCTAAAGATAACGGATTGGTAATTAGGTTATATTGAGTGCCACTTGAACGTCATCCACACTACGTGTGCAGAATACAACCACGAGTAATATACATACGTCATATTACATACTTTCAGGAAGGACATGGAGATCAGCAAGTTGAACAGCAACCTGGAGGATGAACAGAGCTTGGTCGCTCAGCTCCAGAAGAAAATCAAGGAACTCATGGTGAGTCATGACGAGAGATTGGGGAAAGGCATAATAATTGGTTCCCATTGATGTAGCGAAATTTACACCGTCTATCCAGACAAAAATATAGATACACTTTCCTTCATACAATACTTTACACACATTTCCAATAACCACTACGAGATATACCAGCAACATTTTCAAGACAAGAACAACCGGTATTATATGGGAAAGCATTGTTATAGTCAGAAGAAAGTACTACTGAAGGACACCCATCGTTAAGCAATCAACACAAATCGTTTTTTAGCTCTAGAAAACCAAGGCAAATGTATGCAGGAAAATGTGGGTATTGAAAGGGAACTGGAATCTGTTTCTTAACGCTGCTCCAGACAGGCGCGCTTAGCAGCCAGAAAGGAATTCCTTCGAGGAAAAGTTGCGGCCGTCTGTTCTAGACCACAGGCATGGCTGACGTGGCCAAAAATGGCAGCGGTGCTACAGTATCTCTCCGGATCTCTGTGCGGGATTGTTTGTTTCCAGGAGCTGTCAGAAGCATCCAAGGAGAACATTAGGGAGGGGGAGCAGCAAGGGAAGCGGGCTGGGGAGGGGGTGGATACAATGTAAATCAGTGTAGTTCTGGATGGTTTCTTCTCCTCAACATGGCCATGTTTTATTCGGCCCAGATTACAACCAGCCAAAAATCTTCATCATACCTATGACGGATAGTTCGGATCATGTTATATATTTGTATTACTATGTATGCAATGAAATACAGATAAAATAATGAAAGAAAGTAAGCAATGATATTTCATTAGATATTCCCCTCTTACTAACCAACATTCTGGTGATAGTTTTTATGCTGTTGATGTTTGATGAAGGTATCCATGCCTCTTCAGGCATGCGGTCGTAAATTTCGGGAAGGTTTTGAACATTAAAACATGATTGTTGTTGTTGTGATTTAAGAGCATCGTTTCATTGCACACGTAACCGAACGGTTAGTCAGCCCGACGATGTTTTATTCCAGAGAGAGAAAAGTGATCTGGATCTGGAATGTTGGGTCTTCTTAAAGATTCCAGACTTAACCATTTTCACATTTCGGACTGGACCACAGTCAGACACCATCGTTCTCGTCTTTGGACCTGCTTTTCTGGCGAATGGTTCACGAGTGTAACTACTCAGTAGGCCTAAAGCACAAGAACAAAAATTATAGCATTAAGAATTATGGTCGGAACATCATGCTGTGATTTGAATGGAGCATACGTACAAAGCAGTCGGGGTAAATCTGCACTTATATTTACGGCGTAATGTAAATTCGGAAAGACAAGACATCTGAGTTAGTTCTGCTTCCTCTTCATTGGATCGTCTTCGCAAACAGTAAATGAAGTAAACAATGGCTGATATGTATGAGGATTATGACTGTGAAGTGCGTAACGTTGAGGAGAATATCCGGAACCACCCTATGGTCTCCAGGAACAGGGTGGAACCGAGAGTTGACCTCAAGAAACTCAGCGCCAGAAGTCGTGAGGTCATACGTCAAACTTTCGACTTAGGTTTCGTTGCTCCTGTTCTGCGAGATATGTACGATGTAGGTTTCCTACATTTGTGTTGTTGATTGCCACCAAGACCCCCGAACTGTTGGCTAATATAACTTCAACCACCAGAATACAACCACCAAGACACATAACCGTTATTCACGGCGAAAATCCCTAATATACATGAAATTAAACAATAACAAACATGCACATAACCCACCGCATGTTGGTATCTTTTCCATGATATCTCATTGATTCGTGTGTTGTTTTCCGCCAGGCCCGCATTGAGGAGCTGGAGGAGGAACTCGAGGCCGAGAGAGCCGCCAGATCCAAGGTTAGTTTACTTCTTACTCGTGTATGACAAATGCAATAGTTGTTAGACCCCCCCTCAACCTCGTGTATTTATACTCACCATATAAATGGACTAAGATTAAAATGCATTGTGTTCATTGACAGGTCGAGAAGCAGCGTGCTGAACTGGCTCGTGAGCTCGATGAGTTGGGTGAGCGTCTGGATGAGGCCGGTGGCGCTACCCAGGCTCAGGTAAAGTCCCATTTCGTACAACACATATCGAGATCTTCACACTTGTGTACCTCAGCTTAGTGCGAGAGCGCCCAAGATGTAGGTTTAAGCTAGTGACACTTGTGTTCTGGCTGATAGGTTGAGGTGAACAAGAAGCGCGAGTCCGAGCTGCAGAAGCTCCGCCGTGATCTGGAGGAGCAACAGCTTCAGAACGAGCAGACCGTCGCCAGCCTTCGCAAGAAGCAGAACGATGCCGTTAACGAGCTCTCCGACCAGGTCGACCAGCTCCAGAAAGTCAAGGCCAAGTAAGTATCACTTTCTTCATAGACCTGTGTTTGTTAAGACAATATACATCACAATATGTAATAATGCATAATAAGAGGTGGCTCAACAGAACTAGGAATAATGAAAGTATATGCACCAGCGCCAGTTCATTCATATGATTTCTTTGAAACATTACAGGATCGACAAGGAGAAGAACCATTTCAAGGCTGAATGTGATGACCTCCAGGGTCAGCTTGAGCACATCCAGAAGGGCAAGGTACAGTATATTGTTGTGATAAAAGCACGTGGAAGCAAGAAACATAGAATAAAAATGAACGTTTTCACATTTTCTGAGAGCAACTTCAACAATTTGATTTCGGTTCTACAGGGCAATGCCGACAAGCTGTCCAAGCAGCTCGAGTCTCAGCTCGGTGATGCCAACAGCAAACTGGACGAGTGCACACGTAACATCCAGGACCTGGAGAGCCAGAAGAGCCGCATGGGGGCCGAGAACTCTGACCTTGTCCGTCAACTGGAGGAGGCGGAGAGCCAACTGAACCAGCTCAACAAGGCCAAGCAAAACCTCAGCAAGCAGTTGGAGGAGGTCAAGGCCAACCTGGAGGAGGAGAGCCGCATGCGATCAAAGCTCCAGGGTGAGAACCGCAACCTTCTTGGTGACTGCGACCAGCTGCGTGAACAGCTGGAGGAGGAGCAGGAGGGCCGTGGTGACCTCCAGCGCTTGCTCACCAAGGCCAACAACGAGATCCAGGTCTGGAGGCAGAAGTTCGAGTCTGGTGAGGGCGGTGTCCGCTCTGAGGAGCTTGACGATCTCAAGAGGAAGTACAACGCCAAGCTGCAGGATATGGAGAGCCAGCTGGATGCTGCTATGTCCAAGGCCAGCTCTCTCGACAAGGCAAAGAACAGGCTCGCAGGCGAACTCGAGGACGTTATGATCGAAATGGAGAGGTCACAGGCAATCGCTTCTCAAGCCGAGAAGAGACAGCGCCAGTTCGACAAGACCATCGACGAATGGAAGCGCCGTGTCACCGACTTGCAGGCTGAGTTGGACAACGCCAACAAGGAATCCCGTGGCAATGCTGCTGAAGTTTACAAACTGAGGGCTCAGTTGGATGAGGTTCATGAGACCATCGAAGCTCTGAGGAGAGAGAACAAAAATCTGTCTGGTAAGTAGATTTCTTCGAAGTATCTGTGGTCATTGATATTTCATGACCTTGAAAACAATGCCTAACCTATTCTATTTTCTTTCAGAGGAGATCCACGACTTGACCGACCAATTGAGCGACGGTGGCCGCTCAGTCCACGAGTTGGAGAAGTCTCGCAAGCGTCTGGAGCTGGAGAAGGAAGAGCTGCAATCCGCCCTCGAGGAGGCTGAGGCTGCTCTTGAGCAGGAGGAAGCCAAGGTGCAGCGCGCTCAGCTCGAGATCTCCGCCATTCGCCAGGACATTGACAGGCGTCTGGCAGAGAAGGAGGAGGAGTTCGAGGCCACGCGGTATGTGGATTTTTTTTGCTTTCACACTGCACATGTCTCGCATTTTGATACTGGAAGGACACAATCATGTTGTTTTAAATTTTCTGTTTACAGCAAGAACCACCAGCGTGCCCTTGACTCCATGCAGGCCAGTCTTGAGGCTGAGACCCGCGGCAAGGCTGAGGCTCTCCGCATGAAGAAGAAGCTTGAGCAGGACATCAACGAGCTCGAGGTTGCCTTGGATGGTGCCAACCGGGGTCGTGCTGAGGCCGAGAAGAACATCAAGAAATACCAACAGCAGCTGCGCGAGATGCAGGTGCAGATCGAGGATGAACAACGCGCCCGTGATGAAGCCCGCGAACAGTACGCTTCCTCTGAGCGCCGATCAAACGCCCTGGCCGGTGAGATCGAGGAGCTGAGGACCCAGCTGGAGGCTGCCGAGCGTGCCCGCAAAGCTGCCGAGAGCGAGCTGCACGAGGCTAGCGACCGTGTGTCAGAACTCGCCACACAGAACTCATCCCTGGCCGGAGCCAAGAGGAAGCTTGAGACTGATGTCCAGGCCATGCAGGTCAGTGGTCATGCGCTTGTCAAGTCAATAATGCCTGAGTGATAATAGTCTTTCTTTATTGTTGTCTCATTTAAATAGTGAATAAAACAACATTTTGTTCACTTCTTTTTCAGACTGATCTGGAGGACCAGGCATCTGAGCTGAAGGCTGCCGAGGACCAAGCCAAGAAGGCAATGGGTGATGCTGCTCGCCTCGCTGAGGAGCTTCGACAAGAACAGGAACACGCTGGCCACGTAGAGAAACTCCGCCGCACATCCGAGTCCCAGGTCAAGGAGCTGCAGATCCGTCTGGACGAGTCCGAGGCTAACGCCATGAAGGGTGGCAAGAAGATTATCCAGAAACTGGAGTCCCGCGTGCGCGAACTCGAGGTTGAACTTGACAATGAGCAGCGCCGTCACGCCGAAACATCCAAAGGTCTCCGCAAGCAGGATCGACGCCTCAAGGAGCTGGCTTTCCAGGCTGACGAGGACCGCAAGGCCCAGGACAGACTCCAGGAGATGATCGACAAACTCCAACAGAAGATCAAGACTTACAAGAGACAGGTCGAGGAGGCGGTAAGTGTTGATCCTGAGTCGTCTACCAGCCTTACATTAGTACGTGAACTCTTGTGAATAGTAACTTTTTTGTGGATTAGTAACTGTTGGTTTGTTTGGATCACATATAGGAGGAGATCGCTGCTATCAACCTGGCCAAGTACCGCAAGGTGCAGCACGACCTGGAGGAGGCAGAGGAGCGCGCAGACATGGCTGAGAACACACTATCCAAGCTTCGCGCCAAGAATCGCAGCTCAGTGTCCGCCACTAGGACCACCGGAGTATGTATTCATCTGATAGGTTGTAATCAAAAGCAACTTGTAAAGCACAATTTAATACATGAATAATTATTTTGATCTACATGTTCGATGTTGTGATTGTGTGAAATGCCCCTGAAGCTATAGAAGAACGATCACGTAGGTATTCCCGTAGGTTGGAATAATGTCATCCTGAAATTTGTCATTGCTGCACCAGAAAGTATCTCCCAGCCCACTAATGGATACTTCTGTACTCCCCGAACAGGCTGCCGGAGTCGGCCGCGCCTCGTCTAGAACAAGGCGTACCTCTGCCGATAGGGATTAGGTCAATGTAGTTTATTGAAACAATTTCAGGTAAAGCTGTCTCCCAGATTGCAAGACGCCATAGATTTCGCAGTCACTCGTGTTTGTTATTTTTTAGTTTTTGGTTTTGTTTTCAAATTTCTCGCCCGTAGAATACACAGATTCCCCAATATTTTATGCACTTCTCCTGCGATGGACGCATGCGTACTTAGGACACGCTGCATGACGTTTGATATTTACAGGTTCCGGACGCAGCTTCTAGGCATCATCGTCTCGCACGCATTAGTGACATTCGTTACAAAACTTTGTTTTGTGACGGTCGCTGTTAATTGAATAACACTGTTACTTTGCAGTAGTTAGAGAAGCAGCTGACTGGAAAGCGCCAATGCGGTTTGCATGCACCCAAATTGCGTACATGCTAAAAAGTCAGAATAATATTGGCGTTTAGCGTGGCTCGCATTTATGTCCAAAGCCCTAATCACATACAGAATCCTAATACAGAGCTGTAATATTTTATTTCCTGAAGGGAATTAAGGTTACGGTCAAAGAATCCAGAAGTTAAATACATGAGTAAGTCATGACAGACAATTTAGGCACGGTTTGTCCTCTGTGGTTTGGACCTGATGAAACCAGCACCTGCAACCCACAAATGTCATCGTTATCTGTAATTTTCCGAATTTCATTTGCCAAGTATTTGTTTGCATTATCGTCTGAACTCTAAAATCCCATCTTTGTACCATTGGGTTTGCGATGTATCTCTCTCAATTTCAACAACCTCTAAACGTAATCCAGTACACATTGGGTTGTTGTGTTATCCACGTGACAGTGGCTGTCCAATCATAACCCAGATCGAAAACCACGTGTCTCTAATTACCCAATCAAAATATCTCCATGTGAACATAACAAACTACTTTCTGCCATATTTATTCAACTATGTGTTTCATAATCTCCTGATCTATTTTTTTTTACAATATCATTTATTGATGTGCAATACAGTTTTATTTCCGTTTGGTGTGCTATTTTTATACACACTTTTGTTAATTAACGAGCTCCATCTCTTGTTGCCACTAATGTTTTTGTGATGTGGTAATACCAAGTTACTTTCAAATTGCACGGAATCCCTTTTCAAATCATTGTTCCCCATTTAATTTTGCAATGATTTTCATATGTTAAATCGTGTGTACGATGTACTGAGATCAATTGATATTGAACAAGTACCAAGCATAAACAATTCAGAGCGATCGAAACCGTAGAATGATCACCTTTCTTTGATCACAGTAGACGCAGATAATAATAAGCAAAAGTATACTGCAGTGGAAATTGTCGAAGTCCACGCATATTTTAGAAACGAAATAAATGCTTTCAGTTCATTTTTTAGTTATGGTTACATGGAATAATAACCAATTCTCTCCTCTTGTTATTGCAGTCTTACGGAGTCGGACAAGGAAACGCCCCCAGTATGTATGATAGCCGCAATATCGCTTCTAGGACCCTACGAGGATCAAACTCCGCTCTGAACCAGTCGGCCCACCGCTACTCCAACGTGCCCACCAATGGGGGAGTCTATTACGACGACGGGGAAATGTAGACCACCACCACCCTCACCAGTAACACATGCATGACTTTCTGTAGAACACGTGATCAGAAGCAGCCCCATGATGTTTGGTTAACGATTTCCCAAAGCGCTTGTAATGTATATGATTAATATACACGTATGTATACATCATTGTATATTTCTCTATGTATCAGCCTGTACGCGGATCGTACGTTAAAGTCACCGCAATCAAACCAACATTATTAGGCGTCCATGATGTTTAGAATTGTGTATATATATTTCGAGACGCTAGCTTTATCCTATTATGTAGTTTTACATGTGTATACACCTGTAGACGTATTTATGTACGGGAATGGGAACTGAAATCTAAAGACCGTGTGAGCACTCTGGCAGCAGGATGAATAATAATAGGTACTTAACTCGGACTATCTGACAGACCAATTCGGAAAGCTGAGAACCAAGCGAAAGAACCGAGAAATGAATATCTTAAAATATAACGACTTGGCACTGTTTTAGAATCGAGTGAAGTGTTACCAATCTTTCTTGTAAAGGTCAACTTCAAGGTCATTTATCGTATGATAATGTCTTTGATTTTCAAGAAGGCTAGGCGAGATTTGTTGTCTTTGTTGCTGTTATTTTATATTATTATAATTTGGTTGGTGTTTATTTACTCCTATTGGAGCAATACAAACATGACATTTTGACGCCAAAATTGTGACCAATCACGCTCCGATATGCCGTGTGATGTCATTCCATTGGAGTTGTAAGGAAACTTTCCATATCTGTGTTGTCTTTGGTGTAGTGAGCCGAATAACACCCCTATTGGTGGGAAAATCGCACAGTGTCCCCATTAAAAATATTCTTGCAGTTAACGATAAAAATGCAGTTTTGTTTTGTATGAGGTACAATTAAAATACTAGCGGTGTTCGAAATGAATCACTAAATATTGTGTACTGATATTGAAATGTTGATGTGGTTGCCCACTATTTCATGGATCAAATAAAATAGATCTGTTTATTATGTTACTCAGCGTTTTATGTCTACTAGTCTGTATTTCATTGTGAAAAGAAACAAAAAAAACCCCTAGGGAAATGCACATACACTGCAAATGTTATTTTCACACGAACAATTTCATCCACGAGCAAACAACACTGAATCACATAGCTAGGCCTATTACACCCACACGACAAACTTCCATTCTTTGAGTTATCGTGATCAGGGAGGTTGTAAAGCTATGTAGTTGGTGAAACGGTCGAAGATTGCAAAATATATTCGATGATACAGAACCAATACACCCTCCAAAATACGCCCTGGTGGCTGCAGTGAAGCTTGAACACAGACCTTAAAGATACTCCTCTGTTTCCATGGTTTATATACCAATAAGCACGTGAGCGCAATTTTCACTAACAGAGAAAAACATTCTAGCGGAAAAAACAAGAAACTACTTATGTCACTCTAAATTTCAAAAAAGTATCCGCTTGAGAACAAACCATGAACGAACCAACAGTTTCAAGTTTTGAGATTTTAACAGCAACTTCACCAAGATAATGTGTTTTCAAGCTTGATATCAAAATTGTAGCAGATAGGAACACGATCATTTTATAATTTTGGCGAGTACGATCCATGTCAATGATGTTATCGCCAGTATGCACAGAACACGTGATGTGAAATCTACAAATTCAAGAACAGGAATATGTTTAAAGAAAATATCATAACACATACATGCACAGCTGGGATGATTGTTTTGTGATGACGACGTCCTGTTCCACCATGTGGCGACGATGTCTTGTTGATCTAGTAGATATATGACGTGACTGTAGAGCAAATGCAACGAAGGCCATGTAAAGAGTGGAATTATGATGGAGGGGGGCGAAGGGTACATTAATCATTAATGCAGTAGGGCTGAATTACGATTTCCACGTTGAATAAGACATCTCAACGATTCGATATTAGAATATTTTCTCGGGAAAACAGATATATATCCCCGATAAGATACTAAGAGCTGAATTAAAACTTACAACTGGTTCCAATACTACGTTGGCAATACGGCCAAAGAGAGATACGGCTGCCCTATGACCAATTTCACAACTCGTTCCTGGGGGCGTGCATGTACCCAGATGTGTCTGATTTGTTTTTCATGTCCAATGCTCTACGGGTTAAAGTACTAGTAACATGACGTGGACTTATCACATCGACCTGAGCAAAATGGTCTTTGCGGCATGTCAATATCACTATCCGTTCGAAAGTTACAACTGCCAATTCCGACACTACATTACAGAAATGTTTAAGCAATTCATTAATATGTAAATTAGATGTTAATGAGAATTTATGACGTCATGAGGGAGACAAATTTTAATTATTATATTTTAGGCCATGAAATAATGATTCTTATTGAAGGTTCTGACGATTTGATTAGTGCATATTGTTATATACCACAAATAGTCAATATCCACACAAACTGTACTGTTGCTATGGTTATCAGTCCTTCCCTAGAGCCGTATAGTTAACCATGGTTGTCATGGCCATTAACTGCCAAGTCAAAATATCTGCAGACTTTGTGTCCATTATTTAAGAATTAAATTAATATAGTGCTCGAGTCGGAACCGGAACCGAGTCGGAACCGTTATTTGTGCATACCCTATTCTAAATGGGTTTCTGGCCCTAGCATACCAGGTTCCTGGTTGCCTTGACAACAAAATGAAAACACTGATTATTCATATTGAACACTCTATACAATGAGTTTTCATGAATGATCATAACATTAAATGAATTGATCAAAACATAAAAAAAATTAGCGCAAGGGCTAAGAAAGGTTACCGGACAATGTTTTTATATTTTGATTATTAGTCATTTTGTCCCCTGACCTTGAAAATGAGGTCGAAGGTCAAATTAAAGGTCAAGAGAATATTCAGGATATATATCACTTCATGTCCACAAGTGATTCCTGAGATGTAAAGTCGATAATAGGTGAGAGATTAGCCACTATGTGCTCTGACCTTGAAAATGAGCACACACCATTTCCTATTTGTACACAATGTATATTCAAGACTGTAAAGTCGATAATAAGTGAGATATTAGCCATTTTGTGCTCTCATCTTGAAAATGAGGTCAAAGGTCAAAATGTGTGGTTTGCACCTATATGTGCACAATTGATTCCTATCCTGTAAAGTCGATGATAAGCGAGATATCAGCCATTTTCTGTTCTGACATTGAAAATGAGGTCAAAGTCAAATTCAAGGTCATCATAATTTTCAGCATATATCATTTCGTATATATCCACAATGGATTCCTGAGCTGTTAAGTCGATAATAAGCGAGATATTGACCATTTAGTGTTCTGCCCTTGAAAATTAGGTCAATGGTCAAATTCAAGTTCACGAGAATATTTGGCATATATTGATTCCGAAGCTGTAAATTCGATAATAAGCAAGATATTAGCCGTTTTATGCTCTGCTCTTGAAAATGTAGTCAAAGGTCAAATTCAAGGTCATCAGAATATTCAGCATATATATCATTTCCTATATGTCCTCATTGATTCCTAAGCTGTAAAGTCGATAATAAGCTAGATATTAGCCATTTTGTGCTCTGATCTTGAAAATGAGGTTAAGGGTCAAATTCAAGGTCATCAGAATTTTTGGCATACATGTATACATATCATTTCATATAAGTCCACAATGGATTCCTAATCTGTAAAGTCGATAATACGCGAGATATTAGCCATTTTGTGTTCTGACCTTGAAAATGACAGCAAAGGGGAAATTCAAGGACACGAGAATATTCAGCATATATCACTCCCTTTATGTCCACAATTGATTCCTAAGCTGTAAAGTCGATATTCAGCGAGATATTAGCCATTTCGTGCTCTGACCTTGGGAATGATGTCAAAGTTCATGTTCAAGGTCATGAGAATATTCGGCATATATCATTTCCTATATATCCATAATTGATATCTAATCTGTGAAGTCTATAATAAGCGAGATATTAGCCATTTTGTGCTTTGACCTTGCAAATGAGGTCAAAGGTCAAAATCAAGGTCACGGGAATATTCAGCGTATATAACTTCTTATATATCCACAATTGATTCCTAAGCTGTAAAATCGATATTAAGCGAGATATTAGCCATTTTGTGCTTTGACCTTGAAAATGAGCTCAGAGGACAAATTCAAGGTCACGAGAATGTTCAGCATATGTCATTTCCTATATGTCCACAATTGACTCCTTATTTCTAATCTTAATACTAAGTGAGATATTAGGCATATTGTGTCCCATTATAAAGCATAGGAGAATTTAACATGGAAAAGTCCCATTTGGAACCGGTCGCCGAAATGGAAATGGCTGCCACACGCAGAACGGTGATTCAAATGCAACGAAACTTATACACATTACAGAGGTATATGGGGGGAATCTTTTGAAACAAAAATCTCAAAACTGTCTGCATAGTTTTCGAGAAAATGGCCGCCAAAGTCAGAAATAGGCCATATTTCGTCAAAAACGGCGGCCATTTTGGAAAAAAAGCGAAAATAAAACAATCCTTTTTTGGAAATATTTTTAAGAATTTTTGTTCAAAATTTCTGGAAGATTCGACGGTAAACACTCGCAATCCGGATCGCGTTCCCTCGCGATATTATCGAGTTCCTTCGCGATCTTATTGCGTTCCCTCGCATACTGGATCGTGTTCCCTCGTATTGTGCTGACGCCAATGACTTCTGAGAAGGTTTTCTTACAAGATCGCCAGGGAACGCGATAATAACGCGATCCGGATTGCGAGGGAACGCGATCCGGAATGCGAGGGAACGCAATAAGATCGCGATCCGGATTGCGAGGCAACGCGATCCGGATTGCAAGGGAACGCAATAACAATGTGCTAAAAAGATTTCTTCCATGTCATCTCAGAGGCTCCGTAATAAGAAAGTTAATGAAATCAAGTTTTCACTCTCCATATTTGTGCAGAATATCAATACCATGAAAAGAGACAAATTTATCTCAACAAGTTGGAATTTTTTTTACTTCACTCAGCGTTAAAGAATGGTAGTATATTCAATACAATATTATTTTGTGTTAGTTGGGCAAGTTCCTCTAGGCTTGGTATTGCTCGTGAGCAACAAGATGTTCAAATTTTGATATGCTGTATACAAACATATATTCCAATCATATTTTTGTTTTGTTTTCTCAGAAATACACTCTCATTATAACAAAACTCTGTTGGATTAAAAAACCGTAAGTCGAAAGGTTTACTCAGAGGCGAGATTGATTTTGATGATGGTACGAGGAACAATTTTCCAGAGTGGTTGAAGGAGAACACGATCGAAAGCAGAGGTTTGATTTAACAATTCAAACAGCTATATCTTTTATACCGTTTTTCTGCTCATATATTTTTTTCGATGCTGAATGGCATCGTGTTATGACTACGTGAACGTATAAGTGGTATACTTCATGAAAGTCAATTTTTTGCACCGCCAAAATGAAAAAAGTCTATTTTAGCCCCATCGTAAAATTTCTTGGTCCGTATACCATTGTGTGCCGTGCTTGGTAGCTGTGCAATATTCTGAGCATGTTTGTGTGGAATGCACACGAGTGTGTCTTCTGGTCCAAAATTACAACCATACTCCCATACTTGTTGTAATTTAAAGCTGCTGCCTTCGAATGCATGCAATATTTTTTTTCAAAACCATTTTTTTGTTAAACACATTTAATGCAATATAACAAAAGGTGCGCTCAATGATTTTGACCATTACAGTCCGTCCGAGTCGTCTTCTATGCCCATTTTGTAACGGTTTTGTAAATAAACAAACGAAGTGTATCCATCAAACCCGAATGTAAACAAATCCTCAAATCGCGCCTAAAAGTCCACATCGAGTACATTTTCCAGTTCGTATGTGCATATATAGTGTAGTTACGAGAAAATAATCAGTGATATACCATGATGTGCGTGGAATTGTCAGTCTATCTCGCACTTCTATGCTTTGCTTACATTTGCGTGTTATGTATACAGTTTCTGTATTTACGCGAGAATCGCCTGTTCAAATGAGCAAAATTTCCCTGAGGACTGGTTATTTTCATTACATTTGATGTGAGTATGTTTCATTCAGTTAGTTTAGCATGTTTAATATGAAATATAGTTTTCAAAAAATATTGACTGGTTTCGAAGGCAGCTGCTTTAACAATGGGGTACATGTATAGATCGACAACATTTTCAATTTTGCGATAGAAGTCTGAAATTTAATTGATGTCAAACTGCCGTTTATGCCAGAATGTAAGGGGCCGGTCATTATTTACTGGGGGGGGGGGGGGGGGTTGGATGGTTTTTCTGAGAAATGAGTTTTGAAAGTTTGACCCCCCCACCGATATTGAAAACCAATCTATGACCCCCCCCCCAATCCCCATGTATGAATATAAGGCTATGCTTCACAATTGATGACAATTATAACGCACCAGTATCATCATATATTTGATACTTGCATGCTTTTTACGCTTTATTTACATTGTTATTGAAACAATTGTGACTTTTTTCGCAAATTTATGATACTATAAGTTCAGTGAATATTATGATTTGTGCTCTCCGTGTATCCACCATTCCTTCGCTTCAAGTGTGAATGCCATTACAACAATTATTACTTGTATGATACTAGCATTTTCTTTTTCACTACACAAGCCATCGTTTCGGAGCCCACTTGAAACACTCGAGACCTAGGTCAAAGATGATTCAGTTGATTCCTTGACTCCGAATTTTTGATGGAATGGAAAAAATGATTGAAAACCCTCACGGACTGACTGGACACCATAGCGAAAAATACAGGGCTCTTCCACATATCATTGATGAGCAGGGAAGAATTGGTGAATCAGGCCATTCAGAACTGGGTTTTTTTCTAGTCTTGAATCAGGTATGTGTTGGCTCTATGATGGGCTCATAATGTTCTGCCACCATTCAAATCATGTGAGTCAGATTCACTACCTGGGTCATCCGGGGCAATCCAGAACTATTTTGCCATTCTGTGTGAAAAGGTCCATGTCTTTTACATGGTGGTTTGCGATAGTCCTGAGGTCTTCGGGGAATATCCTCAGTGGGGTCATGTGTTGACAAAGTTTTGAGTGGAAAACTGGTCTGTGGTTCTGGCATGCTGGTTCGGGTTCATCGTAAAGGATGATATGTTGCTCAAGGTGGTATGGACTGGTTGATCCGTGGTTAGTTTGTGACAGGACCCTGCTGATCTGGGTTCATCCTTGCTGATACCGTGTTCAGCTACATAGTGCTGCTCCGTTAGGTCCAAAGTTGATTCTTGGTGACAATGTTTCAATCTGAGTGATGAGCGTTGATCAATGCACATCAGGGCTCAGAATTGCCACTTATGGGTAGCCATAGGCTTTCAGATTTGCTCCCAGGCAATAGAGCTCTCGAGCCAATTGGCTGATGAAAATCGGTTTAAGGTAATATTGAAATATGCTTCTAGGAGCCAATTGGCTCCTAAAAATTGTTGAATAGGAGCGAAATAGAGCCTTTGGCTCCGGATAAAATTATAAATTTCGAGCCCTGATGGACACGGATTGCGGCGTCTCTTGATGTTAATGTTCCTGGATGGTCCTCTGCTTGATCCGGTTTCAGTGAGATTATGGTTTTACTGAAAATGTTCTGAAATTCCATCGCGTACTCCAATCAGTCCATGTACTGATATTGAGTGAATTGTTTCCACCTAATGGGGCGTGGGCAAAGCTCATTCGATAGGTGGCAGCATTGTAATAGTGATAAATTTGGCGCCAAATCACTAGGGAATGTCGTCTGTTGTGAACCATGCACGTGGCATTTGGCGCGAAAATTCCGTATGTTTGGAGTAATACCATGGTATCCTGATAATAAATAACGTTATGACGTCATTTCACCACTAAAACAGTGCTGCCAGCTGGCGAATAGGCGTTTTTCTGCTCATGCCCCATTATTTAACTATTTTACTATTCAGGTTTTCTCAAATTAACTCAATTTCAAACTCGGACTCCCCCAGTCCCATCGAAAATAAAAGTATGACCCCCCCAATAATGTTGAAAATGAAAGTATGCCCCCCCCCCCCCCAGTTTTTACCCACCCCCCCCCCCCCCACCTGATAAATAATGAACGGCCCCTAATACCAATATTCATTCAATGTAATACTGAAAATAGGTATTGATGGTAATCAATATATTAATATATTCTCCTGGACGATTGAAGTTGCTTGTGAATGCGATCTAACGGAAACGTTCTGATACTAAACATCAAGCAATATTGGGATCAGCATGATAGAACGAATGGGTTTTGTTTTCTCGCGTTAAAGTAGGATGTGGCCAGGAGTAACACAAGGATTTTCCGATATGAGCGGATGTGGAAATGTCAACAACATAAACATGCACACAAGTTATTCGTTTTTGTGTTATTTACTAAATTTATGTGACATTTGAGTTTTCATTAATGGTAATTTTGTGGACCAAGTCTGACAACTGAACTTATCAATTATACCTATTAAATAGTACTTTCTAGTTATGCCGCATGCCTAAAATGATTAATTAGTTAATAATTAATGTCCGTTCATTCAGTGTACTCGCCAATTTATTGGATCACACCCACGCAAAGTACTCTCAAAAATGAAAATGGAATCAAACCAAGCTGATATTGTTGTATAATTATGAAAAACAAAGGTCTTGAAAGGAAGACAAGTATTTTTTCCCTTATTTGGCATTGGACGCTGTGCCGTTAAATCGGTTTAATCCTAATGCAAACCGAAAAAATTAGCCCAAGGGCTTAGAAAGGTTACCGGACAATACATATTTTAGATATTAGTAGTTTGTCCCGTGACCTTGAAAATAAGGTCATTGGTCAATTCAAGGACACAATAATATTCGGCATATGTCATTTCTAGTATGTCCACAACTGATTTTTAAGCTGTAAAGTAAATAATAAGCGAGATATTAGCCATCATGTCCTGCAACCTTGAAAATGAGGTCAAAGGTTGAATTCAAGGTCATAGCAAATTTCAGCTTATATCATTTCCTATACGTTCATAATTGATTCCAAAGCTCTGAAGTCGATAATAAGCGAGCTAATAGCCATTTTTTCCCTGTGACCTTGAAAATTAGGTCAAAGGTGAAGTTCAAGGTCATGACAATGTTCAGAATATATCATTTTCTATATGTCCACAATTGATTGCTAAGCTGTAAAGTCGATAAAAAGCGAGATATTAGCCATTTCGTTCTCTGACCTTAAAAATGAGGTCAAAGGTCAAATTCAAGGTCATCGCAATATTCAGCATATATCATATCCTATATGTTCATAATTGATTCCTAAGCTGTAAAATTGATAATAAGCAAGATATAAGCCATTTTGTCCTGCGACATTGAAAATGAGGTCATAGGTCAAGTTCAAGGTCATGACAATGTTCAGAATATATCATTTTCTATATGTTCACAATTGATTACTAAGCTGTAAAGTCGATAATAAGTGAGATATTAGCCATTTTGTCCTGTGATCCTGAAAATGAGGTCAGAGGTCAAATTCAAGGTCATGATAATATTCAGCATATATCATTTCCTATATGTCCACAATTGATCCCTTAGCTGTAAAATCGATAATAAGTGCGATATTGGCCATTTTGTCCTGTGACCTTGAAAATGAGGTCAAAGGTCAAAATCAACATCATCAGAATATTTGGCATATATCGTTTCCTATATGTCCACAATTGATTCTTAAGCTGTAAAGTCGATAATAAGCGAGATATTAGCCTCTGTGCTCTGATCTTGAAACTGAGGTCGGAGGTCAAATTCGATGTCACGAAAATATTCAGCATATATCATTTCCTTTATGTCCACAATTGATCCCTAAGCTGTAAAATCGATAATAAGTGAGATATTAGCCATTTTGTCCTGTGACCTTGAAGATGAGATCAAAGGTCAAATTCAAGGTTATCGGAATATTCAGCAAATATCATTTCCAATATGTCCACAATTGATTCCTAAGCTGTAAAGTCGATAATGAACGAGATATTAGCCATTTTGTGCTCTGACCTTGAAACCGAGGTCAGAGGTCAACTTCAAGGTCACAAGAATATTCGGCATATATCATTTCCTATATGTCCACAATTGATTCCTAGTGTCTAATCTCAATATTGAGTGAGATATTAGGCTTAATGTGTCCCATTATAAAGCATAGGAGAATTTAACATGGGACAGTCCCATTTGGGCCGAGTTTGGGCCCAAAATGGCCAACTTCGAGCGATTCAAGCGCAACGAAATTTATACATGTCACAGGGGTACATATGAGGAGTGTTATGCATCAATAAGAAAAAAAGTTACTAAACAGATTTTGAGAAAACGACCATCAAAGTCCAAAATTGGCCATTTTTAGAAGAAAACGGCCGCTCTGACCTTGAAACCGAGGTCAGAGGTCAAATTCAAGGTCACGAGAATATTCGGGATATATCATTTCCTATATGTCTACAATTGATTCTTAGTCTCTAATTTCAATTTTAAGTGAGATATTAGGCTTAATGTGTCCAATTATAAAGCATAGGAGAATTTAACATGGGAAAGTCCCATTTGGGCAGAGTTTGGGCCCAAAATGGCCCACTTCGAGCGATTCAAGGGCAACGAAATTTATACATGTCATAGGGGTACATAGGAGGAGTGTCATGCATCAATAAGAAAAAAAGTTACTGAACAGATTTTGAGAAAACGACCATCAAAGTCCAAAATTGGCCATTTTTCGACGAAAACGGCCGCCATTTTGAAAAAAATGCGAAAATAAAAAAACTAAAAAAAAGCTTTCCTGGAAATATTTTTAGGTATTTTTGTGCAAAATTTCAGAAATATTCGCTTGTAAACTTTAATGATAAATAAATGTGGACGGACGACGGTCCGGTAACCTAATATGGTCGTGGCTTTCCCTTTCCATTCAGAACAAAAAATGAACTTCCTTCTGAAACGGTTGTTCTAAAAAAAATATTACCACTAAATTAGTTTACCACTAAATTAGATTTTGATGCAGTTTTCGCGTGAAATTTCGTTTGAGAACGCATGACATCCTATTCCCTCGGTAAGAACCAATACGTTGGCGAATATACTGAATGAAAGGACTCTAGGTCACGTTATTATTTTCCACGTTATGATACTGCATTATGTGATCTTATTTTTGTCCATATTCCAACAAATCGGCGTCTTTGTAATCGTACATTTTCGTACATTCCATGCAACGAGACAATTCGCGGTTGCAAACCCTCGCCCTGCAGATTGAAAACATGTACACTAACGTTCACTTTCATGTTCATTCTCCGGTCACTTTGACCATGGGTGCTCTTCAAGGGCTTCATGGGCGTGATTCGAATGATGTTGGCCTCCAAAGCGTGTAACCGTAATCTCGCTTCAAAAAAACCCAGTTAGATAACAGGTTTAATAGTGCAGTACAGTTTGGACGAGAAGGATGCATTTTTATACACAATTCCATAGCGATCCAGAATTAATTCAGGACGTTTTTTTTTTTTACAGACCTTCTCTCGAATCAACGGCGTGGATATCTTTCCGAGAAGCTACCTATATTTACTAGTAATGCGCTTAGTACCTGGCCGCCACATGTAGCTACTGCTTATCGTTAATGACATATCATTTGCCTCGTGCAGTCTAATCGCGAACAGATACGTGCTGCGTTAATGTGAATTCCACATAACTAGATCTGCATGGGCGAAGGAACACAGTTAATAAACAGAACAACGGGGAACGCGAACATAACACAATATTGGCGAAGGGCATCAGCATGCAAACTTGTTGGTTTTCACATTGTGAATATTATGGGACACCCATGGAATATGTCTATGTAGGTCTATTTGTCATACTACAAGTTCGTGTATGTAACCCACAATCATGTTTGTAGAAATTGTGCAGTTAGTTAATATTGTATGGAGTATGACCGTAATAACGAGTATGACCGTAATAACGAGTTACGGACTATTTCGTGTCAGCGAGCCACATCGGATGAGTGGGAAATGATGGCAATCCAAGTATGATCAGAAAAAAATACGAATTTATAATATTCATTGTTAAGAAGTGACAACAAACATCCAGTTCATAATCCTGACTTGTTTTTGTAGTGTTTACAAACTGCTCCAGTAGAATAAATTGTTCAAACATGAGAATTTAATAACCGAAATGAAATACACAAATATGTGTAATTCAGTCTCATAATTGTTCATCAGCATTCTACTTAACCCTGCTTACAGATATCATATATATACCCAATTCAGCACATGAATGGGTAAAAACTAGGCTGCACAGTCGGAATTGTGCAATATGCTATGTAATAATTTGAACAGCCAAACACATGTGCTGTTCAGACTAGGAAATACAGTCTGTATATAATACAGAGAAAAAGTCATAGCGGTGTAACATCCGATCACAGGTAGTTGTCTGGAGTCTCTTCTCGGAAAGTTCTCCCAATATTGTATCATTCCCTCCCCGAGTGGTAGCTAGCAAGCACACGGACAATCTGGATTTGGCGGAGGCAAGTTTTTGCCCTCGGCGCTCTTCAGTTTGCCAATTGCTGCAGCCTGATTAGGTTTCAAAGTCTATGGGCATAAATCAGACCATAGGAAAACATAAGTAAATTGTTTTTTGATAATAAACAAATCGGAGGCCTGAGCTCTGTCTGTTCGGCAAATTCAGTTCTTCCCTGAGATAAGATATACCGCATCCACGTGTTTATTGTACCGGCGGTAGTTTTCATATCGTGTTCGCCTTCAGCAAAACTAAACCAGCATACGATGAATGACGGTTTCTAGATAATATACATATTGGACAATTTATTGAGATGATTTACTGTATATTCATGTCATATATATATCCAATCATAACAAAATGTGATTTATTTTCCCGTGTACTTTATGATCCAGACGTTCCTAAAGCCAGTACACTAAGGTTTACAACATGGTCAAGTAATCCAGACAAAATTCGATCGCCGAATACCTCTCGTCTCCCTCCTACGAGGCAGATGTACAAAAATCAAACAGTACAGGGATAGCTCGTGTAGGGATAGTACCGCGCTGAGTCAGAACATTCAAAGTTTGCTTGTTTTTTATCAAGGCTGTGAGAGGAATCCCTCTCTGGAATGTTGCCAGGCAACAACGTCGACGGGGGGAGGAAGAGGAAATTCTGGGATATGGAAGCACTTTAATATTTCCAGGCAAAGCCACACGTACTTAATGTGCAGACAGCGCCACCACGCGTATAACATTCACAACGGACCGAGTTGCGCCGTCAGTGACTGAGGAATTCTGGAGCAGACGGGCAGGCTGGCCGAGGTCTTCAAGCTTCTGCATCTGGCACCGAAATATAGTCGACAAAATTTACATCAGATTACGGAAGAAACAGAAAAAACAACGACGAGGAAGTCTTAATTGATTTTCTTCAATACGGCTCAACGGTCTTACTCCAATTGTTCCATTTTATTTGAAGCAACCATAGCGGATTGGTTGCTTATCGGATCCTGAAGGATATCGTCTTCTGGCGAGAAGCATTGCATAAGGCAATTGAATCAATTCCGGATCCGTGGCGGGATTTCACAGCGGTAGGAGTTGTGCGAGTGGCGTGAGTTTGGTGCACCCCCTCCATCCCCTCTCGAGTGTACTGACAGTTTGCGTGCGTGTGTTCCCTGTCGTAGTGTCCAGTTGTCCAGGGCGGGTCGCCCTACTGCTGCTGTCCACTGTCTGTGAGGCTCCCATCCGGGGATAATCCTCGTGTAACTTGATCCGCTCTCTACTGCATCCAAGCCTGGTGTGCTGTGTAACCACCGAAAATCAAGCCCGTAATTTTGTCGATAGAAGACCAAGAAAACAATCGCAATGGCCGATGTAGAAGTACAAGAAGCCCCGGCCGCCCAGGAGACCGCTCCAGAAGCCAACACTCCCACTGTCACAGTCACCGAGGAGGGCACAGTGGAAACAGAAAAGAAGAAGAAGAAGTCTAAAAAGTCCAAGAAGGATAGCGAAAATGCTGCCCCGGCGACTGAAACAACCAAAGTCGTTCAACAAGACGAAACCTTTGTACTGGAAACGAAACCGGAAGAGATAACGGTGAAGCAGACGACATATTCCACGGATGCGGATCTCGAAGTGGACAAGGAGTACACAACCAATCTGCTGGAGACGGCAGGCGCCTACGAGTCCAGTGTACGAGACAACATCATGAACCATCCGCTCCTGATCCGTAACCGCGTGGACCCCACTGTCGACACCAAGAAGTTGAGCATGCGCAGTCGCCAGGTCATCCGACAGAGTTTCGATCTCGGATTTGTGGCGCCAGGACTCCGAAACCTCTACGATGTACGTGTGTTCTCTCAATGTGTTTCTTTATCTGTTGACATTTTTATACCCATTTTGACTTTCTATTTGTTTTGTTCACGATATTTTCAGTTTCCCTTCTGAACTTTCCTTTTCCTTCAACTTTCCAATAGATAAAGATCCTGCCCTCTTTTTTTGAACAAAAACAAAACAAAAACACTAAATAAAACGGACAGGTTTACACCTGCGATATTCTCTGGAATGCAAATGCAATACGAATTCCCCACATTTCCCGGCATGAGTCTGTTTGTTGCATTGAGTTATCCTCGTCTGGTATTCGCATGTAACTGGAGCAAAAAACCAACAACATACGACCCGCCATTTACCATGTAGCATATTTGCTTCTTGTAATAGGCTCGCATTGAGGAACTGGAAGAAGAATTGGACGTGGAACGGCAAGCAAAAATCAAAGTGGGTGCTCAGATATTCTCTAATTCATAAACCACGAAACAACACATCAGAAAAGTGGCTATTAGCTAAGCGTTGATGAATAATCAGTATATGTTCAGGGTCAAAACCAATTTTTGAGGATTTTTTACCACACAATCTCGTTCAGTAACACGAGCTCAATTAGCATTTATGCATATGTTAACCCATGATACAACATCCCGGTTTTTCTACTGATGACGTCACTCACTTGGACCCGATGACGCCCTGGCCAGGTGGAGAAGCAGAGCGTGAAGTTGGCCCGGGACTTGGAGGAGGTGACGCAGCGTCTGGAGGAGGAAGGAGGCGCCACCCAGGCTCAGGTAACCACAGACCTCTTATATTGGGCGAAAACTTATTGGGCGAAAACTTATTGGGCGAAAACTTATGCTACAAGTTTACAAGTAAAACTCTAACCTGGCCTAGTTGATAAGCGTCTAAAGCCACATTATTCGTAGAGGTTCACATACCAGTACATGGGCACTGAATTATAGTACCGCACGTGCATATCGGTTATTGATGGTATATATTATTTCCAGCACGAATAGACTAGTGAGCTATAAATACAGCATCATTCGTTATGTCCTGTCCTGAAATGGTTACAGAGTACCTTCACTTAGCAGACACAACAATGATAGACGTAATTCACTAGCTGGTTCTTCCGAAGGCACGAAAACATGGAAAACACCAAGGCATTTTTTATTCAACCGATTGGGATGTTAATGATAAATGACCTTGTATCTCTTACAACGTCATAATTTTACAAAAAGCCAGTTGTCAGAAGTAAATGAAGCGCTATGTAAATGTATGAATAGAAAAGATGGAATGACATCTAGATGGAAACAGTTTTGGATTGTGCACAACCACAATACTGCACCAGCTAAGTGAAAAAATAGCATTCACTATCGCATGAAAACCTGACACAAACCGAAAAGGATGTCAGGAATTTACAAGCAGGAAAAGTCGGGTTTCCCAGATAACAGAACAATTTGAGCTAGCAGCTCCTCACATGAATCAGTGCCGTTACTCAGCGAATACATTGGTTGCCCACAGCTGGAGATCAACAAGAAGTGTGAGCTTGAGGTGCAGAAGATTCGCCGGGACTTGGAAGAGCAACAGCAACAGAATGAACACATTGTCTCCGCTCTTCGCAAGAAACAGAACGATGCCATTAATGAGCTCACAGACCAGGTCGAGCAGCTCCACAAGGCCAAATCCAAGTGAGTGTGCACGGTAATCCAAGCGAGATAATTGAAAATAATAACGAGAGCCCCTAGGGCACCCACTTGCCGGAACGCATACTCATGATTTTTGACAGGTTTCAATGAGTTTGTAAACTTGACCTTGAAAACTTATTCATGTGATTCCATGGATTTAACATATAAGCATGAGTGCCATGCCTGTTCTGAATATGATTCAAATTTCATGAAACTACGACGATTCGAGCAGAAGTTATCACCAGTAATGTGTTTTTCTGGGATTTCGATGACCTTGACCTTTGACCATGTGGTTCGTGTCATAGAGGCCAACGCTGTCAATATGCATATCAATATCCAAAAGATTCCCTCCAGTATTGATGTTAGAACCTTTTGAAATTTCAGATATTTGACATTTCTGTCGTCATTGTGACGTCACTGAACGTCATAGCGCCAAAATTAAGACATCACTATAATCAGGAGACCGAGACATTTCCAACGGTATCCTATTCAGTATGGTGCACTGAACTTTGTACTTGACCTTGATATTGACTTGTGGCGAACTTCTGAAGGTCAAGGTCAAAGGTCACATTCAAGGTCACCTAAGAAAGGCCTTTTGATATGCCACAATATGGTCTTAGTTTGAACTCTCTGCGACCATTAGTTCCGAAGTTTTGCTTTTATGTGATTTTGACCTTTTCCTTGACCTTGACCTCGACCTTTGACCTTTGGTCACGAAGATTGTGCATTGTCTGTGTATGGTGATACAGACTATACTAGAATAATTCCGTCGGAATCGAACAAGAATTGTGGAGACTATGGCCTTTTGAAATTTCAAAAAATTGACGTTCATGACGTCACTGTGAGGTCAATGAACGTCACATCTCAAAACTAATGAGATACTATGTATCAGGGAATCAAGACCTTCCATTTGATATACTACTTGATAGGTTTCAATTAGTTTGAAAATTTGACCTTGAAGTTTTGCTAATGTGACCTCATTTTTCGACTAAGTTCAAGGTCAATCATCGAATTGACATATACGTCTGATTGGGATACTTCTTCTGAATGATATGGTTCAAATTTCATGAGCCTACGACGATTCAAGCAGATGTTATTACTGAAAAGGTGTTTTTCTAGGATTTCGATGACCTTGACCTTGACCTTTGACCTTTGTACTTCAATTCGTAGAGGTCAATGCCGTCAATATGCATACCAAGTTTCAAGAGATTCCAAACAGTATTGACGATGTTATGGCCTTTTGAAATTTCGGAAATTTGACGTTTATGACGTCATTGTGACGTCAGTTTACGTCGCAGCGCCAAAAATAAGATATCATTGGAATCAGGGGCTTAAGATCTTTCCAACGATATACTACACGATATGATGCGCTGACCTTCGTACTTGACCTTGATATTGGGCATAGGCGAACTTCTCAAGGTCAAGGTCAAATGTCAAGGTCAAGGTCATGGAAGATAGAACTCGAGTATATCTACAATAGGAACTTGGTTTGAAGTCTCTAAGACGATTAGAATCGGAGTTATGGCCACTGATGTGTTTTGGACATTTTGTGTGACCTTGACCTTGACCTTTGACCTAGACACACCAAAATAGGACGTTTTTGGGCCATTATCCTAGAGAATGTGCACAATAATTTTGAAAGTAATTCATGTAGAATTGTGGACGCTAGAGGGCGAACAGACAAACAGACAAACAGACAAACAGACAAACACATATACAAACGAACTGACCAACATACTTGCCGAAATCGTAGATTCCGGCAAGTAATAAACTATTCAGAGGTAAACATGAAACATTAAATCCTTACAGCATATAGCAATAAACTTTTAGATCAAATAATAACAAATGATGAGAATAATATTGATCAGAATGAGAATTATAACAATATTGCACAATAAACACCTGAATTTTACAGAATGGAAAAGGAGAAAACCATCATGAAAACAGAAATCGACGATCTACAAGATCAGATCGAACAACTTCAAAAGGGCAAGGTAGATATCTTCCATAGGTTTTCTTCTTCTTCTTATTACTTTTTTTTTTACAAATTATTACACATACATCCATTTGTATTATATTGTAACAATATCCATACTCTTAACAGCTGAATGCGGAGAGGTTTGCGAAACAGCTGGAGGCACAAGTGTCCGAAGCCAATGGTCGCGTGGAACACTCATGTCGTCAAATGAATGAACTCGAGAACCAGAAGCATCGCCTCGGCATCGAGAAGAACGAGCTGAGTAGACAACTGAATGAGTCTGATAGCCAGTTCGTCCAACTGAACAAGGCCAAACAGGCCCTGAACGAGGAGATGGAAGAACTAAGGAATAGCCTGGAGGAGGAGGCCCGAAATCGTGCCAAGATCCAGTCAGACAACCGCAAGCTGTCCAGCGAGTGTGACATGCTCCGAGAGAAACTGGAGGATGAACAGGAGGCCAGGTCCGACACACAAAGACTTCTAGCCAAGGCAAACGATGAGATCCAGCTGTGGAAGCAGAAGGTCGAGGCCGGCGGCACTGTGCGCATGGAGGAACTCAACGAGATCAAGCGCAAATACAGTGCCAACCTACAGGACATGGAGCGACAGCTCGAGGGCGCCCTAGCCAAGGCCAGTTCTATGGACAAGGCCAAGAACAGAATCCTTGCCGAACTCGAGGGCGTTATGATCGAGATGGAAAAGGCGCAGGCTCAGGCGGGACAGGCAGACAAGAAGCTGAAGCAGACAGAGAAGACCATCGAGGAGTGGAGGCGTCGAGCCTCGGACCTCCAAGCTGAGCTGGACAACGCCAATAAGGAGGCTCGCAACCATGCCGCAGAGGTCTACAAGGTCCGCTCCCAGCTAGACGAGAGTAATGACACCATCGAGGCGCTCAGGAGGGAGAACAAAAACCTCTCCGGTATGGACAGCTTGAATATGGTTCAATATATTCTCGTATTTGAATTCCCGCTTGCCATTTGTCAAATTTATTACCAGTATAAATATACCCACATATCTTGGGCATAGTGATGGCATAGTAATTCAGGTTTATATCACTGCTTCGAATCCAAAATTGTTTCTATCAATCAGAGGAGATCCACGAATTGACGGACCTGGTGGGTGATCGCAGTCGTAAGCTGGGTGACGTGGAGAAGACAAACAAGCGGCTGGAGCACGAGAAGACGGAACTGCAGTCGGCCCTGGAGGAGACCGAGTCGGCCCTAGAACAGGAGGAGAACAAAGCGCAGCGCACACAACTTGAGATCACCGCTCTAAAGAAAGACATCGAGGCGAAGCTTGCAGAGAAAGAGGAAGAATTTGAGATAACTCGGTAAATATGGTTTTACTCAAGGTAGTGATTAGCAACATCAGTGGTAGTCTGTCAAAAAGTGTGAACTTTGAACTAAACAAAATTGTGATAGTTTTATTTAACTTATGTTGATAAGTGTGCACAGTGTGCACGGTTCACTTATGCGGAGAGTGTTTTCTGCATCTCTCTTACAGAAAAAATCACCAGCGAACCATTGATTCGATGAAGATGACTCTCGAGACTGAAGCTCACGCGAAGGCTGAGGCCCTTCGTCAGAAGAAGAAGCTCGAGCAGGACATCAATGAGCTGAAGATGGCGCTGGAGGCTGCCAGCCGGGCACAGGTTGAAGCCGAAAAGATAATCAGGAAGTACCACCAGCAGGCTCAGGACCTGCAGGCCACTCTGCGGGACGAGATGCGTGCCCGTGATGAGGCCCGGGAGCAGTGCACGGCAGCCGAACGCCGCTACAGCACACTACAGGGCGAGCTTGAGGAGGTCAAAATACAGCTCGTCTCGGCCGAGAGGTCGCGCAAGGCCTCCGAGACAGAGCTACAAGAAGCAGTGGAAAGAATCACCGAGCTCGCCACACTCAACACAACCCTCGCCGGAGCCAAGAGGAAACTCATGGCAGACATCCAAGCCATGCAGGTCAGTGCACACATGAGGCTAGGTTTTGACCTGTCCCAATTCCGAAATAATAATTAGATATGTTCGATTATGTCAAGTGATTGCCATGCGACATTGCTATTGAATGTATATAGGGTGACTTGGAAGACCAGGCGAATGAGCTGAAGGCGTCGGAGGAGCAGGCCAAGAAGGCGATGGCTGACGCGGCCCGCTTGGCCGAGGAGCTGCACCATGAGCAAGAGCACGCCGGTCATGTGGAGTCTCTGCGCCGCGCCTGCGAGGCTCAAGTCAAGGAACTGCAGATGCGCCTCGATGAGTCCGAGGCGAACGCCATGCAGGGTGGCAAGAAACTCATGCAGAAAATGGAGCAGCGCACACGGGAACTGGAAGGCGAGTTAGAGCAGGAGCAGCTCAGACACGGCGAGACGGCCAAGATGCTGCGCAAGCAGGAAAAACGCCTCAAGGACATCGCCTTCCAGTCAGACGAGGACCGAAAGGCCCTCGACAAGTTCCAGGACATGATTGAAAAACTGCAGCAGAAGATCAAAGCCTACAAGAAACAAGTCGAAGAGGCTGTGAGTAAACCTGAACATGTAGTGATCTCCAATTTGAAACTGCATCATATCAGTGTGAGAAATTAATGAGTTTGATTTAGGGGCACGTGATAGCAGTATTCCCAATGTTGGTATATTGTAGGAGGAAATCGCCGCCATCAATCTGGCCAAGTACCGCAAGGTTGAGCACGATCTGGAGGAGGCGGAGGAGCGTGCAAACACCGCGGAGGAGAAGCTGATTAAGGTGCCTAAGGGCGGCCGCCGCTCCATGTCCGCCACCCGCATGCTCAACACCAGCAACATGGCTAACATGACTAGCATGACGAGCAGCAAGATGGCTAGCATGACCAATACCGTGGCGAACGAGGTAAGGCGGCTCTCGCTGGCTAGGAATTTATGGTTTGTGTGTACCTAATGATTTGTGGGCCAAGTATCATACGCTGCGCCTTAATACTACCAGAAACCCACAAGAAACTGTGATACTACTGGGTTTCTGATACTACTCGACCACTAAAAGGATGTCAGTTAATCCGTCTGTTACCTTTTTAATCCTTATTGAATATAGAAGAAGGCGCAGGATATGATACTTGAGCCGATCTGTGTTATGGCGCGCTGTTTTAATGTGGTCATTATGAGGTGTTTGTACAGCCATGAGTACGTATTTCAACGGCCCATAGACACCGGACCGGGGCCGTGTAACCGCCAGGCCTCAAGGAGTGACTTCACCCACAGAGCGAGTCCCACCCCAGCCCCGCCAAGAACGAATACCTTCTCTCGCTGAGTGTAAAGCCGAGGACGATCATTAACCAGGATAACTAACTCAAAGTTTAGTCGAATTGCAGGTATACGTCCGGGTGGAGTGTTCAGCACAGCACGCACTTGACACCTGACGAGAAATGTGATCACCTTTGTTCAGTGTTGGTTCGTTCACACGTTCTCGCACTTCACACAGATTTGGAGTTGTACAATTTACACTGATAACGTGTTTTTGAAATTCGTTCCACCACAATTGACCTTCACTTTGTTGCATTATGTCCATTCTGTTCCAGTACTGTGTTACTATTTAAGATGACACATGGTTATTTGAAGATGCATTCACATACTAGCCATTCGTTAATATTTTGTTTTCTCCAGAGTTTCACGCTCACCCTGACTGAGTAAAGAAGTTAAACACGTATGTGAGTTCGTAGATCACATTGAGTGAAATGACGTGAACCTGTTTATTTTTTAAAATATATTTTGATATATTTAATATATTTTTTAATATAAGTTTGCTTACATCATATATAAAAGAGCGCCGCACACCATTCACTCATCTTTAACCTGAATAAATAAACTTGCTGGTCATTTAACCTTATTAGCGTGAGGTGTTTGGAAATCACTTGCTGCTCTGCGGGTGGCGGGTGATTTCAATCATTGCGTTTCTAACTTTTTTTAAAACATTATTCACAATATAATTATATGACATACTTTCCTGTTTATTTGCATGTATATCTATTTACATGTTATTACCTGTTACAATCGTTGTTCCCAAAATACTCATTGACATTCGTATCCTAATATAGGTGCACTATAAATTTGTTCTTTCCAGTTTGAATACTGATACCTCTTCACAACATTATGTATGCTGAAACATCGGCATCGTTTCTGATTCGTCCATCCAACATCTGTCGCTAGGATCTCCGCCAATCATACGATGGCCAATGACAAAGAAAGCCAAGCAATTAACGGCGTACAAACAATGACCATCATCTAGCATAACGGTCGCCATAGCGAACACCATACATGGTTGATTATATCATACATGTATTTACACTTAAAGCAGCCCCGCTTTAACGCTTGGCGATATTATCCCCTGATTTATACACAAATTCATTCTTTTTATTTTCGACAATTGGGAATATGGCGATATTGTATGTATTTATTGTATTCGTTTGGAGAACAGATTAATTGTAGGGTACGAGGAAATGTTTAGATTTACCTTTTGTGCGCAAGTTTAGTTTCTCGCTTTAATTGATTGTAGTAAAACACGAAGTCAGCATCCTAATTTAAACCCAACTACAGTGAAAAAAAGATGTGTCTTTATTCAAATCAATGCATTTATGTTTGTTATGTTTTGTCAAATTATGTTTTTATGAAACATATTTATGTTCGCTCATCACGATAAGTTATAACTGTGTAAATTTAGTTATAATTCGTTCGTTTATTCTAGTCTGAAAATTTCATTATTGTTTGTATAATTTCAATGTGTATATTTGTTCGAAATAAATAGTATAATGGCAATTTAACTTGGACCATTGACGGAGTAAATAATAATACTAAAAGTATTGTACATAAGTGCAAAGTGCCATGACATGTTGTTCAATCAGCATATTTCGTTGGACTATTTTTTACTTTAATCTATGGTTGGAATATTTTCAATAAATTTATGCCTTGTTCATTTGCATAGTGTGCTAATCAATCCACATTTTTACATCACCTAATTTGTATACTTACGACAATGAGCTTCGGGTTCAGAAACATTGCAGATCTCGTAGCGATAACACACTGCTGATTTTGGCGGAACACGTGGCCAAATCGAACCAGCGTTTTATATCTTGATAGGGACATGCGACAAATCGCGCTAGTAGGCACGTTTATTTAAACGGTACGTATACGTATAACTCTACGTTTAGGCCGTATAGGAAGGGGGTAATTATTATACAAATATTGGATGACGGGGAGTCCAATACAAAGTTTACGGGATTCAGAAAAGTTATATCCAATATAGCTTTTCTGAATCCCGTAAACTCTGTATTGGACGACCAGCATCCAATCTTCGCTAGATCTATATTAATGAAGCTATAATCACTTTTAGGATTGACAAAATTCATTCAGTCTGCAATAGCTTTATTTTGTCCATAGAATGAGAATTCGTGCGAATTTTAGTCCGAAAATATGTATATTGTGCCTAAATTGAATCGCCAAAATCAAGATTCAAACTCGGGTTGCATCCATCTTTAGGTTACCGGACCTATGGTCCGATAACCTATTGGCATGGCGTTGCGTCCGTCGTCCGTCGGCGTCGTCAGCGTCGTCGGCGTCGTCCGTCCACATTTTTATCTTTAAAGTTTACGATCGGATCTTTCTGAAATTTTGCACAAAAATACCTAAAAATATTTCAAGAGGGGGGTATTTTTTTTTTTTTTTTTTTTTTTTTCGCATTTTTTTTCAAAATGGCGGCCATTTTCGTCGGAAAACGGCCAATTTCTGACTTTGGCGGCCATTTTCTCAAAAACTGTTCAGACAGTTTGGAGATTTTTATTTCAAAAGATTGCTCCCACATTCCTCTGTGATTTGTATAAGTTTCGTTTCCCCTGAATCGCCGGTCTGCGTGTAGCGGCCATTCTCATTTTCTTGACGGGTCCCAAATAGGACTTTCTCATGTTAAATTCTCCTATGCTTTATAATGGGACACATTATGCCTAATATCTCACTTAATATTGAGATTAGAGTCTAGGAATCAATTGTGGACACATAGGAAATGATATATGCTGATTATTGTCATGACCTTGAGTTTGACCTTTGAGCTCATTTTCGAGGTCAGAGCACAAAATGGCTAATATCTCGCTTATTATCGACTTTACAGCTCAGGAATCAATTGTGGACATATAGGAAATGATATATGCTGATTACTGTCATGACCTTGAATTTGACCTTTGATCTCATTTTCAAGGTCAGAGCACAAAATGGCTAATATCTCGCTTATTATCGACTTTACAGCTTAGGAATCAATTGTGCACATATAGGAAATGATATAGTCCGAATATTTTGATGACCTTGAATTTGACCTTTGACCTCATTTTCAAGGTCAAAGCACAAAATGGCTAATATCTCGCTTATTATCGACTTTACAGCTTAGGAATCAATTGTGCGCATATAGGAAATGATATAGTCTGAATATTTTGATGACCTTGAATTTGACCTTTGACCTCATTTTCAAGGTCAATGTACAAATTGGCTAGTATCTCACTTAGTATCAACTTTACAGGTTAGGAATCCATTGTGGACATATAGGAAGTGATATATGTTGAATATTCTCGTGACCTTGAATTTGACCTTTGACCTCGTTTTCAAGGTCAGAGCAAAAATGGCTGATATCTTGCTTATTATCGACTTTACAGCTCAGGAATCAATTGTTAACCTATAGGAAATAATATATGCTGCACACTGTTGTGACCTTGAATTTGACCTTATTTTCAAGGTCAGAGCACAAAATGACTAATATCTTGTTTATTATCAACTCTACAGTTTGGGAATAGGTTGTGTACATGTAGAAAATTATATATGCTGAGTATTCTCATGACCTTGAACTTGACCTTATTTTCAAGGTCGGAGCACAAAATGGCTAATATTTTGTTTGTTATCAACTTAACGGCTTGGGAATCATTTGTGAACATGAATGAATTAATATATGGTGAATGTTGTTATGACCTTGAATTTGACCCTCGACCTCATTTTTTCTTCATGATCGGCCAGTTCGGAAATGTTTCTAGGTCAGGTCAAGTGGTATAAACAAAACGTTCGTACGCGCCATGTTCAAACGTGAGTGATGCGGTGCACTCGAAGTAAACAAAGTATTTAGTATTGTACAAGCGAAATCTAGTAATGTGTTGATGACAGTGACTCGACAATGGTAGCGGGACAGCATGGATTGGCTATGTTTATACCACTTGACCCTGACCCATTTCCACTTACCTAGCCTGAAAACATTTCCGAACTCACGTATGGGAGCTGTATGGAGTAAACTCGTAAAACACTTCAAGATAGATCTTAAATATTGGCAGTATCAAATGGGAAATCATATTGCAGTGTCAATGGTAATCTTAAAATTCACCTTCAATGACCATGAAAGGTCAATATTACAATTTGAATAAAAAATGTTATGGTTTAAAACTGAACATTTCTCCGGTAACCTTCCTTAGCCCTTGGGCTAATTTTTCCTCAAAGTGGCCCGCGTTGCGGGCGAGTTCTACACACAGTCTTGTGACGTCATTGGTGTTTGTGTTGATACCGTGGCAACCGGCAATGAATTGTTTCAAACATATTTTATTCCCAAAGGAAAGCATTGACCAGCAGGACAAGACTATATTAAGGTCTTTGCTGTCCGATATGTACAGATGTGCAAAACGTATATACAACTAACAAACGCATGAATATCACGAATAGTAAGTCATAGATTGAAATTAGTAGGGTTTGTAATATATCTAAGTTGAATTCGATTATGTTACATTGTGATTTCAAATAAAGTCAAGGTGGGAATACACGTAGATAAATTCACATTAGGATCTAATATGATTTTTTCCTATTGCCGGAGATTTAAGGAGCATTTCGCTTTGATGAGCATTCAGTTTGTACATTGCAGACATTGACATATTAGTACATAACATCACATACATATTATATCTTCATACATAATATATACATACACTCATCCACGTCCATATACAATAAGAACACATGTGTATATTGAGTAAAAAAAAACAAGCGCCTATCTCTTATGAGGTATCGAAAACACGGTGCACAACACAATTATGACAGACATTTAGACAAGAATTCTGAATGACCATGATTATAACAATAAGAGTACTCATCTGTTCCCCAATTTTTAGGTTACCGAACTTATGGTCCGATAACCTATTGGCATGGCGTTGCGTTCGTCGTCCGTCGTCGGCGTCGGCGTCGTCCGTCCACATTTTTATCTTTAAAGTTTACGAGTGAATCTTTCTGAAATTTTGCACAAAAATGCCTAAAAATAATTCAAAAAGGAGGTATTTTTTAGTTTTTTGATTTTTGCGTTTTATTCAAAATGGCGGCCATTTTCGACGAAAAACGACCAATTTATGACTTTGGCGGCCATTTTCTCAAAAACTGTTAAGACAGTTTTGAGATTTTTATTTCAAAAGATTCCCCTCATATACCTCTGTGATTTGTATAAGTTTCGTTGCCCCTGAATCGCCGGTCTGCGTTTTGCGGCCATTTTCATTTTCTCGACGGGTCCCAAATGGGACTTTCCCATGTTAAATTCTCCTATGCTTTATAATGGGACACATTATGCCTATTATCTCACCTAATATTGAGATTAGAGACTAGGAATCAATTGTGGACACATAGGAAATGATATATGCTGAATATTCTCGTGACCTTGAATTTGACCTCTGACCTCATTTTCAAGGTCAGAGCACAAAATGGCTTATATCTCGCTTATTATCAACTTTACAGCTTAGGAATCAATTGTGGACATATAGGAAATGATATATGCTGAATATTCTGATGACCTTGAATTTGACCTTTGACCTCATTTTCAAGGTCACAGGACAAAATGGCTAATATCTCGCTTGTTATCGACTTTACAGCTTAGGAATCAATTATGAACATATAGGGAATGATATATGCCGATTATTGTCATGACCTTGAATTTGACCTTTGACCTCATTTTCAAGGTCACAGGACAAAATGGCTACTATCTCACTTATTATCGATTTTACAGCTCAGGAATCAATTGTGGACATATAGGAAATGATATATGCTGAATATTCTCGTGACCTTGAATTTCACCTCTGACCTCATTTTCAAGGTCAAGAGCACAAAATGGCTAATATATCACTTTTAATCGACTTTACAGCTTAGGAATCAATTGTGAACCTATAGGAAATGTTATATTCTGAATATTGTCATGACCTTGAATTTGACCTTTGATCTGATTTTCAAGGTCAGAGCACATAATGGCTAATATCTCGCTTATTGTCGACTTTACAGCTTAGGAATCAATTGTGCACATATAGGGAATGATATAGTCCGAATATTTTGATGACCTTGAATTTAACCTTTGACCTAATTTGCGAGGTCAAAGCACAAATATGGCTAATATCTCACTCAATATCGACTTTACAGCTTAGGAATCAATTGTGGACGTATAGGAAGTGATATATGCTTAATATTCTCGTGACCTTGAATTTGACGTTTGACCTAATTTTCAAGGTCAGAGCACAAAATGGCTAATATCTTGCTTATTATCGACTTTACAGGTTAGGAATCAATTGTACACATATAGGAAATGACATATGCCGAATATTCTTGTGGCCTTGAATTTTACCTTTGACCTTATTTTCAAGACCACAGGACAAAATGACTAATATCTCAATTATTATCGATTTTACAGCTCAGGAATCAATTGTGAACATATAGATAATGATATATGCTAAATATTGCCATCACCTTGAATGCGACCTTTGACCTCATTTTCAAGGTCAAAGGACAAAATGGCTAATGTCTTGCTCCTCTATTGACTTTATAGCTCGGGAACCAGTTGTGGACATATAGAAAAAGATATACACTGAATATTTTGATGACCTTGAATTTGACCGTGAACATATTTTCAAGGTCAGAGTATAAAATGGCTAATATCTCATTTATTATCGACTTTACAGCTTAGGAATCCATAGTGAACATATAGGAAATGATATATGCTGAATATTATTGTGACTTTGAATTTGACCTTTGACCTCATTTTCCAGGTCAGAGAACAAAATATCTCACTTGTTATCGACTTTACAGCTTAGGAATTAATTGTGAACATAGAGGAAATTATATATGCTGAATATTCTCGTGATTTTGAACCTAACCTTTGACCTCATTTTCAAGATCAGATCACAAAATGGCTAATATCTCACTTATTATCGACTTTACAGGGATCAATTGTGGACATACTAGAAATAATATTTGCTGAACTTTTTCGTGCCCTTGAATTGACCAATGACTTTATTTTCAAGGTCACTGGACAAAAGTCTAATATCTCAAATATATATTGTCCGGTAACCTTTCTTAGCCTTTGGGCTAATTTTTACCGTACAATCCTATCATTTATATTGTATTTTTTTGTTTTGTAATAACGTACGTTTTTAAAATACACAGGTATAAAAAATACGGGAAACTCAGACACAGACACCTCTAGTCTTTTACACACCAACCTACACCTAAACACCCACACACAAACATACATAATACTCTATATAAATTATTCCGTCGGAGACTTAATTCGCAGTCCCCATGTTTCCAATGTCAACATACTAGTATATTATTAACTTGGCACGAATCATCTTCTCTGATTGGTTTATTTGTACCACGTGTCACTCTCGAATTATGTATACTGGATCCTGAAATGGTATATTGCATTTGTGTATCGGCCAGCGCGGTCGCCTCAACCAATCAGCTTGTCTGTTCCTCGAAAAAAAAGTATATTGGATCCGAGTCATGTATATGGGATTGCGTATATTGCACGGTGACGCGATAACAGCCAATCAGCGTGGTTGTTACAAACAGCGTGTTGTTAATAATATAGCAAAGATTGGATGCTGGTCGTCCAATACAGAGTTTACGGGATTCAGAAAAGCTATAATGGACTCGGCTGCGCCTCGTCCAATATAACTTTTCTGAATCCCGTAAACTCTGTATTGGACCCCCCATCATCCAATATTTGTATAATGTATAGTACATAATAAGTGGCTAAAATCAGGGGCGGATCCAGGATTTTTGAATAGGGGAGGTGCTCTTCTTAAATGTACGTAATCTTGAAATAGTGTGAGCGAGCTTAGCGAGCGAAGCCTTATGCGGTCTGGGGGTTTGGGGTGCGCCGTAAGCCCGGCGATAAATTTTTGGAATTTAGTGAATCTGGGATGGTTTCTAAGGTAGCTTTTCTCTTTAGGAGTCTGTTTTTGTTGTGAATGGAGGATACATCACTGACTAGCGAGTGAAGCCTTATGCGGACTGGGGGTTCGGGGGCGGCGTACGCCCCCGAGATATTTTTTTTTCAATATAGTGTCTCTGAGATGGTTTCTAAGGTGTATTTTACAACTGTACCTTGTGAAATCAATAAGTAGAATTTTACTTTAGAAGTCTGCTTAGTTCTGTTGTAAATGAAGGATAGACTTTTCAAAGAAAGGAAGGTCTAATAGTCCTACCATTCTAAGGCTGTTCTAAGGTTCTTATGCACCAGACATGGTGATGGTCAATCGTTTAATAATAAAGATAAGATATAATTATCTTCGCAGTTATGCCAACATCCAGAATTATATCCAGAGTTATAAAGAGCCCTGTCTGTAACAAATAAATAAAATAAAAATATCCCCTGTGTATATTCAATGACAGTTTCAGTATGAAGTCAAGTGTGTCGGACTAGATTTATTATTGGAGGGGTGGGGGTGGCAAGCTGGTTAGAGGAGTCAAGCGACCGAGCGAAATGAGGTGGATAGGTGGTAGCTTTCACGGCGTGGGGTCTGGGGCCCGCTCAAGGGCCCCAGAAGCCAGAGTTTTTTCATGTTCTGGTTGATTCTGAGCTCTCTCTAGCTCTGATTGAGTATTTTTCATTCCACACATGCATGTAAATATTGCTGGTATTTAATTTCATTTATCCAAAAACTACTCATTGTCACTTTACATATCATATGTCATATAACTTGAAGAAATCATGATTAATGACACTCAATTGCATAATTATTGACCAACGAATGTTAGGCCTATGTAACGCTGTAATGCACCTTAACATATTTCTGAGTCACATATTTTTCTGTTGAAAATATATTGTGGGGCTCTACCCCCTCCCTCCGCTCCCCCCCCCCCTCCCAGTCAAAAATATCAAACGAGGAAAATTACACTCATATTTCGTTACATAGGTGCATACCCACATTTCCTATAGCCTTTTGCTCTCTCTTTTTTCCTTTTCTTCTTGCTGTCTCTTTTTTCTTTTCTTTTTCTCTTTTTTCACGGCCCAATAGGGGGGGGGGGGGGGGGGGTGCGCGCCGGGTGCACCCCCCCCTGAATCCGCCAGTGAAAATAAAAATTATGATTAGACAAGTAAAGAATTCAGGCCGATCATTCTTCTGTCCGATGTTTTCATGAACAGTTAACGGCGATTTTCTGATTATCACTCGTCGAGTTGTGCATGTTTCCTTTTTATTCCTGACAATCTCAAGATGTATTTCCAGGTTTGCGTGACCAACAAGAATGCAACTTTAACAACACGCTGTTTGTAACAACCACGCTGATTGGCTGTTATCGCGTCACCGTCCAATATACGCAATCCCATATAAATGACTCGGATCCAATATACCTTTTTTTCGAGCAACAAACAAGCTGATTGGTTGAGGCGACCGCGCTGTCCGATACACAAGTGCAATATACCATTTCAGGATCATTTGGGAGTGACACGTGATACAAATAAACCAATCAGAGAAGATGATTTGTGCGAAGTAAATAATATTATTCCATGTTGTAAATGCCCTCGCATATATATGAGAGTTCGCCATATAGTCGGGCATGTATAATAGGTGTGCCCCCCCCCCTCTAATCATCATGTTCTGGCTTGGTCTGCCAAAAAATGGGTTTCCGGGCCTTTTTTTAAAATGGCTTCCAACCACACATGTCAACACCACCTAGATACACGAGGTAATGCATATCACATATCATCCTGGTAAAAATACTACCGGCATTCTCGATGAAGGCTTTGCATCATTCACATAGAGGAGTTCAAAAGAATTACCATTCATGACTTAAATGAGTGAAGAGCACATATTGACAACGTGCAGCGGCATAATATCAGTATGATGCATAAACAGAAACTTTCCCAAGTTGCTCGAGCTATAGATTTGTGACATTTCTTACAGAATGCCGAAGAGGAACCATCCATAACACCAGCTATCCAAGTCAGGATGGGTTTACCATGCAGTGAATGTTGGCATGTCTAAAATTGTCTATGGTCTTGGTCTAATAGAATATTATTATAAACGTATATATATAGTGGAAAGGTCGTTCATGTGCAGAGAGACCATTACTATATATGTACTACAAGACACAGTATCGCAGGTTATCTGTGAGAAGTATTGTTATATGGACGAGATAAATTGCAGGATATATGTCACACAACGGAGCGAAAAGAATTGTGCTCTACAGCATTTTCCTATGTTGATCACGCAGATACTGACAAACACCAAACATCAGCTCATGATACCATTTGTTGAGCAATACTGTCCATACATGCTGAGCTCTGACGGCAATAGGGTCTGTAAGTCTCGTGCCGTCACGGTGTGATTCTGGGGACCAACAAACATACACCTTTTGTGTTGCCTGAGTAATTTGAGTTCTAACTGGAGTTCTACTCATATTTAACAAAAGGTGTATGTTTGTTGGTCCCCAGAATCACACCGTGACGGCACGAGACTTACAGACCCTATGGGCGCTCGGCTCCACTGAACTTAAAATGATAAATTATCGTAAACTATTGCGGAAAAAATAATCATAAATTAGCTTAAGTGTATGAAATGTTCAACACGACATACTACGTTTAGTCTAGGGAAAATAGGATTCAACCTCAAACAAATTGCAATACTTTCGATTCATGTTTTTTTTCACTCTTCAATGAGATTGCAACAATCAGTGAAGAATCCACTCGAATCAACAAAGTGGAAGAGTGTCTAATTAGCATAAATCCGAGATGGCCGCCGCGAACTTGTCGGAAATACCGAACTCACCACATCTCGGCTTTTATTCATGCTATTGACACGATTTTTGGTGACACAAATGGTTTTCATGTCAAGGAATTCAACTGCCACATTGAAATTTTTCATAAATGTCATTTGTTTGAGTTATTGGACTGCTTCATGTGATTTGTATGACGATTTTATGAAAAGCGATGTGTCGGACACACAAAAACGGATCACGTTCTTGCCTTCCAGAATCTCTAATGTGGCAATAACATATAGTTCCAATGTGATAATAAAATTTCAAAATCTTGAGCAATGATGCGACACATTAGTATGTCTTGATTGGGTGAATGGAAGTGGAAGAATGTCTAATCAGCATAAGTCCAAGATGGCCGCCATGGACTTGTCGGAAATACCGAAATCACCATATATATCTCGGCTTCTATTCATGCTATCGACATGATTTTGGTGTCAAAACAAATGGCTTTCAGGTCAAGGAATTCAACTGGCACATTGAAATTTATCATAAATGTCATATGTTTGAGTTATTGAACTACTTCATGTGATTTATATGACGATTTTGTGAAACGCAATATGTCGGACACACAAATATGTTCTGATTGGGTGATTGTTGTGGTGTTTATGCCCAAGTGTGTCAGAATATATGTTACCCCATTTTTGATATATATCAAACTTTTCTATTCCTTCTTGCAAATACATGTACCATACTTCAGTGGGTAGTGCATCTTTCACCTACCGTAATATCCTGAATATATCAATAAATATTTCTCTTTTTGGAAACAAATTTGAAAGGTCTGGAGGTTTTGACATTCTGGAGGAACTCCGGACAGGAGGTTGTGTCTGCGGATGTGTCCTCATCCATGGCTCTGGTCTGGATAGTTTATTCGCTACTCTGTAATCTGTTGGAGTCATCATCTGATCCCTTAAAGCAACATCGTTTGCCACAGATGTGTCCTTCGCTTGCAGCGAGTGTTGACGACTCTGGATATAATTGGCATATAATCGTCGTCACCTGATAAGAATGTGGTGCGACTCATGACCATGATGACGTGACTGTAGCCTTAGACTTCCATCCATCCTCAGACCGAATGCAGACTTTATCCCCAGCAGGTCATTCTTTGAGTGAGTTTGTAGTTCTGTCATAGAAGCATTTCTGTTTGCAACTTTACTCTTGGTGACAGTTTCTTGTGTCTCGAAGTCTGGAAGTCTACTCCGTAACTGTTTGTTTATTAGGAGCTGAGACGGGGCTTGCCACATTCCAATGGTGCAGTGCGGTAAGCCAAAAAAGGCAAAGTATGGGTCCACACTGTTCTCTTTGCACTATTTCCACAGTCTCTTAATAATAATTTCCTCTTTTTTCCACCTTGCAATTTGATTGTGAACAATGTGGTTAAATGTTGAAAGTCATAGTGTTTTGTGAACTGTTGAAACTCAAATCTGGCTAACTGTGGCCCATTGTCACCCAACTTCTTTTTAGTTTGAGATGAGCAACATCAGGGTAGTTCGAGTGATTATCGAACACAATCAGATAATATCGGTCCTCGAGGTGGAATAGATCCGTGTCCACTTCGTGCCATGCTGTGATGATGATGCTGGTGTGTAGGACAGTTAAAGGTCTTACCGTTGCAGCCTCATCATCAAACGTTGAATTCTTGAATTCATATCGACCACGTTTATTTTTGCTATGCTAACGAGCGGCTTGTGGTCTGTTTCAAATTGTAGTTCAAGTCCGTCCATTCCTGATCATGACTGTTGCAGCCAATTCTATTCAGTGCGTTGTTGGGGTGATGATATAAGCGTCGATGTTTGAGATGCCAAATTGTGGTCCACGTAATTGGCCATGCCCATTAAGTGTTGCAGTGCATTTTTGCCAGTAGGCTTTTCCTTTGATATGACTACTGTTACCTTCTTTTTTCAGGTGATACCCCGTTTGAAGACAACTGGTATCCAAGAAATGCTTTCTCCTCACTTTTGATGGCATACTTGTCTTTATTGAGCTTGAGGTGGTGCTTGCAAACTTACTGCATTACTGCACGCAGTCTAGTGTCATGTTCTTCCTGTGTCCTCCCCCACACAAGGACTTCATTCGTATACACTCTAACGCCTTCCAGACCTTCAAAAATACCTTCTATCACTCTGTGGAAAGACTCATATGCCGAATGGCAATATGTTTCAACAATAGCGCAAATAGTGCAAACTTGGGCATTTTTGGACCCCGAAATGGTTGTTTTGACCTTTCAAGGTCATCGAAGGTTAAAATCAAGGTCACCTCACAAAACGCCACACATGACTTCCTATTTGAAAGTGTCGATATCTATTCTCTCTTTAAGCGTTCTATGACCACAGTAGTAGCAGCTCCCATTGCGAAGGAAAAAAATACCGAAACTTTTCAGAAATGTTTTAAAGGGTGAAAAATATTTTTCTCTCTGGAAATGGCCCAAAATGGATAGTAATAAGATAGTAATAAGCCACACGGAGACCAGTATTTCATGGACAATAAAACTTATTCACGTCACAAAGGTACATAAGAGGAATCATTCAAAGCAAAAATCATTAACTGATTGAACAGTTTTTAGAAAAATGGCCGCCAAAGTTCAAAATTGAGCGTTTTTTGGACGAATGGAGCACTAGAAAAAGTACTTTAGCTCTAATCATTTCACTCACAATTTCTTCTTTCTATGGGAGTTGAAATTATCTCAAGCAAATGCGCAACACATCGTTGGGCTTGTGAACAATGACCATTGAACTTACCCACTCTGTAGGTTGTGTTATCTTTGAAATAATTCCCATACTTCCATTCCGTTCCGGTTTTTTTTCAGCTCATAACTCAAAGCTACTGGTACTCTGTGTGCTGCATGTACCCAGGAGCAGACTTATCTATCAATACAATCATGTGTGTGAATTACAGAGCTGCATGCTGCCCTGCAATATGTTCAAATGCTTCAGAACACTTGGAAACAAGATGTTTATTTCGACTGTCATCATATACAACGTCAATACTCAACCTTTTCACAAGACTTAAGCGTTCATTAACACCCATGATTGTTTGGCCCGACTGGATGACTACAGTCATACATTGATAGGTTATGCCATGCTTAGTTACCTGCAGTCTATATTTTCCTTGAGTTTTAATCTCTGTGCCACTGTAGGCTGTCATTTTTTTCTTATATCTGCAATGTGACGTGGCTGCACAGTCAACTGTATGAAATCATCATTCAGTATCAAGTTACCTTCGGTCCCAGTGTCTAACCTGACAGGCAACAAACTGTCATTCACAATTAGGGGTGCGACCCTTTTCAGTGTTACAACATTACAATTCACATCACCATGCTTATTCACTGTACACACATTTGCATCATCGTAATGTACATCATCATTTCACACGATGTACATTCTCATTTCACACGATGTACATTCTCTGATCTTGAACTACTTGAACTCTTTGATCAAGTTGTACCTTCTTCCATAGCGCACAGTCTCGACGTGGTTTAATCCCCCACAAGTCACATGTTTTTTACGTAAGTGGGGCATCTCCCAAAGTGATGTGTATCTCGAGACCAGTTGCGGGCTGCCGGTTGCTGATGATCACTTGATCTGGCACTGGTATCTTTCTTGTTGGACCACGATGACTGTGCTTTCGGGCCTTGCTGTTGATACGTTTGCTGTGGCTGTGGTGGCCGCTGTACACTTGCAGGTTTCGATACTTTGATTTGTTGCCTATGGTCCCTTGACCCAATATTGACGCCGCCTTGTTCGTTAGGATGAACGCCCACTGGCTGATTGTTGAAAGCTTTCATTTGACTTTGGGTAATTTCGTTGGCATGGCAAATTTTTACATTTTTTTTTCAGAGTCAAGTGAGCTTCTCACAGTAACAGCTCTCTTACTTGGTTAGAGACACAATCTGGTCAGAAGAATCACATATTGCAGATCCTCAAAAGTAAATCAGTCACGAACGGATCACCATGTTTTTGTCCACGGCAGCGGAAAATATACCGCTCATACACCTCTTTCTTTTTGGGCGAGCAATATTATTCGAACCTTTGAATCAACGTGTCATATTCCTCAACTTGTGATTGAGTCAGATTGAGTCAGGTGTTGGAAATGTTGATGTCCCCATGGCCGGCAATCGAAAGAATGATGTCTCAGGAACAAAGTAGAACGAGTATTAACTAATCAGTGGCAGCCTGGGTGAAAGGCAACATTTGACCTGTGGAATGTGTAAAACAGTGAAGAAAAAAAAACAGTCAGAAAATAGAAATATGTGAAAACTGTGTGCTAATTGACTTCCTTGACATTGGAAACATAAGGTTACACATCAAAATCATGTTAATAGCATGCATAGAAGAAATGGTGATTTGAGGATTGACGAAAAACGATTTCAGTCGATCAGACTTTCTTCCACTATGATATACTTCAACCAAATGTCATCCAGTATTACTTTGGGTGTGCTAATTAAATTCCTTGACCTTGGAAACATATGATTAGACATCAAAATCATGTTAATAGCAGGCATAGAAGATTAGATATGGTGATTTGAGGAAATACGAAAAAGTCGATGGTGGCCATCTTGGATTTAAGTCGATCAAACTTTCTTCCACTATGATATACTTCAACCAAATGTTATCCAGTATTAATTTGGGTATGCTAATTGAATTCTTTGACCTTGGAAACATATGGTTAGACATCAAAATCATGTTAATAGCATGTTTAGAAGATTATATATGGTGATTTGGGGATTTTGGAAAAAAATCAATGGTGGCCATCTTGGATTTACGTCGATAAGACATCCTTCCACTATGATAACTCAACCAAATCCCATCCAGTATCACTTTAGTTGTGCCAATTGAATTCCTTGACCTTGAAAACATATGTGCAGACATCAAAAACATGTTGATAGCATGCATAGAAGATTAGATACAGTGATTTGGTGATTTACGGAATGTCTCTGGCGGCCATCTTGGATTTACGTCGCTTTGACCTTCTTCCACAATGTTGAATGGAGTAGATTCTTGATATGTTGTTGATGACATATTTCGCCATCAAAAATTATATGAATCATTACTATTGCAATTTGTTTGAGGTTGAGCCCTTTTTGGACCTAATTTCCCTAGACTAGTTTCCAAACGAGGGAGAACAGGAGAAATCATCACTAGACTAGGAAATGTTATGGGAATCCTAATCATAGGTAATGAGAAACACCCGTGCGACCCATTATATCAGGAAATTCCCTTATTTTTCCATGAGTTTGGATTTTAATTTTTTTTCTCTGCAGTGAATGTTTTCTTTTCAGCTTTTTCCTTGTTTTCTCTGACCTGGTGGTACTCTGGCATTTACAACATGAAATAATAATCCCCCTTCATATACGGCCTAAACGTGGAATTATACGTATACGTGCCGTTGAAATAAACGTGCCTACTAACGCGATTTGACGCATGTGATTAATAACATGTGGACATTTATGGCATTGATAAAAAGTAAACACTTTTGGAACATGAATATTCTATTGACAACGTACTTGTATTTACCTACAATCTATGCAAATGCTAATATAGTGTATACCATTTTCTGTAGAATTTTCATTTTCTACACATTACAACATATATTTGCATCTTACAAAATTAAGTATACACTTCAAAACTATTTCTGTAGACAAAGAAGTTTGTAGCCACACATGAAGCATCCAATCATTAATCTGGATTATGCACGCCAGCTGCACGTCGGATTACAGCTAAGAAGGTAAAATCTTGGAACCCCAAATCTTTTATGTATGACAGGCGGCTTTGCGTTATGTTGATGCCGACCGAACGTGCAAGTTTCGGTACCAAGCGGTGGATATGGACTGGCGTATCCGGGCAGTTATGAACTAGGGAAGGACACGACATTGAAACCTGAAAATAATGGAAATTCAATTATTTTACTCACGAATCGTTGTTATAATTTTCTTTGTCATCCGTAAGATTATTGAAGTTTGTTCATTTAATCATAGAAAAATTTGGATATTCGGATTCACTTTGTATGATTTAACTCAATAATGTGATATGCTCCTAATTTTGACTCTGTCGAAGTCTGTAGTTACGCAATCCAGATCAATTCGAGTCATTCTGGCAATAGGCCTAAGTCAAATTTTGGACAGTTGTCGGCATAAACGAAGACATTCATGGGACCATTTCAAATCCCAGGGTGGACCTCGAAAGCAAAATCAGCCTAACAAATGTATGGTGGGATTGAAAAAAATGCAATGATAGTCTACGTCTTGGCTAGAAGTGCACCACTTCGTGAATTAAAACACCTGTTCTGTAGAGTCGTCTCTGTGCGTGATTTCTAGCGCCTGTGTCATCTACGGGGTGTAGCAAAAGCGAAAGACCTCGATCTGGACGAAAGTTGCTCGGAGGTGAAGTCGGCCCGAACCCAGGCGTTGACACCTGGCACTGTACGCGGATTGTAACCCAGGTGTTCGAGTATCGGTAGTTGTTGGTGTAAATACCGTCCATAATATTATCACAAGGGTAGGTCACGAAGTATTCTGATGCACATGTGGCTGTGACATTCCCCTTGGAGTTGACGTCATAGGGGTTACCCGTCTCTGAACGCATTATACATGTGTCGTCTTTGAGACATTTGAACATCTAATACATGTATACCCCATTTGCTGCTAAGTGATATTTTCAGAAAAAAATCTTGCAAAACGTTAGTTATTGAAATTTTATATTCTATGCTCATAATCTATACCTTAATGTGCAATATTTTCAAACTTTCGAAAAATAATGGGATAAATGCCTACATATTCATGTGCTATACATACCGGTGAGTCGTGAAATATACTTCCCTCTGATATTGCCGTCCAAGTACGAAGTATTTGACGTCTGGTTTGAAACAGAAACAAACTGACGAGCTGTTGCCTTTGGGTACGAGGTTGGCCGCAATACACTCCGTCCGTTTCATATAGCAGAGCAACTCGCACCCGGACTGGAAGTTGTCCACGACAAAGGTCTGAAGAACAGCCACCGCCGGGGCGACCCGGGCATGTACTTTTTAAGAAATATACAAGTTCGCGGATCCCAATAACACAGCTGCATGAAACAAAACAAAAGCCACTACATCCCCACTGCGGTTCCAGTGGGGTACCTGCGCCAACTGCAAATTCATTGAAATCTTCCAGTAAAGATCCACGTTACATTTAATGCCCTCTTCTAGGAAAACCTTTCATGCATAACAAAGTCAGTATTGTTGACAAATTTTAGCCGCCTTACTGGTCAGCACCGGCCATGTCCTATGAATATCGATTAATTTTAGTCATGCATGATTAAACTGTGAAAATTGGAATGCCTTTATATGGCAACGTGGGTCTATTTACAGGAAGACACAAACAAAATTTGTACACAAAATTTGTACCTTTCGATAATGTACCCCATTGACCTGTGTTGATAAATATAACTTCTGTAAAGTTCGGCGACCCCACGATAAAGGGGTTACCCCATTACTGGAGTGTCACCGAATATCTTATGAATCTGCCTGCATCTGTGCACCATAACCGTGGTGTTACTACACGTGTAGCCCCACCATGTCATACTGCTACAGTGCTTCCCTCTTTCGGAGATACTTCGTCCCCGAGGTCAGCTGTATCCCACTGTTGAGCCACATCACCCTGGTCAGTTAATCATCCATACGGGTGCCTCAGACAAGTGATATACCTGTCTTGGAGCAGGAACCCATATTTACATGTGATGTGAGTCAACATCACCGACGCCGAGAAAAACCACAGTGGTTCGAAAGGTACGACATGTGCCAATGTAAAGTTCGGCGACTCCACGATAAAGAGGTATACCCCATTACGACAGTGTCATGGAATGTATTATAAATCTGCCTGCATCTGTGCACCATAACCGTGGTGTTACTGCTCGTGTAGCCCCACCATGTCATAATGTTACACTTTGTCGAACAAGTTTGTTCCGATTTCATTGTGTCTTTGTCTTGATGATGTCACTGTAAGTATAGCATACTGTGGATGACAAAGGTGCTGTTTGTACAAGGCTGCTAGGCGAACAGACCCGTTTCTTTGTTCACAAGACTAGGACATCTTCATCGAACGGTGGAATATTAACACCAACTTTATCCATCCAGTTAATGAGGAATGGATTGAAACAAAACACTCTGACAAACAAATCTCCATCGAACCGGTAGTGTATGACGATATGCACGGGTCATATCAAATCGCAGATAAGAATGTCCGTATTCCCCGCATTGTCCCGTATATTTCTCCTGCATAGTAACGTTATCAATGTGGCACATTCAATATGAAAATGTACCGGTATGCTTTTCGAATTACTCTCATCGAGAAGATAATCTCATGGGGAAATGGAAGGAACACTCAGTGAGCCTTGAAAATTATTGAAATTTATTCACTTACATGTATATATATATATATATATATATATATATACGAGAGGCACATATGGAATATACACCGTCTCCACATGTGATATCACACACGGTCCAATACACGGAACACTTAATATCACTTCCTCGTCATCCCCTGTAACGCATCTTCCAGTTTCATTCTCAGATATTTCCGACATACTTTCTCTCTGAAATACACGCAATGAATTATCATTGAATAATCGGCAGCAATAAATATTCAATCTAATGACATCAAAGCATCGGTAATACATCTGAATTCACGAATTTTGACTGTATTTATGGGCGCAAAGTGTAAAATAGGTGTTCTCGTCACAAAAACGGATTTTGTCCCTCAAAATTGAAACTAATAATTACAAAATCAGTTTTGTTATCACACAATTGATTTTGTATCACAAAATTGAGAATTGGTACATCAACTTCGATTCTGTTAGACGAAATTGAATTTTGTCATCATACAATTGATTTTGTATCACAAAATTGAGATCAAAAGTCAATTTTGTGGCATATGCGCATGCTCCAGTTTATATGTGATCGTTCATATTGTGGCGATTCTCTCAATTTCATGATACAATCATACAAATCAATCGTGTGATGACAAAATTCGATTTTTTCTGACAAAATCGAATTTGATGTACCAATTCTAAATTTTATGATACAAAATCAATTGTGTGATTACAAAACTGATTTTGTGATTATTGGTTTCAATTTTGAGTCCAGCAGATATTTCTCCTGTTCGACTCTACATGCTGAAAATCCAATTTGATTTACCAATTCTCAATTTTATGATACAAAATCAATTGTGTGATTACAGAACTGATTTTGTGATTATTGGTTTCAATTTTGAGGGACAAAATCCATTTTTGTGACAAAAACACCTACCTTACACTTGGCGCCCCGTAGTAATTTATTCAACAGATAACTGTCCGAACTTGCCTCCTTTCGCTGCTAGGCTTCACTGGCGAACTTTTACATTTCGGCAATATTTCCTGAGCGTACGTATCCAGTAGATATTTCTCCTGTTCCACTCTACACGCTGTCATGTTAGCTTCGTTGTCATAGTAACGCCTTGTATTATCCAGTTGTATTTGGTTTGCCCGGATCATAGCCTTAGCATACGTCCGGTGTTCTGCCATCAGTTGTACTCGCTTGCCATGTGAGCGCATCTCTTTGTGTCGAACTTCAAGGCTGAAGAGTGGTGTGTTCAAATTAATGGTGTTTTTTTCACCAACAGTTTTTCCTTCATATATATGGATAATTTATTTTATTATTTTTTTTGCTTAAAAGCGAGTTCATGTACAACAATCCAGTGTGCGTGGTGTGCCACAACTGCTTTCATTGATCTAACTTTGCCTCATGTCAGCTTGCACATAATTTTACAGGGTGGCTAAAAATAGAGGATTCCCTCTTTTGCTTCGCATTTTGCGACTACATACATATTTTCCAATAATATTCAGAAGGGAACGTAAACAAACTAAAGGCAAGTATTCACTTTTTAGCGGTGTGACCTATGCATGTTTATGTATTTTACTGCCTATCAGATTAAAACATGTACCGTTGGTACTACTCTATCTTGAGAAATCCTGTATTATTATATCTCGGGCCACCCTGTATGATTATTTACAAATAATGACAAATACATGCTTTTGAAAGATACATCAACATCTATAGACCAGAATACAAATGTTCATATCTAATTTTCATTCAATGGAATTCGATGAACGATCAGCGCTTCGAGCTATGTGTATTGATCTTTCAACAACGAACTATCATTGCTAGATCACACCTTTATCGGGTCTATTGAAACATTCCCTCGGTATTCGTATTTTGTTATTTACACCTGACAGTGTAAAAAGTTTGAGTAAATACCGGTGCGCTAACACAAGTTCAAACAATATCGTAAAAAGAACCTATGCATATAATGTTTAGAATCAATATATTTCACGGAACATAGTTGATCACAATTTATTTCATGATTCACACTTATAGCATTATTATCAACAGGCTACTTACAATCAAACAATACTGATATTCCGAAATTAATAAAATATAATCACTGTCAGCTGTCGAATATGATCGAATGTAGGTACTTAATATGTTCATGTACATAATCTATTCCATGGGCTCAGTATTTTCGTAGGAAGCTGGGCAGTTGTATACTAATTACATCAAAAAAGGCGAGGCGGGTGGTCCGGGGCACCTACTGGCCCAGAGTGACCTAGCCAGATAGGATTGGGGTCTTGGGCCCACCTAGGGCCCCAGGAACCAACGACCTCCATACACTCTGTGGTGAATTCTGAGACTCTGGGAGCTTGAAAATGTTGCTATCAAACATAATACTCTTTTTATCAAACATAATCAAACATAATCTATTATTCCATGATGATATTTGAGTCCAAAGAGAAACGTAAACATAAGTTGATAGTATTGTATTGGTGTCAGGGCAAACATCACCAGTATACAGTATATGTCTCAAAAGATACCCCACACTTTAGCCGTAATGGAGTATCAGAGCGCATGATGATAGACAAAGATTCTGTCGAACGTAACGAGGATCATAACGAGACGGCAGGCAATGTACTGTCAAAGCTAACGCTACACTTGGACATAATGTCGTAAAATTTCGTTTCAGAACATGGACATTTCAGAAAATTTAGTTGAGGCCGATTGGCCAATGTGTATGTATCTCTGGAAACGAAACGGAATGGATTGAATCTTGTTGCACAGCTAGTCGTGGTAACTGAACTTCGTAATTTGCACAATAGAACGGAAAACAACACTGGAAACATTCGTAGTTGGCTTGAGAAGTATACATGTATGCGGGAAGATATACAGCATTTCATTCGCTATTCAATAACGTTTATATACGTGAAACTTAACGTGTACATTTTATTATTATGGAAACAGATACTAAAATTCAAAACCCAGAACATTTTATGTCGTCGATTTGTACACCAACCTCTTCACGGAACGCCACAAATCATGCCTAGGATACATATTCAGTAATGCTTTTGTGTGTGTTTTTTCCAAATCAATTGATGTCGATTTTGTACTATCATATCTTCAAACAGATATCAAAAAGAGTGTGTCCACAATAACAATTATCTGTTCTCTCTCACAGGTGGGACTATACTGCAATAGAGATATATTCGATTCATGAGGTGAAATTCTGAACATCCTTGTAAATTTAAAGCAAGGGGGACAAGATACCATTCATACATATGATCGACTTAGGGGAGCATAAACTCCGAACGATATTCCATTGTTTCCTACGAGTTATTAATGCAGGATTATGGGCATTTCGTAGGGAACAAACACAGCTCCGCTCGCTCCCAGTTTGTCTGCAGCCCAGACTAGTCAGTAGAAAGGCATCTTTACTATTCACAAGATCGTCTTAAGCATGAGTTATGAAACATCGTTCTGGGGTTAATCTAGCAAAAAGTGAATTATTGAGCATAAAATTGGTCTATAGATAGACAACACACATAGAAGACAACCTCATTACTGGCTGCGATCCTGGATTTCCAGGGGAGGAATTTTGCACGAAAAAAGAGTACAGTACAGTATATATTACCGGGTCCTTTTTATTCCAGTTATCTTACATGCATAGAATAGAATAGAATAATGATGCAATTAATGGTGAAATCATCGCAAATTTAGTGTATTGTGATGCTCATTTATCCTCTGCAGTATTTTTGTTCCAATTCTGTTTCGTTGGACCGGAATAGACATCGATCTCAGATTTGTGATGATCAAAGAGACGCCATCGATGTACATTGTGTGTGTTCACCCAACCCGAGTCCGACTGCCAGATCATGATCAGACAAAAAGTTAAGAACTCAATATATAAGATGTTTCTATTGTACACGTGATGTTATCAGTATAATTTAAATCATTAAATATTGTATACACATTGTATACACATTTTGTGTATTTCAATAAATTATGGAGAATTTAGAATTGAATTAAATTGTCATATATTCGGTGTATTTACCAACCAGAAAGCAATTGTCAAAATATTTGTGATAATTACCAATACAATCAAATCATGATGACGTCTATTTATTTCCTTCAAAAGCAGCTATTATTCTTGCTGGAACATATCGGTGTCGCAGCAGTTTATAGATATACTGGACACATCAACAAGTTCCTTATATTTGCAACTGGCTCTGGAGAGCACAAACACCATATGCTAGTGACATATGAATGTTTCTACTTAGGAATGGTTAATTGACCATGAGAAATTGAAAAGTTGAGAATCGTGGTTCAATTTGTTTGTTATATCATACGTTTGAATCATAATCACTCTCCAGCCGTATACCTGAATACTTTTAGGGACGCATTAGGGGCAAAATGAGAGATGTATATATTACCACTACTTTAAAAAACTTGGGACATGTAATGTCTAAATGACCACCAAATTAGATATTATCTGAATAAAACTGGTACAAAAAAACCTGTATATTTAGGTTTTTTTTACCAGTTTTATTCAGTTATACATATCGGAAACTGAAGTTTGATATGGTTTTTTTTCCGATCATCTTCTTACTGGAAGAAATCTGATCCATACGACCTGGAAAACAATGGTGCACATTTTTGTACGCACTGGAATACCAACATTTCTCCCAAGAAAATGTTATCGTTGAGGTATTAAACCATATTCAATCATACTATCTCAGTCCTTATATGGGACCGGTCATCTGTTGCAAACAAAATCACTTTATTGACGACATAAACACCGTATAAACACATAATCTTGTATTTCAACCCACTTTTGGTATTTACTCTTGGTATTTCCAAAATAATATGCGATACCAGATCAATATAGGAACACATTATATAAACGTGTATTATTCATTCCAGGATGGTACCTCACAGGATAGATTGGATCACTGGGATATGCTATGGCTATTTAAAAAAAACATCCATCAACGTTGATGGATGTAGGTGTGAGAAGTCTCACAAGGGATCATTTATCATTCATGCCTTGTCGAGCTTTGAACGACGTCCTGTAAATTGTACCATGTGACATGTGTGACTATTTCAATTACAGCGAGATATCTTCATGTCGCAGGCATGATACAGCACCATACTGATTATATGCGAATTTCGCCCAGCAAACACAACTTACGATTCATATGCTTGTATATATTTTGTAAATTTCGAGTTGACATATTTCCACTAGAATCTACATGACATTTGTAAGCTTGGGCTTCACACCAATTCTTCACTCAAATTCAAATGTGTCAGGGAGTGATTGTCAAAATTTTATAATACTTCAGGTAATGAGCTAATATCATGTATTCTATAAACAACCACAATAACACCAGGTATAGTGATAAACAATTCTAAGATATATAATACTATTGTCAAATTTAGCTATAAATTTCATGTCAGTAGTTTATTTTATTTTTCCCTGTCTAAACATTATCCATATAGACAGGAATCTGATGACGCCCATAAAATTTTTGAACAGTTGATATAAACGTCTGAACCTCCTCTCCCTGACATAATGTAAACAAAGGCAAATACCACATATTCTTCATCTAGAATTTGTACATAAAACTCGAGGAGAAAGTTATTGGGGCCGATAGCATCGTTATGTGAATTACTGTGTGTATTTCACGTCTTCTCCAAGGCTACGTCCAGTAAATCTGGATTGTCTTTCTCTGACGAACCTTTGGCGAACGCAATAAGGTCGGACGACAGGTCTGACTAATGAATTAGGATGAATCTGATGCCTCTTGTCACCAATCAATTTAGACAATGAAGGAGAACAGAGAAGCGAAGCTCAAGTGCTGACGTCACTGCCCCAGTTCAATAACCGGAGGATATTAGTGTCAATTGTGGCTAAGACGGGAAATTTATTAGGTGAAAGGTCGATACACACAATATATATATGTATCTACTGACTACAGACATGCTGCATTTGATAACAGGCTAAACGTAATGGAAATGGATTTTTCAAACCACTTTTGAATCATTTTATTTTTGTGGTATTCTCCCAATTACCGCCTGATCAATATGCATCAGTCATGAGGTATTCTTCATCGCAGCTATTAAAGCTTGTCGTGTAATGGACGGCTATATATTCTTTCATGGATGAAATCTGAATATTGCATTTTCTGTTTCCTGTATACTTTGGTGAATTGAGGTAGCACTAAATCTTCAAATGATCAGGAACAAACAAAGCAAAATAGCAAACGTGAATGTTAGTCATGCTTCTTAGTCATTGTGATGTAAATGCTCAATCAATGCTACTGATATGGACGCCTGCGTCATAAAGTTTTATTATTTTTCCGATCTAACCAATTGCCCAAACAATGGTGTCATATAAATCACATCCACCTTTGCAAATGCTTGAATACAGGGTCGAGCGCAGTTTCATCTAACATGATTTTTACCCATAAATTAATTGAGTGAATTTGCATCATGCGAAAGGAGAAAACCCAAGCCCCTGCATTGAATCTCCTTCCAAACCCTTCATAATGTAAAACCCTTTAGACTTGGCATGTTTCGCTAGCTAAATTACAAATACTCACCAACTAAATTCACCCATTTGTGGTGAAATTATTTCAGAAACAAAATTTTAAAAATATAAAATTGAACATTCCCTATATTGTAACTATAACTGTATTTCGAAAAATTTCGAATGGTCTTTCAGCCAGTATAAGGCAAGCCTAATTCAACAGAAGTAATTCAAGAGTTCTGTCGATTACACTGATACATGTTTCATCACAAAAGCACGACATTCAAAACATATATTCCTATTAAAAACAAAGGTGAGGTGTAATCGATAAAGGATTCATTTTTATTGCAATGAAATGCGAACGGCAAGGTGCTACATAGATTGTCGACTTCATGCATGATAGGTGTCCTATCATGTGTTTGTGATATGTATGATAACATTGAGATATATGTTTTTTCGACATAATGGAACATGACACGGTATATAAGACTCAGAGTTACACTAGGATTCCTAGTATTCCAGTGTTCTCTAGTATGTAACAAAATCGGTCACATCAATTGAATAATTCACGAATTGCATGTCAGTGGTCAAACATATGCCACTGTCACTTGATGCCTGGCAAATACATTCCAACAAACAAATTTGACAGATTTATGGACCACGCAAATATTCCATGATTTATGTTGTACCAATGAATCACCGTATATCGACTCTCGAAGGGCAACTGAACTGGCAGTGGACACGCGACGGAGCCATTTCATTGACTCATTAACGTGTGGAAACCAAATTGTTGAGAATTCATCTACAAGGTCATTAAATGGGTTAACAAAGGAAGTAGTGCCGAGCAGGCAAGTTTTCTCCAGGTAATTATCCCGTCCTGTAGATGGCACGTAGTATATCGCGAGCAAAGAGCATTCATTCACTTTATTTAGAGCGTACATTTTTATATTGTATATTGTAGATTATTATTGTTGACATAAAAAGGTGTGGATCAGAATGCTCGTTTGTTGTTCGTTCCAGGTTCGGGTAAAAAAGACAAACAGGTTTTTATATCACAATTATTATTCAATACTCAGAATGAAAGCACAATGGGACGAATTGATAGCGAAGAGTCACGTACTACTCAAATATCGACACTGTCCACAAGCAGATTGGAATCTTATAAACTATAACCGGTATCCTACCCGCGAAGCTCAAGCAGGTTGTGCTTTGACGTGTTTTCACGGAAGTATGATGTCATATCAGCTTTTGGTGAGAAATATTTGACACACATTATCGAGACCAGGCACTCAGTGAACTGGTCAGTCACGCGTAGTCGAATGTGACAAATACTGACTAATATATATACATTCAATTATCTAAACGTGAATGCAATATCAAAATGACACTGTGTAGAATGTATTGGCATTTAGAAATCATGCATTTTCCTCCCATACAATGTTGTAACTGGATTTCGGAAGGTAAGCGGCAATACAACACGTTCTGTTCACCGTAACCTTGATATTTATACCACGTGACAGCAGGCAAATGAATAATCGAGGAACCAGCCATAATGCTTTAATCAATATGATAGGTTCAATATAGTCGTAAAGTGCACCAGTAGAGAGCACTCATACCTAGGCAACATGAACCAATATTTTGCTGGCATAAATAGGGAATTCTGGACAAAATACACAGGGCATAAATTTTGAACAAATCAGAAAATATACTACAATCAACGGAAATGTTATAGCCAATTGTAACAGTACGACCTTCATTCATCAAATTCTAGATTTACAGAAGAAAAATGACATTATTTGACATTGTTTGTGGTATTCTTATAAATTTGTCTCACAAGGGAGACATTCGCTTCGTATCTAGCACACAACGTGTATACTATTCGTATAGACGACACAGGGACACACCGTACGACTTCCTGTTCGTCCATTTATGATAAAGCCACAAAATTTATATATTATGTGCATTCAACATTATACCATGATGTGGATGAAGAGAAGTGAGACCGAATCTTGCGCGTTGCGATATTCCTGGTCATTGTTGATTGCTGAGTTTTGATACAGTAAGATTTCTAGTATAGCCTACACAAATTGAGCTTCTGTTGGAAGGAACCCCTGGATACTAAAAATAATATGTGAAGACCAGATGATGTTGAGTATTAAATGGCATATGAACACTGCGTTTAACGGGAGTTTGTATTGCACTTATCTCGCCTTATTTATGTCCTCGGTAGAAATAAAGAACAAAATAGGTCAATCGACTCGTGATCAGTTTACATTTGAGCATGTCAGATCCTCACCAAATGTACTCGCAACCAATAACGTTAGAAGGGTTTCGTAGTGATTCTGACCCAATTTATACAGCAGTGAAATGGCTTCCATGATATGTCGGTCAGCCTACCAGTGGTGTAATACAATTGTTGACACTGCATGTACGATTAAGCCTACGCAGGCATTTATATCATTGAAAGAATAAATGAATATGATATAAGGATTAAAAAACCAATCATGTCCACATATTCATGTGTATTTTCTTCATCAAATAATGGTTTCAATGATTTGGGTTGTGGCAATCGCTGAAATTGACCAATATATATGCGGGAACAAGATATTCGTTTAGGCCTTTTCAAATTACCATTTATACATCGGACAGCAAAATGAATATATACAATCCCAAAAGTTGTTAGAGGCTGGAGCAGGGGACAAGCTGCTGGAGGCTGGAACAGGGGACAAGCTGCTGGAGGCTGGAACAGGGGACAAGCTGCTGGAGGCTGGAACAGGGGACAAGCTGCTGGAGGCTGGAGCAGGGGACAAGCTACTAGAGGCTGGAACAGGGGACAAGCTGCTGGAGGCTGGAACAGGGGACAAGCTGCTGGAGGCTGAAACAGAGGACAAACTGCTGGAGGCTGGAACAGGGGACAAGCTGCTGGAGGCTGGAACAGAGGACAAACTGCTGGAGGCTGGAACAGGGGACAAGCTGCTGGAGGCTGGAACAGGGGACAAGCTGGGCTGGAACAGGGGACAAGCTGCTGGAGGCGGGAGCAAGGGATGAGCTGTTAGAGGCTTGATCAGGGGACAATTAGCTAAAGACTGTAGACCCTGTGGTTGTAGTATGTTACTATGTTAAGTATTTTAAGAATGTTGCTGCGTAGGAAATGGATATTGACTATGCTAAAATTGGTATGTCATCATTGAGTAAATGTTTTCAAATATTCATCACTCGGATCTTAATAATCAAGTTTTACCCTGACATTAATTGAACCAAATCCAAAAAAAAGTACGTCTTAGTACTATTACATAGCCAGACACAATACACACTATAAAGATCTTGCCTTCCGGCAATAATAAACAGGAAACACACTTTTATATCGAAACATGGTGGCCAACTTTTAATTGACTAGGGCCAGAGAACATGCCACAAGGAAGACTAAAATGATATTGTCTGTTCAGAATGAATTTATTTCAGGAAGGAGCATGTTATACTTGTATGCGACACTGATGCGAGTTTGATGGGAATTCCGTAGTTCTAAAAAAAAAACACAGTTCCGTTCTCTCCCATTTGTCTGCAACCCCAACGGGAAAGTAAATAAGCGTCTTAACTCTTCGCAAGAGCGTCCAGAGCCCGAGATATGAGACGTCGTTCTGGGGTTAATGTGGCAAAATCTGAATTATTATGCATAAAATTGGTTTATGGGTAGACAACACACACGTACTACACTAGCGACTGTGATCTGGGCTTGGAGGCAAAAATAGTCTTAGTCCTAGTTAGGATTATGTATCTGTACATCTCACAGAAGCATAATAGGATAACGATGCAATTAGTGGTGCAACAACCATGCGCAATATTTCTGTTTCAATTCTATCTCGTTGGACCGAAATAGACATCGATCTCAGACTTGTGATGATACACGAACGATGTACATTGTGTGCACGATACACATACCATCACAGACACGTGAGGGTTTTGCAAGATTCTTACCGAACGGATACAACAGTTCTCTACACATATTCAAATACAACTGCATAGACATTTCCTTGTAGATATTGTTGCAATAGTGTTTTGCCAGCGAAGTTCTCATCTCGTGAATTATATCAATTGTCACATATGCTCAACATAGGACATATACATTTGATTAATATATATAAGCAGATAATATGGTCTCTAGTGAAAAGTATGGTCTCAACTCTGGCCGCTTTCATACCCGATCTTTCCAGTCATTCAACGCTGAAAATCTCTAGTCATTATGGACATATGCTCTATATTTACAAGAAGGGTCTAAGGTTAGATTAGCGGATATATCCAAAGATGGAAAAACAAATATCACTCAATACTAATTACAGCCATGAAATCCCTATTGGGCAAAACCTTTACCTTGTTGAGCCCAATAATAAATGTTTCTTAAAACTAATATTGCCTTATTCGGTTAAACCCATGAAATCTCTACTGGACAGAATTTTTACCTTGTCGATTCCAAAAATACATGTTTCTTGTCTTAACTAAGTTTATTGTGGTCAATAATAGACTTAACTAGTAAAACTAATGTTAACTTATTCGGTAATTTTATTCTGTTTTCATCGTAAACATCAGTGCTCCATTTTCACCAAGAATTCAGTGCCATTTTCTTTCATAGTACAGGCTATTGGAATGATCACAGATGTCAAAGTTGGTATTTTAACGGTCGTAATAAGATAGCTCACAAACTAATTAATATTTATTTCATCATTCTGAGAAACAATAGGTTTCGTGTGACTTTCTAATCAAGTCTGTGCGATGTCATCATCGTTCATCGAAAACTCCCACCCGTAGAGCGTTCACAAACCATGTGTACTAAACAGGCCAATTCGAGCACAAAATATGTCGCCAATCGGCCAATTTGGTTGCTATGACGACCAAAACCGATCAATGTCTTACCATGAGACATGACCCCCTAAAAATGTATCTTTACCGGTTCAAATTTGCAACCTGTAGAACGTTCACAAAAAATGTCTGCGGCGGCGGATGCGGCGGGACGGAGACAAATCCATAGTATCCGCCGAACTTTGTTCAGGGGATACAATTAGGTCAACAATACCTTTCCAAGAGATTTACAGTGTGTCTTTCACATCTGCCTTTGGGCTCCTTCCATCAAATCTAGGTTCGTCCTCCTGCGAAACTGTTGGAAAACGTAATGAGGTCTAATAGCAGGTATTCCTAATTAATTAGAATGGATCTGATGCCTCTTATCGCCGATCAGGTCAAAGAACAGAGAAGGAAAACTCAAGTGCTGACGTCACTGCCCTAAATCACTGACAGGCGAATAATAGTGTCCAAATCGTGGATATTTTGATGAACACTCCCTTGTGTCTATATTGAGCCGTACTCTATACAATCATAAGAGCAAGTTTTGAATGTCGTCGTATCTATTTATGATATTCCATGTGTACCAATCTCAATGTATGCGTCAATGCGTCAAACAGGTTTTCCTTATAAACGAAAGTATTTTACTTTTTGGTCAGGACATATCAACGATCAGGAACGAATAGAGCATCAGTGAATGATAGTCAGGCGTCTTAGTTGTTGTGATGGTAATGGCCAATCATTACCTCCTGTAGCTATGGTGATTAGCTAACCAGACAAAAATTCATTGTTTTTTTTTTAATTTGAGGAACTTCATGAACAATAGTAATATGTAAATCACATGTCCAAAATCTATACTGAGTTTAATGTATATTTCTCAAATACGAATCTCATCGTTAGTAGTGAAGTTCTTGGTACTAGTACTACCATGATATACATTTGCAGCAGATGTCCAATGATATTATTGAAACTTGTGAATCTTCGACTGTATATGCCTGAGAATATTCCGGCATGTGTTCAATAGCCAGAACAACATCCGAGGTAATTTGAACTAATCTAGAACATTAAAAATTGTCACATGGGTATTCTCCACCAGTCTTTTTACTCTTGAAAAGAGTACTGTTAAAATGCATATGGGGTACAATTGATGGCGGAGGAATAGATATGAGGACTGAAGACTGAAATAATTGTATGTTGTTAGACAGATCCATTACGTAAAGACTGACAAGGTGCTTCATAAATATGAATCTCCATACCAATTGTCTCATCATATGTGTATGATGTATGAGAACATAAAAAAGCCAGCTAGTGTCATAGCATATGAAAAAAAAACTTATTGCATATCAGTAATGAAACGAATGATTTTCCAATTTTCCAACAAATTTCACAATTCCACACACAAATTTGACAGATTTGCGGAGACAATATGGTTTGTTATGTCTGCAATGACTCGTCCATGTGTTGATTTTTTAGAATAACCTAAATACCGAGGGACACGCAACACCGCAGTTTTACTCACACTCAAATATGTGTATACGTTGTAGTCAGTAAGACATGTGCAACGTTATTATATATGATAACAATGGAAGCAGTGACAATCAGGGGAGTTCTCTCCAGGTCATTCAACTACTGACCAAACATGTCATTTGGTTATCATATTTGAATTTTCATAAAGTGAAGTTCATAGAAAGTGGATTTGTATGGCCTTGAATAACAAAGTTATGTAGGATCTTGGCTCTTAGATAACAATATTGAAAAGACAGTTTTGATGGAATTACACTGCTGTCACCTTTTAAAAAACCAGTTATCATCAGAATTTTTATTTACAAAAATGTACGACAATTCGGTTTGTCTCAAAATAAAATTTCCTAGGCGATGCCCACCCTTAAGTAGAAATTGACTAAATAAAACTATTGAAAATACGACTAATATAGATAGATATGAAATGACAATGGTGGTATACGTTCATAATATGTTGCATTTGCATACGAGCAAATGATAAGTTTCCACCGAAAAAACATATCCTAAAATTTGACCGATAGTAAACAATAGCAAACACGTAGTTCAAATCTGGGAATTTCGATCTATTTCTTTATTCAACTAGAAGTAAGCAGAAAATGTAGTGACGTAAAATTTCTGGTCTAGATATTGTTGTAATTTAATTTCAGAAGGAAATCAGCAATATATCACGTTATGTTTCCCGTACCCTTGACATTTATATCAGGTGACAACAGGTAATGAATGATCGATGAGCCAACCTCAGTGTTATAGGCAGCATATGACGTCCATATATAGTCTAATGTGCTGGAAAAAATATCATACATACTTCCTAGGTAACACAGTCCGTGTATTTTTTAGGATAACTGGTGTATTTTGGATAAAATATATGGGGCAATCGCAAAACAAGCTGGGCAATACTAAAGAGAGCGGAAGAGATGTTTTAACGTCCATTAGTGGTAACCTAATGGAGTTAACACAATAACTTGTGCATGGATGTTTTATTAGGAAAGCTTTTCCTTATTTGGACCAAATTGGATGTGTTTTTGCGGCTGGAAACACAACAAAACACAGCCCATATAGTCCAGTGGTACAGCCAGTAATTTCATATTATAGTCAACTACAGAATATATTGCCCTGATGCGTGGGCAACCAACCAACATATATCTCGGTTTAGATGAACAGTAGCATCGATCCCCAAATGAAATTGATTGACTAAATTGATCCTAAATATTCTCTGAATACGTAAATGCTATATTTGTTGTAAATATATAGATGATATATCTGATGCACACCAATGTAACCACATTGGACAAAATGTATGTCCTAAATGCACGATTATGTCTTACACCCTCCAAATCTTGTCGAGGACAATGTACGTGCAATATTATATTGGATTCACCACGTCGCAAATAGATATATGCAGATAGATATAATAGATATATGCAAATAGATATACATGAATATATAACATTCCTCAATACTCATAGAGTGTTTGAGCAGAGTATGCGGGTTTCATTCCAGAGAAATTTTATTTCACATTATTTCCAGATGGGTTGTAGAGCATTGACATACAGTCGGTGATTTGGCGGAATGCATGGCAGATCCCAGTATAGATCAGCTCCAAGGGATGAGACTGTATATTTGTTATATCATTACGATACTGTGTGTATATGTACGCCTACCTCTGCAATGAACCTCTTGTAATGAGATAATAATGGAAGGGGACATGTATTTCAAGCCAATAACAATGTAAGTATCAATATATTACTACCAATACCACTAGATTTTGATGATGACAATAACGAATGTAAAATGCAACATTTTGGAAACAAATCCCGACCAAATAGTTTATCTGAGGACACACATGCGTCATCAGCGGCAGATACTTTTAGAAATATAGTTGTTTCTACTGTACACCTGATGGAATTAGTATAGAGCTGTCCAACAACATATAAATATAATTTAGAAATCCGAAACAAACCCCATGAAATAGAAGTATGACAAGTACATAAGTACCTAATCGCCCGATGGTCTCCTCGTGGACAAATTTAACGTTCAAATCAACACTTCGGAACAATGTCAGAATGTCTCTATACCAAACTTTGTATCTATTCTTAATAACATAATGTTTATATTGTGTTAAGATCTTATATTTGACTGATGCACAATGCCACAATTTGATGAATATTGCCGAGGTAAGTGAACGTCACAAATACGCATCAGGGTTCATGTATCAACCATACACTATAGGCTGCTTTCGAAGTGTTTCATTGTACACAATATTATTTCATTGATTGATCATTTGTTCAGTGGAAGTTAAATAGCGAGTACAGCTGGTGAATTTGGGTCTAATTAAGTATTTGTTCCGAGAGGTGGTCAACCACGCCTAATGTATGCAAGTCAATATTACCCGAATGGTCAAAATATACAAATACTGCACTGTTGTTCTGCTGGTACATGGCATTACTAGCCGAGGTATGAATATTATCACACGAGGCGAAACCGAGTATACTATTGTTCTTTGCCGAGGCTATTAATTCCATGTACCTGCAGTGCAGTTTTTGTTTTAGTATACAGAAAAACATTATGGATAAAATTGCCAATAGGGCATATTCTACAGTAAAGATGCAAATCATACCATGTCTGGCACTGTCAAGCAAATTACTTACGTAAAATTAAAAACGTCACCAATACATAACATTGAGATATATAAAATTACTGCATGGCGGGTAATCGATGTACCGGAACGTGAACTATTGCGTAGAATGTTTCAATGCCCATTGACCAAACACAGCACGACATTTTCGCTAGTAAAATTAATTACCGAACTGCCCCATGTAACTTACATGATTAACTGTTGTTAATGACACGCCTAAATATTCGTTTTATATAATGTGATTGTCAACAATAGCTAATGCAAATATCATACCTTTATTTGAAATGAAACGTGAAAAACAGCAATATCCTCTCAGTGGATCAACAATGTACATTTCACATCTGCTTTTCCCCTTCCCGTTACATTTATAGAAATTGTTGGCGAACGTAATAAGGTCAAATTGCAGGTCTTCCTAATGAATTAGAATGGATCTGATGCCTCTTGTCACTGATGAAGTCTGATAATGAAAGAGAACATAGAAGGAAAATTCAAGTGCTTACGTCAATGCCCTAAATAAATGACAGGCGGGGCCAAGTCGCGGATATAATGAACAAATACTCCACTGGTATATATAATCTCTATACTGGGCCTTTCGGTTTAATCATATTCTACAGTAAAGATGCAATATAAAATTCAATATATGATGCAATATAAAAAGATGCATTAAAATTCTATGGACGTCATCATGATCTGGTTGATAAATACACCAAATCCATGTCTGCCATGCAACTAGATCTATTTTCATGTTAATTCTGGGGAATTCATGACGGGTGCCACTAATGGGGCAGGATATGCTCACTCTTTCCGGAACACCTGATTTTACCTTCTCATGGCCATTTTAAGGGGTTCATGAGTTTCCCCGTCATTTTTGTTTCCTCTCACTTCGTATGCCTGATATGACTTTCTGTCCCCGGACTATGAGATTGGATAACGGACCTTGTTTTGTTTGATCGGAATACTTAATACTGGGTATTGATTCCACGTCTATGCACAGCATCCATGTCTGGCACTGTCAAGCAAATTACTTACGTAAAATTAAAAACGTCATCAATACATAAGCTAAGTAACGTTGAGGTATTATACAAATACTGCATATTGATAAATGATATTAAATTGATAAATGATAAATGAATGTATTCCATTTTCTGGTGATGAAATATCAACGATCAAGTAGAACATACGTGAGTGAGAAGGTGATGTCCAATCAATTCCTACTGTATATATTGTCATTAACTAACCAAACAAAATATTATGCGTTTCCAATTTGAGCAATTAATATGTCTAGTAATTGAAACTGCATTTCTTAAAACAACATCCGAGGTCATTTCGTCTAATCTATTTCTGGTTCTAAAACATTCTAAATTGTCACGTGCATAAGTTTGTGAGGACAACACGCGTGTCTATGATTTATTATTTTGGCAATGAATCACCCATCTATTGATTTTCGAATGTTCACTGAACTCCGATGAACACGCTATATGGCGGTTATAATTACGCTCAAATGTGTGGAAACCGTGTAGTCAAAAAGCCGTGTGCAAGGTCATCAAATACAAAAACAACGGAAGCAGTGCCGAACAGGAGAGCTCTTCCCGGGTCATTCAACCATCATGTATCATAAAAAAGAATCATGAAGTGAATCCATTAGAAAGTGGGTATGTATAATTTTAAACGCAGGAACTTGGCTCTTGGACAAAATATTGAAAAGAAGAGTTTTGATTGTATACACTGTTGCCACTTCTCCTTGGGTTCTTCCACTGTTGCCACGTGGACCTTTGCGCCACGATACCCTCCCAAAACATACCACTACCGCTTTGGTATAAAGTCAGAATCCTACGTGGGCACAGGATGTATATGTTACTTGTGAAAGTGGATATGAACAATTAATCAACCATGGATATACAAATGGTTCACAATGGAAAGATGTGTGTTTATGTTAGAGGTATTTTTGACAACCAACGCTGGACGATTTAATAGATAAAACAATTGAAAAATAACATTAAATAGATAGGTGACATTTATAAATATGGAATAGTAATGATGGTATATGTATACAAGTAGAACAATATTGTTCTATTTGTAATCAACGCAGTTTTGTGTATTCGTTTTTTGTGTGTTTCAAGTGAAAGGCCAGTATGCGTGTCTTGATAGCGAGAAGTGCGCAATAATTGATTTACCATATCAACAATGTCTGGATGGATTTCTCTGTGCTATGACATACAACATTTACCACATACCGGAATACGTTCATAAGTTGGTGTGTTTGCTTGTAGGAGCAAGTGATACGTCTTCATCGCAAGACACACCTTCATCTGTCCATGTGTGATCCTAAAATTTGAACGATAGTGAAACAATAATCACAGATTTGTCGATATAAACATTCCTTATAGCAAACACGTAGTTCAAATCTGCGAATTCTAGTTCAACATTCAACAAGAAACAAGCAGAAGATGTAGTGACATGTAAAATCATGAATTCTGGTCCAGATATTGTTGTAATTGATTTTCGGAAAGAAAGCAGCAATATGTCACGTTATATTTCCCGTACCCTTGACATTTATACCACGTGACAACAGGTAATGAATGATCGATGAGCCAACCACAGTGTTCTGGGCAGCATGTAACGTCCAAATATGGGTTAGAAAATATCATACATACCACTATTTGTCTTATTGCTATTTAGTGTTTATTCAGTGTAACATTGTCGATTTAATAGGACTTGTCTGCAAATGTTATTTGTTTACCACCCCATGTCGAACTTATCTTATCTTGAGGTAACATAGTCTATTTATTTTTAGGATAACTGTTGTATTTTGGGAAAATACATTGGGTAAATGCATAAGAAGCTGGAAAATACTAAAGAAAGCGAAAAAAGCTGCAACTTCCATTAGTGGTGACGTTACTGATTTAGTTTGATAACTTGTGCATTGGTGTCTTAAGAGGACACACAATTCGTTTCTTGGATATGCACAATACAACACAACACAACACAACACACATATTCCAGTAGCACAACTGGTCATATAATCAGACTACATTGGGTCAGAATAACATTAACAACATTGATTGTGTTGTGCAAAATGACTATTTTCTGAACACACACATGATACGTTTGTTGCAAATATGTGGATGATATATTTGATGCACACCAATGTAATCATGAATATTCGACAAAATGAATGCCCGGAAGTCACACATAGATACGGGCATCACGTATCTGTCTTTACACCCTATACTTCGTAGTCGTTGCAAATATCGTATAACATTAGTATTAAATCACCAATGACAGATACAATGATTTAACACATGTGTTCCATTCATACACGACATACAGCCAATTAACGTGACAACATTATACGTCACAACATGTGCTTCATAATTTATGATCGAACCGAGAAATTTGAAAACGAGTCAAAACGTTGTCGTGGCAAATACTGTGATGTGACACAAATTATTCTAAGGTCACTGGTCAAAAAACTTTTCAATCATATATTTACCAATATTAGCATATCAGAAATAGTCACTTGTAATGAATGAGTCCTGAATAAAACGCCCGCTGAGTAGTTTTTTCTGGATCAACATGTACAATTCATACGCACATATCGGAAGTTGACACACATATCCAAATATGTTTGGCCAAGTGTAATCAACTCACGGCTGGGATATGCCACAAAGAAAGCTTGAAATGATGTCGTCTTTTCAAAGCGGAGATATTCCTGGCACCATAATTTCATATGCAACATTAATGCAGGATTATAGACCCTCCGTAGAAAACAGACGCAGCGCCATTCTCTTCATCCTATTTGTCTGCAACCCAGACTAGACAGTAAAAAGTCTCTTTACAACTGACAAGATCGTCTTAAGCTTGAGTTACGAGACGTCTTCCCTGGGTTAATCTGGCAAAAACTGAATTATTGTCCATAAAATTGGTCCATGGGTAGAAAACACGTCATGCGTTTCCCACCGACTGTGATCTGGGGTTTGCAGGGGGGATTTAGAAGGAAGGATTAAGTTGTTCTTGGAGAAAAAAATTCTAAAAATTAGGACTTTATATCAAATCGATACATTGGTGTTCTATTTATCTCAGGGAAAGTAAATAGGCTAAGGATGCAATTAGTGGTACAATCATCGCAACATTCTGTGTAATACAATGCCCATTCATGCTCTGCAATAGTCTGATTCAATTCTGCTTCTTTCCACCGGAATATATGAATTCCAGACTAGTGATGATCAAAGACACATGATCGATGTACAGTGTGTTTGTTCACTCAACCTGACAGCCCGATTATGGGCAAAATGGAACACCACCCGTGCCATCACAGACTCGCGAGCAATTCTTAAGTACTTCTTAAGCAAAGTGAAAAAAAAATCTCCAGAATAGCGATAAATCTTTGGCCGCTTTCATGTCCGATCTTTCCAGAATGACTGTGGAGCACTGACAATGTCTGACATACAATGGTTGAGCTGGTGGACTGTCATATAACGCTGAATAACTCTAAACATGACAGACACATGCTCTCTCTTGCTCTATAACTAAAGATGGGTCTCAGGATAAATCAGCAGATATTTCCAAGATGGGAAAACATATATTACTTAATTAGGCCAAAAAAAGTTTTATGGTTCTGATGATCAGGGTCCGTGAAAAAGTGATGCGATTTTTATTTCTTTTTCTCCATGAAATCTGTTCGTGGTGACCAACCCGGTCGAATAAGGCCCATTGGGTCAACCATACACCAAGTTTTGCAATGTCAAAGACACTCGGGACCATGGGCCATTTGACTCGATCATTATATCACCGAATTCGATGTATGGATGTCAATTCACAATAAAAAATAGAAATAGGCTCTTAGGAACCGATGCGCCCGATAGTAAGTGAAAAAAGAGTGATGTTCGGGGTTCGCCTATTCATAGTCGTTAGAATGAGCAATGTATCACGTTTTATGTTCATTTTACACAGTTGCCCAAGCAGGTGGTCTGCAATGAAAACCTGATAGTGTTAAATCAATGCAATGCAACATTCCCAAACAAATGACAAATGTAACGTCAAGTCGGGAAAATGTATATCCACGTTTATGCAAGATTCATTGCTTTTGACTCGCACATAATTAGATTTTGTGTGTGGCGAGTCAAAGGAACATATACCCACCAGGATTCTTTCATGCAGAGAGACCTGAGAAGTGAACGGAGCTGTCTGTAAATCGCATCATTCAACAGAGGGCAGCATTGTAATATCAGTCCGCCAGAAAAATCAGGACAATGACTTCATGAAACTGATGAAGCATTGCTGTCAGCTGGGCGATTGCAGATTATTTTCTGATACCTCCCATAGTATTGAGACATCTCAACCGTAAAACACTTGCACACATGCAGTACCTCGCTCAGTACTGAGGATCGTCAAATCACTTCAGCTCACATATGGCTTGCCAACCTTTCTGTTTTCATTTGACCATTTGTTCAATGAAATTCAAAAGGGTAGCCTGTTGAATTCGGATATTCATACGAAATCAACGTTTGTGAGCTGGTCATTATTTCTAGAATCGTGAAGCAGTTTAAGTATTGCATTGTTCCGATTTAATTTACACGATCGTCTGGGGTTATTGACCGTCTTATCTATTGGCCTGCATAGTGTAATAAGAATCCTGACGACAATTCAAACAGTATATCAAATATCATGCATTCACTTGACATGAAAGGTGGATTGGCTCAATAATACCCTTTCAAGGGATTTACAATGTGTTGTTCACATCTGCCTTCGGGCTCCTTCCATTAAATCTGTTTTTTCCTCCAGTAAAACTGTTGGCGAACGTAATGAGGTCGAATAGCAGGCCTTCCTAATGAATTAGAATGGATCTGATGCCTCTTGTCGCCGATCAAGTCAGATATTAATGAAAGAGAACGGATAAGAAAAGCTCCGGTCCTAACGTCATTGCCTTAAATAAATGACAGGCGGATAGAGTCTCGAGTGGCCAAATCGGGGATGTTATGAACGAACACTCCACTCGTCTCTACATCGTGCAATACTAGGCAGTATATATTGTTATATTAATTCGTCTAAATAGATACTAAAATATTAGATTGGTAAATGAATGTATTCTCCTTTTTGGTCATGAAATGTAAACGGAACAAATATAGCTTAAATGAGTGATTGGTAGTCATGTCCAATCGATATCTACTGCAGCTATCCTGATTAGCTAAGCTGACAATAGTTTATGTTTTTTTTCTTCCGATTTGAGTAATTTCCTGAAGAATAGCGTTATATTAATCACATCCACATAAATCGATGCTGAGTTAATGTAGATTTCTAATCACATCCCGTTCTTAGTAGTGGAGGGAAATTATTAAAAACGTAATGAACTGATTACACTTAGTATAATGATGTCAAATAATATTATCGAATTTTCTCTTATGTGAATCTTCGACAATATTCCTGCACGTCTTGATAGCAAGAACAGCCTCCGAGGTCATTCAGTCTAACCTGTTTTAGGTGACAAAACATTTGGAATTGTTACATGGGTATTTTTCCCTAAAAGAGTAGGCCCTACTTATAAAATGCTTATGGAGTTGAATCAATGGGGGAAGCATGGATATGAGGACATGAGACTGGAAGAATCGCATGTTGCAAGACACGTTCATTGGGTGAAGACTGACAAGGTGCTTCACAAATAGTAATCTCTTGTAATGTCCCCATTGTGTCCCATCATACATGTATGTGTATGATGTATGGGAACATCATGAAAAAACTTAATAGCTTCCCCCAACATACATTTATGCAAATTGATAGATACAGCTAGTTCCATTATTATATAGCATATGAAAAAGCGTATTGCATATCAGTAATCAATTGAATGCCATTTCCACTTGAAGTAAGACAAATTTCACAATATTCCACACACAAATTTGACAGATTTGCAAGGACAACATCCATATATTGATTTTCGAACCATAAATAAGGAACCAATGAACACGGAATACCGCCGTAATACTCACGCTTGAATGTGTGGAAACCGTGTAGTCAGGAAGCCATGTGCAAGGTATATGATAACAATGAAACCAGTGCCAAGTAGACAAAATTTCTCCAAGCAATTCAACCAGGGTCCGAACGTGAAATATAAATGTACCATAAGGAAAGATCATAAAATTGAATAGAAAGCGAGTTTGTCTAATCTCGTATAAAGTTTGTATAAATATCTTGTATAAAGCTTGTATATATATCTTGTAAAATATAATCTTGTATATGTATAAAGTTTGTTCATTTAGTACATTCGCCAATGTATTGGGACTGATTTAGTGGGTTGAATGATTTGGTGAACAATATTCTTTAGACAAAGTCGATTTCTCTATGAGGATTCCTCATGGGGTTTGATAATGGGAGTGCCACACATGTTTTGGGGTGCTGGGCGGGTGACTGTACGTGAATGAACAGCCGTTAATATGCAATGAAGGGGGTATGTCGTGATTGATCATTTCGGGAACACTGACTAAACTCATGACCCATAGAATAGTGTTCTCTGCCCATAGCAACATGTTACTTTCCTATACTATGTGCAAGAATTCGTGGTACCATAAAGAACGTTTAAAACTTGTATAGTTTCAACTGTTCACAATTCATTATTTTAAAATCCATCCCTGATAAATAAATACGTCCCCTCAACGTAAGATGAATATCAGTTGACACATTCTAATACCAGAGACATCACCAAATTTTATTCGGACAGTGTGTATGCTCTGTCTTGAAGGTCGTCAGATATTAAATGTTCGAAGATCATAATGGCTTAGGAACCCCATCAAGAATATTAGCCCAAAAATGCAGAATTTTCACGAAAACGGGGATAAATTTTCATTATACAAATAAAGAAATATATATATTGGAAATAAAGAAACAATATATAGTGGACATGAATGCAGTGGAAAAACATACGGTTTGTTTTTTGATTTCTAAATTGTTGTGGTAGGTTGTTAGGCAAATGTCTGCTAGTTCCATCAAATGTACAGTATAAATATATATGTTCCACACTGTTCCATAGTGTCTGCCCCTGATGACGCCAGTGTGGCGCTTTGGCCGGGACTAATTCGTTGTAGGCCTACTTTGTTTCTATCCCGAAAATGTTGTTTTAGGTTTGCTTTCGGCATCATAAAAATCTGGTTTTATTGGTGGTAATCGGTTGATGCATACATGTCTGCAAATAGAAACTGCTTTTTTCACAAGAAGCATAACAAATGTCAGGATCTGGTTTCACAATATGTCCAGTCTAGTTTAATGAACAGAGATGTTTACTGTTGATATGCAATGTTAGGATGTTGTTACAGATAAATACAATATATCCCAAAGATTAAAGTTAAGTAGGCCTATGTTTTTCCCCAAAAGTTACTTTTTAATTTTTTCGACATAACTCTCAAAATGAATTGTCTTAATGGATTCATGGGAACGCATGTGGAAAACACCAGGGGTTAATCATTAGTCGTCATGAAAACTGTTATCAGTAAGTACAATTAAGAAATGTATGACTATAAATCTTTCTTCAATGATCAAGTTCTGCCCCAACACGCATTCAACGAACTCCGAAACCTCCAGCTCCGAAATTATTTCATAACACAGCAGAAAGTTACATGAGAGCAATAATGATATGGACAATTTACAATTCATACGTACTTTATCGACAGTATAGACCGTATCCAAATACGTTTGGCCAAGTGTATCGACTCACGGATGGGAAAATGCCACAAGGATGGCTCGAAATGATATTGTCTTTTTAAAGCGGAGATATTCCGGGCACCATAATTTTATATGCAACATTAATGCAGGATTATGGGCACTCCGTGGAGAACAGACACAGCTCATTTTTCTTCGTCCCATTTGTCTGCAACCCAGACCAGACAGTAAAAAAGCCTCTCAAGATCGTCTTAAGCTTGAGTTACGGGACGTATTCCCTAGGTTAATCTAACAAAAACTGAATTATTGTGCATAAAATTGGTCTATGGGTAGACTACACGTCATGTGTTTTAGTATCGACTGTGACCCGGGATTTCGAGGGGAATTTGACAGACTCGTACGGTGTTCTTGTAGAAAAAAAACAGCTAGGATTTATATATCGCAAGGTACTCCATTTATTTGGTGTTCCATTTATTTCTCAGAACAGAACATGATAAAGATGCAATTGGTGGTGCAATCATCGCAACATTTAGTGTACAGACTCATTTTTCCTCTGCATTGTTTTGTTCAATTCTGTTTCTTCGGACCGGAATAGACACCAATCCCAGACCAGTGATGATCAAAGAGACACGATCGATGTACGTTGTGTGTGTTCGCTCAGCCCTACAGCCGGATTATGGGCAAAGTAAGAACAACATGTAACACGTTGAAACACACGCAGATGTGAAAAGAGTAGTCAAAAGTGTTAGCAGAATTCTTTATTAAGGGATGCAATTTTCATGCATAGTATACATAGTATATCCTGCTAAACTGCATATACATTTTGTTTTTTGTTACATAAAATCCTCGTAGATAAGATAATGTATTGCATGATTAGATAATGTCGTTGATAAGATAATGTAAGATAACGTATCGCATGAACATAGAACTGATGAATATAATTTATGACATTGCCCAATTTTTAGTATAATTAGCAGAGTAGTGGGGGAATTTAAAATGAAAGAACATGTTCTTGATTATAGCGAGAAATTTCATTCCAACTTTTCCCATAATAATTGTAGAGCACTGACGTACAACAGATAATCTAGAAGCGTCATATGATGTTTAGCCCTCTAGATAGAAGGACGTCAGGTACAGATTCTCCAGGACGGATCTCATAATAGATGAGTTCCAAGGGATGAGACATATTATCACTACGATGTAATATATATCACTACGATTATGTGCACATATGTCAACTTACCCGTGTGATGAACCTCTGACGAAGTGCATTTATTGCAAAGTGAAACATTTACAACCCCAATGACGAATGTGATACCATGTCAACACTTTGAACAAGGTAGGCTTCTACATTAAGCTTTGTATATTGCTATTATTCCAGAGTAATAATATATTGCTTATATCGCGCTAAGATCGATCGACTATCATGACTATCTCCACAGCCAATCGAGTATGATCCGACGTTTTTTACTGGAACACAATTGATACGGAAAGGTGTGACAAGTAAAGGGAACGGATACTCATGTATCATTCATGCCGAATAGCGTAAATGAAGCTCCATACATCATAGACATCTCAACCCTAATAATCTGCATCATGCTGTACTTTGCTCAGTGTTCAGTACTTGCTCTGTACAAAACCTATTCCAAGCAACTTATGACTCACGGAACATTATCTTCAATTCTTGGACTTCATACGAATTAAACTTTTTTGTTGTGAGGGTGGTTATTCACATGTGGTCATATCCATATTTCCGAAATATTAACGAATATACAGAAAGGGTTTGATGATGCCTGTACAATGTACTAGTGTCCGATATGATAACTTCCTATAATCAGCATCAAAATCTGGTTGTATTGGAAGTAGGAGATTGATACTTACATTTCTAATTATTGCCGCCGATCTAAGTATGAGTCTAGCACAGTGCTTTGAGTATCCTGACACAAATACATATAGCAAAATTATTTAGCTACATTTGTGAATTGCGAACTTTAGTGTTTAACGTCTTTTCTAGGTTAATCTAGCAAAAACTGAATATATAAAATTGGTCTATGGGTAACGTAAATAGACGTGTCTATTTTATCTTACATGTTATTGAATTTACAGCTTAGCAATCAATTGTGGACATATATGGGGAATGATATACATACATACATGTTTGCTGGATATTCTCATGACGTTGCATTTGAGCCGTGTGACCTTATTTTCAAGGTAACGGGACAAAATAGCTAATATCGAAAATATAAAACATATTTTTTCCGGTAACCTGTCTTGGCCTTTGGGCTAATTTTTCTGGAGTTTGGGTTGGATTTGGTACCTGCAATGCTGGGTTGTGCATCAGTGGGAACATAGAGGCTTACATAACCATCCTTCTGTTGTGACTGGCGCCCAGTGCTGCTACGTGTGGCCCCGATCGGGTCGTCTGGCACTCTAGCCACCTCTGAAAGAAGACGGTTTGATCAGGCCTTCATCTGGCTATTATATTTATGGCATTTGGATCGTTTGTATTGGGATTTGTGGAAAAAATTGCCGCACAAGTGTGTGTTGTTCTCCTTGAGAATACTAGTATTCGAATGCAGGAGTTTAGAAGCTCTTTTGTTGTAGTTCAAAAAGCGGTTAAGTCTTTCCTAGAATCAGAACGGCCTGCTCGACAAGCGAGAGCATTTCCTTCACATTTAACATACCACCACCTTTGCTCAAAACCTCATCCAGACTCGCCCACAGTTTGCCCAGCGGTCCCATTGTTTTCATCAACTTTCGTTGTACCCTTTGGAAACTGTCATCATGGTCATTGAAATATGTACATGCCATCTTTGATGATTGAGGCAGAAGATCGAGGATTTCGTCATAAAGCTTGAGGACATTAAGGGTTTTACGGCTCATTTGAGAAATATTCCATTATGTAGTCAATCTGACTAGCATTCAGGGACCAGATGAGGTCGGAGGATGAGGCCAAAGCATCAAAAAACCCTTGATCGCGCGACGCTTAGAGGGGGTGGGGGGTGGGTCTTGAGTTCCACCTGTTATTCCCTGAGGCCCTGTCCTCGTCATAGTTTGACCTCCTCTCATTACAGTTTGACTGGGATTAAGCCTTTGCAGCAGAGCTGCCATACTCACCACCCAGCTTTTACTCAGAAAGACCCACGACCAACTCTTCATCTGACGGAAGTCTGTGAGAATCTTCACTGGAAATCTCACATATTCAAATGATATATATCTTGCTATTGTACGAGTAATATCAGATTTTATCCAACATTTACAAAGAGGAGGTTCTAAGAAACTAACATGTAATTTTAATTTCACTTTCCGATACATAGATGATGTATTGTCGCTGAATAATCCCAAGTTTGGTGATTATTTGGATGTCATATATCCTAAGGAACTTGAAATTAAGGATACTACAGAATCCGCTAATTTTTCCAACTATCTAGACCTGAGGTTGGAGATTTTTGGAGAATTTCCCTTTTCTAAGCAGCAACATTCCTATGTCGCCGGCATATGGTGTGTTTGTTTCTCAACTTATACGCTATTCCAGAGCTAGTTGCAAATATGAGGACTTTGTCTATCGAAGTGCCCAGCTAGTCTCTAAACTGCTACCACAAGGATATGTTTTACCAAGACTTATAGCTGCGTTTAAGAAATTCTATGGACGTCATCATGATCTGATTGATAAATACACCAAATCCATGTCTGCCATGCAACTAGATCTATTTTCAGGTTAATTTTGGGGAATTCATGACGGGTGCCACTAGTGGGGCAGGAAATGCTCACTCTTTCCGGATTTCACCTGATTTCACCTGATTTCACCTCCTAATGGCCATTTACGGGGGTTCATGAGTTTCCCTGTCATTTTAGTTTTCTCTCACTTCGTATGCCTGATATGACTTTCTGTCCCCGGACTATGAGATTGGATAACGGACCCTGTTTTGTTTGCTCGGAATACTTAATATTGGGTATTGATTCCACGTCTATTACTTTCTTAATAGGCCCTCCTTTTTTGCTTCTGGCCTGCTTTGTCAGTTTGGGGATGACTTACCCCGGGGGTAATGCCTTGTCAATACATAAATTTTGTCCTTGTTCCACATCTGAAATGTACAGCATTGCTGGGAGACCCTGTGATAATCATCATGCCACATAAAATATGGTCAGCCATAATTGACAAGAGACAGCATGCATCCTAAATATGACAGAATAACTATTTACCATAGATGATTACGTGCCTTGGAAAGTCAAAGCAAAAGAGGAAGAGGCTATGTCATTTCCGGTTCACTTTGAATGACTGGTTAGCCTCCCTCAGAGGGAATATTCGTATCCGTACCTACTTAGACTTCCTCATGAAATTATAATTTCATAACTTTGCTAAATGTGACTTCATATGAAATTATTATTTCATGAGCATTGCTAATTGATAAAATTAAACTTGGGTCTTCATACGAACGATTAAACTTGTCGTGAGAGGTAGTTAATCACAGCTGGTCATATCCATATTTCTCACATATTAACGAATATATAAAATGGGTTTGATGATACTGTACAAGGTATTGATACCCGAAATGATAACTTTATATAATCATCATCAAGATCTGGTTGTATGGGTTGTGAGATTGATACTTACACTTCTAATTTTTGCCGCTGACCTAACTAAATGGAGAATCCTGACACAAATGAATTGACAAAATTATTCATTTACATTTGTGAATTGCAAACTTTGGGTGGTAATAGATTGATACTTACATTCATAGATCTACCACTGAGCCGGTGTCACTGCTGGTGGACGTTAAGTCTGTCCCCGAGGATACCATCAAGTCAGTAGCCTTTTGGCTTGTGATTAGGTACTTATGTACTTGTCATATATCTATTCCATGGGGTTTGTTTCAGATTTCTAAATTATATTCATAGGTTGTTGGGCAGTTGTATACTGATTCCATCAGGTGTACAGTAGAAACAACTACATTTACCACACTGTCTGCCCTTGATGACGCCAGTGTGTCTTTTAATAAAGTAATTGGCCGGGCTTTGTTTCTATTGCAAAATGTTGTATTTTATGTTTGTTATTGGAATCATCAAAATTTGGCTATATTGGTGGTAATAGATTGATACTTACATTCATACCACTGAGCCGGTGTCACTGCTGGTGGACGTTAAGTCTGTCCCCGAGGATACCATCAACTCAGTAGCCTTTTGGCTTGTGATTAGGTACTTGTCATATATCTATTCCATGGGGTTTGTTTCAGATTTCTAAATTATATTCATAGGTTGTTGAGCAGTTGTATACTAATTCCATCAGGTGTACAGTAGAAACAACTACATTTACCACACTGTCTGCCCCTGATGACGCCAGTGTGTCTTTTAATAAAGTAATTGGTCGGGCTTTGTTTCTATCGCAAAATGTTGTATTTTATGTTTGTTATTGGAATCACCAAAATTTGGCTATATTGGTGGTAATAGATTGATACTTACATTCAGTGTTTAAACCAGCTCTTCTGACTAGCCCCCTAAGCGCTGATTATTGATGTTTTCACAATTGGCTATTTTTGTCATTCCGGTTATAGGCTTGGTACTTTTCCTGTAGGTCTCAATAGCCAAACCAATATCCATGGTCGTTTTCCTGATATAATTATGCTACTGAAGCATGCGAAACTGTCACGATGCTATTTTCTGCCATGTTCATTCTCTGATAAATTATCAGTACAATTGTCAAATTTTAGTTTTGCTGATTAAAATAAATGTGTTATTGCATGGCGGTTGGATAGCCAATGAGTATGCAAATGATGTAATCATGATGTTGGAAAAGGATTTTGTATATAGGCAATTACCAATCTTGATATAATTGTCGTTGTTCTTGTCAGAATTGATAATTTAATGAAGGCCATATATTCATACTGTTGACCTTGACAACAAACTGAAAGTAGGTTATATTGATCGAATAAAAATAACTGTTGTGAATAGCATGTGGAATAAATGATGTTATATTATGCATATATTTCAGCTAATTATTATATATGTGCCTTGTGTCGATATGCATACAAATTTGCATATTGATTAGCTATATATTAAGAAAAATTAATGTTTTGTGTAATGTCAAAGTGAATGAAAAAACATTCTGATCAGCTTTCTGAGTTCTATCAACTGAACTCACGCCATATGCTTTGATACATTCAATCTCATATATTACGGAAGTTGGTCAATACGGCCCAAGTATCATACACTGCGCCTTAATACTACTCGTCCACTAAATGAATGCCATTTAATCCGTCTGTCACCTTTTTAATCCTTAATGAATTTAGAGGAAGACGCAGTGTATGATACTTGGGCCGTCAATACAATGATAACCAAATTTAAAAGACGACTATCATGTGCTCTGGAACATGTAGTATGTCTTTTTGTTCACCCACATAAAACCACGATGTTCAGAACGTTACTTTTGTATCAAGCACAAAAGTGAGGTAAAATCGATGGTGTATGCATAGATGAAGACGAGAGGATGGAAGTCTTACGTTTTAAGAAAGATCGATTGTGAAAAGACTGGCGAGGTGCTTCATAGATTGCAAGCTCTTGTAATAAGCTCCTTTGTGTCCCATCACACGTGTATGATGTATGAGAACATAAAGAAAAGATGTCAACATGAAAACATCAACAAACTTATGCAGACTCACGGATACCTTTATTGTCCCATATTTTAATAAAAATCAGCACAACATTCATCGATGCGCTAACAAAGTGTATTTCAGTAATCAAATATTTCCAATTTCAAGCATGTCCAAAAAGTTTTACAATATTCCACACACAAATTATTTGACATGTTCGCGAGGACATCATAAAGTTTCATGATATATTTTGTGCGATTGAATCATCCATGTTTTGACATACGAAGGATAACTGAACTACCGATGGACATACATTACAGCAGTTTCATTCACGCTGAATGTAAGTATCAATGTGTGGAAACCGTGTGGTCATGAAGTCAGGTTCAAGGTCAATGAGTGCAATAATACTGAAAGCAATGCCAAACAAGAAAGCTCTACAAAGGCCGTTAAACAATGGCCCGAAGGTGACATAACATATATCAATAAGGATGATAAAATATCATAATGAGAATTTCATCAATAAAAGCGAACATAAATAAGCAAAGATACAGTCTACAATGAAGATATTTTTTTCATGTATGCATATTTCTTTCATATATACATATTAGATACATAATGATGCACATACGTATGTAAATATCAATCTAATACCACAAATGCAACCAGATTTTGATGATGTAACATAGAACATTTTGGAACCGAAACAAAGCCCGACCAATATTCATATCATCATGATCATGTTCAGAGATGACACCAATGTGTCTTCATTGAGAATATTTGGTTGGGCTTGGTTTTCTATTCCAAAATATTATATCTAGGTTCGCTATTGTTATCATCAGAGTATAGTTATATTTATGGTAATAGATGACACACACCACACATGTATTATAATCATAAACAAAGAGTCGTATGTTGGATACTATGTGCGCGTTAATTGTGTGTGTTCTAAATAATACAATATACAACTATGTACCCTATTAAGGTCTTGATGGTAAGATTTTCATTGTCCCCTACTGCTTTCCCTTAGGAACAAGTGTCCCAGGAATATTCCTTTGATTGACTGTGCAGCTTAGATGGCTCCTTTGCCTACCATTTTGATGACTTCTGTGAGAAGTATAATGTTTCGTCCTGCGAGATTTTTGGGAGAAATGGCGTCCCCCCCCCCCTGGTGGGGATGAGCGAGGAACTCGATATTGTGTCCTGTCACAGCACATTGGGACCCTTGGACAGAAAATGTCAGTTTTCTACAAGCCACTTGGTTCTCCCGCTTGGTTGGTCCAACTCGAGCTGGATTTGGTGGAATTCTAGTGCTTGGAATTTCACAAGTATCATGGTGAAATCTAAGGTGTTTTGGGGGGAGTTTGTTTTTTCTGGAGTTTTGGTTTGCATCAGTGAGAACATAGAGGGATACATAATCATTCTTCTGTTGTGACTGGCGCCCATTTTGGTTGAAGGTCTTGCGTAGCATGCTCCTATGTTCGGCCCGATAGGGTCGCCTGACACACTGGCCATCTCTGAAAGAGGACGGGTTCGATCAGGCTTTAATCTGGCTATTATTTATGGCTTTTGTGGAAATAAATGCCGTACAAGTGTGTCTTGAAATGCACGAATTTACAAGATTTGTTCTTGTTAAAAAAACGCGCCAAGATGTTCGTACAGCGGTTTAGTCATTCCTAGAATCAGAACGGCCGGCTCGACAAGCGAGCACCTTTGCTCAAAACCTTATCCAGACTCGCCCATAGTTTGCCCAATGGTCCCATCGTGTCAAACAACTCCCGTTGTACCCTTTGGAAACTGCACTTGAAATATGTACATGACATCTTCGATGATCGAGGCAGAAGATCGAGAATTTCGTCATTAAGCATCATACTCTGAACAGGATTATCTTTAAGAATGGATTTGTTTACCATGTTTACAGCTCATTTGAAAGCCACTTTGAAAAATATTCCATTATGTAGTCATTCTGACTGGCGTTCAGGGACCAGATCCGGTTGGAGGACGAGGCCAAAGCGTCAAACGCCCCTTGATAGTGCGATGCGTAGAGGGGGGAGTTTCTTCCGCAGACTCTGAGTTCCACCTGTCATTCCCTGAGGCCCTGTCCCCGTCGCAGTTTGACCTTGTCTCATTACACTTTGACTGGTATTGAGCCTGGTTAGCAGAGCCATACTCACCACCCAGCTTATACTCAGAAAGACCCGCGACCAACTCTTCATCTGAGGGAAGTCTGTGAGAATCCTCGGCTTGCTCGAAATCTTACATATATATCTTGCTATTGTACGAGTAATATTATACGGAGCCCCTGAGGTGACATACCAGATATATTTATTAATCCGTGCGCACGAATTAGTAAACCGTGCGCACGAATTAGTAAACCGTGGCCACGAATTGGTAAACCGTGGCCACGAATTAGTAAACCGTGCGCACGAATTAGTAAACCGTGCGCACGAATTAGTAAATTGCGTACGAATTAGTAAACCGTGGCCACGAATTGGTAAACTGTGCGCACGGATTACCTTAACTAATCTGTGGGCATGATTTAACAATCCGTGGGCACTATTTAATAATTCGTGGGCACGATTTAACAATTCGTGCGCATGATTTAGCAATTCGTGAGCACGAATTAGTATTCCGTGGCTACGGATTGGTATAACTAATCCGTGGGCACGATTTACCAATTCGTGGTTACGAATTAGTATTTCGTGCCCACGAATTAGTAAATCGTGCCCACGGATTGTTAATTCGTGGCCACGAATTGTTAAATTGTGCGCGCGGTTTGGTAATTCGTGCGCACGGATTGGTAAACCGTGCACACGAATTGGTAAACCGTGCGCACGGATTAATAAATATATCTGGTATGTCACCTCAGGGACTCCGTAATAGACGTGGAATCAATACCCAGTATCAAGTATTCCGAGCAAACAAAACAGGGTCCGTTATCCAATCTCATAGTCCGGGGACAGAAAGTCATATCAGGCATACGAAGTGAGAGAAAACAAAAATGACAGGGAAACTCATGAACCCCCGTAAATGGCCATCAGGAGGTGAAATCAGGTGTTCCGGAAAGAGTGAGCATTTCCTGCCCCACTAGTGGCACCCGTCATGAATTCCCCAAAATTATTACTTTTTTAACAGGCCCTCTTTTTTTGTTTCTGGTCTGATTTGTCAGTTTTGTACGGAGCCCCTGAGGTGACATACCAGATATATTTATTAAGGTGTGATTGCACGTAACTTACCGGTGACTGCACTGAGGCACTTTTCCATTGACTTATAATGTGAAAGTAAAGGTAACAAAATCACCAAAACAGTACAATCCCCTGACCTAAAACTTGGCTAGCACACACACATATACTCATGGATGATGAACCGAGACATGGTTTCATAAATGATATCACGAAAGCTGTGCAATTTGATGATTAGATACATAATTTTATACGTTTCACCAAAACGAAGATTCGAGTGTTCTGTTTGACAAGCACTGGCTGTTGCATATATTTATTCTTTGTTGTCGTCAAAATAATGAGAATATCTAGGGCTATACTTTCTGTGAGATGAATACAATGAGCTGAACATTCATAATCCCAAACACCTCGGTGACTCCGAGTGCATATCACCTGTGAGTTTTACTGGCCTCACTAGCTATTTGCTGCACAGCATAATCCTTTCGCTCGCCCTTATGTGAGTGTATTTTGTAGACTGAGAAATAGGTCGGAAAATGACATATGAAAACGATGAATTTAACAAATTTAACATTGCTTTGTGAGAAACAGAGTCTCGGTTAGTAATCCTTGATGGCTAACAATCAGAAAGGCAAAGTTTCACGTTGATTGGAAGTGTGTAAATTCATGAATTTGTTACCTTTATATTTACATTATAAGTGAATGGACAGCAGGTCAATGCCAGGTTCATGACGATCACATGCAATCAATCCTTAATCCGTGCGCACGAATTAGTAAACCGTGGCCACGAATTGGTAAACTGTGGCCACAAATTGGTAAACCGTGCGCACGAATTAGTAAACCGTGCGCACGAGTTAGTAAACCGTGGCCACGAATTAGTAAACCGTGGCCACGAATTGGTAAACCATGTGCACGGATGACCTTGACTAATCTGTGGGCACGATTTAATAATTCGTGGGCACGATTTAACAATTCGTGCGCACGAATTAGTATTTCGTGGCCACAGATTGGTATAACTAATCCGTGGGCACGATTTACCAATTCGTGGGCACGAATTAGTATTTCGTGCCCACAGATTGTTAATTCGTGGCCACGAATTGTTAAATTGTGCACACGATTTGGTAATTCGTGCGCACGGTTTGGTAAACCGTGCACACGGATTGGTAAACCGTGCGCACGGATTAATAAATATTTACGGTATGTCACCTCAGGGGCTCCGTAGTTTTGGGGATTGGTTTTGCCAATACATAAACCTTGGCCTTGTTCTACAATCCAGTTACTCTAGGGCATTGCCTGGGTTCCACATCTGCCATCCACAGCAATGCTAAGAGGCCCTGTGATTATCATCATGCCACATAAAATATGGTCGGCCATAATTGACCAGAGACAGCATGAATCCTAAATATGACAAAATAGCTATTTACCACGTGTGTGTACCTTGGAAAATCAAAGCGAAAGAGGAAGAGGCTACGTCATTTCCGGTTTACTTTAAATGACTGGTTAGTCTCCCTCAGAGGGAATATTCGTTTCCCCATCAACTTAGACTTCCTCAAGAAATTAAAGTATCATGAGCATTGCTAATTGATGAAATTAAACTTGGGTCTTCATACGAGCAATTAAACTTGTCGTGAAGGGTGGTTAATTACAGATTAATTAATTAATTAATGGTTAATTACAGATATCCATATTTTTCACATATTGACGAATATATAAAAAGGGTTTGATGATTCCTGTATAATGTACTGGTGCCCGAAATGTTAACTTTATATAATCATCATCAAAATCTGATTGTATTAGTGGTAAGAGATTGATACGTACCGTATTCCCGCGCATACTGGTGCATGCGGCTATAAATGAAACAGCGCTTTTTTGGGCACACACGGATATATTATTCTGCCTCATAAATAGGTGCATTCGCCTTTATGTGAGTTAAGACGCATGCGCCTATATGTGAAACCACTTTCTTTCGAAGAGAAGTTTTCCAGGTGATGTCTTGTTCAGAAATGACACCAGTGTGTCTTCATATAGAATATTTGGTCGGATTCGGTTTCTATTCCAAAAAGTTATAGCTAGGTTTGCTATTGGTATCATCAGAATCTAGTTATATTTATGGTAATAGATGACACATACCACACATTTATTAAAATCTTAAGCAAAGAGTTGTATGTTGGATCCCTATGTGCGCGCAAATTGCGTGTGTTCTAAATAATACAATATACAATTTTGTGTCCTGTTGGGGTCTTGATAATAAGACTTTTATTGTCCCCTAGTGTTTTGAACCAAAGCTTCCGTCCCGTTTGAGCATGTTTGAGCCTTAGCATGTTTAGGAACAGAAATCCCAGGAATATTCCTTTGATTGGCTGTACATGCTGTACCGCTTCGATGGCTCCTTTGCTTACCATTTTGGTGACTTCTGTGAGAAGTATAATGTTTCATCTTGCGAGATTTTTGGGAAAAATGGCGTCCCCCCCCCCCTGGTGGGGATGACCGAGGAACTCGATCTTGTGTCCTGTCACAACACTTTGGGGTCGTTGGACAGACAACGCCAGTTGTCTACAAGCCACTTGGTTCTCCCGCCTGGTTGGTTCAACTCGGGCTGGATTTGTTGGAATTCTAGTACTTGGAATTTCACCTGTACCATGGTGATATCTACCTGAGGTGTTTGGCCTGGAGTTTGGGTTTAACTTGGGACCTGCCATGCTGGGTTGTGCATCAATGGGAGCATAGAGGGATACATACCAAAGCTTCTGTTGTGACTGGCGCCTGCTTTGATTGAAGGTCTTGCGTAGCCTATGCTGCTCTGATGATAAGCTCCCCTGCCTGTAGCTGGGTGGGTCGTCTGGCACTCTGGCCTCCTCTGAAAGAAGGCGGGTTTGACCAGGCTTTAATCTGGCTATTACATTTATCTATCTATCGGTGGTAATAGATTGATACTTACATTCATACCATAGAGTCGGTGTCACTGCTGGCGGACGTTAAATGTGTCCCCGAGGATACCATCAACTCAGTAGCCTTCTGGCTTGTGATTAGGTATTTATGTACTTGTCATGTTTCTGTTGCATGGGGTTTGTTTCGGATTCCTAAATTATTTTCATAGGTTGTTGGGCAGTTGTATACTAATTCCATCAGGTGTACAGTAGAAACAACTACATTTAACACATTGTCTGCCCCTGGTGACGCCAGTGTGTCTTTGGGTAAATTATTTGGTCGGGCTTTGTTTCTATTGCAAATTGTTGTATTTTACGTTTGTTAGTGGCATCATCAAAATCTGACTATCGGTGGTAATAGATTGATACTTACATTCATACCACTGAGTCGGTGTCACTGCTAGCGGACGTTTAAATCTGTCCCCGAGGATATCATCAACTCAGTAGCCTTCTGGCTCGTGATTAGGTACTTATGTACTTGTCATGTATCTGTTCCATGGGGTTTGTTTCGGATTCCTAAATTATTTTCATAGGTTGTTGGGCAGTTGTATACTAATTCCATCAAGTGTACAGTAGAAACAACTACATTTAACACACTGTCTGCCCCTGATGACGTCAGTGTGTCTTTTGATAAAGTAATTGGTCGGGCTTTGTTCCCATTGTAAAATGTTGTATTTTATGTTTGTTATTGGAACCATCAAAATTTGGCTCTATTGTTGGTAATAGATTGATACTTACATCCAGACTCGCCCACAGTTTGCCCAGCGGCCCCATCGTGTCCAACAACCATTGTACCCTTCGGAAACTGCCATTGAAATATGTACATGACATCTTTGATGATTGAGGCAGAAGATCGAGGATTTAGTCATTTAAGCTTGAGGACATTAAGGGCATCACGCTCTGTGGCAGGATTATTTTTAGGAATGGGTTTGTTTACGCCGCATCTGAAAGCCACTTCGAAAAAATTCCATTATGTATCATTCTGACCAGCGTTCATGGACCAGATCCGGTCGGAGGACGAGGCCAAAGAGTCAAACGCCCCTTGGTAGTTCGACGCTTAGAGGGGGGAGCTTCTTCCTCAGATTCTGTCCCTGTCACAGTCTGAACTTGTCTCATTAAAGCTTGACTGGGATCGATCCTTTGCAACTGAGCTGCCATACTCATCGCCCAGCTCATACTCAGAAAGACCCACGACCAACTCCTCATCTGAGGGAAGTCAGTGAGAATCCTCTTTGGACGGCTTGCTCGACATCTTACATGCAGATCCAGCTATTGAACGAGTAATATACTTATACTTTTTACTAATATTTTTAACAGGCCCTCCTTTTTTGTTTCTAGCCTGCTTTGCCAGTTTAGGAATTGACATTTCTCGGGGGGTAATTCCTTGCCAATACATAAACTTTGCCATTGGCCTTGTTCTACATCATGTTACCAAGGATCTTCTATAATAATAGAAGATCCTTGCTGTTACCTTAAGGCATTGCCTGGTTTCAACATCTGCCATCCACTCCATTGCTGAGAGGCCCTGTGATAATCAAAATTCCACATAAACTATGGTCAGCCATAATTGACCAGAGACAGCATACCTGTGTCTACTACATGTACAAAATTCTTGGAAATGAATATTGTAGTGTTAGAGCGAAAGAGGAAGAGGCTATGTCATTTCTGGTTTACTTTAAATGACTGGTTAGCCTCCGTCAGAGAGAGCATTCGTTTTCTCATCTACTTAGAATTCCCCATGGAATTATAATTTCATGAGCATTGTGTTGATCCAATGTACAATGAATAAACATATTGTGTGACCAGCGTTCTTTTTCAATTTTTTTTAGATCATAGTGCAAAATAAGCAGTTATCGGTAGGTCGATTTCTTGAATTATGTTCGCTTCAATTAGCGAACATAAAATACCCGTACGTGATTTCATAGTTCATCAGGAACGCGAGCTAAGTGACCCTCCACAGGATTGTTAGGTTACTTTTGAGGTTGTACCGATAACCTATTGCCGTGGCGTTGCGTCGGTCGTCCGTCTACAATCTTATCTTTAAGGTTTACAGTTGAATCTTTCTGAAATTTTGCACAAAAATGCCCAAAATTATTGCAAGAGGGAGGTATTTTTTTCGATTTGTTTTTTTTCAAATGGCATCGATTCTTGAGCTAGAAAAGCCAATTTTGGAATTTGACGGTCGTTTTCTCAAAATCTGTTCAATAACCTAAGACTCCTCATATGTACCCCTATGATGTTTATAACTTTCGTTGCCCTTGAATCGCTCGAAGTTGGGTATTTTGGCCCACACTCGGCACAAATGAGACTTTCATATCTTAAATTTTCCGGTGTTTTATAATGGGACACATTATTCCTAATATTTCACTTAATATTGAGATTGGAGACTAGGAATCAATTGTGGGCACACAGGAAATGATATATGCTGAATATTCTCGTGACCGTAAGTTTGACGTTTTCAAGGTCAGAGAACAAAATGGCTAATATCTTGCTTATTGTCAACTTTACAACTTAGGATTCAATTGTGGACATATAGGGAATGATGTATGCTGAATATTCTTGTGACCTCGATTTTGACATTTGACCTCATTTTCAAGGTCAGAGCACAAAATGGCTAATATCTTGCTAAATATCGACTTTACAGCTCAGGAATCCATAGTAAACTTATAGGAAATCATATACAGTTAATATTCTCGTGACTTTGAGTTTGACCTTTGACCCCATTTTCAAGGTCATGGAATAAAATGGCTAATATCTCGCTCATTACCGACTTTACAGCTTAGGAATCAATTGTGGATATATGGGAAACGATTTATGCTGAATATTCTCATGAACTTGAGATTATTTTCAAGGTTAGAGCACAAACTGGCAAATAGCTTGCTTATTATCGACTGTACAGGAATCAATTGTGAACATGTAGAGAATGATATATGCTGAATATTGTCATGATCTTGAATTTGACCGTTGACCTCATTTTCAAGGTCACAGAACAAAATATCTCGTTTATTAACGACTTTACAATTTGAGAATCAATCGTGGATATACAGGAAATGATACATGTCGAATACTCTGATGACCTCCTAATCGATCTTTCACTTCATTTTCAAGGTCAGAGGACAAAATTGCTAATTGTGGACACATATGAAATGATATATGTTGAATATTCTCGTGACTTTGGATATGACCAGTAACCTTATTTTCAAGGTAGTGAGACAAAATGGGTAATATCTAAAATATAATACATATATTGTCCGGTAACCTTTCTTGGCCTTCGGGCTATTTTTTTGCAACCAGCGCTGTAGCATGTAAAAAGGACAATGGTGGTATATTTTGCACACTGAATGAACTCGTTTGCAGGCATGGAATGATCATTTAAAATAATGGTGTATTGATGATTATGCCTAAAACTGAACACATATATCTATCGATGTATTACTGCTATGCCATGCTCACGTGAAAGAGAAAGAATATAACTAATGTTGTCCGACATGCAATCCATGTAGTCTGTGCAAATTTTGTGTGAGGTGAAAGGCCAGTATGATTGCTTCGATAGCGAGAAGTCACGCACTAATCAAATATTTCTATCAATATTGGCTAAGATGGATTTCCTGGAGCCATGACACAGGACATTCATCACATAAACGAAAAAGATTAAGAGTAGATTCAGAAAATAACCACCCTTAATCCAAGATCCGAGCCAATAAGAGATTTTAATATAAACAGAATTGCTGGTTCGTCAATTGTTGTGAAATAAATAAACTTTGAATTTAAATAGATTCAGAATATCTCGGCTTTGCAAATTTGAGTATTTGGTAACTTTTCTTCACAAAACACATTCGCAACAGTGACATGTGTAATAATATATTCTGGTCCACATATTGTTGTAATTCAATTTCGGGAGAAAGGCGGTAATATATCACTTCTGTTTCCCGTACCCTTGACTTTTATACCACGCGACAGCAGGTAATGAATAATCCAGGAACTAACCACCCCATTAAGAAACGGACAGGGGCAATATATAATCGTACCATGGACTAGCATAACGGCTGTTTCATCGAGAAAATACATCCGATGAATACAGAACACACTGAAGTACTACAAGCAAAATAAAATGCTGTAATTTCCACATGTGGTCGCCGCATCGCGTCAACAATTCATATAAACCTACATTGATTATGATGAATTAATTTTCTTGACATGCATTGATCTGTGTCTTCATTAAGTAATTCCATAGTATAATATGTTGTTTTGTAGGAAGCACACTGTTATGTCAGCATGCTAATGTGTTTCGTGACAACACACCGAAACGCATGATCATATAGTCCAGTAGCACAGCTTGTCATCCCGATATTTATATTCAATATATTCCACAAAGTATATTGGCCTTGTGCGACTCTATAGAGGATATATTTGTTGCACACCAATGTGTCCCCAAGTGCTTGACGTCACGTACTACTGCTGCCCCCTCTCGCGATGCAACAGGACGACGCTCTATTGAAGACATCTAGTAATACCATATACCACAGTTCATGCAAATATGACTCAAGAAGGTTACTAGCCAGGTATTACGAGTATTCCATCATAAATGAGGGGGGCAACAACCAACACTCATTTCATTCATAAAATACATACGATATATAATTGTTAGGTTACCGGACCTATGGTCCGATAACCTATTGGCATGGCGTTGCGTCCGTCGTCCGTCGTCCGTCCGTCCGTCCGTCCGTCCGTCGTCCGTCCGTTCACATTTTTATCTTTAAAGTATACGGTCCGATCTTTCTGAAATTTTGCACAAAAATACCTAAAAATATTCCCAGGAAAGGTTTTTTTTAGTTTTCTGATTTCCGCATTTTTTTCAAAATGGCGGCCATTTTCGACGAAAAATGCCTGATTTTGGACTTTGGCGGCCATTTTCTCAAAATCTGTTCAGTAACTTTTTTTCTTTTTGATACATAACACTCCTCATATGTACTCCTGTGATGTGTATTAGTTTCGTTGCGCTTGAATCGTTCGAAGTGGGCCATTTTGGGCCAAACTCGGCCCAGATGGGACTTTCCCATGTTAAACTCTCCTATGCTTCATAATGGGACACATTAAGCCTAATATCTCACTTAATATTGAGATTAGAGACTAGGAATCAATTGTGGACATATAGGAAATGATATATGCTGAATATTCTCGTGACCTTGAATTTGACCTCTGACCTCGGTTTCAAGGTCAGAACGGCCGTTTTCGTCGAAAAATTGCCAATTTTGGACTTTGGCGATCGTTTTCTCAAAATCTGTTCAGTAACTTTTTTTCTTATTGATGCATAACACTCCTCAAATGTACTCCTGTGACATGTATAAATTTCGTTGCCCTTGAATCGTTCGAAGTGCGCATTTTGGGCCCAAACTCGGCCCAAATGGGACTTTCCCATGTTAAATTCTCCTATGCTTTATAATGAGACACATTAAGCCTAATATCTCACTTAATATTGAGATTAGAGACTAGGAATCAATTGTGGACATATAGAAAATGATAAATGCCGAATATTCTGATGACCTTGAATTTGACCTTCGACCTCATTTTCAAGGTCACAGGACAAAATGTCTAACATCTCACTTATTATCGACTTTACAGCTTAGGGATCAATTGTGGACATATAGGAAATGAAATATGCTGAATATTCTGATGACCTTGAATTTGACCTCTGACCTCATTTTCAAGGTCACAGGACAAAATGGCTAATATCTCACTTATTATCAATTTTACAGCTTAGGAATCAATTGTGGACATATAGGAAATGATATATGCTGAATATTGTCGTAACCTTGAATTTGACCTCTGACCTCAGTTTGAAGGTCAGAGCACAAAATGGCTAATATCTTGCTTATTATTGACTTTAACGCTTAGGAATCAATTGTGGACATGTAGGAAATGATATATGCCGAATATTCTGATGACCTCGAATTTGACCTTTGACCTCATTTTCTAGGTCACAGGACAAAATGGCTAATATCTTGATTCTTAACGACTTTACAGCTTAGGAATCAATTGTGGACATATAGGAAATGATATACTCCGAATATTCTGATGACCTTGAATTTGCCCTTTGACCTTATTTTCAAGGTCATAGTACAAAATGGCCAATATCTCTCTTATTATCGATTTACCAGCTTAGGAATCAATTGTGGACATATAGGAAATGATATACTCCGAATATTCTGATGACCTTGAATTTGCCCTTTGACCTTATTTTCAAGGTCATAGTACAAAATGGCCAATATCTCTCTTATTATCGATTTAACAGCTTAGGAATCAATTGTGGACATATAGGAAATGATATTCGCCAAATATTCTGATGCCCTGAATTTGACCTTTGACCTTATTTTCAAGGTCATACTACAAAATGGCCAATATCTCGCTTATTATCAACTTTACAGCTTAGGAATCAATTGTGGACATATAGGAAATGATATACTCTGAATATTCTGATGACCTTGAATTTGACCTTTGACCTTATTTTCAAGGTCATAGTACAAAATGGCCAATATCTCGCTTATTATTGACTTTACAGATTAGGAATCAATTGTGCACATATAGGAAATATTCTCATGATCTTGAATTGACCTCTGACCTCATTTTCAAGGTCAGAGCACAAAATGGCTGATATCTCGCTTATTATTGACTTTACAGCTTAGGAATCAATTGTGGACCCATAGGAAATGATATAATGTTGAATATTCTGGTGACCTTGAATTTGACCTTTGACCTTATTGTATCCCCCGAACAAAGTTCGGCGGATACTTTGGATTTGGCTTCGTCGTCCGCGTCCGCGTCCGCGCCCGCGTCCGCGTCCGCGTCCGCGTCCGCGTCCGCAGAGATTTTCTTGTGAACGCGCTACAGGCCGCAATTCTCATCCGATCACCATTATTTTTTGCAGGCACATATGTAATGGTAAGATCCCGACACCAATCGATTTTGGTTGCCGTGGCAACTGAATTGGTCGTTTGGGGACACATTTTGCATTGAAAACAGCCTGTTTGAGACACATGGCTTGTGAACGCGCTATAGGCCGCAATTCTCACCCGATCACCATTATTTTTCGTAGGCACATATATTATGGTAAGATCCCGACACCAATCGATTTTGGTTGCCGTGGCAACTGAATTGGTCGTTTGGGGACACATTTTGCATTGAAAACAGCCTGTTTGAGACACATGGCTTGTGAACGCTCTACAGATGGCAATTTTTGACGAATCTAGATAATATTTGGAAGTGTTGTTGGGAAGGGCTGTCACACGAAACCAATCATTTTTTAGAATGATCATATACATATTAATATGTTAACAGCCTAACTTATTACAGAATTTTGAAATATCCATTTTGACATGTACGATCATTCCAATAGCCTGTACAGTGGAAGGTAATGACACTGGTTTCTTGTTCAGAATGGAGAACTGAAGTTTCCAGTGAAAACAGGACAATATTACTGAATAAGTTAACATTAGTTCTATTAGTTAAGTCTATTATTGTCCACAATAAAAATAGTTAAGACGAGAAACGTTTATTATTAAGCTCAACAAGGTAAAGGTTTTGTCCAGTACAAATTTCATGGGTGTAACTGAATAAGTTAACATTATTTTTAATAGTTAAGTCTATTATTGACCACAATAAAAATAGTTAAGACAAGAAATATTTATTATTAACCTCAACAAGGTAAATGTTTTGTCCAGTACAAATTTCATTGGTGTAACTGAATAAGTTAACATTATTTTCACTAGTTAAGTCTATTATTGACCACAATAAAAATAGTTAAGTCTATTATTGACCACAATAAAAATAGTTAAGATGAGAAATATTTATTATTAAGCTCAACAAGGTGAAAGTATGTCCAGTACAGATTTCATGGGTGTACTGAATAAGTTAACATTATTTTTACTAGTTTAGTCTATTATTGACTACAATAAAAATAGTTAAGACAAGAAATATTTATCATTGGGCTCAACAAGGTAAAGATTCTGTCCAGTAGACATTTTATGTCTGTAACCAAATAAGTTAACATTTTTTTTGCTAGTTAAGTCTATTATTGACCTCAATAAAAATAGTTAAGATGAGAAACAATTATTATTGAGCTCAACAAGGTTAAGGTTTTGTCCGGTAGAAATTTCTGGGTGTAACCGAATAAGTTAACTTTATTTTTACATGTTAAGTCTATAAGTGACGACAATGAAAATAGTTAAGACAAGAAATATTTATTATTGGGCTCAACAAGGTGAAGGCTTTGTCCAGTAGAGATTTTATGGCTGTGACCAAATAAGTCAACATTATTGTTTTGCTAGTTAAGTCTATTATTGATCACAATAGCTTTTTATGAAAACATTGATCAACTTTTACTTTGAATTTCAACTTGAGACCATGTTTGGCTCAAATTATGAGTTAAAATATAACTTATGGTGAAAAATTCGATCTGGCTCCAATTTTGTCATCTTGAAATGCAGTTTTGGTCAACTTTTACTTTGAATTTCAACTTGAAAGCATGTTTGGCACATATTATGAGTCGAAATATAACTTATGGTGAAAAGTTCGATTTGGCTCCATTTTCGTCATCTTGAAATGCAGTTTTGGTCAATTTTTAGTTTGAATTTCAACTTGAAACCAAGTTTGGCACATATTATGAGTTAAAATATAACTTATGATGGAAAGTTCGATCTGGCTCCAATTTCTTCATCTTGAAATGCAGTTTTGGTAAACTTTTAGCTTGAATTTCAACTTGAAACCAAGTTTGGCACATATTATGAGTTAAAATATAACTTATGACGAAAAGTTCTATCTGGCTCCAATTTCGTCATCTTGAAATGCAGTTTTGGTCAACTTTTACATTGAATTTCAACTTAATACCAAGTTTGGCACATATTATGAGTTGAAATATAACTCATGGCGAAAAGTTTGATCTGGGTCCAATTTCGTCATCTTAAAATGCAGTTTTGGTAAACTTTTAGTTTGAATTTCAACTTGAAATCAAGTTGGGCAGGTATTATGAGTTAAAATATAGCTCATGACGAAAAGTTTGATCTGGCTCCAATTTTGTCATCTTGAAATGCAGTTTTGATTACCTTTTACTTTGAATTTCAACTTGAAACCATGTTTGGCACATACATGTATTATGGATCGAAATATAACTTATGGTGAGAAGTTCAATCTAGCTCCAATTTTGTCATCTTGAAATGCATTTTTGGTCAAATTTTACTTTGAATTTCAACTTGGAACCAAGTTTGTAAAATATTCTGAGTTGAAATATAAATAGGTGAAAAGATTGATCTATCTGTATTTTCGTTATTTTATCAAACATGTCGAATGGAAATTCATATAAAGAGATTTCAGTGGTGATTTTGAATTCGACCTTCAATAACCTCGGAAAATCAGTGCAGCAATTTTGGTGGGGAAAAGAAAACAGTTGTGACTTGAGATTTAACATTTCTCTGGTAATCTTTTTTAGCCCTTACTCTAGTTTTTCACAATTGACAGCGATATATTTGGGGCAACAGAGATGATAGGGCTACGGGGGATACACCCAAGCGGTCGTAGGCGACCGGAAGCGTCTAGTTTTCAAGGTCAGAGAACAAAATTGGTAATATCTCGCTCATTTTCGACTCTACAGCTTAGGAATCCATAGTGGACATATGGGGAATGATATATGCTGAATATTTTGGTGACCTTGAATTTGACCTTGACCTCATTTTCAAGGGCAGAGAACAAAAAAAGTTAATATCCCACTTGTTAGGGACTTTACAGCTTAGGATTCAATTGCGTACATATTAGAAATGATATATGCTGAATATTCTCATGACCTTGAACTTGACCTTTGACCTCATTTTCAAGGTCAAAACACAAAATGGCTAATATCTTAATTAATATCGACTTTACAGCTTAGGAATCATTTGTGGACATGCTAGAAATGATATGGGCAGAATGTTCTCATGACCTCAAATTGACCAACTACCTTATTTCCAAGGTTATGGGACAAAAGGCCAATATCTAAAATATACATTGTCCGGTAACCTTTCTTAGCCCTTGGGCTAATTTTTTTTCAGTAAATGCCAAAATACATTGACGGATGTAATAGACAAATTGCACTAAACGCACTCACCTCAATTAATGTGTACATGAGGACTGGCTCAAGGACTTTCTCTTTTCCTCGTTTTTCCAAAAGTAGAACTTTAATCCGATGGGATATCGATGACCGCGATTGTTCCCATCCCAGGCCATTCAAGACCATCGGGAGAATTCATGATTTGTTGAACATGTAGTACTCACCAATTCGAATACACCTCGGTTTAATCATCGATTATTTCAACGATATGCCAACAGGTTTGATTGAAACATAACGAGATTTCATAAGTTGAAAGTGAATCTTCGAATGGATGTGTCTCAAACACTGGTATATACACGTACACTATATTGCATTTTTTTTATCAATATTGCAATGATTTGTTGAATATTAACAATGTATAATTGACAGGACAATGGAAAATAAACGATGAGGCGCCGTGTATAAATATCTCATTTAAACCCGCAAACTTCGTTTTGCATGATTAAATGACCGTTCATTTGTTCATGCGCGTCGGTCGTTCGGGCACATGGAAACTTGGAATTCGACAGTTTTTTGTTCGGGCTTTGTTTCTATTGCAAAATGTTGTATTTTACGTTTGTTATTGGAATCATCAAAATTTGGCTGTATTGGTGGTAATAGATTGATACTTACATTCAAAGCGAGAATTTTTTATAGAACATAAGGAATGTGAATCAGATGTATTCATTGGGGGTGAAACTGATTGTTGGTTACTGGTATCCTACTTTGGTCATTGTGACTTACATATTGATAAAAATAGTAATAATGCGATCTGGTTTGGGCCTAATGATCATTCAAGCATGGTCAGAGTTCATTTATGCCCGAGCGAAACGACCTCACAAGATCACATTATTGGTATAATATTGCGAAGATCATATTTCTATCAGTAAGTCTTATTTTTATGAGAGAAGAGACTACAGTATACATGTTTGCATCAAAGGTATCAACGGCAACAAATAAATCTCGATGAAAGAATATATATATCTGATTGATGGCATGAAATAAAAATCAGAGAGTTCAGCATATTACAATACATTACGCAGCCGATGATGAAGCGTGTATTCTCAATATTCAATTTATTGGCGCAAACGACATATAAAACATGTCAACTACGACTAGAAATATAGCGTAACGAATGAGCTATTTAAAATCAATCCATCTTCTGATTGAAGTACGACAACTTGCAAGGGTCAGCGTCGTAAAAGTTAACAATGAAAGGAACAGTCGACACGTGGTGTTGTATTTATGCTGCAGCCGGTTGTGTTTACCTTTGCAATTCTCTGTATAGTCAATTTCATCTACCAGTGAAACACGCTTTTTGATCATATTTTTGTTTTGAATAATCGGATCAACTTGAAATTGTGTGCGTTTTAATTGGGTATGAAGATGCCGCACTTTTTAACCAAATCTGAGAATTCAATAAATGAAAAATTTGGCAATCTACTCCAATGGTAAATTTCAGGACAAAATGGGATCAAACAAATTCCATCCAATTCAGGCTTTTATCATGTTTATGCCCGTACATAATGAACCTATTGCGTTGATTTGTAGTCGGAAGAATAGTCGGTGTTTATTAAGTATGTTATTTTGAAGTAATATATAACTCGTACATCGAGTAAAAGTTGTTGGTTTTGTGCAGACTCTGAAATTCCATGTTGGGGCTGAATTTTAACATTGGGGTAGAATGCCTTTTTCATTTTTGAAGATAGAATTCTGAAAGTTGTTGAAAACTTGCAGCATGATACCCAATTGATACCCAATTAAGACATGCAAAGGCGATCCGATTATTCCAATACATGAACTTGACTTTAGCTGCATTGTTTTTTTTGTAGATCTAAGACAGTGAATGTGCGGCTTTGAATAGAACACTATATTTGATAAATGTGGAATTTTGGGTTGTGAATCACTTGTGATGGGCGTTGAATACCTTTTTTCTTTGGTATCATGTATCATGTTTTTCTTTGGTATTCATGAATGTGTGTTTATGGTGTAGAAATTATATATACGTGCGTAGGAATTCATCTGTGATGCAATAAAGTGAAATTGTTCCGAAAATTGCAAGAACTTCTTACAATCTTTGATTGTACTCAAGGACCCCTGCTACTCATGAGTTATACTTACACTCATGAGTAGAAGACCCGTGAATGTGTGCGTTGCTGGGAAACAGTATAAACAATGCAGATCACCGGGTCGTCAAATACTTCATATCATGACGTCACAGTGGATGTACGTTTTCTGCATGTTATATGTTACTAAGGCTGAATCGCGTGATGTTTCATTGGCACGTCGAGAGCTTTCATTGTTCTTTCAAATCGAAACGCATTCAGACAAGTGCATGTGAATCTGTGAAATGTGAAGCAACAAGAAAATGCAGCAAACTGCGGAAGACGACATTAGAGCTTGAGCACATCATCAGCACAACGACAGCTGAATGTATCTTACACAACATTACCCTCCTCGCCCCCCAACACCCCCCCCCCCAAAAAAAAAACAACAACAAGAAGCTATAATTTTATCCCCTACATGATTCCAATTCATTTCCGTATACTAGGATAAAAAAATGGCCTACTCCATTCATGTTACTAATAAGTAAACATTTATTTTAAAATCGATCAATGGAACAGATACGCCTGCTAAAATTGGACGCCTCAAAACGTGTGAAATTATGAGGAATATCGTCATCTGATATCATCAGATATAGCATGCCTTTACTGGGTAAATAAAATACCAATTAAGAATAAAAAGACTTCGCAATCCAGCACAGAACCCCAGCTTAATTGTCATTTTATGAAATACGTCAAATTACGGTAAATGTAGCCGTGGCATCGCAGACGAATCGTTGTGTTTACTTCAGAACGCCAAAAATGTCCACACGCAGATGCCCACATGCATGTATGCATACACGAATTGCTGAACAGAAATTGTATTCCAAAATACGCGTGATTGTGGTAATATTTGCTTTGCATTCTGGGAACGTCAATTTCCATCGGCTCCGCCATTTTTGGACGTTTTTGGATAATTTGAACATTTTACGTAATTTTCTCAAACCTAGCACATCGATTCATGCCTGATATATCTGTGGAATAATCAAAGTTTCCCATCAAGTCGGGAGATTTTATGTCAAGGACGAAGAAAATCCTCATTTGAAGTAGGTATCTAAACGTTTACGCCCCAAAACGTGCGTCGATAGGTTGGCTTGAAACCTCCACAAAAAAGTCAGCACATAGACATGTAGAGGGTTGGGGGCTTTGCCCCCAACGCTCTAATGTCAAAAAATGTGAAGAAAAAAATAGTGCTAACATGATGTTTCCGGGAAAGGTTGTCACAATGTCGGAAATCACCATGTGCTCTCACTGTTTGGGGTGTAAAATAAGTTCATAGCATGTGATAAAGAAAGATTCGCCCTCAAGATGGATAGGGCGAACATTGAAAATCATATTAATGTGGTATGTGTGAGATATTTTAATTGAGATTAAGAAATCTCTGCTATAAAATAATCGTCAAAATTTTCACACATGCCTTGGGTTAATCAGTACTTAAGGTAGTCCGCTCCAGACAATGAGGGGAGGGGGTCAAAGCGTTTTTTAATATAAAAATTAATATATAATATATATAAAAATTAATATATTAATATATATATATGTCATTTTGAAGAGATAATATTCAAGAAATAACTTTTGAATTTGGACTCTTCGTTACCTCACTGTTTGTAGCTGACTACGTTAAGTTCGCTTAATGACACCAGCCGACATGTGGCTCATGGTGCATGATATTTTTTTTTTCTTGAATACAACCTTCGATTTAAGTAGGATTTAAATGATATGGGGTAGGCTGTTGAATCCTGACAACGCATTTACGATATTTATTATCATCATGACTACAACATTTGAAAACATAACCTCCTTGGCGGAGGTATTATGAAAGGTGAATTGGCTCAACAACACTCAATTTAGTTAGTGTGCCTTTCACATCTTTTTGTGCTACTCCCAGTAAATTTGGCTTTTTCGTTTTCTAGCGAATCTGATGACAGACGTAATAAGGTCAAATGGCAGATATTCCTAATGAATTAGAATTGATGTGATCCCTCTTGTCCTTATCAAATCGGAACATGAAGTAGAGCAGAGAAGAAAAGCTCAAGCACTGACGTCACTGTCCTGAATCAATGACAGACGGATAATATTGTCACTTGTGGTCTGCATAAATGTATTATTCTGAACGAATACTCCACTGGTATCATTACTACAGAAATAATACTATACGATAAATTTAAATAAGTTTATGAGCAAAATCGTTTTTATCGTATTTTTTACCCTTCCACGTGTAGGCTATCTACAGCTGCATATCAAATGCATCTGATGTTGCCAGTAAGTGTGTCTTTGGGTTAACTATTTGGTCGGGCTTTGTTTCTATTCCAAATGTTGTATGTTACGTTTTGTATTGTTATCATCAAAATCAAGTTGTACTGGCAGTTACAATAGGTTAAAACTTACTTGTAAATAATTGACAAGCGTTGTTTTTATTGCTAACCACCAATGTTTTGTTTTCGATAGCCATTGAATATTGCATTGCCATGTATCAAAAACACGTTTCGAAAATTATCCCATATATGATAATAGGGAAGCCGAATTAGTATGAACAAATGAGTATGAAGTTCTCTGGAACAGGTTTTTTTCAGTTCATCATCAGAAAACCGCGCCATTCAGAACGTTCCTTCTGTATCAAACACGAAATTGAGGTGAAATTCATGGTGTATGCGTAGAGATGAGGACAACAGAATGGAAGTTGTGTGTTCTAAGAAAGATCGATTGGGTAAAGACTGACAAGGTGCTTTATAGATTGTAAGCTCTTGTAAAACGCCCATTGTGTCCGGTCATATGTGTATGTGCGTGAGACCATCAAGAAAAAAAAATTACACCAAAAGCCCGACATGTTTCATTGTCGCCTCAAACTCTCGTTGCTTTGTAAAACATTTTTAAATGTATTCATGTTCGATAACCGTAAAATTTTGCGAGTACTTCCATAGTTTTTACGGATCAGGCAGCGGCTCCCCGGATATTCTCCGACTTCAGGTGATGGCTTGTCCATAATTGCCTAATCAATGTTTTGGAAGATACCATTCTTCAATGAGAACGTATTGCCGACCATGTGATAATGGTCGGGGGGGGGGGGGGGGAAGTTCGTCAAAAATATTTCGCACGTAACGAATAAACCCTTCGTATTAACCGAATGGGCACTTTATCTTGCAGCAATTTGATGAAAACTTCAATGATATGGGATTTGTATTTGTATTTATTTTTACGATTAGACTATAATTGCAGTATGTCATGACTACAGAAGTCCAGGCTCAAACAAACTCCCCATTCCCAACACTGAATTCGAGCTACGCGCACTGCTAAGAGGCAACTTTTATTACTTTTTCTGACGCTTACTTGTCAATACAAACGAAAACCCACAAATACCTCTGTAGTTCCACAGCATATGAAATAGCGGAGCGTCCAACACGAGAGTAACCGATGTTTAAACATATATTTCCCATTTGAGGCATGGCGAACAATTTCCACAATATTCCACACACAAATTATTTGACATATTTGCGGGGACAACATAAATTTTCATGTTATAGGGGAGATCAGGGCAAAATGGATCATGGGCAAAATGGGTCAAATTGTATTTCGATAAGTGTTTGTAGTTTGCCCGATAACGTTATGCGACATTATGACGTCATTTTCATGACTTACCATCGACAAATGCATAAAAAGGTAGGCGTTGAGAATGTTCCAGTGACTTCACCTCATTTTCCAAATTAGACCAGAAAATATACGAAATAGCCTAATTAGGTAATCTGCCAAATTTTTTCTTTGTATTTCTCACAGCGTTATACAAAAATCATCCATCACAGAACTTACTTTCTTCTCACTAAAACGTTACTTATATTCGTTATATTGAAAATGTAGTTACTTCAGGCCCCCTAAAACTAGTCAAAAATTGCAACAGTGCAAAATGGGTCTTGCAAAATGGATCATGAACCATTTTACTCGTTGTCGGCAAAAAGGCTAAATGAAATAATGTTATTCCATAATTTGCATTAAGTTGACTCTGCCTACCTCCATCCATGTAATTTTAAATATCGGCAAATTCTCTCATACATCTTCAGTGCTTCAGCGTTTTTTTGTAGATGTTTTATCAGCATATACGAAAATCATCCCGTCAAGGGCGACGGGGTCAATACGCTCAATGGTGATATATATACAGAGAGCAGAATCCGACAGACAGTCTGTTTATATGGCAACCCATCGTTAATGCTTCGAGGAATGACAATAGCAATTGTCACTCACAGTCCCAGAGCATTCCGTATCCGGAAGTTTATTGAGGTGAGGCCCCCCCCCGCACGCTGTGAGTGTCCGGTATATAGTTTGCATTCGTTTGATAGAGCTTAGAACTGGTTATCTTCATACGCTATTATCTGCTTCAAAGCCGTGGCACACGTAGGGCCTACAGATCCATGTCTGAATCAACCAGAATGAATTAAGGTGGCCCGCGATGGAAATTGTATGAATAGAAGAAACACTACACATTGACTCACATGTGCATTGCACACTCTCCCCGCCCCCCCCCCCCCCCCCCACCCCCATGTTATATACACTGATTTATAATAAAACATTAACAATTCTATAATAATAATAATAATAATAATAATAATAATAATATATTAACAATGAATAACCATAGTAACAGTAATGGGGAAAGTAATATATCTAACCCGAAAAAAAATCGATAATATGTAGCAAAATGGTTTACTGGTCCATTTTGCCTGAAGGGGTGACCCTTTTTGTCCGACGTTCAAGGCGCAGTGAATCACAAAGTTATATTTGGTGGTTTATCGTGGTTAATACAACTATTTATTACTAAACTTTTGTCATGACACATTTTTTATTACTATAACCCTATTGAGTATTAGGCGCATTGCGTTCAGCGGAGCCATTTGCACTGTAGGAACCCTACTACCGTAACGCGACGTTACGGTAGTCCAAACGATGGCGGAAGGTTACTAGCTTCGAAAAGTTTTTTCACGATAAACTGGGTATTAGGTAGGTTTCGCACATAACATCTACATGAGGCGAATTGTCTAGATACGCTTTATAGAGTGGCAATATAATTAAACTGTGAATCTGATTGATTTGCGAGAAAAAACGGTTTGAAATATGCGACGATTACTACCGTAACGTTAGCGGCCCACTACCGTAACGCCAATTTCCAGATTTCAAGTACTACCGTAACGCTTGCGAATATAAAAATTAACATGATGTAAAACTTGGATTTTGATAATATTTTAGGATTTTCGTTATCGATAAATAGTACAAATATTGTTGTAGATCGATGATCATAATCGGGACAATAGAGTTTCGGAATTCGTCATGCATATATGTAGCCTATGTGAAAAATACATCAGGATACATATTACTGCCCGTTGACCAGCCATTCGGCAAACATAATTTTAATGCATGTTATTTAACATCATTCAGAGTCTCATTTTAGCATCAGTCTAAGATGTCTAGACGATGAATCTGGTAATGATTCAGGGTGTTCCGTTCACTTTGGAATGGAATTTAAGGTTTTAGGTCCTGGTACGATTTTGACCCCAGACACTCATAAAACTGTAATTAAAGAATACCTGATATCCTGACAGAAATTCAATAATCGTTACAGCCTTCTGACGATTTTTTTGGGGACAGTGTATAAACGTTTTAAGAGGAAACCTTTGCGGTTCTTCCGTGGATACATTGCGGTTGGACCAGTGGCGACCTTATTTTCAAGTTCACCTCAAAGTTAAAGTATATCTTACATGTATACCGTACGTTTCAAAGTTTGACTGACACCAAACGAAACATTGTTCATAAAAAAGGATTCACTCTCTCATAGTATGCATTATCTTTTGATATGATTTCACAGACGTCGATGAAAAATCAAATGTCAAAAAGAGACCATCTGATGCATATCACTGTGCGAATCTATACTAATAATTGATGCCAATTAAATCTTGTTGTGAACGTCATTGCTTTTTCCTCAGACGAGTGTGTAAATACTGTGCAATGGTCAACGTCTGCATACATTATACGGCTCGGAATACACAGATGTATCTTAACATTTTACATATTAATACGACAACAATGTATGGCATTGAAATAAATCAGAACATCATTATCTTCTTTAAATAAGAGTATCTTGTCAATATTATTTTCTCACTCATACCTTATCATAAAATTAGTACAACTAAAATTCCTAAGCTGGGGTAACATTCGAAAATGTCATTATTCAATGTTAAAAAATTGCTTATTTGCTTGCTCACTTTCTGCTTCTTCGACAACCCGTGTAATATGTTCAGTTATAGACGTCCCAAAACACCACATTTCGTCATTTTACATGACACCATACAGTATCAGTTGTATAATATAAAAACAATTGTACCTCGAAATCAATTTCGTATATGCAAGCTCCTTATATACGAAATTTTTATCTGAAACGATGCAAAAGACATATTACGAAAGACCTAATGTGAGACCATGGTTAACGTTACGGTAGTACATGCTTGGCGTTACGGTAGTACCCCGCAGCTACTGATCTGACGTTACCGTAGTATTCTCTTGATTTTCATTTTTCATTTTCTGACTAATTAAGAGCAATATTCCCACAAAACAATACGACAATAGATGCGAAACTTCAAGAGGCATCAAAGCACACCATCGGAGAAGAGTGACATGTGTTCTATAAACGATAATCTAAAAAAAAACAATCGAACCACTCGCCTACCGCCATCGTCCCATACTACCCTAACGCCGCGTTACGGTAGTAGGGTTCCTACAGTGATTTGCTTTATTGTGGGAATGAAGCACCCATGGTTTGACTTTCGAAAGATATCTAAACTACCGATAGACACGCAATATAGCCGTTTTATTCACGGTGAAATGTGTGTAACCGTGTAGTCATTGTATAAGGTCATTGACTGCAACAACAATAAAAGTAGTGCGAAACAGGCAAGATCTATGAAGTCATTCAGCCATGGTCCAAAGGTGACATGTCAGGTGTCGTAAGGGAAAAAATTATCATAATGTGAAGTTCATCAAAACAACTCAATAAAAGTAAACATGAGTAAACAAGGAACAGTGTACAATAAAGAGAATTTGATGAAGTAAACTTGATAAAAAACACTCATCCCTGATTTTTGTTGTTGTTGATGTACTTATGTATATAAATGTAAAATACATACCACATAGGTATCATAATCTTAAACAATAAAAATCTATTGTACATTCTACAATGTAGAATTGATATATGCAACGTCGTGGCAGTTGTATTATACGTAGAATCACGGTTCCTAGTACAAGAGTATTAGCTCAAACCTAGCCCAAACCTGGAAAAAATTTGCAGAAAGCTGAATTTTTCAGGATACCTTCAGAAATTCATATACATTACCATAATGCAAAGTTCTGCGAGTTCTACCTTGTGGCATGTTAAAAAATCCAAGATGGCTGCCACCGTATATCGCGATAGATTCCGAAACAGAAATATGCTAATATCTTCTCAACCACATGACATAGAACAATGATTTTGGTGTTTACACCTATGTTTTTGGGTACGCCGAATCCGATGAAGCCATATCCATGTTGTTTGGAGCTCATCTAATCAACCTGAACCCAATTTGGCTTCCAACGAGGGCATAATCAGCCACTGAATACAACAAACAAATACTTTTGCATATGTGACTCTTTAATGCACACACATTATGTATTACAAAATTTGCAACATCAATAATACACAATAATACACAAACAATATGTGATTTATGTCACACTTTTGTATTTGTTTCATTTTCTTCATCGACAACAGTGGAATTTTTGCAATTGTGGCTACTGCACACCATACTATTGATTAGGTGCTTATGTACTTGTCATATATCTGTTCCATGGGGTTTGTTTCGGATTTCTAAAATATTTTCATAGGTTGTTGGGCAGTTGTATACTAATTCCATCAGGTGTACAGTAGAAACAACTATATTTAACACACTGTCTGCCCCTGATGACGCCAGTGTGTCTTTGGATAAACTATTTGGTCGGGCATTGTTTCTATTGCAAAATGTTATACTTTATGTTTGTTATTGGCATCTTCAAAATCTACTGTATTTGTGGTAATAGATTGATACCTACATTCATACCACTGAGTCGGTATCACTGCTGGCGGACGTTAAATGTGTCCCCGAGGATACCATCAACTCAGTAGCCTTCTGGCTATTGATTAGGTACTTATGTACTTGTCATATATCTGTTCCATGGGGTTTGTTTCGGATTTCTAAAATATTTTCATAGGTTGTTGGGCAGTTGTATACTAATTCCATCAGGTGTACAATAGAAACAACTACACTTAACACACTGTCTGCCCCTGATGACGCCAGTGTGTCTTTGGATAAACTATTTGGTCGGGCATTGTTTCTATTGCAAAATGTTATACTTTATGTTTGTTATTGGCATCTTTAAAATCTACTGTATTTGTGGTAATAGATTGATACCTACTACATACACATGTGTTACACTCCAAGCCTGCCTTGTAACAGCCACATGATTTTCCATACCCAACTTTGCATGAACAAGACACCATTTTTAGCACTTTCTCTGGAGCAACAGCACTGTCAGTCTCAACTGGAATAAGCAGTCCCTCCTTGTATTGCCATCCCCAACTAGTAGGCGACAGGACATTTCCATACCATTGCTGAACAACATGGTATGTTCTGAAGCTGTTGAACTTCGCAGCTGCTGAAGTTGGAGGAAGAGACTCCAACTTGAAGCCAGATGAGGATATGTATGTCCTGTTGACAGTACGGAAGTACATGGCATAACAATTATCGTCCAGTGACTTCGTTTGTTTGGCTCCATACAGGCGCAGCAGAAACAATTCGCCTACTCGTGCTACGTCTTCATGAGAACTATCAGTTCGAGAGAAGACACCCAAACAGTCGCAGTTTTTGTCACTCTCAATCAGTGCAATAGTCTTATTTGTGCCTTGATTGTAGAGTGTCAAAACCGTATCACACCCTGTGATGGCATGTACAAACATCAGGTGTTGTTTGATACGGTCGAAAGCTGTCTGGATTTCTGCAATACTGTACATCTGGAATGCATTCCGTCTGAACAGCATATGTAGGTCCATGCTTGGCGTAGCTTGTGCAACCAGCATCACAAGCAAGTCCGTATCTGTAGCCACGACCACAACAGGTTCATTTGTTGACTGAGCAACATCCATGACGACTGATACAATCAGCCAGTCAGCATCTGCATTGCTCTGTTTGACCGTTAGACCATTGATCTCACATTTGTGTGTCAAATGTTTTATCAACTGGTCCTTATTTCGGGCATTGCCCAGAAACGAATGTTTTGATGTGGTGGTTTTCATTTCAAGCTCAAACAAGATGTCAGCAGATGTGTTCTTTTGTGCTCGTCGCTGCTCTTCAGCACATTTTGTGGAGGAAATGTCCCCGTATCCATCAAACAGGATCACTGTCTGCAACCCGTAACAGCCATTCACATATGACACATAGTTGTCAGACACCTGGTCGTACATGGCATCAGCAGGCCAAGGGAGGTTTTGGAGGAGGTGACCTCCATCAAGGACGAATCGTGGTCCCTCAGGTAGTTGAAGCTGGACACTCAATTTATCGAACAAGGATGGTGGTTGTTTAGCAAATTCGTGTACATATGGAATGCATTCCGTCCGAACAGCATATGTAGGTCCATGCTTGGCGTAGCTTGTGCAACCAGCATCACAAGCAAGTCCGTATCTGTAGCCACGACCACAACATACTCATTTGTTGACTGAGCAACATCCATGGCTACTGATACAATCAGCCAGTCAGCATCTGCATTGCTCTGTTTGACCGTTAGACCTTTGATCTCACATTCAAGTTGGAGTCTCTTCCTCCAACTTCAACAGCTGCGAAGTTCCACAGCTTCAGAACATACCATGCTGTTCAGCAATGGTATGGAAATTATCCTGCCGCCTACTGATTGGGGATGGCAATACAAAGTGGAGGACAGGGCTGTTGCTCCAGAGAAAGCGCTAAAAATAGTGCCTTGTTCATGCAAAGTTGGGTATGGAAAATCATGTGGCTGTTATTAGGCAGGCTTGGAGTGTACCGCATGTGTACGGTGTGCAGTAGCCACAATTGCAAAAATTCCACTGTTGTCGATGAAGAAAATGAAACAAGCACAAAAGTGTGACATAAATCACATATTGTTTGTGTATTATTGTGTATTATTGATGTTGCCAATTTTGTAATATATATGTGTGTGCATTATGCAAAGTTACATAGTTACATATGCAAAAGTATTTTTTTGTTGTATTTAGTGGCTGATTACTTCCTCGTTGGAAGCCAAATTGGGTTTAGGGTGATTAGATGAGCTCCAAACAACATGGATATGGCTTTATCGGATTCGGCGTACCCAAAAACATAGGTGTAGACACCAAAATCATTGTTTTATGTCATGTGGTTGAGAAGATATTAGCATATTTCTGTTTCGGAATCTATCGCGATATACGATGGCGGCCATCTTGGATTTTTGAAAATGCCACAAGGTAGAACTCCCAGAACTTTGCATTATGGTATTGTATATGACTCTCTGAAGGTTTCCTGAAAAATTCAGCTTTCTACAATTTTTTTCCAGGTTACAGCCTAATACTCCTGTACTATCCTATCCAACATATTAAAAGGGATAGTTTGGTTGGTTACCTCGTTGTTACTCATGTTGGTGCTGCTTTCGACACCAAGTTGGACCCCTTTTGTCTTCTGAGTAACCTAACAATCTACGGTGGATAGACATATCCTGTGACCAGTATTTTGTGGTATACGTTTAGATCATATCGCAAAATATATAGTTATCGGTATACTAAATCCCTTCAATTATGTATGCTTCAATTAGCAACACGTGATTTCGTGGTCTGGCCAAGTGAGCCTCTAGAGCTTTCTGGTAACCTTAGAGAACCAGCGCTGTATGTTGAAATAGAATAGATAGTAGGTAAAAAGGACAATGAAGGTATAATTTGTGCGCTGAGCTAACTCGTTCAAAGTATGGATTGATCATTTCTAACAATAGTGTATCCATAATTGTGCATTAAAATGATTTATGATTCTGGAAAATATATTGATATCGATGTATGACTGTCGTGCTATGTTATCGTGAACGAGAAAGACATCCTTTTATGATATAACTAATATTGTCTGACATGCAATCAGTCAAGTTTCGTGCACATTTTCCCCGAGATGAAAGACCACCGGAATTGAATAGATAGTGATGAGTCACGCACTAATCAAATATCAAGATTGGCTAAGATGGATTTCGTGCAACCATGACACAGGACATTTGTCACATTAAAATGGAATGGATTCAAAAATATATTGGCTTTGCATATTTTGCACTTGGTAAGTCTTCATCACAAAACACGTCCTTAACTATACATAACAATTTGATTTCTCAATCAAATTTTACCAAGAGTAAAATATGTTCGACGGTCTGTAGATCTTGAACATGACCATTTACTACAATAAGAAAACGCAGTTCGATACCAGGATCTCGGATCTATTTCATCTTTCACTGACAACAAGAAGCACACACGTGCAGTGACATTTGCAAATCAAGTATTCTGGTCCAGATATTGTTGTAATTGAATTTCGGAAGGAAAGTATATATAACGTTCTGTTCCCCGTACCCTTGACATTTATTCCACGTGACAGCAGGTAATGAATAATCGAGGAACCAACCGCGGCCCTCTAGGCAACGGGCTTGCTCCAGATATAGTTCGAACCATTTTAGGCTCTGGTCGTAACATTATACATGAGCTAACAAATAGCAAACATACCGCCGATGTAACATAGTCAATATATGTCCGAGAAAATACGTAGGACAAATGCAGAACAAACTGGAATACTACAAATAAAAAATTATCCCAAGGACTAGAAAGGTTACCGGAAAAATGTTTAGTTTTAAACGAAAACTTTTTTCTTCAAAATTGCCGTATTGAGGTCATGATTGTCAAATTCAAGGTCACCATTGGAACAGCAATATATGATTGATTTCCCATTCGATAATGCCAATATTTGAGCTCTATCTTGAAGTGTTATAGCCATTTACTCCATACAGCTGCCATTATGAAGGAAAAATGAGGTTAAAAGTCAAACTCAGGTCATCAAAATATTCTGCATACATCATTTCCTATATGACCACAATTTATTCCCAAGCTATAAAGTCGATATTAGGCGGGATATTAGCTATTTTGTGCTCTGGCCTTGAAAATAAGGTCAAAATTCAAGGTCATGAGAATATTCAGCATATATCATCTTCTATATGTTCACAATTGATTCCTGAGCTCTAAAGTCGATAACAAGCGAGATATTAGCTATTTTGTGCTCTGACCTTAAAAATGAGGTCAAAGTTCAAATTCAATGTCATGACAATATTCAGCATATATCATTTCCTATATGATCACAGTTCATTCCTAAGCTTTAAAGTCGATAATATGCGAGATATTAGCCATTTTGTGACGTGACCGTGAAAATAAGATCAAAGGTCAAGTTCAAGGTCATGAGAATATTCGGCATATATCATTTCCTATATGTTCGCATTTAATTCCTAATCTCTAATCTCAATATTAAATAATAAGTGGTATATTAGGAATAACGTGTCCCATTATAAAACATAGGAGAATGCATGTTTAACATGGGAAAGTGCCATTTGGGACCGTCGAAAAAATCTAAATGGCCGCAAACAGGCAGACCGGCGATTTAAGGGCAACGAAACTTATACACGTCACAGGAGATATGAGGGGAATCTTTTGAAAATTTTCCGTGTTTCAACAAAAATGGCCGCCATGTTGGCAAAAATGCGAAAATAAAAAAATAAAGATGAAAAAACTTCAGAAAGATTCGCCCGTAAACTTTAATGATAAAAATGTAGACGGACGACGACGGACACAATACCACGGCAATAGGTTATCGGATCAAAGGTCCAGTCACCTAAATAAAGATGTTGTGAATTTATGTACGACGTTGTGTTGTACATTATTTGGGAATAACTAATTTGCTTCCCATGCACCACTCTTGAGTTTTTTTTGTAGAGTTCGTTCACATAATATTTTGTGTCATAGTAAACCCATTGCCATATCAGCATGTCAGTGTGTGTCTAACAACATAATGAAATTTATAGTCCAGTGGTACAGGTGGGCTACATTTAATGTATTATACATAACATAATGGCTCGGTGCGACTCCCGAGATAACATATATACTTTGTTGCACACTAATGTTAATCTCAAACGACAAGCTGGGTGTCCTGAAGCTAGGCTGGTGGTCATGTGAGTAATAGCACGAGTGTCGTTAAAATTAATTAAAACCTCGCAACAACGCGAAGATTTTTTCTGAAAAGAAGTTTGTGTAACTGACATTTGGGCATGATGAGGGTTACAGTGGAACAATTTTCACCTATTCGGAAACACCTCGATTCATTCAAATCACGTTAATTCAAGTCAGTTTATCGATTATATCAATGATTATATGTGTTTGTCAACATGTTTGAACACACGCACATGTCTACATACATGTATGTACATTATAAATACCTTTGTTACCTAATTTGACCTATACACTGAATCCCCATTCGTCCTTACATCAAGTGATATCAATAAAAATAAATGCAGTTGGAACATATTTGTATTTAAGTACGAAATTAAGTACGAGTGCAATTGGAACATTTGTGTATAAAGAGAAAGTGATTTCTTACGAAAATGGCCATATGAATGTGGTCACAATTAAGCTATCAATATCACTGTCCTTTTCAAGCCACAGTTTTTGTAACGATATCATGACCGATTAGAAGGTCGAGTTTAATTACAGATGATCCTGTAATGTTGTATTATCTTGAAACTCCAACATTTGACAAACTGAACTCCTAGATTTATAGCACTAGATCCAAAAATCATGTCGTTTGTGCATAATCATAGCAGAAAGTAACAAGAGCTGCTGGAAAGTGCAAAGTAGGGCAGTTGAATCATGATCACTTTATTTGAGCAAGCCTCGTGCCAGTTCCCACAAAGCGTGCTCCCAACCAATAAACACTGGAAGTGCTTCATAGTGACTTTGACCCAATTTACACAGCAGTGAAATGGCTTCTGTGATTTGTGGGTCACACATACGTGTGGTGTGACACAATTGTTCATGAAGTTCACACTACGCTATGAACATTTGACATGCTGCCAATGGCATAGAGCGTTGAGCGACCTTTTTATTTTGTTTAGGGGGTATGGGGCTGGGCTGGGTGTTTAGGTTTGGAAACTGATGCCGACAATTGGGGAGTGAAAATTGTTTTCTCTAAAATACTGACCATATATTCCCTTAGAACGGGGATTAGATGCAGTGTTCGAAATACCAATGCACAAGCACATGCTGTACATTCATCCTGATTTGTTCAGAAATAGGCCCTCGCCCACGGATGTGACCCACAAATATGTAGTTTCCAAACATTGATCACAATGTATTCGATACCTATGGCCCACCTGCAGCAACACTATGAACTAGATATTTCAAATACTTCACACTTCATTCGTCATGTTCGTGAGCAATAAATATAAAGGCACAGCGTCATTTATTTAGGCTCTTAATAATTCTGATAATTTATTATTGTATCGCTTGTGGCGTGTCAACGCTACTGTCTAAGGACATGGTCAAAAAGACAAAGCACTCCGTGCGAACAAAGCTGGGCCCGCTATCCAATGTCAAGTCCAGACAAAAACGAGAAAACTGTACAAATCTTCATAACCCCCCCCCACACACACACACACACACGGCGAAACCAGGCGTTCCGGAAACAGTGCCCACACACACACGTGGTAGCTGACATGAACTAAAAAAATTACGCCAAGGGCCAAAGATAGGTTACCGGACAATGTTTAATATTTTAGATATTAGCCAGGTCACTGGTTAAATTCAAGGTCACGAGAATATTCAGCATATATCATCTCCTATATGTCCACAATTGATTCCTAAGCTGTAAAATCGATAATAGGTGATATATTAGCCATTTTGTCCTGTGACCTTGAAAATGAGGTCAAAGGTCAGATTCAAGGTCATGACAATAATCTGCATATATCATTTCCTATACGTTCATAACTGATTCCTAAGCTGTAAAGTCGATGACAAGCGAGATATTAGCCATTTTGTCATATGACCTTGAAAATGGGGTCGAAGGTCAAATTCAAGGTCATCAGAATATTCAGCATATATCATTTCCTATATGTCCACAATTGATTCCTAAGCCGTAGAGTCGATAATAAGCGAGATATAAGCCATTTTGTGCTCTGACCTTGAAACTGAGGTCAGAGTTCAAATTCAAGGTCACGAGTATATTCAGCATATATCATTTCCGATATGTCCACAATTGATTCCTAGTCTCTAATCTCAATATTAAGTGAGATATTAAGCAAAATGTGTCCCATTATAAAGCATAGGAGAATTTAACATGGAAAAGTCCCATTTGGGCCGAGTTTGGGCCAAAATGGCCCACTTCGAGCAATTCAAGTACAAAATCAGTCATTTTTCGTCGAAAACGACCGCCATTTTGAAAAAAATGCGAAAATAAAAAAACTAAAAAATACTTCCTTCTTGAATTATTTTAAGTATTTTTGTGCAAAATTTCAGAAAAATTCGCCCGTAAACAAAAAAGAGAAAAATGTGGACGACGACGACGACGGACGACGGACGACGGACACAACGCCATGCCAATAGATTAACGGACCTTAGGTACGGTAACCTAAAAATATGTATACAAATTTTGCTGCATACTAGTGACATACTTGGTGTACTTATCAACAAGGTCGTGATGCTGTCCATAGAATTTCTCAAAAACAGCTACTAGTCTGGGTACATATCTTGTCACAGCAGTTTAGAGACTAGCTGGGAACGTCGGTGAACAAATCCCCATATCTGCAAGACTGCAACTAGCTCTGTATTACGTATGACTTGTGAGACATATGCAGGCGACATAGATATGTTGCTGTTCAGAAAAGGGAAATCGACGATAGAAAAATTGAAATCATCACGCTTGTCAGTATGTATAATCTATTGTAGTTGACAGGTTACAATCTTTATCATCTCCATTCATCTAAATTGTTGGAACATTTAGAGGAGTGTGTAGTATCTTTAATCCAATTTCCTTAGGTTTTGTGGCATCCAGTTGATCAGATATTTGTATCAAAGTTCTTGCCTCTAATAGAACGGAACACAGATAGTTCAAGATATACCATGATTACACAAACGAAGGAGTGTGCACAGCCTCATGCTATTTACAAAAACATGTCAAACACGACTAGAAATATACGTCAATAAGTGTATCACGGGGAATCATTATATCATCTGCTTTAAGTATGACAACATGCAGAGGTGGGTATCATGAAGTTTGGGGAATGGAACATCATGTTGAGATGTAATTCAAGCGATAATCATTATCAGTAAAACCAGTAGCCGATTGTGTGAACCTGACAATTTGCTCCACGATGTAGCTGCAATATTCTATGTACGAAATAGGACACCATGTTTAGATTGATAAATGTAGTCTTTTGGGCTGTGATGTGTGTTGAATTTGACTGGCCTATAATGTTTTTATCACAAAAGTCGAAATTATACTGGTATCCTGCGTGTATGTAGAAGTTGTACGTACATATATGTACTCACCTGGCGTTCTATAGAAACAACTATATTGCACATATCATAAATTCCCCTGTTGGTGTTCGCCAGGCTCTGGGAATAAAAGTTTCGGAGTGTTTTATTTCAAGATTTCTATTGATATAATCCAAATATTGTTGTACTGATGGCCATAATGTCTCACATAATTTTATCATATCATTCTAGTCCAGCTTGTTGGATGTATTTATTACAGCCCCGAGTGCAGGTTTTGAAACAATACTAGGAAGAAGGGACATATTCTTTCTTGAACCATTTCAACATTTCCAGGCAATGTTGCATTCATTCGATTTGGTGTTGGGCAGTTGTGTATACTTTGATTTTTTTGTCGTAGTTTTTCGTCCGTCGTCCGTCCGGCAAATAACCTTTTTTGCTTTGATGAAATTTTCTGAAAATTTACACATTCCTTGGGCTAATACCCTGAAACATTTTTTTTCTTATGAAAAATGGCTAATTTTGGAATTTGATGGCCTTTTTCTTAAAAACTGTCTGAGCAGTTTTGAGGTTTTTATTTCAAAACATTCCCCTCATGTACCTCTATGACATGTATAAGTTTCGTTGCCCTTGAATCGCCGGTCTGCGTGTGGCAGGCATTTTGATTTTTTGATGGTTCGGCGAAAAAAAATGTTTTCTCTCAAATCGAGCCACTAATTGTTTACTTTGTTTTTCGCTGATATTTTTGCGATGCTAAATGATATACTTTCCCTGATATACTTTCCCTCCAAACAGCAATATCCTATCGAATTTCAGATATATGCTGAATATTGCGATGACAATGAATTCGACCTTTGACCTCATTTTCAAGGTCACAGGACAAAAAGGCTGAAATCTGTTTCTCTATTGAATTTATAGCTTGGGAACCAATTGTGGACATATAGAAAATGATATACACTGAATATCTTGGTGACCTTGAATTTGACCTTGACCTTATTTTCAAGGTCAGAGCACCAAATGGCTAATGTCTCGCTTATTATCGACTTTACAGCTTAGGAATCAATTGTGAACATATAGATATATATGCTCACTATTTTGGTGACCTTGAATCTGACCTTTGACCTCATTTTCAAGGGCAGATAATAAAATGGCCAATATCTCACGTATCATCGACTTTACAGCTTAGGAATCAATTGCGAACATAGAGGAATGATACGTGCTGAATATTCTCATGAGCTTGAATTTGACTTTTGACCTCATTTTCAAGGTTAGATAAAAAAAAGGCTAATATCTCACTTGTTATCGACTCTACAGTCTAGGAATCAATTATGTTCTTGAATTGACCAATGGCCTTACTTTCGAGGTCACGGGACAAAAGGCTAATATCTAAAATATATATTGTCCGGTAACCTTTCTTAACCCTTGGGCTAATTTTTTGAAATTTTGCACAAAAATGCCTAAAAATATTTCAAGAAGGAGGTATTTTTTAGTTTTTTGATTTTCACAATTTTTTTCAAAGTAGCGGCAATTTTTGACGAAAATTGGGCAATTTGTTGCTTTGGCGGCCATTTGCTTAAAAACTGTCTGACCACTTATGAGATTTTTGTTTCAAGATTCCCCTCATGTGCCTCTGTGACGTGTATAAGTTTCATTGCCCTTGAATCGCTGGCTGCGTGTGGCAGCCATTTTGATTTTTTCGACGGGTCCAAAATGGGACTTTCCCATGTCAAATTTTCCTATGCTTTATAATGGGAAACATCTTTCCTGATATCTCACTTAATATTGAGATTAGAGATTAGGAATGAATTGTGGACATATAGGAAAGGATACATGCCAAATATTCTCGTGACCTTGAATTTAACCTTTGACCTAAATTTCACGGTAACAGTACAAAATGACTAATATCTCGCTTATTGTCTACTTCACAGCTTAGGAATCAATTGTGAACATATAAAAAATGATATATGCTGAATATTGCGATGACAATGGATTCGACCTTTGACCTCATTTTCAAGGTCAAAGGACAAAAAGGCTAAAATCTGTTTCTCTATTGAATTTATAGCTTGGGAACCAATTGTGGGCATATAGAAAATGATTTACACTGGCTATCTTGGTGACTGTGAATTTGACCTTGACCTTATTTTCAAGGTCAGAGCACCAATGGCTAATGTCTCGCTTATCGACTTCACAGCTTAGGAATCAATTGTGAACATATAGATATATATGTTCACTATTTTGGTGACCTAGAATTTGACCTTTGACCTCATTTTCGAGGTCAGATAATAAAATGGCCAATATCTCACGTATTATCGACTTTACAGCTTAGGAATCAATTGCGAACATGGAGGAATTATATATGCTGAATATTCTCATGATCTTGAATTTGAGTTTTGACCTCATTTTCAAGGTCAGATCACAAAATGGCTAATATCTCACTCATTATCGACTCTTCAGGTTAGGAATCAATTGTGAACATACTACAAATGATAATGATATATGCTGAATATTCTCGTGTTCTTGAATTGACCAATGACCTTACTTTCGAGGCTACGGGATGAAAGGGTAATATGTAAAATATATATTGTCCGGTAACCTTTCTTAACCCTTGGGCTAATTTTTTTTAATTTTGCACAAAAATGCCCAAAAATATTTCAACAGGGAGGTATTTTTCATTTTTTTTATTTTCGCATGTTTGCAGAAATGACGGCCATTTTTGTTGAAAAACAGTCAATTTCCGAGTTTGGCGGCCATTTTCTCAAAGCTCTCTGATCAGATTTGAGATTTTTGTTCCATAAGATTCCCCTCATATACCTCTGTGATGTGTATAAGTTTCGTTGCCATTGAATAGTCGGTCTGCGTGTGGCAGCCATGTTGATTTTTTCGACGGGTCCCAAATGACATTTCCCATGTTAAATTCTCCTATGCTTTATAATGGGAACATTTTTCCTTATATCTCACTTAATATTGAGTTCAGAGATTAGGAATCAATTGTGTCAGATAGGAAATGATATATGTTGAATATTCTCATGACCTTGAACTTAACCTTTGAACATATTTTCAAGGTCGCAGCACAAAATGGCCAATATCTCGCTTATTATCGACTTTACAGCTTAGGAATCAATTGTGAACATATAGGCAATGATATATGCCTAATATTTTCATGACCTTGAATTTGACCTTGACCTCATTTTCAAGGTCAGAGCACAAAGTTGCTGATATCTCGCATCTCGCTTATTATAGACTTTACAGCTTATGAATCAATTGTGAACATATAGGAAATGATACATGCTGAAATTTCTGAAAAGAACTATTAAAACCGGGAAAAAACTATTCAAACCAGGACAGAACTAATTAAACCGGGATTAATTATTTAAACCTGGAAAAAATAGGTTTTAATAATTTATTCACGGTTTAATAATTTTTTCCCAGCTCTCATAATTTCTCAAATCGAATTATTTATTTATTGTATTTTGCTGCCTAAATCTTAGGAATTCCCCAGTAATTTAAATCGGGAAAGAATTATCAAAACTTGGATATTTATTCCGGGAAAAACTATTAAAACCGGGAATAAATTATTCGAACCGAGAAATAACTATTCAAGCCAGGAATAAATTATTCAAACCAGAACATAAATATTTAAAGCAGGAATAACTATTCAAACTGGGAAAGAATTATTTAAACCGGGGAAAACCTTTTTAAACCTGGAAAAAATAGTTTGTTCCCAGTTTTAATAATTTATTCCCGGTTTTAATAGTTTTTCCTGGTTTAAATTGCTGGGAAATTCCCAAGATTTGAAACAAATTAATTACATTATCAAAAGTTGGATGGCACTAACAAGCTGCCGTAGTGAACCATGTAATAGTTATTGACTTTGCAGGATTGAAATATTCTCGCTGTTAAAAGCACTCCGGTATTCCATTACAAATACCTGGTGTGTGATACATATATTCATCCAAGTTTTTCTTGTTTGCCTGTGAGAAATCTTGATATCATGAAATACCCGTGTTTCACAATATTACATATCATGTAATTTTGCGGACAAGGCCATCCAATTACATATCAGCACCCACCCACCCCTTCACCAGATACCTAGTTTGCACTATCGAGTGGACAGAAGTAATTGTTGCGTCAGTCACAGAGTATCGTTGCTTGTAGAGACACATTGAAAGTGCAATTTGTATGCTGGATTGCGAAGAGGAATAGTAAATGTTATTATTGAATTACTTGTCAGGGCATATGGATTTAATAGTATGACTTTATTATCAGTACTCAAATAGTTAACATAATAACCAACATCTCGATCTTGTACAATCAGGGATCTTTTTACCATTGTACTGCTTGATATCAGTCATGAATCTTGTATTGTTGGATGTCAAAATAAATCCTGATCTATGAATTGTTAATTGAATGAGGGTAGAAGTAGATAAGAACAAACATGAATGCTGGGAACCAGTCAAATTCATCTAAACAGATTGGAGCCATTGGGGAACTTGACAAAATTAGTTGAAGAGGTCAACTCAAAGTGCGAAAGATATTGTTAGTATAAAAGTAAAAAATTAGGCCAAGGGTCAAAGATAGATTATCGGACAATATATGTTTATTATTTTAGATATTAGCCAAGTCACTGGTTGAATTCAAGGTTAAGATACTATTCAGCATATATAATAATTAGCATATATCATGTCCACAGTTGATTGCTGAGCTGTAAATTCAATAATCAGAGAGATAATAGCAATTTTGTCCTGTGGCTTTGAAAATGAAGGCAAATGTCAAATTCAAGGTCATCAGAATATTTGGCGTATAACATTTTCTATATGTCCATCATTGATTTCCACACTATGAAGTCAATAAGCGAGATATTAGCCATTTTGTCCTGTCACCTTGAAAATCAGGTCAAAGGAAACTTGAAAATAAGGTCATTGGTCAAGTCGAGGTCACGAGGATATTCAGCATTTATCATTTGGAGTTTGACCACAATTGATTCCTAAGCTGTAAAGTTGATAATAAGTGAGATATTAGCCATTGTGATCTGACCTGAAAATGAGGTCAAAAATAAGGTTCAAGGTCATGAGAATATTCAGCATATATCATTTCCTGTTCGCAGTTGATTCCTAAGCTATAAAGTCGATAATAAGTGAGATATTAGCCATTTTGTTCTCTGACCTGGAAAATGAGGTCTCGGGCCAAATTCAAGGACACCAAAGTATTCAGCATATATCATTTCCTATATGTTCACTATGGATTCCTAAGCTGTAAAGTCGATAATAAGCGAGATATTAGCCATTTTGTGCTCTGAGGTCAGAGGTCAAATTCAAGGTCACGAGAATATTCAGCATATATCATTTTGTATATGTCCACAATTGATTCCTGGTCTCTAATCTCAATATTAAGTGAAATATTAGGCATAATGTGTCCCATTATAAAGCATATGAGAATTTTACATGGGAAAGTCCCATTTGGGCCGAGTTTGGGCCAGAATGGCCCACTTTGAGCGTTTCAAATGCAATGAAACTTATACAAATCACAGGAGTATATATGAGAAGTGTTATGCATCAATTAGAAAAAAGTTACTGAACAGATTTTGAGAAGATGACATCAAAGTCCAAAATTGGCCATTTTTGATGAAAAATGGCCGTCATTTTGAAAAAATAGCAAAACTAAAAAAAAAACTAAAAAATACTTCCTTCTTGAAATATTTTTAGGCATTTTTGTGCGATATTTCAGAAAAATTCGTTCAAAAACAAAAAGATAAAAAATGTGACGGACGATGGACGCAACGCCATGCCAATAGGTTTTCGGACCATGGTTCGGTAACCTAAAAAGAAAAGATGTGCAAGAGCTTCGAGTATGTCACTAATTACACTTTTACATTAAGCACCTGTCCTGTGGTATGCATGTACTGAATTATTCTCAAGTGGAGAACAATATGTAGACACCAAATTATTTCCTCGAATTCCAGAAGCCATAAACACATGTATGTCCAGAAACGTTATGCACATAACAACTGCACAACTATCAGTGTGATTACGTTATTCAATACTGACTATGTCAATATGGACTTACACATTGCGTGCTCCCTAAATGAGTGTATGAATAATGAATAGATATTGAGAGGTATAAAAATGACCGGATATAGACTACGTAGGTCATGATACAATCCTTGTCAACCAAAACCATAATCTGGAGACGTCCTCACGCATTATTTATGACCTCTGAAAATGTCAAAGACATGATTTCTTCAGGTAAACTGTGATACTGTTTGGGAAAATTACTCTGCTGAGTAAATGAACAATAAAAGGGTACAGTGACATCATCAAGTTAGTATGACCTTTCTCATAATTATTGAGGTACATTCATTTAATGTTAAGACATAAAAAATTCCCAAACACTACTAGGACATGTGTATTGCTATGTAATTGTGGCTTGGGCAAAAAAATCTGCTATTTGTAGTGTGAGTGAAAATTAACGCTAAAATAAATTTTTTTCTTTGTACATATAGAATTTACATTATGTTACAAATGAATATGCATCGTTTGCTCAACGATCGTCAGCAAATTACAAAACTATGTCAGAGTCATAAACAGAAATAGCACACACTTTATGAGAAATTATGAATATTTTGTCGGTGAATAGTATCTTCCAATCAGTTAATGTGTTTTGTTATGTCGATTGGTAGGTGATACAATGACGTGATCAATATTTCCAGGTAAAAGAGGACTCAATTGTTTTGATGGAGAAAGAAGCATTATAGCATGAATGTGGAGCTCGTATACTTTATGTAAGGTGCATTATGTAAGTGCATGTGGATATATTCATTTGTTATCTACTGAATAATTGACATGATTCCTCGCATTGGACCACTCTGGATATGAGCATCAAAGCTTTTGAGTGTCATCCATATGGTCATTCACGTCATGTTTTTGTGTATGTTTGTGCGTTTACATGCAAATAAATCAAAATCAAGATTGACGACCGTTACATATAAAACCCTCGCAGTGGGTTGTCATGACATTTGGGGGTAATTGAAATGAATTTATATGAAAAACTGTGGTATGGTCAATTCTATGTTATGCTAGCAGTAAGATAATACCCAGTACTGCGAGGCACGAAAAAAAAACGTGTAGATAAATTCAGTGTAGTTCTTACAGCCATTTGCACTTTCAGTGTATCTTATCTAATACATACATGTTTATGTGACTTGACTGCTACATAAACTACACTAGTATTGGTGTTTGAAAAAAAAATTGCCTCAGCTGCCTGTGCTTCTGGGGGTAAATGGTTCTCGAACGTACTTAACTTGTATATTAAATCACAAACTGATGTGTGCACTAATCTCAACAGTCTTGTGAGCTTTGAACGACATTTTCCGGACCGATTGTTGAGGGCGAGATATCAACTACAATGAAACGCATGTTTTGCCCCGGAATAATAATATAATTATAATAATACAAGACAATTTTTATAATATCGAACAACTTTCGAAATTATTCATTATAATGGTTGAAGATTGATGGCATTTAAAAACTTCACTGTACTCTACACTGTAAATATCAACACAAAAATCTGGTTGTGGCAATATTCTTCATCCAATCCAATCATGTGGATTGGAGTGTGGTTTGTGAAAAGGTTGAGATCTTCGGAACCAAAACAGTTCCGTTAAATGTCATCAAAGACATCTGTAACCATTTTATCATACTCTGTAGCTAATACAACGTCTACATGAAGACAATTTGTCCTCAGTAGTACAATGAAACTTTCCATCATCGACCATTGTGATAATGCATAGACGGACAATACCTTCGTTTGCACCCTGTGGCCACCTTTATTGTCTGCAGTGGTCAGTTCCTCGTGAATATATGTCGACATGCATTGTTCACGCGTGACTATTTCATCAATGGAAATTTTTGTCTAAATGCAAACTATTACAATACAAATATTGCCTTTTGTTGAGGTTGATATGTGATTCTTGTCGGAAAGTTTGAATACAACTTTCCAACAAATGAAGATAATCACACATGTAAACCTGAGCAAAAATCCATATTGTTACTGCGCGTCATCTGGCGAGGTCAAAATAGGATCAACTAATATTTGTATTCACCTCTGACTCGGGCATATCACTTCCTCACATGACATTGCAGTATCATTTTAGTCACGTGGTATCAATTGAACCAATCACAGAGAGGAGTCATACAGAGTTAAAATAAAATCACTTTTATCTATGTGTCTTCGTAATTATGATTATCAAACAAGTCATTACTTGTTTTTAGGTACTATTGTACTTGTCATACACCTATTGATCTTGAGGAAGGATTGTATGACTTTGAAATCGAATCAAGGAATCGAGGAAAACCGTATTCGTCCCCAAAAAATAACATGATTATTATTGCTGTGGAATGTCGACATCTGATATAGAAGTCTGAATTCGATACAAAATTGATTCCCAGTTCGAGTGGGTGAAGTTACATGATGATATTTTAGCATTCCACCTTTTCAACTTCCTCTTTAACCTATTCAAAACATTTTCAAAACTAGGCGTATGTACGGAGCCTCTGAGAGGACATGGAAGAAATATTTCTAGCACATTGTTATTGCGTTCCCTCGCAATATTATCGCGTTCCCTCGCAATAATATTGCGTTCCCTCGCAATATTATCGCGTTCCCTCGCATTCCGGATCGCGTTCCCTCGCGATCTTATTGCGTCCCCTCGCAATCCGGATCGCGTTCCCTCGCAATCCAGATCGCGTTCCCTCGCGATATTATCGCGTTCCCTCGCGGTATTATCGCATTCCCTCGCGATCTTATTGCGTTCCCTCGCATTCTGGATCGCGTTCCCTCGCATTGTGCTGACGCCAATGACTTCTGAGAAGGTTATTCTACAAGATCGCGAGGGAACGCGATCCAGAATGCGAGGGAACGCGATAATATTGCGAGGGAACGCAATATTATTGCGAGGGAACGCAATAACCGTATGTCAAAATATATTTCTTCCATGTCCTTTCAGCGGCTCCGTACGTATGTAACAAAAACAATTGTATTTTGAAAAATATATATATCGGTGTAGTACCGGTGTGGCTTTGTACTTGAATAGTTTTCTTCAGTTGTGAAGCTTGTTGTCAATTTTTTTTTTCATTTGTATTCCGGGTCTATTGGCATAATATGGATCCGGTTATGTTATTGGTAGTATGGGTAACTCGAGCAACTGCCTATAATAGTGTGTACACTATATGAAATTTCAACCACTAATCCACTAAAATGGCACATGACCGCGACGACGTCATTATATCACTAGTAATCTACAACCGTTGCGTGTGCAATGTCGTATCAACGTTCAGTTCCTGGGTTCTCTTTAAGCTGGAATCTATTGTTCATGGTTAGCACGCGCCAAACTCGGGATCAACTACGTAAACCGATGCTATATTTCAATGAGTTTTATTCTAGGATGACACGGATGTCCAGACTATTGTCCGTTAACCACAGATCAGAGCTGATGACACCCGATATCAGTCTGACAGGTGGTTATTCATAACTTGAGTATGTACGCACGAATCAGTATATACATCATAAACAATGTGCCGGTAATTGCTCATGCAAAATGTCTATTGTTGCGGTGCTGTCTCCATTTACACATGGTTAATTAAGTGGAATCAATAAAATTGATGTTGGTTTTGATCACTGGTCTGCTGGAGAAGACGAGACATCTCGAGACCACAACAACACGGTCGCAGATGTAACACGATCACGTGCTCAGACCATTATGTGATTGCACCAGTATTCCTGCCTCTTGAATTAGGAGGATTAGCTCCAAGTAGCGGCTTCCTCGGTTTGTCTGGTGGTAGCGGAGGGACCCTGATGGGGCGCCCAGAAAAGGGCACAGGCTCCATCACGGGAGGCAACACCAGCACCGGCATCAAAGCTTGCTGTCCTTGTTGGTCTGACCTGCAATCCCTCGCACACTCCTTTTATAGTCTTCTTTTCAAAACCTAGCGATGTCTGGCAGTTTGGCTATTATCGGACAATGTATGGCCCAAGGTAGCAAGAGAACCACTGTAAGGGGACAGGGACGGTAGGACAGCAGCCATGTGTCGCCGACCCGTGCCACGCACAGGAATACATGTAGTAGGCAGACCGCTTAATAATCCACAACCCGCTCGCTGGCACTGAGGTATCAATCAAGGTTGTCTGTTTCGGCTTGTATATATTCGTGCTCCCAGTATTTCTGAAATATTAACGCAACGAGTAAGATGAGCTTCAGTATATTTTACGGTCAGGGCCGAGTTCTATGCATATGTGCCATAGCAATGAATCGGCTGGAGAGAAGTACAGCAATACATGGTAGTGTGAGTTTGAATTATTTGTGTGGAGTCGATTGAGCTGGCAGGGCTCGGGGATGGTGGAGTCGACACTACTGACGAGTCGGTGAAGACGAGCGAGGCATGCTGACTAGCAGGCCCCAGGGTCCACCTGTGCGGGAGGAACACGCCAGTGCCGCTATCGATCACCGTCGGCAGATGTAGCCGGAGCTCGGGCAGCTTCCTCGTGATGGTGTCGGTGCTCGCCGGAAAGCTCCACTAGCTTCACTGGAGAGCGATAGAGAGAGACAGTCGAACAGCAAGGGATGTGCACGGGAGTAACGGTTTGCACGTAAACAAGCAACACCAACGGCACTCTACTATCTGCAAGTAATCCTTGCTAGAATACATCTGTGTATGTATGGCTTGTTCGGATACCAATCGTTAAACCGTACATATGGACTGGTAGTCAAAGGATGCCAACAGAGAATCTAGCAGGAGAATGATGCCAAAAGAAGCCATCAGGAATGTTGATGATCTGCTCGTGGTTATAGCATAGGTAAGGTCGTTTTGTAGTTTATGCAGTGGGGTGATTGTGGCCCAGGGAGCCCTTGATGGGCGGCTTGTATTCCCTGTAGAAAGCCAATACCTGTGAATTGACGTCATGGCGTAACGTGCCGCTAAACCGTCGGCTATCAGACACAACAGTCCATTAATTTCAGATACTACTAAGAATCTTGATGTTTTGACCTTTATCTGTTTCTGGCATGGTAAGGTTTGTAGCCCGACTAATATTGGGGCCCTAATCAGGACTGCGTTGTTCGAGTATATGTTTTTTCGACTTACACTCGCGTACGCTATCTATGCTACATGTATTGTTTTTTGCCGGTAACATGTGCGCAGAATGTTGCAATATTGTTTCAAGGGTGTGGTTAATGTGTATGTCTCCATCACGACGACAATCCAATCAGCTGAGATCGATAGGGGCCTCGGCGACACGCTCGTGTCAGCAGAACCAATGTGGAAAATCTATTCACCAGGGCGGATGTTCTGTAATTGGCTACAAACCAAACAATGCTGTTTCTCGATAGCATAGTTTCGTTGATAATGGGAGTATTGGGAGGAGCGTACCGACGTTCTTGCGTCTGTAAAACACCGTCCATTCTGACCTTATTTGCTGAAAAGCTTTCGGGTTGGAGAAAGGCGTCTACACTGCAAAGTGGTGCTTCCTCACAAAATACTCTAAGGAATTTTCAGGAGGGAACGACGTCTCGCTCTCTCCGTGGTCTTCCTTCTCTCTCCAGTTTTCATTTGGATGGAAATCAATTGATTACTTGGAAGATTTGGTGGACGACTAACAACTAGAACATGGCCGAGAATCCGGGATGACGGCAGCTAGGATGTGAGGACGGATCTGTGGTCGAGATGTCCAGGCATTGACATAGAGTGTTGAGAGTGCCTTCTCGACCTTGCTGCAATGTCTAATAATAACAGGCACGTTCTAGGACTCAATCCCAGATCAAGTCAACGGGATTATCTTCCGTCCCGTGTGGAACCGACCTTCTATTTCACACTTGCTGTCCGAGACTTGGCAGAGCTGATATGGTGCGCATAAGCTGGATCAACTGGAGACCTAGAAACAGTTGTTTGTTCTCATGCGGGATTACATCATTGATCGGGGATGTAGCAGTGAGGGAAACCTCGAACTAGGGCCATTTCAGGTGGCGATGCGGTGTAGCTGTTCTTGGTCATTCAAAGGATATTATATGCAGCTAATCTTGGACTAATTGGTAGGTAATCCTTGCGTACTAAATGCGCTGGAAGCTAACTGGACATTTACCAGGACAGAAAACCTTGTCTGTGGCTCTTGTAACGGTGACCGATAGCCTACAGCCACTGGTCCATACACGTATGGGGGACTGGTGAAGAGCGATATGGTACAGCCAATTTGATTCATCACACGGTGACGTCATTCTTTATCGACCACCCGTGCTGTTTTGGAAGAAAAATACCCACCATATACTAGTGCGTTATATAGTATATTTTTGACATGTTTCATTACTGCTGTACAACTGAGGCTTACACGAGGTTTTCACCAACTGATATATTGGTGATACCGTCAAATATCCCTGTCAAACTGACATTGCTGATGAAATGATGGTTAAAGCAGACATATCAATCATCGAAAGCACGCGTGTTCGATTCCAATAAAAGTCTCATTATGCGTTATACATGACACAAAACAGTTATTGAATGTCACTTTCGATGAATGTGTAATGCGATAGGCTGTCAGAGTTGCATACACCAGTCATTCTGGCTGCCTCCTCCATCAAGATGATTCATTGATCGTTCACACTGATTGACGGAACAAGGCCAGGTGATTTCAGAAACACCCAATGTGGAATTGGAATTCGATGTTGAATTAATGTGCTGGCTGAGAAAACAAAATCGATTCAGTGTCCTCTAAACTGCGGGCAAACTGTGGTCATGTCTCCCGTACAGACCCTTTAAGCGGCCAATACATGGCATGAATACGGCATTATGGATCATTATCTCGGCCAACAATAATAACCTGGTGTATGATCGATGGATCTTCCATTTGGGTACAATGGCTAACCATCAGGATGACCCGACGCCCCATCGACCCATATGTAAATTGTGGGGGTAGCTGGCCCGAGAGTTTGTTCTGCATTGATTGGTTATTTTGACGTAGATCAGGCCCCAGTAGCGACGAGTTCGGCGTCACCTGACGTCTGATGGGACCCGCTTGAAAAAATCTCTACGGATGAGCTTTCTATATATCGACGTACGCAGTAGACTGTCATTCATCAAAGGACCATGGAAGACTGAACAATTGCTGGATGCATCTAGCTCAATTCTTTAAGTGGTATTGTGTTGCTTCTTTCAAAATATGCACGTTCCCGACAAAACACAAGGCGCTGTTCCTTGGCAATCAACTATGATTCCATGAGCACCAGTGACTCATATTTATATTTTTTTCAAATAGCAATCAAGCAGGACATGGTTCGTCATAATGGATGGTAGAGGCGAACCTGACAATCAATCAAGCGATGTGTCAAAAACAGGGCACCGTGAGATTTCCGTTCAATTTACTGAGTCTTTGGGTGAGATGGCCTTATTGAACCGAAACACTTGACTCGATTTTTCGAACAAAAACGTCAGTACCCGCATCATATAGCATGACGACACCAATCATATTACGTCACACCCGTTACAGAGAATTCCCTATTTTGAAAACGGGGGATGCTCTTGATCCCCCGCAGAATGGCGGGGATATTTTGCTATGGTTGATTGTTGACCCGAGCTGGTTTCAAGACCACAGCACGCACATAGCCGCTCGGACGACGAACGATTATATATGGGTTGTCAGGCATGAAAATCAGTCGTTTTAAGGGGGTAGGCCTACCCTCAGAGCTCGAGCTGTACACCCTGCAACATATCTTAAGGCGGTGACTAACCTAGTTCTTTTGTCTAGGGGTCAGGTCATGTTATTGTCACCGACTTGTGCTCAGATTTTTTGGAAGGAAGATCAACACACGGTAAGAAAAATGCAATTTCTGCAACATAACGCATATATATAATAACTGAGGGGGATGATACGATGTCCGAGATACTACTACAAATTTATGTATCTCACAAATATTTGTAGGGGCTGAAATTCCCCAGAAATAAGGTTTCTTCCATCAATATTTACCCCAATTTTGACACGGTGATCACGTTCATGGTCATTTTCAATACATTCTGCACATTGTATTTCGCTAATTTGTACAAGGGAGTTAAGATAATCATCTCATTTTTCATATATCCTGCGCATACGCACCAATATATTGTAATTTTTCACTTATTCCTGAATTACTACACACGCTTGTCGTGTCACCGACTTGAGTCAAGCGTCACCGACTTAAGATGTTATCTTTCCAGAAAAGGATTGGTATCTCTCCACGAAAAATGCAGAAACTATTAGCCACCGCCGATGTTCAATCAACGGTATGCATTGCAACATCATAATGCAAATGTTTATATTATTTTCTTTTCATATTCTTGTCTTCATATTTGGAAAATGAGCAAAATTAACATGTACACTATACACACTCATAATACGTGGACATGCCTAAATTATTTGCATAGCCCCATCGTTTGTTCATTCAGGAATTATGGCAGGAAAAGAAAGCTGTACCTGTCCAATAAGGTGTGCACGTACAAACTGCGACGATAGCAATGCGACAATGACGCACCGACGGGGTCCGACTCGGCTACATACTCGGGGGGATGATCTGGACACCACAGTGTTTTATGGAGAGAGTGTTTTCATAGAGCGATGACCACCTGCTTGCACGAAATGCAGTGCAATAAACACTTTTGCAACACTTGCTGGTTACGACCGTTTTTATGACAATTTGTTACATAGTGTTGAAAAAGGTCTTATAGGCAGGGACACTATGTCGTTCAAGCTATTCAATGAGTATTTGTCGTCCGTGTCATCCCGCGATACATTTCAACACAGTGATGACACTTTGATATGGTGGGCGGCGGGATTCAACCGCTATAACCGTACACGAGAACATCTTTCCTGAGAACTCATTGTACAGTTCAACTCATTCAACCAGTGGGTATGTTATACCCAAAATGTAAACCTAAGTCGGTGACGCTGGACTCAAATCGGTGACACGACAAGCATGTGGAATAATTTAGGAATAACTGAAAAATTACAAGATATTAGTGCATATGAGCAGGATGTTTGAAACATGAGATGATTATCTTAACTCCCGGGTACGGATTATCGAAATACAATGTGCAGAAATTATTGAAAATGACCATGAACGTGATCACCGTGTCAAAATTGAGGTAAACATTGATGGAAGAAACCTTATTTCTGGGGAATTTCAGCCCCTACAAATATTTGTGAGATACATAAATTTGTAGTAGCATCTCGGACATCGTATCACCCCCCTCAGTTATTATATATATGCGTTATGTTGCAGAAATTGCATTTTTCTTACCGTGTGTTGATCTTCCTTCCAAAAAATCTGAGCACAAGTCGGTGACAATAACATGACCTGACCCCTAGACAAAAGAACTAGGTCAGTCACCGCCTTAAGATATGTTGCAGGGTGTGTAGCAAAAAATCAAATTTTTCAACCAATATTTTCCTTACTATAGTGAGATGAGTAAATGAATTAACTAGCTTGCTATGTAAGCTGCTAAGGTTTTGCTCGTTCTGGGTCGGAACAATGAAGACTCGAATTTGAGCTTCCAATGCTTTGAATGACCGGGGCTATTAGTGAAATATGTCCATATTTGTCGTACTTTTCTGTGATAACGGCCCAGATAATGCCCGGTGATGTCATACACTATAATCATGTCATGTTCTATTTACACGTAATAATATCCTATAGGCTAACTGCACGTACACATTTATTTAAACTGCATGTGTATTTAATGGAAGTGCGGTAACAAAAACAGCAACATTAAAATCATGTTTGCGTGTGTATCCTCTTCCATTGGTTTGATACGTGGACGACCTCCACCCCACCCTCCCCTCCTCCATAACCCTCTCGCCCGGGACGGCTCCATGTCGGAAAGCCTCTCTCTCCAGGGCTTCCGTTCCTTCCTCCCACTATGTTTGGCTTGGTACTCTAGCCGCTTCCATATCCCGTCGGCTTATCGTGTCGCCGTCATGGCGAGGAATGACATTCTACCGCACTAAATCCCCAATGACATTTCTATTGACACAAAACAGCGACCATGTGTCAGTGACAGATGCGATATTCATACAAGCACATGTTATTTTTCATACATTTTTGTAACCCCGTCCAGCGTTTGGTGGCGACATTTATGGTTATATACGGGATGAGCGATTGGCGGTTTAGGATAACACGGAACGAGTTTGATATCTTCCTAGGCAACTGAGAACTGGAAATAAAACATGTACATGCGTGAGTGGTGGTGTCCCAGATGTCTGCATCACCAAACTCTATTGTCGTGGTATTGTTTGATATGCGCAATGTGTTTATGTATGTTGATTTCTGTTTCATTGCATGCAGTCTCATCAGAGACGCATGGTTCATTCTGTTGTGTGATCCATACGACGGCAATATTGCGGCGTACATCAGTGGTAATTGTGGGGGAAGTTACCCATCGAACCCACAGAGAACAAGTTATTGCTTGAGGAATAAAAAAAAGGAAATATGAAGACATCTTTGCTCAGCCAATCAGCATTTGAAGTACGCGAGATGCAGTAAAACGCGACAGGCTATGTTTTATTAATTTCCTGCAGTGTGTCCGGTTGCCTATTTATAACTGGTGCTTTCGTGACTGACTGTCGTTTGCCTCTCTCATCTGCTCTTCCTTTTCATAGATGGATTTGTTATTGACATTATAAATGGCACGACACGACGTCCAACAAGTCCGAATATCCCAACACGGGTTTTCCATTTTCTCTGAAAGTGTCACGCCATTGGAAATGAAACGTGAACGTAAAGAGAATGGCTGTTATTCATGGGGTCAAAGGCAGAATTGAGACAAATTTGCTGGAGCTGCAGTAACTTCCATCAAGACGAGAACTGTTTCCATGCAGAGAATCCACGGGGTTCGTCTACGGCTTGTGGGCAAGTATTCTGCCACGCTGTCCAGTATACACGCGGGCTATTCTTGTAGAAACAGACTACTTGTGGATCGACGTTTTCTCTCCAAGTCCCAACAGATTGATATAGAATGTTCTTGCAGACGACAGAAGCCTAGGGGGCTGTCCATGACTTGGACTCTATTTGTATTTGCAATTATGATGTCCATCGTGCAGCACAATTTATAACAGCGCTCAATGAATTACACACGAATCAACCGAGTAAAATGCAGGAAATTGGATTTTCTGCCCATGTTCAGACGAAATCATGGTATGGAGTATCACGAAAGGACCTCCTCCGTCTTTGCAATTTCCTATTGTCTTAATCGTTAATATCTGGTTCAGGGCCGGAGAAAAATATCTCAGGAATAGAAATCACAATAACACCATACTCATATCACCTACCGCTAATGTGACCGATCTTTAGATCATGTGTCATGACTTTCTTATCTCTCCTTGCAGATATTTCCCGGAGACGTTCCGCGGTGACAAGATCGTGGGTCGTGAAGCAGGGTTGCCCGGCTAACAACGGGAAGAGAGCACCGGAAGAAAACAAAGGCTAGACACCAGGCTGTATCGTGAGGACTTCTAAATTATGTGGCAGATGTCATTGTTCAGAGCCGTGGAGGCGAACAATTGGAAAGCTATTTTCAGCACCACACACTGAGGAGCCAAGGAGATAGCATGTGTATGGTGCGCGGTTTGAAGGACATCAGTCAACTATTACATTCGGAGTTGTCTTTGAGGTCTGGAACAATTACACCTTGAAACTGGAATTTAGGAACACTGATAAAAGATCTCTGCTTGTTGCTAGACGTATTGTGTCACTTCAATACGGGAAATGTGTTTGGATCTCATTTGCACGGAACGAACATTGAACTCACATTTACCTGAGTGATACGACAATACGAGAAAACAACTACCGTAAAAAAAAATTCTTAGGGTTGTCGTGACAGAATGACACGAGATATCTAGACGTCACATGGCTTACAGACGAAGTCACACATTGTCAACACTGCCCACGGATCTAGTAGAAGAGGTTGAGCAAGAAAACGACGAGGAAAAAATGTCTGAGCGATCCAAGCTGATCACACAGACTGCGTCACCAGTCCGAGCGTCTGGTAGCATGTCAGATCTGGACAGTCAGATGTCATCAAACTCTCGCGAGAGCACTGGCTCGATGGAAAAGGGGCATACGGCGAAGAAAAAGCCCACCACCACAAAAAGAAGCGTATCCAGTGCTTCATACCTAGCGAATAAAACAGGTAGTAAACCTGGCAATGGTATTCTGCGCTCAACATCTGGGGGCAATGCGGATATGACACACGGATCTAGTAAATCAAGTTGTTCAGCAGCATCAAGGGGTGCAAAGAGATTTGGCCGAACAACCAGCACGCCAGCTATCATACTTAATAAAGTTAAAGACAGGATAAGAGAAAAGATGTTCTCGGGTGATTGGCCCCACGGTGCTGCAATTATCCAAGAACGGAGGCAGCGTTCTGTGGAAGCATTCCAAGCACGCTGTACTAGATCCAGGAGGTCGTTAGAAAAGGAAGATCTGGAACTGGAACAAGTACCACTGAAGGATATAAATAAGAAGAAACGTACCAGGATGAAATCTGACCCTGTTCCAGCAGTCGTTCTGACTAACGTGGACGAGATGACGCCTGCAGAAGCAGCACGTTTGGCTTTCCGCAGGAGGTCGATAAGTGAGGACACATATGACAGAAGGCCGTGTCTGCCTAAAATAAAGCTGGGCAGTCCCACGAATTCTGCTGGAATTATTTGTTCCAACGAGGACCTTCAAGCAATATCAAACTATGGGGATAATCCAAGATTGGCTCATAAGCGAAGTCCGCAAAATAGCAAAAGGAGTAGTTTAGAACCTCAAGGGTCAATTGAATCCTCGTCAAGTACCTACAGTTCCAGATCTGCTAAAGCATTTAGTCTGGATGCTGAAAGTCCATCTGAACGTGCAGACGTATTGGTATCACGTGGGGTGGATGGAGAGGACGTTCCATACACCGGTGCCAGCCCTTCTGCTGGGAGCTCACAATATCCGGAAGTTCTTCTAGACAAAAAGCACAAGGATTCTCTTGTATCTCGTTCATCGTCTTTGACGTCTGGAGCCAGTGGTACAGCACTATCGCACATGTCACAGGCTGGCAGCAGGAGCAGCATGACAGACAGACGGAGGTCCAGTGAACAAAAGGAGGACGAAAGGCGAAGAAGTACAGAGAAAACACACTCGCGCACAGTTAGTCGAGACGAAGGCAAACCTGAGGAAGAAGACGAGGATGATGACAAACCAAAGCCAGTCCCCGAAGTGGTATTTGACGAATTTGGACAGACATGGGATGTGTACGGGGCCGAGTTTGATCCTGAATTGTTGGGCGATGCCATTCAAAGGCACTTAACGAAACTGATGGGACACTCTTCGGGGAGTGTTTCCAGCCAACAGAAACGAAGACGAGAGCCGGAACAGAAAGGTGCCAGAGGTGGTGAGAACGTCAGCTTCCTCCTCCGATTTCTGTGTCTCTTCAACAGTCGCAGACAGACACCAAGTTCTTGAGACAATTTGCATTGAACTGATTTCACACGTGCTGCATGGTTTTACTCGCAGTGATGGCAAACAGTACACTATTGTGATATGTTAAATGTTATGTTACAAGAATTGTTGCAAGAAAGTGCATGGATAACAAGTTCATTAGTTTGCAGACTAATACATGTACTCACCGAACGGTAATACATGTATGCATGTTCAAATTTGCCATCAATTTTGAGAGCGTGTCATCTGGACTACAGGCTAGTGTTGTATTTACACTTGGGCACGCTATAGTGATGAGCTGCGAACGAGTGTCGCTATACTCTCCTTGTCTGGAGCCTTTCTGATCACTTCCGCTAAATGACAATTGGTTGTGATTCCTGTGCAATTGTGGTCTTTTGATAACAAATTGGTTGTTGATACGCGTGATATACCAGGTATGTTCCATATATTGGCACAGATAACTATTATCTATTTTATGGTACATATAATTACGTATAATATCTTCTATTGTCAGTTTGGGACAATGGTTTTCCATATATTGGCACAGATAACTATTATCTATTTTATGGTACATATAATTACGTATAATAAGTCAGTTTGGGACAATGGTTTTATGAAAAAACTATTTGCAACGACACAGATGTCCAAGTGTTTTGATATAGAATCATTTATTGAGGTCGTTGACATGTGAGATACAATGTGAATGGACGCTTATGACCAGGCGTCAACGGTGATTTATAAACCTGGGTTCAACAGTTCCTATGTCCATACCATGCACATGTATATGCATATGTACCATTTGTCAACTGGACGATATATAATTCAAAGCTTCTCGCATTCTATGTGATATTCCACGCTGAAGTGCACTGACCTGGTCGAATCAATAACAGCAGAGGTCGTACTTGAAGTTCACACAGTTTGCCCTCAACACATACTTTCTGTAAATTGGTACTCCGGTACAGAGCAGTGATGTTGTATTTCTAAAGTGCATCGCGATGGATTCTAGGTGAAAAATAGGCTTCATCATATGCATTACTACTAATCTCTACGATATAATTACACTTATTAAAAAAAAACTGGATATTGCCTGCTCAATAACTTTCATTACTAATTGCACGAATTGAGTATGACCTGTGTGAACTTGATAGAAATTTTCACTTGATTTGAACCTGTATGACATGCATTTATATTGTTACAAAATAATTCCATACTTTCAGTGTGGGTTTAAGTGCAGAATTTCACCATTTCACGCGGCTTTGGAATAAATGTCCTGCACAAACAGAAATTGTTGTTTCTGATATTATAACTAAAAGTATTTGCACATAAAAATGAACATAGATTATATTATACTTGGTTCGGAACTTAATGTGGTGGATAAGCTCGCAAATATATGTATACTAGTACTAATTAATTAATAAATTAATCAAAGTCTGAATAATATGAAAGTGTGTAGGGTGGATGAATTATCATTCAATGGTCCCCTCTGTAGAACAATGGATATATATTGATACATAACATGATAAGATATATGAATCGCTCTCTGTGCCTCATACCTCGATATAGTGCATTGAAAACAGTGGAATGTAGAAAATGTTCTCTATGGTGCTCCTGGCAATTACCAAGGTAAATCAATGCAGAAGTCAGAGAATGCACACAATTAACATACTGACTGTTCAACGAATGTGAGAGGAGTTTTCTCTGTGAGACGGACGATGTTATAATGGTTCGAGGCGAGATATACGGGACAGATGGTCGATAGCTGATGTGAACTGGTATTAGCAAGCTGAACCAAGGGTCAACCAGCGGTATGCAGACAATAAGATTGATTTTCCAGTGCAAACAAGAAAATGTAAATCGTTAAGTAGTTAGATAAATGATGCATCAAATTACAGGTTTAAAGCTGGAATATGCACCAATTTATTCGTTTTAGATGCTTCTCATCAATTTTCTCCACTTTAATCCATCTGGATGATGTTTTAAGGATTATGTACAAGTGTTTCAATGGTGTAAACCAGTAAACAAATAATTGCTTAAAATGTAGATTATACCGATTTTTTTGGACAAATAACAACCTAACTAGAAAAAGAATGTGTCTAATCAAGATGATAAACGAACTAATATATTGTATGATTTATGGCACATATTATGATTTTGCTGGTACTCAAGTGATAGATACTGCTGGTCAACATTGTATTGTACGATGCTTATAGTACACCATATTTTTAAAATAGGAATCTTGAGCTAAATTGAAAAGCATAAGTATCCATATTTGCAGACCAATCGGTACAGATGCCCTGGGTTATGTAGCACATCTGTGTCTGCAGAATGTGTACTCTTTGACTTGGCTCCTCGGGTCAACTTAGTTACCTCTACCTAGATTTATTTCAAGAATAAGTTATAATTGGTATTGAAATGAATGACTATTCCCTTGAAAATATTGCCATTCATTTTCAAAGAATACATAATGTACTACAGTGTATTATTGTATTCTTGTGCGGAAATCCACAGTGAAAATTCAATAGTGGTGAAACTATTATGTACAAAAATGGAAGCGAACACTGTGGCAATGAATGAGAAAACAGTTATGCAGACCACCGATGCTTATTTATATGCATGAAACGCGAGATGTCCGTTTGGAAACAATAGTTCACAATCTTCCCGGCAGAGTGCACTGTCCTTTTTAAGTTACATTTTTATCTTTAAAACTTACGATCGAAATTTTGCACGAAAAAGCCTCAAAACATTTCAAGAAGGGGGTAATTTTTAGGGGTTTTCTTTCGCATTTTTTGGCCAATTTTAGAGTTTTTAGACATCGGTCGTTTTCGAAAATCTGTTCAGTATTTTTTTTGTATTTTTTTCTGATTGATGCAAAAAAACTCCTCATATATACCACTGTGATGTGTACACGTTTCGTTATAGTAAACTTAGGTGACCTTGAATTTGACCTTTAATGACCTTGAAAGGCCAAAACGCCAATTTTGGAGAATAAAGATGTGGATTAACACCAAACTTTTCTCCGGAATCTTGGGCTAATTTTCCATGTAAGCCAACGCTGAATGTTATCAGTTGATGATGACATATTTTGAGCTGTGCGAACTTCATAGTGCGAACAGAACAATGTCGGCATTGAGAATTGGAAACTGATGTTTGCGTTTCTTCCTTTAAATACACAAATTCTCAGAATACTAAATACTAAGTGCTACATAATGGTATTGGCAGAACTCATTTGCATCTTTTTAAAAATAAATCTTTATGGATCGGTAGCAAAACACAATAATTCAGCAACTTGAAGGCGTTATTAAGTGACACCCATATATATTAACCTCACTGTCAACTGAGGCAGGTTACACAGTGTTTTTGCAGCACGTGCTATGTCCATTGCGTCTATGAACATTTTATAAGGTTTTGAGCTAATACAAAATGATTGATATCCACTCCCAAACCCAACTATATGACATGAAGCCAATATCATCAAGCACAAAACGCAAGGGTGGTATTATGATCAGTGATTTGATTGCAGTGCAATGGTTCCAACATCCTACAAATGAATCCCAGAGAAGACGTTTGATAATACGTCATTGTTCACTCACTCCCTAACCATCCTAAGCAAGTATATGGACTACCTTCATATTATTTACCGAATTTCTTGCTACTTTTTCCTGCTACTTTTTTAAAAAAGAAAATTCTATATCTTCAGTCACACGCACATGTTACTTTTCTGGACATACTGGTAACTCCAAACAACGCCTCACCGCACTTCAATATACAAAAGAGAAATGCAAGAGTAAAGTAACCTTGTGTTGGTCACAATAGCATTCATAGAATAAAACGTAATTCCGCTTCGGATTGATATAACCGGTAATTAAATGTCAAAAGTAGGAAATCAATATACAATGTTTTTATTGTCTCTATTCTTAACTATTGTTCATATGTATGGATGTTTTCCATAAGTTGGAAAAAGGAAGTCAAGAGAAATATAAATATCTGGATCAGCAGAATCAATGTATCGCAAATCAGATCTATGATTATTTTTAATCATCATCGTCAAGCCTCTGTTTATACATTTTTTTCATTTATATGTGTTACATCTCACAATATATGTAATTGTGTAAAACAGTGGAACTTCCCTTTATCTAAGCATCGCAAAGAATCCAATGAGTTTACATTATATAAAATTTTGTACGTGATTGATTGCATGCGATGTTGAATAAACTTCATTCATTCATTACTAGAGTATGCCATACGATGGCTGAAACATATGCTATAAATGCCATATTTTTTCTGGAATACCCCCATAGAGGTATGCCAGTCGTAACGGAGTACAGTACCGCATTTATAATTGGCACTGAAAGGGTGAATGAGTTCAATACGTATGCTAGTATTGACAAAACACATGTGCGCGTTGTCTTTTTCCGTATGTATAATGCATGACGTAACATTTCCAGCGGAGAAACTATCAATGATGAAAATTAGCACACCGACATTGTCACGGCTGCTGTTCTAGTTCAATGTAATTCTTTCTGGGTACAGAATATGTACAGAATAGCAATGTGATATTTACACATGAATACTTGTAAATTGTGAAGTAAATGGGCTTGAATGTATTGTAGTGGACCCGTATAGGTAAACGATTCGTCTGCAAATCTTGCAAATCTGACATGGCAGATTATTGGCTTCTAAATAAAAGATGATGCATAGTTCATGCCAAACATGACTTCTCATTTTTAGAAAACAATTTTGCTCACTTAACACCCCAATACATTCCAGTTTGACCTACTTAGTATATAAAATGAAGTGGTGTATGATTTCGTGCGAGAAAAGACTCATTCACCGCGAATCCTACCGAGCTACATATACAGGTTTATTGACAATGGAAAGCATCATCATTAGTCGCTAGGTGGATGAGGTATGGAAGCAGGTAGCACAGAAAGATGTTCGATATAAGCCACTATGTATCATCACAATGCAATGTTCTGTGTACAAATCGGCTTTTATACTGTAATACGTAGTTATGTTTTATATGGACATTGTTCGGAACATCTGAGGGTTTCGAACAACCTTATAGTATATCACATTACTCAACATATTGTTTATGTGTTTGTGTTGATCCTGCAAATATGAACTGTTTTATACATTTCAGGGCCATTTAAGGCTCCTCAACACATTCTGGAGAAACGTGATTGTAGCTATTTCGCATACCAGTATAGATATATATTTGTATATCACATTGTTCACCATCTCGTTTATGTGTTTGTGCTGATCCTGCAAATATGAATTGTTTTATACATTTCAGGGTCATTCAAGGCTCCTTAACATATTCTGGGGAAACGTTATTGTAGATATTTCACATATATATTATTCATAGGTATTTATGTTTTCACGTTTATTTACAAAATTATACGAATGCACATTAACCAACGAAAACTACTATACTTAAGTAACAAAGAATCGGTATTTGTATATTTTTATAATGTAGAATTACTTGAAAAACTGTATTTTACATTATCGTATTTATAATGCATTCTATTTTGAAACTAGCATTAACACTTTCAAAACCCTACTAACATCAGAATTAGGTGACGTAGGAACAGTTGTGCACAAAAACCAGGTGAATTACACCACCAATACGTTAAATATTTAGAGGGAAAGAGGCAATATATCATGTATTTATAAACAGGTCGTGAAAACGCATTTATCAAATGTGTCAAAAGAGAGTTATTTCTGTGTTGTCCATTGACTAGCTTGAACTCTCTATCGTTATAAATGATGTTTTTTGGCGAATAACAATTTCAGGCCAACACATTTATAAACGGACGAGCGAGCTCATGCAGGACTGGTGTTGAATTATGATTATGGACATATTGGGTCGACTTCGATTATGAATTCGAGTTAATCAAACAGAGTAGTGTTGAAGTGGGTCTCATTATTCAGATTTATTTATTTATTTATTTTTCCACATTTTTTAAGCGCTCTATTTTGCCACATTTATTGAGTGCTCCACATTTATTGAGCGCTCTAGATTTTAAGACTATCCAAGGCGAAACACACAAAAAAGAAGAAATTAACAATGGCTAAGATCCTAAAAAGCATGACTGTGGATTCACCAGGATACGTTCAGGCCTATTAAGCCCGAGGAACACTGGTGACGTCACGCGGTACAACTCGGGACAGTTCGATTCGAACACGAGTTAACTCGAGTCGACTCGAGTACATAAACGAAGTCGACCTCTGTTCTAAGTCTATTCTGCTCGGTCAACCAATTTCGGTGACCCGAATATGGTACCTTTGATTGAAGGGTTATTATAATAGCAGGCCCCAATTATATATTGGGAAAATTGCTCCGAGCATGTGCACCGTTAACATATTCCTCAATGTGCATATTATTCAATCAAATAATGCGAACGCGTTTATCAGAACTTGTCCATCTTGCCTAAAGCTTGCCCACAGGTTTATTTTGCTATTTTGTCTGGAGTAGTATATCATCCGTTTGATATCATGACACAGGCCAATGATATGAGATGTACATGGATCACACAAATTTAAGACTCAAGAATTATGTTCCAAAAAAGATCAAAAACATATTATCCTGGGTTATTTCTATGTTTGTGTGGTCTATTTGTGCATTATTCTAGGCTATGTTTTGATTATCACACTTCACTGATTACAATTGAAAAGACCCATTCATATCGCACAATCCAACATCACTATTCACATGCAAGAAAAAAAATTGTAATTTTTGCGAAAGTGGTTTATTTACAGAAATATGGTTCAATTATTCGCACTAATGATGAGTTGATGCACCATTAACGTTTACACATTCCGTACATCGTCTGCACATGGAGGGAATTGTGTTCCGGATCACTACCTGTCCAATATTGTTCCATTTCTTCAGGAGGGCTGATGTAAGAGTTTGAACACTTGATACAGGTGGGTTATGATTCCTGACGATTCTCCCCAATATTTTAGATTTGGGTTTCCTGGAACCGTCTCCACACATTCTGGGTGCAGCTCTGGCTGACCCTAAGCTCAGTGGCCACATAATGCTGTGTTCCGCCGTCCCGACAAGGCCTTGCACACTGCACTTCAGTCAGGTGCACCCTAACACCACACCACAAAGCAAAATCCAACCAAAATTTTCATTGTAAGAATTAGTTTTAGGGTTGACTTTGTTTCTCAATAAAATGACCAGTCCTGTTTGTGAACATTGATATTGAACTGTATGACATGAATGAGTCTTTTCAACTGTAATCAGTGAAGCATGATAAACAGAAACATAGTCTAGAATAATGACAAATAGGCCACATAAACATAGAAATATCCCAGGATAGATGTTTTTGATCTTCATTGAAATTTTTGAAACATAATTATTGAGTCTTAATTTCTTGTGACCAGTGTTTTACGAGCACCTTCTAGTGTCTGCTTGGGTGCATTCGGTTCACAATAATATGATTAGTCATATGCGAAATATAAGCCTTCACATACCTCAATGTTCTGTGAGATACAATATAATTGGACGATTTTGGTAAAACTCCGTGAATGATTCGTAAACATGTGTTCACCATGGTGTATTTTCTTCACTTATGTGCATTAATATCATACGTGATCTGGACAATATATACATAGTTAAGTGCTTTCGATATTACTCTTTCCATGTTACATAGTACTTCACGAATCGATAGAATTACTTAGCAGAAAATTGTATCAGGGCTCAATCTTGAAGTTCACACAGTTCCACTGTTAACACGTGTTCGACAGGCTGTATAAACTAATACTCTGGTACAGAGTAAATCTTCAATAAAAATAGACAATCTTTGATACAATAAACCAAATACTGCCTACATATGATTTTATTCTGTCCTTGATCGTTTCTTGATTCCTCGCAAGCTTGGGTTCCTGGAAACCACGTATAGGGCTTGTTAGTATGAGTTTACAGTGCAATTAATATGAATTTGGCCTCATACAAAATTTGATGCTTGATATCTTTGTACTTATGATGGACATTTCATGTAAGTTTATGCTATGATTCACCAGTAATACACAAATATAATCTAATTACGATCTCACATGACAAATATTATACATGTTGATAAAGTACCTCAGTTGTTGCAAACCATCCAAAGGTCAACATGATGGGAAAATTCGGAATGGGTTAAATTATACAAACACTAGTAGTCCCGCATGTGTTGCATGCGAGCCATATTGATTTTTGGGGGGTACATCCGAGGCTAAATTAGTGTCACTTTTGGAAAAAGACATGGAATTTGTATTGTTATTCGGATATGGAATATCAATAAATGGTATAGTATGTCTCCTTAAGACTACTCTGGATATACAATGTATTTTTGTATTGTCCGGGAGCAAAATTATGGCTAAAATTTTGGAATCCCCAGGTCACTTATTTAACATGTTCATTTCCATATTTTCGTGAACATTTCAAATTTGATTATATGTAATACGTGCACAAATGTCAAAGAAAAAATCAAGTCATTATGTCGTTATATTGGTCCATACATTTGTAGAATGACAAGGAAAAGAGAAAATATTATTTGTTTTCATATTTTTTTTCAAGAGTTCCACGCCCGGACCTAAAGACTGAAGACATTGTGGATGGATCCAGATGAATTTCCGATGGGTGATGTTGATGTTGCCCTATTTCCATTTGATGAAGTCAATTCTAGTATTCTACACAATTCTACTAATTACAAAAATTAATGCTCAATACTGCTTGCTCAAATATCTCCCATTACCAATCGCATCAATGGACGTTTTCAATTGTCAAGAATGAGACATTTTTCAGAAATGATATTATATACTGGGTTATATATACTAAAGTGTCTTATTATCAGTGCGGGTCTGAAGGCAGAATAGTACGTTGATACAGCTTCGGAACAATAACATCAACATATAAATGCAATAACAACACTGCTATTCACTACAGATGAAAGCAGTTATACATGAGAAATATGAGCGATATTGTAATACCTTGTACAACATCATGTGCCTGATCATCCGATGTTTATGGGGTTATATAGCTGTGGTACTGGTCATGCAATTATGGCTAAACTGATTAGTTTATTCTATTAGTGATGTACAGTATCATTTTTAAATCCACTAGATATTACAAATTGTAAAGTGCAATGAACAATATAGTGGCAACTGTGATATAAAGCAGTATTATAAGATATGGAACATTTTGACCGTTTGATGCAATGATGAACTTCATGAAAATTACTACAGTGCTCCTTACAGTTGCCCGGAAGAATCGATGCAGAAGTCAAAGTATGCACACATTTTCACATTGGATGTTTCTCAATGAATTCAAGTATCCTCTCTGTAGTGCGGAAGATGTTACAATGGCAATCTCAAAGAGAGCTGCGAGAGAGGAGGGTCAATGACTGAGGTTAACTGGTACTGGCACACTGAATGAAGGGTCAATCAAGTTTCTGCAGACATTATTATCGACTTTCAAGTTCAAACAACAAAAAAATCGTTATGTTGACAACTAAATGATGCATTAAATTACCGACTGAAGGCTGGTGGAGGCATGGGGATATTTGTTTCAGAATCTCCTTGTATGTAGTTTTATCATCACTCCATCTTGAGTAATATTGAAGATCACAGAGAAGTATTTCAATAAATTAGGGCAACAAATTGTGGGTCAGTAGAAAATTATTGATTGAAATGTAAAGTGAAACGATTCGTTGCCAAATACCATCCTAACGTAGAAGGAAATGCATATAACTGAAATGATAAACGAACTCATATATTGTTTCATGATGTCAATTGTCCTGTTAGTACTCAAGTGACAGTCACTGCTTGGATAAAATTGAACGCATATATAAATGTGTACATATCCATGTACGCAGAACATTCAGCTGAAAGAAGTGAAAGAAAAATAATATCGATGCCCTGGAATATGTAGCGCATCTGTTTATGTTCACTGAATGTGTACTCACTGACTTCGCTTCCTCATTCTAACATCATTACCCCATCGAATATTTTCGGTCCGAAAACCTATTGCCGTGGCGTTGCGTCCGGCGTCAGTCGTCCGTCCGTCCACATTTTTATCTTTGAAGTTTACAATCGAATCCTTCTGAAATTTGGCACAAAAATACCTAAAAATATTCCCAGGAAATTTTTTTTAGTTTTCCGATTTTCGCATTTTATTCAAAATGGCGGGCATTTTCGACAAAAAATGCCTAACTTTGGACTTTGGCGGCCATTTTCTCACAATCTATTCAGTAATTTTTTTTTCTTTTTGCTATATAACACTTCTCATATGTACTCCTGTGGTGTGCTCGACGTGAGCCGTTCTGGGCCCAAACTTAGCCCAAATAAGACTTTCCCATATTCAATTCTCCTATGCTATATAATGGGACACATTATTGCTAATATCTCACTTGATATTGCGATAAGAGACTAGAAATCAATTGTGGACATATAGGAAATGATATATGCTGAATATTCTCGTGACCTTGAATATGACCTTGACCTCATTTTCAAGGTCAGAGCACAAACTGGCTAAAATCGCACTTATTACCGATGTTACAGCTTACAAATCAATTGGGGACATATAGTAAATGATATTTGAAGAATATTGTCGTGACCTTGAATTTCACATTTGACCTCATTTTCAAGGTCAGAGCACAAAATGGCTAAAATCTCACTTATTATCGACTTTACAGCATACAAATCATTTGGGGACATATAGGAAGTGATATATGCTGAATATTGTCATGACCTTGAACCTGACCTTTGAACTTATTTTCAAGGTCAGAGCATAAAATAGCTAATATCTCGTTTATTATCAATTTTACAGTTTGGGAATCAATTGTGAACATATAGTAAACGATATATGCTGAATATTGTCATGACTTTGAATTTGACCTTTGACCTCACTTTCAAGTTAAAAGCACAAAATGGTTAATATCTCGTTTATTATCGACCTTACAGCTTTGCAATCAATTGAGCACTTATAGGAAATGATATGTGCTGAATATTCTCATGACCTTGAATTTGACCTTTGATCTCTTTCCAAGGTCAGAGCACAAAGTGATTAATATCTTGCTCATTGTCGATTTTGCAGCTTAGGAGTCAACTGTGGACATGAAATGATATATGCTGAATATGACCTTGAATTTGAACTTTGACCTTCAAGGTCACAGGACAAAATGGCTAATATCTGAGATGTAAAACATTGTCCGGTAACTTTTCTTACCCCTTGGGCCAATTTTTCAAAAGGCCATAATTGGTAACGAACGAAGTGACATCGCATATGAAAATAGTGCCACGGGACTTAGCAGTGAGGAATCATTCATTTATGCGGAGAATATATATTGTTTTGTCGATGTGTCATAGATACAATATTCACAGTGAATATTCAATACTGGTGATATCATCATGTAGAATCTGTAATATGAAGCACACAGAATGAAACGACATGACAAAACAATAATGCAAACCACCCATGCTTATTATTCATGAGCTGTCAAATGTCAGTTCGAGCATTAACAGTTCACTCTGTTCCCGGCAACTAAATACCAATACCTAGTCCCTTGTGCGAGTCCTCGACTAAGTAACACGATTATCACCATGTTGACGAGAAGTGATGATCATACAGAACGAAGAAATATGCAGTGCATTTAATTCCACATACACCAGTGCTCAATGTTATTATAACAACAAAATGTGTGTTGTGTGCAGCATTAGAACTTCATAATTGGAAATAACAGAGCCGATAAAAAGGAAACATTGACTCGAATGTCTGTTTCTTGAAATGCACAAATTCTTATCAATGACTAAGATACTCATGATTAGCGTCACATGTGAAAAACAATTATGTGTTACTCATTTGCAAGATCTGAGAATTCACTCCGCTAGAATGTGGTATTACAAGAAACCCAAAATACTACCTTTCCACTCTCATTATTATTCACGCTGACCCGAAAATGTATGGCATTATGCCAATGTCATCAAACGCAAAACACCAAGGGCGTACTATGGTCAGTGGATTATTTATGTGGTGCAATGGTTTCAGTGGCCTCCAAGCGAATGCAATCGAAGGTTTATGACAATACATCAATACTCCCAAGCAAGCATATGGATTATCTTTACATTATTTTCTGAATTTCCTGGTTTATTCATAGTACTGCCATATCGACGATTCTTTTATATCGTCAGTCACACGGATCTTACTCTTCTGAACACAGACCTATTGGTGCCCAGCACAAGACAAACTATCATCACACTTCAATATGCAAAAGAAAAAAACACACAAGTAATTTAATGCTACACTGGGTTAGAATGAAATAATAGAACAAAATTTACTTCAACGTCGACTTGATGTAATTTTCCTAGATTATGTCATCCTGTAACTGATATACACATGACTCATTTTTCTGGACTACACCTCAACCCAGGCCAAAATATAAACAAAGCAAATTCGCTGGGCATTTGTATATGTGCAGTTTTATAGCGGTAGAATTACGGCTATCATAACTACACTGTACCTAATTTATAATTGATATTGAATGTGTGGATGAGTTCAAGGTGTACGGTGGTACTGATGAGAAACGTGAACGAGTTGTCATTTTCCGCATATATACTACAGGACACAACAATTCCAGCACTAAATTATCAATAGAGAAAAGTGGAGTAAGAACATACCAACATTTCGACGGCTGTTATTTGCCTAGAGGTCATATAAGATGCTTATGGACACCGGGCAATGGATTTCTCTCTGAGCAAATGATGTGGTTAACAATATTCCTAAATTTCATACTCATGTACTGAACAGCAACGTAATTGTCAGATAAATATCATAGCTTAATAGGCCTCAACATACCCTGGTGGATCCACAGTCGTGCATGAATCATGCAAAGGATACGTGCCAGAATCCGACTGCAAATATAGATATCACAGATTTCAGATAAACATGACTATTCCTGGACAACAATTTCGTTCGGGCCATCTCCCCAGACATTCCAATGGGACTGACCCACTTAGTACAGAGGTTAAAGTGGTGTATTCGTATCCGAGATAAGAGCTATTTACCGGGAATCGTGCTGGGCTACATATCCATGTTTATCCACAAAGAATTACATGTCGCTCGTTCTGTGAAGAAGGCATAACAGAAAGACACTCGATAAAAGCCACGAGGTATCACTTTGCAATGTATTGTGTAAACATCTTCTTGTATACTCTAACATGTAATAGTATTTTATTTCAAATGTATATAAATAAGTGTGTATTACTCAAAACTTGTTTTATGTATGTGTGCTAAACCTGCAAATCTACATATAATGATAAGCCAATCAGAAATAAAATCAAAACATATAGGTACTGTTTTGTGTGAAATTGTGAATAGTTTCACACATTTCAGAGCCATATACTTGTAAGGCCCCAGAACAGACTCTGGGGATACGTGATCATTTGCAGGTATAATAAACTTAGCAGGAGCAGTTATGCAGAGGAGAAGCTACTCACCGGTGTGTATTTACAAGTAAAGGGGAAATTGGTCAGTTCAATTATTAAAGCGCATTTAACGCATGTATCAAAAGAGAACATATTTCGGTGTAAACCAACTTGAACTCCCTTTAATTATAAATGTTATTTTGATAATCATAATGTTACAGCATAACAATGCCATACTAATACAATATAATGAAAAAAGTGAGCGTGAGCTCGTATCATTCCGCATCAACATCCATTGGGGGATATTTATGGATGTTAAATTATGATACTTCTTCTGATAGCATATTCTCAGTTATGGGTCAGTTATTTTGGTGACTGGTATTATTTCGGTGACTGGTACACGGTACTATGTAAGGGTCAATCTATTACCACCAATAAACTTATTGACAGAAATGGATGTTATCGATCCTGATATGTGTGATAAAAAACATATTATCCTCTCGACCTCATGCTGATGTTGAGTTTACATTAGTACACGTTGCAGGGGGGAGATAGACACAAGGCGACTCGATATCTTTGTTGTCTGGACATTCTGGTTCATTCTGACTCGGAAGTTATGATTTCCACCAAATTCTGGTCCTGGACCAAGTAGTTGCCTTATATGATTTTGATGGATGATATACGTAAAATACTCTATGTCTAATATTGTGATGCAGATAAATGGTATTTATAGTTTCATGTCATGTTAGATTGTGAACAAGTGCCTGAATAACAGGTATAAACTACTACTCACCGAACAGTTGTGTACATATCTAATACAGTTCAGTCTGTTACACTTGAGTACGATCTAGTGGAGAGTTAGACTCAGACTTGCTTTATGTTTTTATTTGTCTCGGGATTTGCTATTCACTTCAGTTTCAGATGTATGGCAAATATGGTCTTTGACCACGATCAAGTGGTTGTCGATATACGTGATATGAGAATACCCTCTGTTTGATATATTGATCCACATAGGTATTATTTATTTGATGGTTCATATAATTGAATGTATCTTCTAGTGTCAGTTTGGGGTATCGATTGTATCATAAGACTATTTACAACGGCACAGGTGTCCAAAAAATTTTGATATAGGTCATTGACCTGTGAGATGCAATGTGAATGGACGCTTATGACTAGACGTCGAAGGTGATTTATCAAGCTGGGTTCAACAGCTCCTATGTCCTACACCATGTACATGTATATGCACATGTGTCGTATGTCAACTGGACGATATATAATTCAAAGCTTCCCACATTATATATGACGCTAAAGTGCACTGAACTTGACGAATCGATACCAGCAGAGGTCCTACTAGAAGTTCACACAGTTCTGCCCTTAGCACGTTTTTTTCGTAAACTGGTACTTTGAAACAAAGCACTGATGTTGTAGTTCCGGCACCCCAGTGCATTCTAGCTGAAAAATATGCTTCATCACGGTCATTAGTAATATGCTCCACAGTACAATGCTACCAGTACTGTTCTACCTATTACAAAACAAATACTGGATTACAAAACAGATACTCAATAACTTCCTTTTCCAATTGCACGAATTCAGTATAACCCGTATGAATTCGATAAATATTTGCACTTGATTTGGATGTGTATGACATGCACATTGTTACAAATTAATTTCATATTTTCGATGTGGGTTCAAGTGCAGGATTTCACACGGCTTTGAAAAAAATATCTTGTATCAGCAGTAGTTGCTGTTTTCAATAATACAACTACAATAATACAATTACAGTTATTATATATAGCTGTTAACTGATTTACATACCTGAACTACCAGAGCTCAATATGGGGGGGGGGGGGGGGCGGAGGGGGGGGGGGGGGCGGCGATAAAGCTTTGACCCAGTATTCAAATATATGTATATTAGTTACAAGGTATCTTAAGCAAAGCATGATATGAAAACAATGCAGTCTTAACGTAGTCCGTTACAAACAGTGAGATAGAGTCAAAATTCAGAAGTTATTTCTGGAATATTTTCTCTTCAAAATGACCTAATTTTATAGAGTAACTAATCAGCATCCTAATGCGGAAAAGAAAATAAGGGGTCACCGTGCTGGTTTCTTCGACATATTCGATTAAAATCACAAATATTTACCTAAAATGACATAAATTATGGCATGCTGATCAGTTACTCCATAAAATATGTCATTTTGAAGCTCTAGAATATGTTGATACAGTTATTTATTTTAAAAAACTCTTTGACTCCCTCCCCTCACTGTTTGGAGCGGACTACCTAATGAATTACCATATACCATAACATCATCAGATATATATAGAAATCGTTATTTCTGTCTCGATGTATTGCATATAATACTGGAATGTAAAAAATGTAATGCAGTGCTTGTCTTCATTACGCAGGAAAATCAATGCAGAATTTAAAGAATGTACACAATTAACATAATATATATCGACTGTTTCGGAGTTTAAGAGGGGTTGCACTGGTTTCTCTGCGAGGCGGAAGATGTTTTAATCACTATCATCACGAGATATTCGGGACAGAAAGGTCAATGACTGATGTGAAATGGTATTAGCAAGCTGAAAGAAGGGTCAACATATGGTCTGCAGACAATATGATTGACTTCAAATGGCAAACAATAAAACGCAAATCGTTAAGTAGTCAATTAAATGACGCATCCAACTACAGGTTTGAAGCTGGAGTAGACATAAAACTATTCGTTTTAGATTTTCTTCATAACGTTACTTCTACTTCGTCTGGATGATGTTTTAGGTTTAAGTGTCTCAATCAATTAGGACAACATGTTGTATAGCAGTACAAATATGATTGATTAAAATGTAGATTATACCGACTTGTTGTAAAATAGCAACCCAACATGAAAGTTAATGTATTTAATCAAGATGATAAACAATTATAATATATTGTATGACTGGTGTCAAATATTATGTTCCTGCTGGTAATCAGGTGGCAGATATGGTTGGCAAACACTATATTGTACGATATATATATATTACACACCATGCTTTTTTTTAAATTGTGAACTTGGATAAGACTTAAAACGCATATATAATATATATCCATATTTGCCGATTAGTCAGCTGAAAGAAGAACATTACCGATGCCCTGGATTATGTAGCAATATGTCTGTTCACGGAATGTGTACTCCCTGGCTTGGATTCCCCGGCCCGACATCGTTACCTGTTCGATTAGTTATCAACAATTAGCTATAAATGGTATTGAATCAAATGACTTCCCATATGAAAATAGGTTGATTCATTCTAAATGAATACATATGTATTATTAGGTATTATTGCTCGGCAATTCACATTGAATACTCAATAATAGAGATACTATTATTACAAAATGAAAGCGCACAGTACGACTAATGAATAAGAAAACAGGTATGCAAACCTCTAATGCTTATTTTATACTTCAAATGTCCATTTGGGAACCAATGGTTCACTCTCTTCTCCGCTATGTGCACTGTCCTCAATGTACATATAAAACGTAGAAGTGGGCAGTGCATGTTATTCTAAATGAACCAGTGCTGAATATTACTGATAATGACACATTTTAAACTGTGTATTATTAGAATCCCCTAATGCGAACAGAACAAGGTCGGTATTGAGAATGGGAAACTGATATTTAAGTTTGTTCGTTCAAACACACAAATCTCAGAAGACTAGATACTACTAGATGTCCTACATAATGGTACTTTAACTCATTTAGATAAAAAATAATATTTTGTGATTAATTTGCAAGACCCGATCCATCAGTAGCTTGATTGTGGTAATAACAGACACCCATATATTACTCGTATTGTCAACTGTGACATGTTACACAATGTCCTTGTGTTATGTCCATTGTATCTACAAACAACTTTATCAATGTAAAATACGTCGATATCGACGTGCACCTCAAACTGTATGGCACTAGGTAATTGACATCGAACGCCGCACGTCAAGGAAGTGTCATGATCAGTGGTTTATTCATGCATTAGATTGATTACAAGTAGCCTTTTCACGAATGTCATCATATGCCATAGTATTTGGCCTACCTTTTTTATTTATCACATTTCGTGTTGCTCATTGGTTCATTCATATGTCATATAATGCAGATTCCTTTATGTCGTCAGTCACGCGCACCTGTTGCTTTTTCTGTACATACTGGTAACACCAAACAAGACCTCAGCACACTTCAATATACAGAGTACAATACCGTCATGGAATAAATTGTATTTAAACGTCGGATTGATATTAATTTCAATAACTAGAGTCTGTCATACGGTGAGTAATATATTCCATCGGTATTATTCTCCTCGAATAACCTTCACCTCATGCAAAAACAATAAGCTAATCTGTATGTCATGCATATTATTTGCAATTTATCATAGCGGTAAGCCTTTCGTACATAAATAGTATCGCATTTATAATTTATACTGAATGGAGTAAATGAGTCCAGTACGTATGGTAGTATTGATCAAACACATATTAATGTGTTATCGTTTTCCCCACGTATGCTACATGACGTAACAATTCCAGCGGGGGAATTATCAATGAAGAAGATTAGCACCCACCGACACTGACACGACTGTTGTCTCAGGGCTGTTGTCTGCAATTGTGGCCACAGGACAACGTAATTCTCTCTGAGCACATAACATGTACAAAATAGCGATGAGATTTGCATATGAACACTTGTAAGTTAATTGGGTCTAAATGTTTCCTGGTGGATAATTAACAGAGGCATTCAAATCTGACATGCCAGAATATTGGCTGCTATCAATATGCGATGCCACACATTTCCCACTAAACACCACTCCTTATTCCTGGACAACAATTTTGCTCACGTCACATCCCCTAACATTCCATAGGGATTGACCCACTTGGTACAGAAACTGAAGTGGTGTATTCTTGCAAAATAAAACCCATTACTGGGAGTCATGCTGAGCTACATGTACAGGTTTATTGACAATGAAGGCCATCAGCTTTTGTCGTTATGTGGATGAGTTATGACAGTGGGTAGTATAGTAAAATGCTCGATAAAAGCCACACGGTATCACAGTACAATGGTAATGTGTAAAAATCTTCTTTCATGCTGCACTTTGTAACAACATTTTATGTGAATTGGATATCAAATAACTCAACAAATTATTGTTTCTGCTGAGTCCGCATATCGAAATATCATGATGGTTGGGTCATATGAGGCGATTGTGGTGATTCTGGGGAAATGTGATTGTAAGTAATCTACATGTATATCAAACATAGCTATCGACGTTTATTTACATACAATTGTATGTCCAATTACCAATGTAAAATACACGCCATATTTGAGTGACAAAATACCACCCTCCTATTTACATGTTTTCTAATGTAGTATGTAATATAATTGCTTATAAAATAGCAATTGACATTTATAATACAAAGTCTACAACATGGAAACTTCACTAGTATCACACATTTATGACGCAGTTATACTTATGCATAGGTCAGTGACACCGCCACCAGTGTGTTAAATATTTACAGGGAAGGAGGAGATTAGTCTGTGGAAAACAGTATATCATATATAACGAGACAATCAGAGATTGCAGACCCTCGCCCTTCAGATTTAGTCACTAAAATTCATAGTTCCGACGACATCCCAACAGGCCACGCCCCCTTGGCAACCGCAGGAACAGTCCCACAAACATACCATGTGCTTTTGCTTGAGCAAGTCGGGAATAATGTCACTTTTGCTTGCTTCTGTTTACACATTCGTTTTGTAAAATAATACACCATATTTCACACGTCTATACTCATAAAAGGATGGAGAATATATTGTAAGCTTAAATATTTAACTTATTTGGCTTTACTTGGCCGTGAGTGCGTCAGAAGTACACTATCATCCCACTTCATTCAAGAGATTGGGCTGTTGAACACGCCGGTTTTGTTTGTGGGACTTTTACGTTTTGGCGCGTTTTTTGACGTCTTTTGATTGGGTAGTAAATATGGAAGTGGGCGGGGCTTATGTATCATCGGAACTATGAATTAGGCGATAATTGAGAGTTTTGGTCTTAAGACCATCGGTTGTACGCCATACGATTGGGAATTGGCCAAAGAAAAATACAAAAATAGGTTGAACATTTAATATTGATTAGAACCGGAGTTATAGTCAATTATGTGATTTTATTTTTTCAGTTGCCATGGCAACCGTTTTCACCCGATTTTGGCAAAATTTGAAAGGGACTGAGCCATTACCATAGCACTCCAGCCCTATAAATTTCAAATCTATCGAACCGTTTGCCTTTGAGTTATGAGCGCAGACATTTGCACTGAAACGTCGCTGGCCAAAAATAACCGAAATCGTGACCCCCAATTTTTCGACATCCGGGGATAATGGAGAGTTTTCGTCGTACGACCATCGGCCTACACCAAACGATCGGGAATTGGCCAAAGAAAAATACAAAAATAGTTGGAAAAATTAATATCAAATAGAACCGGAGTTAGAGCCAAATATGTGATTTTCTTTTTTTCCGTTGCCATGGCGAACGTTTTCATCCGATTTTGGCAAAATTTTGAAGGGTCTGAGCCACCATCATAGCACTCTAGTTCTATAAATTTCAAATCGATCGGACCGTTTGCCTCTGAGTTATGAGCACAGACATTTGCACTGAAACGTCGCTGACCAAAAATAACTGAAATCGTGACCCCCAATTTTTCGACATCGGGCGATAATGGAGAGTTTTCGTCGTACGACCATCGGTCGTACACCATACGATCGGGAAATGGCCAAAGAAAAATACAAAAATAGTTGGAAAAATTAATATCGAGTAGAACCGGAGTTAAAGCCAATTATGTGATTTTCTTTTTTCCGTTGCCATGGCAACCGTTTTCATCCGATTTTGGCGAAATTCTGAAGGGAATGAGCCAGCACTATAGCACTCTTGCCCTATAAATTTCAAATCGATCGGGTTGTTTGCCTTTGAGTTATGAGCGCAGACATTTGCACTGAAACGTCGCTGGCCAAAAAAAATTGAAACCGTGACCCCCAATTTTTCGACATCGGGCGATAATGGAGAGTTTTGGTCGTACGACCACGGGCCATATATCAGATTTTGACCAGATTTGAGGGGGACCGAGCCACTGAGATACCGCTTCATCCCTATAAGTTTCATGTTGATCGGACCATTCTCCTTTGAGATATGCGCGCGGACAGACAGACAGACAAACAAACAGACATACAAACGGACAGACCCAATTGCAATACCCTCTGCCCCTATCGGGGCGAGGGTAATTAATAACTCGTTATATCATATATATCTAGTAACTAATGCACACAGGTCGTCAAAATGTATTTACCAAATGTATCAAAAGGGAAGGATTTTCAGTGTAGACTAGCTTGAACTCCCTATGATTATGACTGTTATTTCAATAATCATAATGTTGTAGCTTAACATTGTCAGACCCATACAACATAATAGAAAGCGTGAACGTAAAAACGACTCTAAGCACTATAGTATGCTGTTGGATGTTTAATCATGATTATGAACGTACTTGTTCTATGTCGCGAATGGTACATTAAACTAATGAGTTATTATTTTAGTGTTTTATTATTACTATATAGTGTGAGAACTGGCCGATGTATACAATTTTGAAACTCCCATTTTGTAACTCCACGCAGTGCAGTTAACTTTTAAGAATCGATAAATAGTTCTTTATCTGCCGAAAAATGTAGCAGAGATCACGTGTGATGATTACACATTTCTGCCCTCAACACGTGTTCAACATGTTGGTCAACTCGTACCCTGGTACACAGCACTGTTCACCCCAGTATGCGACTCCGGTGGATACCAGAAGAGAAATATGCTTATTACAATGGAAAATGTTGACTATTTGGCTGCTCAATAAGACGAATCTTGTTTTAACAATGTGTCTAATGAAATAAAGACTCGAAATTTTCAAGGGGAAGATTTACATACTTGATAATATTTCTATATTTTGCATCGTGGTGTTAACATAAGTAATTCTAACAGTACAAACCAGGATATTAATATATTACTATATAATCCGGTGCATAGATTATGGACGTCATCAAGCTCTGGTTGGTAAGTGTACCAAATCTGTCATTAAAATGCAACAATACATGTTTGCATGCTAACTTTGTTTTAAATTTATGACGGGTGCCACATTTTTGGCAGGAAATGCTCATTCTTTCCGGATCATCAGATCTCACTTCTTTATGGCCATATATGGGGCTTCATGAAGTTCATTTCAGCAATGAGCCGTAATTGGTATTAGCGGTTTACCAGTGTTTTGAATTAGCGGTTTTGTGGGATTTTTTTCCGGAAACACAAAACATCAATACCAAGTGCACTGTCCTTTGTGTGAGTCCGCGACTGGCTAACATGATTATCAATATGTTGGGGAGAAGAGATCATACAGAAGAAGTAGGTAGTCTGGTAGTGCATGACGAACGCAAAACGTCAAAGAAGTACGTTCAAGGAACTCGAAATATTCCAATGGGATTGACCCACTAAGTACGAAAATAGAGTGGTGTATTTGGCCAGACAACAACATGGTCCATTTACCGGGAATCTTGCCGATCAACATGTACATGTTTATTGACAATGAAAGCCATCGTCGTTGGTCGTCATGTGGATAAGATCTGGCAGCAGATAGCCTAGAGAGATGATCGGTAAATACCACAAGTGCAACGTGACTTTTATCGCTAAAAATATGTGAAAACTGAAACGATCTAATCTTTCTAATGGTTATCTCATAAACTGATCAGTGATCATGAAATCCCAATGGTGAGTTTGTTTTGTGCTAGCTCTTGTTTATCAAACTGTATATGTTTTAGCAGCCAGACACATGACTGGATTTAGAACATATTCTAATGAAACGTCGAATGAATCTTTTGTGCATATTGTACTTGGAGGGGGTGTGCGGAATTTATGAGGTTTATGCTGGAAAACATGGGCATTGTGATTGAAATGTTGTTATCAGATATTTTTGCATGTGTACATCAAAGCACATTTTTACTAAGCACATTTATTATTACATGATTCTGCTATTGTTGGTGGTTCAAAAGTGACAATCACCATTACAATGTATTCGTATATAGTCCGAGGCCTTTCTCAAAAGTACTTATATACCAGGGGCGGGTCCAGAGGGTGCCTATAGGGCCCCATGCCTCCTGAATTTATTCCCGTTTCCGTGTTTTTTTCGTAAAGTGTAATCCTTCATGCATGACGTATACCATCAAATCGTGAAACTAATAAGGTTTCGTAGTCTAATTAATAAAATTATTGTTCCATTATGAACTCCAAAGAACCTTGAAATACATACCAGAAGTGCTATTGAACTATATGCATTTTCTCCGGGGGGGGGGGGGGGGGCGGGAAACCTGTTATATCTGTCTGCCCCCCCCCCCCACCCCCCCCCCCCCCAACATACCTTTCTGGATCCACCCCTGGTATATATTAGCAAGACACAAACACTTCTCACAACACACATATATGAATAATTTTTTGTATTGAAAAGATGACCTTTTCAATCCACATTCATAGTTATCCCATGGAATACAACATCTCATTACATTAATAATTGAGGAATCACACATACACCTGTGTTATTCTACCATAAATACTCATTCCAATGGGAATGACCCACTTAGTACAGGAAATAAAGTGATGTATTTGTGCAAGATATTTCGAGGATCAGACACAAGTGTTGCAATAATCGGGTGCAACATATTGTAGGTTAGGAAAAAGATAATTGATCGAAATGAAAAGTGAAACAATTTTCTTGTCAATTGAAATGAAACGTAACCATTGAAATGAATGCAAATAACTAAGTCAATAAACGATTGAATGTAACTATAATTGATGTCAAATTATGTTGTTGCTGGTAGCCAAATGGTAGATATGGCTGGTATCGTTCTTTAATGCATATTGTACACTATGCTTATTTCATTGTTTTTCACTTTTCAAACAGCAAATTCATTGTCTGATGTATATTAGTTGAGAAAAAAATTATATTACCGATGTTCTGGACTGTGTAGCACTTCTGTGTCTGCTCATGGAATGTCTACTCCATGACTTGGCTTCCTGATTCTAGCATCGTTACCTCATCGAGTATATTTTCAACAATAAACCACAATTGGTAACGAACCAAATTACCTCGCTATGAAATATCGCCACGGGACTAACAGTAAGGAGTCATTCATTCATGCAAAGAATACAATGTATATGTATTAATCATGTGCTATTGCTAGGATATTAACAGTAAACGCTCAATAATGGCAATACAATGATGTACAAACTGGACGCAGACAGTATGACAAGTAATGTGAAAACATCAATGTAAACCACCAGTGCTTATTACGCATGAAATTCCAAACCATTCGGGAATTAACGGTTCACTTTCTCCCCGGCAATAAGAAATAACAATACCGAGTGGACGGCCCGGCATGTACCCAGTTACTCATTCATGTGTTTGAATTTGGCAGTGGTATTAATGTGGTATCAGGCCTACCAGAAATCCAACACCATGTCCATTGCGGTATGTGTTTTGTTTATTGCATCCATGAACTAATGTATTAAGGTTCTGAAATACTACAAAGTACATTTATATTTACACACACGTACACACACAAATTGCATGGCATTATGATAAACCAACCAAATGCAAAACGCCAAGGAAGTACTAAGTACCATGTTCGGTGGTTTGTTTATGTAGTCCAATGCAGTTGGATACTAATTTAATCAGGCCCGCAGCATCCACGCACTGTCGTAATTGGTCGGGCTTTATTTCTATTGTAAAATGTTGTATTTTACGTCTGAGATAAAAAAAAAAAGCATCATCTAACTGTAGTTGTATTGGTGGTAATAGATTGATACTTACAATCATGCCCGGTTGCGGACCAGAAGCTCAAACCATGGCTCAAGCTCATGAGTTCAGATCTGTACGTCTGGCTTGTGAAAGCTAGACTCAAACTTCGATTCAAGACCGATTTAAAAACAGTCGAGTTGCACATGTTTCGCTCAAGACGAGCCTACGTGATTCAGACTTGCTGCAACTTGTACGTATGCCATGTGTTCAGACTTGCTACAACTTGTACGTATGTCATGTGCAGTTGCTTGATTGTGGCTCGTTTGGTATGTCAGTTAGAGGATTGTTTTCTCCTGTATTGGTTGACTTCTGTTGACTGAAATTATGACAGATGATATCATGAACTCATGAACCCCAATGATATCATGAACTCAGAAGCCTTTCACCAAACGTTTCGATTTGGACGTATGTACTTGTCAAACATCTACACCAGGGTGTTTGTTCGGATTTCTAAATTAGTTTCTGATATTTAGGAGATATTTTTAAGCAAATGTATACTAATTCCATCAAGTGTATATCAAGTCCAAGCCCCTGATTACGCAAGTGTCTCTTTGGATAAATTAAATGGTCGGGCTTTGTTTCTATTGCAAAATGCTGTATTGTACGTTTACTAGTTGATAATTTGCAAGTTTTTATTGTCATCATCAAAATCTGACTGTATTGGTGGTAATAGATTGATATTACATTACATTCATACCACTGAGCCGGGGTGACTGCTGGTGGACGCGGGGGTTCCATAAGCTCAGTAGCCTTTTGGGTTGTCTTTAGTTAATTATATACATATATACCATCCATATATCTATACCATGGGGTTTGTTTCGGGTTTCCAAATTGGTTTCATATGTTGTTGGGCAGTTGTATACTAATTCCATCAGGTGTACAGGAGAAACAACTACATTTCACATATGTCTGCCCATCAATGTTTCATGACCATGAACTGAACATTGAACCATAATGTGATATTTACATATGAATATTTGTATCTTGGATGAATTCGATGAATAAATCCCTGTAATGGCAGAAGTGGACAATTTTTACACCCTATAACTCTCGCAGTGAATGTCCCGTTATATAACTAATTTAATCAAAGAATCAGTGCAATTTTGTTCGATGTCAAATATTATGTTGCTGCCGGCAAACATCATCGTTTTATAATACATATTGTGCTCCACACTTTTGTAATTGGAAACTTTCGAACTTCAGAGAAATCTTTACTTTAATATCTGGTGTAGCCTACATCCCGCTGGGAAAAAAATAACGATGCCCTGGATTATGTAGTACATTTGTGTCTGTTCACGGAATGTGTACTCCATGACTTTGCAGCCTCATTCCAGCATCATTACCTCATCGAACTTTTCCTTTCAGGAATGAGCCATAATTGGTAATGCACCAAAAAACTCATACATGAATTATATGATACGGTAACGGAATCATTAATTTCTGCAACCATATATTATTGTTTCGATACAATGTCCACAGTGAATACTCAATACCGATGATACTATTATTTAGAATTTGCGAATCACACTGTATAAAAAATACATGAAAAACAAATAGTAGAGCAAACCAACAATGTGCATTATGCATGAAATGCCAAACGTCCATTTGGGAATTAACGGTTTACTCTCTTCTCGTCCCGCTAACACAAAATACCAATAACGAGTGCATTGCCCTCTTGTGGAAGTAGTGGGACTGGGAAACATGATTATCACTACACTATGTTGACAAGATGTGATAATCATACAGATCGTAGAAGTAGCTGGTGCACGTATTTCCACCTGCATCAGTGGTGAGTGTTAATGATCAAATGTGTATATACCAGTACGAAGCCAACATGAACAAAAAACAAAAACAAATACCAGTGTTTGCTACTTTCAATACATTAATTCCTATCGAGGAATAGATATTATGTGCTAAACCTTGGTACTTTAACTCGCTTACATCACGGTTCAAAATAATATTTAATGACTTATTTGCAAGACTCACACATTCCGTTGTTTGAAAATGGTATTACCAGAAACCTAAATATATTTGCCCATTGCTGTCTGTTACATCATGCTCATTGCAGCACACATTATAAAAAATTCCATTGCGTGTATTACGGTCTTGACCAAATACACAACACATTATCACAAACAAACACACCCAATGGAAGCATGTCCAGTATTTTATTTATGAAGTGCAATGGGTTTAGATGCCTAAAACAAAACGAAGTATGATCGTAATACATAAGTATGCACCTCCCTCCCCCCCCCCCCCCCCCTGCTTGTGAATTTCTTGGCCATATACTGATATTGAAAAGCAATGTGATGTTTACAGAAAAATAGTTGTAAATTGTGAATTGCATGAATACATCTCAGTACCGGAAGAAGAAGACGACTTTCACAGCCGTAAGTGAATAATGCGAATCAAACATTTGCCAGACCAAAATCTAGCTGCTTATATGACATCACACAGTGCATACCAATCGCCACTCCTTATTCCTGGACAACAATTTTGCTCACGTGACGTCTCCAAACATTCCATTTGGATTGACCTACGTAGTACATAAAATATAGTGATGTATTTGTGCCAGACCAGATCCTTTACATGGGCCACTTACCGGGAATCCTACATGTAAGCCATTATCATGAGCTACATGTACATGTTTATTGTCAATGAAAGCTATCATCATGCAGATAAGGCAGAATAGCTGGTAGCACAAAAAGATAATAGGTAAATACCACATGGGTACTGCAATAAAAGCATTACGAGCAATGATTGCTGTAGATGTAAAAACTGAAGTTCAATCGTAGTTATATATGTAAGTATACTGATTAATGAATATGAAACTCCAATGGTGTTTGTTGTGTGTATGCATTTTCGCAGGGGTAACAAGTGTCTGGATTTAGAACATGTCCTGATGAAACGTCGACTGAATATTTGTGCATATTGTACTGGGAGAGGGGATACAGGTTTATCAACAACCGTTAAATATATCATTACATTTTGTCCGAGTACTATTACCTACATCCTGACATTACCTTCACCTACAGCCCTTTGGAAAGTGCAATCACTGTAAACGCACGTTTCCAGCTTAATGAACGAACAAGTGTTCTTTTATGCCTAGAAATATTACCAATACCACAGTATGTGATTATACACAGTTGTAAGAGTTCTTCAACCAAAACCTCGTAAATCATATGTGAAATCTCCAATAGCAATTCGAAGTGTTCTTGAGAGGAGGAGGAAGAAGCGTTCTTACCCGTTGCCATCTTGGGATTATATGTAGGTAACTTAGTTATCTACATCAGGTTTACACCCAGTGTTTATGTTGAGAAACATGTGCTTGAAATTTTGTTATTTGAAGTAACGGCCGGTATTAAAGTGAAAGTGTAAGTATACAAATACGAAATTCGTGATATAATCGTGGCATAATTAATTTGATATGTGTAATTTGGGTGTTAAACATTATTGACATTTCATGGAAATGTTTCCTTATGAATAATATTTCCATATGAATAATCAGAGAGTTTTATTCCTCTGTTATTGTCAATGTGAGCAATGTCTGTCGTCGCAACACATGTTGACACATTTATAATAAGGAACACACAAATACTTGTATAAGAGATGCAGACACTAGAATAATATCAATTCAAGTCATAATCAACTAACTGCAGAACGTTTCTCGAAAGTAAATTTATACACGCACCACACAATCATTTCTCACAAACACATTTCTGTAATGTACAGATGTCGTTTGCAATCCACATTCATAAGTATCCTATGGAATATACATTCAATGACATGATTGGTTGAGGTATCACACATGTAGTTACGTCTGTGCTATTCCACCAGAAATACTGAGGCAATCAATATTTAGGAAAACAACGACTGTCTCATTTCCAGAACTTTATTCTGGAACTGCTCGTAGTAACATACATGCACAAACACATGCATACAATAAGCTATGTAGCCCTGGTGTATTTGATCTACAACAACCTTGTTTCACTTGATTTGCTTGTCGGTGGCTTATTTAATCTCTCAATCATATATCTCTGTTATTTCGCACATCGGTTCACCTTCACCTCATATTCGGTCTTTGTCTTCATCCATAATTGACAAAACATGCGTACCAGGGAGTCCAATATGTACAACAGTATTGATCACGGACGTGCATAATGCAAATGCAAGTTGTTCTGCATGTGTCTTGTATGATGTAACAACTCTGGTAGGTGATAATCAATGGAAAATGCTACATCACGCCAACATTTCCACATGACTCCGTTCATTGTCACAGACGGCAAAGATTGTCAATAGCAATTCTATTATCTAATCACGAGTATGAATGTACTCCAGTGTACTAGTAACTCGCCTGTTGTGTTGTTGCATTTTAAGTCGGTGTTTGGAGAGATACAGACGGGAAAGAAAGGGTAGAAAAAAAAAAACATGGAAACAAAAATCATCTTTTATTAAAAATTGAAGTAAATCTAGTTTACAATAATTATATCAAGTATAAACAGTTACAAAAACAACAAACAAAACAATGGCGACGAGGATGGGATCGTCGTAAAGTGTGTCTAAACTATGGAAACAACTTGATCTGTGTTTGATCGTCACGTGTGACCCCAAACGCCTAACTGAAGTTGAACTGGTTTGAAGCAATAAACTTTTCAAACGTACACCTATCACAATGGCTGATCTGACATTGCCACATTTTCCCAAATTTGAAGTCGAGAATCTATCGACACTAGGAACCCGTTGCGAGCATTATGTTGAACGGTACAGAAATTTTCTACTCGCCATAGATGCCACTGACCCAGAAAGAAGGAAATCCCTGTTAATACACTATGCAGGAGGAGAAGTGTATGATATCTGCCAAACTTTACCTGATCTCACAGATGGTGAAAGTAAAGACACTGCTGGACAAAACTCGAATGTTTTCGAGATCCAAGTCAAGAAACTGAACAAATATTTTAAGACACACATCAATGAAGACTGTGAGATGTTTGTTTTCTCTGAAAGAACACGGAAAGAGAGTGAAACAATGGATCAATACTACAGTGTTCTGAAAGACCTTGCAAAAAACATGTAACTTTGACAATGAAAAAAGTCCATCAAAGCAAAACTAGATCTAGTTAGGGGATCTAGTTATCGGGAAGTCAGAACGAAGGTACTGGGGCCAAACAAGTTGAATCTGAAAGATGTACTGGACTATGCCAGAGCCCTGGAAATCTCAACGAACCAAATCAAACATATCGAGAAAAACAGGCAATAGATCCAGAAAAGGAAGTCAACCCCGTCTCAGTCACAACAAACAATGTCTGTGGAAATTGTGGGGAAAGATACCCACACCCTCAGGAAGCCAGACTTGTCCAGCATATGGAATAGTTTTGCATATGGGAAACTGGACCATTACAATTTACAAGCAATTGTGCAAGTCCACACAATGCTACCCCCAGCAACCACGACCACAGCCAACTCATCAGCAACAAAAGCAACAGCAATAGTGACCAAGGTTACAACAACAACAACAATGGCCACGGTTTCAACAACAACATGAGAAACAACAACAGCAAAGATTTCAACGACAACACATAAATTATGCATCCTATGAGAACTAGCCGGAGTTCGTTTCAGATGGTCCGTCCATGGAAAAATCAGGAGATTTTGAGCAGTATCCATGTTACCAAGAAGAGGCAACAGACAACTCTGGATATCTGTTCTGCAACCAGACAGAGGGCACTGTGCGACCATACATTTTCATAAACATTGTGAATAATCCAACCCAGGTTCTGATTGATAGTGGATCATCAGTGAATGTAGTGGATGAAACAACCTACAGCCAGTTTGAAGACGATCCAGTTTTGGCTCTGCCTTCTAATACGAATACAATGCCAAACATCTTCACCTTTGGAATCTACACCTAAGTTCCGATGAATACGATTGGATGGTTCGAAGCACCAATATCATCCAAGATCGGCACAACAAAACCGAAATGCTTTGTCATGCCTGGCAACAGTGGAAACCTCAAAGAACTTGAATGTAATTGAAATACTCAACCAACTATCAAGTCTGCCACCAATCTGCCAACAGTATGAGAAGCTATTCACAGGGATTGGTAAACTAAACACCAAGCAAATCCATATGCACATAGATCCAAGCATTCCCACATATATCCAACCTCATCGTCGTATTCCATTTCACACACGCGAAGCCGTAGAAAAGCAACTGAAGTATCTTCTCGAAAATGACATCATCAAAAAAGCTGAGTATATAGTACCAATAGTACCAGTGAAAAAATGACACAGATGAAGTCCGCATCTGCGTGGACATGAGGATCCCTAACCATGCAATCAAGCGTGAGTGCTATCAATCAGTCACAGTCCAAGACATAACTAACAAATTATGGAACAAAAAGTACTAAACCGAGTTGATCTCAACAAGAGATATCATCAGTGTGAACTCGATGAACAATCCAGAGAAATTACTATGTTCTCCACTCATTTTGGCCTGTTCAGGTACAAGAGGCTACTGTTTGGATGCACGTCAGCAGCAGGAGTGTTCCCGAAAACAATCTGAGAACATTCCAAATGTGTTCAATATGGTGGATGATATTCTCATCTTTGGAGCAAACCAACAGGAGCATGATCAAGCATTTCCTGCACGCTTCACGAGGTTGCAGGAATGTGGACTAACGCTAACAAAAACACGTGTCTTTTCAATCAAACATCAATACAATCCTATGGTCACATTTTCACAGGTGACGGAACAAACCAGATCCCTCCAAAGTGGATGCAATCAAAGCAGCGTCGACACCAAAAGATGTGAAAGACGTCAAGTCTTTCCACGGTTTAGCCAGCTACTGCTCCAAATTCATCCCAGATTTCTGTACCTCAACAAAACCGCTTGATACTTGACAAGAAAGGGGAAACCATGGTTATGGTACAAAGAGCAGGAAGAACGTTTCCAGAAGATAAAACAGTCAATCTCAGAAGATAGCTGTCTCAGATATTTCAACCCCGTACACAAAACAGAACTCATAGTGGACGCATCACCATTCGGATTGGGAGCTGTGCTCACTCAGATTGACCCAGAGACAAACTAAAGTTACCAGTTGCATTCGCGAGCCGAAGTCTGACAACGGTAGAGAAGAAATATTCACACACTGAGAAAGAGGCTCTTGCCATAGTTTGGGCTTGTGAAATTTCTACCTGTATCTCTATGGAGCCCCATTTATCATCATAACTGATCACAAACCACTGGCGTTCATCTATTACAACCCCAAGTCATGCTCCAGTGCACGCTTACCGAGATGGGGATTTCGCCTCCTTCAGTTCAAATTCACAGTGAAGTACAAACCGGGTGAAGAAAATATTGCAGATTATTTTTCATGTCATCCATTGACAACAACCAGGATCACATCCGAAGAAGAACAGATCGCTGAAGAGTATTTCAGGGTTGTGACTCATCAGGCCATCCCGAAAACCGTTACAATGAGTGAGCTTGTGCGAGCAACACAAAATGATCATACACTACAAGCACTAGTCAAAGTCCTGTAATATAGAGATCATCAGAATCATGCAAATGATCAGAACATTGATCTCGAAGCTCTGAAAGCGTACTTGAGAGTGAAGGATGAGTTGTCAGCTACGAAAGAGGGGCTGGTTCTAAAAGAAACAAGAATCATCATTCCGAAATCACTGCAACATCGTATCATCAAACTTGCACACGAAAGTCACCAAGGAATTGTGGGAACGCACCAGTAACTGCCGGAAAAGGTGTGGTTTCACAAGCTAGACTCACTCGTAGAAGACGACCTACAAAGATGCGTCCCCTGTAAAGCAACATCCAAAAGTAACCCCCCTCCACCAGTGCAGATGTCTGTGCTACCCAAAACAGTATGGACACATCTCACAACAGATTTCTACGGACCACTACCGACTGGAGAATATATCATGGTTGTGATCGATGATCGATGTGGTACCCGATAACAGAAGTAATCAACTCCACGTCAGCACGATCCATCATTCCAGTGTTGGATAAGATATTCTCTATGTTCGGGATTCCAGAAAATCTCAAGTCTGATAACGGACCACCATTTAATGGAGCAGAGTTGTCCAACATTTTGGATTTCACCATCGAAAGTTTACCCCAGTTTGGCCCAGAGTGAATGGCATGGCAAAACTTACAGAAAGTTATCCAAAGTGCAAGATTACAGGGCATTCCATATCTACAACAGTCGAACACTTTAGTGAGAAATTATCGAGCAACTCCACACAGCATAACAGGTGTTCCACAAATCATCCTCATTAGACAGATAGCAACAAAACTGCCAAACTTGCCAGTCACCCCTCTGGACGACCGGATGACACGTACCAAGGATGAAAGGATGAAAGCCAAAGCTGAACAGCATTTGGAAAAGCTGAACAACATTAGGAGAAGAGTGCCCTTGATCAAGGTTGGAGACAATGCACCACAACTAGTACACAGCAAGGTCTGATCCCAACATGTGCCGAGTCAAACAATCTATGGTCACTGCTTAGAATCAAAACAAGACGATAACTCGCAACTCATCCATGCTCAAAAAGCTTCCTATCTCCACACCAACACAGTCATTTGGAGGCAATGACCTGATCGAGGACGAGGATTACCCTGATAACTATGGTGATAACCGTAGAAATCACCAGCCACCACCAAATCCACAACCGCCAAAACTGTCAGCACCCCCTCCACCTCCTCCATGATGCCACATTTCATCCATCTTTTTAGAAGGCACCGAAGACCTCAAAGACTCACTGAGCAAAAGTGAAATAAAAAAAACTGATGTTAATGTTGTACTGTTGATGATACTGGTTTCTGTGATGTCAATGCTGATGATGATGTTTAATGATGATACTAATGGTTACTATGAGGGTGAGGGGGATGATGTGGGGTATGATGATGATAATGAGGTTGACAAGCATACTGACTGACAATTAAACTGATATCATGTAAATTGTGCATATGCATGTTCATCTGTCAAAAGTATACTGGTACATATGTCGCACACAAATTTTGTAATGTGGTCAGAGTGAAACAACATGTATTTTAATTAGGAACATAGAGAAATGTCCGTTAATCCTTTTCAATCGATGTTTGTTAAAAATGGATTTGGATTAATTTTTGTTCTGATGATACTACATAATTGTGTGATGCTGTTTAGGAAAGAAAAACACCCTAGAAGCGAATTGTTTTCCTGAGATTTCTTCTGAAATGATTTGCAGGTGCAAATGTATGATAATGTGGTTTACATAATGGGTGTTTGTATGTAGCCTTTATGTATTTTGTTCTTGTTCTAGCATAATGTTCCAGATAACCCATTGGTGTATTTGTTCTATCATAGGCTCCATATGCACGTTGTAGTAGGCTAAACCGTCATAATGTTTCAGACATTGTATGTAGTCATCGTTATGGCATGATAACATGAGATGGTCAGTTTATTCCGCGTACCGATAAGTGATAGTCTGATACTATATAGGTATGGAAATATTGTTTTATTTCATTTTAAACAGAGGGAGGAATGTTGGTTGTTGCATTTTAAGTCGGTGTTTAGAGAGATTCGGACGTTGCAGAAAGTCTAGAAAGGACAAAAAGCATGGAAACAGAAATCATCGTTTATCGAATTGAAGTAAATCTAGTTTAGAATAATTATATCAAGCATAAACAGTTACAACAAACAAAACAACGCCAAAACGTGTCTTACACCACAACAACTGATATTGTAGTCTAGTTCGAAATATAAATCTGCAATTTCTGGGAATCCGCTCAATGTAGTTGCATGAGCTTCCTAAACTATTTCTATATGCTGTGCAAAGTTTAATAATCTCATCATTACACCGGGTGAGGCCGGTATTGGTAAGGACGTTTCCATTCCAAAATTTCTTTATAATGCACTTCTCAAAAAAGGATTCTGTATTGCTTATAATCAGGCAGAATATATCCTCTGAACCGGAACCTTCTAGAAGGTCAGTAGCTATGAACACGATCTGGAAGAAAAAGCAAGATGCATCCAAGAAGCAGTCACAGCGAGAGCAAGCTAAACTGAAACAGATCGTGAAGAAGTTGAATGTAGCAAGAACACAAAATTGGAGGCTGAAGGTCAAGCTGAAATCTTCGGACGTAAGGTACGTTAACCCATCTGTCGGAGACTGATAAAGAATCGACTCTATCATCGCCAGTCGAACTTAATCGAGAGCTTAAAGTTACACTGACCACCTTTCGCCTCCTCAAGCCGTCAGGCATATGTCTGAGATTGATCGAAAGGCATGTCTTTGCACATGCTGCTGCAATCTATCCCTCAAAAAGATAAGCCTTACAGAAATTTCTACGAGAGAACTGCAGTGAAGCAGAGCTTTCCATAAGCAAACATCAGTTATTATCACTGACCTTGTGTGATGGAGAACACCCAGAAGCTGAATGCCTCCAACGTGAATGTGGACACTGTAACACCACCAAAGTCAAGAATGGCTCCAAAAACATCCTTTGCCAGAAGAAAAAGTCTATCATTCCATGGTACAAGTGGACATACTTCACTGTTGAGAAAGATGGAATCATGAAACGATGTAACTCGTGTACGCCAAGACACATCCTTCGAAGAGTTTCTAAACGAAGTCATGAAAGATCTCGAAATATATCCGAACCACATTTTTCGGGCCAAATGGCAACCAGAACAACTCAAGAACTGCATAGAGCGTCTGGCACAGAACCATGCAGTTTTTGTTATGGACTATGCAGAGGACTATAGTTACCGTTACCAAAATGAAGTCCAGACCGCATTCTGGGATCAGATACAGGTAACCATTCACCCAGTCATGGTGTACTACCACAGGATCGAAGACAGGAAGACAGAAGGTTCTTGCGAAGCACAGCATCATCGGCATTTCGTGTTCACGCCTTTGAAGGACGCGTGATAGAAACACTAGTCTCTGCCGGACTACACTTCAAACACATTCATCAGTTCACGGATGGGTGTGCACAGCCCATTACAAAGGGTGCAAGGCCTTCTCAGATGTGAGTCACATTCAAATACCAGTTATCCGAAACTATTTTGAAACTATACAAGTTCTGTCAACAAGATCTGCAGTTCGATATGAAGGATGTTGTTGTTTACCGAGAAGGAAAGAGGATCACTTCGAGATCAATCTGACACTTTGTATACGTGCACCAATCAACCGTTGAACACCCTGCCAAAAGGCCAAAGAGCATTGACCGACCTTGTTCTTTTTTTTAGGGGTCAGGTCATATTATTGTCAACGCCGTAAGGCGAACTTTTTCTGAACTGATTACAACACATGGTGAATAAAATATATTTTTTCTGTAAAATACTGACCATATTACTTTAGAACGAATTTTCAATGCAGTGTGCGAGATACTAATGTACAAGCCTGTGTTGTTTAATTATCTATTGGAGTCTGATTTGTTAAGAAATAGGCCCTCGCCCGCGGATGTGGCCCACAAATATGTAGTGTCCAAAGATTGATCGCAATGTATTCGATACTTACGGCCGACCTACAGCAACACTGTACGAACTGGAGGTTTCAAATACTATAAACTTCAACTGTGAGCAATGTGGAGGCACAACGTCATCTAAATAAGACTCTAATAATTTATAATTGTGATGCTTGTGGCGTGCCAACGCTCTAAGGACATGGTCTATGCTCTACCGCTACCTGGTCAAAGTTACATACACCTTCTCCAGGAAGTATAAACAGTCGATGAGAATGTCTTGTGGTTGTTTTGATGAACAAGTAACCATTTTCTGAAGTGTTTTATGTAAAGTTTCCATGAATCCGTTTCGGATATTCCACACACTACCCATTACTGCAAGCAAATCCAGCCTGTTAACTTTGACCAGGCAGCTTCAGAGCGTACACCATGTCCTTAGAGCGTTGACACGCCACATGCTATTCAATCAATTAATAGAGCTCTATTTATATGACGTTGGACCTTGATAGGCCTATTGCTCACAATTGAAGTTTGAAGTGTTTGAAACCTCCAGTTCATATAGTGTTGCTGTATATGGGCCATTAGTTTTGAGCACCTTGTGACCAATGTTTGGACATTAGATATTTGTGGACCACATCTGTGGGCGAGGGCCTATTTCTGAACAAATCAGTTTCCTATGGATAATTGGACAGTACACACTTGTCCATTGGTATCCAGGACTGCATCGAATCCCCGATCTAAGGTAATATGGTTAGAATTTTACAGAAAAAATGTTTTACTCCCCATGTGTCGGCATCAGCTGCCAAAAAGTTAGCATTACAGCGTTGACAACAATATGACCTGAACCCTAAACAAAAGAACTAGGCCGGACAACGCCCTATGCCATTTGGCAGGGTGTGCGCAACCTCGCATGTTAAAAGCTAGAGTCACACCAACCCCGGATCCACTACGGATCATGGCGGACTTTCCCGGACCAACACGAACTGAAACCGGGGTGATCCGGGATGAAATGACGTTTTTTTTCAGTCAACGGTCGTCCGACGGCAATCAAACGCAGGCCACCCCGGATAATCACGGCACCAAGAAGGATGACCCCGGATAAACACGGTTTAACTACGGATTGCTTCCCAGACCACCCCGGTGTTAGTACGATTGGTCCCGGAGCCTACACGGATCACCACGAACCATCCCATTTCACCCCGGACATGACACGGTCTGTCCCGGTTCATCCCGGCACAAAGACGGATCACCCCGGCACAATTACGGACAACCCCGGACTGTCCCGATCGTAGCCGATTGCTATGAAAAGGAGCGTATTTTGGGGTTGATGACCATTGTTTGCCTGACCTCAGACGAGATCCGGGGTGGTCCGTGTTGGTCCGTGGCAGTCTGTATTGTTCTTCAGGACCGAATATACTTCCCAGATGACTACGGATTGCCACGGAGCCACTACGGTGCCAACACGGTACTTCCCGGACCGTCACGGTATAACTACGGTTCCAACACGGTTCGGCCCGATCTGACTTTTCACCACGGACCATTACGGACCATCACGGCAATTTTAAACAGTTTAAAAACGCCGGGGTCACTCCCCGGATTGCCCAGGATCACCCTGACACACCCAGGACGTTCCCGGACCGTCCAGGACTGCTACGGATTACTTCCCGGACCACCCCGGATTTAGGTCCGGGACAATCCGGGGCGATCCGGGGTCCCGGTGTGACTGTAGCTTTAGTTGCATGATTGCTGTACGTGTAGCACTGGGAAATCCTTCCGTTTACAGCACAAGTTCTTGAGCTGCTATTGCAATTTGCAGTGTGTGTACCAGCGGCATATCTTCAGGCACAGAAAACTGTCCCAACAAATGTTACACGAAGGAACCCAGCACATGTATCTTTAACCTCATGTACGCCATATATATTTATGCCTAAGGGAAACCCCACTTCTGATCGTAGGAAATGGCGGAAATGACACGGCATGACACTATGATTGCAATCAAGGTAATTCAATCTTTGAACTAGTAAGTTTTTTTTGCATGTGGTGACGGTAGATGGTTGAATGGCATTTTCAGTAGTAACCTGTTCATCTGTTCGTGCATGAGTATTCTTTGACTGCTGAAGTATCCCAAAACACCAGTGAGTGGCTGCCATAACAGAAAATGACCAGCAACGGTATAATTGTGTTGTATACGAATAAATTAGATACATGTACTAATTACTTTTGTTGGTTGTTCTGTCGTATAACAGTACTAAACCCAATTTTATAATCTTCATCTGTCTACTAGCCTCTTGTTCTATTGAGATTTTTATTGTGTTGTTTTGGGACAGTTGCATACATATACGATAACTGTGATAATAGCTTGATGTAACAACATGATACATTACAAATATATTATGTTAGTTGATAACATGTATTGTAGTATATATAGTTATGATATTTGTACATTAATCAGGATGGAAGAGACGACCAACCGCGATGTTCACGTTGGCGATTTGGTCGCCGTGAAGTTGGCTCCAACGCGTACGGGTAAAGCTGGGAAATCAGCTGCAGTCAGTCTTCATGGCGGAAGTATGGGTCTGTAGTTCGTTCCAAACCACATACTGAAATTTTGCAAGAATTATGACATTTGCAAAAGTATGATTCCCACAGACATGAAGTTTATTGTTCTCTATTACTGGTCATAGGTTCAAGAGGTTGAAGCCGATCAGACTGAACTTAAGTACATGGAGGCAGCGAGATCTGGGGACCAGTACACTTGGCCTGAGAAGAAGGATTTATCCTGACAGCTACTTGATAATGTTATCTGTGTGGTTCAACCGCGTTTTGTCCACCAGACGGCACTCTGAAGCACCCGTCTTTGTAATAACCGATTCTCTGGTCCCCTGAATCAGGGGACAGTGTCAATGCGCGGTAACAAAATAGTCCGTATTAATGCGCGTTTTGTAAACACGAGCACGTGCTTTCTTGTTTTGCATGGGTCGACCCAGGGCTGGCCAGGGGTCGACCCGACAGTCATGACTCAGCCATGGATTTTTCAGAGGCACTAAAGATTGCCACGGACACCGCTACTGGAGTTATTCTATCACAATCTCTTTAAAAATTGTATGGTTTTCGACAATATGTCCTGTCAGTAACAAAATATCCCAAACATTCAAATTTATTTCGATTCATAGAGGCATCCATGTTGGAACTATTTTCGGTATCCCAGAATGCAAAGGACGAATTGTGTGAAAGACGGGTGCTGGAGCGCCGCCTTTCGTGAAAACGGGTTCAACCGCCCACATTGACGAATCAACGTGCTCAGTTTCATTTCACTACGGAGGACATACATCAATATCAATGTTCAAAGTTGTTTGCTTAGATGAATGTGCGATTTACAGGATATGTGCCTTTTCTACAAAGTTTAGCTAGTTAGGATTAAAGTGATATTGGCAGAAAAACTGTTTGTTACAAATATGCATGTGGTCTCAGAAAAATATGTTACAAATCAAACTATTGATCAGATGGATAAATCAAGCATATGACAATACTAGCAGCCGCTTTTCCTTTGTTTTGTGCACCACTCAGAGTTACATCTGACCTGATCTAGTTTAAGCTCGATTGGCCCGAACATACACGAGTAAGCTGGAATCGCATTGCATCAATGGATACAAAGCACCGATAATACTCAAATAACGGCAAATGTCAACAAACTCAAACTATCTCCACCAGAATCTCACAACGAAATCAATCCGAAAGAGGCATCTGTTTGGGCATACAAGTGCAGATAAATAACTGTTATGTTTTCTTTTTTCGATCAGAGATGTATGACAAAATCCATCATTTTCTCCCAATATCACTTTAAGTTTTAAGTGTTCGTAATGGTATAGAACATGTACAACGTCAGCTAAGATCCACAGCTTGACACAGCATGTTTCTTGATATGATGTCTAATGTGCGTGCTAATTGAGGATATCAACTTAGTGATCTTGTTCATTCCCAAGACGAAACAGTTTGCTGGGGACGATCTATGAATACTTGTACAACTTTTTTTCCCAAAAATTTATCAATGAACTTGCCGATTGTAAGATAAATGTTCACAGTTGTTTACTTCATTTGAATGTGGGATTTACCAGGATTTTTTTGGAAAGTTTAGGTAGTATTACAACCACATTTTTGTTGGATTCTGCATTCATGTCCAATGTAGTCTCCGTAGTAGTATACAACATATACAATGTCAGCGAAGATCCAGAGCTTCACACAGTATGTTTCTTGATATGATATCCAGTTCATGCTAATTAAGAATATCAAGTGATCTTGTTCATTCCCAAAACGAAACAATGTTTGCTTGGCGATCTAAGAAATAAGACTTGTGGTTTGAGGTTTCTTTTCCGAAAACGCATCGTTAAACATGGCGACTTTAGAATGTCTCATCAGTTTATTTCGAAGCATACATTATGAGTGTTTGTTATAATTGTTCAAGTATAATTGCAATATCAGATAAATGCATTATATACCGGGGCGAGTAATATATTTATTTCTTTGTACCGCATATCAAAATGCAAACCTTATGCAGTCTCCGTAGTAGCTACTTTTGTCTTTCATGCCATAGGCACGACATGAAAACTACTAGTATAGTATTGAAGATTTATTCATAAGATTTGCCACAGAACTGCCCGAGATACCTTGCTACGAATTCATGGCATTGAAGGACATAAATTCACCAAATGTGACCCATATGAAACCTAAATGGGTACCCTGATTGTGCGTTTGGTAACCTAAAATTGTCATTTGACTGCCATGTTATTCATCAGAACGTTATGAACGCCATACCCAAAGCATACAGTAGTCTCGTAAACTGCAAGAATAAAATTAACCACCAAAGTATGACCCAATAATGTCTGAAGAACAAAGTGAATACAAGTTTGACATTTACAGTTTTATTACAAACATGTACACAACAGAACATATCCACTGGCTAGTACAAAATCATTTAAAAGAAACGCACCATTCAACTTTTCAACATGATTCACTTTTGACAAGTCTAGTTCAACTATGACTGCGAAACACCATAAACGAGTTCACAACACAAACTTTTCTAAATCAAACAGACACAAATGCACAATTTGTCTGCTCAAAAGAACATGGTATAAAATAAGTCTAAGCATTCACACTGCATGCATTCCAGGAATTGACAGCTATGACGAAAAGATGAATGATTCCAATGACGTGGACAGGCTCCAGCCTGAAAGAAGAGCACCAATCAGAATATTACATGGTTGCTGGCACCCTGGACACCTCAACAAAATTGAAGATTTACAGTAATAGGTATCGTACCTGTAATATGTGAGATGACCGACAGATTCTTTACCACCGACGCTGGCTCTTGAAGCCTACAACAAGAGTCGAGTGTAACTAGGCCATACAATACAACATTGTCAATCAGAGCATCAAATAATTGTCTTTGGTGATCACTTCAAGATATAACTCGCGAGATAACACTATTAATCCAGAAATATGTTTAACACTCAAGTTACACAAAATGAAAGCATAAATGTTAACTTCAGATAAAGGTACACATAGATATTAATCGGACACTAATCACACAATCACGAACATAATGACAAGAAGACATTAATATGAAACTATCATATTTTCAAAGCATGTAAATAGTTTTTAACAGGACAAACGAAAGTGATTTTTTAACAAATATTTGATTATATTATTTATTATACAGGAATCATAATGTAAATTTGTTTAGAACATCTTCGTCATTCGGTACGCGGTTGGTGTACAATGTCGTCTCCCTCCCCTCCCCCCACTGTCACGCAGACGGACACCACCTCCTGTCTGGCTGATAGAAGAGGGGGCCAGTTCCACACCCACACTTTCCACTTACCGGGGAGCTCAACAGCACTCCCACATCGCTTACCACAACAAGCAACACAACTACCAACTTGCCTAAATGTGCAATGCTGTGTCCAAACTTCGTAACCTTCTGAGCATAATGCTGCATTCAAGTATGGAGCGAATGAGGTCTTTGGAAACAGCATACCACACTCCACTATGTAGATCTACTCACCTTCTAAATCATGAACTGCAGTGTGGTCTTCCAAACTTATTATTTATAGTTGATTTGCTGGAGCATACTGAGCTCTTGGTAGGATTATAAGATTTTATGGTTACAAACCTTTCTCCACTGAAGACACTGGCTTATGAACACACACACACAACTCCTGTAACTCTACTACCTTCTGACTTCCCTCATCTGCTTGGTATAAGTACTACACATGCCAGACACAACACTACAAGGAACTACGAGTGTGAGATACATGGACTGGAGAATATCAACCTACCTGGCCCCCTCTTCCCCCCACCAAACCCATCATCCTCAGCTTGTCTCTTTCCTCGCATACCGCTTCCATATCCGTAGCCCCCGCCAGAGTTGTAGCTTGAGCTGGAGCCACCGTAGCCAGTGCCTCCGTAGCCACCGCCGTAGCCACTACTGCCAGAACTGTAGTTGTCATAGCCTTGGCTACCACCGGCGGACTGACCACGGCTGCAAGATAACGACACATCAAAGGTTAGTCCTTGAGGTCAAGCAAAAGTTATCACAAATTTTTGATTGATCAGAATCTCCTACGACCGAAATATATCCTTATATTCAATCTTATATGTTTCAGCTTATCCAAACATCTCACCCCAGCATTTTGCTGACTTGCATCAACATTTCCACAGCCTGTCCATACTCTCCAGTACCACCGCTGCCACTGCCTGCTCCGTAACCTTGGCTACCATAGCCCTGGTTACCGTATCCTTGGTTACCATAGCCTTGGTTACCATAACCACCACCGCGTCCTCCACGACCCATGCCTGGGCCACCACTGCAATGACAACACAAAACTTCATTTGACATTAACCATCACAAGGTGCTAGTAAAGATGATGGTTCATCGTTAATTGGTATATATTTTCATATTGTGTACTGACCGTCGGCCGCGCATGGGCTGACTCACAGGCCTCTTGTATGGCACACTATTACTCGTTCTTGAGAATGTCTTCTTCGGGGGAGTCTTGGCATTGCCACTGTAAAGTCAAAAGATAAACTTGCTTTACAAATTCCCCCAATTTAACAAAGAGAGGACATTCAGAACCACCACAATGCTACTTTGAAATTTAATACCAACCCAATAGCTCATTGACGAGTCTGATAAACAGACGTATCACAGAGACACATACCCTTCTTCCTTGCGTTTCTCCTCCAGCTCCTTCAGCAGCTCCTCACGTCTGATGACATCTGGTGGCACGGACAGTCCGAGCTCCTCGCGAGCCTTGCAGTCTTTGTCTAGCCTCTGCTTCAGCAGCGTCATCTCCTGTGTGCAGGGAACATGTGGAATATGTCAGTCAGTCCAATGCGAGGGCGGAGGGTCACACACTAGTCTTCTCATACAGGTCTCTAAGGGACTTACATTGTCAAGCTTACGCCTGGTGAATGGGTCAATGGGGACCTTGCTCCTCAGTCGCACGCGACACTTCTTGACCTTGCCGAGCAAATCATTTCTTGTGTCATTGTCCAGCATACCTGATTACAAAGATAACAAGATAGTATGAGTATTTGTACTCCTCCGAATATTATTGGAGTGTTTAATAAGTAAAGGATGTACCATGATCAGCATAAAAATTGAAATATCATTATCATGGAACAAAGTTCCAATTTCAACTTTGGTAAGCACCATCATGTCATGGTTCATTCGTGAATATCATTTTGAACTGAAACACTTTCCAGAACAGTGCAATGAATACCGTTTATACTCAAATAGCTTATCAATTTCAAGATACAAATAGTCATGATCAGTGTGAAAATTGAATATCATTACCATGGAACAGCATTCCACTATTCAACTTTGGTAAGCACCATCACGTCATGTTTTGTTTACATACATGTCTATCAATATTGAACAAATTGAATTATCTACAGATCTTTATATTGAACACAGCTATTTCTATACTTAACCTGTACCAATTTCATGATCAGCAAATAATTCTCATTTCATTAAAATTCATATTAACGAGATTAACAGAACATCACGTCATGAAATTGTACAGCGACTCAAATTTGACATCATATACATGTACACAAACACAAGAGTATTTCCACACTGAGAAATCACCTTTGGGCGCTTTAGACCAGGCTTTCATCACCACCAGAGTACTCTCTTCGAACTCCACATTCATGTACATCTTTGTGGCCCGCTCACACGCCTCCTCATTAGGCATCTCTGCCAGTGCATACCTGTGACAGGAGCAGGGAGTTAGCATCCAATCACTGCTTGACGATATCCTTGAACCCTATCCAGCCCGAGAAGTTTTATATTCAATTCTGTAATTTGTTTTTGGGAACATAGTTACTTGTAACAACAATTCGGGCAAGAGAAGGTTCAAGAATGAGACTGGATTCGTTGTCAGCCCAAGTTCCTACCGCCCAAAACTGCAAGTTCTTTCCCTTTTAAGAATACAGCTTATACCAGTATATATATTTCAACAAAAAAGTTCCCATTCAGAACGCTCGGAATCTGCAGTGGCTTGGGTAGTAGGAATGAGGCATTATTCAAGTCCATATTCAGTGACATCATTCAAGTTAAGTTTTTTCCTCACCCTCCCCAAATACCAGTATATCCCATTTCAGCCTCATGCAATCTCTGCACCTTATGCCTATACAGCATACTTGGACTATTGAGTCCTCTCTACTAGTGGCAAATAATTCATGGATACATTATATTTTCGTGAATGGCACAATAGGCCTTATATCATTTTGATAGAATGACACAATACAAATATATATTACTAAACATCTGTTGTTGATTCCAGTGTGCTAACTGTTGCAAGTGAAGCAATTGTTCCAGTATGATTGTACAAAAGCAAGATGTCAGCCAGGTGATGAAATGCTCAAATGGTGAGCACGGAACTACTGTACCCTTTTGGTAACCCTTCCTCATTATGTATGACCGCCAAACGAGTGGCGTCGGGGAACAGAGCTTGGAGAGCTTGATCGGTGGCCGTCGCAGGCAGATTGCCTATGTACAAGATTTTCTTCAGCAGCACATCTGGAATACATATAGTAGCAGAGGACCTCTTAGGTCAGACGTGGTCTGTGCAGTCGATACATGAACATTGGGCGGGGCGGCTAGGCCAGCATCAAAGCCATCGGCTCAGTGCCAATCCCCACTGCCAGGCCAGATATCTAGCACTCTCCAACTGCTTTGTGCTTTCTATGGGCTTTCTGGCAGGGGGTGGCAGAAAATCAAACTGGGTCCATACAAATTAGAGCCATCAGGTGACACAAATACAGATATTGTGCACCCAATGCACAATAGCAAACAAAACATAATTAAGGAATGTGGTTGGGTAAAAGGAAAAAATATTCCCTCAATTGTCTGAAAAGAGAAGAATTCTGCAATGAATGTGTTCATTCATCAAGATAATAAAATATACTAAGTTAGTGTTTAAACAGAAAATTAAATATTGGAATTAATAGGACTCGAGTCTGGTTCAAATTCAACATTTATCAAAATATCAAAGAGAGAAATGATAATCGACTTGTCAACTTCTCTTATCTTCCAATAATTATCAACACATCTGCAGTTGATTTCCTTGTGCTTTGAAGATAAAAGAAGTTGGCTGAGTTGTCACTATAACAGGAGAATACATACCATAGTTGATGACTTCCTTCGGGAGTTCCTGCAGAACATCAGCTGTAATACAGAATGAAGGATGTTACAATAAAAACATTTAAAATATACAGCATCTGGTTCCTCACAAATTATCACCTTTCATATATCAACAGAACAGCTCCCGACTCGGCAATGGACCTGTTCCAATATAACAAACCTCGTTTGTCAGAGATGGTGAGATGTTTGACATTGAGATCCTCCCTGACCTGCGACAACAGCTCAGCTTGTTCGGTTGCCTGTTCCTGACTGGCCCACATGAACTCTATGTACCTGCAGCCAAACACACACAAAACTCACATCAGTACAGGTGGTTACAGTTTCAAATGCACTGAATGACTATGGTATGAAACGTCATGGACATCAAACCTACAAAAACTTTACATTATCCACCTCGATGTAGCGACCTACCCCTTTGTTGACTTGGGCTTCTCGTTGCTGTGTTCCTGGAATGTGACCTGGAAGTGGACACAAGCCTCGAAGAAACTGTGGAAGGTACATTCCGCCAAATCCTCAATGCTGATGGGATGCACAATTACTGTCTTTGGCTGGATATTGGACAGCAAATCTGTCAAAACAAAACATTTCATTCAAAATATGCATATGAAATGAGCTACAACCAACAATAACTATGTACTAAGTTGGATCATACTCACCAACTTTAATGATGTCACGAGTTGGGACCACAATTTTTCGACCCGTATCCAATGCCAGAACAAATCCTGTTGCTGCAAAAGGAAGGCATTTGGTGAATGACTGAAATTCATTGTAAAAGCAACCATAAATTTCTCAACCACCCAACAAGTCAGTTTTTTTTTTTGTTATACCAAAATAATGCAAATGAAAACAATTTGAGGTATCCATACCATTCTTTGTGTAGTCAGGACCAGTATCTTTTTTCACTTCCTTTTTCTCTGCAGAACAAGAAGACAACAAAAGTCAATCAAACTAACTAATGTTATCGACTGACCATTAACAACAAAAAAACACATAGCTAACCAGTCTCTTCTTTTTTATCTTCATCTTCATTATTTTCTTCATCATCCCCCTTTTCTTCAGCATCTCCTTCCTTTTCCTCCCCATCATGTTCCATGGTTTCTTCGTCTTCTTCTTTTACTTCCATCGTTCCATTTTCCTCTGCAATTTTTTCGCAAAGATAATGAAAAAATCAAAGTCATTACTTGCACCAGACATATTAATTTTACTTCAAAAGCAAACTACACAACAGAACTCATGAACATCTATAGATCTAAATGATTTGACAACTATGTTTTATAGACATAAATTATTGAAACCTGAAATGCCATAAATGCTATACCTTCTTCTACATCCTGTTCATCAGTTATTTTGTCAATTTCTTCAATGATCTTTTCTTCTGCCTCCTTTTCTGCTTGTTCTGTGGAATGCATAAAAATATCTGTTACATGTATCTAATACATCCTCTCTCATTTCCTTATTGTACTTTGCAGCTAAGCAGTTTCATGAAGGTATATATTCATTATATTACCTTTGTCATAAGTTTCAATTCTGACGACCATATCGGTTTTCTTTCCATCTAGTGGTAAATTCCTTTGTTTCAGCTCTTGCTTGAGCTTCGCCAATGTCATTTTATTGAGGTCTGTTGGTGTAGACATTTTGTCTGGGAGTGTTCTCGTCAACTGAAATTGATATCAATTTTAAGTTCCAGCACACAAGAAGTCTAGATCTATTAAAAGCTTCATATATATACATTATACACACAGTGGCATAGGCCTACATTTAACATTAGTCTTAGGCCTAAACTAAATGCTACAGCTACAATACAATATACAATTGTCCGTGCCCTTAATCGATTCTTGAAACTGTTCAAGAAACTGGAAAAGCCTCAGGCTAAGCCTAGCAATTCGGCGTGGACGCCATTTTGGACTTCCTTGTCTCGATGAAAATCGATTCAAGAATACGATGAATTCGAAGACAAAGAAAGATGCAAAATTGCATTACAATTCAGTTCCAAATGCATACCTATGATTCACACTTATATGTACGTTACAAAGTACCTACATATTCACCCTAAATGTCAATTTGTACAAGAGAAAAGCGCCAAAAAAATTTGTTCTTCAGCCTCACCTGCACCACGCTGAATCGGAAAAGACCGGCGTGCTTTGTCGGTCACGTGATTTAAAGCCAGCCACCTGGCGAGTGGATTCTTTTTTCCTGAACTATGGACCGCCATTTTCTTAAAAACCTCATTGTTCCTACCGACTCCGGTTATACACGGACTAAATAATAAAACGTCCAGTTAGTGTAACATATTGCCATTTATCATATGCCAGAATGACAGTCAATATTTTATTTTTTTTGCATTTGGCTCCCCTACTACAAGGCAAATAACCTAATCATTGCTATTATACAGTAATTTAAATTACTGTCAGTGAACTCAGACCTGAGCATGGACAATTTCTATGCATTTAGTTTTTCAATAGCTTTGCCTATTCTCCCAATAACAAACTTTTGCCCGGCGGTCTCATAATTTACCTGTTACTAGTAGCCTAAATCAGTTCACACAATAGGCCCTAATTCTGGTCCAATGCGGGCACTAACAAGTCAGAAGTCGAAAGCCTCACGTGGCTTTGCTGCTCCTGCAGCCTATAAAACTCTTTAACATCACCTTCAACGCCAGTTCGAGCATCATCTCCACCAATCCCTACAATCTACCCACCGACAAAACAATCAGAGAAAATCGCCAAATAAACTAAAAATCATGAATGAGACCAAAACCCGAAGTTGTGGCCACGATGGTCCAACTCAGGGTCCAACTGGGACGCAATCAGAGCAGAATTCGTTAAATTAAAGTAAAAAATAATATTGCAACCCACTCTCGAAAACAGTGGAAAAGAACTTGTCCACACTCAAGTCATTAATCCACCAAATCATGGACCGCCACATCTCGAGTTAAAGGTACACACGACTGCTCATGGATGACAAAAAAATCTGTCGTGGAAAAAAGGCTGCAAATTGCACAAGAGAACCAACTCCAAAAGTGAGTGGGCGAGATTCCGTCTTGTGCGGAAGATATTGAAAAATCATATGGCAATATAATCGTATAAAAGTTATCTGAACAACCTCTTACACAAAGAACCCAACGAATACAACAACACCAAAAACTTATGGCGTCAAGGAAAAGAAGCAGGATCACTCTTCATATCCTAGACCGCAACAACATCCTGGTAAATTGCTAACATGGCTTCAGATCCACAATTAAGGTCTTGTGAGTCCCAGCTCCTAATCACGACCCACGACGTCAGTGAGGCACTGGATCACCATAGCCAGGTCAACATGGCCAAATTGGAATTCAGTAAGACTTTTCACTTCATATCCTAGACCGCAACAACATCCTGGTAAATTGCTAACATGGCTTCAGATCCACAATTAAGGTCTTGTGAGTCCCAGCTCCTACTCACGACTCACGACGTCAGTGAGGCACTGGATCACAATAGCCAGGTCAACTTGGCCAAATTGGAATTCAGTAAGACTTTTCACAAGGCCCCCTACATCCGCCTCACTAACAAGATTGGCTAATACGGAGTGAAGTATGCACCCAAGCCTGGGTCCTTCTTGTCGTTCTTGTCGAAAAGGCCCCAGAGGATCATTGTTGATGGCTCTTCGTGATCTCAGGCGTACTTCAAGGCACGGTTCTGGGTCCTATTCAATTCCTCAACAAGATCTTAATCGCTTGCATGCCTGGGAAGTGGCTTGGCAGATGGTATTCAACACAAAGAAGTGCCACATCCTACGAGTCACGCTGGCCAGAACCCAAATCCACTGGTCAACAAACTCACTAGGCGGAGATGTAATGGGGTTGGGTGACAAAAGTCCGTACCTCGGTCTGATCTTCACCAACAGAATGAACTGGTCAGCCCACATCAAACATGTGACTGAGAAACGAAGCACATACACTCTGGGCTTTCTCTGTTGGAACCTTTTACAGCTGCCCACGGAGAGTCAAGGAGGAATGATATGTCTCCCCGCGGCCCGACTGACCCATGAGTACGCCCACTCGGTTTGGTCCCTTCAAACAGCTTCAAAATCCACCTGTTTCGAGAAAGGTCTAACGAGCACCGGAACAATGCTGCAGGACCACCGGTGGTTGTCTCTAGCTGACAGACGACGAGATATCAGATTAACCACCTTCTACAAAAAGGTGAGAAACAGCCTAATCGATTACCATCCCAATATCCTACCACCCGTTACCGAAGCCACCCTTCACAGTCGCTGTCCCCCACACCAACCTGACCAACTTCAGAGACCTCTCTTACCAAGGAATCCTCTGCCTGAATATGTCGTCAGTGCCACCTTTGTTGACCAGTTTAAGCAAGGGTTGGCCAGCACCTGACAGTGATTTGCACCCGCCTCCTGTAAATACGTCACGCGGCACAGCACCTTAGGATGAACACCACGCACGTGCCTTGTCGACTCATAGTCTCTCAGGTGTGCACAAGTACAAACAAGACAAGACTTTAGGTTGCAACAATGTGGCTAAATGCATTAGTATAATTAAAAGATGTAGACACATGGCCGAAAAAAAATCATAATGAGAATATAGCTACCAGGTGGTAGCTTTGTGTTCATATCTAAGATAATTCAGAGGGTGAAAGGTACAACTACCCTTCATTCAATACCTTTTGCTAAGTTACAGATAGATGAGAGTAACAGTAATTCATAGTTCCGACGACATCCCAACAGGCCACGCCCCCTTGGCAACCGCAGGAAAAGTCCCACAAACATACCATGTGCTTTTGCTTGAGCAAGTCGGGAATAATGTAACTTTTGCTTGCTTCTGTTTACACATTCGTTTTGTAAAATAATACATCATATTTCACATGTCTATACTCATAAGGGGATGGAGAATATATTGTAAGCTTAAATTTTTAACTTATTTGGCTTTACTTGGCCGTGAGTTCATCAGAAGTACACTATCATCCCACTTCATTCAAGAGGTTGGGCTGTTAAACACGCCGGTTTTGTTTGTGGGACTTTTACGTTTTGGCGCGTTTTTTGACGTCTTTTGATTGGGTAGTAAATATGGAAGTGGGCGGGGCTTATGTATCATCGGAACTATGAATTCTTTTTACTTATCACATTTTTCGACCCAAAAATGGCTGTTTTGACCTTTCAAAGTAATCCAAGGTCAAATTCAAGGTCACCACAGACCACACAAGTCGTCATATATGACATCCCATTTGAAAATGCCAATTTCTAAGCTCTATCTTCAGGTATTCTACGAGTACAGTTCTGGCAGCTCCCATAATGAAGGAAAAAAGGGCCGAAAATTTTCCAAGTCTGAAATTTTTTTCAAAGGGTGACAATTTTTTGTGTCTAGAAATCCGCTGATTGGTAAATCTCAGATTATGTCACCTGCAATGATTAAAACCAAAATTGTCCGGCAACCTATCTTGGCCCTTGGGCTAATTTTTCATTTTGAGGCATCAGCACTTGGAAGAATTTATCAAAGTACTTGTTCAAATTTATCAAAGTACTCTTCACTGACAGTACAGAATTATATGAAAAGTCCGAAGTCCATGCAATTAGGCTAAGACTACTCTTATTCAAGCTTCAAACGATGTCTCGAATTCTATGTACTGTACATGAAACAAACACACATGTGGTCTATCATTTATTACATTTCTTTAAAATACAAGCTTAGCCACCTATTACGCTGCATTCACGGTGAACTAAGGTTTGTGCTGCAGCAAACCTAACATATTCCAGAATTGGTACAATAAGCAACATAGATGTAGCATCAAAACTACCACAACTTTATATTAATATTTACCAACAAATTAAGCCCAGGGGTTCTGGTTGTTTGTACATCAAAGTAACCATGCAATGCTGATAAATATCCTTATGTTTTCAAGTCAGCTTTAACTTCTTTCAGAAGTACATGTATTACAGTAAGTTCACCCAACACACAGTCATAGTACACGAGTATAAGGCATACATCTTCCATAAATAACCTAGTTTATCTCCAAAGTACATTTTTTTCAAGCTTTCAAAGTTATACATCAGTTACTGTATTATTATTTTAGTTTCGGCAATGACGAAAAAAATGTTTCACTTTCACAAAATGATTTACTCGTGCAAAATGACAGATACATGTTCATATTATGAAGGATAACTATATACAGCAACAGGGACTTCAAATGCTACAATCCAATAACCATGTGCTAGTCGGAACTTCATGCTTCCATAGGTGCCTGTTCTGTGTCTGGTTGTCCATTCTGCATATCTCTGCAATTCAAAATTGAAACGTCCTTTATAAACAGTAATGCAGTCACTAACTCAATTTAACTATCACATTCATATGAATGTTTCTAGTACTTTGTGTAATCACTAATCCACAACAAACTTACTGTTCAGGGGCTCTATCATCTTCTGCCCCATTTGCATTCTTTGGTGAATCTTTCCCAGGTGATTTGCGTTCTGCACTCTGTTTGCGAGAGTGTGACCTTGACCTTCGTGACCTGAGCAGTGAGAAAGAAACACAATAAAACTTTCAAGTGTACTTATACATCATCCACAACATTTATGATTCTGAACACTAGTGTTTACACACCTCTTGGATCGGCTCCTGGATCGAGATCTGGATCGGCGTGATGACTTGCGTCTGGAGCTGGATCTGGACCTCCTCCTACGGTCCCTGGACCTGGAGCGGCGTCTAGATCGAGACCTGGAGCGGCGGGACTTCGACCGTGACCTGGATCTCCTCCGTCGACGGTCACGGCTCCTTGATCTGGTTCTGCAGACGATTGGATGAGCAGATGCACAACAAGTGAACAATCCTGATACAAAGCAACTGAGCACAACTGCTATTCCGGTAAACATATTACCTTCGCCTGCGACGTTCATGACTGCGACTTCGGCTCCGCCTGCGGTCCCGTTCCCGTTCTCGGCTGTGTGATCGATGACGTCGATGGTGGCTCCTGCTCCGGCTGCGCCTGCGACTCGGACTGTTGCTGCGTCGGTCTCGCTCTCGACGCCTCTCCTCCCGCTCCTTCTCTCTCTGCAAGCGGCGCCCCTCCACACTTTTCTGCAGCACAGGAAACATGCATGAGAATGATGAAAAAAGGCAAACACACACCTAGAGTATGATCAAACACACTTGTCTTGGCAAACAACATATTAGTCAACCATTCCAATGAAAGGTTATATAAAGCTGAGACTACATGTGACCATTATTAAACACAAAATACACAATATCAAGAAGCCCCACAATGTGTCTAACAACCTTCAATTCCTCCAGGTGTTCCCGAATCTTGATAAAGCCCAAATGCAGCTTTCCACCGAAGTGATCAGCCAGTCGTCGGTCATTGTCGTGTATGCCGAGATAGGCAGAGCACACCTCACACACACGCAATTTTTGCTGCTGGTAGCTGGATGCAGGCATGGAGTTCCGATACTCAATCTGCAACATCAATAATTTGCTTATTTCAGTTTACAACAGAGATTTTTATAATGTCAAGAGTTGACAAAAATAACCAATATGTTGAAGGGAAATAGGTGAAGAAGCGATCGCTGTTCTCTGACCTCTGCTGTGGCTTTCTGTTTCTTGAGTTCCTCGACTTGTTCCATGAAGACGAGGGATTCCTCCACGTTTCCATCAGCACCCAGCTCCTCGGCTTTTGCCAGTCGGGTTCCAATCTGTTCTCCCAGCGCGTGGATCATCTCTGCCTGTCACCGAAACCAACAATCAGTCACTGTCATACTTACATGAAACACCACCAACATAAACATAAACAACAGTAATACCTTCAGTGATGCCTCATCAGACAGTTCCTCTTGTGTCTCCTTTAGTCGTCGCTTGGCCAGCTCCGTCTTACGATCACACTCACTGATGAATGTCTCCAAGTGTTCCATTGCCTGGGGATAGAAGGAATCACATGTAACAGGCTCAGAAGCTAATATCAGTTGCAATGTATGCAATGAAGGAATTTTGGTATGCCAAAGTTTGTGAATTGTGACTGCTGACATATGTCTAGGTAACTTACATCAATGTCATAATAGTAGTCCCTTTTCTGAGCGGCCAGTTCGTAGTCAGCCTTGAGTGCCAAGTCATGGACCTTCTGACACTCTCCAAGGTCCATTCGCTGTACAGGATAGACACAACACAGACCTCCAGTAAGTCACAAAACAGATTAGGAAACAACTGAAAAATCTGGCCTGAACATAAACAGTGTATATTGTCAGATCAGAAATTTCAGAGGACATTCAGTATATTGTTATCATACGCACCAGTTAATGGTGTCAGCATTCTGCAGAGTTCCAGTGACTCAATGTGATTACTTTGAACTACTCACAAATTTTGGTCCAGGGTACGGTCAGACAACTTTTTAAAATTATTAGACTACAATTTGCATGCATTAACGATACACTTGTGAGTGTGTAAAAACAACTGTAGAAACTTGGAAGTTACTCACAAATCTTGAAGAAATTTGGCTGCTACGAAAGCCGACAGGGCACACAAATGACAAGAAGTGCAGCTACGGCACTTCTACTTTTGACTTTAGTGCCTGAAGCGGTCAGTGTGTGCCCTGTCTCAGTATGTTAAAGGGAATCCACTCACCGTGCTTGCAAGGATTTCATGGGGGCAGCACCCCAGCAGAAAGCTCTTACATACCCGAGAATCGTCAAACCTCACTTTGCTGCGACCTGGGTCACCTACATAACAGAGAACATACACATCCTTGAGAGTGTCACACTACCACTTGGTTGCCATGGCAACTTAGATACGTACATCCGACGCTCTTCTCCTGGCTCGTCGACCACTGGAAATGTTCTGAGGTTCAAAGTGCTTGCCAACTAGCATACGTACGATTTTCTTGTATGCAGTTTGTGGAAGAAACCCAGTTTGCGCCCATAAGTTAGTGAACAAGTTGTGAACAAGCTAATAACCAGCAAAGAACACCATCAACACTGGTTGTGAACATCCAGTTCTTCAGAAAGCTGCAGACAGCATGAATGAAAAGTGACAAGAACACAACATGCTAGATCACAATTACTAGAAAATACCAGGTACAGTAATTAATACCGGTAATCAACTTGTCATTTTATGCCAAAATTCAAAGCTACATTGAAAATTTTGTTCACCGAAACTATTATTCACCCTTTGTGTTTCCTCCATTTGATCCATTACTACTAGCACTTCGTTCACAACAAATGTTTGATGCTGTTCATATGACAAACACATGTATGGTGCAAGTAAGCACAAAATATATCGGATAATGACAATATACATAGTTTGATACTAACACGACCATCTAAGTTTCATAATACACACTGCGAGTTGTCCTGGGAATCGACTGGCCAAAAGAAGCCTCTTAATCCCCATTCCTGCTTAAAGCTTGATTTCTCCTTAGACACCCTCTGAAATCAAAGTTGAAGTCATATCGTCCATCCTCTCTGGAGAGGAGTTCACAAAAGAATTTTTTCATCTCACTCAAACGAATCTTTATTCAACTTGGAATATTACTGCTTCTGAATAGTATAGGCTACATCCAATTCCAAACTGCACGTTCATACACTCCCATTTCTCTACTTCTGTTTTCTAAATCTTTCACTTTCTTGAGACAGTGAAAATTGCAGCTGATAATAATCTGTTTCAGGATATTACAGAGAAGCATAATCATTTCTTCCAAAAGGCAAAGCAGCTTAGCTGCTGAGTGCCGACATATTAAACTGACCTCAGGCATTGCAAGACATACATTTAAATCATATTTGACAAACTCACGGCTTGCTGGCTGGAAACCTGTGTTTAATTCTCACCTGTGACCACATGTTTGTGAACCTTCGAAAAACATAGTGGTACACATGATTAGATATGCAGAATAAATAAATCACTGTCCTGAAAATTAACATATTAGTGTTAACATAAAACAGAGTAATACATAGCAAAACAACAAGAAAAAGAATGACATAGTCATCAATCTTTCAGTCAATTCATTATACTGTATCAGTTCAAAGTCTGCAAGAATTGTGTACACATGATACCAGTAGTCCAAAACTAGTACTAAATTGTCCTTAATTCATAACCTTTTAAATCACTGCATTATTCAATTCTGTTACATTATGTGATAGTTCACGAACAGGTAACACATGCATGAGCCATTGAAATTCTGGGAGATTTCCTAACTCTCCGCATCCTGTGTATGAAATTCTGGGACACCAGATAGTCGCCTATCTTACATGTGGCAAAAATCTGGCGTAATGGTGAGCAGCTGATATATATACAATACACTATACAGCGGCGACAGAATGTATTCATTTTACTTCGGATTCAAATTTGAGCATACTAGTGCTCTTTCAAAGTTCACTACAGGTATGTACAGCCTGCATTCTAAAGTTACCAAGTGTCACATTTAATTAACTTGAAGAACATCACATCACCATGCTATTATTTTGTTCCTAAGTCAGTTCCTAAGTTGGAGTGAACAACAAAGTGTGTTTGTGTCTTATTAATGCGAAATATTGTGGCCTAAATTTCATGACTGCTATCAAAATTTAGGCACAATGAATAAGTTGAAAAAATCAATCATTTAAATTCAGACTTGAGTGCTCAGAATTTTGGAAATAAGAGAACGCTCAATTATTCAAGTGCTCGAACGAACACTTTATTCCAGTCTTACACAATGGTACTGGTAAAAGGTTGCTGACTTTAGCATTTGTTTCTAGAGTAGTACCAAGTTCGGGATAGACTGCAGCCCGTGCACTTACGGCACATTATTATTCACGTCAGCGACATCATTATTTGTTCCTGTTTTTCACCGCTCAGTCTCAAAGAATTTTAGATCTCTAGTCATTATATTATAGGGTCCGGACGAGTCGTTGCCAGGAATGGTTCGGAGGGAGCCAGGCAGAACATAATGATGTTGGCACGACGGTTTATTATTTTTCATTGAACACCACTATTTTTAGGTAATTCCGCAGCGAGAGATAGGACTAATTTTTAGGTATACTTAGATTCAGTTACCTATAAGCTCTTCATTAGCAGCAGTTTAGCAGTCGAGTGAGTTATACACAAGAAATTTCCACTCTCTCAGTCCAGGTGCAATTTCGTTTTTCCCACCAGCCTAAAGTTTCGTCTGTCAGCTGTCATTCGCTAGGGGTCTCTGACGTTTCGTGCACAAATATACAACTCTGCAAAAGTCAGTTTCGGTCTTCTGAACGATACGAAATCAGCCAAAATTTAGCACAACTATTCCAGAAGTTGAGGGTGAGATAAAATCTTCCAGTAAGTTCCAGAGGGGTTGTCGTCGTCGAAGTGAAACTATCGGCATTTGGGATGATGGGAGTTATGTTCCAAATTTTTGATGAACAGTATACGCACAGCCATTTCTTGTTTCAGTTGTCAGCAAGAAAAAATACTAAAACTTCTTCTTTGCAGTGAAAGGTGGGAAAACTTTATTCACTCACTTTGTGAATATTATTCATGACACAATACATGGTTTAGGATAGTCCGGAAGTACCTCGTAGGCTCGTTTTTTAAATTAAACTTTACTGCCTGGCTAGACTCTCGATTAACGATATTACTTATCAGAGCCTGAAAATGCTGTTGGCGAATTTGGGAATGCGGCGAATTTAGGACGGATGGCTTGTACGCTTCATGAATCATGTGAATGATGATAATTCCGCAGCTGTCTCAGAGATAGGACCAGAATGATGACGATGTTAATGATGAGGGGGTGTACATATAAATCAGGAAAACCCACCATCTCTTGCGGTACCCATTAACTGGTCGAGCATTGCCCTCATCTGATCTTGGGCAGACATTTTTACTTCAAAATTACAAGATTTCTCTTGCAAAATTGAGGAAAATGGTGTCTGGAGAAAATGCCGGAAATACGCCACGAGCCTCGTTCTGACACGCGTGTTTATACAGCCGTGCCATCTGGCGAATGAAATATAAATGTTCATGGTGTGCTATCATGTCCAAAACCCAAAATATATTATTATTTATTTATTTATTTATTTATTTATTTTATTTCCGCCCCCAAAAATGGGGAAGCACATATAAAATACACAAAACAGTTGGACAATCAAGCATGTAAAAACAACAGGTACATAATGGATATGACATTACATTGTGTGCCATAACTGGTGGCCCTTGGACTCGGTTACCATGCACACGATCGTGAATTTCAGTCGGTTTTCAACTTATTGTGGTTCATCACCCGTCATCTGTCCGACCGGGTCTGAAAACATCTATTTGACGTGATCAAGGTACCTATAAATTTGTCTACCTGCTCCAATATGAATTTTGATAAAATTGAATTATTTTCGTAGGCCTATATACCGAGATATCAAAAGCCTCGGCTTCACCTAAGCGTCGCCGGAGCTCCTTATTCTCAGCCCTGAGTCGCTGTGCCTCAGTGGTGACCTCGGCGGAGGTGGAACTCTTCTCGGATTCGGCGGCCCGAGCAGTGGCTTTCCCTTCTTCGAAAGCCTGCCACTCGTGAGTGGCTGCCAGAGTCCGGTAGCTCTCCAGGCTATGCCGGGTACCTTCCATGAGGCCCTGGTCGTGTGCAAGGTGGCACACAACACGTGAGGCCTCAGCTCGGTACTGGCTAAGCCTTTCCAGAGAGCGGTCCATCTCCGCTCCAAGGTACTCCGGGTCCCCAACGTCGAACTTGAGGGAGTGGTGCTGTCCGTCACCACACGTAACTCTAACGGACCCGCAGGTACCGTAAACTCCAGCAAGGATGGATACTCTTCGTCCGTGAGCGCACCTGGTGACTGAAGAGGGCCTCGATCCCCGGAGCTTTTCCGGAAGACGGGCTCTTCCCCTTAGCCGCTGGCGGGGTGCCCCGCTTGCACGAAGCCACGCGTGTCCGTGCCATAATCTGCGGCCGTAATCCGTGCCGTAATCTCAGACACGTCCGTAATGATCCGTGTCCGCTCTTCCCCTTGTTGGTGGACTGGCGGTTGGCGGACGGCCTCTGCTGCCATCGTGTACTCCGCTGGCGTCTGGCTCATCGTGGCCGATAGGCGAGCTGCGAAGCTCGAGCCCACCGAAACGACACCAGTCTCTTTCCAACTGTCGCCCATGACGTGCTGTGCGAAGGGCCACGGACCGTAGTGGAAGATACGGTTCCTCTTCGATCCTGACGTAGTCATGATCGGAGCCAATCGAGGTGGAATGTATCCATAGTTGAATACAGGCCCCACTTCATCACCCTCGGTGTGAAGAGCTTCACAGCGGTGTGCTTTCGCGCGGTGAGCATTCAGGGCCTCCAAACTGGGAAAGTATCGTTCGCCCGGGCAACGGTGGTAGCACCGGCGACAAACGAACATCTTCACCCAGGGGTGGTGATATCCCCCAATATGCCGGCTCAAATGATCGTAGGTGGGATACCAACGATCGTTATTGAGGGCATCGTGAGGGTCCCCATACCCGTCCAGGGAGTCGAGACAGAAGTGGCACTGGACCCCACGCTCTGTCGCCTCCGGTAGCCTGACATGCTCCTCGTCTGTCAGTGGATGAGGCCTTGTAAAAGGCGTGTCAGCTGGCTCACAGACTCGCCGGACCCGATTCCGCCACTGTGGAACCTGAAGGGTTCTCGCCGGGTACGGTGTCCAGAGGGCTGCAGTCATCCGGACATGTTTCCGGAAGAGAAATCTAATCCAAGCGAAGAGACGCAGGCACCTTCTCACTCGGATGGATGAGGATTCTCATCCAGAAGCACGTCCAGATGATTGCAGTCATCCAGACACTGAACCCGGCGAGAACACTTCGGGTTCCACAGCGGCGGAATCGGGTCTGCCTGCTAAGGGCGAGTCTGCGAGCTGATCAGACTGGGTCACAGCACCAATGTAACATTTGATACCCACAGCGCACAGGGTGCACGCGGCGGGCGTCATAAGTACTAGAACTACAACGACGAGTCCGGCTGTCATACACATCATAACACACCAATAACATCATCATCATCATCATACAACATATACATTAGTTATGGTAATGTAGCCGTAAGCGGAGCCTGAGATGCCATGGGAGCGGCACCACAGAACTCGTGCACATGGGCATGTTGCTAATGGCACTGCCGCAAGGATAGAACCCTGGACAGCCCGACGGTCTGCCAGAGCCTGTCGCACCATCCCAGGGCGAGAGACCGGTGATCACAAGGATGAGCCCCGAATCCTCACGGTCCCCCTCTTGGGACCCCTATGAGATTCGTCCCCAGGGCCCTCGCAGGCCTTAGCCGGTGAGTAGGGACGTGGAGCTCATGGCCGAGCCCTCCGTCGTCCTCTCGCCTTGCCAGCACTGAGACAACTCCACAGAACAACACGGCTTCAAAGTATTTATAATCCCTGAAGCACGAGACATGAGGGATGATGTAAGACCATTGTTACAATACAATGCAGCGAGAGGATTAGAGATCGTTGTTATGCAGCACGTGCTTCGAATACGAAGCGGCCAAAACAAGAGTAGTGTTTACTAAGAATCTCCTGCCGTGATCTTTGGCCGAAATCGCCACATTAGTATGTCACAAGTTTAGTATGTCTGAACAGTAATTTATTATGGAAAAGCTTAATTGCCACAAGTCACTTCTCATAGGTCACAACTTGTGACTTATGACTTGCGACTAGGAATTGGTTTAATATGGGAAAGCTACTCGCAAGTCATAAGTCACAAGTCAGAGGAAATTACAGAGGAACAGAGGAAATTCAGGTTTAGAGAAATATTTATCTAGGAGATTAAATTTCAAACATCCAAGTAGCATTAAGAAAGTTTCGTTGTTCAAATTATCATTTAGCAATAAAAGAAATTAGATATACAGATAGAGGAAGGAGGATTGTTTCTATCAATATTGTCCTAAACATAATGATATATGTGTAAAGTTCAGCGACCCCACGATAAAGAGGTACTGAAGTGTCACTGAATGTCTAATACTGCCTGCACTGCAGCATCATAACCATGGTGTCACTACTGGTGCAGCCCACCACGTAATAATGCTACAGTGATTTCCCCTTTCGGAGAAACCTCGTTCCCGAGGACAGCTATATCCCGCTGTCGCACCATCCCAGGGCGGGAGACCGGTGATCACAAGGATGAGCACCGAATCATCACGGTCCCCCACTTGGGGCCCCTATAGGAATCGTCCCCAGGGCCCTCGCGGGCCTTAGCCAGTGAGTAGGGACGTAGAGCTCATGGCCGAGCCCTCCGTCGTCCTCTCGCCTTGCCAGCACTGAGACAACTCCACAGAACAAGACGGCTTCAAAGTAATTATAATCCCTGAAGCACGAGACATGAGGGATGATGTAAGACCATTGTTACAATACAATGAAGCGTGAGGATTAGAGGGCGTTGTTATGCAGCACACGTGCTTCGAATACGAAGCGGCCAAAACAAGAGTAGTGTTTACTAAGAATCTCCTGCCGTGACAGCTATATCCCACTGTTGAGTCCGGGCTACCGCCGCTGCCTGAGGTGACAAACTGCTCCCCACCCCTAACCCCCCCACCCCACAGGCAAGCTATGAAATGCCTCTTTGTAAAAAAAAAGCTTGGTACCGTTGGATGAAACGCTTCCGCCCGAAAGACATTCTGGTTAAGAATAGAATAAAGCTGTTCCTGTGATGACCAAACGTCCCCGCATCCGGTTTGAAGGTTGATAAAAATGAATCACAACCGACGACGCCATCGGCCCCATGGCCTCCTCCTCCTCAGCCGTTAAGCTGGTGTAGGAAGGTGTTATGCAGCTAGGACCTTCTGCCGACCCAAACCAGCTACAAAGCTTCAAACCAGTCATCATTTATGTCCCGACAACCATGTCTCCAGTGTCAATGCCGAGCATGGCCATGTCTCAACTAAGACCACCTGCGATCGCTCCAACAACAACTGACACCCTTGTCCCTGCCAGAGCTATTCACCATGGATGCCAACAGAGAATCTCATGACGGATGAAACTTGTCTGTCCAGATCGAAGACAGAACTATCCTTGCAGTCCAAATCTAAATGGGAAGATTTCTCTGCCAACGTGGTCTGACTGACAATCCGCTGAGTTGTAACTTTCCCACCACAGAGTGAGGCTATTATCTAACTCATCCCCATGTCCAAAATACGTGTTCACAAACAACCGCAAATTGACCTATCGCCAAAGCCCCCAAAAGTTGTCCGAGTTTCACATTTTACGTCGGCGAACTTCTCTTTGGCCAATAATAACGTTTGCAGAATGCGTCGTAAATGGCGTAAAAAGACTCGGACAAATTGGTTCAGCGATAGGTCAATTGTACAGCCTCTGACGAACTTCCCAGAGGAGGCGTCATCCAACCATCAAAATCTCCCAAGTCATCCTTGTTTTCATCCGACTCAATTCAATCTTGTATATAATGTTTATATGTTCATGCTGATGCACTGATTGTGATGCCATGTTCTTACATGTTTTAAATGTTCAATAGTTTTGACCATGGTCACCTGCGAGTGCCTGTTGGTGGTACTCTATACTGACACCTGTACATGCCAATATGGAGTATGATTATAGTTTAACGTCTGTCTACGGCACCCTGGATGCATGTGCAATCCTCTGTCATATGGTATAACATGTTGTATATATTTCATTATCATCGCCTTAGCTGACGGACCGACTGTTAACGTTTCTTTTAACTGATAGTTTTTTTGTTTTTTTTACAGTATTTTTCCTTCCATTGACCCTCATGTGTGCTTGAGGGTAGACACTTTTTGCGACCTTAGCTCTAAATTATATTAGTTATTTGACTGACTAGGTTTAATGTAGGTGAGCTCTGAGGGCAGAACTTGGACAAAGGGGTGTTTTGTAGTATATTTTTCGTTAGGACCCGGCCCAGATATACATCTCCAGTGCATACCTGCTTATATCACATTTCTTCGACCCCGTCCACGCCTATCTCCAGCGAACTACTATTTCTTAGGCCACATACAAACCGACCTGCTTGAGTGGCATTTTCCCAGTGCACTCATAACACTAGCCTTACATCAACATTCTATTTATAGCACCTCCTAATCTTTAGGGACACCAATCATGACAAAACACACATATGACATCAACACCCGACCTTCACCTTACTTTCCCCCACAGACCACATGCGCTGTTTCCGCGCTTTGCCCCAGTTAGTTGGTCAGAGTTCTTCACAAGATTCGAACGTATTTTATTTATGACCGTGAGTTCGCGTGTTCTTTAACACAACAATTTCGATTTTTACGATCGCCGTCAAGATTCAGGATCAACCCGTGAACATCCTTCACACTATCAAGGAGACCAACTGTGTGTCAATAATTACAATTTATTAGTTACGAGTTGACAAGTTAACAATAAACACAAGTTAACAATAAACACAAAATATCACCTGCACAAAATTGTTCCGTTGTTTATTGTAAATTGAGTGCCAAAATGGAATGAATAAAACAACATTTGGTTTGAAGGTCATTGATCGATGACCCTTCATATGTCTGTGGAATTGTTTCCATATTTGAACTTCTCTCAGTGGCACAGTGCACACTGTTAGGCAGTCAGGTACAACTTCCTTCCTTGTTAGGAAAGATGTGGATCATATCCACAAATTCCATCTTCAGTTTCTTCATGGATACAGCCTCATACAGGTAGAGTAGGTACACCTCTTGCAGACATCATCAGAAGCATTTTCTCTGTGTGTTTGAGAGTGCTGTGAATGCAACAACTGTTTTTTGTTTTCATTCAGCATTTCACGGCACACCTATTGCCAGACTGATATTCACAGAACAGTCAATGTCACGGTGGGAATTTATGACCTTGAATATGTCCTTCCAAGCATAGGATAACCTCCAGTATTCAAGTAGATGCCAGAAATGAATTCTTCAACCCAAAATCAATAATAAAAGTGGTATCACACATGTATAGCTTTACTGTTGAAAAATCATATTGCCTCACGGATGGTGGCCGTATTTGATTTAGTACCCTAGCGTCATAGTGTTGAATGAGCACGATTGTTTATGTCTTGGCACTTGATAACCTATTCCAAGTGAGAAATGATTTCAACCCTTTTTCGCAAATGGATGACGGGGTCTATATTACAAATAGAGTGATAAATCACGAAAATGCCTAACTTAAGTTAAGGTTGACTTTTCATTACATTTGTATCTATGATCGCCATTCAAATATAGTTGCCAAAGAATTGAATTGATATTTCTTAAAGGACCCCATAAGGACATTTTTTTTTGGGGGGGGGGGGGGGATTTGGTAGTTTTATTCCTAATACTAAGACTATGGGAATGCTGCAAACTTTTACCCATTTTCGAAACTCAAAGATTTTTTTGCTCAAAATAACCCTAAAATCTAGAATATGGAGCATGTTTCGTAATTAATGCCAACGGTTAGCCTTGAATAATCATCAGTAGAACCCATTCAAGGGAAATATATCACACTGAAGGAGATTTATCAGTCTATACTTGGATTATTACAAGAAATTAGAGTACCGCTGTTTTCAGAATTCAGCGCATGACGAAAATATTTGAAATAGCTCTGTAGAGAAAACTTACTTGATTTGGAAGTGTTACCCAAACTCTTTTGGACAATCTCGGCTTGTAGACCAATAAAATTTAAGGTATTGCCGTGAAAGAGCAAAATCCACGAACCTTCCCCCCCCCCCTCCCACCCCGAGCCTATACTAATTACAATATGCAACTTTGAAAAGCTGTTACCAATATATTCAGGTGTCCGGACTCTGGTTTTTTGTGTGCTTGTTTGTGTGGTACTTCGGAATGAGTAAAACGACTCATTTAGATCTTGCGAAGTCGGAACATATGACAAGAATCGCGTGTCGCATCGACCATGTGGTCAATTTAACACCAAAACTATTACATGGCAATCATTTACATAGTCCATAGGCCTATATCCCGTGTATGTTGGCCACTGGCAATCATTTGCTGCAACATAGAGCATTTTCGGGTATTGAATGCACATGATTAATTAAAACATGAAATGACATGGTTTACTATTATAAATCTTGGCTTTGATGGTCCAATGGTTAGCGTAACACACCAAGGTCGTGGACTGAAGGGCAATCATAACTGGACGTTCTCAGCGAATATGTGCGAGTATTAGATGTTCACGACAGCATTACTCATATTAGCACAATCTTCGATCATTTCGTCAATGGTAATACTCATCAAAGTGTCTATAACAGCTTTTGGGCTTGCTCAGGCGTCAATGCAATGCTAGTATATCGAACAATACGTACAGTATTGTGTCTCAGGTGATGAGCCGCTGATCTCATAACGCAAAGGTCATGAGTTCGATATTGAATACCGACAATTGCTCCCAATAATCCCAATAATATTAATTTGATTAAATGTGTATCTGTCCTATAATGAGATGTGATATTGTAGCACCGGATTGTACAGCTGTAGTTAATCCCGGACTGGGCTGATAGATCTACCACAAAGGAATTTACAGAAAGGAGTGCCTAATCAACGATTTACTTCACTAGATATAACTAGGTTGATGCTAATATATGTATATTCTGTATTGTAATAACCACACATTTAGGAAGATTCATTATAGAGTTCTAAACTAAAACTAAACGTCTTAGGGGAAAAAACAAAGTATGTTTGCGTCTAAGATATGCCTACTACTAGCACTTTGACCTAGATCCCGGGTGGTTGTGATTTATGCAGATCGACAGTGTCGTAATAGAATATCCAAGGAAAGTTCATCTTTCCTGAAAAATTGTTTTCACAGATTGAATAATGGAGCCGTCGAGTCGCCAAGGTCCTCGATTTATTGCTGAACTTTGCTTCTCTCGTGGGGACGTTTTATTTCCAAGTATCACGCACATCTTTTACGAGTGCTTTAATTTCATCGGCACGACGCAAAGCAGAGCAACTGTTCAGAAACCCAGATACAATGTTCGTATATCTTCCTCATTCCAGTGCGGTCAACTGTGTAGCTACACTACAGATATATCACAGACAACGTCGTTCTCCACTATCTACCCGTCATCTTGTCACCATTTACGTGTAGTTCATCAGCGTGAGAAGCTCAAGGGCTTCTTGAGGTCGTTTAGATGTTCACGCTCCACAAATAGAAAGATGTTTACCCTGAAAAAATTCAAATTGCGTAGTTCCCTCACCAAAACTCCTAATGTGTTTTAGTGATTGGTGTATTATTGTTCATGTTGTACACAATCTATGCACGATAATATATCACGTGCACACAAGACTGTAATGAATAATCGCAAGCTCTGGAGAAGAAGAAACCAATATCATCACACGCGTGTGTCAAAGGCTCGGTGTGGATCCAAATAACGGTAAGAAACGGTACACATCGCATGGTAATTAAGACTTCTAGTTGTGTTTACGTCTTCTAGCTCCACTTAGCAAAGCAGTCAAGCAGACTACATGTAGGCCTATACACCGAGATGTTCTGCTGGTCCATCTGTTACTTTGTGGCCGTCAGGACGCGGCCGGGCACCCCAGGATCTGCCAGGCATGTCCGTCATGCCACGGATATACTCATCATTCATCACTTCACTGTGACTGGCATATTCTATGGAATCAACTTACCGAATAATTTACCCAGAGAACCATGTCGATATAGGCATACTTATTAACACTGAGTACTAGTTGTCACACAGACATTCTACATGCATAGGACGCGGCCGGAAAACAGAAATTCTGTGATACCATTTTACTGTACTATATGAACCATGAGTTCGAAATAAAATGAAATGAATGAAATCTACAATATGTATAGGTATTGTCGCTTTTCTTATTCAACCAAGCATTATGATTCATGCAGAATAGTTTATTATGTAATCACAACATGTCAATTATGCTGCTTATGTACGACCTCAAAGATTATCTTCTTTTTCAAAACAAAAAATCATTTAAGATATTGTAAGAAAATATCACAATTGTACTTTAGTTCAGTGGTTGAAGGACGTCTGCTGGATGTTTCAATAGATCTTCTGACATACCCCTGTGAAGATATCATGACTGTGTTCAAACTTGTTCTCACGGGCTCATTACTAACAACCCGACAAAAAAATCTACTACGAAAGCAAATTAGCTTTTCACGGAAATTCAAATACATGTAAAATATTTTGAGAGGTTCGTGTCAACGTCGTGTCATTTAACACTGTGTATTACACTGCGAACACAATAGAAAAGCTTTCCCGAGGCAGGATTAGGCACAGACACGTCTGGGTTCCCAGCATTCACACGAGAAAGAGGTACACGTATGCATAGATCTAGAATGAAACACAAATGTGTGTTTTTATATATCTTTTATGTGTGTTGGGGGGAAGGCTGGGGTTGAAAATGGTTATAGGTAGGAGATTTGTCGAATATTCTGTAGAAAAAAATGAACAGCTATCAGGGTTGCTGAGAAGGGTGAAGCTAACCTGAATAAAACCTCATGAACATTACAATACAATATATGATAGATAGATCTAGTTAGTAACACACGTCATGTTAGATAACTTCACTTTTCTGTCGAATGTGTAATTGACTGGGGCAAACTACCCGTCCACAATTATCATTTGGTATGTCACTATTTTATCAGTCTACTATTAGTCTTAGGTCTCGCTCAGTCACAAGAAATCTTGAAATTATAATCTGTTGAACAAACAGTGATTCTGAACAAGTGCTGGAGGGAGCGTTTTGCAATGGCCTGTCTCTTTGCGGGGTGTCGATTGAAAAGCTCCATTGACATCGCGATCGAGGTATTCTTATCGCTGTCACGTGCGGACTGGAACACTTGGTGGTTCGTAAACAACTCGAGGCGTACCTCAGCAGGTACAATGTAATCTACTGGTAGCCAGACGCCAGTCATCGCTTGTAAGAATACAAGTACAATTACCGTGTGTGTTGTTGTTGTACGATTATAGCATGTTCTCTTCCCTTTTTTCGATGAACACCTGCATCTGAATTTCGTCGCAGACAGCATAGTACAGAGAGCCTGTCTAATTTCTACACAAATTATTATTTGCTGTGAAATCAGAAAACATCAGTGGCATTTCTGAACTGGTGTGTTGTGTTCATCAGTACACAAAATTACAAGTGTTGGATGTAATACTCAAAGTTTAGCTTTATACTTAAGATTGCGTAACGGCTAGGAAACTTGCACATGTACATGTAATTTCAATGGTTCTACACCATGTGCAACTTAGGTTCATATCTCGGCCGTTTCGTAACAAGCTTACATGAAATTTGGAATATATATTCTTCATATATCTATGAAGATAACACGAATAAAAGATTGACGATTTCTGTCATTTAGTACATAAATAGAGTTGAATGGTGCTGGAACAAATGTAACTTACGTTGCGTACACGGAGCATTACATGGTGTAGTTTCTTAATTACAGCGAGTTCTTAATTACACATATGCGTGAGTAATAACCTACCTTTCAATTTCAAGTGTTCCATCGATATTCATGTCAAAGTGATGTGCAAATACGTATCTATTGCGATCCACTGAAAATGTCTTGTGCCGCTGGTCAGTGAAGCGCTAAGTACAGATCAGCGGATTATTCGTATGAGAAATACTCAGCTGTCGAGAACGTTGTACTCAGGAGTGAGATGTTGTTGTGATTTCGATTCTATACTACACTTATAAAATATCAGAGTCGCGGAATTCTTGATATAGATTGTGGTTGAGTTTACAATGCCAACGGATACAAACTTTATTAATGCGACTGATGATCAATTTCTTTTGCCCAGTGTATTTTCAATGCGGATGATATATAACATGCTATTTTGAACATCAAATCACCACCAAGTGTTATGGTAAACTCCAAAACAGGCAGTAGGTTATTGTTCTATGATGAATAATCTAACCATAGTCAAGAAATTGTACCCTCAAACGTTGCCTGTTTCTTATGTAAGTTACATTTAAAAGGCGGTATATAACGTTCAGGATCTGTATGATTATTGACTGGCTCTTCAATCTGGCAATTGGATAAGTCTTGTAGTTATGTTTAGAACTTACATGTACGCAACAATTTTCATCGAAATCCATTTCGGAACTGCAGAGTTATAGCCCAAAGAATTCGACTGTTAAGGCATGTATCCTGACTGATAAGCAACCTTAAATACATATTTTACTTCCAATATTAGATATACACCAAGGAAGCTGCACGAACAAGCCACTGGTAGAATGAACGTGTGAAGCGAAAGTAGCCTAATATGAAATCACTTGTTGGGAACGAGGTAAAATGATCAACTCGAGTGCTTTCGTGAGTGGTTTCAGATGAACTACTTGTACCCACAAATGTAATCTCTACCAGTCTACACCTTGCTAGGATGTAATGTTTTGTCAATTCGGTCACCATGATTGATCTTACACTTATAATTCGCTACACTGCGTTTTTAGGTTACTGGACTTTTGGTCGAATAACCTATTGGCATGGCGTTGCGTCCGGCGTCCGTCGTCCGTCCACAGTTTTATCTTTAAAGTTTACGTTCGAATCTTTCTGAAATTTTGCACAACAATAGCTAAAAACATTCCCAGGAAAGGTTCTTTTTCGTTTTTTGATTTCTCGCATTTTCCGCGATCGTCGAAAAATGCCCAATTTTAGACTTTGACGGCCATTCTCTCAAAAATTGTTCAGACAGTTTAGAGATTTTTGTTTCAAAAGATTCCCCTCATGTACCTCTGTGATGTGTATAAGTTTGGTTGCCCTTGAATCGCCGGTCTGCGTGTGGCGACCATTTTGAATTTTTGACGGGTCGACGAAAAAAAAAATTTTCTGCCCAAATCGCGTTACTATCCATTTTGGGCCATTTCTAGGCCAAATTTTTTTTTTTTTATTCTTTGGAAATTTTTTCCCCCCACTTCTTTCCTTTATAATGGGAGCTGCGAGAACTGTACTCATAGAACGCCTGAAAATAGAGCTTAGAAATTGACACTTTCAAATGGGGAGTCATGTATGGCGACTTGTGTGGTGACCTTGAATTTGACCTTCGATTACCTTGAAAGGTCAAAACCGCCATTTTTGGGTTTGAAAAATGCCCAGATTTGTCTCTATAGATGAAATGCTTGTAGATAGAGCTTATCTTTGCATTATGAACACATAGGAAGACCTATATGGCACAACTAATGATTTCAGATCTCAGATCTCAGATGACCTTGAGGGCCAAATGTCTGACTCGGAATGTGTAAATTGGACCGAACGGTCTATCACGCTTGCACCCAGATATCCTTTGTGTAATATGAACATATAGAAAATCAAATGCTGCATATTTACATGTATTGGATGACATTGATTGGTAAATCTTAAGGTCATATGTTCACACTGATTACCTTAATTGGTAAATTTCAAGGTCTGCTACCTGCCATTATCCAAACCAAAATTGTCTGGTAACTTATCTTAGCCTTAGGGCTAATTTTTTTTCTGAATGCACGTCGAAATGACTATTTGGCATCTAAAATTTGACATCTAAACGTACAATACGAAATAGAATTGTTTACTTATCATTTCATGTCCCGTCATTGTTGGCACGCTGGAAATTAAATTACATTTCCATAACTCTTGCCACATATGTCCAGCATCTCAATTTGCAGAACATAATGAATATATAGTGAGTTCTACCATTTCAATTATGGTGAACTGAAATAGTGAAATAAAGAGGACAGCAAAGAGAGTAGAAAAAAAAATACGAAAAGAGAACGTAGATCTACTGCCAAAAGCAGTTAATTTTCTTTGATTCGTGTATTTTACTTTTACAAAGATCAATTATTCTTACATTCACCTGAATCTTTAAGGTACCGCGGTCACTCTCACGGGGTGTTTTTTTTCTCTCATGTTGTGTGCGAGAGTAGGTGTGTGCGTGTCCATATAACAATAATTCTAATATAAAAACCCCTCTCTATATGATTTTTATGGGGTTTTTTTTCAGTTCAGGTTCGCGTTGAAGTGGGATTTCTTATCTACTCTTATTGCAGGATGTTTATATATATATATATATATATATATATATATATATATATATATATATATATATATATATATATATATATATATATATATATATATATATATGTGTGTGTGCGATACGTCTGTAGTAGTGTATAATTACCAGTCCCTGTCAGATCGTTTGCACTATACGAAATTGGCAATTGAATTCGGCGGTAGTTTTTAAACGAAAGTTCCCATTGGTTAAACAAGGTAAACATGGGTGTTGCTGTTGGTGATACTTTTCTGTGTGAATAATGACCCTGCACTTCATGGCTATTGGTGCTATATTCTTTGGTCTCAAGAGTCGACAGTCTCTTAAGAAATGAATGCTGCTAAGTTTATTTTATGGGAATATGCTCGTAAGTTCAACGATTTTCCTTGACATTGTGATCACCCTCCGGGCGTGAGAAGAAAAAGTATGCTTTCACGTGACACATACGTGTAAATGGGGTGCATTACTTTAATTAAAGAATAATAACAAAATCCACCTAGCAGTGGAAACGTAAAAATATTTATGCGAATTGAAGAATATGATCGCTGCCTTGAGAGTATTTCTGTTGGAAGTATCCGTCTTTGCTGTTGGGGACGAAGAACCGCTAACTATAAATAAACAACAGAACAATGTGTTTGGAACGTGCATTGTCAAAGTGTATATGGCGATAATTAACGGTGACTGCGAGTTATATTGACACAACATACACATTTTTCCATTATGAGGAAATAATTGTAAAGAAAGTGAATATCAAAACATATGCTGAGATACAAGATGGATTGGATGCATAAGATGATAAGTATAATTGGTATAGACCTCCTTACATATAGCTTATAAGGAACTTTCATATTGCATACTATACAATCATTTGAATCAATCACGATTACATATATTGATGAAACTTTACCCCTCAATAACTCACGCCCATACAAAGTACGGTTACGGAATTAGACCAGGGGTGTGTCGTACAGTGTAGTGCAGTGCTCATGAGGTGTGTGAGTGGGCGTGTTCCAGTTCAAGCCTTCTGGGGTCAACAATTAAAAATTTTACTAAAATCAGCAATGTACAGTACATTATGTGTTTGGTGTGAGAAGGTTTGATATTATGCTTGTACATGCTCTGAACTATCGCTACAAATTTACAAGTTAAGCTCTGCGTATTAATACGAAAGTTGTGCTGTTCTGACATAGATCATTTGGGCGTTGGTTTTACATCCTTGGTATCGTACATATTTTGTGTGTCTACGTGTATGTATCCTGTCAAGATACCTAGACACCCAGCAGAACTACGATACAATCCTGGGTATTGTGCAGGTACACCAGCTCAGTGTCACGGATCTCTCTGGCGTAGCCCGGTCACAGAACCACTTTGATCTGGGGTAACACGAGAAAAAAACGCCCCCGTTATCCAAACTCCGAAATAAATAATAGATCGTGCACTATTTTAAGACAGTCAAAGCCCTCTTATATGAACCCCGGTGATACCCTTTAACTCTACAAACAAAGCGTCCACCAACATAAGGACATGCATCAGTTGCCTGACAGGCAACGGTACATTGCTAATAACTGTAAGATGTGTACCTTTTCTTAGCTTCTCTGTTTCTGTGCCAGCCACGACCAAACGGAACATAAATCTGTCGGCCCTGACTGTTTCGAGTGTCAGTGGCACTCAATGCCAATCTATGACTGCTAATCTCCAATATAACTATATATTTTACTAATTACTGGCCTTGTTTATTACTGGTCACTCGTCGCAACCATTCGCGAGTATCATTTACACAAAAAAAATTCACCAACCCATCCCAAGCGATTTAGCGTTCCTTCGGCAAACAATGAAGACATGAACGTAATATTTTTTTAGATCGTTGATCTGTTGAAAGATCATAGTTTGAATTTTACACACTTTGTTTGCATTGAGTGTAGGTGCGTTTGGCTTCGCTTATTTGCACGTATGAGAAAAACACTTCCGTTATAAACCAGAACGATAGCCTATTTCAACGAATACGATTTCCTCGTGTTTAAAGTGCACAGTTTACATGCATATATGTACATTCATTGGTAGAAACAACACAATGATTTGTAACTTCACTTCTAGGATCCAACATACAGCGGAATCTGTCTGTATATTATATTAATATAATATAAAATAGACCGACTAAAATGTTTTATGAGATGTACGAAACTATATCGCCCGATATATATATTCAACATATATTATCAGCGAAGAAATGACCTGCATCATTAGCCAGGCAGTTAAATTTCGAAGTCAAAATCGACCAATCGTCCGGACGGACGTCCAACAGTATGGACATGTTCAGAATTTACAGACGTATCTCAGACACCTGTGTCCCAAATATTATTATTATTACCTGTGTCCAATATTATTATTATTATTATTATTATTATTATTATTCCGAAGAATATTCATGTTTAAACCGCGTTCATGATGTCATGACATAGTTGTTTTGTTTACATAACTACAAAGCGTATAAGCATGATTATATAATTACATGGTGCCGGCTGAGTTATATCCAATCTCTAGTCATCAATACTCCATGCCGCTGTATGCTCAGATACATATATGTGGCGCAGTATATGCTTCTTAGCATAACAAAGGAGTTATATAGCGGCCTAGACTGGGACCGGTTCCACTTGAGCTGAGCACGATGTCGCCTGTTGCATATTAATGACGCGACAGGCATTTTCTTGTAGCAGGCGAGTCCATTTTCCTCAAATAGGGAGACGAGTCTTGACGAACAAACATGGAAATTTGTCCATTTTCATCTCCAATCAAAAGATCAGAACAATTTTGCGAGCTTATAGCATTACAGTTAGGTACACAGTAGCTATGCATCTATTCAAATGAGAGAAGCCGAAGCAATTAGTGAGATAGGATCGGTTCCGCATGACTGATTGCCATATTTGGCAGTGCACAATACCGCCTCCCCTCTAAAGGCGCGTCTTGAACCGTTCCATTCAATGTTTAACATTCCGCCGAGGTTTTCTTGTGTATACACCTTACCTTTATGACACCTCCCGCCGGGCCTTAGAAAAGAACCCCTAAGCTTTACTTTTGTAGTACATGTATTGGAATGCAAATGAAAATTTTGGCCGCGGCGGAGGAGGGATTTGTTGTGTATGTAAAGGCGTGTAGTGCAGTGCGTGTTCACCTTTTGCAGGAGTCAGTCACGGGGAACGTCGCCTGCCTCTGAGAGCGCAGGCCCAGCAAGCGTGAAGGAAACCATCGAGGAGACAACCCCACCAACGACGACCGATCACATCCGAAAGAGAAAGGGGTTTTGGTCTTGGTTGGTTAGCCAAGTACAGTAAAGTAAGCCTCGTCACTCGGTGACAGCACATGGCTGTTGGTGACAGAAAAACAACACTGGGCATTCCCACGAGTTTGTTTTGAACTGGAGCAAGTGATCCGGAGAGTGATTTTACGTACCCAGATACTGAAGTGCATGGACACGTGAAGCGTTAAACAGATTTATCGATAATGAACTTTTGATCGGGAACCGTTACGAACGATCGACGACCGATATTTCCGATCAGTACTATTGGACTTTTGGAAGTTTACAAGCGCGTCTACTCAAGCTGAACAGCATGTCTCAGGCCACGGACGCGGGGAGTACGGCGGCTCTGGTGCCACAGGTACAGGTCGTGGTCACGTCCGGACATCCGGACGCCTCACAGATGCAGATCCCGGGGCTGCAGACTCTCGTGTCCCAGCCCCAAGCCACTACGCTCCACGTGCAGGTCCCGGGAGCCAACAATCAGCTGTTCCAACTGTCACCGGACCCTCAGGGACACAAGACCGGCAAAGGTACGTCACACATGATGCCAGAGTAGCGTTTTTTCACGTGTTTTGATTGTATGTTATTGAGTTTGATGTTCGCATTTGAGAGGTATTTTTTTTGGCATGCTGTCTTTCTGCTGTCTGAGCTATAATGACTCTAGTTTAAGAGAGTTAGCTACCGGTGCATTGAAGTCTCCGTCGATAGTACACGTTAATTTGACCACTGAGACAACCACTCATATTGAGAGTCTTTCATGTACATACTGTAGACGACGTGCTACACGTGTAATGTTTTAAGTTTCATGTTTTTTACATCATAAACGTTGCATGTTTTAGGCGATAAAGTATGGCAGTTTGGCTTACTTAATATGTTACAACTCGCAAAGGGATTACTTAGATGTAATATCTATAGAAAATGACGACCGATCTGAGCTTGACTTTCGTAAACAATGTTATTGTACTATGTGCTATTCTCCGCAATGTCTGATAATTCCAACCCTGACTGTTGCTGGCTCGATAAGACACGTTTTGGGGAAGTAGACACTGTAATTATTGCGAGGGCAGCAGCTGCTGTTGGACGCGTTATCCAAAAATTAGACCTCGTCCATCTTGTCGCTCTCTCAAAAACAAAGTTATTCATTCAAGTCGGTCTATTTATAAACACAACTTTCTTTTCATGGAGAACTTCGACCATATGTGGTAAAAGTTATCTAAGTTGTTGAGGGTAATGCTTGCATGTTTTGAAATTTCAACATGTGTCGTCCTGTCTATAGTCCACATCGTGTTTAGACAATGCAAACATCGTTCACTATATTGAAGGATGTGCTCCATATAGTATGTAAACTGTACGCTACACAGGGATAAATCTGTGGGCCACATCATAAATTTATACGACGATATCAAATTTATATTCGAGTTACACCAACTATGTCCCTTGCTAAGAGGCATAACTGTATGAACTATGCAAAAGAAGGATTTGAATTAAGTTATAACAGCTTCTCGTGCGAAGTGTATATATCCTAATTCACAAGACAGAATCGCAAATTGATGACTTTTACTACATGACCGAAAGCATGTCATAATTCATTGGCAGCTATATATTGGTGCATACTATTGAAAGCTATACATTTATATGCATGGTAATATTATTTGACATCAGCAAATACTCGACAACCCTTTTCTACAACATTTACAAGATGGTTACATTTCCGTCAAGTACTAGTTCATATCGATATTGGTCACAGAGTCACGAACAGCCCGACCTCAAAGTACCACAACCATTCAGTGTAGCTCGGAAGAGCGCCCACTGTCGCCTCATCCTGCCCCGGTGGCAGTGAATGAACAACCAATGTTTTGAAATGTGCCCAATGTTCCAGAACAGAGACCACACGGATAGTTCACGGAGTGTTTTAACGAGTGAGTCGTTACGTGCGATGTGAGTGCAACCTGCATGTTTTGAAGCGCAGTCAATGTTCCGGATCGCGTAGCACGTCATGTAGGTGACCCACAAATACCGATCCGTGACCACCATAACACGGGCCATCACTAGACAGTCAAGGCGTGTAACGGCACGTACAGCGGCCAACGGGGCCGACCTATGCAAACACGGGAGGACAGTCCCGTCTTTACACGACGGCTACACGGGGACTTGAAGGAAAAGACAACATTTTCTGGTAGATGGCATGGCTGAGGGCGGTCAAGTACATATATAAACAGAGACACAGAACGAACAACGTGAAGACTTGGCGGTGCTGTCTTCTTTCTCTCGTGTTTGGTGATCGGAGCTGAGTCAATATGTGCAACGAATCCTTCACAGAAATAGGCTCTCTCTCTCTCGCAGTTACATGTACGCATCAAATTTCGTGATTTAATATTTGGTTTGTGTTTGGTTGATATGTGAAGAGTTTCTGTCATGTGAGGATCTCAAAGTTGGTACCCGAAGTGGAGACGCACACTTGAATCTTGTGACGTGAGGTGAAATTGTGATTTTGTAGTCGATATTATGTAGTTCAAAAGCTCTCCAGAAATGCTTTGAGTGATGTATATATCGGAACAACTATGTATGGTGATAGATGCTATCTGTCACGATTTGCCTCGAGGCTATCCTGTTCATTTACGTCGGCATTGAAAATGACGATAAAAGATAAACAAAAGTATTTGTTGAAGCTGATTTCCACTGATATGTTATTAAATTATGCCAGCGTTCTAAATGATATTCAAGGTGCTTTTGGTTTCCATAGAAGTTTTTCATTTCAATGGTCCCCACTCCTAAGGCGCAGTAGTCACTTTGATAATTTATCCTGAAGTCACCCAAGTGTAATGACGAATAACATTATGCCAATGTAGAAATTTATCACGTACATATATGTACTCTCATGACCTCACTTGTTGGTATCTCGGATGTAGCATTATGTCTGAGCATTAAAAATTCATAGATTCTCAGCGCGGATAATAGATCTGAACATACACATATATTGTCCTATACATGTATGGTCCCACATAGCCTCAATCCAACGTGTATATCGTGGAGCTTGTAAAGCGAAATACAAAATTATTCTAAATTCGATTACTATGATCATCACAAATTGTTTGATCGAAAGCCAACTACCTTACACTATAGCAAATTCCCATGACCCAGATATATACCTGGAATTGTAGTATTGACAGTATTGACAGTCAGTTCATAGGACAGCGGACACAGTGTGTGCTCGTTAAAATTACAATGTTTCATTAGGGTGACACCAGGAATTTTTGCTTAATTGGTTCCCCATTGTCACAAGATGCCTCGTTGGCACGATAACTCGACCAAGCTGAAACATTATCCCTGCCATGCACAGACTCAATAGCTCGCGGAATGCTCTATACGCCACGCAGTCAACTATAGACATACAACAACAATATTATCATAGGTAGATGATTGGTTTCATTGAAAAGCATTTTCACTGAAAGCTTGGCAAGGTAATTACCAATTTTAGTATTATTTCTACACAGAACAATACATTTGGGCTTTCTGTATGGAAAATATCAACACGGTACATTTATAAATGATATACTGCAAAGATGTCAACGATGTCATATTCATGGCTATAAATTGAGTTGTCATGCACATTTCTTATACCAAATCGCCCTGCGTTCAACTGACAATGAATAGATTGTAATTCCCGGAAGATGGTGATTTGCTGTGTGTTTCTTGAAAACCAAAATACATGACCACTAAGACGAGAATAAATACGGATATTTGATGTTCAGGTCACGCAGGTATAAAGAAACTGTTGTTTGCTTGAATGATCTCATGCACCTGAATTCTGTTTGTTTTGCCTATTTTTGCTCGCCAGGCAAAGACAAATATTCAGACTCTTTTTTATGATTGAGAATATCGTTAAAATCCTCGACATGGAAGTGATCGCATATTGAGTGTGACCGTCGTGATTTATAATCAGCTGAAAATTCTTGTGATGTGTCATCATTATGCACTATTACATGATCACAAGTGTAAGCTGAACCTTACATCTATAGAAAATCGGCCTTCTTCAGCCTTCCAAACGAGAAGAGCCTATTCTAAGCGGAGATGGGATGTCACTTGTTTGATTACTTCCCCTGGGAACTGAAGTCGTTCAGTTGGTTTCTCCCACGCGGTGATGCACACCCGGGGGTAGGAGTGGGGGTGGTGAGTGTGTGACAAGTGGGCGAGAACATTTCCCTCGGACCGTGCCCTAATGTACCCCTGCCCTGTGGACAGTCATTACCCGGGCCCGCGGTGACAGGTGACGGAATGTCCATTGCCACTTGTTGCTCGATCGTTGTCACGTCATGTTCAAGGTCTGTGTGTATAATACCACAAGCCGAAATGACACGATCTTGTGTGACAACCTCTGAGCGTCATCCATCTCTGTTGAATATAGCACGCAATTCTCAACTTTATTCTGTAAAAAGTGTGGCAATGCAATGACTGGCTTTCTTTGGCAACCTAACAATTTCTTTTATCTGGCGTCCCAGCCAATGTAATGTATATCATTATTGGACTTGTCCTGAGTTAGCTCTTAGACCCTTTTCAACTATGTCTTTTATTTCTTTAAGAAATTCATTAGATTTACATTCCCATTCTAAGCATTTGGACATATTGAAAGTTCCATTCAAAATATCTTGGGGCTAAAAAGATATTAAATGGGTAACTGGGTCCGTCTCTGCAAATATCGTTGTTGGTTGAACATAACGGGGTACGTCTATCTACTATTACCTGCTCAGTGGGTTCCATTCTAGGGCTGCTACTGAATGCGCCCGGGGCATGATATAAACACCACAAGTGAAGAGAAAAGCAAAAGAAAAAAAAATACGTAGGGAGGGGGCACAGAGACCGCAAGAAGTAACTACATTGAGACCTAAAAATTGCGGTCTTTAAACCTGTGGCAGAAACCCATCAAAACATGCCTGGCAGGAGATTTAAACTGCGGGACAATGACTGGGTTTTTCGTCGTAAATTATTAGCCTCGGTGCTTGGGGTGCCAGCCAAACACCAGGGTGTGTCAAAGGCTTTCTGTAGATAGTCACAGGGAAGACCCTTGTGTGCAATAAAATAACCCAGGTCCCCCATTCTTTTGCGTGCAGCCAGCTCTGAGAAATATTCCTGTATGCATGATAAGCCGTCATTAAAAATCCATTCATGTGTGAATACTCCTTTTAGTCTGTTGTTCTGCTTCGCCTGAATAGCGAAGAAAATGAATAACCTCGCAAATTACACTGGAGGGTGAACCGGGGTAAAGAGCAAAGGTTCCCAGGCCTCAATTTGTATGTATCAGTTCAATCTTCTAGGTAACTACGTACATTGTGTATGTGCACGTACTTGGTTTCTTTGAGGTTTATGCACTATCTAATTTGGCATCGCAGACATGAATCATCGAGGATGTGTAGCGCATTCCACGTACTGTTTTCACCCCTTTTGGTCAGTCATATCTCACACACATCATTATTCTGCCATTACGGGAAGATAATAGGAAGTGCACAAGACATTTTCTGTGCACGTACATTTTGTCTTACGCAACTGTTTCAGATGCCCAAAATTGGAGACTTCACCTTTTCATGTCTCAGATTCTAAAAGGCGACCTAATTGGCCGTCTTCCTGTGTGAATGCCACGCCAAGAACAAGTCTTCTAACCTTCTTGTTTTGTCATGTCGAAAACACCGTTGTCCTTTGAACCTTTGTGATCGGCTTCCCAACTCTTAATGTATCTATAGGCACTCTGTCATATACCTTTATATACCTCCGCTCTAGACGCTTTTTTGCCCATAATTCGGTAATCAATAATTACATTAAATACCCGTTTTCAACGGTATCCAATAACATGCATACATGTTTGTATATATATATTAGTTTATATGGATCGATCTCTTGCTAATACGTTATGAATCACAGTGCGAGTCATTTTCTTTTATGCGTTTAACGACTTTCCATGCACGTAGCCGGGTCATTATTCTCTTCGATGGGTAGTCGAAGTGCTTGTTTTATGATTTTCATGTGAACATATTACGCTTTGATCTTTATTACGCATGATCGGGAAGAAGCCATCATATGTATCACCGTCACATAAATAACTATAAATAACTAATTTATAGGTCGTCTTACTACGTGATATTTACACAACCTTAGAGATTGCACTGTACGCTACTGGTTTGCTCTGGATGACTCCAGTATATCAGACAAACCGCTAAATACTTGGGATGTGGTCGAGGTATTCAGGCAGGTGTCCGATCGTGAAAGTTTAGGATGACTATTGACTAGCAGTAATACCAGGGGTGTGTCGAAAACACACTGTGACATCTTTGTAATATAGCCGATGAAACGAGTATTCCAGGAATGATTCACCAATGTGGCTCCTTATCTGAATGGCTGTAACTGCGTACATATTCTTGCCATAATCCATAACCACACGTTCGTTGTCTCAGAACTATCAATTCTGATACGCCACTGTGCTAGTATATAATCCTTTGATCACTTGATTTCTTCATTTTACTGGCATTTCGTCACCCCAAAGCTTGGAATGTTTTTGAGGTACTCTCTCGGATTGTTGAATGTACGTTGTGACACGCTGTCTCAATGGGTAAGTACTGACTTGTTCTACCGTTAAAGTCGCCACGGATGAGCATGGTTTGTGGACAGAGTTCTCCATGGATGCTCCCGTTAAGTATCGGTCTCGGTCTGACGTGCTCTGGCAATCAAGCATGGATACTCTGCTCCAGTGACCCAATACTCTGAATACATGTACATCATTGCTGACAGCTAAATTCAAATATACATAGCCTACCTTTTGGGGTCAAATTTACACAACATGTTTGTTCGTGCGTATGGCAGCTAGTATAGTGACCTGGGTAGGTTATATTGAATGTGTTGTAGGTTAGGGCTATTCTCAGGGTAAGAAATATTCTGTGTGACGAAATCAGCTTTACCAAACACTTGTATTGAATATATGGTGAACAGTTCCAAAAGCCTTATATGTAAAATATTCAGGCACTCCAACTTTTTTCGATGGTTTTTGCTGTTTATTACAGTATCTTCCCAGATAGATAATATAAATCGGTGTATTTTATCTGCCATTAAATTCTACGTGTTTTCCGAAAAAGGTCTTGATGGATGTGTCATAAGATTTTTTTCTCGAAGCATGCAATTAATCTTCATATTTTATCGTATTTTTTCTCTCCACCCCTTCCTCCAAAAACACCTATTGTGAATAGTGAATGAATTGCCGACCGATGAAATGTGTGACCCATAGAAAAGAAAAGTGGTACATTTCAAAGATGTTTGGTGATGGTAGGATCATACAATATAGTCTTTTCCAAACTCAACCTGTCCTGTAAAATAAATGGGTTCTTTTCACTCGATTCACCAACACAAAAGACGAAGATGTCCTCAAAAATACAACGGTTTATATATACTGTACAAGCCTTTCTATTCTGCTTTTCATCTCCAAGGGAGGTATTTTATCAGGAAATCCCCGGGCTACGGTATTGCTATTTTCCTGAATCTGTATTTGCATATAGTTTTTCGCGATGTATTAGAAATACTGGCAAAAATAAATAGTATAAAACACTTTCCAAATCAGCAGTATATATACGAGAACGTATATATTATTTATCTATCATATTCGCCAACGAACATGCCGTTTGTATTCAGAATCATTTATATGATATGGAAGAAATTTCAATAAAACTGCACGCCAAGTCGATAAGTCATACCTCGGTTGAAGCAAATTAAGCTCTCAGGTGATACACTTCTGACACCTGACCTACTATTGCTTTTTTGAAAAATGAGCTGACCTTTTTTGTTTGTCTTGACTGTGATGGAGCGACTAGTTCTGATCTCTGTTCTGCTGTTAGGCTATGTAAGTTTCATGCAGTGCCCAGATCCTGTTGTAACTTCATGATATGTTGTAAATTTCTACACATCCTCTTTACTTTTCTCCCGTGGTCTTCTTCCGTGTACAATGTAGGACTTCGTTTTAGCAGAAACCCACAAGAGAGATAATGGGTTTCTGGTTTTAGTATATTCCTATTTACTATGCATGTCACTTTTCGATAAGTTGATCTATTTAGACAGCAAACTTAGCAGACTGGATTTCAAATATATGAGATGTTTTCCACCGGAGTTGAACGATTCTTCAGGGTGGTCAACAACAAATTAAAAATGTTAAATTGTTTGTCTCTATTGACTGATTTAATTATTGTTATTTTATGTGGTAAACAAACGTAGCTTCATCTTCTAACGAAACACATCCAGGACTTTATTACAGAGCCACGATTTGTTTCACCATTTTGTGCAATAGTCGCTAGTATTTATCAATACAAATATTAATATTATTGGCAATAATACTTGTCCAGCACATATACCTAACTGCAGTCGCCAGCCTTACATTATCATCAATCAAAGACAAATTGGGTGGATGTATGACGATTCGCCAGGTGGCAACACTATCAGAACTTCCAACGTCAGCTGGCGCCATCTATCGAATGCTTAGTTGTAAACTGGGTATCTTGCCAAGAGGTTGGCGGGTGGGAAGGGGGGGGGGGGGGGTTGAGGCGAGAAAGAGCGTAGATTCATGTGCTATTGATGTTCGAATGAGTATTACGAGTATTCGAAGTTCTGATGAATTCTTCATTATACATTTGCGTGCATAAATTCTGGCCAGTTGTGTGATTCTGATTCCGTTCTTAGGTATATGATGGTTTTGGAAATTTTGGGGGATAGGCCTGGTGACAGAACGGGCCACTTCATATCATATGAAAACAAACAATGAGTGGTATTCAGGTACAGTGTATAATACTTGTCTGATTGAAATGGGTGTTTGTGTCAAACCAGTTATATATAGTTTCTAGTATATATTTTTAGCATAAAACTGGCTGCAGTTTACGAATACTATAGTACAGTTCCCAACGGGAAGCTCATGGTTCACAGACCCCCTGAATGATTTGACTTCCTGTGACTGTGTTTTTGACTGACTGGGTAAGATGAGTAGGGATGCGTCAAAGATGACAAGCGGGTTGTGGGGAGAGCCGCCGCTACGTTTGCCCCCATCACCCCTGTCCCTACACCGTCCCCGACCCCGGCCGATACAGTCACCCGGCCTCCTCATGGCTGATAGACCAATCTGTCCGGGAAGACTCGTCCGTCGCTCGGTTCCCTTGCCTGATTTCCCTCGTATATCCCTGTCCGGGGACTCCCCAAAAGACACTTTCACCTTGCCCGTCACCCTTCCCTCTAAGAACCAAAAGGCCGAGCCCGACGCTTCACTAAATAAAATAGATGGGGTCTACCTCTGGGCCCCCGGACCTTGTTCCCGGCGCCTCTCCTCCCTGGGATCTCGCTAAACCAAACGGCGAGCCGTGTAATTTTGCGGACCAGTGAACTGTTCGCAAAGTTTATCAAGTCGAATCCGCGTGAAATATGAGGTGGTCAGGCTTTATTGGAATGACAGGCGGGCCGTCGACCATTACTTATGACCTGTCCGGGGCGGGTGATGGCCCTTCGTTCCTAGAACTGATGGCAGACCAGTAACTATCCAACTCCCAGATGTTCCACGATGAACCCAAATCTGCATCCCTTTTGTACAGAAGTGCACACAAATACGGAACATTAAAACATTGACCTGTCAGAAAGCAACGATTCTTACTCTCACAAATCGTCCTTTCAAATTACATCATATATCACCGAAATTATACCAATTTCTCGTGTAATCAAGATGTAGTGCATTTTTTATATCCCTACCCTACTCCTTGATAAAAACTATCCCCACCTGCATATATGCTTTGTACACTTGCATATAATTACTGGATGCAAAATTCGTGAGAGATATTTTCGGCGTTATTCCCATGTCCAGCAACAATGCGAGCATCCTCGAGTGTTTAGACCTTTCTCTCTGAGGTACCCCGGTAATTTACTTCACCGTGTATATCACCTGTGCAACATAACACGCATGACTTGTACCCTTCGAATGAGTATAGCAGCACTCCCATTATCACGTTTATAGCATATAATCTTTGACATGTTGGTCTTCGTAGGTGACGAATTATTGCATTAGCCTGTGTACTTCGTTTGGTTTTCGATCATATCGCGAGTAAACTATTGCTTTAATGTTCAATTTGGTACTAGAACAAAATGCGATGGCTTTGTGATTTTCCGCAGATTGTCACGCGTGTAAAACATGGGATGTGGAATAGTGAATTTCCGGAATGGAACTTATTTCATGCTCTGATCCTCAGCAATGACAGAAGAGGACATGGTCCATTCTGAAAAAAAAACACACTTCCTTTGCTTTTTCATATTCATATCTTTAGTTTTAATGATGTTTTAACATATTTTAGATATTCTGCAATAAATGAAATAAGATGCTTACACACAACCATGTCCGCATGCAGATTGACCTTTGCTATGGTCACAGTGAGGAGTCCGTGATCTTGTACGGTATCAATCAGTGGTCTGTCTCCCAGCGGTCACATCACTGGTCAGTAACCAAAGATACTACACAGGCAGCTAGTTTACCATAACAGATGTTGTATGCAACATTTGTATAACACGTGTGAGCTATAGTCAAAGTCATGTGAGATTTAATATCATTTTCGTCTGGATATATATGGGAGGCTTCTCTTTGGGGATCAAACGTGTTCTTCTGTGCAAAGAACCAGAAAATACAATTCGGATGGCGAGCTTTGATTTTCGTGTCTTTGAACTTGAGTTGTTGCTCGTATGGCGGGTTTGTAATAAGTTTAAACGTCTCGCAGTGGCACCGAGGGATCTTACCAAAGGACCGAGCCAGCTGCATCTGGTCAAAACCTCGTTAAACCATTCCCGTGTCCAATGGGCCAAATTATCTCATGATTCTGGACGATCCTTACCGATTGAGACGTGTGCGAGTCTCGAGGAGGAAACCCGAGGCTACATCAAACCGTGGGTCTGGGGGAGCTGGGAGCCGTGATCTCTGCGGGACCCGGACAAGTACTGAGCGAGCACTTGTTACCTGGCACGCGGGCAGCCTAGCACGAGCTGTCACCCGACCGGTTTGTATCCGTCCCTCTGAAACAACTCCTCCTCAGATAAAACGGCCATGTCGCCGGCTGCGGCTATCAGTAAAACACGTGTGAAAATAGACGAAAACTGCCCTATTTACACGTGGAGATCTTTATGATCCAGGCATTCTGGATTTGTTTTACATTCCACGAGCGTTTGCTGTTTTTCTATAACTTCAACGTCACATCAAGAGTTGTTTGTTGAACGGTAGATTCTCGGTAAACGAGAGATAAATAATTCGACCTGGCGTGGTTTGAGTTACATCGCGATGTGATATGGTACCCTTCTCTAATTGATAAATAAATAACGATTCCAGTGTTGTAGTGTTTGGTCGGTTGCGGTTATTTAGCTCCTCTTTGAATTATCATTGGATACAAAACCAGAAACAGGCAACCAGACAAGTGTTCTATTTTGTAAATATTATGGTGGTCAAGCGCGGTGACTTCTGACAACCACAAACTGTATCTCTAAATATTATCTCGGGAAAATGATTTTCTCTATTATGTTCGGATCATACATTATGGTGAATCTAAAAAGGCCAACTCGACATTCTCATATTGTGACCTTCTCTGTGGATGTCATATCGTTTGAGACGATCGAGGTGTAGATGATGAATACCGTGTCACCGTAATTAGCTCGTTTTCCGTCACGGACCGTTCCCGTGGTGTGTGTGTCCTTACCCGAGCCCAAACTCGGCTGGATCCGCCCCTTGCCCCCTCGGAGAGCGCTCGCCGCTTCCTTCGTCCCACGGGCTAATTAAATCCCCCGTGATTAAATCACTCGCCCAAGACAGACGTTTATTTTCTGCTTGACGTCAGGTGTGAGAGATTGGAGATCATGTCCCCGCCCCGTGCCACAGTGAGTATTGCCACGCAAGCCAGGCCATCGTAACAATGCCCCTGATTGAAATATACCCACCTATACAGCGGGAAATCACCTGCCCTTCCATGCCGTTAATTCGTAACTTCGTACATGTAGAGTCAGAGATGAAAAAGAAAAATCACGAGAAAGTTATTGAATATGCTGATCGATCGTTCATTTTCAACAGCACGTGCATATACAATGCCATTGGAGGAAATGTAGGCCTATGTGTCATTTGTTTTTTGTTTTTTGTTTTTTTTTTGGGGGGGGGGGGGGGTAGCTCTACTCATTGGGTATCATACAAAACTTGATATAACTTGTTATGAGAATGCGTCATATGAAATTATGCCCCTTCCTTCTCTCTTTGATTTAAGGAATGAAAGAGACCAATTATGTATATTGTTTATGGTAATTTAACTGAATTCTATAATTATGCGCATAATGTATGAATATAGTTTTGTGGATATATGCACCGAAATTAAGAATTCATGAGAATTTACGTCCACTTTAATACCGCTGGATACCAAAATTTTAATTGGCGTTAAACTAAAAAATATAGCAAAGATTCTGACTTGCCATTGTTGTACATGTATCATAAAAATGCTTAAATGACAGCGTGTAGCGTGACTTTGATCTCCGATTCCTGTTTGCTGTGTTGATGGTTTTACAAAGGCAGCGCCTCTCCAGGAAGCACTATCTGTATGCATGCTTTGGGAACGACTCCAACCCACGGAGGTGTAACTTTTCATCATTTACATCTAATTATACAACGAACATTCACACAGCGCCGAAGTTACGGCGAGATACATCATGGAGACGGAACTGCAGCCTTCAAACTGTGTATGTCTGCGTGAGTTTCCTCGTTTATAGGGGGAAATGTTATCAATTTTGTCCTAGCTGTTCAGGTGCAGTTGGTACACCTTTTTGTTGCAATTGTCGGTTGCTGATTCATGCCATTTACACGTAGATCTCGTGACTGAATACCCAATGAGGCACAGCGATCAACTTGAGTCGTGTCAGGGGCCACTGTTACCAGTTCGATACGGGATCGAAGGTGTTAATTCATTTGATTGGGAGTGATTCATGCTTGATGTAGGTGTCGGTGATCAAGCCATGTTTTCTTTGAACCTGGGTGAGCAACACTACATCACGGTCAAAATCCACGAAAATCTACACCACGAGTCAGACGAGTGTAATTTATTGTAATAGAGGAATGTAGTGGGCAAGTTTTCAACATGAATCACATAGTTCTAGACAACAAACTCAACTAAAATTGTGTTATCAATACATCAGTAGGCCCCTAAATTTGTAACTTGAATTATGTGCAAAATGTATACAAATAGCAATAAGCATACGGTTGCTCAATACCACATACATAAACTTCGAACAGTACTATCTCAAAGGCCTACATCTGAGTATGTTTTAATTTTACAGTTTTACAGACTCGTGATTTGGTTGTTTCAGTATATAGCGTCACTCGCAATATCGTGCTTAATTCAGCGAAATGAAGATAGTGAGGTACGAGAATGTAACGAGTGCTACATTTTGGAATTCAGCACAATCCAATGGCTTCACTGCTTTCTTTCCGACGGCCCACGGCTGGGTGAATCATGGTAGTTGCAGTCCTTGTTGCCAGGTTCTTTCTGACTATTGCCCGCCCAGTGCGGGATCCAGTGGTACCAGGACCTCCCCCTGCCTTTCCCCTCCCGCCGCCAGGCTCCCAAGCGCTAAGCGAGCTTGTAATGTACCGGGAGGGGGCCGCCTCTAGGATCGGCTGCTGAGGCTGGTGGAGGGAGACCAGGCGAGGCCACCAAAGAAAACTGTCACCTGTTACGGGGCCCACAACAGGTCGAGGGAGCAGACCGCGCTAAGTGCACGAGCCTGCCCGCCGGAACACTGGACTGGACGTCTATAAGCCCGGGACTCGGAGGGCGCCGGCCACCGACCATTCGGGACTGATCGGGCAATCACAAGTGTGTGTCAGCCAATCATCGGTCTGCACGCCTCCACACCCACAGAACTATATGGCCAACGTTATCAATGAATTTAATTAGTGGGACCCTGTTGATTTTTTATTCTTCCAATAATGGTCCCGTCTGTTTTTTGATGCTGTTCACGTTGACGAGCCATAAATTGACGGCTGTATTTGTTGGGCTGCACATGCAGGCCCTGTGAAGGGTGACAGAGTTGTTGTAGTTGCCTGGTTGGCTCCGGAGCGACTCGTGAGCTGACGTCGGCTCTGGGATCCCCCCTCCGCCTGACTCCCTCCCTCCCGTCCCGTCCCGCGGCCTGCCGGGATATAAGTTTATGGCAAAGTTCGTGCCGCTAGCGGAGCGTTCTCTTAAGGAGGAGCACAAGAAGTCGACGATTCATAATCTCGGTGACTTTACGCGTGTCTTTTCACGTCTGCCGAGCGTGAACCGCGTCCATGAATGAACAGCTACAAGTCTGTGACAGTCGCTGATCTATCGACGACCTTCTGGCCTAGCCACAGTACACTCACTCCGCTTTTCAATACACCTCGAATTTTTGAAACGAAAAAAAAATCAGTTTGAAATAGAAACTGATTATTTTAATCTTGTCCGAAACTTTAATTGATCGGCAAGCAAAGCGACTTGGAGAACAATGACCATTTCCTAGGATCAGTATTGGTCTCTTCGATGAATTGAGTTCTGTCTCAAGCTTGAATGGAACCAGCACTTATTGGCAGTGAAGTGTGAAGCATAGAAATTGGACAACAAAGCAAGCAAAGACAGTCAAAGGGCACACATATTTATTATGAGTCGACCCTTTGCTCGCGTTCACCTTGTTGGCTGTCGACATATGGAGAGACAAAGTTGTCAGAGCGGACACCACTGGTCTGGAACGGTGCACCAGGACGTTTGACAACGGATCACGGCGACAGAGACCATCTGGACCAGGGATATCAACATAGGACATAATTGATTACAAGTGGCCACTGTTGATAAGGTGGACTCAGTCACGTGTTGTATTTGGATAACTCTATTTTAGACATTTCCGGGATTCATCAATGTTATTATCACCGAGTATATTGACAATATAATGAAATATCGACTAGATAGAAACTGAAAGTTGATTTTGGCGAGGATACATTGAGGATTTCAATCGTTGTCAAACTTCAAACCATGGACATGATGTATATTACCGACCCTTACTCTGCTTACCCCGGGGCCCAGTATGGACCTCACCCTCACGGTCACCACGGCGACTTCGGTCCGAACCCGTGTAAGTTCGAGTACTCGCCGAAGCCCGGATCGGACTATCCTCACCACCCCCGGGCCTGTGCCTACGAGGGCGCCATGGGCCCGGGTTACCACATGGGACCGTCCCCCTACGGCTGTGGATATGACGACCTATCCGCCATCGCCAGAATGACACCCTACGGAGTCGCATGTAAGGCCAAAAATGGACGAGCCAAAGGTATTTTTGCATCTTCAAGTGGTATTTGAAAGCTACATATCTCTCTTTTTTTTTTCCAAAGTAACCCTCTGTTTATTCACTACATGGTCAAGTGTATCTGATAGACCCACTATTTTTCATTTTCGATTTATGTTCTACCTGAAGGTGCACCGGCCTATATATAGGCTGTAATTATTTTTCATAGCTGAAATATGTTACATTGTGATACCCATAAACTTGATCTTATCTGTTGCGGTGAAAAGCCTTCATACATAAATTGATGCAAACTTTATCACGTGCGCAAGTATTTTCCTTTTTTTTTTAACTATAAAAAATGAATTTATGCATTTACTTTAAAAGATGCATTTAATAATAATAATAATAATAATAATAATAATAATAATAATAATAATAATAATAATAATGATAATAAAGACATCATGCACATACTAAATAAAGAGTTTGCAACACGTGCAAAGATTAACAGCAGGTGCCCGTTTAAGGCGTGATGCCCTATTCCCATGTGTCCGATACTTCAAAGGTTCAGCCACAAAGCAAGCGATCGGCATTTTGTGCTGGCAAGTCGGCTGGGATTCGGACAATCAGGGGGCTATTGAGCCCGCGTTAGGATTTAATTACGCAGTACAAATAGTGTTAAACAGTGTAACAACTTTGTACTATCAGCTTTCAATGGGGGCACAGCACGAAGTCTGTGTGATGGAATCTACGATTTGGTTACATCATAGAGCAGCACCATGTATATGCTGAAATTTTAAATGTATACCACATACGCATAGTAAAATTTCAAATTTTACGAATTTGGGTAACATTGGATACAAAAGCCGACAGTAATATAAGGAAATCGGATCTCTGAGAGGAATTAATTATGAGTTTTCAGTGCTGATCTAGAGAAAGGGTTTCCCAATCAGTAATTACTTCCTTGACAGGTCTTCAGGAACCCAGGATGTCTGTCATTTGTAACCTCTTATTTATTATTTGTTTCATTCAGATTCAGAAATGTGTGGGACAAAGTTCAAACTTGTTCACGACCCCGCTAAAAACACAGTTATGTTTTGTCCTGTTTTGTTTTGTTACAAGTGTACTGACAACGTAATAAGCGCCGTCTAATCTACGCAGATGTCTTTAGTTGTATCATCTGCTGACTCTTTCAACTCCCCGAAAGTTTTGGTTAGCGTAACTTTTGACTTGTGTTGTATTTACTTTCTAAACCGCTGACATGTGTCTGCCATCCTGGGTTTGGTTCTGTGGTTGTGTTCCACTGTGGAACTATTGCTAATGTGGACCAAGTGGTTCCAATTTGAACATAAAACAAGTATGCATGGGAATTTTTCAACACCAATCCCTGCTTTACAAACTTGTGAAATATACGTGAAATTGGCGGAAAGGTTTGTGAGCACACGGTAGTTGTTGTAGCGGTGTTAGAGGGAGGGGATATCGAGTTACCACCGCATGTCGACAAATATTCATATTCACCGCGGGATTATCCCACAACCATAACGAGGCAGCGTCTGTGTGTTATTTCTGGTCACACCGGGTGGTGGACCTTCATCAGAAGGGCCCAGACATAGGGGGCCATTCCTGACACACCTGCAATCCACCCCACACTTAACTTCCCACTGGGAGGAATAAGATGTGTCCAGTCCAGACTGTGGGGTCCCGTGCCCATCCATGTAACCGGACCCGTGTTAACTGCGGCTCTCGATGCCAGACGGTGATCCTTGGGACACGGGTGTTGAGGTTGTTCAGGCCGTGTTCGCTGTCTCCACGTGTGCTGACACGCTGCTTTAGGGTTTGCTCTCGGTGTCGGGTGCTCATTAGCACCCTTTGTCAGAAACCCGAGGAAAACATTGTTGGAACAGTTAGTTGAGACGCACTGGAAATCACCTCCACAAGTGACATAAATACACGCATGTATGTTTATGATGTGTCCCTGTTGTAATGTTTTCTGTGCTCGTATTTCTTTGTTTGTTGAGATAATTGGTTCATGTATGTGGAAAATGTTTTAACAACATACATTGCCTGTTTTGTACAAAGTCCGGGTAGCGCAGGATGTGTTTGTGGCCCTTCGCGTATGGGTTAAGAAAGAGTCATTGTGGTGTTTCATGCACTTGTAAATGACACGGATCTGAAAATGTCAATGCGAGTCCTACAATCTGTAAATAAGTTTTCCAGCATCTGTCTTCATTGGCAAGTCGCTTACAACACTGCTCCAGTTGAATCGATATTAGCATCGGAACGTGGCGCCGCTCAACGGCAACGATGGAAAACAATCATTTAAGTCTAATTTTGACACTGCACGCATGGGGAGTACACTTAATTTAGAACAGTAATGGCGTAATTTTCGTTATATTTTAAGTAATCAATATAGTTTCTTGATCAGTAGAGGTGTAACACGGATCCCTAGATGCCGTTTTCAACCATGTTAGCATCTGCTTTTCCAGAGGGCGTATCCATCGGCATGTGTTGGCATTTCTTCCTCCAAAGGGCTAATTGTATATGTTACGCTGTCTGATTTTCCCCGTTAATTCTAGTGATTAGCAAACACACGCACTTGTTGAGGAGGATATGTTCCTGTGTTCTTGTATTTGTTTGCATCTCTACAAATTAGGAATCGCTTCGTTCCTTGCACTAGTTCATTAGATCTGGATGACTACACAGCAGAAGTTGTGTATGTTGTCTGTAAACTGTCTTTTTCCCCATTTCTTTGACGTGGTCCATTCGTATAGATGTTTCAAAGTTACCAGAGCCCACGGGGATAAACATACGTCTGGGAGTATTCGTTTTCTACTTTGGCAACTAAAATCCAAGGATACCTCACCATTAAGGACTTTGTAATATTTAGGGCGACAGACCGTGACTTCGGGCCGCACATTTTCCCTGACATTGTGAAGGACTGTCGATTCGTAACGGTCTCGGAAGGAAAATTCCCCGGAGGAAAGGAACTCTCACTTCAGAGAAACACCTCAAAGGGGAAAATAATTTCACACAAACTGTCTTATGTATAGAATTAAATACTTTAAAGGTGAGAAAAATAATTATCACCTGACAATCGAACTGGAAAAGAAGTCTGCTTCATTTGTGGGTGTTGCTTGGTGTTTGGCCGTTGAGGGTTGAGTGTTTGCTTTGCTCTCGGTGTCCAGATGTTTACGGTTCCGAGGTGATGTCGAGTAAAACTTGTCCATTGTGTTCTCCGCTCGTGGTCGCTATCTCGAGATGTCCATTGTCTCATTCAAAGGTGGGACTTCATGTGGTTTCATTCTTCACTGTTGATTTAATAATTCTAAGTACAACATATTCCCGTTAAGTTGTAAGCAATGTATTCGAAACCACTCTTTTGATAATAGGTGTCCGTGTGGATAAATCTTGTGTAATTATCGGCAGGCTGGTGGTTTTATTCAGGCTCACCAGGCGCATCCGTCGCACGCGAGCTGGTCGTCGCAGACAATCTGTGCTACGTGTGCTCGTGTTTGTTTTGCTCAAGTAAAAACCTACCAATGGCGCTTAGTATATACACTTGTAATTTTAGTTCAATGATAATCGTCAACATCCCAATATGATACTTCAAGGATAGTATTAAAATGCAAGTGTCAATCTATTACCACCAATACAGCCAAACTTTGATGATTCCAATAACAAACGTAAAATACAACATTTTGCAATAGAAACAAAGCCCGACCTAACAGTTTATCAAACGACACACTGGCGTCATGAAAACAAATATACAACAAATATACAAATATACAGACAGGAACTGCAGTCTGTTGAAGTTCATTATGGATGTAGCTCCAAATAGATTTAGTCACTTTTGGTAAAGTATTTCAAAATATAATTCATGTTTCAATATTTGTCGAAAATATCCCAACCTCAAATGGGATTGTAGCTATGTTGTTGATATATTGTAAGTTGACTCATATCCGGTGCAGCGTGTAACAGACGTGTTCGAACAGTAAAACATATCCAACGGTCTTTATATAGTGTCTCATAAACTTGGACAAATGTCTCTTTCCGTTGCTTGGGAGACCTCGTTGTGAAGCCAATTAAAATTATCTCGCCCTAACACGCCGAGCTCCCGTGGACAGCGCCGCGGCGAGCAGTTCGGGTGTCCGCCCTTCACTCCGTGATCGCGCACGGCACAGCGGGGCCAAAGTGAGACATAAGACACACCCCAGGAAGCATCACTGCCCAACAAGATTACCGCTTGTGACCCGATCATTTCAGCAGCGATCACCTTAAGTAGATACTCAAACGCCACCGTGTAGACGTCTATCAGGAATTGCACCCATTTCTGGTTATTAACTTCGCACGCAAACCTTGATGTTTATGAGATATTGTTATGGAATTTCCGCTGCATTGTGTTTTTTTCTGAATTCAAATCGTTGCAACCCACCCCTGAAATATTGTACCTCGCCCCTACATTTGAATGTGTTTGTGTCTGTGCTTGGTAACTTTTATTGTTTCTTCTCAATAAATCAGCCCTTATGGACGCATCACATCGTACGGGAAGTCAGGAAATGGACTACTCGCCATGAATTTTAACACGTAATGGCATCAGAAAATACACGCCTTTCCCATTATATTTCACTCGTAACGAGTGCACGGACCGAGGACACCCTCTCCCTGGCTTGGCAGTGCTCGTGTCCCGTCTCGCTCGGGACAATGGATTATATCTGATCTCTTGTAGAACACGTCGCCTGTGTTATACCTATGCACCAGTCCTGGTTCCTTGTTTACCACTCTAAATCATTCAATAACCACTGAGTCTCCTATCTCAGTCGTCTATTGAGCGAATCAAGACGGAACTTTGACAACTGATTCTGCTCGCGACTTGAGCAACCGCTGGCTTTGTTTGCATTGAGTTTGTATAATATCACGAGTAAATACTCATAGGGAAACCCGCTATAAATAAACAAGCGATAAATTATTGATAGGCTTTGGAATTGCACGTTATGTTGCTGGCTTGACACATCTTGATAACGACAACAGGACAGGACCGAGGACTGTCGGTGAGGCGACAATAACTCATCCTCACACAAAAGCCGTCCTTTCCCGCGTAATAATGACTACGTCGTTCTGTAGAACACAGAGCGCATGTGTGTGTGACAAAACAGCATCGATACATTATTGAGGATGTGCTTTATTAATTATTAAATTCAATTTCCGAGATGACCGAAAACTGACAAATGTAGACAGTGATAATTCTCCGTCTGTATTCCAGAAGATAAAACGCAACATGTCGTAGTTTGGCATTGTAACAATGATGGCACGTAAAGATATGCAGACGCATGTCTTGTCATATGTCAAAATTCTGACAAGTTTGCTGGAAATGTTTTACAGAGTCATATATTTCAGCAATAAATCAATAATAGCTTGCTTCATTGTATTGTCAGCAAAAGCTTCGTTTATGAGTTTCTTGTACCGGTAGGTTTTGAAGCACCAGAAGTCGGTGAATTTGAATATCATGTCCTGTGACGCACACACACCCCGATCGGACACTTGCTGATTGCTGTCCGGACTGTGTCCCCGAGGCATGGTGACGCCTCCCCTGCCTCCCTGCCCCTACCCCTTGTCGCCTTGCTGGCGGTGTTCTCGGCCCACCACCGACTGACAGTTGACCCCTCGCGTCACGTAATGTCTCGGAACACGTGTGTCTTTTCCCCTACCAAAAAATGACTGGACTCGTGGATCATGCCATGTGGCCCATTCATAATTCATTGCTTATCTGTAGTAATAATTGTCTGCATTGTGCAATTACAGGCAATTTATCCCTTGATTTAGCCGGTGGGGGGGGGGGGGGGGGGGCATGCCAACATTACCTATATACAAATTTATATAATATATATGTATATTTTCACGAGGAGTGGATGTGACTTCATGTGATATGTCAAGCTGAAAGGTTTTAAAACGCTTGATTGTATTTAGTGCACATCCACCACCAGTAAATCAAACACGTGTCACTCTCACGTGGTAAGAATATAGTCTTTATGGTGATGTTTCAGAGTTTATATCCGTCATTATTCAAACATTCGCCTAACTTTTTTCCCTGAGTGAGTGTAAACCAGCGATTCAACTTTTGTGTTTTCTCGCTCTATTTCTTCCATACGGCAGGAGAAATTCAATGATTTTTGTATTTTACCACCAAAGACGCTGGTCTTTTCACATGCAGAATGAACATACATCTTGAGGAAAATATAAGGCACTTCCATTTTTCATTACAATGCACCAAACCGTAAGAAAAAACTATGTATATTTAGTCGCTATTGCTAATAGTAATTAAGTGAGGAGCAACACATACATCTAGTCTGTTCTACAATGTCATTCAAAACTGTAGTCGAGTGATGATGCTCTTGAGAAATGTTCGCCTAAAAATACACCAATGCACAAGCAGTCTCAATAATGTCAAGGAAACCTACACTGCTTTCGAATCGTAGAAAACAACGATGGGTATGTGATTAATTGCATTAATCTTGTCGGGTCATGAATGACGAGCGCCTATTGGATAAAATCTCCTTGTCACGTGACCCGTGAAAGAAACAATCACGACGAAGAACGCGCCGTTTCGGTGGACTATGGGAAGGACGTGAGCGAGGCTATTATACCTCGGGTGTCCCAGTATCTGCTCTCGTGGGGCAGACTGTCGTGTGGGCCTCTCTGGGACCTCCAGCCCTGTATGCGAGCAAACGATATATAGCTGCCTGGCCTCTTTGAACCAAAACATCGATAACCATGCACTCCACTCCCATAAAAAAATAACACCATGTTCATGCATGCTTTGTAGCAAGGTGTTCCTAGGCATATGCTTTGCTCAGCGATACCCAGCTTATTTATTCCCTCTGCTATCAGCTCTAGCACTTCCCACCCCATCGCTGTGACCGTGTGGGATATTTCGGTGCATGCCCTATCCACATAGTGCGGGGGGGGGGGGGGCTAATCCAGACCCCTGCAGTCGGCGTGCTCCGATCAATTAAAATCACCGGCGGGAACTGGACTCCAGAGATAACCAGGAGCTGCCCTCTTGCATATTGTGTCTTTCCAAGGCTGTCCCGCCGGCAGTTTTCAGACTTCTATCACCAACGACAGCGGGCCGGGACCTTGATACATGTATCACAGCAGCAACAACACAGTCATCCCCGAGTACATGCTAATGAGAACACAATCACCGTCTGCAATACGTCTTGACAGTACTCTAGCAGTGTTTCTCCGCTTTCTGGGATTTTTTGTCGAATATTTGTTTACCTTTTGAAATTGTGGCCCGCGTTGGTTGATCCGTCACGGTTTCGGTTGCTAGGCGGCCGGGTGGTGGGGGCTGGCCTCACGGACGTACGGACGGACGGACAGACGGGGTGATACCCCGGGAACCAGCCAAACGAGGGGGTGGCCCCCTGAAGGACGCTAACCAACCACAGGCGCATTAATAAGCAATACCTCCTCCCCTGCCTCTCGGGGTGAATGCCGTGGAGGGATGGATGCTAGGAGCGTATCGGTTTAATACGTGTGAAATCGAGCGAACCCGTGCAGATGAACGGCGACTCGCACCTCCATTACAGCTATAGCCGAGGGTTTGTTGACAACCGGGCGCACTCTCCGCGACACTGCACAACAATATGAAGATGTACCGCTATCTGATAGCGATATACTAGTCACGGGCTGGAGTACACACAACGACCTGCGGGGTCTTTAACCTAAATATACCGAGGCCGCTCGCTGCCTTTTCAATTTATTCATTGGACGCAGAAAAATTACGAAAGAAAATTACGGCATCAGGAGAGGCGAAAAATAAAAGGAATTTTCAGAACTCGGCAAGGATAAACATGGATTTGTTTTCGGATTTTTGATGACTCCTATCAAAATCTTGTGATTTTTCTGCCAGTGCAAAAATAGCTTTGATTTTTTAATTTATTTTTGTCTTGATGAAAAACGACTGTAATATGCAGACTTTGAACATGTACGGAGTAAACGGCAATGGCCAACCTATGGCCAGTATGGGGAATATGGATATACCTGGGTATGCTTGCAATACCTACAACTACAATCCAAGAAATGTTGTCGACTACTTTCATTCTTGTAAGAGTAAGTTGGTTTTGGTTCAGTCTTTGTGCAATATACTATTTTCATGTAAACGTTAGATATTTTAGATATTTTTTATGCGTAATATTTTTCTGTTTTTTTATGCTCCTAAAATAAGAAGTGACAAATGAAATATTATTATTTTTATATCTTCTATTCGACAAACGTAGAGTTCAATTCAGATAATAAAAGTATCCAAACTCTCAAAATATTGAAAAGACTCCTTGTAAATGTTACTGGTTATGTAGAGCTTGCACTCCTGTCCTGGAGATGCCGCTGTCCGGAAACATGGTCACCTCGGTGGCCATCACAACAGCGGCTAAATCGTGTTAGGAAATAGAGTTGTTTAAAGTGCGGCGAATTCCGCGGGAAAACATTGCTCCCAGCGCCGAGGTTGCGAGCACTCCGACCCTTTGTCTATTAACACACGGCGCTGATATTAGGCTTAATGCGAGCTTAATCAAACGCCCGTGTGTTTTCTCCATTTATTTGTTTGTCATCCTAACCTAATTACGAAGGACATTTCTGTCGCTGAAGTGGTCTTCTTGGTACTTGAGCGAAAATCGCACACTTCAGCGATGATTCGGTTACGTATTTGTTGAAAGAAAGTCGTCATAATTCGGTTAGATGGCTGGAGTGTTTGCCCAGCCTGGAGTTACTGGGCAATGGACAGAGCGTGCCCTGTAGGTTCGATCCCTTCATATAAAAGTGATTGGCTTTGTCAGTTTCCTTATCTGTAGTCGAAAATGCTATTCATCAGTTGGGGTTGACAATTTTCTAGAGATTGAACGGATATTTCCTGAAATATAACTAGCCAGGGATTGTGAAGTTCCAGGCTTTTGTTGTAAAGTTAAAAATAGGTTTATGCGTGCTTGATATAGGATACAATCATGGATATTCAGATGGGATTCCAGGAAGACACAATGTATCACATTGCTCAGATCCAAAGCACGTTGAGTATTCTTTCAAAGATCGGTAAGGCTGTTTTGTTTCTTTACACACATTGGCAATATTATGGTAGATACATGTATGTTGATCAAATGTGGACTTTTTCCTTGAAGAAAACGGTAGAAAATTCATGATTTTGCCACTGGTTAGCGACGAAAACATGCTACCGCATGCCGTGCAATATGACTGTTTACAAATGGTGGGATAGCGGACTAAATAGTTAATGTTCTTCAGCCTTTACGTGTCTGTCACATATTGGTATATTTCACGCTTCAAGAACATGTCACGAATGGCATACATGATGTATATGTCAACAGACAGACAGGGTGTTATTCTAGAAGATATGGGGAATTGAACGTACTTTATCCACGTATACCGAGGTAAATAATCCCTTACATATATAATGGCATATGCACGGTGCATGTGAGACGTGAAAGCCCAAAATTTGCCTCCACATAGACTCTTCATTCAGCTCGTACTTGAGAATTATTCTTGGTTAACATGAAACTCGTCCAAAGAATCAGACCATAAAATTAATACACATTTATCAGTTTTTCTGATCTATGCCATAGGGCAAGTGACTTGATTCAAAACAACAATAGCAATATTGAATAGACAAGTTATTGATAGATTTGATATTATAAATGACATTTCCAAGTTCCAAACTTTTTGTCGAACCCAGTACCGTACATATATTGTAAAGTCATATGAAAAAACATCTTAATAAATTTATCCAAGCGTTTTTTTTTCTATTTGTTCAACCTCTCGAATATGGTTCGTCGTGCCTTGGGTCATAACAAGAACGACTATATATTTATCCTTATTATAAAAATATAGACCGATAGATTTCTGTTGTGTTATTTTTTTTTCGATGCACACAAAATCAAAAACGTAAAACAAAAAGAAGGAAAGAGCTGGGATTGAGAACGACCTTGTGCCGACTGGCCACTGACTCGTGGTTCTCAGTGAGGCAGCCAACTGCTCCAGTACCCATGGTTACCTCCCCGTGATCAACCCCACTTCATGGCCGGTGGACCGTCCGCCACTCCGCCATTATCCCCGTCCCAGAGAGAGAAAACACATCGGACCGGCTCTCGTGCCGCCAGCTCTGTCCCCTTTATTCCGCACTCCTTCTCTCTCATTTATTTAATTTTTCAAGCATAGATGAGGTTAACTTGGATGTGTGCGTCTGAAGCGTTGGCTAGTTTTTTCTCGGCCTTGTACCCCTGATTGCACGGACAATGATTTTGTTCTGGTCTGTTGTTTCTTTCTTGTCTGCTCTCGTATAAAAGAGCCTTTAGGTTTTCGGCATCGAGCATTTGGTGGACGTTCGATGGACTATACACAACTAACATTTTCTATTGGTATACATTGTAATATCTGGTATATTGAAATTCTCATAAATATTAATGTATATTAATATATCTGTGGAATATCTACGACTGGATTCCATGTCGTTTGGATTACCCACCTGATGCATGAGAATTAGGATATTTCAATCTTGTTAATCTTTGCTGAGATTCCAAAGAGTCCACACCGGTTTATGTCATGATTGTGAGCTTTAGGATATTACACAGTCGAGGCCACGAGTCTGTGTTTGCCTACATTATCATTGAGCCCGTGTCAATATTTGTATGGGCTAGGAGTACCTGTCAAGTGTCGCCCATTGACGGAATCTAGTCATCTATAAACCAACGAGCAACAGTAACTATGGAAAGACTACCATGTCGTCAGCAGCCTGCTGGTGCTGTACATGCAGATATTGCTAGTTCGCCTGCAGAAAGGTTTGTAACTTGTTTAATTTCGAAACATGAAATCTTTGTTACCGGTTTTTGTCTGCAATGGACCATTCAATGAAATGCCAGGCTGTCAACACAAGGACGACAATGTCCATACTTGTTCTCAATAACAATATTTCAGAAATATTTGTTTTTGTAACTAAATTACGAATGTGTACAGTACCGTGAGTAACAAGTACAGATTTTTTCGTTTGAGTGTTTCTCGAGTGTTAGTCTTGGAAATCAAAAATATTTTACTGAACTGCTCGGGACCCATTGGGGCGTTATATTCTTACATCAAACAGAGTAACGGACACCCATGGGCATTAGACCCGTTCATTGTCAACTCAAGAACGGGGAGGGTCGCTCGAATCAAAAGCAAAGCAACGTCTTGGTTTGAAAACATTTTAAACACAAGCACTTTTTAATCCGTGATAAGTATTTTCATGATATGCTCGAAATGTAATTTCCGTTGCTAGTACTCTTTGAAGATATCAGTTCGATGCTTGTTCTGTGTCAGAAGAAAATTTATGCAAGACAACGTATGAAAATATAATAATTCAATCGACCAAGATTGCTACCGTTGTGCTGTCGGAAACGCAAGCACACCTGGCTCAGAATATCTGTGTTTTCATTGTAACTGTCCTATTATTTGGAGAGAAATAAAAGAAGATAAATGGAGGAAACTATCAGCGTGCTTTGTGTATGAATTGATACAGAAAATGTTGTTGGAACCAAGTACCTTGTGCGATAGCGCACCTGTTTCCGGGAGCAAGTCAGTCTCAAATTTCTCGTCTTTTGCAAACTTGAATTTTATAACATGCACCCAACACTGAATCACTTTCTACACATGGAAAGCCAGAATTTATAGCGCTCCAATCGTGTCGTCCAATACTGTTGGTGTGGCGTCCAGCCGTCAACAGCCAGACAAAGAAGTCTGGATGAATTGTTCAAGTGTCTCCCCCGCTCAGAGTCGCCCGGGACACTACTGGTGCCCGACTGGCTAAATTATTCACCAGGTACGGTCATTAATCGCTGTTCCTGTCCTCCTCACCACAATGCATCCTTCCATTTCCAATGTATCGCAAAAATCGTCAATCGGTGACGGTATCGATCAAGTGCAAGGCCAGAAGCCTGTTGTCTCGTGTTTGATCTGGCGAGCTCCTTGACTCCCACAGAGCTGTCTCCTTGGACTCTCTACCCGGACCCCGGGCCCCTTGTCCTCGGTTTCCCTGACACAGGGACACTCAATGGTGGTCGATCACACACCACATATATCTCGTGTTTTCATACATCGCCAACGAACTAGTCCAGCAATAGCGGAACTTTAAATATCGCGATCTATGTGCAGTGCTATTATTGCCTATAAATGGAGAAGATATAGGGGGTCTTCGGTCTGTAGGCAAGCAAAGATATTATTCTTCCCGCTCGCACAATTGAATGGCTAAAATAGAAAGCATGTTGTGTGACTTCTAGGACACAATGATGTGGTTGTTGCGTCCCGGAAATATTAATCAGCCAGCGCGCTCGCTGTTTGCAGAAGTAATTATAGGCGCCCACGGACATCGCCAGTGCGACCTCGATTAAAGTTTCATTCGATGTATATCAGGGTCGATGAGACATTGTTCCCAATGTAGTTGTATTAAATGCAACATATTTATATTGGTATATTGACAGCAATAAATACGTCTTTTCTTGTTAGTACACAACGAAGTCTTCTATAGACGTTGTTTGATCTGGAAAGGTTGGGGAAATGGAGAAGTTTACAAACAAGCAGGTGTTGATAAACACTCTTGTACGATCAATCCATTTATTCTGTTCCATGTTAGTGGATGCATCTTGTTTGATTGCGTGTGTACATACACCCCAGCCAATTACCTCGTTAAGTCCTTTAGCCCCCTCCTTATCCCACTCCCTGGAGTAAGCTGTCCGTCTCACGCTATGTCGCTGATGGGGTCCTTGGGGACAACAGCGAAACGATTGAATAACGCCGATCCCGAAGGCATACTCCATACATGTGCACACAACAGGGATAACATTGGTCGTTCCACGAGGGTTAATGATTCTTCTGTGGCCGACGTATTAGCGAATTTCATGCCCGGTCTTTGATGGATGTCTCAAGGTGCTGGGAACCTGGTTCCAACATTTCTTTCGTCTGTAAACAGGCCTTGTGATCGCCTTCGCTCGTTTAATAATTAAGTCATCGTGTTCATGTAAGCAAAGCAATAAGCACCACGACAAAGGTGGTTGAAATTGCCTTTGATTGTTGCAAAAAGTGTTGTTGAATTCCTCAGCGAATTGCTGATGCAGATGTACATCAATGAATCTGTTGTCAATTTGGAGGGTCAGTTTATTGCGGTGACTGTGATACGAGAAAGACATGTCAGATCATCATTAAGGGTTCAGATACGGCGTGGTCGGCGATCCGGGGTTAACTAACCAAGACGTCACGAGACACTGACCACGGGCTAATCCCGGCTTGGCACTGCTAGATTAGAGACAGGTTCAGTAACACGTGCACACAGATTGGCATGCACATGTCTGTGATACTGCAGGCAATCCAGACAACGGACATTCTCCACATGCTCTATAGGCCGAGCACTTGACGAAATTCTCTGAAGAATTTGTTAGAATTTTTTTGCGAGATATTAATTTGTACCAATATGACTTTCATGCAATATGAATTGTACGACATATTTCCCGAGAAATTTCTTATCAATTAGACTGATGTTATAATGTTCGTTAGTTCTCCACAATTGAAATAAGTATGTAGAGTTGCCTTGTATAGGCCTTGTATACTCAGAAAACAAGTATTTGCCTACACAGCAGCATATCGATTTTGATCCATAACAATAATCCACATAGAAAGTGTGTGCGGGTAGACTGGTGGTAAACCGACACCACTTGTTTTGTTTCGTCTGTTGGAGCTTACCCGCTAAGTTTCTCGGCGGGATCCTGTGGCATCAGTTACGGACCTGTTCTTTCATGTCTCGTGCTGCGCCCTGGAGCTAGAACGTTTGACCTGTGACGACACGCTGCGACCCTCATCACGGCCACATCAAATACGAGCGGCGCAATTTACGGTGCTTCTTCACTTGGCTGCTGATACAGGTGCATCTGTTTACCTCCTCCCTCCAAGGAGCCGTTTCCCCCTGTGTTCCACGGTCCCAAGTATCATTCTGGGAGGTCGATCAAATTTATTTTGGGTCTCTGCTATGATTGCAAACAGCAGCGGGTCATGCTGGGGCTAATGAAACATTGACACCGGGTTTTTTGTCAGTGTTGTAAGCGACATTTGTATGATGGATGTGTCCGGATGCCCGTTTGTTGTCCTCTCTCGGGGAGACCTCACAATAACTTCTCTGTGTACGAATATAACCAATAAAATCACATTATATATTGCTGCAGACTCGTCGTCACCAATGCCTGGCCAATGAAAGACAAATCCACTCACATTTATCACTGTCAGGATCAAGTCTAGAACATATAAATTCGATTATACGTACACAGACATTCAATTACTTCCAACTAATATGTGAAACTTCAGTTCTATTGTGATCGTAGGACAATTTTCGTACTGTAACCATATTTGACGATTTAAAACCAATCTACTCGGTCCATCTGCCACCTGCGTTGTCAGAACACATTACACATCTGTTGAGAGAGAATTTGTTACGTTCACCATCCATCTAGTAATCAGTCCTTACCTTTCTGCAAAAAAACACTCAGAAATATTCAAGATATGCTAAGACAACATGCCAAAAATGCAGCTTTTCGTTTTGAATAATATAATATAATATAATATAATATAATATAATATAATATAATATAATATAATATAATATAATATAATATAATATAATATAATATAATATAATAATAGATTCATATACTCATATGCATCATATTTATGACATAATATTTCATCTTTATCAGGTCACGGTGGTGTGAATCAGCTAGGCGGTGTGTTCGTCAATGGCCGTCCGTTGCCAGACATGGTGCGGACACGGATTGTGGAGCTGGCGCACCAGGGAGTCCGTCCTTGCGACATCTCTCGACAACTCCGAGTGTCACACGGCTGTGTCAGCAAAATACTCGGCAGGTATGTCCACAACTTACACACATAAACTGTTAGCTATTGATCAGTCGTTAGTATAATTATACTAATTATTTCAACGTTAATTAACGTTACATGATTCAGGAAGTAATATCTCTCTTTTTCTAATTAGAAAGTATGTGGTATACAGGTACATGTATAATGCATGAAACATGATATGTTAAATTTGCTGTTAATGTTTATTGCATTTCAATGTTCTTTCACTGTTGTTATATCTGTTTGTGGTTGTTGAGTTATTTTCTTGTAACCAGCTTTGACAGAGTGCAGAGCCGTTTTTGACTTTATGCTAATGTGTTTGGGGTATAGTCATTATTAGTTCATGATTGTATTTCTAAAAGGACAAATGACATTTTCTCAAGGCTTTTAGCAGAATGCGACCACAAATATTTCCACGAGACGCTGCCAAACTGTCATGAAAGGTGGGAAAGCTGATATCACAAGAAAGCCATTTTCCAGCCCACTCCGCATTACAAAGCACTTGACGAGTGTGTCATATCTGGAGTTTCTCTCTTCTCTGATTTTTGCCGCAGGCTTCAAAACATAAATGATACGGCAAAAGAAAAGATTAAGCAAGGCATTCGGCCAGCGACAAGGTGTGAGCGTGATAAGACGAAGCCTCTTCTGAACTTATCAGCCAACAGAATGTACACGACCGAGTCTTCCACAATTAGTTGGTGTCGGCTAAGCTGTTATAGATATTTTTTTTTTGAAAAAAAACCAGAGCTGTTTTCTGTGATCTTTCTTGTTGAACCTAAATGACCGGTTCACAGTATATGTCACAACACCAGGCAAGCATGCACTCGGTAACTAATGACACCGAAAAGTTAATACGATTTAAGTTGTAGGAAATAGCCCGGGGCGTACATGTTTGGGTGTTCTGTTTTCCTTCTGCTTGTTCGAGGTGGCGCTTTGAAGGACGTATACTGGGCTCTGCTGTTGGCCAAATTTACTGGAAAACGGAAGATAATAGTGGTGGGAATATATTTAAAATATGAGAAGTTATTTGTACCTGCAGTGACAGAAAAAAATTAACTTTATGCAAAAGCCTGCGAAGCAAAATAATTCATCCCATTCATTCATCAGTACGAAACCCGAAATTGATGAGATCCTATTTCAAGGAAATCACTGGGGTTGTCGTTTTGCTTTGCTGACGACGGGATGGGGCAGAACTGATCACTTTATAATGATCATAATCACTAACTGGGGCTGCTCTCACAAGAATGGCGACAAATTTGGGAGACACCTCCTTCTCGAAATGATGGCTTTTTATCTGCCAAAAATTAAGTCAATCATGATAAAAAAGGCAACTACGGTCTTCTTGTCCTCAATCCTCCCTCTCGGTCCACCCACTACAAGGCGGAGGCCCACTCGGCCACGGGATAATGACAACTAATCTGGCTTATTCCTTCTCGGAACAGTTACCAGGGAGGCTCAATTATCTGATCTCATGGCGACGCCTCCTCTTGAAGCAGTTGCTCCTCTGCTGACCGACCTGATTCTTCCAGAGAGCTAATGAATTGATGCAATTTGTGCAAGTGACCCGCGGAGACTTTGAAATTTGAACAAGTGCAGACGAATATGACGTGATTACAGCCGTATTGGGATGTGATTCGAGGAGAGAATAATAACACCCAGAGACAAATAGGTAGATAATATAACGGAGAATAATATCACCAGTGGTATGCAATACTGACTTTTTCGCAACCGTATTACACGTACATCACTACATAGTGTAAACAGAAGCGGCGATGAGTGTGAGACCGCATGGTGGGTTGGGGTAGTGCCGACATTGGACCTGTCAGCTGGCGGGTCCGTGGGGTCCCCTTCCCTCTTGTATCTCCCTGCTACCAGAAGGCGACTGGCACGTGTGCGGAATGGAAATGGACACTGTATCATTACACCTCGGTCAGCCACAAATAACTCATCCCCTCCTTCGGTTTCGTTTCGGTTTCCCGACAAAACGGACGGGATGTTAGGCTTGTATTGGTTAATCATGTATAAATAAAAAGCAATAAACCCCAGAAGTTGAAGAAGTAACTCAACTTGTCTACATGTATATTTGAAACTTTTCCAAGAGCTAATTTCAGCACATCTGCGCTTCTGAACATGATAGGTTGTTTGAAAAAAAAGATGTATATAAAACCCAATCTTATCTATGGCAAGTGATTTTTACTATGCATGTGGTACTTCATATACACAAGTCTTCGGCTACATGACTGGATCAGAATCGGCACAGCTATGGTAGTTTGCGACAAATTGGCACTGATAACCTGGAGATAAGCGGTAATTTTTGTCAAGTAGTATCTGCTAGGACTACCGCCAGGGGGCGATTGTACCCGCCGCGCGCTGATAAACAACTGTTCTACCTGAGATTTATGTTACTCTCGTAATTTTCCTCAGAAACCCGAGTTACGATGTAACTACAACGTGGTATAAATTATAATTAGGATACAAATAGAACAGAAGCAGGCTCTGTACTCCTGTAGGCGGGGTTATTGCTCGTAACTTTCGTGACTGACCTGCTGTTTTTGGCTTATTGCAGTCGTTTTCATATCTGCCGTTCAAGTCGTGAAAATCTGGCGGCGGACAAAATGAACACCACACTTGCGGACGACAGTTGGTACTTTCAGAAGCAACCAAGGGGGCATAGAGGGCGGGGGAATTCCAAGTTCATTAGCGTCATGATCATTTTCTTTGTTCCCGCTCCATCATTTCTCGGTGGATATTTGATTGTTATTGTTTCGCTAGAAAAAGGCACGATAAATATTGAGCAGGGTGTTATTGATAACCACGTGCCTTGGCGTGAAACGAAAAGCGCAGTGAGACGTGTGATGCGCGCGTGGCATGTCGCACCGCGCAGGACGCTGTCATTGCTGTGACGTCTGCCCATTGCCTGGACCCGGGGCCCCACCGCCCGGGACAGGGCGTACGTCAGGGCAACCAAGCTCACTAACCATAAAGGCCCCGAAATAAATGACTGAAAGAAAGGCCAATGTCCGTAAAGAGATGCCATATGGGCTTCTTTGGGCCTCATCTGCTGACTTCGAATCAGATTCAGGCATATACATTTATCGCTGTATCACATTCTCGAAGATAACCACACAAAAATATACATGTACGGTGTCTTTTGTGATGCATTCTGTGGCTGAATATACCTCAAAATATAGCTGAACTAATAACAGAATTCACGAACATGTATTACTACGTGAAATAAATAGGTGAAAATGAGAGCACAACGAGTTACTTTTTCCGTGAGAATCGATTGAAAATATAGTGACGTCAGTGTGAATTGTGTTGAAAAACTTAGGCTTACATGTATATCAACGTAATTTTGTGAAACATTCCCGTCTTGTAGCTCTACAATAACGTGTAGTCCGAATGCTATTGGCGTTGCTAGGGGAACGAAATGCTCTCCTGTCCGATTAAATTATGCTCTTATATTGTGTCTGCAGGACTAGCTGTAGCCAGACACCGACGACCGTAAGAAACTCGAGGCCATGAACTATACACAACGAGCGGGGATATTCTCGAACGTTTGTGCAGTGCAAAGTCAACATTGCAGTCGGCAAGATAACAGCAACTCGACAGCGAAAACATCGGGATCTCAGCATTCTGCCAAGCTATTGCCATCGTTATACTCAATCTCTCCTAAGCCCCGCGCTACGTTCAGCGAGATTGATGCCGAAATAAAAATACCTCACAATGTTATGTTATATCAAAGAAAAGTATAATTATAGCCACTGGTTTGCCACTTTTAGACTGCGACAATTTGGTGCTTCCCTATTTGGATGATAACATTAATTAATGGGTCAACATTTCTCCACCACGTGATCAAAATAAGCGTCCATATTTCAGTGATATTTTGAATGTGTAATTAGCCAGTGTTCGTGGAACGAATTCTCGGTGCAGAGAACAGAATCCATACTTTTCTGCTCAGAACTTGATATTGGTTCACATCTGTGATTTATCGTTTGATGCTAACTCGCTTTTGACGAATATCACTAAAAATTTCGTTGATCAAAATATTGAAGTTTTGTGGCATAAAAGACAGAGGAGCCAGTTCCGCTGACATGCAACCGTGACCAGTCAGTGCCTAGGGCGGGCTGGCCCCGTGATGGACTGGCGAGCACAGTCTGTGATCAGCGTGGCCTTTTCACGGGACGGCAGATGGATGAACGTAGACCGAGAGTGCACTTGTCAGTCGGCACATATTGTTCGCCTCGACGCCGCCTCGCCACCGGGCAAATTCCCCTCGAGGGCCAGTCTCTCTGTTCCGAATTAAAATCTCGTTTGGCGCTGACTCGGTCCAGATTGAGGGTGAGACTTGAAACGAATGATGAGGTGAATACAATGATTAGTGCTTTCTTTACAGGATATTTATAGTGAAGTCGTATACATGTTGTCATCGTGGAAGTGCTGTTGATGGTCCATATTACCACATCACCTAAATCATTTGTGTAGACAATGATCCAGAGCTTGAAGGTCACTAATTCCCTTCATGTTCGGAGACTGAATGTCCCTCTGATGTGAAACCTTATCAGGGGTAAAACCATTGCGTTATGGTTTTAATATTTGGTTTGGTGTTTTTATTTCAGTCGTTTTCCTCCCTATATATACATTGCTGCAAATATAATTTGTCAAGCTGTTATCATTAATTAATTCAAATTTCTTGATCACCAGGTACTATGAAACGGGTTCCATCAGACCCGGTGTCATCGGCGGCTCCAAGCCGAAAGTGGCCACGCCCACAGTGGTGGACGCCATTACCCAGTACAAGCAGGACAACCCGACCATGTTTGCCTGGGAGATTAGAGACCGTCTCCTGGCGGACACGGTCTGCTCTCCAGAAAACATTCCCAGCGTCAGTTCCATCAATAGGTAGGAAGCTGACCCATCAGCAGCCTGGTGGATGTGCATCCATTGGAAGTGGACCGTTCTCCTCTCATCCATGCGCGCTCTAGTTTCGGTTTCAGATCTGTTTCTGTCACGGTGATGGGGTGTACACTGGTGTACATGTACACCTTAGATCGTAGACTAGTTTTAGCCCTAGTTATTTAGTTGACTATTAACTAAGTTGTTTTCTCTCTGACAGGTCTCGTGGTGGTTTAAATAAAGCACTTTGACAGCTAACAATCTTGTGACTGGTTGACATAACCGTCACGTTTTATGTTTGGATCTCTTCTCTTCTAATTTTCACCGAATTTGTTCTTCTCTAACCTGACTAATTTAGGTACTATGAGACTGGTTCAATCAGACCTGGGGTGATCGGGGGCTCTAAGCCCAAAGTCGCAACGCCTAAAGTTGTGGACGCCATTTGTCAGTACAAACGGGAAAACCCGACAATGTTCGCCTGGGAAATCCGGGATCGGTTACTAAGTGAAGGCGTCTGTGATCAGGAAAACGTCCCCAGTGTCAGCTCAATCAATAGGTATGGTCCAGTTTTTTGGCAGACATGCATGACTCGTAGGCGAAATCTACATTATGTAATGCGAGCAATTGCTGCTCTGGAACGGTAGAAATGCTTTTTTTGGTAACTTTTCCATACCGTGTCTCAACCCACCGACATAATAGACAGAAATCGTAATTGTGACGGGGTAAGAATTCTCCCCGAAATATCATCCGTTCCCCAGTGACAGGCTTATAATAATGAATAAAGGTGTGCCGACGGCCCCCTGTGGATATAATTTCCTGCATCACATCCATTGGCTTATGACACGGGGCCACAAGATGACATTTTCCATTGTTGAAAATGTGATAAATTTAAGTAATCAAATCTTAAGATTTAAAATGAAGTGCCACCACAGAAGACCTGGCAGTTTGGAAGGTTGTATAAATGTGGCACAACATTTTTTCTCAATCATTTCACTCAGTTATTTGTAAATGTCATTCATTAGACATTGACATTTCCTTAATTCTAGAATATTACATAACTACACGTACGTCACGTAGTTTCGATTCATAGTGTAGATATGAAACATGAACTAACAACTCCACAAATTAACATTTTGTCATAAGAATGATTATTTTTATATTTGTTTTTAAATTAAATATATCGCCAATACATTTTCAAAATGGTTAAATTAAAGTAAACGAAAAGTTATTAACATGAAATACAAAATATGAATCACAGACCCGAGGAGGGACTTCGATCAAAATCGTTTATTTTAACCCACACAGAATAGTACGGAACAAGGCGGCGGACAAGGCCAAGGAGGCTGGACAGCACGCCGTGTGTCAGCAGAACCCGTCAAGCACGCCTCCTGCGCTCCCGGCCGGCTCCACACCATCATCCATAGTGACACAGGTGCCCGCCGCCCAAGCCGTCAGTGGCTACACCATTGGCAGCATCCTGGGCCTCTCCAGCGCCCAGCTCTCGGCCGCCATGTCTGCCAACAACAACTCCACCGACCCCAACGGCAACAAGCGCAAACGGGAAGACGAAGGTCGGTTTCCAGAAACTAGAACCCATCTAAAATGAACCCTATTACCTGGTCTTATTTCGAGAAGTTAGGGTTAAGCGTACATGTATGTTTGTCCTGTCCCCGTCCCCACCACCTAGTCGTCATATTTTATGTGTGAGTTTGCACTATCTGACGTCCCTAGTCCTATTGATCTCACACTCGACATCCTGTGGCTGCCGAGGTCATGTTATGGCTGTCCCTTCTCAGAACCCCAGTCATTTTTATGCTGAACCTAACCCCAAAAGGCTTCCTGGGCAATGGCAGGCAAAAGGCAAATGGGCGAAACCGAGTTTACAGAAGTCGATAATGGTCAGGCTTCTAGCTTGTAGATGGAGTGAATCTTTGCGTGACCAGACTATTTCTTGTCGCGACAGATTGCACGGCTGGCAGACCAGGAATAAATGTCCGACTGCTACAAAGCGTGTACCGTATGATTGGCGTTTAATGTCCAGACCCCACTATACAATTTCATCGACGTGCCATGTTCCACTATTTCATGTGTCGTGTAAATGAATTCTCGATGCACGCCTCTTGCGATGAGGATTATCCAAGATTCATGAGACATAGAAAGGACAAGTCACACTCCATTTTAACGCCCGCACAATCATTTGGTGTGAACAACGAAAAAATTTACTACAGTCCCAATGGATCAGCACATAAATGGTTTATTTGTCATCCACAATTCACGAAATGTCACGTCAGTGTACATGCAAAATATAGCGTGTCACTGATTAGATTCGAAGTGTTTTGATTATTGTTCTAGACAGAAGAATATTCTAGTCTGTTCTAAAGATAACATGATATATAAATCTAAAGTAAATTTATGTACATGTACTTACTCTAAACATTTTTCGCCAATTAATAATGACAATAGTAATATCAGCAGCATTGTTTTACGTGGTCGAATTTTACAACATTCTGTATTTTTGAGAGGAAAAACACCCTATGGCACATTCCTGCACGGACTCCCTTCACGGCCACCAAATTGGACTTAATTCATGGCTTGTTTTTGCTCATTAGTTCGGGTCACTATCCATTAGTATTTGACGGATATGACGGCATGCTACTGGGATGTCCCACAGCTCCCATCCCGACCCAACTCGTCAGCACACACTCTCGACTTGTGTCAACCCATTGTCCAGATCTCCTCAGCAACGTAATCAAGGGCGAATTATTAGACCGTCACTTTGTGAAATGATTTCCATTATCTTATTATCTCGATTGTCCTGAGACAATCAATCAATTTAAAGAGGCACTAGTAGAGGATAACCGAATTAAAGGGGCCCGCTTGTTTATTGAGTGGGACTGGGGCGCTGGACGGGCCACGGTGTCAGCTGGAAGAGGGCCTGCCGGGAGACACGGATTTCAGGGCTCGGACTGTCATCAAAGAGGCGCAGAGATGCTACCAATGTCTCCGTCGGCAATCTATAGCTTTCTGGTAACAGAGGGAGACAAGCTCTCTCTCTCGTTTCCAGTTTCCGCAGAAACAATACTGAAGTCTCATTCAGTTGCCTGCAGACAGATTTCTCACACAGTTTTGGCCTCTTGGGATGTGAACATGATGAGCTCGCAAGGTTTTGTCGACAGATTAGAATTACTCGCTTCTCGCAATATGGATGTCGCCGCTGGTTAGCTCAAACTTTAATCGCATTAGCGTGCCTAATCAGTCTTTGATTACTCATTCGACAGTCCTTGGTTTCACGACAGTTTTGTGTAAAAGACGCGAAATAACAGCGTTAGGACCGTCATTTTGTTTTTCGGGTGACAGACCAATTGATGTCTTCTTCCAAGTTGCCTTTGCTCTTTTTTCCATTAATGCCTTGCTTGATGCTGATGCCGCTCGATCCTGTAGCCTTCTTCAAAGACGGTGCAACCTATTTTAACAGATGATTTCACAGCTAACGCCACATTCGTCGCCCAAATATACTTTGGAGATTTCTCTGGAAAATGAAGGCAAACGAACCGTAATGATTAGCCTGATGATGAGTGTTCTTTGACAGTGTAAACACAGAGAGGTCGGACATTTATTAGTATTCATGCGCCCACTCCCGGGGCCACATTAATTACTCGTTTGTAACCACCTCGGTCACCTCGTGCCCTTTATTAATGCAAAATAATCAGTGCAGTTGAAGGAAGCACTCTCGAGATAATGACGCCGGGAGACCCCTGAAATCGATTCGCTTTTGAAGCCGGTTGTCGCAGCGCCGCCAGCGTGTATGTAACCAAACAATTTACACGCATACGCACACACAGGTGTGTGTTCCGTACTGCGTAACAAAAAATCAAAGGAGTACAATTCAGTTACACCTATACCAACAATAACGTCCAGCGCTGGAGGCAAACACGAGTATAATTGGAATGATGGGAGTTGTTGATTATGATGAGACTCGCTGGACAATATGATCTATAGAAGGCAATCCTCTGAGCAAATATTAGCTGTCATAATAGATGTCATATTTGAACAGTTATGGTAATTGTCATGGAAATTATCCATGTATTGCGTCCTCGAGGTAAGAAGACATCTATCGTATGTTGTAAATGGTCAGGACTCCCTGATTAAAGTTGGTCCTTTGACCCCGGGAACTGACCCTGAAGAAGTCGGTCTAAGCGCTCTTCCCTCCTGGCATCATGAAAAGACGCGCATGGGTCACCTCGACATTATTGCGTCTGGTCTGTGGATACAGGATTGGATGTACATGATAAACACGGGCAGCAAAGCTTGGTGTATCAGTTGTCCACACCCTGTGTGGCCAATTTTTATGCAGTAAAGTTTTGTCTGTACATCGGACAGGGTATCCGTGACATTCCAGATATTATATCCATGTTCTCTAGTTTTGACACGAATGTTATTAATGGTATCATGCAATGGCCGCAACTCTTTCTGACATAATTCTTTGTGACAGTGTAAATATTGTTTCGGCTAATTTTCTTCATGTTGAAAATTGCAGCACTTGGTATTTATTACCAGGGCATATGTCTTGTTGGTGTCAGTTCAGTCTCTGGAGATCCCTTTGAAATTCGATTACATCAGTTTTGTCGGGAGGCTATCATGAATCACACGGAACTGGGCACGCACAATCGGCGTGTGTCCGTCCAGAAATTATCTGGTTTTAAATAAATCCGGAGTCTGACTTCAAAGGGCTCGGATTGTAGTGTTCCTGACACCGCTGTCGTTCCTGGATATCTCCCGTGCTGACGTACGAGAGAACTTGAGACGGACTGTACGGGGATTTTTGCCGTGTGTACGTCCATCTTTGTATCTGTAACAGCTGGTGATAAGGCCTATCATCGCCCTAGCCTGGTAGCGTGGTGTTATGTCTTCACCCCAGATAACAGACCTGTTCATACAGCGTTAACTAGCCGGGATGGATGTGTCTGAGAATGGCAGATACTTCGCCCTCGCCTCGTTCCTCCCCTCTCGTGCTCTCTGTTCCATGCCTCAATGGATTGACTGTACATTTTAGAACTTTTTACCAATACATGAACTCATAAAAGGAGAAAGACATAAAACCTAAATACGGTCCTATTACCTGAGTACGCTAAATATAGGCACTTTTCGTTGTAATATTTATCTTGTTTCAGATTTTCCATTTTGATGTGAATGTTATGTTTTGTTGTATATTTTTACAGTGAATGGTCACGCAGAAGACGGTCACGCAAACGGCACAGATGAACGACAACAAACGGTGAGTAAGCAAGGCATCGTGTCTAAAGATAGTGCTAACATATAAGAGTTCCATGTAGTTGTAGGATAAGATTGTTGTCGTGAAGTAGGTTATCCGATATGATTGTTCCTGGTTCGCATGAAGTAGCCTGACTGATGACTGTGGCGGATTCACGATCACGCACCCCTGCAATTTTATGTAGCATGTTATATGCCAATTCAAAAGACTTTCCATTTTGCCCTGGGATACTTTACTACTATGCAGGAAATAATGCGATCCTGTTTGTATCAATTGAGTTACCCATACTGACTCATTATCAATTGACGTGCCTGAAATTGAAACATTTGTTAGTGGTTTTATGCTTGATCTGAATACATGCCTACGAAATGTAAGCGATAAGTTTATTCTGTGAAATCAAACATGGGTGTTTGGATTGGAAAATAACGTGTCGCTTCGGCCGCTATTTGGTTCCCATTGATATTCATTTCCATCAAGATATATTACGATGTCGGGTCCAGACCTTCGTCTAGTCAGGCCATGATGTATCACCCGTGCGCTTTGTAAATTACAGGTTTGGTATGACCCAGTCACATCAGTCAAAGTCACCAAGCGGGATCCGGGCACGCCACCGGCCCTGCAGCAACCCACCGCCGCCGCCGCCATGACCAACGGCTTCATTCCGCAGCAGTACGTGGCCGCCTACGTTCCCAGTTCGACGGTGGCCGGTCAGATCTCAGGCGTCGACTACAGCAACATGGTCACCTCGATAGCGGGAATGAACTCCCTGACGGCCGGCATGCAGCCCGCCGCGGCCGCACAGGGCTCCACCGCCGACCCCAACACCTCAAGTGCCGCTTACTCCGCCCCCGTCGGTGAGTAGTCCACCAGTCACTATAGCAGACTCTGACGTCACGCTTCTTCATGGTCACGTGGTGTGGGAAACATCGGGGTCGGAGTAATACTTCCTACATTTAATATATCCTTCACATTTAGAATCACAACAATAATAGTGAATATAATGAACAATGGAACATCGCACCTCTCATATAGCAATACAGGTATACAGTACAAATACAGCACATGCAAATTACAGACAATGTGTATGGTCTCGTCAGAATAATGACACGTACAAATTGTAGTAGATCGTGAGTTACATGTATGTATATCCAGACAGGTTTCACAACATTTTGAGTACTTAATGAACACATACTCTCAACCGTTCCATATTGTAACTGGTGCTCCCCAATTATTGCAAACAGAAGAGTAATAACTCAACTAAATTGCACGATTTTATATGTTCTTTGAAGTCTGAAGAAAACAGATAATCATAATATGATTGGTACGACACTGACATAGGCAAGCAAGTCATACGAGTTGTATCCAATCAGGATCCGTCAGTCCAGATTATAGAAAGGGTAAATTTAGGTTCAGTCATGAGCTACAGGATAATAAACCCGAGATCCTCAGGGCGTGAAATAAATAACGAAACCATGGAAAACCCCTATAGCATTACTGTATTCTGCTTCCAATATCGACAAGCCAAGATATGGGTGGTGTCTTGGCCATGAATTAGACACTAAAAGTTCGCGGATCCGGGCAGTTAGTGATATTTCGTGGTCTATGGGAACAGATGCGGGGTAATGGCCGACATCAATCAGATCCGTGCCTGGACCCAGTCAAGCTTTTTGTCTCGGGCGGCTGAACAAAAGCCGAGAGAAGGTGCATGGGTCTCAGGCTCAGGTAGTTAATGGCGGTCTAGAAGCAGACAAGTCCTGAGTCAGCCCGCCTCCAGTCACCTTCCCAAAGTGCAGCACCAAATCCATCAGCAAATATCATAAAGCCTTTAAATCACGACGCTGTCTGTTCAACTGTGTATGATTTCTTACGTAAAATCATCATATTTTAGAGGGAAATTGCATATATACATAACGTCTAGTCTCATGGATGGAATGGAATTTATGCCAGAATTCTGTGCAGTTCAGTGATTGCTGTCAATTTACATTTACAAGTCGACTTCAAAGCAAAACAATGCATGATGTATTCAGGTGTGACATAACCATGAATACAATCACATTCCTGGTTGATTTATGCTGGACAGTGGTCGTATTTAACATGTATTTTATTCATAAGTAAAGGCGAGTGATAGCCTACATTCATTACCATTGACATCGTCAATGGTGGAATGCAGCAAGAGGTTTGTCGAATAACAAATAATACAGTTTGGGGGATTGTTGTGGGCAGGTGACCGATAACCAAAGTATGTCCAGTGTGGAATCTGATCAAAGAACACATGATGTGTATGGTGCTGATGGCTCATCAACAGTCCCAATGGAAATCCCCCGTGGGCAAAAATTCCCCGAACGATATGTGATTTGGGATCGACTGTCCTGTTGGAGTTCTGCATGTAAAAGCCAATGATTCATGAGCGCTTTGGCCTCATCGATCGGCTCTTAATCACATTGAGAAAAGAAACGTTTTGACAAAGCATCAATCTCGGGGTCTGATATGACCATATTAATTACAAGGCACTTTACGTCGGGTACGATTCTTTCTTTCTTTTTTCGAAGATCGAGATCGTTAATTTCTAATGTGGGTTAGATTCAGACAGCAAAGAGAATACTGGTCCTTCCAGATACGAAGAAAAAAACATACTTTCCATAATGATTAATGATTTTGATAGAAACTTACATCCGCATATTATCGAAAAGGTACATCTCTTTGACTTTGACATGATACACGTACCATACATATATATATCCACTCTACATGCATGAACATACATATCTTATCTTTTCATGAAAAAAATTACACACAATACATTCTATATATATGTAGAAGACGACATCATATCATTCCTCTCGTAGTGCATGTAATGATAAATAATCTGTGGAAATGGTGTTTATTTATATTTCATCATAGCATCGTGGCACGTATATGTAGCAATAGTAACACACGTGTCATATATAATGCATGTGCATGTCATCATTCTCAATGTATATCCAGATATATTCAGCCAGCTTGGGTTATGTGCTTTCTTTGTATTGATACATGTGGAATGCCAGTTTGACCCTATACCCCGAAACATATTCATTAAACAAAACTATTATATTACTGCAAAAACCTTTATATACCGACTAATAAATAACTTGTGGACTCCTATCTCTCCCTGCCTGTCCCGCCCTGACCATGCCCACCCAACCACCCACTCACAAACATAGACGGACTGCCGCCCTTGGTTGTCCTTGCCCCGTCCGCCGCCCAGCCCGCTCCAGACACAAAGCCCACGCTCAACACCGAGGGAACGGTGCAAGCCGTCAAAGTAGCCACTGTTCCTCCACCTCCCTCTTATTCCGAGAGTAAGTGTTCCAGACAGAGAAAAACGTAATTAACCGCGACCTTATCGCTAGCTTGCACTTATAAGTTATATTTGATCGCCAAACATATATAGTCGTAGTAACACCAATATTCAAGTATTATATTTGGACACACGGCTCAGCGCATCTTTTCTGCTTTTTATGTGGCAAATTCCTATTCGATGTTTGGTGTTTTAGCATATACTTAGTATGTATCAATGTTTCGTGATATTCTCGTTGCACGTTTTGTGCATAGTTTCATATAAACAAGTAGAAGTTTGTTAGTTTACGAAAATAATTTCATTTCATTGAAAACATCTTGATCCAACCCCACTCTTATATATTTTGTTCATTTCATTGCATGTTTGTTTATTGTGTTGCCCTAATGTTTGATTTGTTTACCTCCCCTGCCTCTTCCCTCTCGTTTTCCCACCCCTTGCATGGTTGTCTAGGCAACAACAACACGTCCATTACAAACAACAACTCTCATGCCATCGCCAACAACAATACCAACAACGCACTGCCTGGAGCAGCCACCATCATTATTGACCCCAAAAACCCGGCTGTCCCGATGGACAGCGCGGCCCAGCAGCACCAGCACCCGACCGTACTCGTCGTCATGCCGGACGACCCGAACGCGGGAGTCAGCGCCACCACTGGGGACGCCGCCGCACTAAACGCCACGGCGCTCGCGGTCGCCCAGCAACAGACGGCGTCCACCACGGACACGTCGACCACGCTGACGGAGCTCAAGCCCGTACAGGCCACGTACACACAGGCCAACTACGTGCCGGCCGCCGCATTCGCCGGCCAGTACACTAATGGTAAGTAACAAGTTACACGAGGACAGCGGTGTGACGTCATCTCAACCATGCCGTCGACGTACGCAACTCGGTGACAGCAAGATTGCTCACTAACTTCGCCCACAAAAACTAACATGAACATAGAGGCCTAACATACAATAGGCCTACATACATGTAATTGTTTCCTCGTTGCATATTTTATGCACGTTTTGGTCTTGCATGTTTAGTTCTAACATCTTTTCCCACAATTTACAATTAACACAATTCTTATAAAAAAAAAAACACACATACACTACCAAGGGGAAATTGCACATATACTTCACCTATTATTGTGTACTTTACACACGTTACTGTGTAATCGATACCTACAACTGGGTACAATATAAACGGGAATACGGTGTAAATAGCTGATGTTCACCATACATGTATATGTATGTAGATATGTACTTCTATGTAGTCTGTGCTTTTCATAACTATAATTTCTAGACTACTATTTTTACTGAAGTTTTATTTTCATCTTTCGGTAACGTAGCCTGTGTAGTAGAGTAACATTGGCTCTTGCTTAAGTTCCTGGTCTTTCAGGATTAACCCGTGGTGTGTTCTGTGTTTCCTCTTGCAGCCCAGTCAGGGTACTCTGCTAGTAGTCATTCCGCATACAGTAACAGTCAGCATCCATCGGGCGGCCTTGTACCGCCTCCACTAGTCTTGCCGACTGCTTCAACCCCTTATAATTCCAGTTCCATGCCAGGTGAGGCTGCATGCGCATTGAGTCATACCAACGAGTGCAATATGACATGATAATATGAAATTCTTTATCAGCCCACAAAATTGGAGTCTTACTGGATCTGGCACAGAGCAGTTATAGTGATATCGTGATAGAGTAGTGCTGCAGCGCGTTGTTGCTAAAATATTGGCAAAGACCCTATAACACTTTGATATTGGTCATATTTATCAAAATGTTAGTTCAAGAGGGCAGTGCGTGTCTTGGAGAAATATTCCTTACATGTTTTTGATTGCATGCGTTTGCCATACAAACGCTCGGTAATACCTGGGGTTGTAATTGTCTTGAGTGTGCTCAATAAACTCAGATCGCCTACCTGTGTGAACTATTTTAGAATATTAAACAGACATTCGTGGTTTTATTCAATAGAACCGCAATAAAGAAGCCCTAGAATAGGAGACCATATCTCCTTTTGTGGTCTTCCGTGGAACTTTCACACAAACTCGAGCGCGAAATCTGTTACAAGAAATCAAATATTTTCTGCTTTATTCCGTACGTGTGGAGGTAAATAGGGCTAAAAATCGTTTTAGTACCATTTGTAGGTCGTCACGGCTGTAATATAAGGAACTGGCGATAGAGTAACGACGGCTTGTCATGCAAGACGTCCATCCCAGGCACAAAGGCAGCCCTTCATAAAACTGCGCCGGTCAACCTCCAGCAATTGACCGGGCGACCATCAAACGTCCCACTGAACAACAGCGAAAGCCTGCAGATATTCCCTGTTCTCATGGAACTTATCAAATATGACACAGTCTACTGCTAGCTTGTCAATAGATAGCTGCTATCACGCTCTGCTTCAGCATTAGAACATATTGCGTTTATAAATTCGTCGCGTGAGAATTCAAATATTTGGCTACATATTTGTAATTTCGACGACCAAACTGACAGGAAACTGTTCACACGTATACGTGTACAATCTACATTCATAGGTTGTGGGGTTTCTTTTGACATAGTTTGTTCATAGTTAGCACCCGTTTTTAAAATATTTTTTTCCGATTATTGTTAGTGTTGTAGACATGTTTATACCAATCTGTTGTGTTATATTTAGTTGTCGCACGCTGACTATTTTAGATTGTTAATAAATTTTGCACTTGGATCATTGTTTATATCTGTTGGTTTCTTTTTCAGGCACAGAATACGCGTCATACGCCTCAGTCCCCTACACACATGCACCATACGCCTACACCGCAGATCCTAACTGGTCGTCTATGAGATACTCAGGTATGCACTAGAAAATATTAGTGCAGGTTATTACGTATTAAATTCCACCTACATTGTACATCATTTTGTCTTGAATGTAATTTGAGAGTCTCAACTATTAGTAGTAGTAGGGATATGTAATTTTGCCCGTAACCGATCATTATTGTAATATTTCGATGTCCGGCTTCTGCAGCCCAGTACGGTTACTACGTAAGTAACGCGAGCGCCACCAGTTCAGCGACGCCCTCGACCATATCGTCGACCACGGCGCCGTCAGCCGCCGCGCCCACAGACGGCACGAACGCTGTGGTACAGCTGGCCCAGCCTGCCGCCGCCGACAGCCGATGTACCTGCTAGTGATCCATGCACCTGTCCCGGCCACCACCCGCTACACATCCCAGTGCTTGTGACTGACTGACCGACTGACTGCGAATCAATGTATTATGTAAATAGTTTGCCACTGACTGTTCAACTGAGATGTCAATCTTGATCGAGGAGAAAACTCATCCGCCCGTTGTTCTGAACACGAACACTGGCAGACACGAGCTTGCTGGCGTCGCTTAGTCCGAATGTATGACGTCATTGTCGCCATTATGATTTTATCATCATTATTTTATTTCTATAAGTGTACTGGAAGGTAGTAATTGCATTTGTGTTATATTTTGTCAGTTCAACATTCGTGACTTGTCCTGACCTCGAAGACTATACGTCATTGTACATATATTGCACATTGATGTGATCAAGTGTTGTCTTACCCTTTGTCTACTGGGCTCTGATACTTACATTGTATATGTTACCCAATGTGCTGAAATCTACTTAGAACTAACTGTAGGTTGCTTTAGTAAGCATAAAAACCCGAACTTTTATAGATGAGTGAGGGTACTAAAGCAATATTCACTGCGAGCTGAATCATGGAAAGATGTAAACAGTTGTTCATTGGTATGTATGTAGCTCATTGGTGTGTTTGCTGCGACGATCTTTCACATTTCCTTCCCATGGTCTAACTTGGGAGGAAACTTGGTTGTGCTATATGTAGAAATCATGATTGTTCCAATGAACAGACGAGTTGTATCTTTCTTCATCATTGGGACATATGTCATCTTACATTTATTTTATGTGTTTTGCTAATCAGACGAAATTTAGTTATTGCTTCACCAGACCTGGATCAAACTGATTCTGCAAATGTAAAATTACCTGTACATAATCGAAGGAACAATATCTGTCTCTAACATTTTAAGGAATATTGGTTCATGATATGATATATAAATGGCAAAAAACTTACAATCAAAATACAATCAAAATTTTGACATGTGTTACGTTTTGATGTATATATAATTTATACATATTTAACTAATTTACTTGGGACACAATCTTGCCGACTCTGAGGTGATCTGAGACTTCACTTACAGATGCACAGTTATCAAAACTGGGTCGTTGCTGAATTTATCGCCCACCTTTTTATTGTGCGCAATATATTGTTTTGGTTTGTTATTGCAATTGTTTTTCTACACAAATCTACGCAACCATTGGTTTGTATGTCGGAATTAGCCTTTATGTTTTGATTGGCCGTGTGTTCGTTCACTTTCTTACATTATTGTAGCTAACGATCATCTAGATCAGCAAAAATTAGTCATTATTTAAAGTTCTTCCAATACTTACACCACTAGGACTTTGCTTATTATTGTCAGTTGTAATGCTCACACAATTGGTTACATTGGCCTTCCCAAACAGTGTCAAGAGTGTCGATTTGTACATCTGTACATATAGATTGTCTGTAAATATTAGTTTATGAATTTTATTGTACATTTGTATATTGAATTCTACTCTTGCTGGAAGGAAAGATCTGAGGCGGTGTTTCTACCAGGTACATTGTGCTAATATTTCTCACGTGTTATTATTTTTTAATACCTGACCCAATGGAAAAAAGCCCATCAAGCAAACAATTTTACAGATGTCGACATAAAAGAAAGCGAAAGTTTGATGTAACGTTCATTCTCCATGTGCATTAGTGTAAACAATCTACATGTCTCTGAGTAATAACTAGTGTCAAATGTCTTTTTTTATGTTATAGTGGTTTGTTAATGTTGACAACCTTCCGACTGATTGCTATGACAAGAAGATATATATATATATATTACATGTCCTGTACATGGTGCTTCAGACCTCCAAGTTTTATTGTGGTATATGCGGCGACCATTGCTCCATAGGTTATATACTGAATAGTTCATGACACAATTACCGAGGGAACCCACCGATTATGAATTCTCATACTGTGTAAGATTATGTAGTTTTTTCTGTTAGAATGTGTTTATTTGTTCATACAGTGAAGTATTTTTAAACTTTGTGCCATTTTATTTACTATGTTGTAAGGTCACTCGGATCCCATGCGCTGCTGAAAGGCAATTGTCACAACGAATCAAGGAATCGATGATAAAAATCAAATGAAGGTATTATTGGAATGTAATTATAGACACTGTACATAGTCGCAAATTGCGTTTCATTGGACGCGTTTACGTGAAGAGCAAATGATTTATGTATACCTATGTATACTTTTGAAACAAATAAAATATTTGTATTGAAACATATGAAAAGGAAACTGTTTTCACGTTGCCATGTTTGCTTGTCGAGATTCGCGCCGACACAACTTTTCAAAAACGCATAAATCTGTCATACATAGACTTTCAATATTACGCACCGTCCACACCAACGAATTATCCTGTCAAATATTAGCAGTTGAGAACTGTAAATAATGTAAATTAAATCATACATTTCAGTGAAAATGGTATACAAAAAAGGTGGTATGATGCGATCATCAAAATCATTGAATGGGAACTGTTTTGAACACAGAAGACAGTAGTCTATTTGACATCAACAAAATTACACGCCAAACTACACGCTAAATATTGAAAACAAGTCAAACTAGTATACTAAATGGTTGTGAATGATGTTCATATACATCACCTGAATAACAATATCGTAAGGTGGTAAATTAACCAATAAATAGAACACCAACATCTATCACTATCGAAATAGATACAAAACAATACCGAAGAGCCTCACTTGCATCATCAGGGGGTGTATCACAATATGCATTATATAGTCGTTTCTACTTTGGACTTATTTATGATGTATGCAACCGTATGAGGATCCATGAAGCACTCCATTTTCTCGTGACAATATAAACGTGCCTCGGCGTAATGTAACCAATAAATGGTTGCTGAGGTGGTATATTATAAATCATCTTGCAAACCCATTTCAAATTGTGCAAAAAAATATCGATGTCATGTATCTTACATGCAACAGATTATCTTCCCATATATCGTCGTTGAAACACCGTTTTTATCATGCACCATACCCGGACCATGATGGTATTGTGATCTATTCATAACGCAGCATACAGGTAAAACCATTTGAATAGGGCTACAAACCGATTCACCAAACAGATGCATGAATTACAATTTTTTTCATGAATGAAAACTATCATTGGAAACTATTAGGGTATGAAGAAAAACCACAATACCGTGGACCTGCTTTGGTCTGAGACAGCCAATCATTTGCAGTTCCCCTCGTTATCGCCTGCAGTTGATTTGTTCCCATTTCCCTTGTCGTGTTCAAACAATAATGACTTTTTATCAAAATAGGTTTATGTTTTCTTTTTCCGGGTGCAAGTGTTGTGGTGAAATGAATCGAAAACTAATATTTCATTTTCATACAATCATACATTGGCCGGACGACCGGAAACAGCTGGTTCTTTTAAACCTCCGTTAGGGAGCACGTGTCAAAGTGTCAATCCGACAGTAACTTCCAGAGGACAATACACCTACCACGCTCACAGTCTGAAGCTTTATCACTGCTCACTCGCGTGAGGTATGTCAGTCAGAATTGATTTCCACGACGGACACCAAAACAAATATTTATTATTCAAAACTATTCACACTTGACGGGATTTATCACATACGTTATATCCCGTCAATTATATGTGTGCAAATTTCTGTAGCATCTTTAATATACAAGTTCGATCCGTAGGAGTATATTTACCATCAAAATCTTAGATTTACCGAACAGAATATATGTTTGGGCAGTTTGGCCATATTTTAGTTGCCACGAATCTCGTTATAAAATCCATTAGCCTGCAATATTTGATGTGAGCAGATGTAATTCCAATTTGACGAATTAACTGAGTCTCCAGCGTGACTTAATTATTCCACCTACCCATGCGTTACTAATAATCACTGCCAGAAGTTTCTAGAAAGCCTACACAGTCTCTTCAAACATAGATCTACAAATATGTCAGAAATTGTATGCATAAGAAACTAAATGTGTAGGCTTTCTGTATTATTTTGTTCTCCTATATGAAATGCTTGGCAATACTGTATTTTTTAGGCCTGGTTTACACGATCAAACTACTTCTACTTCAAAGTTTGACGCTAAGTTTGATCGTGTAAACCGATACTTCAAACTATGTCAAACTACTTCAAAATATTTCAAACTCCCCCACAAAGTTTGATCAAACTCAGTCAAACTATTCAAGCTGGTTTCCATATCCAATTGAGGAAAAGCATGATTTTCACTTTGAAACTCGTGGCATTGAAGAATATAACACAGCCGTTCAGAAATAATGCAACTTTCAACAAAGGAGCAGAAGAAATCACCATCAAATGAAAAATTTGATGTAGTTTGATGGGGTTTGAAGTGAGAAGTTTGACCGTGTAAACCGGAATTTGGAAGAGATTGATGTAGTTTGACGTGACGAGTTTGATCGTGTGAACATCCGCCATCAAACTACATCAAACTCACTTGTAGGAGTTTGAAGTAGTCTGAAGTAGAACGTTTGAAATAGTTTGATCGTGTAAACCAGCAGTAATGATCTCACGTTTTTGCACGAGCATGTCATGTGCACGGTGTTATTATTGTATAATATATGATGGAGTCAATTTCTAATGTTACTGATTCCTGGAATAACAAAAAATATTTACACGTATCCAAAACTCATACTGGCGTCATGAGAGGCAAAATGTGTATAAAAATATAGTTGATTCTATTGAACACCTGCATGACGGAATCACTATACACCTAATACGCAAACAATTAAACACATTCAAATACATTAGACCTCATGGGAAAGGTGTGTGTTGATAATATTCTAGGTCTAGAAGCAAGATTACTTGTCTATCAGAAACCGACTCGCTGGTGGATTATCATTAGTATAAAATTGCAGTGAGAGCAATAAAATTAGCTCAAAGGCTAAGAAAGGTTACCGGACATATTTTAGATATTAGCCTTTTGTCCCGTGACCTTGAAAATAAGGTCATTGGTCAATTCAAGGTCATGAGAATATTCAGCAATTATCATTTGTAGTATGACCACAATTGATTCATAAGCTGTTAAGTCCATAATAAGTGAGATATTAGCCATTTTGTGATCTGACCTTGAAAATGAGGTCAAAAATCTAGTTCAAGGTCATGAGAATGTTCATGCTCATATATCATTTCCTCTATGATCGCAATTGATTCCTAAGCTGTGAAGTCGATAATAAGCGAGATATTCGCCATTTTGTTCTCTGACCTTGAAAATGGAGTCAAAGGTCAAATTCAAGGTCACCAAAATATTCAGCATGTATCTTTTCCTATATGTTCACTATGGATGGATTCCTACGCTGTAAAGTCGATAATAAGCGATATATAAGCCATTTTGTGCTCTGACCTTGAAATTAAGCTCGAGGTCGAATTCAAGGTCATCAAAATATTCAGTGTATATCATTTTCTATATGCCCACAATTGGTTCCAAATCTACAAAGTCAATAGCGAAACAAGATATTAGTCATTTTGTCGTTTGATCTTGATAATGAGGTCCAAGGTCGAATTCAAGGTCATGGCCATCTTCAGTATATGTCATTTCCTATATGTTCACAATTGATTCCTAAGCTGTAAAGTTGATAATAAGCGAGATATCAGTCATTTTGTCCTGTGACCTTGAAATTTAGTTCAAAAGGCAAAATCAAGGTCACGAGAAAAAGCTATATATATCATTTCCTATATATTCATAATTGATTCCTAAGCTGTAAAGTCGATAATAAGTTTGATCTTAGCCACTTTGTCCTGTGACCTTGAAAATGAGGTCCAAGGTCAAATTCAAGGTCATGAGAATATTCAGCATATATCATTTCCTATATGTCCATAATTAATTCCTAACTTCCAACCTCAATATCAACGTAGTCAGCTACAAACAGTGAGGTAATGAAGAGTCGAAATTTAAAAGTTATTTCTTCAATATTATTTCTTCAAAATGACCTATTTTATAGAGTAACTGATCAGAATCCTTATACTGAAAAGAAAATAGGGGGTCACCGTGCTGGTTTATTCCGACATATTCGATCAAAATCACAAACATTTACCTAAAATGACATAAATTATGGCAATGTTGCACATTTTTTGGTCCATTTTCACATCTTGCATCGTAATTTCCATTCGAACAGATACGGTGACTCCCTATTTTCTTTTCAGTTTTAGGATGCTGATCAGTTACTCTATAATTACTCCATAGGTCCGGTAACCTAGCTAGAAAACCTTTATGAACATGAATAACTTTTGAACAAAAACAAAGCCAGACCAAATATCAATATCCAAACCACACTGGTTTACAGCTCATAAGAGACTTGGGTACTTTTCATGCACATGTTTCCACCGGCGTCATTTATATCATATATGATCATATATCATATTGTCATATTGCATATTATATATTATCACAATTTCAATTCATAAATTTCTTTCGTGAACAACAACAAATAGATTTCATATATGCAAGGTTTGCAATATATGTTTTGTCAAAATGTATACCACTATTTTTCTTTATCCCACTATAATGATACTACATTACTGTCATCAAATATTGCATTATTTGTATTGCATTAGTATGCCTTCTGTATGTATATGTATTGTATGTATTCGTGTTGATTCCCCGATGACGGATTATATTATAAGTTTTGCACATCGTCCCATGTATGCATTCCATTTCACGTATATTGGAAATTTTGCAGGTTCTCGACCAAAAAGTCACTCAATGTAAAAGTCTCATATATGTTCTCCTCGGTCTACGTCATTGGAATCAGAAAATTTGCCTGTATTCTGATGTGTGATGGACCTTTTTTTGTTTTCGTTGATATAATCAAATACATTGATTCATTTTTATGAATATGCAATTTTATGCTTGCTGTCTGAATATGGTTAAAAGCTGGACGTCTTCAAATGAATTTTACAGTACATGCACCAGTACTGGCACCACTGATGTACATCACCACACACGGAACGTGATGTAACTGGAGATCTACTGGCAACACGATTGCCTGAAGCAATGTAATCTTTTCACTGCGTCGTTTGTGCTGGTCATTTCGATAATTTGGTCACGCCGAACTTATTTGTCAATTTCAACTTTAAAAGGCGGCTTATCGGCTGTCCATTTCAACAGCTTTGCCTCGGTCGTGGGGCTGTCATCCCCTGGGAGACGAGGGGAACCGTTTGATGGGCGGGCCTCTGGGCTCCTCCACACGGAAATATGCTGACCCCGGGGCCTGTCAGGAGATCGACACGTATCAGCGCCCAGCCGCCGCCCCACTGACTGCTGTCCTGTCCGACTGGGGACACGGATTTATAGCCGCCGCGCCTCCCGCTATGTTGGTGCAGTTGATGAATACAAGTGTAGCCGCCATCATGAGGGAAATTAGCTTCAAGCCCAGAATGACTGCCAGAAATGGCAAGCGGAAACGAAAGTCCACAACTGCCTTCATAATAGTGTTACTGAGAAACAGTGAAACAATACTGTTGTTGTTGTTGTTGTTGTTGTTGTTGTTGTTGTTGTTGTTGTTGTTGTTGTTGTTGTTGTTGTCAAGGTTTAATAAATATAGGGAATTAAACTTGCATTGAGTCATCACGCAGCCATAGCAAATCGTGCTCGAAAGATTTCAAAATAACATGATAGGAATATTTTTTTTTTGCCCAGTTTCCCTGGCAGATTGATGAATTTGCTTGGAGATAATAGAAATTGTGCGCATTTATCACTGTCATGCCGGGGTGGAAGGAGCCTATGAGATATTCTCTTCCCCGTCTTTTCAATCGCCACCCCCCCCCCCCCCCCCCCACAACCCCACTCCACCCGAAAACTCCATCATCAAGTAATAAACACAATTTCCACATATTAATTATGCACATCGGAAGGTGTATGCTTTTCCCTTGCATAATAATACCATTGTTATCTAAATGAATAATCACTTGAGAGTAGAACCTATTCACTAGTTTGTCATTCACGTAATGAATTACATGTACTAGATCTATTTTAATTTGAAAAATACCTATCCTTGTGTGGTCATTAGGATTTGGCGTAAAAATCTAATTACCAAGAGATCGAGTGCAGTGCGCTGTGTTGATGTAATCAAGCGAAATGTGCGTGTTTCACTTCGGTGGAAAAATCCACAAAAACAAGAAAATAATTTGCGTTCTAATCCGATACATACGTCGACTTAATCATCAGAGACACTCCAATAAAGGCATATTGTTAAAATGATTATATCAACTAGTGCGTACGAAAATCTCGACGGGGATTCACTGTGTTTCATGAAGTTCATTAGGGAAGCAAATCTCTTCGCAGAAAGCTTAATGGTCGCATGGATCAGATGACAATACAGATGATGTCGTGTAATGTTGAGGAAGACAATGGCAACATGCCGGCAGCAACCCACGTTCAATGACTCTACGCGAAGATTAGCAGATTTGCTATCTGGTCACCCGATTAAGTGAATATATCACGGTAATTTAGTCCCTTTGGCGATCTGTGGAGTGTGTCGCGCTGTGGTGCCGAGTACACACGACCAACCCCCATGACAGCGGCTATGCCACCCCTGCTCCATTGTCAATCCATGCAGATACATTCGGGGGTAAGAATTTGCCGCCTCTCCATGGCCGGGTGGCCGTCTTTTCAAGCCCCGTGTTGCGCGAAGGTGAGCATGAGTGCGCTCCCAAAAGCGCCACCTCGATCCTGGCTCGGTGCTAGTGGATGGACGGTGGGACTTCTGTGCCACAGTACATCTAGCCAGTGTCCCTGATGTGCCCTGCACGACATCGTGACTCTGCGCCACCGAACGGGATAGACTCGACAGTGATACCACTATCTGGTAATTCCATTTCAAGGATTATTATCAAGATGAAAAGACTGGCTGCATTAGCAATAATTAGATTGAACAAAATAGCCAATACGGTGCTGACAATGATTTGTGCCTGTTGTTAAGTGAATTGCCATTATATAACGTCGGCGCGGACAAAGCCTGGCCAACGGGCCATATCATTAAAATATGAGATACACACGGCACCTGGATCACTGACTCTTCCTCTACGTAATTGTTTGTTCAATAAAGTGATTAACTATAAAGCAATACGTCTCGTATATATTATTGTTTTGTGAAAGAAAAACTGATATTCAATAGTTTCAATGTTTTATCGAATTCCCTTATCAATGGATATCATTCTAACGTGACGTTTCAATTTTCCATCGAAGTCCGCTAATGAATATCATTTAGGATTATATGTCATACAACAAGACAAGACTGACGAACTTTCTCCAGGGATATTTAAATAATTGCATAACTTTTGAAGACTTTTCTCAAGTAGCACTAGCCATATATGTGAATGAATCTCCTTTTATGAACGTCACATGTACATGACATTGACATCATAACCACAAATTCATCCTAAGATCATATTCACCCCCTGAACCCTTGCCCCGTGCACATGCTCAGTCTTAGTTAGTGGTTAGTTTAAAAAAAAAAAAACTATAATTTCAGGCATTAGGTTTCATTTTTGCAAACCCTCATACAAGTGCATCATTAACTCGTACGTGGCATGTGATGATAAAGTGCAGGAGGTTAAATAATTGGAGGTTCGCAACTTACACGTCTATCGTGTGAACGCATTTTTATCATTACTTTCCGATTTTTTAACTTGAAAACAATATTGTAAATTTCTGGTATTGGAATGCAGTCTCAGAACTATAGATTGACAATCGTATAACTGTAACTTTCACATAACATCAAGTAAGTCCACTAGTGTAGCTTTTCGAAAAACGGGACTCACTTCTGCAGGTTGTGGGGCTAATTTCAAGGGAGCTGTCAGCCGGACATTGCATTTCCCGGACACCAATGGTCCTCGGCATTAATGGGACTTCATATAAATCCATAACGCATGGGAAAAGGTCCCGGGAACGAGCCCCTGGTACTCGCCCAGGGGGGTACAATAAAATCAATTATAAAAGTCGCCGTTTGCCATTATATAGGCTGTCATGTTTTCATGAGCCGTCCCCCTATGTGACAATGGGTGGGCTATAACATGAGCTTATCTCCCGTTTGCCAGGACCGCTCGTCCGCCATTGCCGCGGGCTGTTTTATGAAATATCAATAGGGGATGGGCCCCTCCCCGGCGTAAGCTGGTCCTAGTGTCCGCCTCTCTTCCATAGAACCGGGTTGTTGTTCACAGGGCCCACAGTATAGTCGTGTCGCCACCTAGTCAGCCGCGGAAACAAAGATACCGCTCGCAACATCAATTATTTTATTGAACGATAACTGTAAATTTGCTATGATCTCGAATTGGTTCGACTACAGAAGAAACTGCAGTCTTATACGGAATTTGGTTATTCTAAACACAGAATTACAAAACCTATGAAAAACGATACGAATTTTTAATTTCAGAACAACGCCAATGATGTATAAAGGCATAACAAAAGATGAAATTGGCAAAAACTCGCACATATTATTGAAAGTATTACTTCTACTACAAATCTTCATTTCAGGTACTAGTAATCAAAATACATGATTTTTTAAAAAATTCTCAAAATAGAGGCCTTTTCCGTCGGAATTTTCGAGGACATTTTCTCAAAACCTGTCTGATAAGTTTTGAGGTTTTTGTAAGATTGTGACGTGTGTAAGTTTCGTTCCCATTGAATCGCCGGTCTCCATGTGGTGGCCATTTTGAATTTATGTTTGCGGGTGGAGGGGGGGGGGAGGGGACTAATTCGCATTACTATTTATTTTGGGCCATCTCTAGGGGAATTTTTCTCTCACCCGTTGAATTTTGGGGGGGGGGGGGGGGCGATTTTTTTTGCCAATTTTCCCATTCATTATGGCAGCTGCCACAACTGTGCTCATAGAACGCTTGAAGACACGGCTTAGATATTGGCACATTCAAATGGGAAATCATATATGGCGATTTGTTTGGTGACCTTGAATTTGACCTTCGATGACCTCGAAAGGTCAAAACAGCTATTTTCGGGTAAACTCTATTGTCAAAACATGTTCGCAAATGTTGCTGGAAACACATTTTCTGTATGGACTATAATACGGAATCAAGTTACATCTTCAAAGATTTTTTGTTGTAAATGACATGTATTCACAGACCGTCGATTCGAAAGCAACAAAACTTTTAAACATCACAAAGGTACACTTCACAAAGGTAAAATCTTATGCATTTTGAGAAAAATTGCCTGAATAGGTTTTGAGAAAATGACCACCAAAGACAAAAATCGTTGTTTCTTTTGACAAAAAGGTCGTTTTGACCTTTCAAGGTCATATTCAAGGCCACCATTCAAACCGTAATACATGATTTCCCATTTGAATGTGCCAATACTTAGGCTCTATCTTGAAGTGTTCTAGGAGTTTACCCTGCAAAGCTCCTAAAAATTGGGTGAAATTTTCCGAGTACAAATTTTTTACCAAAGTTGGCAATTTTTCGTCAAAAATGGCCGCCAAATCGGCAAAAACGATTCAATCAAAAAAACGTTTTTAGATATTGGCCTAAGGTATGTTCTGACAAATTTATGCGGAAATTCATCATGCCAAAAAAAAACCACTATAATAGCTTATCGGCCCAAAGGGCCGGTAAGCTAAAAAACATGCCCAAATTTGCCTTTACAGACGAAGCACTTGTAGGTAAGGCTTAGTTTGTTTTATGAGCATATAGGTAGTCGTTCATGGCATAACTAATGTTGATTTTGAGCTCGGAGTGAGTGTTAAATGTCTGAAATGGATTCGGACGTCCAAGTGCTTGTACAAGGTTAAGATTCTGTTATAGGATTATAAGAAATCATTTTGGTGACCTTGAACTTCACCTTAGACAACCTTGGAGTCTGACACGAAATGTGTAAATTCGCCTCTACAGACAAAATACTTATTGATTGTTTGTATTATGAATATTGATATTCATTTGCAATCAATAATGATAAATAAATTCTACACAGTCAAAAGAAACTCAACAGTTTTGGCGAATACTAACGAACATTTATTGTGAATACTAGATATGCATTATGAAAATATTGTAGACATTTTTAATGTGAATTGTACTATCATTCATGATACAATGTGAAGTTGTGTGATTAATGCTATACGAGCAACGAGGTGGATACCTTTGACCAAAGCCCTCGTTAGTAAAAACAACAAAACAATTCTTTATACATTTATTAGAATATTTTAGAGATGTGATATAAATTGACAACATGATATATGTATATACAATAAGTCTCATGCAAATATTCAGCATGCAGTCTGTTTCTCGGTTCACGTTCATAATCTCTACTGTGTATGTAAATGAAATGCAACTCAGGTCGACAATGGCTCTGTGTTTGACTATTAAAAAGTGGTTAAGAAATGCGTGGTGTTAAAATTAAACCTATGGAACATCGATCATAGCGACAAAATAAATGCAAAGTTCATCCGAATAACAAGAAATATCACAACACCATTGAGAGAGCACCTTAACAGTAGTACAAGTGTTTTCTTAGATGAACTAAATCGTGATTTGTCGTGAATGTAAAAATATATACATGTAAACACGATATGAACACACAATATTTCACATTAAAATGTGAAACATCGACATAACAAACTGAACACTATGATTGACAAAATATGGATGTGTGATCATGATTATGAGTAATGGTACTGTATGATGGACAAATAATTAATTATCGCGATCGTGCAATTAAAAATATAACAGCCACTGCTGAACTAATTTAAGACACCCACATGTCATACACCCATCAGTCACGCTTGTCTCGACATACACACTTATATCAACAGTCATTCCAGCGATATCTCAGGAGCTAAAATATTTGTTGACAAATAAAAGACATGACCCGAGCGACAACTCCTCCTAAATGTATGAACGTTTTTCGCCCTTATAAAAATACATAAACATTTCCTGTCAAAACAACGTACATTATAATTGACAGTATTGTACTCAATAATATTTCACAGAGCAGTTAATTAGGCCGGCAGCAACGTGGTAGTCACCGTGATGACTCTGCAGCCCACTTTTGGTACACCTATTAAGTCGATCATGAAAGACTTGAACTGACAGCGATTGGAAGGTACATCTGGTCCTGGGGATGTTCGTCCTTGAAACCTGAAAAGACACCAGAGAAAGTGAACATTATTGATGCCATTTCGTTTATCGCTTGTCATATAGTATTGTTGTCAATTAAAAATTCAAATCTCCTGGCAGGTTGTAATTTTTATCTGGAAGTTAAAATTTCACGACCATTGTTCGACCCAAGGTAATGACCACAAAAGAAGCACCTTTTCACCTGCCCAGAGCCCCACCGGGCGAGATCAGCATTTAAGATAACAGAAATGATTCAAGTTGGCATATAATGGTGACCGGTTATGGTCAAAGTAGGACTGCTGGTATTGTCCGGTGGTGTCACGGACCGCAGCCACCATATGCCTCTACTCGCCGACTTCAAACCGATATACGTCAGGGATTTTACATCTTCGAACGGAGACGACTCAATAAAGCAGAACGCGCCTCGCTCTTTGATGGTCCCCGTGAGCATCTATTTTAACAACATCCGAGAAGCAGGCTTTCAATATTTGATGCCGTAAATGCACAGAACGTTAACTTTCTAACGGCACTCATCAATCGCCTTATGGGAGAACAGTGTTCATCCATTGAAGTTGACCTTGTAAGCTTTGACCCGCCGTGTCCTAATCTGGTCGTCATTGTACGGTTCTGCCTTGAAGACTGGCCGTCTACAGAGAGGTCATGACCCTTGTGGTCTCGGCACCCGTGGGACATGTTTGGCGGACACGGCGGGAGGTCAATTATTGGTAACACTAGAGGTAAGCAAATATGGTGACAGGGGACGGGACACAAGTCGGCAAGTCACCGGCTACGACAAGGGCACCCGAGAGGAGCAGCCAGATGGCTGACCGACAGACCCCGTAACAAGACATTATCACAGCTCTCTGACCTTATTGTCTGAAGCTATGTCAGCGTATCCGATGTCCATTGACCTGTCGGCCTGGTCCAGTATCGGGAGACCACTAGCGGGTAGAACGAACAAAGTCAACTGTCCTCGTATCTACAGCCATCAACCCAGGCTGCTCTCCAGACACTCACTACACATCTATCTGCCCTTAAAGAGCAATTCCCCGTGGCTTTCCCCACGTCTTTGAAATCATCAACTGCTCGACCCGCCCACTCCAAATGACAATTAAGGGTCACATTTGAAGTGCTTAAATAGTGTTATTTTAACCTCTGAAAGGCGATGATTACAGATCTCTCCTCAGGGGGTTCATCAATGCCCCATATGGAATCCGTTCAATATTGATGATGTTCTCACTGAAAGAAGACACCCCATCTTATGGACTTTGAAAGCACAATTGACTGATGCAACTTAAACTTGTTACAATTATGATTCCGCAGCGTGGATATGATTCGGGCACGAGGATCTATGCAAACTCTCAAGCATCGTTCACTGATTGGTCCAGTCTGGAACAATACCTGTGTCCGATCAGCATTCAACAGCTGCTTCCTGGTGTAAATCAAGACCGATGCCGCATGCATGTTAATTCTCAATAATCCATTAGCCGAGTTACACCATCTCAATGATGGATTTAATCGAATCCATTTTAAGCACCAGGTAAAAAACCCAACAAATCAGCATAAACGTCACTTTTCATAAGGTGCTATGAGAACGAATATCGCTTAGATGACAGTTAATTGTTAATAGTAATGAAAAAAAAATACAGAAAGTAGCTTCATCTTTATAAATGTTATAATTTAGAAATAGCATCAATATATAAACAGTATGTTTTACAAGGGGAGGTACATACAACTAGCAATCGACCGATTTCGATGACAAAGCGAATTCTAATGTCTTCACTCGAATGATGGATAAAACGTTAATTTTCCGTATTCATGGGACGAACTGCCGACAAAATAAATCTCTATCCAGTTTTCGAACTGGATCGTCAAGTTTCTGACGAATGTACAACCACAGCAACGAAAAGAAGCAGTGATGTTCTAGGACATTTATACGAGGCACGACGGTTCATCGTGTTAGAAATGGATGTAACTTTACGTGCGCTGAGTGAAATTTCACTCCACTGTCGTTTACAAAGCAACGATGGACACAAAATTCACAATGCAATACTCGTCCGACAAGGCCAAGACCGATTCGAACATCAATTCACTTGACTTCCTCGAGGAAACTTCCACGAAACAAAGACAAGTGACAAGAGGCTTTCTGCTGAACGAAATAACCAAAATGTGCAAATAAATTCGCTTTTCTGTTACCCATGACATATCAAAGTGTATTGTGCCTTTCAGGCATAAAATACAGTATATAGAATGGTTGACTAAAAATCTCCACATCTCATCCGCACAGGTGGGTCATAGGTCTAATAATAATAGGTTACCTCCAGCACAGAGGTAACTAATATCACTTATTTATGACATCACCCATCGACCTGTGAAGACAGAATATAGCACAGTTGATTTGATTCTGTAGAACAGGAAAACAAACCTCAAATGGCTCAAATAAATATTGTGTGTTGCTTCTGGTTCGATGGAGTAGCAATCTGTTGGCGGTGGCAGCCATGTACAACGTTGACGGCGGGTGTAACGCGTGAGCGCAGTGTACGCCGATTGTTGACATAGAGCACAACCTACTCGTGTTGATCGGGACAAGCTTGATCAGAAGTCCGTTTTTACATGACCTTACCGAATCAAGATAGGCAGAACTAAGTTGTTTCCACAAATAACATCCGGAGGAATTTCACCGGCATCATTCGAGCAAACAACGGTGTTTGTTTGCTTTAGCATTTCACGCTAGAACACGAGGCAACTGCGAGATAACCCGGAGTGTTCACTAAACCGTGAGGGTTAACTTAAACAATGGCTACTCTGATGCATCGACATGTAAAACTATAACACATCTTTTTGCACAAGAGGCAATAAGCTCATTCAATAATGGCTGACAAACTTATCGGACTACATGTATATGCTTCACCATTACCATATAGATCCTGGTATTTCGTTGTTCACTGTATGTGATGTACTTTCAACTGTGCAATGTACAAAACTGAATTTCAAACTCGTTAATTGCTGGTATAATTGGAAGTTCCAAGCAGTAAACACGGCCAGTACCACCTCGCGGCCACTGTGTAGACAATTGCTCAACTAAAGTTGCAAATGAGATTCGCAAGCCAGTCACTGGGAAATTAACTTCGGAGCAAAACTTCCAGTTAATTCCTGGCTTCTATGAATCACTAATAAAAACCGTATGTTCTAATTAGAATTGCAAACAATCTGTTTTCAGCCAACTATTAACCTGTCTGTTCTTAGAGAAACAGTGGATCAAAGTGTTCACGAATCCATATCAAAAGGTAGAACAAGCCAGGCTCACTCAACTCCCGGGCACTTCTACAACCAACAGCGGACCTGTGCCTCTGGATCTACAGATCTACACACTCAACTAGTGGCTTCTCGGCGTGCTGTCAAGTCCAGCACAAGGGCAGGCAGAAATAGCAATCAGTCCATCGGGTTGTAGATTGGTGTGCAATTATCGACACAGCTCTAATCAGCGAGAAACAAAGCAAATTTGCCACCTGACTAAATGAACAGAAGTCTGGACGACTGCGGTACTAAACTCGAGTCAAACAGGACAAAAAAATGTTGCAAAAACAATACTTGCGGGTGTCCGCCTTGGAAGGGGAGAGATAATGAAGGATGGCAGCGGGAGTAGTTTGACCGTCTGTCCGTGTACCCAGTGGGTCTTCCATCGCTCCTGTCATTATATAAAGCTACCCCGACACAAAGAGTCCCCGCGAGACGAGCAGTGACATTCCCAGCAGCACTGTCCCCTCCTTTCCCACCCATCCCTGCCTGGCAAAGACAAGGGCAACAAAACCGCTCCTACAGCTAATTTTTAATGAAACTCGAATCCCGCCGCGAGAGATATTCCTTGTCTAATGGGCCTTGAATACGGCTAGTTGGGATTCCAGTGGGTTCACCAACTCGGCCAACCGTTACATGTAAAACCCCAAACTCATTAAAATCGGCAGAGATTTTAGAGATGTTTTACGCATGCTGCCAGTATTTTCTTTCAAACCGACCCCTTGCCCACGCCGTTCGTTAGTTCAAATTATCAATCAGGAAAGTTAAATTGGTGTACAGTTTATCCGAACTTTCCAATATATGTACACAGGAAGACCACCAATGGTTCTACGGTAGGCGAAGGCATTCTGACAACCTTCCCTTGTCCGAATTTGTAGGTAATACACGTTGGAATACATAGCGAGGGATTTCGCTTTAAATTAACTGATGCCGGAACTTGTGTAGCAGTTTTTGTTTTTAGAGAAGTGTTTATTTAGAACGAGTGTACAAACACGTGGTGAGGGCACTGGGTGTGCGGGGTCCTTTGTCAAGTCGATATATTACTGCTCGGATTTCCTCATACTCGGCCCCACCTATATAAAGAACACTTTCTCCAGTGAAGAAAGCAAAACAAGCCGCTAGAGCCGAGGGATCAGGAAGCTTAGCTTGCGATGGTAACTGTGCAGATTATTATTTTAAGGACGATGCGAGGCTTGGACAGAGCCAGGTATCGGACGATAAGACAATGGTCGGTGATTAGACGTAAGTGCCGCCATCTGCGACAGTTAATTGGCGACTTGCAATACACCAGTGATTGTCGACGTCGCACTGTCTACGTTTGTACCTGTTTCCATAGTCATCCTTCTCAGAAATACATAGGTGTATCCGCTTCTTCGTATCGGCCCGTTTGAAGTGTTTTTCTTTCCCTTATCTGGATCAACAGAACAAGGACTTGTGTTTCAATGGAACGTTACCTTGTATATATTATCTCAGGCTAACTTCCCCTACAAACGAGTTAGCAACACGTAATATTTTTACCAAAATATTCAAAAGTAGATGGTGTTCTGGCGACAGAAAATGTTATGTCGCAAACGATGGGTATCACGCATGGCGGATACATCAACATTGCAACAAATCTATGTGGTGTCTTCAGGCTTACTTTAAACCATATTGTCACTCACGGCAATTAATCACATCAGTCAATCAGTTAAATGTAGATCAGTTAAAGTTTACAATCAGCACGAAGCGGGATTCTCCACCAATATTTTCCCCTATCAAACTATAAGAAACTAGTATCGGGAAATGACGATGTGGGCGGGAACACGTGTGGGCAGGAGCCACGGGACTGGATAACCAACAATGATACATCGCTGGTGAATGTCATAGGACAGAGAAGACATATTCATCACAGTTTATGAAATCCCCGAGATACGGGTCAACTTCAGACTCAGATCAATCAATGATCTATCACAGTGACACAGTTCCATTGCCGCACGTTGAACGACTGGCGTCACTTGTATTCACAAGATGGGCCTGTTACACACCGATACTAACACACTGTCTAGCCAGTGACCGTTTAATCTGCAGACGTCATTAGTGAAGTATTCTGAAATCAGTGTTCGTAAATGTGACGAATGGATGAGATGATTTATTTGATGTTTTGTAAAAAAACAATCCTGTATAGTACTGGGTGCTGATTCATACTGGATGCTGATTCATATGTACGTGTTGAAACTTAAAAAGTAAAAACAGCAAATATTTCCGAAAATAAATGTACACCACTAGGATCACCACAACTTGCCAAGTTGAACTGACAACGATGCATAGTAGGCGACATCTAACACAAAGAGGATATTTCGCACACGAGCCTGTAGTGTGTGTGATCCAAGCCATCGATCCATCAGTCAGAACTTGGGACAACGATGAAAATTGTTGTGAAATGAATTATTTGATCACATGCTTGTGATGAATGTTTGCCCCCAAAAACATTTACTTTGGTTGGAAGAAAAGCGACAAATTGTCATAAATCAACATGTGTGTCAGAAAATGTGTGTTTCGAATATCGATAAAAACACAGTTTTCCGAGCCATTTCAGGGTTTTTCCGCCTTTCAGTGTGCATGAATCACTGTCTCATTTATATTGGACTGAAATGTGTTTCCATAGAAATATAGACAATATTTCTATGGTATTTCCAACATGTAATTATTGTATTTTACAATGTACCATAGAAACACGTTCGAGCATGCCAAATACTTTTGTTTAAACTTGAAATGGTTCTTACATGCAAAAGAAAGCTAGTCCATATATTTTAGCCAAGAAGCTATTGTGAAAATTGTATCTGGACAATGAAACGACACTTAGCAAGCACAGAATAACTCGTTCTCTGCATACGGGATGGGATTGGAAGGTAGATAATGGACGACGGCCATAACGAGAGCTCTTTGTGTTAGGATACCAGCGTCCCGAGAATCTGGAGGAAAAACACTCACAATACAAACTTAAGCTGTCAGACTATACTGATGTACTGACTGTTACCATCCACAGGTCACCCCCGCCATGAACAATTCATGCGTCCACGGAGCGGGACAAGGACTCGTGCCTACCACAGTCGCCAGTGTTTCGTGTCGGACTCCGTGTCAGACCGTGACCAGCGAGACTCCCACTCCCGCGGAAGCCGAGGCGGCGACGGCGGCACAGGGATAATCGCGTCCCAAACACGGAATACCCATTTGGCGACATCCCCGCGTCCGTCACGTGGACGGGGAGCCATTTGTGGGTGGCTGGGTGTCCGCAGATAGCGCATCACCGGGACCCAGGGACCGAGATAAACCGCCAGCCGGCGGCCACTGCGCGGAATCATAAGTACACCGGACAATAATTCACACATCAAGCTTCGTTAGCTCGCTTGTTACGATGGACAACCCATCCAGCGGTGCTTTGTTTACAATCTGCATGACACCAAAATAGCTGTGGTATTCACGCTTGAGAAGCGACATGCCAATCACATTAAGGCAGTTTATGGGCAAAAGTGTTAAGTCCAAAAGGGTATTGTTCACATCATAAATTGAAACATTCACTTATTGAATCAAATGCAGAGCACTTTGCCGATACTAATTTAGTGGATTATGCAGAGTGGAAAATATATACACACTGTCCAACACCAAGTTTGACACAGCAGTATTTATAAATGTATCATCATCACCACTCCGTATGAAATGTTCCTTTTCGAGAGAAAATCTAATGTAGCTAAAAATCACCTGTCCCTAAATAAACGAAATGTCAACGAAAGTTTTTCAATAAGGAAAAGATGTTTCCTTCTGTTATCAACCAAACGATCATGATGTATACCGCAGGAGATAGGAATCTGGACAAGTAAGCGACCTGCTGCATGGAGAGACAGATAAATCATTCAGAAATTCAAACCATGCTCATCAAGACAGAAGTTCTAGTATATTTAGATACGTGGATGTGCGCAGGGCATGTAATAAGGACTAGAAAGGTGGTTTACTTGCTCGAAATTACTGTAACTTTATACACCATATCGTTCTCCGTAATAAAAAATCTACAATCATATGGCTTTTCGGTTTGCTTTTCACAAATTAGCTTTGTGTGGACATGGCACAAAATGCACGCACATCCGTACAACTTTACCATTATCATGATATAACATCATCCATCTCATCTCTGCATGGTATGACCTTATATTACGTTTTACATCCACACAAAAAGACATCGATGACATAAAGAATGCATTCAGTGATTGGTGTCGCACAGAAAAGTTGACACTAATGCTTGAGTGGAGAATCAGAACTCGGCCCTTAGTATGGAGACTACGAGTGAAATGATAGCGACAAACACACTTACTGGTCACATACCACAACATCACTAAATCACAAGCATCTATATCATTCGCAATGTGTGTTTATGCTAGCAACTGCATGAGGCGGAAATCGGATGTGCTACCTTCATGAAGAGGTCACCCCAATTGCCTCGCAGAACATATGACAAATGTCGCTCTAGAATGAGAACATATGGTTGGCAACAAGTACTGTAAAATGTGCGTTATCTAACGATCAAGTCATTAAAGCACACCCCCGTTGGAGGGCTGAACCACACAGGACAGACACATTGAAGGCTCCGACATTCTTATTCCCACGGAAATGAAGCCATGGATACCAAACACAAACACCGTGAAATTGTTGCAATAAAACTGCTGATATGACGGAAACCATGATTGTCACACCTCAAAAATATAAAGCTCACTTCCGCTGAGGCTTTCTCCAATGGAAAGGAAAACTTCCTGTTTATCAATAAATGTGACTTTGAATTACTTTCGGCCATGGACATGATTTTTTTCCGAGACCTGAAATGTAGTGAAATGTTCTTTCTTCTTTATATTGATTCATTACCATCATTTGTGCAAGTCTGGGCAAAACAATCTCTTCAAAACAACGCTGAGTAAGTTGACATAAAGAAATGACAATTACATGTCCAACATACATGGGGGGGGGGGGGGTCCACATGCATATTGCGTAAATGTAATATGAAACCACCGATGACGAAAACAGATAATAAACCTAGCCACTACATTCACCATAAATGGTAATTCCCTTGGATATTTATGTCCCAATCCTGTAGTGCAAGAAGATGTACGGACTTATATGAAGTTCGCGAAAAGAGTGGGAGTAATCGCTATTACACAAAATGAATGTCCATAATAAACCAGCATAAAGTTCTCTAGGAATTCTCGTTAAGAGCTGGATGAGCTGACATGTCCTGTCACACACACGGGACATCGCACTTCACAGCCATTTAGTCAACAGCATCGTAATTGAACGACGCACAACTTGTACATACTTTATGAGTAAAGACAACTTTATGAAGCGGTTGCTTGGCGGTCTTCGTTTGTGTCCATAAACAGTGCTGAATATTTTAAAGATGTGGTGGTGAGAGATACAGTCTCTGAGTTTAACAACAAATGAATCAGTTCGAACAACGTCTAGCCCGCAATGTCAGTCAGGATGTTTGGTGTATAGATATTGTAACATCGAATACTGAGCTTACAGTAAAGGACTATCGCATGCGCAATGCACACGTATTGTGCACACGAGATGACTCAAGCCACGACCATAGACCGAGTCAAATACTTTTTGAGGTCATTACACAGCAGAACCCAGACATGAGAAATTCCAATCACTTTGACCTGTATCCTGTTGAATATTGTCTGTGTTTTTGCTACTGTCCCGGTATCACAGTACCGCACGTCTGAGGCTTATTTCCTCTTCACCACTGCAAGAAGTCATTCACTGACATAATTCATCATCGAGCGAGATGTTATCTTGCCAAAATCCGTACAAAAGAAAATTGAATTTCACAATTAACGCTGGGAAAAAATCCCTTTCCCATTTCGAGATTAATCAGGTAACAATCAAGAAGAACTTATGTGGACTCTATGCCTGGACTAAAAGCGAAGGTAGAGACTAGTTCGATAGTACGTCGGTCTGAAGTGTGTCTCCCTCACATGACATGTACGACAGAGATTCCTACAAGCCAGCATCAGCACAAACACTAAGCGTTTCCTAGCGTGGGAAACTAGCCAGATAATTACAAACAGGACGACATCGGCATACGCCTGTCGAATGTCTTGTCTACTCCGCATACGTCTTCTTGGAATTAGTCCATGTATGTCCACAGGGAGGAATTGTATTCTGTCAAGTGTCAGACAAGAAAAGTTACGAGAATGAATAATATTTAGCACGACAGTTTCTATATCAGTTCCTTCGGGGACTATTGCACAATTCAATTAAAATAAATAAATATAAACTGAGTCAGATACCCTCCATTTTTGTTGTGTGTGTTGTCAATGGAAAAGTTTATTTTGATGCGTATTGTATTCTGTCACAACAGTTAGTGACAAGTGTGTGTATATATCTATACAATGAACATACATGGCCAGGCAAAAAAAGCAAAAGCAATTCTATTAATTTTCCACCGACAAAGGATCTTTAAAACTAATTACTCGCGACCGTGCCATATGTTTTATTATTCTAGGAATCTAATTTGTCCATGTCATTCATTTCGTTGAAATATAGCATAAAAAGTTTGGCCAGAGGCAAGCTTATTGTGAGTTTTATTGCCAATTACTTTGCAGGTAAAGATATTCATACAGTTTCATAGAACCACTGTTGGAAAATAGTCGATTTTGCTCAAGGGAAGACAAGACAAGGGAATTTGTGCCTTTGATAATTACTATGAGCTCCGGACTATGAAACTAGAATGGGACTTGTTCGAAATCAACTGGTCATCGTTGGCACTAAAACCAAATTGAAACGAGTTAAGTCGGTGCGAGCAAGATACGTAATCCCATCGGCTCGCCTCGCCGGTTTTAGCACCATATATCAGAGGAAACCATATAAAGAGCAATGGATTGTCTCAAGTGAAGCAGGGCCGGGGGCGCGCCGAGGTCGGTGAGAGGAATGGGCTGAATGGGTCCATTCTGTCAGAGCAATGGTCCGGGACGGGGACAAATGTTGGGAGCGATGCCTCCCGCGGGCCTCGTAGACGATCCTGTTCCTGAGGCAGTGATTCACCCACCGGGCCCCGGGAGTCGTGTTGTCTCCGTGTGATCTGTACAACATCTCCAAGGTGTGTGGAAGGTATATGGCCTGGGCCCGCTCGTTGGCTGAGCGACTCGGCGAGTTACGGGTCGTCCATAACCTGTAGCACCGAGACGGTCGCCAAACAACACCAGACTAGCTGGCTAAAGGACCACGAACGACTTCAAAGCGAAAATCGATGTCATCTTCCGAGTAACATCGCTAACGCACTTATCCATACAACTTCCAGGGAATTGCAAACTTCACAATCAAATACGTGACAACCGGATGGGTATTACAACCGAAAAGTCACTTCATAATTCAGCGTGTCAATAAATGTAATGCCATCAGCAAAATTAACGATAATATTTTCAAAGCGATAATACACTTAAAATTTGTGCAGAAAATCTTCGAAAAATAAACTTGCAGAATAACACGACAATAAAAGTCACAGTCGATTGGGCCACGAGATGTGATCGTTTAGACAAATCCTTCTGTCCGATGACAACTTCATCAACTGTCGAGGATCGACAAGCGCTAAGCAAACATCTACGCACGCCTCCTTGGCCTAATGTTAACAGTCTATCTGCAGCTAATCAAGTGTAATCCGGCTGAAGTGGTCGTTGACTTGAGGACCACAGACTCTCGACAGTCACTGTCCACTTGTACAGCGAGTCCTCGGTGTCAGAAGTCTACCCAGCCAACGAACAGCAGTTGTCTGTGATAGACGTGAGACAACTGCAGCCATAAATGAAATTTTAACAATTCATCGGAAGTCTCGCGCAACCGGCGTCAAATCTCTGAAATCCAGGCGATAAAACATGGAAAACAGAGCACGAATAATTCAATGCAACTAATTATAGAGTAAAATTGTTGCAAGAGTCAATACAACCACAAACCAAACTACATTCATTAATAACGTTAACCTAATCATCACAGTAGTATACCTGCACGTGCCCATTACTAATTTAGCATTGGGGTCAGAAACTGTCACAATTGACTAGTCAGAAACTGTCACAATTGACTACTAGTACATGTACTTGTTAATAGCATTAGGCAGCTCCGACTGCTTTAGATTGGCATAGCATCACAGGCGAAAACGCTCTGCAAAGATAATCCAACATGATTCCATTAATTTATGGTATTCCGTTGGAAGTTGGACTCAGGTTGGAGAAACCATGTGCTAACACGACAAGTGGTGTGCTTTATTGACACTAGTCGGCAGCACTGTATGAGGTAGATCTTCAGAAGTCGAGACCTCGCTTTATCGCCACAATACGCAGGCGGAGGCCCCGGCACAAAGTGCTCCCTCATGAGCATCCAAGCTGATAAATCAACGGCCTTCCTCGAAGTGCAAATTCGCCTGCTGGTATTGTGGCGAGATTTAGTGGAGAGGGGATTCTGCTTCAGGAACCGTGTCATCCATGGCGACCCGGCGGCGAGTAATACCGGCGGCTGATCCACGCTAACACAACACCGGGGCCTCGACTGGCTCTTTCCTTGTCGGACCGAGATCTTCTTGTATGTATTAGCAGCCGATATTAATTTGTTGGAGAAGTCTGATTGATACCTAACAGGAAGAGAGTCAAGAGGGTGACGGAGAGTAAGTGCACTCCAGGTATTTGAATGAACGTAACAAATCCCAGTGATCATGTTGACACGTCCTGTGGAAGCTCTCCTACAAGCAATTCAACTAGTAACTTTTTTCTCCCTGCACACAGTTTTCTCAAAATAAAGACTTCAACGATGTCAATAAAAAACCTGGCAGCATATTAAAAGGTGAAATTAATTTACAAGCAGAATATAACGTTCTTGAACCGATAGGCTTCTATCAGTTTTAGGCTTCAACAATACAGGCAATGTCAATCATTGACTTGTCTTGTATGCTGACGTTTTACTTTTGAATAACCCATTATGTTTGTGCCTTATTGAAATGCTCATCATGTTTCCACAGTAATGTTCAGCTGAAAACTGACACTTATACAAGCATTAACTGATGATCACGTTGTATGTCGGACGGTCGTAAAATCTGAGCACCGATAAATTCTTGACCACTGACGTCCACGCATCCGCAAATGGACACAGTAAAAGACCGTGTGGCCGAAAAGACGCAGGTAAACGCCACGCTCAAACGACCATTCAAAGCTTTTAGTTTTTAAACACACACCTGCCGTTTTGGCCAGAAAATTTGTCACTTTATAATTATAGCGACTCGCCGACAGTGACAGCGCCTGCCATGGAGCTGTTTAACAGCAATTCTCCCGACCATGGTATCAGACAAGTCGGACCGGCTATTGTCACCAGAAATACGCTAACGACAAAATTGCACACTAAGGGATACCATTTCATCATCGGTTCCCAGCCATTTAGAGCCACGGAAGGGGAAATTTGTAAAGAAATCGCGTTCATTAAAGTGTAATAAGTTGCAGAATTGCAGTGCATTTAGAGTGGAATCAATATGTGTAGGTTAATAAACTAAACAGCAAGTTCCAATGTGCTTGGGGACCGACATGAAAGAACTCATTCGGGCAGGCGAACAGGATATAAAAAACATTAACGAGTCTTCGCACTCGTGTAGCTTAATTTTTGAAAGTGCACTGTGAATTGATTTCACCTTATAAGATTAATGATGGTAAATTCATCATGTGACATGACGCCAGTCCTCTGTACACTATTGTTTATGTTTACAAGCATTACATATTACGTGCTGGGTTGCCGATGCGCCTGAAACAATACATGTCACTTGTCGAGAAGACATGAATGCAATGAAGGAGTGAAGGATCTACCATTACCAAGTCAATTGGCTGAATTAATTAAATCAACGATTTGTGAAAATTTCAGTGGCTAGGAACGATTAATTACACTGAAAATTGTATGGCTTGTTTTCTGTTCAATGATGTATAAGAACAATAGGCGACAATGTTATCCCGAAGAGATCCCACGACGTGATTGAAAACTTTCAATGAGCTGGAATGAAACACATTGTGCTACCCAATCACATGACTCGTGTCGCTTTTTTCGTTCGTATAGAAATCCCCCAATACATGTAATGCCGTTCATAATACAGTGTTTTACCATAGGTGGGTTAAAAAAACTAAATGATACTATCCGAGATTTAAAACTCTCGCGGTGACAGATCATACATCAGCATTACGGCATGTAATAAATGTTTTATTGCCCACCGTTAGACGTAATAATCATCTCAGGGAAAAAGTGGTGGAGAATCCGACAATATATCGCATGCGATATAAATTTTGATGAAATGGAATTTGCTTTTATGTGCTCTCAATCAGTGGGGGAAAAACTTTGGGGCAGGGTTCAGTCATTTCACAGATGACGTGACACTCTGGAGACAGTGAATAGAAGACTCCAATCAAACATATTGGACTGGCAAGTCGCATAAAGGAGCGAGTCCTTTCAGATCCAATTACTACTAATGAACAGGGGCTGGAGACCGTGTTTGGAGGCGGGATAATGGAAAAACGTAAACGTGACGGACGGGCGGGGTGGGGGGTGGGGGTGGACGTGAAACTGTTATCGATACGGGAGAAAAGGGTATGGAAGAGAAACGATGTCGTCCGACTTTTTACATCGGACACAATGCAGCTCACGTGGCCGAAATCATTTTAAATTTTGCATCAGAAACCACTTGTCAAATTGTCTGTCAATTAACTATGGACGGCCGCATGCCCAGCGGCTTCCAGGTATTGTCGGCGGTAGTTGAGTGTACACCTGGAGGGGGTGAGCTGGCATGATGGGGAGAGGCACCAACACACTGATACCTGTCCAGTGATCTCACGGCAGATAGAACGTACTCGAAAACTCCACAGATAACAATACATGCACCCTGAAAACAATGAGAATTGTATAACATACAAGTTCGAAATCCTCATTGAAGGAAATCGCAGACGGCATGAGTAAGAACAGTGCAGTCTGTCGGGTGGAACTGCCAAACACGGTGCGGGAGAAGGTGACACTATCGCGGCCAGACATGAGCACCTTTGTGGCTGGCACCCCGGTGACCTCAATTAATGTACGAGGACCATCAATCACTGTCGACGGTCGCCCCTCTGTCCCCTACCCGGCCTGCCAGCGGTCCCCACGCGGCCAGTTGTTGGATATAATGGCCAAACATAACCAGCAAACCGGGGCTGCCGTTTACTCTCACAAGTGACCAACGTCCCTACACAACGACGGGAATTGAAGACCAAACAGGCGGGGTGACAAAAGAGCCATAGTCAACACACAACAGTCATCTACTGTTAACTGGCGACAATAATTAGGCAACTAAACATGTAATTACGGTCTCGGTTTTTTATCCAATAACAATAGTCACAAAAGTGAAGCGACGTTTGTGTGAGAATTCCGGGACTTGTGCCAGTCTTTCCTTGTAGCCAGGAAGATACACACCTGCCGCTCCTCGGTTGACCAAGAGCAAGAAGTTGCGGGCCAGGCTGTTTGACATGACGGCATCCCGCCGAGTTCTTACGCTTTGTGCTGAACACGGGAACATTAAGGATCCGTCTTACGATTTTATGACAGAGTAATACATCTTTACAATAGACGACCCACGTTGATAAATGACCTGGTTACGGCAATATGACTGCAATGGACAAAAGGGTGACCCTTTGTCGGGGACTTCTAACCCATGTGAGCGACTCGGACCAGGCCAGGGATGGAAACAAAAGTCCCGAGACTAGCAGTCGCACCTTGCCCGCGTCCTGTCATACTCAGACTCTCTCGCCCCATGTCACTCCATTCAACTTACAACGGCCCAAGGTCGCAAAATGTCCACAAGTGACAACGAATGTTTTGTTTTCAGACGAGTGACAGCTTTTTCTACTGTGTTTTACGGGGCAAAGACGTATACAATATTCATTTGTTGATTACGTACGTAGCGAGTCTGACTGGGGAACTGGCAACAAAAACACCCCAGCAGCGAAAACATCACAAGGCCGAGCGAGTCTCTATCGCAACTCAGAGACTAAGTTATTGTTAAATTATTTACCATGGACTGAACAAATAACAGACGCCCGCAGAAACAAATTTGTTCATGAAAACATAATTTATAACAACCGCACAACTATTTACATAATTTGCCAGAGTGTGGCTGAAAATCAGTTTGGATAATTAGGATTCTCATCAAAATTTTATCTTACACTCTAATTAGAAATTAGATTGATGTGGGTGACTGCACAGCCAAGACAGGAATAACATTACATAGATTTATAATAATAACAAACACATCTAATTGGTTAATATCTGTGACACTCAACATAACCCTCTCCCATAAGATCCTCAGATAAAAACGAATGATGATGTGGTTTTTCAGTATGCCAATGCCCAAATGAAACATTTTATATTCATGAATTACAACATTTTTATCAACTGTGCTTACATGTAGATCAATAAAAAGACATTGTAGAATTTGCATGACAAACATTATTTCGGCATGCCACATGGTAATCCATTCTACTTGTAATATGCTGGGGATACTTTTTTATTAAAAGACGTGTTCAGGCTTTTTGCAGCAGCTACCAACGCACCTGCCATCTGGTGGCAATATTCATAGGTAATTTGACTTTCATGACAGTAAGTGCTGCCCTCTAGTGAAAAGAAGATGCTCAATACACAACATGTGCTGCCATCTTTTGCTAATGAAAGTATCCCCGCCAAAAGAATTCAAAATTCTTGTCAAAACCCCCTCGCAGGATGATGGAGCAAATCCATGTCCATTGTCCAATCCAGTACTTTTGAGATTGACTCTATAAATGTAATTATCAATCCCAATAAATATTGTTTACACACAAAAAATATCATACCACATTTCATCAATTGCAGGGAAAATGTAAGCAGTTGAATATACTACGAATAGATAGGAGAAAACAGCAGATGGTGAGTGTGGAAGAACCATTGAAAGAGTCCCCAGTCTGACAGTGCGCAAACCCAATATGACTAAAGGGGAACAGACTGCACTCACCAAACTAAGCAGAGACAAACAACATCATGGTCCTGCCTGCAGATAAAGGCCAAACGACCGCCAGCAGTAGTTATGCTGAACACCAGACTACAAATGAAAAGCACTGGTCATACCAGACATCAAGACATACAAGCCACTATGTGAAGACCCACTCCCAAATCCAGTGATTTGCTGGTCAAGAAATTCACAGAACTTGAGTCTTGGGCGACATAGATAAAAGAACAAATGACACCCAACAATCTGTACCATACCAAGATTCAACAGGGTCTTCGAGATCCGAAAAATGGCACCCCTCTCCGCCCCATCGTGACGTCACGTGACTCCACCACATACTAGGTTGCCTGACTAGTAACCAGCATTCCAGCACCTCTGATGGGGAAGAATGGGTATGCACTCAAGAACAGCGCCGACTTGGTGGAGAAGACCTAAAGTCTGCAACTGAAAGAAAGTTAAATCTCACATTCACACATCGCTGTCACAGAGGTGAAGGTTAGCTCCCCTACAGGTATGGTTCGTCATCCACCTGAGACCGGCCTCAAGACCAGATACTTAGACAGTAACATCTAATCCCGAGTGGAGGGAGCAGCGATTGATTCTCTGGTTAAAGTTAAAACATTTGATATAGCGCTCTTTTCAGCCGAACTTAATCCGCTTTCAAAGGCGCTTTACACTTTAACCCCAGTCTGAGTGATTGTACTTGGAGCAGCCACAATCAATTGCTCTATGCAACACCCATTATCAACTGGTACCCATTTAATCCTGGGTGAAGTTACACATTAGTGGTAAATGCCTTGCCTAAGGACACTAGTGATATAGCACAGCAGTCCAGCTCGAGAATCGAACCCATGATCTTTGGATTAAGAGTCTGAAGCCTTATCCACTGCGCACTCACTGCACATTCAGCCCCATAGTCAGCATCTGTTCATGGAATGGACGGAGAAGAAGACCGTGAATGGTATTATGTAGGGACTGGATCAAGATGTGGCGACGGAATGTGAACCACACCATGGTAGTCTTCTATGATTCTCCACTTGATGACTTCCCAGACCGCGTCACCGGGATACACCCTTTCATCAAGTTCATCGAGAGGCGAAAGTCGATGGCCCCATTCCAATATTAGACGCCAACACAGACTTCGACGTGCAGATCCTTCATCAACAGACAGGTTTCCAGCTGGATACAAGGGAGGTACTTCATATCACCACAAGCGCCTCTCAACAGGGATTGAGGCACACACTCCCGGCAGATCCTTTCGTCACATGACACGCATGGCAACTGGTCACATGATGACTCGCACTAGTCATCACTGAGGAAGGGGTGTGGATGTACCTTCAAAGCTCTGAATTCCCCCAGCTACACTGTGACAAGTTTGGCTGCGTGCAAGCTTTATCAAATATGTATGATTCAAGATCCATTCTTGCTTAGCAATATGCATGGAAAAGGAGTGTGTAGTAGTTTAGATTGGCAATATCAGAAGTTGTCTCACAACCATACACATGAAAGTGTAAAGGTCATTACACATCAATATATATACCAACCATGACATACCAATCATATATTCGCAGCAGACAAGATATCTTCGCAGAGTTTCTTGTAGTGCCAGGTGTCGCCCTTGACACGTTTCCGTCGTACGCCCATCAAGTTCATCTTCAGTATCTGCACCACTTCCAGATCGAAGGCTAGCTTGATCTTACCCCAGTCGTCCATGATACTACACCGCATTGTGTACCTGAGTGAATATATGCAGAATGTCAATACGTTCCTTGCCAGTGGTGTAGCTTGACTTAGTAAATACTTATGAATATTGCTTTTTTATTTGAGCATTTCACTGATCATATTTGCAGATCACAACACAAAGGACTACACACCCGACTTGTTTGGAGGTGATTTTTCTCTCTGCTATCACAGTCTTGAGTCGATGAAGGACATAATCTGGACCATGTTGGCATGTATTGGAAACATTGTGCGTAGCCTGAAACAGATGGAAACAAACACACCCATAATGCAACCAATCCTCTCTAGAAATTCTCCTGGCAAGGATCACAACTGGACATCAAACTGACCTTGACTTTACGAGGTCCTTCTGATGTAGATCCGCCACGTTTCTTGGGTGTCAGCATGCACTTGAGTTTGTCCATTCCGCGTTCTATGCTGCCGAAGACAGACTTGGTTTTGGCGGACTTGGGGCAGGGCGTGTCCAGGTGGAGATGGATTCTGTCCAGCTCCGTGTCCACAGAGCCTCCAGCTCTACATGGGATATAAAGGGTTAACATCTCGGTACTAATGTATGCAATGTTGTGTAATAAAATGATTCGTATCGAGAAATATGCATCATTATGTAGAGGAACAAGCTTGCAAAGTGAAATGCAAAGATGTGATTGAGATTTATACTGTAGTGGTCCTAATAGGAGCATGGCAAAGTGATGCTGGAGATCTATTTTGGGGAAAACACCAAATGTATCTATATAGAAAGATGTACATGTATGATGAATTATTTTAGAAAACTGAGAGGACATACCGGTACTATTATTATGACATGTACTTGTATTAGGACCAAAGGTTTAAGCAGATTTAGATATATCAATGTGATATTTGGAATGTAAGGTTAGTGAGGGTTGAACTCCTGAAAGTTCAATCAACAAGAACTAGTTGCAGAATATATTACTATTAGTAGTGCTAATAAAGGCCATGTTATTCAATTCACACAATTGCTCATATCTACATCATCACAAACAATCAATTATGTGATTGTAATTAGTATCACAAATTTTATGAAATGCTACAAAATTGAATCGTAGAAGCTTGTTTTCCAGCAAAAAATCTCAATTACACAAAAATGGAGAAACAACATGGCCTTAAAATTCATAAATTAAGCAAATACATGTATCAATCAATAACAAATGTCAAAATGTAGCAATAGCTAGATAATATAGTATATTCTAAAGCAAAAATGAACTTCCAACTAAATTCTAGTTAATTCAAATTCTGAACAGATCAATATGTTTCTCCTTCTAACGATAGGCAACACTATAAAAGAATTTACGTTTCTGTATCTGGATAATCATTGCAGGTCAAATAGCAGTATATACCAAAATGGTCTTCAATTCTGAAATCATGCAGTCACACAATTTGTTGACGATATCATAACATTACCAATCATCAGATGTATGAGTGCAGCGGCATACAGAGCAGGTTCCCCATTAGACATTTGTGAAATATGGATCATCTCAGAAGCCCAGGAAATTTTTGAAAGCAGCACCATTGGAAGGGAGTTACCATAGAGACAATACACCATGACTATATAGTGCATACAACAATGTTCATATATGACACCAGGTATACATGTACACATAAAAGTTTACTATAGTGCATACTTTCTCTTTTTACCAGCCAGTTCAGGAGTGTCAAGCTGACAGCGTCTTTTACCCAAAGACACTGGCGTAAGTTCTCCAGAGCCTGCCAAGGGCTTAGTGTCCTCATCACTGGCATAAAGTAATCACAACAGTTATCACAACTACATGCAGACTTAGCTTCTTCTCAGGCCAGTTTCTGGTTAGATTTGGTGCAATAATTAAATAAACCAGTGTTCATATGAGAAACTTCCACAAAAGCATTAGCAGAATCAAACCTGTGACTGAAAGTCACACAGCAGTGTTTGTAGACTACATACATTTGCTGGGCGCTGATGGGCGTCTGGGCTCCGGAGGACAGGTTTTGGAGCTGGGAGTCCACTGACCGAGACGGTGACAACGTGGACTTGTTAAAGTTCTCCTCGAGGTTCCTCTTGGGCTTCGGTGCTGAAAGCAGAGATCAACGAAAGTCTCAATTTTTTCTACCATGCAATTCATATCATAGAATGTGATACTACATCGATGTTGGAATATATGAAGTATACTAGTAAAGGAAAATGACAACAGTACTCACTGCATGCAGGACCATCCATGCTCGAGGCCAATAGACTGGACATTGGGGGTGGAGGTGAGTATAACGTAGAGTTTGCACTTGTGTCTTTCTGCTGAGATGATACTGGTGGGGACATTCCGTAGGTCGGAGGCCTCTTAGACCGTGGAGTTCTGGGAGTCTCAGGCACTGCAAAGTTCTCCTTAGCCTCAGAGTTACTACCACGAGTATTCCTGCTGTTGCGTCGACTTTGTGAATTGTTTTGTTCTGCTGTTCCATTAGTCTGTGCTTGGTTGTTAACAGGCTTTCTCTTGATGCTATCGAGGTATGGTGACTGGACCACTTCATCTATGTCAATGGAGTTAACCTGAGAGGGCGGGGTGACAGAGGCAGAAATGCAAAATATTGAATCATGTACATATCTAATGCCTCAGGCGACGGCTCTGATGCATTCTCGAAAGATCCCCCAGACTCGCACAAAGTGTTAAGGAAAATATAGAGGTTAATATTTAAATTTGAATATATTAGTAAGTATGTGATTTTCAGTCATGTTCCTGACCCGTTTGATTTCTGCGAGTGGTTTGCCAGGCAGCAGTCGGACTGGTCGTCCCTTGATCTTCTTGTTGAACAGCAGCAAGTAGGAGGATGTCAGGTAGTCATAGTTCCACTGGTGGATTACAATTGAACAGGACATGAGTTGATGGCCTTGTTAAAACTACAGAATTGAGATAATATTAAACCTCTGTGCAGTTTTAATTTACCTCTTTAATCATGGCTTTCATTTCTTCCTTGGTTTTGCCATAATGTACAGACAATTCAATGACACAGTCCTCATCCAAGTGGTCCTTCTATTGGAGTAAATCATTTGACAACAATTTACCACATTTATGTTATTGGTCGATTTTGACACATGCTTAAAAGAAAATATCTTTTTTAGGACAACACTGAGGAAAGCAATGATTTCTGTCACAGTATACCTTGTATTTGCTTCTCCATGACACGGGATGGTTGAACTCTTTGACAACCCATGGGTGTTTAGCCAGTTCTCGGAGTGTGATGCGTTTCTTAGGATCCACCTGGAGCAAGCTGTCTATGACCAGCAGACTCTCCTTGCTCAGCCACTTCGGCAGGTCATACTTTCCTGTCTGTAAGTGGGAAACCGAAACATTCATTCTGGATATTGATTTGTATTTTAATTACTTGAATTTCCTTTTAAGATTTTCTAGAGATTAGAAAGCCAAGCTTACTCACTACCTGGTACTAATTTTTCAATCAACCGGTATCAGTACCTCACCTGTATTTTCTTGTAGAGATAAGCTATGTTGTCGTCATCGAATGGCAAGAATCCACATAGCAGGGCATATAACAATACGCCCATGCTCCAAACATCAGCCTGTGTAAGTATATTCCAAACATTTTGAATATGTAAGACAAAGTTGTTTCCATTACAGATGTATATACAGTGGTCCCTGTATCTTACAGTGGTCCCTGTAAGATAAGACCTCACCTTTGCAGAGAAATTGAGGTCTTATCTTACAGGAAGTCTTATTTCATAGGTTCATTTACATGTTAAATTGATCTTTGGGGAATACAAAAAAGTCTTTACAGACAGGGAAGTCTTATCTTACAGGGACCACTGTATACATTTTCAGCTGCAAGAGTATGTGTTGTTTCTCATAGACATAAACAATTACAACCAGTACAATGCAATATGATCAACAAGACAAAACTTTACCTCACTGCCCAAGTATTCTTTGCCCAGTATTAATTCTGGAGCTGCATATGCAGGACTGCCACAGCATGTGAACAAATGATTCTCCATTCCTCCCTGTGAAATGAAAGAACATGTACAAGCGGAATCATTCAAATAACATACTGTTTTATTGGTTAATATATATTGTTGATTTTGTGATGTATTGGTACCTCTTTTTGGCAATGCCCCAGACCAGAGGATATATGATCAGAACAAACTGTCAAACTCATTCAACGTTTGTTCATTCAATCCACATACCTTTGGTCGTGCACAAAGTCCAAAATCAATCAGCTTCAAATTTTGGTCTTCATCTAGCAAAAGATTTTCCTGGAAATAAGTAAAAGTTTAGTCATAAAAGTAATATAAACTTTTCAAGTAAGTGTGTACACATTCTTGCATTCAAGCTGAATTTGGCAGTATAAATATAATGATGTTTAATCGTCTACGATACACATGGATACTTGAATATCGTAAAACAACTAATTTTGGTGGACGATTTATTAATGTTATTTGGCGGATTTTATCTGGGTCTATATCTGCCAAATAACGAGGGGCTCACAACTGCCTAATTTAATAGCCGCCAAAATATTACAGTGTTTTTTCACAGTATCTGAAACAGAAAGAACATACTGGTTTCAGGTCTCTGTGCGCGTAGCCGTTCTCATGAATGTATGCCACTGCAGACACAATCTGTCTGAAGAAAACTCTCGCCTCGTCTTCTGGTAGACGGTCCTTGGCAACGATGTAATCAAACAGCTCACCTCCAGGACAGTACTGGCAACAAGAAAATAAATGCATGACCCAAAACATAAAATATGTTTTCCATATTTTATTGGAAGATTTAACTTGTTTTCCAATTTCCATAATGATTTGTATTCAGAAATTAGGCAAATTTTACCTCCAGGACCATGAAGAATTTTTCCTCTGTCTCTATGACTTGGTAAAGTTTACATATGTGTTGGTGTGAAAGCTTCTTCATAGCTTCAATTTCTGTTTTAACTCGAGGCAGGTCATCCTGAAACAGAAAAATGTCAGCAGTCCACCATGTACATGTACGGTTTTCAAATTACAACAAGGAAAACACCTAGTGAAAAATCTGTTTATCCAAACATGGTAAGGTAAAAAGTGATCTCTACTCACCCCTAAAGTTTTTTTGTCCATGATTTTGACAGCCACCTTGTCGCCAGTGAGAGCATGATAGGCCAGTTTCACCTTGGCAAAACCACCTAGGCAAAATTCAACAAACACAACTCGTAGATGTACATGAACATTCATCTTTTTGATGGTAACAAAATAGTGACTATCAGAAATCTAACCTGAGCCAATAGTCTCTCTGAGGTGATAAAGTCCTTTCAATGCTGCGTACTGCGCCATGGCTGCAGACTGGACAGGCCTGTGTTAGAGAGTACAATTGGTTACAGTGACAGTCGGTAATAGAAATATCATTTACTAATGTATAATTATCATCATTTACACAAACCAATTTGTGCAAGAATACACCCTACAAATACCAGTATATAGATACATATATATCTATGCTCATGAAATTTGCAACTTCATCTCTGTGAACAAAACTTGACAAAACTCTTCATGTCATAGATAGAGAATTGAATCACTGGTATGCATTAGGGGATGCAAAGTTTACCAGACAATTGGACCTGGTTTATAAAGTCACTTGGCTGGAGAATATCCTAATATTTGGAACTACAGTGGTCCCTGTAAGATAAGACACCTCCAAAATAAGACTTCCCTGTCTGTAAAGACTTTTTCGTATTCCCCAAAGATCAATTTAACATGTAAATGAACCTGTGAAATAGGACTTCCTGTAAGATAAGACTTCATTTTTCCTGCATAAGGTGAAGTCTTATCTTACAGGGTCCACTGTAATTGTTAGTGCCATATTCTACATTATTATATACCACTGTGAAATGTCCCTCACTCTATTTTCAATGTACAGCAATCGTGCTGATAAATTGTGTTATTGGGACATACAGGATAAGTTGTTCATTGAACGGTGAAACGCATATCAACCGACGATCTGTTGACGATCTGTATTAATGTGCTGGTAAAATTATGTTTTTAGTTTTGTGTAGTGCATGAAAATGTCCAAGAAATTTGATGCTTTAGGGGGAGATTACGGCTGGAGAATGTGAGAATTTATATCACAAGGGGTGCACACGACATGGTAATGCATATAATAAGAAGGTAATCGACTAGATACCGAGTTTGAGGCACTCTTTCATGTCTGGGTCGTAGTACGCACGAGCTTGCGAACTCATGCCTTAAACTTGGTATCCAGTCGATTACCTATCAGTCTTCGTGAAAGATTTTCTGGAGTGTCAGTCATTTTGACTGACGTTAGATTATGTACAATTTCAGCATTGAATCAGCAGTGGAGCAGGGTTATACTGAGCTGCTCAGTAAGGATGGGACCAGCTCTGTCAGTTTGTGAGCATACTGTAAACCCATTTAATTTCGCTCCCATTAATGTTCGTATTTTTGAAAAAACAACTGTTCGCTAACCATCTAAGTTTGCGTTTTGTTCCTTTTATGGCAGTTTCATTGCAATTTTTAATGTTTGTATCCATTAAAGAGCGAAATCAGCGAAATTAGGCCTAAAGGGCAGTGATTACTAATGGGTTTACAACTTTACAGTAGTGTGTATGTTTGTGATTGTGTCTTTTGTAAGTTTTGTTACAAAAAAATAAATGTGCGCTTGCCTGCCATGAAAGAAAATAAAAAGTTATCTGTAATATGAAACTAAGCGAGTGTGCCTGGATTTATCCCTTATGAGGCTTATCCAACTATTGCCTAGAGAATTTGGATAAAGCATAGGCCGGGAATGAAAGCATGCAATGTAGCGGCCACACGTAAATTTTATTTTCCTTCGGAGAAATATACTAGATCTAGTCTGGCCTGGACACTTTCGTAACCTGGTAACAAGAAACTGCATGAGGATTGTCTGTTAGGCCCATGGTTAGGCCTAGATCTATATGTGAGCAGGTAGTGTAGTCTGATGACAATGTCATTATTTGTTGGTCGGTCCAGCCTCCAGTGGCAGTGTCTGACACTCAGCCACCCTGAGCGACGCGCGTCACTCAGGCTGACACTCAGCATGCTCATTGTGTGACAGTGTCAGTCACACAGTCACAGTGATCTGGTGACAATGACACTGTGTCAGACCCAGTCAAATGTCACTCACTCAGTGACACTGACACCATGACTGACACACTGACACAGTAGACTAGAGTAGACATGATTTTGCAATGACAGTGGGTCACTGAGTTTTGGGGCATATTACATCGAATAAATAGCATAGTAAACTGTGAAGAAACATATTTCCCCCAAGAAAACAAATCATAGACATCAATTTCATACTTTAAAAAGTTCAAGTAAACTTTTGAAAATGCCTCCTCACAAACGTTTGACCAATCACAACGAAACCGGAAGTGATGTAGTGTTTTTCAAACATTTAGAACACCGACTATGTATTTAATCTAAAGCAACGCAAGACCTATAAGAAAGTGAGAACAGTTATAAAGTGAAAAACATTTTTCTGCCAAAGTGAAGGGCGATTTTTTTTATCAGGGTCACATGCTTCTATTGAAACCAATACGGGATCTTTTGTAAAAGAAATCGAAATATTAATGACATGCAACACAGAACTAGCAAAAAAAAACTAAACAGATTATTTCGATAGAACTATGGCAACCGTTAAAGGGGACATGCTACACTGCTAATAAACTTGTATAGAGTACTGACATACACTGTAAACAAAGATTAACACTTTCAGATAGAGTGATAAGACCCCCTCTATTGTACACAGCTGCTTTTAATTAGGTCAGCACAGCCCAGGCAGAGCCTGGAGCGCGCCATCTTGTGTACTCTGTCTAGTGACATCACTGGTTGGGTCAATTCTCAGGCTCCAGACATTCTCTGGCACACTGCCTAGTGTTGTTATACATAGTAGCCTATACTCATGATAATAGCGGCTCTGCCCTACATGTTGTCGTAAAATGAACACCAGTAATACGTGATGGATTCATCGGACAATGAAAGGGCACTTATTGATGAAATTGTTCCGATGAATCAACTGCAGCATGGCTAATGCTTTTGAGCCTGTTATGTTCAGGTAGATAATGCAGGAGACACTGACAGTTCTAGTGTCATACATGTAGAACAACATGAACATCAGGAGCCCGGGCCTACTGCTACTAACACCAAATCTTGTTGTTGTCAAGAACTGTAGTGCGTAAGAATAGAGAAATGGGCCTGATTTGTGGAATGGGAGTGGATAATGCAGAAATGGGCCATTAACTACACAAAACCATGTTATTTCAATATATTATTGGTGTAAAGGTATCGTCAGAAAATTTCAGATTAATACTTGATGAATTTAACCGCAAGACCTATTTTTATTTCCATCGCTGTTGGCTCATTGGCATCGGCATTTCTTTGTTGAATGTCCCGTCATTCACCAGCTTTTGATCGTGTGTCTTTGATGTAGGTCATGTCTCTGTTGCGGCGCATCGGGCATCAGTGAATGTTAGCCTGCTCTGTTACTCAACAGATGCCATCGTAATCATTATATTTATTTCGTATACAAGTACATAAAAAGAAATAAAACCACAGACATACATTCATGCATCATTGCATCATTCATATCAAGGTTTTTATGACTGGCAGCAGTACTGCATGTAACTGCAATACAATACAATTTTGCTAACAACAACACGATATATGGAGGATCATATCCCGTTCTGTTCTATTTAATACTGATGTAATATTCATGACAAACACTAGTTTTCACTACACATGGACGTATGGATGATGAAAATGGACACGGTCATTTGCTTTGTTATAGAAAATATTTGTGCATCCTGGGACAATGCAAGGCAACTTGTGCTTTTTCTCCTCATTTTTCCGAAAACCAGAAGCTATCTTGCCATGTGGTAAAGTGCTGGGCAAGGCCCCTACATGTATGTACAGATGCTGGTCTCAGCCTGACCCAGATAATCTAACCCAGCCAGTGACGTCACACAGCATGCTGCACAGCCCAGAAGATTAATGGCGGCTCCCACGGTCATTAAGACAGTGGCAGCGGGATATTCAAACCCAGATGTCGATGATATCATCTGGATGTAATAAAAATTATGAAAAAAAATATTCAAAAAAAAAAAAATAGAGAGAAAGAATATTCAGCATATAACTCATTTCCTGTATGTTTAAAATGTTTAGCCATTTAAAATTTGTCCTCTGACAATGAAAATGAGGTCGAAGGTCAAATTCAAGATCACAAGAATATTCAGCATATATACAGTTTCATATGTGTCATCAATTGACTCATCAGCTGTAAAGTCGAGAATGACCGAGATATTAGATATTTTGTTCTCTGACCTTGAAATAATTGGGTGTCAGTTGTTCAGTGGTAGAGCGTTCGCCTCACAAACGAGTGGTCCCGGGTTCGATCACAGGTCTCGATCACTGCCGAATTTAACGCCTGCTATGTTGTCCTTCGACCCGGAGAGGACATTAAACTTGGTGCTGGTTCAGGATTACGGTTGTTGCACCGGGATTCTCAGCGATGGTGATAGGGAAGTTGATAGATGTACCCTTTGTCTGCTTCAGGCCGCTATAGGAATTCCGACAATGCAGTGCATATACAATACAAAACAGGCCCCAACTGGAAATAAGTGCGTGCACGTTCGTGGGTTATCCTAAGGGCTCAGCCCCTGAAGAAATTCAATGCAATCTGAATGAGGTCAAAAGAGGTTCAGGAGGTTCAGCATATATCATTCCCTTTATGTCCTCAATTGATTCCTAAACTGTAAAGTTGATAATAAGCAAGTTATTAGCCATTTTGTTTTCTGACCTTGAAAATTAGGTCAAATGTCAAATTCAAGGTCACAGGAGAATTGAGCATACACCATTTCCTATATGTCCACAATTGATTCCTAATCTCTAATCACAATGTTAGGTGATATATTAGGAATAATGTGTCCCATTATAAAGCATCTAGAATTTAACATGGAAAAAGTCCCATCTGGGCCAAGTTTTGGCCAAAATGGCCCACTTCGAGCGATTCAAGGGAACGAAATACAGTTATACAGCTCACAGGGGTACATATTAAAAAGGAGTGGCTCCTTCTTGAAAAATCTTTAGTCATTTTTGTGCAAAATTTCAGAAAGATTCGATTGTAGACTTTAATAATATAAATACCAGACCAAAGGTCTGGTACCTAAAAATCGTATGTTTGTGTCAGTGTGCATGTCAGTATGTTCTTCAATATAAAATGGAAATATCATCAATTGATCTAGCCTTTAATTACATAATTTCCAAATATTCGACTTCATTCAGTGCCCGACCTTCTTGTCCGGCTAGTGCCGTGCGTTCGTCGGTGTAAGCGTTCAATTCTTATAACACAGTCAAACCGCGCGGAAATATGTGATTTAATACTGCAAGTACGTGAAATTAATTCTCATATTAGTCAATCTAGATGTAGTATGGCACATGAAATATGCAGATATTAACTATGAATTTAATTCGATACCAATGATGGTTGGTGTAGGCCATAACCCAAACTTTACGGCTAGTACTACCACAGCGAACCATTGATATATTAACTTAAATTTAATTTATTCAAGAAAAATACTAAATAAACAATACGTTCAATGGTTTGTTGAGTCATGGAACATATCATGTTGCTCTGGGGAAATACGGTCCACTTTATCTATTTGGTCTTTTATCGGATGGTGACCGTCCAGTGGGGTAGTGTCTTGGTTGATGACGGATGGAGAAAAATTAATATTCAGGGTTTTTTTTCATTATATGTTAGAGTCATATATTATATACATGATATAGCAACGAATTATACATGATATAGCAACGATATTTCCAATATATATCCTGGTGCCCTGTGTGTGCTCTGGATTAGTTAATCCCCTTGAAAATCTTCCACTGAGTGTTGTGACGTCACGATAGGTCAACCTCTAACGTTTTTATGGCAAACGGACACCCGATTTGTAGTCCGACAGGCAATATTCTAATGCCCCCACATTTTATTTCATTAATTTGACATGCTGAATCCATTAGACATATAAAGTTTCTATCGTACACATTTTTTCTGTGGCTTGAACTGGGTAATATCAAAGATTTTCCATACCAAGAGAGTCCACTTAGACCAAAACGGACGCGAAATTTCGTACAGTGTCGATCCTGGTTGTGCCATACATGTCTTATGTGTTCATAATGCTAACATAAAGCTCTATCTGCCAGCATTTCGTCTATAGAGGCAAATCTGGGCATTTTTTTTTACCAAAAAAATGGCTGTTATGACCTTTCGATGTCATCGAAGGTCAATTTCAAGGTCACCACACAAGGCGTCATATATGACTTCCCATTTGAAAGTGCCAATTTCTAAGCTCTATCTTCAGGCGTTCTATGAGTACAGTTCTGGCAGCTCCCATTCCAAAGGAAGGGTGCAAAAAAAAATTTTGGCCTAGAAATGACCCAAAATGGATAGTAATGTGATTTGGGGCAAAACAAGTTTTTTTCGCCGACCCGTCAGAAATTCAGAATGGCCGCCAAACGGAGACCGGCGATTTAAGGGCAACAAAATTTATACACATCACAGAGGTACATATGGGGAATGTTTTGATACAAAAATCTCAAAACTGATCACACAGTTTTCGAGAAAAGACAAATAAGGTGCAAATTTGGGCATTTTTCGACGCAAAAATGGCTGTTTTTGGCCTTTCAATGTCATCCAAGGTCAAATTCACAGTCACCACACAAGTCGCCATATATGAATTCCCATTTAGAAGTGCCAATTTCTAAGCTCTATCTTCAGGCGTTTTAAGAGTACAGTTCTGGCAGCTCCCATTATGAAAGAAATTAGCCCAAGGGCTAAGGAATGTTACCGGACAATATATATTTTAGAGTTTAGCCTTTTGTCCCGTGACCTTGAAAATAAGGTCATTGATCAATTCAAGGTCACGAGAATATTCAGCATATATCATTTATAGTCCACAATTGATTCCCAAGCTGTAAAGTCAATAATAAGTGAGATATTAGCCATTTTGTGATCTGACCTTGAAAATCAGGTCAAAGATCAAGTTAAGGACATGAGAATATCCATCATATATCTTTCCTTTATGTTCGCAATTGATCCCTAAGCTGTAAAGTCGATAATAAGCGTCATTTTGTCGTGTGACCTTGAAATTTAGGTCAAAGGTCAAATTCAAGGTCATGAGAATAATCTGTCGTTCCTAGATGTTGATAATTGATTCCCAAGCTGTAGAGTCGATAATAAGCAAGATATTAGCCATTTTGTCCTGCCATTTTGTCCTGCCACGACAATAGGCTATGGGGCCAAAGGTCCCGGTAACCTAAAATCATACTTCCGTCGTCTTTAAGGTAGTCCGCTCCAAACAGTGAGGGGAGGGGGTCAAAGAGTTTTTCAAAATAAATGACTGTATTAACAAAATCTAGAGCTCCAAAATGACATATTTTGTAGAGTAACTGATCAGCATCCTAAAACTAAAAATAAAATAGGGGGTCACCGTATGCGTTCTCTTGGAAAACATGATGCAAGATGTGAATATGGGCAAAACAATGTGTAAAATATAAATTAAGTCATTTTAGTAAATGTTTGTGATTTTCGATCGAATATGTCGAAGAAACAAGCACGGTGACCCCCTATTTTTTTCCAGTATTAGAATGCTGATCATTTACTATATAAAACCTAAGAATGGTTTTACTAGTGTGGGTGCTTTATCAAATACTATTATTATTATTATTATTATTATTATTATTATTATTATTATTATTATTATTATTAAAATATGTAACTTTTAAATTTGACAATTCATTACCTCCTTGTTTGTAGCGTACTACGCTAACGGTGTTAAACAGGGTGGAATGTTGTCTCCTATTCTGTTGTATGAATGAACTCAGTATTAACCTAGCAAACTCTATTGTTGGGTGTAATGTGTTTTTTTTATTTGATTTGATCAGAAACCTTTGATTTATTTGGCAACCCAAAACATAAGACGTTTCTGTCTTGTGGTCTGTGTTTATCATTAAAGCAGGAAAAAAAGATGGCGAGGGTACGTTATTTTGTTTTCTTTCGAAAATGACCAATATTTTCCTTAATTCAAAACAGCAGTGAATTTAGTTGTCACTGTATCTAGATTCTAGATCTGTTTTGTATTGTGGTTCTTCCACAATGTAATATATCTCCTCAACGAGAAGAAGTAGGCATGTTCGTTCGTTTGTTGAAACTGCACTGCACTGACTGCAGCAGCAGTGTTACGGCAGTACGGGTCGGCGGCCTATTATCAGTTGGGAAGAATCCCATTTGTTGGCATATATGCCCAAATGGGATATATGCCACCAAATTGGTATACTTCCTGTATACCCAAATGGGCACCCCCTGTTCGCGGCACAGCGGTAAGTAAATTTTTGACGTTATCGGTTCTAAATTCTTGACGTGATGCGCAATATTCTTGACGTTATGTGCGAAATTCTTGACGATATCTTTGTTTATGTTTTGTTCTATCGCGATCTCAGCTTAAATTATCTAATTGTGTTCAGATAATTAGTAACAGGGTGACTATATATTCGATTTATGAGTTAGACGAAGCAATATGGCATCCCAATCACGCTCTGAGAAATAAAAAAAGTTGAAGATCGTACAATCCGAATGTACTAAATGCATTTTATTTCCATGCAATGAATCCGCTATGTACTGGAAATGAGCTTTAGCATATTGGCAGCTCATTTATGATTAAGCATTGAAAGGTTCAAAGCCCAGATGTTAAATTAAACATAGGCCTACCTGTCAGTCGTTTTCCACCAACAATGATAAGTTCGGTATTTTTGACGTTAGTCCGTCATGCTTGACGTTATTGAAAGCCATGTTAGAAATTTTTGTCGTTATTCAGTGCACTCGATAGCGTAGGAGAATGCGTAATTACGCACATCTTATGTCATTTCACGCAAAGATTTATATGTGAGTGCGTACGCTACGCATCGGGAAAATAACAAAGAAATAGCCATGAAACTTTATTTTCGCCACTGAAAACAAACTTTGTGCCTACGTCATCAAAAGCGGTGCACAAGACCATACATGCAGCGCGACCTGGCGAATCAAACAAATTCAGTACCGGGTATGCTATATTTGCTAGGTGTCGCCTCAATCGCGATAATTTTCGGGGCAAACTTGGCCCACATCATGAATGACAGACAGCATTGTCGATGTGTTTGTACGAAAAACAGCCGAGCTCCCGAAATCTGTTTCACTTTCACTTGTTCAGAAGTATATTTTCTTCTGTGAAAATACTTGTCAAACCACTTAATAAGACGTCCATGTATATAATACTTCATTGACCTGGCTGTAGCCTATTCGGTGACATGGACATGGTGTACTGACGCCACACGTGTGTTCTAATGCTCCATTCCCTGTTATTTGTATTACAAAATTCTACATGAATTTCAGAACCTACCCCTCTTTTTTCTAAGCCAAGGGGTACAGCGAAAATTTACCCATAAATTTTCTAATTAACCCCCTTTTTTCGAGACCAAGGGGTATGGTACTCCTTTCCGAAAATTCCTACCGAGTGCTCTGGTTATTTTTGACGCATGATTGCAATTTAATTAAATAGTAAAATTGAATAAAAGAGTGGTTTCCTCTTGCAGATAAAATACGATGCTAAATATGTAAAAACAAAATTGGAAATACTTATGACGTATTACAAAATGCAAGAAATAAACATCCTGACACATTTTAAGATGTCATATAAAACATAAAACGTGGTTACACAGTTTATTCCCATACGAAAGCGCCACACCAATATCTACACAGTTCATATAGATCGTCATACGATCAGTCACATCAAAGTAAATGACACGGCAAATTGTGAACACCCTCAATCAAATTATCTCCCCCAAAGTCTACTTAGACGTGCCATATCTCTGCCTGACCGCCAGTACTGGTTTTTGGCCCTGAGCTTTCGTAGCCGTTGGCAAGTTTGTTTTTTAAAAAAAAAAACATCCTACTAAATTCATGCTCAAAACCAATGTATCACTGTCCATCGCTGCAATACAACACATTTCTAGTGGTAACTTTGTTGGCGTAGTTACATAGCGCAAATTGATTATACTTGGAGAGGTCAGAAATAAATAACTGGCAGGAGAATGCATGAAGAAATTGTCGCATACCAGCCGCAAACTTATTAAGGCAATTCGGAAGAAATGCCTTTATGGTTTTAGCAGAATTTTTTTTTTCCTTTTTTTGTTTTTTGTTTTTTGTTTTTTTTTTTTTTCTTCCGCCGTTTTGGTTTCCGACCGATAACTTTAGTTTGCCTCGATATATCTTCGCCAAATTTTCAGCATTGGTCACATATATTATGTGGAAGAACCCTATTGTTTTTCAGCCGGACCCGAGGTCCGTGAGGTCCGTGAGGATGAAATCAATGTTGTTTTTTGGACTTTGTTTCCGCACGATAACTCAAAAAGTATGTAGGCAATGGCTGCAGAACTTTGCATGGAGGTTCATATATCAACAGGGAAGAACCCTATTGATTTTGGGATCAATCCGTCAAACGACCTTTGACCTAGAGGTCGGAATAGTTTTCGCCCAGTCATCCTTGAGGTTTCCTGCATATCTTGGAAACGGTGCGTCGTAGAGCGAAACGGAAGTTATTTTCGGACTCGCCCTAGACAAACATGTCTAAGGGGTATTAAGGATGACCTTCGACCTTGACCTTAATTTTTCTGCAAAGTCGGCATTTTTCGTTTTCGTCGATATCTCGGGAACGGTGCGTCGTAGAGCGAAACGGACGTTATTTTCGCACTCGTGGCACTAGACAAACATGTCTAAGGGGTAGTATTATGGATGAACTTTGACCTTGACCTGAAATTTTTTCGCCGAGTCGGCATTTCTTGTTTTCGTCGATATCTCGGAAATGGTGCTGCGTAGAGCGAAACGGACGTTATTTTCGGACTCGTCGCCCTAGACAAACATGTCTAAGGGGTATTAAGGATGACCTCCGACCTTGACCTTGAATATTTCTGCCGAGTTGGCATTTATCGTTTTCGTCGATATCTCGGAAACGGTGCATCGTAGAGCGAAACGGACGTTATTTTCGCACTCATGACACTAGACAAACATGTCTGAGGGGTATTATGGATGAACTTTGACCTTGACCTGAAATTTTTTCGCCGAGTCGGCATTTTTCGTTTTTGTCGATATCTCGGAAACGGTGCATCGTAGAGCGAAACGGACATTATTTTCGGACTCGTGGCACTAGACAAACATGTCTAAGGGGTATTATGGATGAACTTTGACCTTCACCTGAAATTTTTTCGCAGAGTCGGCAGTTTTCGTTTTCGTCGATATCTCGGAAACGGTGCGTTGTAGAGCGAAACGGACGTTATTTTCGGACTCGTGGCACTAGACAAACATGTCTAAGGGGTATTATGGATAAACTTTGACCTTGACCTGAATTTTTTTCGCCGAGTCGACATTTTTCGTTTTTGTCGATATCTTGGAAACAGTGTGTCGTAGAGCATTGTAGAGCCCATGGTAAATATGTTATAAATATTACAAATTAGTCTTAACACCGAAATGCCTCCAAGGCATCTTTAGGCCTTGACGTCTAGTTTAAAACAGCACTTAAATTGTCACCAAATTTAAGACATTAATATTAGCAGTATATTGGATGAGATCACCGGAATGTCTCGGCTTTTATTGCAATGTCGAGAGTTCTATACTCTGATTTTTCTAACTCATTTACACCGTTTTTTGCTGATATTTTAGCGATGCTGAATCGTATCGTGTTATAACTTGGCATAGCTCACCTTGGGACCAAACGGCAATTTTCTGCAAACTTTCAGTCTTCTACTCGTGAAACTGATAAAGTTAGTAATCTACTGCAATGATAAATTCCTCCTGAAAACTTTTCGTCTGCATGTCAACATACATTGTTTATTTTGAGCACGTGATGGAACAGTCTATTCGGTTGATTCACGCAGGGAGCGCGGGTTAGGAATGGGACCCTCCCAGCCTGTAATTGGTTCATAATACTGCAGCGCACGCCCCCATAGTACCTGACTTGAACCTGTCCACTTGAATACGTAATGAGTAAGGCAATATGGCAGCGCCCTACAGCAGTGAGAATCCTCGCTTGAATTGAACTTTTGTGTTTTTAAAGAAACATGTAGCGTTTCGGAAGCCAGGTTTGTAGAAATCTATTGCCGTTTGCATCATAGACATGTAATATTCAGTTAATTAGTTCGCCTGAGGTAATTTGACTGAAACAAAGGCAAAAAACGGTGTAAACGGGTTAGAAAAATCAGAGTATACACCAATGTAGGCCTATGCTGAATCTAAAAGAGTCGTCAGAGAAGTCGGAAAACAAAAAGAAATAGCCTACATATAGGGTGATGTCAACGGCCATCGGTCAATCACATATACCCTAAAGGACTTTCTTCTTCACGCTGGGAAAAACATTTCTGTTGCGTACATAATAGATTTCCAGGCCATGGAATGAGCACACGGTTGTTATGTAGCACCATGACGCTTTATAACAGATTAAACGTCAACATATATTAAATACTAGCACCATGACGCTTTATAACAGATTAAACGTCAACATTTATTAAATACTAGCACCATGACCCTTATAACAGGTTAAACGTCAAAATATATTAAATACTTATCAATAATACATTTAATACTATTTTTACATTTTTCTTTCTTTTATAAACATGTTTTTTCTTTAAATCAATAAAAACCAATATCGTCAACTTCTCTGTGATATAACGTCAAGAATGATTAACTTGTGTAATCATAACGTCAATAATTTAACGCCGTGCAAAATTGGGGATGCGTAGGTTTCCCTATTAATAACCACTTTTGCCGTATGTAACATCATTGTTCAAACTACTGATGAATCAAATAGTCATTACATATACTTATTGACCGGTTTTTGCGCCTTTTCAAGAGCTGGAGAACAATATTTAGAATTAACCATCGAACGCCCATTGTATATCACTTACAATGGTGCTTGAATCCACAGTTGGACTACATATCAAGATATATATATAGTATCTGTGTACTGTGCGCATATCACGATATTAATTGTTCCATATCAGGTTTATTTCATTAATAAACGTACTCAATTGTCCTTTCTGTGGCTACACAAAAGTACATCGTCAAGAATTTCAAGCATAACGTCAAGAATTTAAAACCGATAACGTCAAAAATTGATTTACCGCTGTGCCGCGAACAGGGGGTGCAAATGGGATATACCTGAGGGCTTCGTCCCATGTACCTGGAATGGCTGGATCCAGAAGCTTCGGAACGGAGGGGGTCTGGGGTTATATCGAAATAATTAATAAGAAAGGCCTGATATACTTTTTGAAGAGTTTTTTTCCATCTTCACAGCCCAGTTTATTTCAGTGCTGTGAAATGACAGTACTTTTCATGATAATCATGGATGTATGGATTGAGAAAATTTTTGATACATAATATATACTTCATTTTTGCTTGACCGACTACATCTAAACAGGTTTACACAGCAAAATATTCTTTATTTATGAGAAATCACATGTCCAAGCAATAAATTGGACAGACAGTGTGAAATTAAAACCAATCATAAAGGGAAATTTAAGGAATAAAGGTAAATTGCTTTATATACATTAAATGAAAGAATACCCAGGCCCCCTGAGTCCCTCAATGAGTATGACCACAAAACTGCCACCAAGCTCTCAGGTATATCCCATTTGGGTATACAGGAAGTATACCCATTTGGTGGCATATATCCCATTTGGGCATATATGCCACCAAATGGGATTCTTCCCAACTGATTATAATATTACCGCGGATTTTTCACAAACTTTCGTGCTTTTCTCACATTTCTACTAGAGTCTAATAGGACATGAGGTAATGTCATAAAATTTGCGAAAAGCATCATAAAAACTTATTCATAGATTTTTTTTCTTGCTAAAAAATAAGAAAATATCATATAATTCGGTGGCCAAGAGAGCACACCAACCACACAAAAAAACGACGTCATCCGTCCTATTACCATGGATTAGGTGCAAAATGTCTTGCATGGTGCCACATTGAATCAAGATACATGCCCACAATGCAAAATTATTCTTATTTGAATCGGAATATATCAATCGGTGTCAGAAAAAGATATGTAGTATTTGTTGTTTTTGGAGGTGAAATATAAGCAAGAAGAATTAGGGCATTTCGGCACGAAATGTCCTTATGGTTTTGTCAGAATTTTTTTTTTTTTTTTTTTTTTTTTTTTCACTTTTCGGTTTCCGGACGATAACTTAAGAACGCCTTGACGAATCTTCGAGAAATTTTCACCAGTTATCACATATATAACATAGATGAACCCTATTGTTTTGGAGCCGGCTTCGAGGTCCGGTTAGTCCGTGAGGATGAATTTTGAGTCAAATGGTTTCCGGATGATAACTCGAAAAGTACTTGTGCTACCATTCTGAAACTTGACATATATGTTGATATAGTGTCGCAGAGGAGCCCTATCGATTACGGGGTCAATACCTTGAACGACCTTTGACCCAGGGGCCAAAAACAATTTTGATGAGTCATCCTTGAGGCTCATTGCATATCTCGGAAACGGTGCGTCGTATTTTCGGACTCGTCGACCTAGACAAACATGTCTTAGGGGTATTATGGATGAACTTTGACCTTGACCCAAATTTTTTTCGCCGAGTCGGCATTTTTCGTTTTCTTCGATATCTCGGAAATGGTGTGTCGTAGAGCGAAACGGACGTCATTTTCGGACTCGTCGACCTAGACAAACATGTCTTAAGGGTATTACCTTTGACCTTGACCTTGAATTTTTCTGCCGAGTCGGCATTTTTCGTTTTCGTCGATATCTCGGAAACGGTGCGTCGTAGAGCGAATCGGACGTTATTTTCAGACTCGTCACCCTAGACAAACATGTCTAAGGGTTATTATGGATGAACTTTGACCTTGACCCGAAATGTTTTTGCCGAGTCGACTTTTTTCATTTTCTTCGATAACATGGAAACGGTGCGTCGTAGAGCGAAACGGACGTTATTTTCGGACTCGTCGACCTAGACAAACATGTCTAAATTGTATTATGGATGAACTTTGACCTTGACTGGAAATTTTTTTGCCGAGTCGGCATTTTTCATTTTCGTCGATATCTCGGGAACGGTGCGTCATAGAGCGAAACAGACTTTATTTTTGGATTCGTCACCCTAGACAAACATGTCTAAAGGGTATTATGGATGAACTTTGACCTTGACCGGAAATTTTTTTGCCGAGTCGGCATTTTTCGTTTTCTTCGATATCTCGGAAATGGTGCGTCGTAGAGCGAAACGGACGTCATTTTCGGACTCGTCGACCTAGACAAACATGTCTAAGGGGTATTATGGATGAACTTTGACCTTGACCTGAAATTTTTTTGCCGAGTCGGCATTTTTCGTTTTCGTCGATATCTCGGAAACGGTGCACCGTAGAGCGAAACGGACGTTATTTTCGGACTCGTCGACCTAGACAAACATGTCTAAAGGGTATTATGGATGAACTTTGACCTTGACCCGAATTTTTTTTGCCGAGTCGGCATTTTTCGTTTTCTTCAATATCTTGGAAACGGTGTGTCGTAGAGCGAAACAGACGTTATTTTCGGACTCGTCACCCTAGACAAACATGTCTGAAGGGTATTATGGATGAACTTTGACCTTGACCCGAATTTTTTTTGCCGAGTCAGCATTTTTCGTTTTCTTGGATATCTCGGAAACGGTGCGTCGTAGACCGAAACGGACATTATTTTCGGACTCGTCGACCTAGACAAACATGTCTTAAGGGTATTAGGGATGACCTTTTACCTTGACCTTGAATTTTTCTGCTGAGTCGGCATTTTTCGTTTTCTTCGATATCTCGGAAACGGTTTGTCATAGAGCGAAACGGTCGTTATTTTCGGACTCGTGACACTAGGCAAATATGTCTTAGGGGTATGTTGAGTCAACTTGATCCGTCGTCTTGGATTGAAATGGATGTATCTACATAATCATTTTGGCTGCAGAGTTGTCAGTAATAAACAGTTCACCTGTGATTGTGTTGTGTATCGAAATGCCCCAAGGCCTCTAGGCCTTCACGTCTAGTTTTTTTATCTACTTTATATGTCACTGTGGTTATTATATCAGTTGCTGAATCTGACTTCAACAAGTCAAGATGGTACCAACTTAGGCCATATTAATTATATTAATTTTTTTTTTTTTTTTGGTTTTCTCAGAAGGTAGATGATGCAAGAAAGCCTGTTTTAGCGCAGATTCAGGTGTGTATGTACATGTACATGATGTCATTGAGTAAATGTTGTGATATCATACTCATAGTCTCATATCATACCCATTCATGAAACATAAAATAAATAACCACATTAATGAGGTCATGATACGAATCCCTAATTAATCATCCTCAATGTATATTTTTCAGCCTTCTCAATCTGAAAAGAACGATATTGATGATGATGATGAACTTGCTGCTCTTCGAGCTGCAGCTCTCATGTCAAAGAAAGCAACGGAAAATGCACCATCCCCAACTCATCATGATACTGCTTTTTCGGTATATACATTGTATAATCATATTGTATTACTTCTAAATACAGCTCTACTGTATTTCTCAGTATATTGCATTTCAACTCACCTAAATACCTGTTACTTTCAAGGCATAAATTTTGAAATGACAAATGACATACATGTAATCATGATAATAGTCATCGGATTGTATCAGTGAGAATACTTCAATTACAGAATGATCCAGTGCCACCTGATGTTCCTGGACTGCCTCCCCAGCTGCCTCCAAGGAATTTCCCTCGTCCCTTTCAGCAGAACATTCGCCACTCCCGTCCATTCAGGGGTCGTGGGAACCAGTTTGCCCCAAGGAACCAGTTCCCACCTCCTCGACCAGGCAGCGCAAATTTGATAGTCATACAGACTGGATCAACAAGCCAGAAATCTTCAGAGTTGGGTCAGACTAATGGTGCTCCCAGTCACAAATTCAGAAATCAGAAACCTAGCAGCACCAACCACCTGCTTTTACGTCCCCAGGATAAATGGTCAGGTGTTGCCAGTGACTTGAAAGCTCCAGATTCTCCATCCAAACCTAAAGGTAATGTTTATTTTCCAGTTTCCAAACATTATTTCTCGACAAATATGAAACATATATGCTATTGAAAGGGAATGAAATCAAGTCTTTGAGTATATTTATGACCATGTTACGCTGGTGCCATTCATGCCTTCATCCGTTTGTAATATTTTCAGTACCTGCCAAGTTCAGTCGATATGATGCCAGCGATTCTGACAGCGATGAGGACAGTGATGACGAGGATGTGTCCAAGGAAAGTTCTGACGAGGGATCACTGATAGTTTACCACCATTCTGATGATGAGGTTGAGAATCAGGATCCAGATGATATGGATCCCAAATCTGATCAGCAGGTGGCAGCACCACAGTCAGAACCTAGTGATGATGAAATGGGGGATGAAAGTCCTGATAGTTTTGGAACTAATGTGCAGGATGAAACACAAAAAGACATTTCACCATGTAGGTCCCGAATATCTTCTATTTCCCAACACCAATCATCGAAAGGCAGTTCACCATGTAGGTCCAGAACATCATCTATTTCTCAACACCAATCATCGCGAAGCAGCTCATCATCTTCATCGTCATCTTCATCGACCGCATCTAGTAGATCAAGCTCTCCACAGTCTTGCAGATCAGACTCTCGGTCATCAGCTTCTTCTCCATCACACCAGTTAACATCATCTGAAATGGAGAAGGATTCATTGTCAGATTCACCAGCAGAAAATTCACCACCACCAGTACATGTTCAGAAGTCGCGAAGTCCATCAAGTAGCCAATCTCGCTCGAGACAGTCATCACATTCAAGACCCACATCTCCAGTTTACGTCAAGCATTCACCTACGACAGTCTGGAGGAAACCTCCATCTCGAGCTGACAGTAGACGAAGTGTTTCAGGATCGCCAATCAGAAGATCTGTATCACCACGTCGGTGGTCAAGATCGCCAAAGGGATATTCACCGCGGAGATCTACATCTCGTATGTCACGGTCTCCAAGTAAACGGACTCACAGTCCAAGAAGTTACCCGCACCGTAGACGATCAAGGTCCCCAGGTTATCCGATAGAACGTCGAAGGTCTTACTCACCGAGGCGATCCCGCTCTCCCTACAGGTCGCCGCGGAGGTCCAGGTCACCACGCTGGAGTAGATCTCAAGCGCACCATTCTCTGTCTCCCAGAAGACGATCTCTGTCTCCCAGACGATGCTCTATAACTCCTAGGAGACACATTTCATCACCAAGGAGAAGATCCTTGACACCTAGGAGGCGTTCCCTGCCACCTCGGAGATCTATGTCACCAAGAAAAAGAGGTTATTCACCAAGAAGGTCTGTGTCACCAAGAGGAAGATCACCACAACAATATAGACGATCCTTCTCACCAGGAAGATACAGAGGCAGGTCACCAGGTCGAAGATCATATTCACCAAGGTCCCGATCCCCTGGTCGTTATGCCCCATCACCAAGACGTCATGCGTCACCACATAGATACAGGTACTCTCCGTCAGATGTACGGGCACGCTCCCCCAATCGACGATACTCCCGTTCACCAGTTAGAGCTCGCTCCAGGAGTCCAGGACCCAGAAGAGCTCTCTCACCTCATCAATATGATCGCAGTAGCAGGCATTATCCAATGGATGCTGAAAGATATTATAGGGTTGATTCTAATGTGCCTCCAAGGAGCAGAGAACTAGGAAGTTCTAGATATCCTGAGCGAGATCCAGGTCGACCAGAAACCTGGGCCACCACAGATTTCTATAGCCATTTGGAACAGTCTGGTGCCGTCACGTCATGCAGAGCCACCAGAGAATACAGTCAAGGTGATGTGCGTAATAGAGATGGCTTGCGCCATGACGATCTTGATGGCGAGTGGAGAAAACTCTACCCTGAGAAAGATGCACATTTGAGAGGATTGCCCAGATCTCGGGAACCCAGATATGAAAGTCATCATGATCAGAAGGACAGAGGTTTGAAGGATTTCACTTGTGAATCAAGAGACAGTAGTAGAGAGCAGTATTACAGAGAGAGGGAGACAAATCTGATCCCCAGAGATAGAGAAATAAAAAGTCTACTGCCTAGAGACCGAGAAAGAACTCTTCTCTCCAATCAGTCGCAGATAAAGAGTCTTATTCCCAGGGAGCCAGAAATAAGAAGTCTCCTTCCAAGAAATGAAGAAATCAGAAATGCTGAACCCAGACCAAAAGAGATAAAGAGTCTTCTTGATCCCATCGATAGAGAGATGAGGAGAGACAGAGAGATACGAAGTTATGATCAAACGGATCGTATAGATAGAAGAAACAATGATTTTGATGATGCTAATCAGTATCGCAAGAGTGAGTCAAAGGTTTCAGCTCCAAGAGATGACAGAGATTCAAGGTATAATAGGAAGCAAGAATCAAGGCAGCCTCTCAGAAATAATAAACCTGAAAGAAGGGACGACATGAAACGAGATTCCAGGGAAGGCAGTAGACGCAACAGATCTCATGCGGAAGAAAGATTTGATTCACGGGAAAGGAGATCAAAGGATGATGGGCCAATATCCAGAGACCAGCTCACTGAACGCGACAGCCGTACCTCTCGAGGTATTAGGGAGAATCGTCCAAGGAGTAGGTCACCTCGAGAACGCCAACTGAGACAAAGAAACACAAGTAGGGAGAGAACAGAGGCTGATCGCAGGAGAAGAGAGCCGTCCACTGACAGAATCAGAAGCAGTGGTCGAGATGAGCGAAAACCACAAAATTCGTCAGCCGAGGATAGAGCCAAGCTCGAGGCTAGGCAGAAAAAGTTTTCCAGTGAGTTGCCTGAGAAGAAAACAAAGATTTCATTGAAAAACATCGTTCAGCCATCCAGTCAGACCAAAGATTCTTCGCCCCGAGTGGACCATGAGGATTTGAGAGACTCCGATGGTGAAAGTGACTCCATAGCTTCAGAGGACTCTAGTTTTAGTGAACAGGCTACAGTGTCTCATTTTGATGACACGGACTCTGAATCAGATTCTGAAACCCGACACCAGAAGGGGAAGTCCGAACGTGCGCGAGACGACATAGAGAATGAGAGAAGAAGACTCAGAGTCTTGCAGCGAGAGAAAGAACGAGAAGAGAGGAGGCAGGAATATGAAAAGAGGAAAGAAGAAGAGAGGAAAGCCAAGAAGAAGTTACATGATGCAGACAGACGACCAGAAAGACCTGCCAGAGAGAGACAGTCTGAGAACACATCCAGAGCTAGTGGTTCATCTTCACAGCGAAGACCTAGAGGTAGAGGACGATCTCCTGACCGTTCCCCTCTCAAAGCAAACATTAGATCTCAATCTCCTGACAGGAAATCCAGAGACAACCGAAGTTCAAGTCCTGTCATAAAGTCACTGATGAGTATAGTGTGTCCTCAGAAACCTGTTTCCCAATCGAGGGAACCTGCTGGAGGAAGCAAAAGATCCAAATCAGGTCTTGATTCGGAAAATATACAGAAAGACGCAAAATTACGAGTTGCTGAGACAAAACCAGATTCGGCAGAGGATGCACGAACCATTATTCAACGACTGAAGTCAAAGCCTCAAGAGGAAACCAGGACAGAGTCTCCACCCAGGAAGTCTATCAAGAAGTCCAAGGGAGAACGAAGGCCCTGCAAGTCCCCAACTATCAAGATTACTTTCAATCATGGTTAGTGCCAGTTACTGCATTGAGTCATTCTACATATGTATGCATTAAAACAAAATACAATACAGTTATGCAGTTTGCGCTGCTCGTAACCTTGAAGATAGGTAATAATTTTATTAATGCTTTAAATGGTTTCCTCCTCAGAATATGAAAAAAAGAAAAAAAAAGAATCAAAGTCTCGGTCATCAGTTCACAGTCGACTAGGAGAGCACGTCTCTGGTGAAAAGAACACAGAGAAACGCTCGAAGAAGCGAAAGCATAGTGATGAGAAGAAACAGGACCTGACGACAAATCCTCGTAGAGTTATCGAACAGGACCCGACTGCAGGTATTCTGCCTGAACCTCAGCAAGCCAGAAAAATAGATCTGCGAGACATAATCGGCAAAAAGAAAGACGTGAAGTCAGAGAGTCAGGTGAGAGATGCACAACCTGCGGGAGAACCTGCGAAAACTGCAACCCCGGAAAAGAAGAAAATACGGCTCAACCGCCACCGACCTGGAGATTCCACAGCACAGTCATCAGATGCTGGTACGTCATTGTTGGAGCAAGCTTTGATCAGTTGATACTGCTCTGTGACCTTCATAGAATGTGGACAGGATACGGTTGACTAAATTATAAATTAATGCACAGTATATACATCTACACTGGTACATGTAGTATGCTCGGACAATGAAATATATCATGTATATGATGTATACTGGTATATGTAATAATGTTTACCATGACATTGCTGTACATTACCAGATAAGGAGGCGAACCTGAATCAGCGCATCCAGCAAATCCAGGCGAAGAACGCTGAGATCATGCGGCGGAAACAGCTGGTGGAGAAGGAGAAGCAGAAGTTCGGCTGAAATAGACCCAGAGGGATGAGATTCCCGTCATCCAGTGGTATCATGTGTATAGTGCTAGTGTATGCTAAAGTGTGTGCAGTCATCATTGAGTGCTAGAAAAACATTTGCAGTAATGTAGGTGAAAGCAGTTGCAGTCAAGCTACTTGAGCCCCATGAATGAGGGCAGATACAGCAAACAAGTCGAGTTGAAGGAAAATCTTGTTTTTGGCTGATTCAAGTATCCATAACAGATCAGAAATTACCCATCTTCAAGATGGCTAGTGATGGTAAAACTCTAGGCATGTTTATATGTCCTTGCTTCAGAAGAAGCAAATGACACATGAGAATTACCTACTTTATTTACATGTACCGGTTGGCAGCTGTAAATGTTGAAGTGAACTGTGTGTGTGTGTGCATGAAATGAATGGATAAACAGGTTGTGAGAAATAGGTTCCGTTGTAATGTGCTTCAGTGACTAATTGTGCTGAAAGACCGTGCTATTGTACATCAGAGTAGAAATCAAAACAGTTGGTAAGTATACAATTCACAGTGATGAGTTTTACTTGTAGTTAGTTTTGAAGGGATTGGTTTCTCTTACATTTTCGTATGTTATCAGGTAACATCCTATTGATTTCTCCTACGGAAAATTATTTATTTTGATGAACAAATAATTTAGCACTAAGTGTTTCATGTGATATATGAACATGTCAATTAACAAAGACTAACAGATGTTTTTACCCATGTATCTGCAAATTTATTCCCTTGGCAAATGCTTGTGTAATTGTCATTTACATGTAGTAATATGATGTGGATATTTCTCAATATTACAGATTGTAAAAGTTGCAGTGATATATATTACATTTTCTGTAAATTTATGTTAAGTCATGTAAATGTTGTATCATGATTGTAATATAATGTAAAGACTGTTCTACAGCATCAGGTAACTGCATAAATATGATATAGTCGAGTTTTGACAAAGCTGAAAAACATATCCCTTGATTCTCAATGGAATATTCAACTCTACCAGATCAGTAGCATTTTGTAGTCGAGTAGTCGACCAAATCAGTAGTCGAGTAGCACACAGGGATCGTGTCTTTGTGGTGTCTTTGTGGTCCACCCGATGCTATAGGACAGTCTGTGCCCTGCTGTAATGTACCCAATAAAGTGGGAGGATCGGCTGGCTAGAAGGGGAGATGTGGAGGCCAGACCAAAAAAAAAAAAATTATAATTTTGAAAATTCTTCGAAACATTTGAATTACTCAACAGTTTGGTTTATTATTCTCATATCCATACTGACTGCATCTTGTTTTGAAACACGTTATGAAAGTAACATGTACATAACATACATACTTATGATAATGTTTACTTGTTCCTCTATTCCAGATACAGGTCTTGTGATGAGCCAGGCCATAATACCCCATTCTAAGAGGACTCTTGTGTTCTACATGTGCAATGTGTTGATGCCAACTTTAATGGCTTTTGTTTATCACCACATCTGTGTACTTGAGTTGTAGTGTTCACTTGTATGTGTTTCACTGTAAACCATGTCAAAATGAACCATGTTGAATGAACGATTTTGTGCCTCTTAGTTAAGGTAAGTAACAAATAAATTGTGCATTTTTAATCGTGTTCTTTTTGCAGATACCATATTCACATACATGTACATGTAATGTGTTCTTGTTTGGAAATGACTGAAAATTAATCTGGTCATTCATGTACTTGTTGACATTTATGTATGCTATCAATACAGAATTTGACTATTCGTACACCATGTCTACATTTACCGTGATAGACCATGTATATTTTGAGAAAAGATATATTGTTCTTGTTAATCTGTTGTAGCTGTAAGTGCAATTTAAATTCCCTCAGGGATATGCTAATTCGGTTTGTAAAAATATTAATTGTACAAATCAATATTTAACAAGCAGCACTGTCTATATTCCTTTTTGAAAATGGACGTAGTTAACTTGCATATAGTTCATGTAGATAGGATCCAAGTGCATGAAAAATTCATCTTAAGAATTGTTTTATTGTCTGTAATTTGAGTTTACCATGTGTTTGAAGTCTGCATTTATGGCCCTGCATGCTTTTGTTTGTGCACCTCGCTTTCTGTTGCCATTCTAAGGTGAAAAAACTTTTCAAACTTACGATGCATCCAGGCAAATAATTGCGGTCAGGAGAAACCTGACTGCATTTTCAGTTTACTTGAATACATTTCATGTGCTGTATACGTTTAAGGCAATTGTAAATGAATCATACAATTCAATGAGCAACTTTTTCAATATAAAAGTTAGGATTTATTAATAACCACAAACTACTATTACATCTACAATTCCTATATTCACAATTTTATGTAGCTAAATATCAACAATCGTGTCTATTTAATGGTTAGGAGATTATGTCTGCAATTACTTCTCGTCACTCACTCATTGTTACTCCTCACTATTATGCACTGTTGAACACTGTTCATTGCGTTATGAACATTACCATTTTGACCAAATTGTGATAGCATTATCTAGTTAATTAGTCTTTTGACTTGTATACATGTTATTGTGTGATATTGATACATATATATTATTGTACCTACACTGATATTGGATAGTGTATTTGTTTAAAACTGTTTATTGTTATATTGATACGGTGCTTAATCAACCAATATTTTTAAAGGCAGCAAATGATGTGGTGTACCTCTGCCACGTTCTTAAAACTTTCACACGAGATGAGCTATTCCTTATACATTTGTTAAAACCAAGCTGATGTGACCTCCATGAAAGAAGCTGCCGCCTATTTCGAAGCGGGCCGCAGGGATAGTCACTGATCAAGTACGACACCACAGGATTCGTAGTGCCAGATGTCTTCCATCGTGAATCACAACGGATCTCGGGGAAAACTTTATTTTGAGGGAGCTGCTGCACCCTAATATTTTTTTTATAGAAACTAGTCAAGTTTAGGAATGGTTAGCTAACTCAAAATTTCCAAAAATGGAAAGTAAAGTTTGTCCATCAAGTAAAGTTTGATACACAAAATTCATATTTTATTTTATACCAATTTACATAGAATACATGTAATTCTAAAATATTCAAGTAGATTGATTTTGACATTTGATCAGAAGCTTTTCATTCAATTACAAATAACCCTAAGGTTTACATGTGTACAAGTACAGACTATATCATCTTAATAATGTGTCCATTAATCCATTTGTAATTTTTGCATTGTACCTTACACAAAATACATCGGGTGTAAAGTGATTGTTCACCTGACCATAAGCATGATGTGGATGTGTGATTTTCCCAGTTTAAATTTACATATCTTTTTATTCATATAACATGTTTTATATCTATTTTTACATGTATATATATATTTTTATATCTTGTTTACATAATTTGTTCATATTTGTTCCTTTTTCAGGTGCAAAACATGAATAAATGGCTCAGTACTTCAAATATTGTTTGTTTTTAGGTTACCGGACCTTTGGTCTGATAACCTATTGCCGTGGCGTTGCGTCCATCGTCGTCGTCCGTCTACATTTTTATGTTTGAATTTTACAATCGAATCTGAAATTTTGCACAAATGGCGGCAATTTTTGTCGAAAAACATTTGACGGCCGTTTTCCAAAAATCTGTTCGGTAACTTTTTATCATATTGATGTATAACACTTCTCACATTCACTCCCTGTGATGTGTATAAGTTTCGTTGCCCTTGAATCGCTCGAAGTTGGCCATTTTGGCCAACTTTCCCACTTTTCCATGTTAAATTCTCCTATGCTTTATAATGGGACACAATATGCCTAATATCTCACTATAATGAGATTAGAGCCTAGGAATCAATTGTGGACATATAGAAAATGATATATGCTGAATATTCTCGTGATCTTGAATTTGAACTTTGACCTCGTTTTTAGGTTACCGGACCTTTGGTCCGATAACCTATTGGCATGGCGTTGCGTCCGTCCGTCCGTCCGGCGTTAACATTTTTATCTTTAAAGTTAACGATCGAATCTTTCTGAAATTTTGCACAAAAATGCCTAAAAATATTTTGAGAAGGAGGTATTTTTTTTTTTTTTGATTTTCGCATTTTTTTAGGTTACCGGACCTTTGGTCCGATAACCTATTGGCATGGCGTCCGTCGTCCGTCCGTCCGTCTAGCCGTCCGTCCGTCCGTCCGTCCGGCGTTAACATTTTTATCTTTAAAGTTAACGATCGAATCTTTCTGAAATTTTGCACAAAAATGCCTAAAAATATTTTGAGAAGGAGGTATTTTTTTGTTTTTTGATTTTCGCATTTTTTTCAAAATGGCGGCCGTTTTTGTCGAAAAACGCTCAATTTTGGACTTTGACGGCCATTTTCTCAAAAACTGTCTGATCAGTTTTGAGTTTTTGGTTTCAAAAGATTCCCCTCATATACCTCTGTGATATGTATAAGTTTGGTTGCCCTAAATCTGCCGGTTTCTGTGTGGCGGCCATTTTGAATTTTTGGCGGGTCGGCGAAAAAAAATTTTTTCGCCCCAAATCGCATTACTATCCATTTTGGGCCATTTCTAGGGCAAAAAAAAATTTTCACCCTTTGAAAAAAATTTTGGACTTAGAAAATTTTTGGCACTTTTTCCCTTCATAATGGGAGCTGTCCGGACTGTACTCATAGAACGCTTGAAGATAGAGCTTAGAAATTGGCACTTTCAAATGGGAAGTCATATATGGCGACTTGTGTGGTGACCTTAAATTTGACCTTGGATGACCTTGAAAGGTCAAAACAGCCATTTTTGGGTCGAAAAACGCTCAAATTTGCACCTTGTCTGTATTTTCTCAAAAACTGTCTGATCAGTTTTGAGATTTTTTCTTAAAAAGATTCCTCTTATATACCTCTGTGACGTGTATAAGTTTTGTTGCCCTTGAATCGCCGATCTCAGTGTGGCGGCCATTTTGAATTTTTGACGAGTCGGCGAAAAAAAATTTTTTCGCCCCAAATAACATTACTATCCATTTTGGGCCATTTCTAGGCAAAAAAAAATTTTCACCCTTTGAAAAAAATTTTGGACTTGGAAAATTTTCGGCACTTTTTTCCTTCATAATGGGAGCTGTCAGGACTGTACTCATAGAACGCTTGAAGATAGAGCTTAGAAATTGGCACTTTCAAATGGGAAGTCATATATGGCGACTTGTGTGGTGACCTTGAATTTGACCTTCGATGACCTTGAAAGGTCAAAACAGCCATTTTGGGGTCAAAAAATGCCCAGATTTGCCTTTGTAGATGAAATGCTTGCAGATAGAGCTCATGTTTGCATTATGAACATATAGGAAGACATATATGCCACAACTAATGATGACCTTGAACTTGACGTCAGATGACCTTGAGTGCCAAATGTCTGACTTGGAATGTGTAAATTGACCTGAGCGGCCTAAACGATTCCACCCAACATATAGAATATCAAATGCCGCACACATACATGTAATGGTTACATCGAGGTTCATACGGATGACCTTGATTGGTAAATCCCAAGGTCATATGTTTACACTGCGAACCTTGATTGGTAAATCTCAAGGTCTGTTACCTGCCAATGCTGCCATGGCCAAACCAAAATTGTCCGGTAACCTATCTTAGCCTTTGGGCTAATTTTTTTAAAATGGCGGCCGTTTTCGACGAAAAATGCGTGATTTTGGACTTTGGCGGCCATTTTCTCAAAATCTGTCCAGTAACTTTTTTTCTTTTTGATAAATAACACTCCTCATATGTACTCCTATGATGTCTATAAATTTCGTTGCGCTTGAATCGCTCGAAGTGGGCCATTTTGGCCCAAACTCGGCTCAAATGGGACTTTCCCATGTTAAATTCTCCTATGCTTTATAATGGGACACATTATGCCTAATATCTCACTTGATATTGAGATTAGAGACTAGGAGTCAATTGTGGACCTATAGGAAATGATATATGCTGAATATTCTCGTGACCTTGAATTTGACCTCTGACCTCACTTTCAAGGTCAGAGCACAAAATGGCTTATATCTCGCTTATTATCGACTCTACAGCTTAGGAATCATTTGTGGACATATAGGAAATGATATATTCTGAATATTCTCGTGACCTTGAATTTGACCTCTGACCTCAGTTTCAAGGTCAGAGCACAAAATGGCTTATATCTCGCTTATTACGACTCTACAGCTTAGGAATCAATTGTGGACATATAGGAAATGATATATGCTGAATATTCTGATGACCTTGAATTTGACCTTCGACCTCATTTTCAAGGTCACAGGACAAAATGGCTAATATCTCGCTTGTTATCGACTTTACAGCTTAGCAATCAATTATGAACATATAGGAAATGATATATGCAGATTATTGTCATGACCTTGAATTTGACCTTTGACCTCATTTTCAAGGTCACAGGACAAAATGGCTAATATCTCACTTATTATCGATTTTACAGCTTAGGAATCAATTGTAGACATATAGGAAATGATATATGCTGAATATTCTCATGACCTTGAATTTGACCTCTGACCTCATTTCCAAGGTCCAAGGACAAACTAGCTCATATCTTGCTCCTCTATTGACTGTATGGCTTGGGAATCAATTGTGGACATGATATACATGATATAGAAAATGATATACACTGAATATTTTGATGACCTTGAATTTGACCTTTGCCCCTTCATTTTCAAGGCTACAGCATAAAATTGCTAATATCTCTCTGATTATTGAACTTACAGCTTAGCAATCAACTGTGGACATGATATATACTTAATGTTATATATGCTGAATATTCTCTTGACCTTGAATTCAACCAGTGACCTGGCTAATACCTAAAATATTAAACATTGTCCGGTAACCTATCTTTGGCCCTTGGCCTAATTTTCAGAATGATCAAATAAATATTAATTAGTGAATGGACTAACTTATTACGACCAATAAAATACCCACTTTGACATCTGTGATCACTTACATTAAAATACCCTGTATTGTGAAAGTAAATGGCAATGAATTCTTGTTCAGAATAGAGAACTGATGTTTTGGGTGAAAACAGAACAATATAATTGAATAAGTTAACGTTAGTTTCACTAGTTAAGTCTATTATTGACCACAATAAAAATAGTTAAGATGAGAAACGTTTGTTATTAACCTAACAAGGTGAAGGTTTTGTCCAGTACAAATTTCATGGGTGTAACTGAATAAGTTAACATTTTTCTTACTAGTTAAGTCTATTATTGACCACAATAAATATAGTTAGGACAAGAAATATTTATTATAGGGCTCAACTGGGTAAAGGTTCTGTCCAGTAGAGATTTTGTGGCTTTAATCAAATAGGTTAGCATTATTTTTGCTAGTTAAGTCTATTATTGACCTCAATAGAAATAGTTGAGACGTGAAACATTTATTATTGAGCTCAACAAGGTAAAGGTTTTGTCCAGTACATATTTCATGGGTATAACCGAAAGAGTTAAGTTTATTTTCACTAGTTAAGTCTATTATTGGCCACAATAGAAACAGACAAGACAAAAAATATTTATTATTGAGCTGAACCGAATCTAATTTGGAACATATTGGGGGTGAAAATAGGCCTTTTTCGTGAAAACATTGATCATGCTCCAATTTCGTCATCTTGAAATGCAGTTTTGGTCAACTTTCACTTTGAATTTCAACTTGAAACCAAGTTTGGCACATATTACCGTATTCGCGCGCAACATTAGGCAATCAACATCACAACTTTTTTGACAGTTTGCAATCCATTGACCGCAGACACAGCCGCGATTGACACGAACTGACGAAGTCACGATTGCATGAAATCAGTCAAGCACATGACATGGAACTGATGATCTTGCGATCAAAATTTTTTTACTGTCATTCTTGATTTTGATTTTTTCTTCAATCACAAGCACATGTGCGTATATTCGAAATACGCACATGCGACTGTATGCGCGCGAATACGGTATGAGTTAAAATATAACTCATGGTGAAAAGTATGATCTGGCTCCAATTTCGTCATTTTGAAATGCAGTTTTGATTTTAGTTTGAATTTCAACTTGAAACCCAGTTTGGCACTTATCATGAGTTAAAATATAAGTTATGGTGAAAAGTTCGATCTGGCTCCAAATTTGTCATCTTGAAATGCAGTTTTGGTCAACTTTCAGTTTGAATTTCAACTCTAAACCAAGTTTGGCACATATCATGAGTTAAAATATATCTTATGGCAAAAAGTTGGATCTGGCTCCAATTTCGCCATCTTGAAATGCAGTTTTGGTAAACTTTCACATTGAATTTCAACTTGAAACCAACTTTGGCACATATTATGAGTTGAGATATAACTCACGGCAAAAAGTTCAATCTCACTCCAATTTTGTCATCTTGAAATGCAGTTTTGGTCAACTTTTAGTTTAAACTTCAACTTGAAACCAAGTTTAGCACATATTATGAGTTGGAATATAACTTTAGGTGAAAAGTTTGACCTGGCTGTAATTTCATTATTATATCGAACATGTAGAAATGGAAAATCATATGCAGTGATTCGGTGGTGATCTTGAATTTGACCTTCAATCACCTTGAAAGCTCAATGCAGCAATTTTGGTGGAAAACAAAACAGTTGTGGCTTAAGATTTTACATTTCGCTGGTAAAATTTTTTAGCCCTTGCTCTAGTTTTTCACACTTATCATTAATATATTCGGCGCAACCGGGACGATAGGGCTACGGGGGATACACCCAAGCGGTTGTAGGCGACCGGAAGCGTCTAGTTTTTTTGATCCGGCTTCGAGATTCGTGAGGATAAAATCAAGGCTGATTTTGAGACTTGGTTTCCGGACGATTACCTGAAAAATATTCAGGCAATAGTTGTAGAACTTTGCATGGAGGTTTATATACCACCAGGGAAGAACCCTATTGATTTCGGGATCGATCCGTCACTTGACCTCTGACCTAGAGGTCAAAATAATTTTTTCTGATTCGTCCTTGAGGGTTCCTGCATATGTCGGAAACGGTACGCCATAGAGCGAAACGGACATTATTTTTGGACTCGTCGCCCTAGACAAACATGTCTTAGGGTATTATGGATGAACTTTGACCCGAAATTTTTTTGCTGAGTCGGCATTTTTTGTTTTCGTCGATATCTCGGAAACGGTGCGTCGTAGAGTGAAACGGACGTTATTTTCGGACTCGTCACCCTAGACAAACATGTTTAAGGGGCATATGGATGACGTTCGACCTAGACACTAAGTTTCTCTGCCGAGTGGGCATATTTCGTTTTTGTCAATATCTTGGGAAATGGTGCATTGTAGAGCGAAACAGACATTATTTTTGGACTCGTCGCCCTAGACAAACATGTCTAAGGGGTATTAGGGATGACGTTTGACCTTGACCTTAAATTTCTTCGCCGAGTCAGCATTTTTCGTTTTCGTCAATATCTCGGATATATATGAGGGGTATTAGGGATGACCTTTGACCTTGACCCTAATTATTTTCACTGAGTCAGCATTTTTTGTTTTCGTCGATATCTCAGAGTTTGTTCATTGGGCGGGTTGCGTGCAACCAACCCGCCTATTAGATTGGCGTGTCCGTCTGTCCGTCCGATAACTTACAAAGTTTTTAACGAAATACCGCCAAAATCATACCAGAGGTGCATCATGAGCAGATCTCGGACAAGTTCGATGATGGGTGACCTTGACCTATTTTTCAGGTCGTGGCAGGACTTCGAACTTGACAATACATGAAAACAGGACTTTGTACCTTGTGAACGCGATAACTTACAAAGTTTTTAACGAAATACCACCAAAATCATACCAGAGGTGCATCATGAGCAGATCTCGGACAAGTTCGATGATGGGTGACCTTGACCTATTTTTCAGGTCGTGGCAGGACTTCGAACTTGACAATACATGAAAACAGGACTTTGTACCTTGTGAACGCGATAACTTACAAAGTTTTTAACGAAATACCGCCAAAATCATACCGGAGGTGCATCATGAGCAGATCTCGGACAAGTTCGATGATGGGTGACCTTGACCTATTTTTAGGTTACCGGACCTTTGGTCCGATAACCTATTGGCATGGCGTTGCGTCCGTCGTCCGTCCGTCCGTCCGTCCGGCGTTAACATTTTTATCTTTAAAGTTAACGATCGAATCTTTCTGAAATTTTGCACAAAAATGCCTAAAAATATTTTGAGAAGGAGGTATTTTTTTGTTTTTTGATTTTCGCATTTTTTTCAAAATGGCGGCCGTTTTTGTCGAAAAACGCTCAATTTTGGACTTTGACGGCCATTTTCTCAAAAACTGTCTGATCAGTTTTGAGTTTGTGGTTTCAAAAGAATCCCCTCATATACCTCTGTGATATGTATAAGTTTGGTTGCCCTAAATCTGCCGGTTTCCGTGTGGCAGCCATTTTGAATTTTTGGCGGGTCGGCGAAAAAATTTTTTTTCGCCCCAAATCGCATTACTATCCATTTTGGGCCATTTCTAGGGCAAAAATTTTTTTTCACCCTTTGAAAAAAATTTTGGACTTAGAAAATTTTCGGCACTTTTTTCCTTCATAATGGGAGCTGTCAGGACTGTACTCATAGAACGCTTGAAGATAGAGCTTAGAAATTGGCACTTTCAAATGGGAAGTCATATATGGCGACTTGTGTGGTGACCTTGAATTTGACCTTCGATGACCTTGAAAGGTCAAAACAGCCATTTTGGGGTCAAAAAATGCCCAGATTTGCCTCTGTAGATGAAATGCTTGCAGATAGAGCTCATGTTTGCATTATGAACATATAGGAAGACATATATGGCACAACTAATGATGACCTTGAACTTGACGTCAGATGACCTTGAGTGCCAAATGTCTGACTTAGAATGTGTAAATTGACCAGAGCGGCCTAAACGATTCCACCCAAAATATAGAATATCAAATGCCGCACACATACATGTAATGGTAACATCGAAGTTCATACGGATGACCTTGAATGGTAAATCCCAAGGTCATATGTTTACACTGCGAACCTTGATTGGTAAATCTCAAAGTCTGTTACCTGCCAATGCTGCCATGGCCAAACCAAAATTGTCCGGTAACCTATCTTAGCCTTTGGGCTAATTTTTCAAGGTCGGAGCACAAAATGGCTAATATCTCGCTTATTATTGACAGCTTGGGAATCAATTGTGGATATAGGAAATAATATACACCGAATATTCTGATGACTTTGAAGTTGACCCTTGATCTCTTTTTCAAGGTCAGAACACAAATTCCTAATTGCTTGGGAATCAATCGTGAACATATAGGAAATGATGTATGCTGAATATTGTCGTGACCTTGAATTTGACCTTTGATCTAGTTTTCAAGGTCACAGGACAAAATGGATAATATCTCGCTTATCGATTTTTCAGCTTAGGAATCAAGTGTGAGCATATAATGTAGGAAATGATATATGCTGAATATTCATGATATTGTCGTGACCTTGGGTTATAGCTCTATGATTTGACCTAATTTTCAAGGTCACAGGACAAAATGGCTAATATCTCGCTCATTAATGACTTTACAGCGAATCAATTGTGCACATATAAGGTGACTAGTATTTCGCATATTATCAACTTTACAGCTTAGCAATAAATTATTGACATATGGGGAATGATATACATGATTGTATGCTGGATGTTCTCGTGACCCTGAATTTGACCAGTGACCTTATTTTCAACGCCATGGGACAAAATGGCTAATAACTAATATAACACGTAATGTCTGGTAACCTGTCTTAGCCTTTGGGCAAATTTCATGTGAGAAACCCTAATACATATAATAACTGTTAGAGGAAATAAAATGTTACAAGTACAACAAACAAGATGTCCGTACAATCTTTGGCACATAGCGAGAAGATGGCCTGTGATATAATTGCACATCGCTCCCAAATATGTCCAAACGTTAAACCAACCTACTTAAGCACGTATCACGATACAGAACTGAAACAAAAGCAATATTAGCATATGTAATAATGCTCTTCCATTTGCAAGATTGTGGTTGAATAGTAAATTAATCATGTTTCTTCCATTGTCAAAATTGCAGTTAGGTGGTCAAGTAATCATGTTTCATTGGTAAGATTGTAGTTAGGTGGTCAAATAATAATTCTTCCATTGGCAAGATTGAAGTTAGGTGGTCAAGAAATAATTCATTGGTAAGATTGTAGTTAGGTGGTCAAGTAATAATATTTTTAGGTTACCGGACCTTAGGTCCAATAACCTATTGGCATGGCGTTGCGTCTGTCGTCGACATCTATATTTTTATCTTTAAGGCTTACAGTCGAATCTTTCTGAAATTTGAACAAAAATACCTAAACATATTTTAAAAATAATTTTTTTAATTTTTGCAATTTTTAAAAATGGCGGCAATTTTTGACGAAAAATGGCCAATATTGGACTTTGATGGTCGTTTTCTCGAATCTGTTCAGTAACTTTTTTTCTTATTGATGCATACACTCCTTATATATGCCTTTGAGATATATGATATATTCTGAACATTCTCGTGATCTTGAATTGACCTATGACCTTATTTTCAAGGTCACAGGACAAAAACCTAATATCTTAAATATATATTATCCGTTAACCTTTCTTAGCCCTTGGGCTAATTTTTTCATTGGCATGATTGTAGATAGGTGGTCCAGTAATAATGTTTCTTCCATTGCAAGATTGTAGTAAGGTGGTCAAGTAATAATGTTTCTTCCATAGGCAAGATTGTGCTTGAATAGTAAGTTAATCATGTTTCTTCAATTTGACAAGATTGTAGTTAGGTGGCCAGGTCATAATTCTTTCATTGTTAAAATTGTAGTTTGATTGTAGTTAGGCGGTAAATTATAATATTGTTTGTCCCATTTGCAAAATGATGGTTAGATTGATTGACGGTGCAGTAGTAATTATAATGATTTTGCCAAACAAAAAGACGCACATGTGTAGCCATGCTAAGGCAGAGAACAAATTATATTGAATAGCAACATGAAGCAGAACAACAAAGTCAGAACTTTACTTGTTGCAACTTCAATTGTATCAGATTAGACCCTGTAAATTTGCATGCCAAAATGAAGGAATTTATGCTTTGGTTATCATTTTTGAGAAAAAAAAGCAATCTAATGATTTCCTTCGTGTTTAATTTGAACTGGCTAGCAATAAGGCAAATATTTGTGCCCACATGAAATAAACCTGGCACTCAAACCCACAAGGTGGTGATTCCCAATGTATGTTCGTAATACAAACCTATGTCTATCTGTGACCAATTCGTCTGCAGATACCAATTCACATATTTCAGATATTGGAGGAATATTCGGTGATACGCCACTAAACTGGTTGTTGTATTTTCACGAAAATTGTCATTTTGAACTTTTAAGGTATTTAAATGTCAAATTTAAGGCCATCATATACATGTATGACTTCCCAATTGAGGAATTTGAGCAGTCGTTGTCGTATCAGGTCAGCATAGCGATCCCCTAAATGTCGCCATAAAATGCACCACATGGGATTTCCTATTATGTCCGGTAACCTTGAAAAGTTTCCACGTAGATTTTGAGGAAGTTTTGAATTCAGTCAAATGGTCATTATCGGCACTAATGTGGCTCTCATATACGTGCTACATGTACATGTAAACTTAGGCCAAGGGCCAAAGATAGGTCACCGGACAATATAAGTTTAATATTTTTTATGTTTATGTATTTTTTATATTTTTTATGCCAGATCACTGGTTAAATTCAAGGTCAAGAGAATATTCAGCATGTATAATATCAAGCATATATCATGTCCACAGTTGATTGCTGAGCTGTAAATTCAATAATCAGAGAGATATTAGCAATTTTGTGCTGTGACCTTGAAAATGGAGGCAAAGGTCAAATTTAAAGGTCAACAGAATATTTGGCGTAAAACATTTCCTATATGTCTTTCATTGATTCCCACACTATGAGGTCAATAAGTGAGACATTAGCCATTTTGTCATGTCACCTTGAAAATCAGGTCAAAGGAAACTTGAAAATAAGGTCATTTGTCAAGTCGAAGTCACGAGAATATTCATCATATATCATTCGGAGTTTGACCACGATTCCTAAGCTGTGAAGTTGACAATAAGTGAGATATTAGCCATTTGTGATCTGACCTTGAAAATGAGGTCAAAAATCAATTTCAAGGTCATGAGAATATTCAGCATATATCATTTCCTGTTTGCAGGCTGTAAAGTCGATAATAAGCGAGATATTAGCCATTTTGTACTCGGACCTGGACAATGAGGTTAAAGTTAAAGGCCACCAAAATTTTCAGCATATATCATTCCTTATATGTTTTCACTATCGAATCCTAAGCTATAAAGCTGATAATGAGCGAGATAATAACCATTTTGTGCTCTGACGTTGAAAATAAGTTCAAGGTCAACAAAATATTCACTGTATATCATTTTCTATATGTCCACAATTGGTTCCCAAGCCATGAAGTCAAGTGAGGAGCAAGATATTACCCATTTTGTCCATTGACCTTGAAAATGAAGTCAAAGGTCGAATTCGAGGTCATGGCAATATTCAGCATATATAATTTTCTGTATGTTCACAATGATTCCTAAGCTGTAAAATCGATAATAAGTGAGATATTAGCCATTTTGTGCTGTGACCTTGAAATTGAGGTCAAATGTCAAATTCGAAGTCATGACAATAATCTGCATATACCATTTCCTATATGTTCATAAATGATTCCTAAGCCGTAAAGTCGATAACAAGCGAGACATAAGCCATTTTGTCCTGTGACCTTGAAATTGAGGTCACAGGTCAAATTCAAGGTCATCAGAATATTCAGCATATATCAATTCCTATATGTCAATTGTTGTCAATTGTCCACAATTGATTCCCTAAAAGCTGTATTTAGGTCGATAACTAGACATCAAGGGCTAAAGGCCTTGGAGGCATTTCAGGGTGAAGCATGAAAAAAACAAAATGCTGACTCAGCAAAAACATGATGAAGCTCCCAATGAGACCTATAAGACATTTGTGCAATTACATGTATGTGAAGGACAAACTTGATACCCCTAAGACTATCTGTCTAATGTTTGTTTTGCTCTAGGTCGCACCGTTTCCGAGGTATCGATGGAAATGAAAAATGCTGACTCGGCAAAAAAATTTCAGGTCAAGGTCAAAGTTCATCCCTGATACCCTTAAGACATGTTTTTCTAGGGCCACGAGTCCGAAATTAATGCCTGTTTCGCTCTACGAAGCACCGTTACTGAGATATCGACGAAAACGAAAAATGCCGACTCAGCGAAAAAAATTAAGGTCAAGGTCAAAGGTCATCCCTAATACCCACAAGATATGTTCGTCTAGGGCGACGAGTCTGAAAATAACGTCCGTTTTGCTCTACGACACACCGTTTCTGAGATATCGACGAAAACGAAAAATGCTGACTCAGCGAAAAAATTTAAGGTCAAAGTCGAAGGTCATCCATAATACCCCTTAGACATGTTTGTCTAGGATGACGAGCCGGAAAATAACGTCCATTTCGCTCTACGACGCACCGTTTCTGAGATATCACCGAAAACGAAAAATGCCGACTCTGCGAAAAAATTTAAGGTCAAGGTCATCCATAATACCCCCTTAGACATGTTTGTCTAGGATGACATGTCCGAAAATAACGTCCGTTTCGCTCTACGATGCACCGTTCCCGAGAGATGTAGGAGAGCCTCAATGATGACTCAGCTAAAATTATTTTTTCGAGCCCTAGGTCAAAGGTCGATTGACAGATCGGCCTCAAAATCAATAGGCTTCTTCCCTGGTGATATATGAACCTCCATGCAAAGTTCCACAGTCATTGCCATAATACTTTTTGAGTTATCACGCGGAAACCAAAAACATCGATTTCATCCTCACTGACCTCACGGACCCCGGAGCCGGCTCAAAAACAATAGACTTCTTCTACAGAACATTTCTGACCAGCGGTGAAAATTTGGCGAAGATACATCGAGGCAAACTGAAGTTATCGTGCGGAAACCAAAAAGTGAAAAAAATAAATAAATAAAAATAAAAATAAAAATTTTGACAAAACCATAAAGGCAATTCTGCTGAAATGCCTTAATAAGCGAGATATAAGCTATTTTGTGCTCTGAAAACTGAGGTCAAATTCAATGTCACGAGAATATTCAGCATATATCACTTCTTATACATGTATGTCCACAATTGATTCCTCATCTCTAATCTCAATATTAGAGTGAGATATTAGGCATAATGTGTCCCATTATAAAGCATATATGCCCCTGAGGTCAAAGGTCAAATTCAAGGTCACGAGAATATTCAGCATATATCATTTCCTATATGTCCACAATTGATTCCTCGTCTCTAATCTCAATATTACAGTGAGATATTAAGCATAATGTGTCCCATTATGAAGCATAGGAGAATTTAACATGGGAAAGTCCCATTTGGGTTGAAATGGCCAACTTCGAGCGATTCAAGGGCAAAGAAACTTATACTCATCATAGGAATACCTATGAGAAGTGATATGTATCAAAAAGAAAAAAAGTTATTGAACAGAGTTGGGGAAATGGCCACCATTTTGAAAAAAATGTGAAATTCAAAAAACTAAAAATACCTCCTTCTTCGCCCGTAAACAAAAAAGATAAAATTAGCGCAAGGGCTAAGAAAGGTTACCGGACAATATATTTTAGATATTAGTATTTTGTCCCATGAACTTGAAAATAAGTTCATTGGTCAATTCAAAGACATGATATTATTCGGCATATGTCATTTCTAGTATGTCCACAATTGATTCCTAAGCTGTAAAGTCAATAATAAGCGAGATATTAGCCATTATGTCCTGTGACCTTGAAAATGAGGTCAAAGGTCGAATGCAAGGTCATAGCAATATTCAGCATATATCATTTCCTATACATTCATAATTGATTCCTAAGCTGTAAAGTCGATAATAAGCGAGCTATTAGCCATTTTGTCCTGTGACCTTGAAAATTAGGTAAAGGTGAAATTCAAGGTCATGACAATGTTCAGAATATATCATTTTCTTGTCGATAAGAAGCGAAATATTAGCCATTTCATTCTCTGACCTTGAAAATGAGGTAAAAGGTCAAATTCAAGGTCATAGCAATATTCAGCATATATCATTTCCTATATGTTGGCAATTGATTCCTAAGCTGTAAAGTCGATAATAAGAGAGATAATAGCCATTTTGTCCTGTGACCTTGAAAATGAGGTAAAGGTCAAATTCAACGTCATGACAACATTCAGAATACATCATTTCCTATATGTCCACAATTGATTCCTAAGCTGTAATGTTGATAATATACGAGATATAAGCCTTTTTGCGCTCTGACCTTGAAAATGAGGTCAAACGTCAAATTCAAGGTCATGAAAATATTCTGCATGTATGACTTCCTATATGTCCACAATTGATTCCTAAGCTGTAAAGTCGATAATAAGCGAGATATTAACCATTTTGTGCTTTGACCTTGAAAAACAGGTCAAAGGTCAAATTCAAGGTCACGGGAATATTCAGCATATATCACTTCCTATATGTTCACAATTGTTTCCTAAGCTGTAAAGTCGATGTTAAGCGAGATATTAGCCATTTTGTGCTCTGACCTTGAAAATGAGGTCAGAGGTCAAATTCGAGGTCACGAGAATATTTGGCACATATCATTTCCAATATGTCCACAATTGACTCCTAGTCTCTAATCTCAATATTGAGTGAGATATCAGGAAAAATGTTTCCCATTATAAAGCATAGGAGAATTTAACATGGGAAAGTCCCATTTGGGACCTGTCGAAAAAATCAAAATGGCTGCCACACACAGACCGGCGATTCAGGGCCAATGAAACTTATATACGTCACAGGAGTATATGAGAGGAATCTTTTGAAACAAAAATCTCAAAAGTGGTCAGACAGTTTTTGAGAAAATGGCTGCCAAAGTCCAAAATTGGCCGTTTTTTGACGAAAACGGCCGCTCTGACCTTGAAACCGAAGTCAGAGGTCAAATTCAAGGTCACGAGAATATTCAGCATATATATCATTTCCTATATGTCCACAATTGATTCCAAATGGCTAATCTCAATATTAAGTGAGATATCAGGAAAAATGTTTCCCATTATAAAGCATAGAAGAATTTAACATGGGAAAGTCCCGTTTGGGACCTGTCAAAAAAATCAAAATGGCTGCCACACGCAGACCGGCGATTCAAGGGCATCGAAACTTATACATGTCATAGAGGTACATGAGAGGAATGTTTTGAAACAAAAATCTCAAAACTGATCTGACAGTTTTTGAGAAAATGGCCACCAAAGTCCAAAATTGACAATTTTTTGTCAAAAATGGCCACCAAATCGGCAAAAACGATTCAATCAAAACAATTTTTAAAAAGTTTTTAGATATTGGCCTAAAGTATGTTCTGACGAATTTATGGGGAAATTCATCATGCCAAAAAAAAAGTTACAGACCCGGACGGACGACGGACGACGGACGAAAAACCACGATAATAGCTTATCGGCCCAAAGGGCTGGTAAGCTGAAAATCTCAAAAGTGGTCAGACAGTTTTTGAGAAAATGGCAGCCAAAGTCCAAAATTGGTTGTTTTTCGACGAAAACGGCCACCATTTTGAAAAAAATGCGAAAATAAAAAAACTAAAAAATACCTCCCCCTCGAAATATTTTTAGGCATTTTTGTGCAAAATTTGAGAAAAGATAGCACCAAGGGTGCTGTAGCTTACCGGCAATCATGAGAAATGCAGAGTATTGATTTTCCAACATATAAATTGCTACACTGATCTTGAACTCTAATTGACAGAACATGTTCGTAAATGTTGCTGGAAACACATTTTCTGCATGGACTATAATACAAAATCAAACAAGGGCCACTGGCCTCATAGGAAGAGCTTTGAAAATGTTTGCACAGAACTAGTTCAAAACCTATTCGTATCCTATTCGGTACATATATGTTGTGGCCATATTGTAACTGTAGCCCATGATATTGTACTGGCCAATCATTTGCTTATTGTTGATTTGGCCTGATATAAATTGATTGATACCATTATTAAGGTACTGATTCCATCTGCTCCCATCTTCCAAACTAGATGTTCTCCAGTCGCTGACGACTGCTGGAGTGTATCTCCCGTAGCCCTATCACCCCCCCCCCCCCCAAAAAAAAAAAGTCACCCCCCCCCCTAAACTATTAATAGATTCAACTAGCAAAAATCGATGTTAACTTATTTTCATAATATGACCATAACTACTACAAGCATCAAATTAATATTTACCAGAACCTTTATCTTGAACCTAATAGTCAATGTTTCATGTCCTAACTATTTTTTATTGTGGTCAATAGGCCCTAATAGACACAACTAGTAAAGTTTATGTTAACCTATTCGGTTACAGTCATGAAATATGTAGTGGTCAGAACCTTTACCTTATTGTGCCCAATAATAAATGTTTTATGTCTTAATTAAATTTACTGTGGTCAATAATAGACCTAATTAGTATTTACCCATCGGTTTATTTTTGATCTCCATCAGTAGACATATATGTCTTGTTAATTGTCTAAACAATGTCACAGCTCAGAATGCCACATCACGATTCCCATGCAACCAATAATAGTGGTGTAGCAACAACAGGCCTATCTGATCATACGTGATATTCAACAGATGGCGCTCTTGAAGCATGCAGTAGGCCCATACAGGAAAGATGTGCAGTCCATTATGATGAGAACTGTCATATTTTGTTACAAACGTGATGATGTGATTGCTGCATTACGAACTCGACTGGCGATTTTTGCTTTGATCATTTGTGTTCGATTCCAATTACTAGTAACCTATCATGCACAAAATAATCGAGCAATTGAAACATGACTCAACCAACAAATCATCGATTTTAAAAGATGATTGATAAGCTATGATCAATTGATTTATTTTTAACAGTATCTCGTGATGTCATCTCATTAATTATTCAATAGGCTATGAGGCACGCTCACCCAACGAACAGCAATGTTTAGGTGGAAGAGGAGGGGGGAGGCATAGTGAAGAAAGTGAACTTGTTGTCATCGGCATATGATCTCTCGAGGTGATCTTATTTCTGAAATGCATCAGTAATCGCCGATTGCGATCTTGCAGATAGTTTAGCGATATATTCATGCGAGAAAAGTCAGAAAACTCATCGGACCATTCAGCAGACCGGGTGCGGGCCAGCTTTCATTTATCACGATTGGGTCGTAGTCGGATGGCAGGGGTGGGGGAGGGGGAGAGGTGGTGCGGAATGGGGATGAAGCGGGTCGAGTGTGGCTGGCTGCCTCGCGAACAACCACTAGGAGGGGGCCACACTCATTTGCATTTGGCCTACTGGACATACCAGCACTTGCCACAAGTTTTCAATTATTATGTTGCCGTATCAAGCGTTTTTCCATTTTTGCAATAGCTTATGTACTATCTATGTAGTGTGGAATGTTTATGCAAAATTTTGAGTGCATCTGATACAAGAAAGCCCTGTTTAAGAGAAGATCAAAACGGGAGTGGTGATGGGTGATGAAACGGTGACACACAAAAAAAATAAACGGTCGGAACACACGTCTCCTGTGGCTATTATTGCTTATAACTTATTACAGTAACCATACTTGGGTACACGGGTGTCATATTCTTTCCAACTGGCCCCGGGCCCTCCTAATTAGCCACAATTGAATGGTCTGCTCTGGCTCCAAGTCGGACTTTCAGAAATGTAAACAAAGGAAAATTCTCCAAAATCCAAAAAAAACCAACATCATAGAGGAAGAGCTCTGCTCTTCCTAATTACACATCACAACGGTACATAAAGAGAATCTTATACATTATTTTGAGAAAAACTGTCTGAATAGATTTAGGTAAAGGTGAAATTCAAGGTCATGACAATGTTCAGAATATATCATTTTCTTGTCGATAAGAAGCGAAATATTAGCCATTTCATTCTCTGACCTTGAAAATGAGGTAAAAGGTCAAATTCAAGGTCATAGCAATATTCAGCATATGTCATTTCCTATATGTCCACAATTGATTCCTAAGCTGTAGAGTCGATAATAAGCCAGATATGAGCCATTTTGTCCTGTGACCTTGAAAATGGGGTCAAATGTCAAATTCAAGGTCATCAGAATATTCAGTATATATCATTTCCTATATGTCCACAATTGATTCCTAAGCTGTAGAGTCGATAATAAGCGAGATATAAGCCATTTTGTGTTTTGACCTTGAAACTGAGGTCAGAGGTCAAATTCAAGGTCATGAGAATATTCAGCATATATCATTTCCTATGTGTCCACAATTGATTCCTAGTCTCTAATCTCAATATTAAGTGAGATATTAGGCATAATGTGTCCCATGCTAAAGCATAGGAGAATTTAACATGGGAAAGTCCCATTTGGGCCGAGTTTGGGCCAAAATGGCCCACTTCGAGCGATTCAAGCGCAACGAAATTTATGGACATAATAGGAGTACATATGAGAAGTGTTATGTATCAAAAAGAAAAAAAGTTACTGAACAGATTTTGAGAAAATGGCCACCAAAGTCCAAAATCAGTCATTTTTCGTCGAAAATGGCCGCCATTTTGAAAAAAATGCGAAAATCATAAAAACTAAAAAATACCTCCTTCTTAAATTATTTTTGAGTATTTTTGTGCAAAATTTCAGAAAAATTCGCCTGTAAACAAAAAAGATAAAAATGTGGACGACGACGACAGACGCCGCCGCCGACGGACGCAACGCCATGCCAATAGGTTATCGGACCATAGGTCCGGTAACCTAAAAAACGTTTTTAGATACTGGCCCAAGGTATGTTCTGACAAATTTATGAGGAAATTCATCATGTCAAAAAAAGTTACAGACCCGGATGGACGACGGACGAAATACCACGACAATAGCTTATCGGCCCAAAGGGCCGGTAAGCTAAAAAAAACCAATCGTAAACTTCAAAGATAAAATTGTTGACGGACGGACGGACGCCGGACGACGGCTGCAACGCCATGGCAATAGGTTATCGGACCATAGGTCCGTTAACCTAAAAATGTGGACGACGACACCGGACGCAACACCATGCCAAGAGGTTATCGGACCATAGGTCCGGTAACCTAAAAACAGGCATCCCAAGACCATTTGAGAGAGATTTATTTGTGAATGGTAATCATTAACGATGTACAGCACACTTTTGGAACATGTGGAACTTCAGCCATTACATGGAGTGTGAGATGAATTCATGAACACACACAAACACTTTTTTGGTGTAATAATAAATGCATGACCTCGAATACAAAGAAAGTTGAGCAATATCAATCACTTCCAAAAAATTCTTTGATGGAACTACACATAAGATAAGACGGGGAGGTTGAGAAGAAATTTGGATATTGCATACAAAGTGATTTTACAATGTTTATCAACAAATACATGTATTCAATATGAATGGACAGATGCGGGTATGAACATGTGGCTGTATTACATATTATAATACAATAAATACAAAAACAACAAATGCATGTAATCTCAAAGAATGTGGCATAAATTAAACAACTGATATGTACAACAACAAACTAAGACATACATGTACCTGAAGTATATGGAAGCTGCATTATCAAACCAGACCTCTAATGGTTCTAACGTGGTTCTAACACTCTATTATATATATAATATAGGCACATGTTTCTATATTAATAGAAGTAACATATCCTGTGCTATCTTCTACATATACATGAACATGTATACTGAAAAAAGATAAAAAGGCGAAATGGAATTCATTTAGTGGGCGAGTACTATTAAAGTGCAGTGAATGATACTTGGGCCAATAGAAGAATACTCTTATGTACATTTGGCGATTCCAATAAAGGGATCTAAACTGAATTGTCTGTACTGTACATGCCAATGTACATGTATGTTGTGTATGATATCTTGCATTTATCATTATTATCCTTCTATTTGGACCAACAATGAGTTGATTTATTTTTGCTCCTTTATGTTCATATTTCACAAGCAAATCACGAACAAAAGGTCACATGATATGTGAAACCAAAGAAGCGTATGTAAGCAACACAGATATTGAATACTTATCACATAACAATCATGCATTGAATAACAACTACATACTAACAACTACATATTAACAGGTAAAATCACAATAATCATACATAATTGTATGTACATGTACAGAATTCACACTACAAACTGTGATATACATGTATGTGATAACACTGTGACACACCACATGCAGGAAACAATGATATATTAAACACACCACACCTACATAACTTAGTTATGACACAAAACATATGCAAGCGCAAGCAAGAAATATTCGCTGAACAGTTTCTTTAAGACAGCAACACAAATACCAGTAGTAATGAACTGGAAGATTTATGTTAGGTCACAAAAAAATTATGGTCTCAGAATGCATCATATTGGTGTAGGTAGTTTGGATTCATGCATACTTTTGTACTAAAATAATTATGAACAACTCACATCTGTACAAGTTTGAACAAATTTAAGAAGACTGTAATTGAAATGCACACATCATCACATCCAATTACACACAAATGAAATTGAAAATGAAGTATCTCTTGAATATGCAGATTATATTTGTAAGTAAGTGTTGTACAATTTATAATCTCAAATTAGAGTAAGTTTAGTGTAAAGTACTGATTTCACAAAACCTCACTAAAATGCCAGCACGCTGAACCTGGCATTTAGCAAGTGCTAGCCCAACTTCGCCTGACCTAGCATTGTGCGATTTGATGCTAGCATCGTGCGTGCGAGCATCGCCTGATGCTAGCATTGTTTCTTGGCGCTGTGGCACCCTAAATGCTTTTCACATTTTTTGTGAAGGCCATTATATGCTCGCATATGCCCACAAGCACATGGTCGATTGGTTTATGGCCAGTCTGTATCATGTAGATCGCATGGGCAAATGCAGTTTTCAAGTTCAGTTCATATTAGAGTCTGTATTGTATTTGCATCCAAAATCAAGGATGTGAGCATCTGTGCAAGACAGTGCTCGCCTGTTCAACTAGACGATCGCCTGATGCGTTGGCCTCGCGACCACTGTTCGCACTGTGCGAGTTGATGCTAGCATCAAGTTGCATGTAATCGCACGGGCTAGCAATTAGCATGTAGCATTCGCTTGGCTAGTGAGATTTTGTGAAATCGGTACTGTATCATAGCAACAGGAACACGATGATTTGGTACAATGTTTGCAAAGCTAACCGGAATACACTGTATATAACTACTACTTGTACATCTTGTAAGTACTAGTACACAGGTAGAAATACCTTCATCTACATGTACATAAATATTTTAAAACATGATGAACACTTGCATGTAAAATTGTTAATATCAGTAAATATGACTTAAAATGCTGTAAAAAAAATCTCTGCATGACTAGATATATTGAGCAGATGACTGCTGTAATGTATGACCATAAGAATCACACACTGTGTCCCTTCGGGAGACACATAATCAGAGTCTTTTTGCATTGAATATCTTCTAAATTGTTGGTGAGGGCAATATAGCCCATAATACTTTTGGGTATTGGAAGCCGTTGAACTTTTTCTAGGAAGAAGGTTCCGTCCATGCTAAAGCTGATGAGACGCCGAATCAGAGCGCGGCACTGGCGCTGTAAGCTTGCGGGACAGTGTAGCTCTTCGGCAAGCCAGGATAGCAGCATCGAGTTCCTGGACAGGACGCCAGAACCGAACTCACTCCTGAGCTTCTCGTCTTGTGGGACATTATAGCCAGCATCCACGATCAGCTTCGCAATCTGGAGGTCACCTTGTATTATAGCACAGTAGAGCAGGGAAGAACCTTTGATAATGTTCACTTCAGCACCGTGGTATATGAGCATTTTGGCGATTTCCGTTCGCTTGCTCGAGCAGCGTACGGCGAAGAAGAGCGGTGACTGTGTCCAGAGTTTGGACGGGTTAACGTTGCAGCCGGAAGCGATTAGAAAACGCACTATGTCTGTGTAACGCTCGCTGGTAGCCATCCAGAGCGCAGTGTGCTGGAAGTTGTCTCGGCTCTCGAGATCAGCCCCAGCCTCGAACAGCAGTCGCACAGCTTCACGGTTACCAAGGCGACTGGCCGTTACCAAGGGTGGCTCCAGGCGCTGTTTCTCATCTTTGCTCAGCTTGTTCAAGTTGACCTTTGGCGAGATAGCGGAGTGCTCTAGGATCAGTCGGAAGAGGCTCAGTTTCTCCCTGTAGAGAGTCAGTGACAGGGCGGTGGCCCCACAGATCGTGGCGTTGATGTCTGAGAGACAGTCAGCGTCCAGGATCTCTTGGACCTCGTCCGGCTTATCCAGCAGGATACTCTGGTGCAGATCGTGGATGTTGGGGCGCTGGATGTCGCGGGTCCTCATCATGGACAAGCGTGGGTGTGACTTGTGAGCTGCAAGAGAGATGATATGAATCAATGCAGTGTACCAGTGAGAATGAAAGTCCTTTACCAACCTACTACATGTACATGGTGTGACAGCAGTGCTCAGCTTTCATGCCAATAATAACATGATACATGTAAAGATTTGTGACATACATACATGTACAATTTATTTGTACCGGTATTGCTGAATCGCTGATGTAAAATTCTCCAGAATAATCAACTGTAAGGCACCAGGCAATACAAGTACATGACTTGTATGGCAATGTCAATATGACAGTGTTATGTAGCTAGTCCAATTTATTTATATGCCAGGTAATGGAATGTCAACAAATTCATGGTGATAGAATGTTCTGATAAGGGGATTGGGAATTTACCATGTGGCATTTGCTGTCCTAGTCAGACGTGCCAATGTCCCTGATAAAACTACACACAGCTGTCACCAGATAAAGTGGGACTATTCAAACCACACACTCGACATGCAGGAAATCAAAACATGTGTATTGGAATGCATACATGGGAACTTTACGTCCCAAAATCAGACATATCTTATTATCATGGTTATGTACATGTATTGAATTGTGTATTACATGTACTAGCTGTACAAATATAGATGTAAATGTGACATTATACATCTATGTACATGTATATATCATGTACATGGACACATAATATATGCAGTGCCAGCTTTACACGTATCAAGATTCCTATCTATTGAATATTTATTTTCCTACATGTATATATTTATTGTCAGTCAACCACAACGTTTGTTATTAATTTCTTAGTTAAAGTGCAGATATATCAGTATATGTATGTACCGGTACCACTCATATGTACCAATGAAATGAACATGCATGCAAAAGTTGTGCAGTACAATGTATCAGATAAATATTGGATATAAATATTAAAGCATGATCCTGTCATATTCATTTGAAGTAATGGACATGTATTTATGTAATATCAACATGTCCAGTACTTACAATAATTTAAGGTCTAAATCCTATGCATTAAGCCATGTACATATACAGTATCCTGAAGCTGTTGTCACAATTTTGTGTGCCACATGTGTAGTGTATGTAGATTCTCAACATTGGTATTCATATACACTGGACATTACCAAGCCCTCAAATGTATGTCATTGTTCTCCATTTATCCATTCAGCTTATTTCACTCTTCCACAATTTTCAATTCATAATAAATGCAATACTGGTATCCACAAGACTGATCTGAAATTACGATGAATAATTGAACGACAATGCCACATTACCTTCCCCAAAGCAGCCTGAATAGCTATACAAGCTGTGTAAAGGGAAGTCAGATAAATCAATAATCCCAGAACCCAGCCCAATATCCTTGATTTCTGTTGCCAGGCAATTGCATCGCCACCAATGCCAGGCAGCATCTGCACATGCAAGCCTAGTATCTTTGAGCTGTGTACATGCACCCGTGGAGCATACTCCCTGCATGCAGTGGGATCCAGAAAACTATTTTGGGAAGTCCATTCATCCAGTTACCATGGTACACATCACATTGCAGCTGCTTGCTTGCAATGTGTGTACAATTTTTCACTCTTAGATTGCATCCTGCAATCTCCCAAGCACATGTACTAATCAACTAGTGCTCAACAGTGAACTTCCCAATTACCACTGTTGATTTAATGTGACCATGCAACTTTTAAAACACTATCTTATCCAGAATACACTCTACACGCCTAGACTCTATAATGTCCTTCCACACATCATCTCATGTTTCATACAGCACTAAATACATGAGACATATAAATAACATGAACCTGATCAGGGGAGCCCACAGCCATAGGTACTTGAAAAGTTGACACACTCATAGACATACAATCATACATGTACATGTAGCATGTGTAGAGAGAAGCTGGAGTAAGCGTGGAGTCATGGGCCCGCCTAGGGCTCCAGAAGCTAAAGGGGTTTAGATGCTGTGGTTGATTCTGAGTGTTTTAATGGTACCTAGCACAGTCTTCAGATCCAAGTATTTATTGTGATAAATAATTTTCTACCCACGATGTTACGATGCATCAATGATCGAACATTTCCACTGACATACTAATGAACTGTTTCACAGGGCCCCCTTGGACCTCTTGAATATCTGGAGTTATTTGGTATTTTCCGATATTCAAAACGGACCAATGGCTACTGAGGGCAGAACACGCGCTTCCATGGCAGCGTAAAACCACACACGAGATTCCGAAAGTGGCTTCAGCTGCACGCTTGCGCTCGGCCGCGTGCACGCTCAAGCAGTCATGCAACATGGTTATCATGGTTATAGTGAAAAGCCGTTGAGAATGGGAGAAAGGACATGTAAATTTAGACCATAGGAGTTGAGTTATAGTCTTATTTGGTATAAATTTGGTGTATATATGTGCGCAATTATCATTTGGAGTTATGTACAAAATGGTTGAAACTGATTCAAAGCCCCTTGCTTCTGATTGGTCCAAAAATGTTTATGTTTTCAGACTTTGGAAATAGTCCCTTTGAAATGGTCCATTAGGTTTCTGATTCATGGAAAACCAAGTTTGCAAATGGTTTTGCCAGGCAAGCATATTCTGATCAAGGTTTGCCTTTCCACACAATTTTGATAATATACAATTTATAAGAGATTATCAGATTATTGTCTATTCCACCATACATGTATGCCTATACAAGACTATCCCAGAAGGCCTATATCGGGCTATATGCATCAAACATTAGCACCAAATTAAAATTAAATAAATGATAGTTTTTACGAACATAATCATGGACTTACTCAATAAACATGTACATGTAGTTATGGAGTGACATTCAATGACATACATGTATTAACCAAAAAATATTGATGCGGAATAGTTTGACAATGTACATGTATTTATCAGGACAAACACATGAACATAGTCCCTTAAACCTTTAAAAATATTTATAGGGCTTACATGTACATAATCATGGATGGTCAGCAGCATGCAAATTCTAGCGCTTTATTGGCGTATTGACTTCAGTTTATATTTGTAGGCCATACTATCTTCTACAATAGATACATGTATATATAGAGCCCTATAGCTGTGTTCCTACATAACTGGTAGTTTATATACACTGTTTAGACTCTATTATGGTCTGGCAAAGAGAATCAAATATAAGATACCCAAGTAACACAATAGTCAATATTCATACATGTATATACGTTTCATTACGATGCTAAAAGGATTTTTTTGAAAATTGTTCCCCCAAAAAGTTGACGCAAATTGTGTCCGACTAGGGGTGCCCCTGAACATGATTGAAACAAGCACTCCAAATGATGATTCTGATGTTTGTGTTTTAGCATACAAAGTACTTGTACAGGTACTAATCAATAATTGCATGACTTTGTATATTGCATTTACATTGACCAGAATATGCTGTATCTAATCATAGATACAGCATAATCATGAAAGTAATCATGAAAGCTGATGTAACATTTGGCAAAAAGAAAAAGGTTTGTGTTAAGGGTTTCCCTACTGACCCTAGGTCAAAGGTCCCTACCCTAACTGTTCTTTATTCACCTTCTGAAAAAATAACTTTTTGTTTTGGTTCTTGACATTTTTTCCCCAGATTCTTCACCCATTGTTCCATGTTTTTTATTGGCATAAAAGAAAAATTTGAACAGAAAGTAAGTAAATACATGTACATGTACATGCAGAAAGTCAGAAACCCATTGCTTGTGCATTTCTGGTACACGAGGGAGAAGTATAATGCTACACGAGTAGCCTGAGACTACAGGCGTGCACGTGGTCACAAAATAGATCTAGTTGCAAAAAAAATAAACTATCTACCGACCCTAAAGCCCCAGGCCCACCTACCCGGACTGTGTCCCAGACTAGTCACGGACGAAACATCCCGGATCACCCCGAATAAAAGTAATTAAATGTGCCAAAAATGTAAGTAGTTTTTATGGTCCCATATACCCGGAATACAGACGGACGAGCCACGAACAAAAGCCACGGACAGTCCCCTGAAGAACTGATGCAGAGGTTCTGATTTTAAGTCCCTTTTACATGTATACCTTTTTGGACCCTATGATCCCGGATGAGCCACGGATCACCCCGGAGTACAACGGATCAGACACGGTAGACTCCCGGTGTACTTCCGGAGTACCAGGACAAGATAAGGATAACTCCCGGACTATCCCGGAACACCCCGGACCGTCCAGGAGTAGCCACGGACTGACTATACATGTACACCCCGGTGCAGTCACGGACGAGCCACGGACCACCACGGTACACCCCCGGACAAGACCCGGACTGGCCCAGATCAGCACGGATTTGCCTTACCTCCCGAACCGTCCCGGATGGCCCCGGCAGTTTTAAACATTTTAAAAGTGCCGGGGAGCTCCCCGGACTATCCACAGACTGTCCCGGATCCAGCGTTTTTTTCCAAAATCAGCCGGACTAGCCACGGACTGTCCCGGACCACTCACGGACCGTCCCGGACCACTCACGGACTGCCCCGGATTGTCACGTATAAGACCCGGATCAGTCCGTGGCTAGTCCGGGGTCGCCGTCCGGGCAGGTGGGACTGGGGCTTAAGTTTTTGGGACCATGAAACCCTAAACACACACCTTTTTCTTTTGGCCTTACCCACAATCTTCAGGATTACTGTACATGCTGTAGATACCACCCACTGCCCTGTTACACAGGAATTTATTATTTGTTATACAGTACTGATTTCGCAAAACCTCACTAGCCATGCGAATGCTACATGCTAAATGCTAGGCCATGCGATTACGTGCGACTTGATGCTAGCATCAAATCGCATGGTGCGACCAGTGGGCGCGATGCCATCGCATCAGGCGGCCGTCTTAGTTGAACAGGCGAGCATTGTCTGGCACAGATGCGCGCATCCTTTATTTCGGATGCAAATACTGACTTTAATATGAACTGAAATGAAACACTGCATTTTCCCATACGATCTACATGATACAGACTGTTTATAAACCACTCGACCATGTGTTTGCGAGCATATGCGAGCATATAATGGCCTTCACAAAAAATGCAAAATGCGAAATGCTTTTAGTGCACCACAGTGCCAAGAAGCAATGCTAGCATCGAGGGATGCTCGCATACACAATGCTAGCATCAAATCGCATGATGCTACGTCAGGCGAAGTTGGGCGAACACGTGCTAAATGCCAGGTGTCCCATGCTGGCATTTTGGTGAGGTTTTGCGAAATCAGTACTGTAGTTATGTATACATGTTAACAAATATTATCTACATGTACTTGCTCTAAGATAATTTTACATGCATTGAAATGAGTAAATTAATTTATTATTTTAATTATATAAATCTTATTTCCAGAAAATTTACAAAAAAGATTTCTTATTCATCAAGCAAATCACTACTGATTTCTACCATGTGTTTGATGTTCCATCAGGACAAACCTGTACATGTATGAAAGTTACTGTACATGTATATACTGTAAACCTCTTAATTTTTCCCAGTCATTAAAGTGGAATAATCGGTTTCTGAAATTCATTATCAATCAATTGGCTAGCATATATTAGATGACATAGCACCGTCACAACCCCCAAAACAATCCGCATGACCCTGCAGTAGAATTTGAACATGCCGTAAAAATGCACGATGTGAACGAATTTTTCACATCAGCACTAACATACAACCCTTCGTGACCCTACCTATTTTTCTGTATGTCTACTGGACTCTATCAACCTATAAACCCAAATTCAAACGACCCCTGAAAACTGGGTCAAAATGGGGTCACTTTTTTAGCGGATGTTGACACGGCTTTCTGTGCGCGCCATCTGACGAGCACTGCCATACCTACCATACGGTATGCATAAGGCCACACAACACCAATGATATTGCGTCATATCCGTTATAGTCAGAGATTTCCCTATTTTGAAAACGGGGGATGCCCTTGATCCCCCGCAGAATGGTGGGGGATATTTTGCTATGGTTGGTTGTTGACCTGAGCTGGTTGGCATTGCACACGAACAGTTTCATGACCACAGCACGCACAGAACGGCTTGGACAACGAACGATATTATCAGAGTGTTAAATTAATTAATTACTGAGATCAATTAATAACTCTGATAAGTGTATATTTATACCAATGTAAAATTTTAAATTTCAAAGCAGTTAGAGTTCAGTTCTGGGTCTGAAGACACCATCATCAGTCTGTGACTTACTTCATATTTTTGGACTATCCAAATTACATCATTACAACTGGATTACTCAATAAACATGATAAACTGGATTATATTTCTCAACACCTGTCTTTGGACTATCATCATTCAATTCCCCCTGAAGAACATCTATTAACATCAATCAATTAAAAGTACAATATATCACACCCCATACAAAACTGTGATAATATATATGGGTTGTAAGGCATGAAAATCAGTCGTTTTAAGGGGGTACCCTCAGAAATCGAGCTGTAGCGATTCCTGGGCGATAAATGAGCTGTTGCACACGGCTCGGTAGCTGATTGCGTATCTGCGCATGTGCGGCCACAATACCGAGCCGTGTGCAAACAAGCAATCAGCTCATTTATCGCCCAGGAATGGCGAAATCAGAAGTTGTGGATTATCATGTCGATTTGAAATGATGCTCAGATCGAATTCCACTAAGTGTGACCAAGGAATTCCACTACATAATTTGATGCAGAAGAGATCGTAGGACAATCTGGTGCCAGGTAGATGTCTGGTCATGCAATCTGAGGCTTGGTCACGCTCGAAGTGTAAACCAGTACGACACCCGTGAACGCTTGAACCTGTGTCCCACTCACGCCTTCGGCGTTCGAGAGAGTGGGACACCTGGGTTTACAGGATCCCCTACTATTCAGGCCACACAACACCAATGATATTGCTTCATATCCGTTAGAGTCAGAGAATTCCCTATTTTGAAAACGGGGGATGCCCTTGAACCCCCGCAGAATGGTGAGGGATATTTTGCTATGGCTGGTTGTTGACCTGAGCTGGTTGGCATTGCACAACAGTTTCAAGACCACAGCACGAACAGAACGGCTCGGACGACGAACGATATATATGGGTTGTAAGGCATGAAAATCAGTCGTTTTAAGGGGGTACCCTCAGAAATCGAGCTGTAGCGAAAAATCCAATTTATCAACATACTATAGTGAGATGAGGAAATGAATTGGCTTGCTTCGTATATAAGCTGCTAAAGTTCATCTTGTTCTGGGACGGAGCTATGCAGACTTGAATTTGGGCTTTTTATCATTGTTTTGTATGGCCGAAGGAATTAGTGAAATCTGTCCATAATCAAGCTGATACTACAGAAAAACGGCTAGATGGAATTGTTTCAAACTTTTTGCATTGTATTTCTAAGATGTATAGCTCACTAGAAACACCCCATTTATGCATTCGTATGTAGAACAAAATTTTGGTCTACCATACCTACCTTATGCGCTATGATGTGGGCGATAATATGGGAATACACGTTAACTTCACTGTCTATGCCTGTATTTGTTTCTGCTATGAGGCATCCATAAATGGGGTTACCTTTATTATGTGGAGATGTCTTCATCTTAACCAACATTATGTGAAATATCTGCGAATTGGCTATTGGACTCAAAATCAATTAATTTCAACAAATTTAGTGTTTATGTACTGTGCTGCCACATAGCGAATGAAATTTGACAGTTTATCGAAGAATCAAAACCAAAAATAAAACTCCGTTATACAGGAACTTTCTGCCGTTTATACAGGAACCTCCTGTAACAACCTGCAGTTTATACATGAACCTTCTAGTGAGTATAAAATTCACAACAATGAATTCCTGTATTAACTGCATGCATTGAGGAACTGGATACTCGCAAACAACCCGTGAAAAGTAGGCCTATCGTCCAAATCAAAGGGGCGGGATACGACTACAAGACAAGACATAGTGAAGTGTATACTGACGCTAGAAGCAAAACAATACTTTAGTAGGGAACAAGCTATCAAAAACAAGATTTAAATAAATTTTAATTGGCCACGTGCAAGTCTCTCTAGAGGCTGACACTGGCGTTAGGTAACACGGCCAGTATCAAAACGCGAAAGTATCAGACCAGGAGGTCGTCCTGCCTGTTGTCGAGTATGCTACGTTTCAAGATCACGTACTGGAGGTCAAACTCAAGGTCACAACTGAAATCACCATATATGACTTTCTATTTGAATGCGCCATTATCTAAGCTCTATATTCAAGCGTTCTTGTAATAATTTGTGGGCAGCTCCCATCATGGAGAAAAAGAGTGGATGAATTTTCCCAGTCCAAATTTTTTTTGCTACAGAATGGGGACCAACTTCAATTACTGTAACCTGAAACTGTGGTGACAAATTCATGATTCTTGAGCCTTGTACAAGGCTGAACGATTGGAATGCATCAACATCGGTAGTTTAAAATTTTCATCATTCAGGCCAAAAGTTGGCCTCTGGGCATAGTAAGGATATTTTATATGCCGACCGTTCATTATGTAGGCTTAGGCCTATTCAACATACCCCCATAGCCACATATATCTCTTCTGGTTAAATAAAATAAATGATTAGATAAAAATGAAATGGTTTTTTTTTAATGATAGCACACCAACGTGTCAGCTCCTACGAATAAATATAGCAAAGCTACGTGGTTGACCAGGTATACGCATACGATAAAGGCTACGGAATGGGGACCGACTTCAATTATTGTAATCTAAAACGGTGGTGACAAACTCAGACTTGTACAAACCTGAACGATTAGAATACATCAACATGGGTAATTTGTAAAAATAATTCGTCATTCAAGCTTAAATTGGGCGCTGGGCAAAGTAAAAATATTTTCATATTCCGACCATCCATTATGTAGGCTAAGGCCTATTCAACATATCTTCCCTCCCCCTTAGTCACACCAAACACTCAAAAACTCGTTAACTTGAATATTCAACTTGTTAAATTGAATACAATTTGTTATCTTGAATATTCAACTTTTTAACTTGAATATTCAACTTGGTAACTTGAATATTCAACTTTACATCTTGAATATTCCAGTTAAGTCGTATGGCACTAATTCAATAGGCTGCCGTACTGTCTAGTTTGAATAGTCCTATTTTCCAATTTTAAAGCCTAAGTAAAGTCAAAATAGATGTTCGAATTTTCGATTTTATATTGAAGAACACATTGAAATAAACACAATGGTTTTTACAAAATCAATTTATCTTGATTAGTTATCGAAATATCAGACTTTTCGTGAGTAATTTAGGCAATATTTTCACTGTAATATCTTGCCTCATTAGCTATTATAATTAGTATTCATGACGTCACACCGGGATATTGATTTTAATTAGTGACTCAGAGTGTCATTCTGACGTTGATTTGCATGGTATCACAAATGTATATTATTGGAAGATGTAGATATATAAATTTATACCATGATTATGTAGAGTGGCCCACCAGCATAGCAACCATTCCTTTGATACTGCCCCTAGCAACCCTGGTTGTTAAGGGCGTAACTCACAGTCTAAAAGCAAAATTGGGTTTTAAAAGCTTTGTATGAGATAAATAAATGAAGATAATTGATATTTTCATTTTTTTGAGCAACATATTATAATATTAATGACAAACAGGCCCCTAGCAACCATGGTTGCTATGGGCTTTATCGAAAGAATGGTTACCATGGTAACCAATTAAGATAACTAAATACTGCTTATATTTCATATTGAACATTGAAAATATTGAATTAAACTGATATCTTTAATCAGATATTTGATTTCAAGACTTTCGTGTAGCTAATTAAAATGTGTTCCCGTTGTGACGTCATGAATGCTCATTATAATACTTAATTAGGTGTCAATTTTTGGTTAAAAATTGTAATAAAAATTCTCATAACTTTGGAACTAATTATGATAATGACATGCCGTAAAAACCACAATGATCAGTGCGATGTCCTCTTTCGTGTGTTAAAAATGAGTTCTGAGACCATACTTAGGCTTTAAGAAATAGAGTGAAAAGATGACAATTAGGCAGTTATTGTTTGGGTTGCATACAGGGCTGTGAGACTGAGAGAACGTAAATATATGTTTGATATAACTTCAATCAATTTTAATCACTAAACCATGACTTAAAGCTCGACAATATCAGAAACCCAGAAACCCATAAGAGATGGGTTTCTGACATAGTATTCCTGTCTAACGGAGTATTGTTTATGGTAGCGATGCTTGGTTCACGGAACGTGTTCGACCCTCAACAACTCGAAAACACAGAAAGGACAACGCAGTCACATTTATCAGGACCTGATAATTTGATAATGTACTAATTGACTTCTATGTTTCTTATTTACTTTAAAAGCGTGTTTGGGCCGTACCAATCCAGATTTCATAAGTGTTTATGAAGTTAGCCCTAGATCTAGTCTAGATTTACTACAATGTATACATGCAAGCGCTGTATTATTTGATTATCATTTCATTATCAGATTATGCATGTTGATGTCTATATTTAATACAACGCTTGCATAGTAGCCCTTGCCTGGAACGGCTCTCTGAGAGCGCCTGGCAGAATACAATGATATTGGCACGACGGTTTAATATTTTTCACTGAACGCCACTATTTTTTTGACATTAGAGCATTGGGGGCGAAGCCCCCAACCCTCTACATGTCTATGTGCTGACTTTTTCATGGAGGTTTCATGCCAACTTATCGATGCTCGTTTTGGCATGTAAACGTTTAGATACCTACTTTAAATGAGGATTTTTTGCGTCCTTGACATAAAATCTCTCGAATTGATGGGAAACTGTGACTATTCCACAGATATATCGATGTGTCAGGTTTGAGAAAATTACGTAAAATGTCCAAATTATCTAGAAACGTCCCAAAATGGCGGAGCCGATGGAAATTGACGTTCCCAGAATGCAAAGCAAATTTTACCACAATCACGCGTGATTCGGAACACAATTTCTGTTCAGCAATTCGTGCATGCATACATGCATGTGGGCATCTGCGTGTGGGCATCTTTTGCGTTATGAAGTAAACACAATGATTCGTCTGCGATGCCACGGCTACATTTACCATAATTTGACGTATTTTATCGCATGACAATTAAGATGGTGTTCTGTGTTGGGTTGCGAAGTCTTTTTTTTCAACTATTCATCCTAGTATACAGAAATGAATTGGAATCATGTAGGGGATTATAGCTTCTTTTTTTTTTTTTTTGGGGGGGGGGGGGGGGGGGGTGTAACGTTGTGGAAGATACATTCAGCTGTCGTGGTGCTGATGATGTGCTCAGGCTCTAATGTCGTCTCCCGCAGTGTGCTGCATTTTCTTGTTTATATAATTAGATCTAGATTCAGTTACCTATAATCTCTTCATTAGCAGCAGTTTAGTCGAGGAAGTGATTTATACAAGATATTTCCACAATCTTAGACGAGGTATAATTTTGTTTATCCATTTTCGTCTGTCAGCTGTCATCCACTAGGGGTCTCTGAGGTTTGGTGCACAAATATACAACTCGGCAAAAGTCAGTTTTGATCTTCTGAACGATACCAAATCAGCCAAAATTTGGTTTACCACAACTATTTCAGAAGATGGGGGTGAGATAAAATCTTCCAGAGGGGTTGCACAGCGATGTATATGCTCAATACAGCGCTGTACACAGTAAGGGAGTTATGTACTACATTCAAAATTTTTGACCAACAGTATACGCACAGCAATTTCCTGTGTCAGTTTCAGAATTACTTGTCATCATTGAAGAAAAAAATACTAAAACTTCTTTTTTGCAGTGAAAGGTGGGAAAAACTATCTTTATTCACTCACTTTGTGTATATTATTAATGACACAATAGATTTATAACAGTTTTGGATAGTCCGGCAGTACCTCGTTTTTTATTCAACTTTACTGCCTGGCTCTGTCCCAGAGCCATTCCTGGCAACATTACCCCTAGATACGACTAGAATCAAAATCGTGAATAGATCTATTCATTTGGTACATTTTACTCTTCGGAGCACCAAATATAGTCATAGAGGGCCATTACAAACTACTGATGTATTTGGCCTTAATCAGTGAATAATAAATGTGTTACTTTTTGTGCCAAAAATTATTTTAAAAATATACATTAAATATATGAACTAAACTACAATAAAATTGTAGCATTAAAATATTTGCTAAAACTACATTTTTTCTTAAATAGAACGCAAGAATTTCCACACCTCGATCGAGGTGTCAAGTGTACCTTGATCTAGGTGCACATATGCCTCAATCAAATGACCAATCAACCCCTGTAAACTTGAACAAAAGAATGGAAAAGTCTGAACAAACAATTTTAAACTTCTCATGTAATCATGTCTGATTATAAGTTACTGGGCCGATCAAAGGTATGTTTTGGATATGACCAGGCTGATGACTGTAATCATTCTGGTGCATGATCATAAGTGTTCCAGTTTACTATGCACAGCGGGTATTGAATATAAATCGCTGTGCCGAGTCAATGGCTGGCGCCTGGCTGGTAAAATTGAAAATCTTGATCAAAGTATTTGGGGCATATTTTTCGTGCAGTGCCTTCCAGAATCTGTGCAGTCTGTTGCAGCTACTGTGCGGTGGCATCGCTGCAGTGTTGGTTGAGCAATTTCCGCACGTATTTCGTGGAGTTTTAGTTGACATTTGGTGCCATATTTCTATTCTGGGCTGTTTTGCATGCACAGGTCAGAGGTAAACTAAGATTTGCTCACTAGGTCGAGGTCACTTTTGGGCAGATATTGTGACCTCGACCTATTATGCAAATATTCAGCTGACCTCTGACCTGCGCATGTGCGCAATGGGATATGGCAACCCGAGATATGAACAAAAACTCGATGAAACGTGTTTAGAAATATTTGTTTTATTTATTTTCACAGAAATCACCCAACTAAGACTGCTCCGATGTCGCCGCACAGTAACTGCTGCAGGCAGCACAGTTTTTGGAATGCGCCGCATGATAAATACTGCCCCAAATTCGTAGCTTTTTCAGTGCTTGGAGATTCTCAGTGAACATGATACAGTAAAAAAAACATTCATGAATCATTACTGATAATTAATTTTCATTCTCATTCAGGTGCTGATTGTTTGTGTCAACTGATCATAAATTACACTGATATGGAGACTTAAGAGGAGCAACATTATCTGCCTGTCTAACATGTATTGCTTAAGGACATGTCAAGCCGCCAATAACGTGTATCATGTTAGGCCCAGATTTCCCCAGTTACATGAACTACAGTCACTCCTCAAAGGATCACAGTATAGCAATGGCATCACTTCCAGGCCTACACTGTTGTCACAAATGCGGGTAGGTAAATGTAGTGTTTTGCTGATGTACATACAACTTCAGATCTATATCTCGGTACCATGAACCTCACTCAAGGCATTTGTTCATTGTACGTCATGTACTTGTAGTAAATAAATTTTAAAAGTGTGTATAATGTACTTTCAGAAACATTCAACAAAAGCCATCCCCGATACTGCAGCAACAGTACAATCTGGCCTCAAGCACTTTAAAAAACCTGCTTCTAGGGTCACAGATTCAGCATGCAGCTCTGAAAGTCCGACTGACACCTCCAAAACAACAGAGCAGAGTTCCAGTCCTCTGTCACAAAATACAGATGAAAATCAACCGGCAGACCCGGAAAACCTCACCGTATTTCACAAAAAGTCGGACTACCTGGTTAACATCAACCTACAGCCACCGACTGATAGACAGGTGTCACTGTTCTTCAAGAAATCAAATGAACTGGTTAACATCAGCATCAAAGACAAGTTCCGCACGGATATGTACAGGGTCAAGAATGAAAGTCCCAGGGAAGATGAACCGAACTTGCAGTCAATCGATGAGATGCGATGGAATGAAATGAAATTGGAAAAGGGAAAGCTGCTGGACATCTACATGAAGTTGGCCAAAATCAGACTTACAGGTCAGTGATAATTGGTGATGTTCAACATGTTATCACTGACAGTTTTTCATATTCTTTGAACATGTTAAATGCATTGGCAATTTGTTATTCACCGGACTCAAGGACACCGACATGTTTTTTAGTTGTATCCATTCAAACTAATCCATGTCTGTTGCAGGTTTGGTTGTGATCACTGCTATGGGAGGGTACGCTATAGCTCCTGGAGTATTTGATCCCCTCGTCTTTGCTGCTTGTTCTGTCGGCACTGGTCTGACTTCATGTGCAGCTAATGCCACAAACCAGGTGTGTAACACAAATAGTAAATCCATGAATTTATGGAGCATGTTTCATGTGTGAAATTTGTGTGATGTTATGTTTGTATAAAAATAATATAAGTACTAGTAGTCAGTCATCAATTTGCATGAAAAGCAAGCAATGTATATAAAATACAATGAATATAAAATTTGATGTTTACTGATGTTTCAAGATTATTAGTATTGTCATGAGAACTGACGTGTGGCTGTTCTATCATATTCCAGTTCTTTGAGGTGCCATTCGACTCTCAGATGAACAGGACAAAGAACAGGCCTTTGGTCCGTGGCCAAATAAGGTAAGATAGAAACATTTCATGCCAAGTAAGGTAATATAGAAACATTTCATGCCAAATGAGGTAAGATAGAAACATTATAGAGAAATCAGATTTGAATACATGTAGGTACATGTCAAATAGAACACTGAAGTGAAAGAACCTACACTTTCACCCATGACACAGATGTTGTCACTACCTATGTACATATCGATTTTATTACTTGCATTCCATTACTATTGCAGTAATGTGCATGCCTTGGCGTTTGTGTTGACGACCTCGGCGAGTGGCCTGGCACTGCTGACGTTTGCCGTGAACCCGCTGACTGCCAGTCTCGGAGCATTCACGCTGTTCCTGTACACCCTGTGCTACACCCCGATGAAGCGGCTGACCATCGCTAATACTTGGGTCGGCTCAGTGGTCGGGGCTCTGCCACCCGTCATGGGCTGGACTGCTGCCACTGGGACTCTCGATCCAGGTCGGTGAAGCTGAAACTCAGCGGACTAGGTTAATTCAATTGTCAGCTGTGATGCTGTTTGACAGGCCTGAATACATGGCATAATCAAATTTCTAATTACTAGATTTTCCATTCACACAGGAGCTTGGTTGCTTGGAGCCATCCTCTTTGCTTGGCAGTTTCCGCATTTCAACGCACTGAGCTGGAACCTGCGACCAGACTACTCACGGGCGGGTTACCGCATGATGTCTGTCATCAACCCCGCGCTTTGTAAGCGGACCACCCTGCGGTACAGCCTCGGTCTGATCGGACTCTGCACCCTCGCCCCCATACTTGACATTACCACCTGGACCTTTGCTATAGACTCACTGCCATTGAACTCGTATCTCTCCTACTTGGCATGGCGCTTCTACCGTGATGGTGACAGCAAGTCCTCAAGAAAACTGTTCATGTTCACCCTCGTACACATCCCCATCCTCATGGTGCTCATGACCATCAGCAAAAAACACTACGGTGCCGAGCCAGAGACTGGCACGGAGCCATTATCAGACAGAGTCGTGAATGCGGTCAATAGATTGTTTGTTGCAAAAGTGTGAAATTTGAAATGTGTTAGGTGTGAAATACACAGTTCAGTGCTCATGTTTTATAATTTATATTCAAGAACTGTGCTCATCGTGTGTGTAGTGCTTGAGATTGAAGTTGTCTTTTTGAGAGTGATTTCCTCTGTGATTTCATTGCCTTTCAGATGACTAAGCAGGTTGTTTTGATCGACTGGTGCATGTATTGCTTGCACAGCCTAGGGTCGACAATTGTAACACATAGCATTACCTTTGGAAGAGTTGCCAGTTCGCGGTAGCTTACAAAACTGGTGAATTTGCAAGTATATCATTCACCTTAAATCGACACTGAAAGTGGCCTATACGGCGAACTTCCGACTTTATTTCCACTTGAAATCTATATTAGTGTTACGATATCAGTGAAAAGTTCACTGTGTCATTTATTGGTGGTCTAAGAAGTAGTCAGTTCAAAATCTGTACCTATTATTACAGTTTAACAACAATCTACATGATTGAAACTTAGATATGTCTTCATTTGAAGGGGCTTACCTTACACATGTTACATGGACCACTGCATGTAGACTATAGATATTTCTGTAGAGTATAGAATTATGTCACAAATTCACCAAAAAATGTTTTAGAGGCATTATTAATACCAAATATTAAGAAAACAATTTTCATCTGTATTCCATGGCCTGTGGACATACACATGACATATGGCTAGGTAAGAGTTTAAAGTTCGGTTAGCATAGCATAGGAGGTGAGGTGGGGGGGGGGGGGGTAGGTCTGATAGTTCTACCCAATTTGGAAAATTATTAGTTATTAGACCACCAGTATATAGAATGTGTATGGAACGCCGGTACGACAGGCGAGAAGCGACATGCGAGAAGTGACAAGTGAGAAGCAACATGCGACCTGCAAACTATTAACTATGACTAATTCCATATTAAACCATGGTTTATTACGAAAAAATGTGTGGGATATTCAAGTTGCATTTTGTTTCGCGCAAGTCGCAGTTTGTAAATTCAACTCGCACGTCGCATGTCACAGTTTATAGCTCGCATGTCGCAGTTTTATAGGCTAACTAGCAGGTCACATGTTCATGCTGGCAATATTTCTCGCATGTTACATGTCGCTTCTCACATGTCACTTCTCGCATGTCGCACCAGCTTTCCATAAATGTGGGAAAAAACAAATGATATGTTTTATGTATGCTGCCTACTGCAACTACTGTATGTGATGTACTGCAGTTACTGAATTGATGTGCTTTTCACATGTGCAACTGTGAAGAATGTGTTTGTTGTTGAAGAATAAATGTCTTTTTTATGGAGTCATTTCCATTATGAATACATGTACGGTAACATACTCCTTTCTCATATTCCAAGTTGCACGGTGACTCAAATGCATGTATCTATTTGTTATTCTATGAGTAATATGTTGATACTTGCCCCTAAATGTAGAGTGTTGGCATTCATGAAATCACCATCTGCATTACAAATGTAGTTGAACCAACAAAATTTTCTCTTTTCTGGACTACATGTCACTTTGCTGAAGCTGTTCATATGAATATTTTTCTCGGAGTTTTTAAAGACATTTACTTCCTCTTCTAGGGATATTCACGATCAATGTCTTGGTTGCCAAAGTTGTCAGATACATATATATATCATATATGATGGCTGGGCCGCCCAATTTTGGCTGGGCCAGCGCCTTGACCTGTTCCAGTCTAGTGCATGCCATGGAAGGGAGTTCAGCTGCCGTGGAGGAGATCTTTGCCCTGATGTTGACCCAATATTTCCTTGTTTTGTACCATTCAAGAGGAGTCCGTCTATAATCCCAATGGCCGTGATGCTGATAGAAGTTGTGTTGTGGAAATTGTCAAAAATGACTGTTGGTGGTGAGGTGGTTCATGCTGTGAAGAGGAAAATTAACTTGCTGAACGAATTCATCATATACATACAACAGGCTCAACCTACTCTTGTCCCAGTCAGCAATTCGGTAGTCAGCAATGCAAGGGTATGGATGACTGTCCAAACAGACGCTTCAAAAACGATAATTTTGTATAGTAAGAGGGAAACAACCAGGTGTTGTACACGTTACTCACGGTATGTCTTACACAATACTCATGTGTCACAGGCGCTCCCACGAACCTCTCTGTGGCCATATCCCCCTTTGGAGCTTGTCTCCAGCCCTTTTAGCATATCTCTGATACAGATTCCAAGGACGAATCTAGTTACGTCAATCCACTGTAGATGCTTCAAGATGCCTTACCATTAGAGACCTTCCCTCTTTCCTGCCCGAAAGTGTCCACAAAGGGTTTACGGGAGTTCAGATGTTCAATCACCAGTGTAGGAGATTTTGGAGAATTAAGCCACCAGTGTGGTGCCGCAAGCGAGTCGAAGTCCAGACGATTGATCATTTGTGATTGTGAATCTTCAAAACGTCATGGATTTCTTAGCACAGACTAATTCCCAGTTCCCCTGGAACGTTTTCATCAAGACTAGTCAACTTACCCATATTTATACTGTTTCTACTTCACCATCCATGGTCCATGGTCGCACAGCACACGAAGTTTGCATCATTTCTACTCCATGGACTCTCTCACAACATGTACGTACCTGATGTAACGCACTCTATATTCTCTTCATTTTACCCATGGATGTCTCAAAAGATCCCACCAGTTCATTTTGGCTTATGGAACGCCCGTTCTTTGAACACTAAGGTAACCAGACTTTGTGATTTGGTGATTGACAAGAACTTGGATGTGCTCGTGGTGACAGAGACATGGCCCACTGGAACACAGAAAGATAATCCCACTCATGGTGATATACTCACTGCTCTCCCTTGGTATACACTGGTGTCAAATCATCGTAGGACAAGAGGCTGTGGTGTTTGTGTGCTGCTCCGAGAATCCTTCGGGGGGACTTCAATATCCATGTGTAAATTATGGACATATATAACATCATCTATGCCTTCCGACCACTCTGCGATCCATTGTGACCTGTTGATTCAAAAGCCTCCAAACCCCCGGAGGACAGTGCACAAGGCTATCTGGATCGGATATCTTTGCAGCACAGCCAGTTGATACTGCGAAGCTGGCCACACAGTATTAGAGAGCATTGCATCAATCGCTGGATGTCCTCGCTCCAGGCTGTACACGGACATATGGTTGTGAGGCTTAACACACCCTGGTACACAGATGACCTTCGAGATACATAGTGATGAAAGCGCAGAAGTGAGAGAACCATGCTCAAAGCTGGCTTACGAAATTAAAAAAAAAAACATCTTGAAGATGCGAGAAGGAAATATCACACTGAGCGGATAGCAGAATCAGACTCTTCAAAGTCGTTAATAGACCTGTGTTGCCATCACACACATTTCCTGTATGCCTGGCGGAGGCATTTAATGGCTTTATCATCCGGAAGGTGATGAGAATTGCATCAGAAATTGATGCGAATTTGTACTCAACTACACTGCCGACCCTCAGTTCATCGTACAACACTGAACTTAAGTGTTTTGCCCCAGTTTCAGAGGATTATGTGGCAAAAATCATCCTCAAATCTCTGACAAAATCATGCAGTTTGAATGCGATACCGACATGAATAGTGAAGAAATTTCTTCAATTCACCTATCATGAGACTAGTGGATTCATCTCTTGTGACATCAACAATTCACCCATGCTCAAAACAGCACATGTGACTCCTCTGCTGAAGAAGAAGCGCCTGGATCAGCAGAATATGGAATAATATCAACCTGTGTCGAACTCACTCTTTGTATCGAAAGTCAAATAATGAGTGGTTGACCTCCATGTCCTCCATGAACTACGACAGTGCCTAAAGTGCAGGACATAAAATTAAAACTGCCCTAATATGCCTACACAATGATGCTCTTCAGGCTGCTGACCAAGTCCACATGACATTGCTTGTGATGCTGGATTTATCAGCAGCCCTTTGACACGATCACACACACCATCCTACTAGATCGACTGCCTGCACGGTACGGGATGCTGCACTGTCTTGGGCCCAGTCCTATCATACCGAACACATTCAAGCAGTTAATATTAGAGGACAGTCTTCTCTTGAGATATCCATTGCCTGTGGGGTTCCACAGGGTTCAGCTCACATGGTGGATGGTGGATGTGGAGGCGTGGATGTCCCAAAACAGACTGAAGCTGAATGAGCCCAAGACAAAGATTTTTCTTCAAGATATGGACCGAGATACACTCCACTATCATTCTCAATTGGTGACTCTCCTTGAACCTGCAGATAAGATGAGAAAACTTGGTGTAACAATGGACTCACAGCTGACGACGGCAGCTTACATCAACAACTTATCATGTGTAGCATCCTTATTCTTACACAACATTGGACGCATCCGGTAGTACTAAAATACACCATCTGGTGATACTAAAATGCGCCAGCAACTGAAGTTGATACATGCCTTCGTTACATCCAGAATCGATGGGTATAACAGTCTTCTGGTTAGTCTGCCGATTTCCATGATACAGCATCTAAAGAGGGTGCAGAGCAGTGCAGCAAGGCTTGTGAGCAGAACTGGCAAGAGATAACATATCCAACCAGTTTTAATGGAACTACACTCGCTCCCGCTTCATTACAGAATCTAGTTCGAAATTCTGTTAACAGAATACAAGTGCATACTAGTACGTGGCGAAGCCCCAGCTTATCTAGCTGATCTCGTCAATTCCCAACAGTCCACACAGATGCTGAGGTCATCTGGCAGAGTTCTGTTTTGTTTTGCTACATATGGTAACCGTGCATTTGAGGTTTCTGGACCATGTCTATGGAATCAAGTTCCAAACCATATCCGGGACATAACCGAGATAGGACACAATAGCGTCATGTAATAATGGGAGAATTTGTAGTAATTCGCCGGGCTGAGCCGTTATAGAGCAACGTAGGCAGGTGCCCAGGTCATTGTATTGCTGGACTCCAGTTTGCTGCTGGCTGTATGAACGCTTGGCTGAAATCGCATACAACTGGCTTTTATAGATTGCTAGTTTGCAAACAGTCACTTGACGGAATATTTCAAAAATACTTTGCGAAACAGCTCTTACTTCGACAATTGTTGTTGCTACAAGGAGCTATGAATATTATTCACGACCCTGCAAGATCTCGAAGACACTGCCTCAAGTAGTCAGCAGTCCGAGCCTGCAGAACGACACAGAAATACTAGACCCTTCGACATCACCACCTCCGCAACGGAATCCACTCGTCCTCGAGGTCATGGACTACACAAAATTGTGGGAAATACTGGATATGGAACAGGGTGCTACCGGCCTACAACAATTAGAAGAAAGGGGTAAGATGAACATTTCCGATCTCTTTGTGTTTAGTTACCGAGAATGCTGGGAAAAAGTGCATGTAAACAGTCGTGGGATATACGTGACTATGTGATGTTTGGTCGTCTGTGTGACCAAGGATCTAACTCTCAAAACAGTCTCAAGCTTGGGCATTATGAACTTTTCCTGAGTGACAAAACAGTGCAACTTCCACAAAATATCATATAACCAATACCTAAAATGGGCACTCAAAATCGAGATCTCGTGCATGGGGCAGATGTTTACATGGTCTTAGGTCTTGAAATATGACTGTGAGTACTGCAAAACAAAAGTGAAAGTGATCTGTCCCTGGGGAGCTGGGAGCCCATTCATGAGGCAGCTGCTCCTGAAGCAAGTTGATCAAGATCCAGCGAAATCACACCCGTCGAGCTCTGGTCAACCCAACAAACGTCATTCCGGATACAACCCGAAGACCGGACAACCCATCTGCCAGAAGTTCAATGGACGGCAGGGTTGTACCTTCCGGAACTGTTGCTACTCACGTGTCAACTCATGCTTCACCCCAGACTACGAGATTTCCACCACATACAACAGCAATCCAACCATCTAGCGCCCAACCAGAACACACAGAATACACGTCCGACAAACTGGACGGACCTGCTGGCAGACCCTCGCCTTTAGCAGAGAAACTTTCTGTCTGGGAGAAAGAGCTAGCCAGTGACTCTGACTGGGAATTCCTGCTCCTGGGTGTTCAGACAGGTTTCAAGATCGTGGATGGTGTTCCGAGGTCTGACATCGGATGTATCGAGACAGACAATTGCACCTCGGCTTCCCAACCAGACACACGATCGAAGATCGATCAACAAATCCTCACTGAAATTGAGGAAGGCAACATAATTGAAGTGGACCCAGTACCCACCATCACCGGCGCACTCTCAGCAGTCCCAAAAAGTGATGGTGATACCCGCCTAGTGCACAGTTATAGACCATGCGACCAAGAATCACTTTCAGTGTCAATCCATATCAGACGCTCTGAAGTTGATCAAGCCTGGATACTTCGTTGCCAAGGCAAACTGCCTATCGATCTGTAAGGCTACATCCATCGCAGTTTAGTCTGACTGGCATAAAATGAACCTTCGAGAACGAATCAATACCCCCGATGCTTTGTCGATACAAGATTGCCTTTCGGAGCCCTCAGAAGTCCGGAGACTTTTATCCCTGACACAGTCCATTAGGCGAATAATGGCTAGACGGGGCTTCGAAATAGTCGTCTATCTCGATGATTTCCTCGCACAGGACGATTAGTTGAAGAGTGCCAACTAGCATACAATACCCTCATCAGACTCCTCCGAACCCTCGGATTCAAGATAAATTGGAAGAAGGCCATTGACCCGACCACTTGCCTAACTTTTCTCAGTGTTACCATAAATACAGTGTCAGGGACCATTTTTCTGGAGAGAGGCAAAGTGGCAAATCTCCAACACCAGCTCAAACTCTTTTCCGAGAGAATGCGTGTTTCAAGACGTCAGCTTGAATTGCTGCCTGGCAAGTTTGTCTGGGTGTCCCATGTCATCCATTGGGGTTGTACACACGTGCGCACTTTCTTCGACGTCATTTCGTCTCTCAGACACTCACACTGCAAGGCCAAAATCGAACCACTGCTTCACGACCTAAGCTGGTGGTCACACTTGATGCATGCTGCCAACAGAAAATGCCTCATTTGGGATAATCAACCTGCCATGTTCGTGTACACAGACCGTCTGATGCATCTGGCAGAGCTGTCTGCAACGGTGACTGGTTGTTCAGACATTGGCGCTCGGATATCCCTCAGGTAGGTGACCAGCATATAAACATAAACGAACTAGCATCAGTCTGCGCAGCCGCCTATCGGTGGGGACCTCTGTGGAGAATCAAGCGTGTCATAGTGTATACAGACAACACAGTGGCAACGGCAGTGATGAATGGCGTAACCTCGCATGACCGAGTATGCATGGGACTGCTGAAACAACTCAGCTGTATGGCACTGAAGCTCAAGTACAAGGTGTATCGTTTAGAGTGCCATATGTCTGAACAATCTTTGTCTTACCTGTCCCACAGATCCGATGGCTTGCATCAACAGCTACAGGAGCAAGAGACAATTGCATCTCGGCTTCCCAACCAGACACACGATCGAAGGATGATCAACAAATCCTCACTGAAATTGAGGAAGGCAACATAATTGAAGTTGATCCAGTACCCACCATCACCAGCACACTCTCAGCAGTCCCAAAAAGTGATGGTGGCATCCGCCTAGTGCACAACTTCGGTCGCCCTGAAGACCTGGCAGTTAATGACCATGCAACCAAGAATCACTTCCAGTGTCAATCCATATCAGACGCTCTGAAGTTGATCAAGCCTGGATACTTCGTTGCCAAGGCAAATTGCCTATCGATCTGTAAGGCTACATCCATCGCAGTTTAGTCTGACTGGCATAAAATGAACCTTCAAGAACAAATCAATACCCCCGATGCTTTGTCGATACAAGATTGCCTTTCGGAGCCCTCAGAAGTCCGGAGATTTTTATCCCTGACACAGTCCATTAGGCGAATAATGGCTAGACGAGGCTTCAAAATAGTCGTCTATCTTGATGATTTCCTCGCACAGGACGATTATTTGAAGAGTGCCAACTAGCATACAATACCCTCATCAGGCTCCTCCAAACCCTCGGATTCAGGATAAATTGGAAGAAAGCCATTGACCTGACCACTTGCCTAACTTTTCTCAGTGTTACCATAAATACAGTGTCAGGAACCATTTTTCTAGAGAAAGGCAAAGTGGCAAATCTCCAACACCAGCTCAAACTCTTTTCCGGGAGAATGCGTGTTTCAAGACGTCAGCTTGAATCGCTGTCTGGCAAGCTTGTCTGGGTGTCCCATGTCATCCATTGGGGTTGTACACACGTGCGCACTTTCTTCGATGTCATTTCGTCTCTCAGACACTCACACCGCAAGGCCAAACAGACAACAGAACACCCCTTATTTGGGATAATCGACCTGCCATGTTCGTGTACACAGACTCGTCTGATGCATCTGGCAGAGCTTTCTGCAACGGTGACTGGTTTTTCAGACATTGGCGCTCGGATATCCCTCAGCTAGGTGTCCAGCATATAAACATATTAGAACTAGCATCAGTCTGCGCAGCCGCTTATCGGTGGGAACCTCTGTGGAGTAACAAGCGTGTCATAGTGTATACAGACAGCACAGTTGCAACGGCAGTGATAAATGGCGTAACCTCGCATAACCGAGTATGCATGGGACTGCTGAAACAACTCAGCTGTATGGCGCTGAAGCTCAAGTACAAAGTGTATCGTTTAGAGTGCCATATGTCTGAACAATCTCTGTCTTACCTGTCACACAGATCCGACGGCTTGCATCAACAGCTACAGGAGCAAGAAGCTAGCTGTTTGCAGAGACAACGAAGGTCACATGCAGAACACATCTCCGCTGCTATACCCGATTTTGCCAGTCAGCTAACTGCAGACCTGTACCCGCCACACCAACCATATTATCATGGTACGCAGCATATCTGACACAGTCACGATCACACCCTACCGTGGCCCAGTACATGAATTTGGTTCCTATCCTCCATATGCAGCTCGGAATGGAAAACCCTCTGCTTTCGTGGGAGGTCAAGTCGATTTTAGTCAGTATCAAGCATGGCAAAGGTCACTTGACAAATCAGAAGTCTCCCCTGCTGCCTGAACACCTCCAAAAGATCCATGCAACGATTGACCATCAGGCCCAAAAGGTCTGCAATGCTGGGCTGCCTGCACCGTCGCTTTCTTCGGTCTTCTGAGGATTACCAGCATCATCAGTACACATTAATCTACTGGCTCATCGATCGCATGCTCAGACATCAGCATGGTACATCAGGGGTGTGTTCTGGGCGTCAGGAAAGCCAAAAATCTGCAGTATCAAGAGCGCACCCATGAGGTAGCGCTTCGGATTCTGCACAATATCCTGTTCCCCAGAACCGCATTATTAAAGTTCTTCAAGGTCACTTGCAGTGTTCCACATACAGCTCCACTGTTTAGACTTCTGAGCTCGGATCACCATAGGCCCCTGACACATATGGCTCTCAGAAAACGCCTTTTGAAGACCCTCGGTGAGATCGGCCTGTCTGAGGTCCAGTTCAATACACACAGTCTCCGCAGGGGTGGAGCAATGTGGCTCCTCTCCTCTGGTGCCTCTCTTGTCATGATCAAAGTCATCGGAGACTAGAGAAGTGATGCAGTGTATGCTTATTTGACCCCCAATCGTGGCACCAAATTCAGTATAATCGAAACCGCAGCCACAAAGACCAACCGTTAGTCTAAGAACTTCACCACAGATAATAGTATCTACTTGGGTTAGGTAAATTACAGTACCGATTTCGCAAAACCTCACTAGCCATACGAATGCTACATGCTAAATGCTAGGCCGTGCGATTACGTGCGACTTCATGCTAGCATCAACTCGCATAGTGTGACCAGTGGGCGCAATGCCATCGCATCAGGCGGCCGTCTTAGTTGAACAGGCGAGCATTGTCTTGCACAGATGCGACATCCTTTATTTCGGACGCAAATACAGACTTTAATATGAACTGAACTTAAACACTGCACTTGCCCATACGATCTACATGATACAGACTGTCTATAAACTACTCGACCATGTGTTTGCAAGCATATGCGAGCATATAATGGCCTTCACACAAAAAATGCGAAATGCTTTTAGTGTGCCACAGTGCCAAGAAGCAATGCTAGCATCGAGCGATGCTCTCATACACAATGCTAGCATCAAATCGCACGATGCTACGTCAGGCGAAGTTGGGCGAACACGTGCTAAATGCCAGGTTAATTGTGCTAGCATTTTGGTGAGATTTTGCGAAATGGGTACTGTACTTTAATGTATGTACTCTTAGCCTTGTCTTGTATATGTCTTTTTCACAGTAATGTGCCTGTAATTTTTAATTAAAAATTATATTTCTTGGGTTGTAATGTTGTATAACCCAGGAATATTGACAGTTCAATATCTTAAAGTCTGACAAGTCTAATAAAGCCCCAGTCCCATATGAAGCCGGATCAGCACGGACCACCTGGCCACATACGCACACGGAAGATGAAAGATCATGATATCACATGGTTCGGGGTGGTCCGGCATGCTTTCCAAAAAAAGGCCCATGACTATCACGCAGGAGCCTTCATGGTGAAAACACAGATGAACCCGCACCATCCCGGCAAAGGTCCGGTGCAAAAACGGATCAAAATGGAACCAACACATTACTACACGGACTGCCGTGGTCCATCCCAGACCACCACCGACCAGCCCAGACCAACACAGTGCAAACACGGTGTCAACACGGACGACCACAGATCATTACGGACGACGCTGGACCGCCCCGGACCCAACAAGGCGCTAACACGGACCATCGCAGACCACCCCGGAGGGCTATATAAACTGTGATTTCTCGAGCAAAATTCATTCTTGCTCATACCTTTGAAGGACAAGTCGTCAGGAAGATGCCTCCAAAGTAGAAACTGTTGGGGACAGCTGCCAACGTACCTCAGAAAAAAAGAAGACGAAATCATTGCCTCATCCCTAGTGGAAGAAGTGGCAAAGACATATCGTGGTATCGGCCTTCTTCTACATCCTCTAGCCTCCTTTTACTTGGAGAGCATGAAACAATACAAAGACAGGGACGGAGGGCTAAAATCCCGTCCGGAAGAGGATTATCCCGGCGCCACTACGGATGACTCGAGACCCAACATAGAGGTTACAATACATGGACCAGTCCGGAGCAAATGATCGTCACAGACCGTCCCGGAACACCCAGGCAGTTTTGGACGAATGCAGACCGTCCAGGAACATCTCGGTACCATCACGATGTCAACACGGACCAGACTCGGACCATCCCGGATGTGGCCGAGATGTTCCTGGATGATCCTGGATCGAGGAACAAACGCTGCGATTAGCTTTTTCGCCGTCTCGAAAGCAATAATGTACTCCTTCTTCTTATATTGTAATAAATCAACCACCAAGGACATCTTTATCGTATCATTAACATAAAATGCCAAGATAAAGTGCCTAGATATAACCAATAATTATGAAACAGGCCGGCAATAAATAAGAAAGCATTTGCTATGCACACACATTTACTGGTATACATGCTATTTTGCGAGCTAAATACATGACTGCATGTAGGCCTGCTCTTGTATAGTAAATAGTGTGCCTTGGAAATACTGTCAGGAATTTATTAGAACGGAAGCGAAAAAGCATTGACCGCATTTTTGGACCGTTTATCCATTTGATTACAAATCAATGGGAACATTTCAATTTCGAAAACGTTATATGATTGCGAGTAGACAATCAGAATTCAAGTGGGCTCAGGCCTAGAGTATGAACATATATTGCTAAGTTTTTTTTCCGACAGCACATTTTTCGAGCTTCTTGCACAGATTTTGAATCAGGTCTGTCAGATCTCGGCACAAACACAGACATCAACCCCATGCCGGAATGAATCTCAAGATTTCTGTTGTTTACATGTTTACAAAAAACGCGTGCCTACAGACTATGTACTAGCTGCGAAGTAGTACTGTTGTTCCGCTACGGAAAGGATATATCACCATACATGCCTATCTAAGTATATATGTATTCATATCAATAAAAAGATGGGTTAAATGTAGGCCTACGTGCTTTTGAAGTGCATAGATTTACATTAATTATTAATTGATTAGACTTGTCAGAACAATAGCCACCAGGAGTGAATGAAATAACAAGACAGCCAACACTGAGAGGCATTTAAACAAGATTTTTTTGATTCCTGTGCACTTCGAGACGACTCCACTCGAGTTGATGTCTCTGTCTCAGTGTCTCGAGCCTCGTCAACAGCCGCATTCTTTCTGCTTTGCATCCTCGGAATGCTATAACGATAGATGTAATAAACATTGTCGATCATCACCGTAATAGACATAGTGGAAGTATTATCAAAGATCTATGTTTACTCTGTACACACGAAGTACCAGGGACAGAATATACAGTCATATAACGAGGGCTAAATGGAGCACAGCACGGAAACCCAAAATATCGTGCAGTACATAAACTGTGCAATGCATTGCCCCATAGTTGCTACTGCAATACGTTTTGCTCCGGAGAGGTATGTTGTGGGGCGGGTACAGAGCTATAGGACCACGAGCAAGATGAACCGTCCTGCAGTTCCCGCTGCAACGAGCAGCCAGAGAAAATAGCCGCAAACGTAACGGGAATGATGGAAGAGCTAGCGGTTTATTTTTGAGCTTGGAGCAGGATAGCCGTCCGTGTTCCCCTCCCTCCCTCCCTCGGTCGTTCGCTGTACGCTAGCGCCTATCCATCGATCCCCATGGCTGCCGTTCCCGCAAGAGCAACTCTCCCCGATGAGAACGCCAATTCGAGAAAATCTGGATCTTCTATAGATGATTTCGATCGATTTGTTTGACTCGTGTTCCTGTGTATTGTAATACGAATGAGTTTGGATTGAAGACAGTAGGATTTTTGAGCTCGTAGCCTGTCTCGATGACATGGCAAGAGTGAAAGTTTGATTAGGCAATGCCACAAAGGCCTATGGTATCCAGAACCATCCGTCTAATTTAGCTTCGGAAATTGTGTCTACTGGATAAATTTTTTGTGGACCTAGTATTTTCAGTGCGGGATCGAGGCTGGAGGCCATATTGCCATAGCATAACACAGCTATTATTGCCCTGCCCTGATTGATGACAGTGCCTGATCGGAAGCGATATTTACGGATACATAATTTCTATGAACAGACACCTGCGCGGAGTTCTGGAATTTCAATTCATTATCGCATTGCTACATGAGTTACCTAATCGGCTACTTCCCTCAAGTTGAGTTAAATATCTCCATGTACAGGAAGTGCGTACACCCGTCTGGCCTCGTATCTATGGCATAATAGAGCGGAATCTGTTTCTAGGAAGGCTGACGGTCGGCGCGTGGTTACTCAGTTACTAGGAGACATATTAACGGATATACTCGGGACTGTGAGCTAGAGGCAGGGATCCGGATACAAGATGGCGGCCGGGGAGAGACTGACGGTACACACGACGGGAGGAGGGCCCTGGGGATTTCGCCTCTACGGAGGGGATGACGAACCCTTGGTCGTGGCCAAAGTAAGCTATCTATCAATGTCAAAAACTAATGTCTCGGAATCACTGGCTAGAAACCACCAGAAAATAGGCGGTTACTTTTAGGGTTGGTGAAAGAATGCCCTTGAAATGTGAGCACGCGTTGACCTTTCTCTGATGGCGGCAAAAAGTTGCATGCGTCCGTAAATAGCGTCTCGATTACTTCTGACTACGCGAAGTCTACATGTCACAGTATACATGGATAGGGCCTACATCTGATGCATGCCTGTCTGGTTATGTCATAAATTCCAGAGATTTATACACAAAAAGTAGTGACAAGCCCCTAAAAATATCAACGTCAACCAGCGAAGAGTGTGCGCGTCATCAAGTAATTGTTTTTTAAGTCAAAGAATGTACATGTATGGCAATTAACGTGCCACGATATTTGGTGGATGGTAATTTATGTGTATATAAACCTAAGGAAGATGTATGCCTATGTCGTGTCCATAGACACTTCTAAGGCCTACCATACACTCTTGTGCAAGACACCACATGCACTTCGTTATGCGACAGAATTCATTGTGGTGCATGTCTATTTTCTACATGTTGCTAGAGCAAAAAAAAAAAACACTATACAAAACTTGTCAGCATATGATCCCGAACAAGCCAAAGTTTGGCAATGTTCAGCATAGTTGTGCTCGATGCCCAATTTATTAGGCTACAGCGATTTCAGATCGTGGTAAATATTCCCCTGCACGCCCATGTAGCATTATCAGAGGCACCGATAAGAAGTTATCGTGCCGAGTACTGGCATAATGTCTATGCAATAGAGTGTTAGGTGAATAATAATAATGCACTATAACTTAAACCACAGCACATTGGTACATTGCAGAACACATGCGCACTAGGCGTACATGCTGTTTAAAAGGAGGAACCAGACAAACACATTTGGCATTGATGTAGTTGGTAAATGTCATGTACTTGTTAACTTTTTGTGTACTGCCAGATTTGGTTAATCATTTCCACTTCTGACCGGATTGCTCCCTGTGTGAATTTTACCGAAAACACTGTCAGAAACAACAAAATTCCATTGTTCATGAAGGCTCTTTACTGGATCGGTGTGTTGTTTATTGTGATGTTTATTCCGTTAACACCAGGTACAGTTATACGCACACAATACTGGGATAAACATCCAATGCAACACACGTGAAGATGAACCCTAGTACATGTATGTAGATTTGAAAACTTGCAAAAACTACATGTATATGGCATGCCATAAATTGTACATTTCTTGCGCTGTCAATAAAGTGGAATGAAATGTGGATTGGGAAGATAGGCCGTTTGCTTCCACTGTACTTTTCGCGTAGTATAGAAAGTTACAGTAAATGCTGATCAGTGCTTGCCTAACACTTGGTGAAACAAACCATGGGTATACAATGGCACTTAAAACTATAGAGACCCTATACAGTTGATGAGCTTGCACTTCCTACATCTCTCCTCACTGGACGCCAGCTAGCCAAGGCCATTCAAGCTAGGCAGATGGAACGAAGAGTTTGGATGGACATAGACAGAAAAGTAAATGCACTATGTACAGTGTACATACAATATTTGCCAGGCTTTCTCCGTTTCAGAATCGTGGAATCTGCCGTTGAAGATAGATGCAATGATCGAGTATATGAGTTATCTTATGAGTATGGGTGTATGATAATGGGAAAACATGTACACATGACTTTATCAGACCAACATCTTGCGTGGTTAGACCAAAGGCAGGAACACACGTGAATAATAATAACAGTGATAATTTGCCCGTGTTGTTACCTTGCAGTTCTATCTATTTATCTCGACCATTGTCTCCGGTTACAGCAGGCATGGACCAGATTAGGGCAAGGTGCGACTGGAATGTTTCCAAACGTCTGCAATTCGTTAACAACAAATTTAGAACAAACTCTGCAAGGATAAACCGAACACCCCCCACTCATTTCACTGGTTTGTACATGTTGTAAGAGGGAAAAACAGTTATGATTGCAATGGCCGAGTTTTGTTCAACTGTCAGTTACGACACCGTTTAACATTCGAGATGAATATTTCATCATGTTATTTCATACTTTTAACAATATGGGTATATACATAATGATATATTCTACGATTCATTTATTCTTGCATGGTTCACTTTGGCTCAGTGATGTGAATATTTATAGTTTAGCAAACAATCTGACACCCAATTTCCTGGATCATGGGGTACATGTTCAATTAGCTGCAAGAAACAAACGTAATATATTTATCATCCCGGGTGCAAGTAGGTAGTATTCGCCTTGGCTTGGAAATTATGGCAAGTCGATTTATGTTGGCTCAAACTCAAATGCTCATCAACAAGAATACCTAAAGCTACCAAAAGCAACCGCTGACATACGTACATACGTAGCTAGTGTATACAGACCAATATACATGTTCATGTCTCTTCCTATAGACATTGAAATTACGAGATATTGATGATTTTACACTGTGTATTTTATCGCTATTTCAGTTGACGGGTTGGAATATTGTGTATGAAGTTGAGAAGTATCACAGCATTATGTTCGCTATTATATGATGGCTCCGGCTGTTCATCATGTTGATGAAGATCGACTTTTGCAGCTACATGTATTTTAGATAAACTTGCACGTTATGATAGTATTGAACACAATCATCACCGTGTAAATCCAAGAGAAGACTTATCTGACCATGTCCAATTTGTTTGTCACAATAAAATCCCAATTTAAATAAAATGAATTGTGAATTATTTAGTTATATTCAGGATATTTATTGTTTTTACATATATAAAAAATAGTTCCCGAAACGAAAAACGAAGATTATTGGCCTAATGTGGGAGAAAGGAAGAAAATCCATGGAATGCCTCAATGTGATGAGAGTCCCAATATCCCGAGTTACTTCTTAAAATATGCTTTGAAATGTCAAGATGTTATTACATAATCCGTGACCATTTTTTTTTTGCGAATGCTGTGATGGTTGCTTTTCTAAACAGATTTTTATTATAATTTGTATTCATACGATGGTGAAGCCACGACACACAAATCGTTTCCGACATATTTTGCGTTGAAATTCACCCGTTCAATACAATACATGTACACATACATTGTGAACGATGTAAGGGTGACAGTTTTCCGCAATAAACTTAATATTGCCCAAAATGATCACATTTAAGGTGGTATAAATAAATGGACTCAACAAGGAAAAGCTGTTATTCTGTGAGTATGTTGTACTTAGTAGGCCTAATAATATTATTTAGCTAGTGTCGCTGATTTATTACAATGATTTGACCATAACCGTTGTCGGAGAATTTTGCTGAAAGTAGTTGGGGTCTGAAACATTCATGACTAATATTGATGAAAGATACTGAATGGGCATTTGCATTTACATATTTCACATGGCAAGGATGAGGGAACATTCAAGGGTTCAGTGTTCATGTTGTCAAAAATGAATTGATATAATTTACATACACTACATATTAAACGAGCAAATTTACTTTATCTGAGCAGAGTTCGATTGGTGTCAACAAATACTTCCTTCATATTGTCCGCAAAGAAAGGGGGGATGCATGTACACAGGTACATGTAGGCCTACATATGTATGCTCATCGTATAGTTAGTTATCTCTCAAGTTGAAAGGTCATTCACTTTATGACACTAACAAGTTTTTTTTTATCATAAAAGACAACAAAGTTTTCTAGTGTATAATGTAGACATATGTATAGACCACATTAGAATCACGAACTACACAACGGGACATAAATGCATTGCTTCTACTTTTTAGGTTACTGGACCTTTGGTCCGATAATCTATTGGCATGGCGTTGCGTCCGTCGTCCGTCGTCCGTCGTCTGTCGTCCGTCGTCCACATTTTTATCTTTTTTGTTTACGGGCGAATTTTTCTGAAATTTTGCACAAAAATACTTAAAAATAATTCAAGAAGGAGGTATTTTTTTAGTTTTTTGATTTTCGCATTTTTTTCAAAATGGCGGCCGTTTTCGACGAAAAATGCCTGATTTTGGACTTTGGCGGCCATTTTCTCAAAATCTGTTCAGTAACTTTTTTTCTTTTTGATACATAACACTCCTCATATGTACTCCTATGATGTCTATAAATTTCGTTGCGCTTGAATCGCTCGAAGTGGGCCATTTTGGCATAAAGTCAGCCCAAATGGGACTTTCCCATGTTAAATTCTCCTATGCTTTATAATGGGGCACATTATGCCTAATATCTCACTTAATATTGGGATTAGAGACTAGGAATCAATTGTGGACATATAAGAAATGATATATGCTGAATATTCTCGTGACCTTGAAATTGACCTCTGACCTCAGTTTCAAGGTCAGAGCACAAAATGGCTTATATCTCGCTTATTATCCACTCTACAGCTTAGAAGTCAATTGTGGACATATAGGAAATGATATATGCTGAATATTCTGATGACCTTGAATTTGACCTTTGACCTCATTTTCAAGGTCATAGGACAAAATGGCTTATATCTCACTTATTATCGACTCTACAGCTTAGGAATCAATTGTGGACATATAGGAAATGATATATGCTGAATATTCTGATGACCTTGAATTTGACCTTTGACCCCATTTTCAAGGTCATAGGACAAAACGGGCAATATCTCGCTTGTTATGGACTTTACAGCTTAGGAATCAGTTATGAACATATAGGAAATGATATATGCAGATAATTGTCATGACCTTGAATTTGATCTTCGACCTCATTTTGAAGGTCGCAGGACAAAATGGCTAATATCTCACTTATTATCGATTTTACAGCTCAGGAATCAATTGTGGACATATAGGAAATGATATATGCTGAATATTCTTGTGACCTTTGAATTTGACCTCTGACCTCATTTTCAAGGTCACAGGACAAATTGGCTCATATCTTGCTCCTCTATTGACTGTATGGCTTGGGAATCAATTGTGGACATATAGAAAATGATAAACACTGAATATTTTGATGACCTTGAATTTGACCTTTGTCTTCATTTTCAAGGCCACAGCACAAAATTGCTAATATCTCTCTGATTATTGAATTTACAGCTTAGCAATCAACTGTGGACATGATATGTGCTTAATATTATATTACTGAGTATTGTCTTGACCTTGAATTTAACCAGTGACCTGGCTAACATCTAAACAATTAAACATTGTCCGGTAACCTATCTTTGGCCCTTGGCCTAATTTTTTTGCATTGCCCATAGCCTTCGAATCTGATTAATTGACGTGCCTCGTATTTTATTTCAGATCAATTCACAGTAAAATTATTATATCAAGAGTATGTCTTCGCAAAATGACATATAGACATGAAGACAATGATGACAATCCAGCTGCAATATGACTCTTACAATGTCCCACGATGAAGTGGCCATGTGTTGACCAAGGATACACCTGTCGCTCACTGCACGTGGTGCGCCATATTTTTGTGGTCGCTCCAACATGTCTCAGTGAAATTTCATGTTTTGTTTGTCCTCTGGTAGTATATGACACGTGTGTACACATGTGTTGGTACATACTCAGTATATGGATATAATAGCTTGGTGGTAGTAAATGCTCACATACGAACCGTGGTAGGAGAGCGAACACGTGTCCGTGAGCGGGTAGGACAGGGGAGAGGGCAGGGCGGGAGTAGCTCCCTGCTCCTCCCCAACCCACCCACAACCATGGATACCCGTGTTTCTGGACACGGTAGGTACGGATGTCACGATGTTACGTTATATGAATAACATGAGAACGTAGAAATGAATCTTTAAATATTATTTTTACATTAAAATATCATAAAAAGCAAATATATACTATCCCCATCCACAAGTATTTGACACACATGTATTTTGTATATTCGAACAGTTACGCAAGCGCAGCAAAGCACACGATGCTGGGCTACAGGAGGGCGACGCTCTGCTCGGAATCAACGGCTTCAGCTGCCGCGGTATCAGCCATGCCACAGCCATGTCACTGGTGGACGGGACCTCAGACCTGACACTTGAGGTCCTCAGGTAAGATAGAACTGACCCGTCACCCGGCTACACTCATGTCCCTGGTGGACGGGACCTCGGACCTGACACTGGAGGTCCTCGGGTAAGGGAGAACTGACCCGTCACCCGGCCACAGCCATGTCCCTGGTGGACACGGGACCTTGGACCTGATACTGGAGGTTCTCAGGTAAGACAGAACTGACCCGTCACCCGGCTACAGTCATGTCCCTGGTGGACGGGACCTCGGACCTGACACTGGAGGTCCTCAGGTAAGGGAGAACTGACCCGTCACCTGGCCACAGTCATGTCTCTGATGGACGGGACCTCAGACCTGACACTGGAGGTCCTCAGGTAAGGGAGAACTGACCCGTCACCCGGCTACAGCCATATCCCTGATGGACGGGACCTCGGACCTGATACTGCAGGTCCTCAGGTAAGGGAGAACTGACCCGTCACCCGGCTACAGTCATGTCCCTGCTGAACGTGACCTCGGACCTGACACTGGAGGTCCTCGGGTAAGGGAGAACTGACCCGTCACCTGGCCACAGTCCTGTCCCTGGTGGACGAGACCTCGGACCTGACACTGCAGGTCCTCAGGTAAGAGAGAACGGACCCGTCACCTGGCCACAGTCCTGTTCCTGGTGGACGGGACCTCGGACCTGACACTGGAGGTCCTCAGGTAAGAGAGAACTGACCCGTCACCTGGCTACAGCCATGTCCCTGGTGGACGGGACCTCGGACCTGACACTGGAGGTCCTCAGGTAAGAGAGAACTGACCCGTCACCTGGCCACAGCCATGTCCCTGGTGGACGGGACCTCAGACCTGACACTGCAGATCCTCAGGTAAGAGAGAACGGACCCGTCACTCGGCCACAGCCATGTCCCTGGTGGACACGGGACCTCGGACCTGACACTGGAGGTCCTCGGGTAAGAGAGAACGGACCCGTCACTCGGCCACAGCCATGTCCCTGGTGGACACGGGACCTCGGACCTGACACTGGAGGTCCTCAGGTAAGGGAAAACTGACCCGTCACCCGGCCACAGCCATGTCCCTGCTAGACGTGACCTCGGACCTGACACTGGAGGTCCTCGGGTAAGGGAGAACTGACCCGTCACCCGGCTACAGTCATGTCCCTGGTGGACGGGACCTCAGACCTGACACTGGAGGTCCTCGGGTAAGAGAGAACTGACCCGTCACTCGGATCTCAGGGCTCTACCTGGTGAATGCAACAATATTAGAGATTTGGAATTGTTTCGGTGGAGCTTAGGTGTAAATACGCAATTTTGTAATCGACATCCGTGAAAATGATTATCATTGATTTTGAGTTGTGTGAATGTTTTTTGTAATGCTTACGTGCAGATGTTTTTACATACTGAGGATTCATACTCAATTAGCTCCTTCCCTTTGGCTCTGGATACATACACACATGATTGTATGATGATATCGATTATCAGACGTAAGAAATGTTAGCAGATTGGGTGCCATTTGCTCCACTTCACCAACATGAGACACTCAAGCTGTGAGAGTAATTCATTTTTCTCGGTAAACATTCCTTATCCCCAGTCATGTACACACAGGAGCGGGATGCTTCATACGGAATGCGCCTCGTATCTCTACAAATATTCCTCAGCTCTGAGCAATATGAAGGCATTTCGTTATCTTGCACATATCATATTGACAGAACCGACCATGATTTTCACTTCTTTGTGGGATATGAAGAAAGGAGAAAGGAAACAGCTAACATATTATCTTAGCTTACTGAGTACAAATATTACAAAGATATTAGACATCTAACTTACCCAGTCTGTACAGTGTATTCTGTTCTTTTTGTGCAATGTATTCTGTTCGCATATATTTATCCTCATTTGATCACACAAATAATGCAGTCGAAGATTTACGTTGGTCTCATTTAATATCACTAAATGTTAAAGACACGTACTGTATATCAATCCATTGCATACATGTACATGTATATTACCTTTTCTCTTCTGAACAAAGTAAAATTATAGGACAAAGTACAGAATGTTTCCCGATCAAATATCTGAAAAGCTCAGTCTACATGTGCATTTAGCTCTAGGTTTTCGAATGCCTAAGTTAAAAGGCACATAAATTCAAAGTAATATAACTTCTAGTAACTTCTTCGGCAAACAGTCCATTCATTTCCCACTATGTTCAGTACGTGCGAACATGCCGCAAGAATGGAACAACAGTCGCAGTGTGCCGAAAGGCTTACTTACGGTAAATGACTTTTTGATAGCTCTAAGTCTGACAAATTATTCATGGACTTTCAACTGAAGTAAACAGTACAACAAATCAAGTTGAGTTCATTGATCCGCCTCTCCATGGAGTAAACATATAATCCTCACCGCTGCAGCAGTGCGTTGTCATATCACACATTTTCAACCCTAAAATGGGAATATGAGGAAAAACAGACACCAGTTTCGTGGCTGTCGATGTGCATTGTACGACATACATGTAACCTTTCTGCGCCACAAAGCACCAAAAACGCACCCTTTATTACCTTACATCATCTTCAAATATAAGTGTTGAACATAAAAATATCAGATAGACACTGTTTGACACAGAGACTAGGCACTCATAAATGAAGATTTATTTACATGTATCTGATGTCACATTGCTGGTGATTTGGGGCTATGAGTTGCACTTAACTTGACCTCACACTATAAGATCAAATGCGTGTTAATATCCACTTTTGCATTTTTACGAGAATAAACACCGTCTTTGATCATCTCGGGTCAGTTCGGTACAGTATATGGACGGTATGACTTCTCAACTCGGCGTGTCTACATATATGGGCTATGCGGTACACGTACAGTTCTATTGACGATCGGGATCATACTAAACGTGTCATCATTCAGTGTTTATATTAATCGAATGGTAGATCAGAGGGAGTAGCATCGCCCACGTTCTTTCCAGGGTAAACATCCCAGGCATTGGCTAGGATATCTCTCTTGCGAGAGGGTCTCCAGAATTCCAACTCCAACTTCCGAGGAACTGATATATCAGCGGGAAACGATTCATGCTTCATTCCGAAGGGGATGCTTCCGGGACGAAATTTTTCCATGGTAGGCCAGCCAGCCAAGGATAAGACGTCAAGGGTAAATGGCTTGGAAACGGGCCCAAGTGCAACTGTCCTAACATCTTATAAATACGGGGAGAAGATGCTTGTTTGGCATTCTTTGCAAGAAATCTCCTGGGTGGAACACAGGCCTCGACGATATTCCCTGAAAAAAGGACACACGGAACATAATGTTGGAGTTTGCATCGTTGCAGTAGACATCTATAGTGCAACATAATTCACATTGCTACTGAGAACAAAATATATACAATCCAAACAACCTGGACAATCTACTTCGATTTGAACAAAACGAGTCAGCTTGAAGCATACACCCCACAAAGGTAGGTGTCGGAACATAATATACATGTACATGTACAGTAAGGTGATCTGATTTATGCCCGACGTACATGTACTGTATGTCAGCAACTTTTGTTTCTAATAAATTTAATAAATGTAACAAGAGAAATTTTCAACCGAAGGTGTTCAAATGATTTTGATCAGGTCATTAATAAGAGGCATGACACCGATTGCAAGCAATTCAAATATTTCCAGCTGGACTGTCTTTTATATAGTGAACATTAATCAACGATTCAATAGAGAGAAACATTGGATTGCCAAATATGGTAAAGGATCTACATGTACATGTATGTACAGGCTAATCCGATAGACTGACGTACGTGTAGTAACGTAAGCTTTCCGGCATGACTGCGTATAATAGTAATCTTAATTGCTAGTGTGGTATTGGCAACTTTCTCCCGGTTCAGTTATAGAAGATTGTAATGACATTGACCGTTACTTGGTTACCACATGTCGCAGACTTGTAACTCCTACTACCCACCTTCATACAGCCGCATATACAAAACCCTCAGCTCAAGGACCTTGTCCTTCAATAGTTGGTAGCTTGTGATCACAAATCTGTCTAACAAATCGATCTTTTGCGACTTCGTAACAGATGACTTCATTGTGTCCGGGGTGTCACGAAGGACATCCTCCCACGAACTTGGGAAAACCAAACCCACGAAAACAAAACGCAGGCGGAACAACATATGTCACACGCCTGATTCAGCCCATTAGTTCAGAAGAAAAATAAGTATTTAATGCAGGTCTCTTCGTTCGCTCGATACCCCCAGCCAGTGTCAAATTATGTACATGTACGATATATATAGTGTACTGAATGATAACAGTTGTAGGGAGACAGTTTTGCCTTAATTACAGTGGGACGACATATGCCTCCTTTGTGATGGACAGCTTGGAAAGGTTGCCTCTTTGTTATCAGCAGTTATCGTGCATAAAATACATGTACTTTCATATTTTCACCATTACATGTACATGGAGTACAACCGTATACAAGGATCGTGTATTCTTTTTGATTTGGCTGAGTCAAAATAATGGTTATTATTATAAGTCAGTACCGTGACTATCTGATCGAAACGATGTGACTCGCGTTCTGGATGTCTCGTGGGATGTTCATGACACAACCCATGTTTGAATGATACGAAGATGATATAAAACAACATGAAGACATATTGTTCAATGATATTCATACCGAACATTGGGTGAGGAGTATTTAAAATATCAAAGAACATTTTGCGTCAAAGCATATGACACAACATTATTATCTAATTACAAAATCATACATTTGCATGCAAAAACCTTCACCTAGAAACTACACTTGTATGAGCATTATAGTCGTTGCATAAGTATCACGAAATGGTATGTTTTATATCCGTTACGGATAAAGCCACATTACTGCAGCTAATGATCTACATATATATGTACTCTCTATTCACAGAGGTTCGAGTGGTCAGCATGCTGTTGATGCTGCTATTCAAGAGCTGGGGACGAAGCTCCGGCCGGTCCCGGCGTCCATGTTCCCCCAAGGCTCAGCGCCCGCCCCCAGAGTCGTCCAGCAATCTCCCATCCCCGTCCAGGCAGCGCCCACCCCTGCCCAGACCGGCTTCCAGAATAGCTTCCAAACACAGGCACAAAACCAGGTCCGTCTCTTATACTTGTACATTTCGAAACAATGCAACTCGATTAAAGTACTAGTAAAGTGAAAATATGATGTTTTGTTATATGAAAGATCTAAATGATCTGAGCAAATTGGTCTTTACGGTATATCAATATCTCTATCCGTTCAAAAGTTACAGCCATTTGAAACTGCCATTCCGGCACTACATTACAGAAGCCACTTGAAAAGTTCTAGCAACTCATTTATATGCAAATTAGATGCTAATGAGAATTCATGACGTCACGAGGGGAACAAATTTTAATTAGGATATTTCAAGCCATGATATAATGATTCTTATTGAAGGTTCAGACGATCTGACTAGTGCATATTATTATGTACCATACATAGTCAATATCCACACAAACTGTACTGTTGCTATGGTTACCAGTCGTTCCCTATAGCCGTAGTTACCCATGGTTGCCATGGCCATTAACTGCCAAGTCATTCTATCCACAGACTTTCTGTCGATTATTTATGAAATAAATTATTATAGAGCTCAAATTGGCACCATTTTTATGTGTGCATACATGTACCCTGTTCTAAGTGGGTTTCTGGCCCTAGCAACCATGGTTGCTATGGGCCATACCAGGTCACTGGTCCTTGACAACAACAGAAAAAGTGAAAACACTGATTATTCATATTAAAATCTGTATAGAATAAGTTTTGATGAATAATCATAACATTAAATGAATGAATAATACATATCAAAGTACCTAATTAAAACAACTTCCCCCGATGACGTCATGAATATCTCATTTGCATACTAATTAGCTAAATTGTTTTGAAAAAGCAAATTTGCCGATTTCAGTCTTTAAAGTGCTGTAACTTTTGAACGGATTGTGATATTTACATTCCGTAAAAAACATTTTGCTCAGATCAATGAGATCTTTCATATAAGTGCACATCATATTTTCACTATACTAGTACTTTAAGTTTACTTTCAGAGCCCTTTCAAAATAATATACCTTTTTGCGTATTGTGTTCCATATCAGGTAGTCAATGGTTTTTCGGCCGTATCAAACCCGACGAAGTTTGACCGACAGGAGCAGACTTTCCGGGACGGGGACACGACGAGACACGTGACGACCGAGACCAGCGAGCAGAAGGTCGGCGGCACAACCGTCACCAAGATCAAGAGGGAGACGGTAACGCAGTCTTATGGCCAGGCTCCCTCCAAGCCTTTGTTCAAGGTTTCCAACGTGGCCAGCAACACGAGCCGACAACCAGGCACCTGGAACCCCAGCGGTGTCAGCGTCAGCGCCCCAGACAACGTCCACGTCCAACAAAACCCCGACCAGTCCCTCACTATGACTATCGGCTTCGGAGACACAGCCAACGCTGCACAGGAGCCGCCCAAGCAGATCCCACCGCTCTTCAAGGTCAGCAAGTTCGGAACTGACACCACGGACAAGTCGAGCGGCCAATGGAACCCGTCTAACCCACCGCCCAAGCCGACCCCGTCCCCGCAGCCTGGCGAGGAGATCCCCCTACTCCCTGACGAGGAGGCCGAGTACAACGCCAGGCTGCAGTCCCTCCAGAAACCTTTCCCGGTACAACTCCAGAGGATCCTGGTCGAGTCCGGAGCCAGCGATCCGGAGTCCGGTTCAGAATCTCCCAGCTACCTTACAAGGAGACGAAGTGAGTTCACAGAACCGTTCTTAAGCCTACTTCTTTCCTGGATAACCATCGGTCGCTGTTGAATTTCCCATATATATATGGCTATTTAACTGTCCGTGTGACCAGTGCTTCCCTATTTAAGTGTTTTTATCGGTGACTACCTCAAATATGATATAGTGGAACACATCATATACCATTCCAGTACATGATTACTTTTTTTGATTACCAATCAAAGTAAACACCAGTATGCATGACATACTGTGTAACATTCACACCTAGATCAGGCTTCATTTCACGCATAACTGCCATAAATGTACTGCGGCTAACGTTAACCATATTGGTATGTCCTATATACATTACAGTACCGGAAATATGTGATTCATCAGGAACCGATTTTAAATATACATACATATACACTTATATAACAATGGTATGTTTAAAATCAGTTTCTTGGAGGTGTCACCGGCTTTTGTAAATGTAATGTGGCAAATTCTTTGCGCACTTAATATCGCCAATGTCCGATTCGTTAGGCATCCCGATTGAAAATCGGGAGGCCTTATGTTTTTGTCTGTTTTTTTTTTTTTTCTTCCGCCGTTTGGTTTCCGGATCATAACTCTTGAACGCCTTGATCTATCTTTCCGAAATTTTCACAGCTCATCCGAAATACTTTGCTCCTAACCCCTATTGTTTTTCGTCGAGATCCGAAATCCAAGATGGCCGCCAGCGGCCATTTTGGAAAAAAAAATCGGGCGATTCCTGTCAATGTCATAATTTGATTCAGACAATTTCCAGGGGAAAAAAGTTTTTTAGGTGTTTTTTTTTTTTTTTTTTTTTGACTTAGATTCTTTGCCTCGCCTGCGCCCATGCAGATGTAATACTGTATCTGAGCCATGCTACTGTATTCACTGACTGCAGCCTGCATGTCCAGCATGAGGCTAGGCTCTTTGCTCTCAGCCAGTGCAGTATATGAGAGCCCTGCTCAGTAATGCCTTACAAGATCAGCCAGTCTGTCCAGCACAGAAATAGGCTCCGCCCCTCTCAGCCAGCCCTGCTCAGTCATGCCTGACAAGATCAGCCAGTCTGTCCAGCACAGAAATAGGCCCCACCCCTCTCAGCCAGCCCTGCTCAGTCATGCCTGACAAGTGATACAGCAGTAAAACTAGTATGTCCAACATGACTCTAGGCTCATATCCATGCATAATCCCTCCCTCCCCCTCCAAATCCTGGTTTACTAGTGTGTGTACATGGTAAAAGAATGAAGTTCCATCCCACAGAATACAATAGTTGGGTAATAAGCCAACACACATGACACAACATGCTTGGGGAATGATTTGCCCTGTCTGCATTTATATTGTACAAGCATGTATTGTTTGAATGCTTTGTTATTCAACCCTATTTCACATGCAATGACCAAATCATCATTGTTTTAGTTAGCTGGGAAATGTTTGGCTTTGGTTATAATATGAATGCGAAAATTCCGCTGTATTATACAAGTTTTGAAATCACAAAATTGGCCAAGATGACACAGCATTCTTTTAGTCACGTATCATTTTATATTTGACAGGAACACCTGAAAAATATCACGAACATCCTGATTAAATATACTAGTACGCTGAATAATATTGGCTGGGTAATTGTCCATTCATTTGGGGTGGCAAATGTCTGGTGGGCCAAGATGTCAAGATGATAGAAAGCAGTTCTGGTAAGAAACTGTCTGATGAGCTCTCACTCTTACCCACATACAATGGCCTATGTATCCTTTTTTTCTCAGTCCAGTTTGATCATTGTATCCCCCGAACGAAGTTCGGCGGATACTATGGATTTGTCTCCGTCGCGCCGCCGCCGCCGCCGCCGCCGCCGCCGTAGAGATTTTCTTGTGAACGCTCTACAGGTTGCAAATCTTAACCGATTCTGATAATTTTTAATACAGACACATCTTATGGTAAGATCCCGACACCAATCGAATTTGGTTGCCATAGCGACCAAATTGGCCGATTGGCGACACATTTTGTGCTCAAATTAGCCTGTTTAACACACATGGCTTGTGAACGCTCTACGAGTGGGAGTTTTCATTGAATGATCATGAAATCGCACAGGCTCGATGAGAAAGACCGTCACACGAAACCTATTGTTTTTCAGAATGATCAAATAAATATTAATTAGTTAATGGACTAACTTATTACAACCTTTAAAATACCCACTTTGACATCTGTGCTCACTCCAATACCCTGTATTATGAAAGTAAATGGCAATGGATTTTTGTTCAGAATAGAGAATTGATGTTTTAGGTGAAAACAGAACAATATTATTGAATAAGTTAACGTTAGTTTTACTAGTTAAGTCTATTATTTCCCACAATAAAAATAGTTAAGATGAAAAACATTTATTATTAAGCTCAACAAGGTAAAAGTTTCGTCCAGTACAAATTTCATGGGTGTAACCAAATAAGTTAAAATTATTTTTACTGGTTAAGTCTATTATTGACCACAATAAAAATAGTTAAGACAAGATATATTTATTATTGGGCTCAACAAGGTAAAGGTTATGTCCAGTAGAGATTTTGTGGCTTTAGCCAAATAAGTTAACATTAATTTTGCTAGTTAAGTCTATTATTGACCTGAATATAAATAGTTAAGACGAGAAACATTTATTATTGAGCTCAACAAGGTAAAGGTGTTGTCCAGTACAGATTTGATGGGTGTAACCGAAAAAGTTGACATTATTTTTACTAGTTAAGTTTATTATTGGCCACAATCAAAATAGTTAAGACAAGAAATATTTATTATTGGGCTCAACAAGGTAAATGTTCTGTTCAGTAGAGGTTTTATGGCTGTAACCAAATAAGTTAACATTATTTTTGCTAGTTAAGTCTATTATTTACCTCAAAAAAATAGTTAAGACGGGAAACGCTTATTATTGAGCTGAACCAGGTAATGGAATTTCACATTAAAATCTAATTTGGAACATATTCCAGGTGAAAATAGACCTTTTTGTGAAAACATTGATCTGGCTCCCATTTTGTCATCTTGAAATGCAGTTTTGGTCAACTTTTAATTTAAATTTCAACTTGAAACCAAGTTTGGCACATCATGAGATAAAATATACGTTATGGTGAAAAGTTCGTTCTGGCTCCAAATTTGTCATCTTGAAATGCAGTTTTGGTCAACTTTTAGTTTGAATTTCAACTTGAAACCAAGTTTGGCACATATTATGAGTTAAAATATAACTTATGACGAAAAATTCGATCTGGCTCCAATTTCGTCATCTTGAAATGCAGTTTTGGTCAACTTTTACATTGAATTTCAACTTGAAACCAAGTTTGGCACATATTATGAGTTAAAATATATAACCCATGGCGAAAAGTTCAATCTGGCTCTAATTTCTTCAACTCGAAATGCAGTTTTGGTAAATTTTTACTCTGAATATCAACTTTGAACCAGATTTGTCAACTATTCTGGGTTGACATATAACTTCAGGTTGAAAGATTGATCTGGCTGTAATTTCGTTATTTTGTCAAACATGTCGAAATGGAAATCCATATGCAGTGATTTTGGAGGTGATCTTGAATTCGACTTTCAATAATCTTGAAAGATCAATGCAGCAATTTTGGTGGAAAACAAAACAGTTGTGGCTCAAGATTTTACATTTCTCTAGTAATCTTTTTTAGCCCTTGCTCTAGTTTTTCATACTTATCAGTAATATATTTGGGGCAACAGGGATGATAAGGCTACGGGGGATACACCCAAGCGGTCGTAGGCGACCGGAAATGTCTAGTTTGAAATGATTAGAACAAATTGGGGGATGCCACAAAGCCTATAGGCTTTTATGTCTAGTTTTTTGCTAAATGTGTATATGTATTCCGATAATTAAGGCTCATTTATGTCTCATGGCTTACTGTTCACGATTGTAATTTCTTTTGCTCCACTGCACCATCTCTCACGTAAGTCCTTGATTGTCGAGTCATTTTGATGTACAGCATTTTGCAAAGCAACGGTTCACACACTCAGTAGAACAAAACATGCCCAAAATGAGATTGTTAAGAGACTTGTAAATGTATAATTTGATATTGCCACTGTGAAAAAAATGTCTGTTGCAAAGTGTGGCATCAGAAAGGACTTCGTGGTCTGTGTCTCTTTATTTGGTGCCCCTACCTCTGTTTCTCTTTGTTCTAGTGGATAGTTTCGAAATGGATTCCGATGACGACGAATTTTCGAAAAGTAAGTAGTGGAAAAATGCATACATATGTACATGTATAGCCATACAAGAATCAATTATTTTTCTTCGTTTTTTTGCATGCACTTTATGTTCTTTTTCACGTGTTTCGTTTTGCTCATATCGCTTTCCATTTTATTCCTTATGTTTCATATTTTGTTGCAATTTGTTTTTATTTGAAATAAATACGTACATGTAGGCACTAGGCATATGTGCAGAATCATGCATTTCAAGCATGTTCTTCTTGAGTAGAATAATGAAAGTATGTTGAATATTTTCATGAAAAAAATGAAATGTCGATACCTATGTAAAAGTATCTATGCCAATATGAAATTAGTATAAAATGATCGTAGTTTTATATTTTTGATGAAATATGGCAAAACCCCGCACACTTATCCCCAACAGAGAAGATATTCGCGGACTCTGCTTTCTATGACGACCCGGAGCACAAGTACCCGACGATTGATGAGCAGGTGAAGATGGCCCGCAAGGTGGCTATGTCTCTGTTGGCACCTGCCAACAAGAAGGCCCGCGGACACCGAATGTTCATGAGGCGCATGGTCAAGTCCCAGAAATGGACCACGGACGAGGAGAAGTGTGAGAAGGACTTCGAGATGGCCGAAGGTGAAGAGGAAGAGAAGTACTACCACCCTGACCCCTGGAGCTCTCAGGGTCACACATGGCAACCCAAGGCGGAGCCGGCACCGATCCACGCAGCTCCCAGCGTGCCCCCAGTAGCCCCACCAATTCCGGCCAACCTCTTCCAGCTGCCCAAGATCACAGGCCTTCCTAAGAAGGAGGACAAGATCAAGGCCCTGAGCGCTGACGAGTTCGAGCGGATGCGGCTGTTCGAGCAGAAGACTGACCATACCCAGGTGTCCCCCGCAATGTGCTTCAGCCTCGCCAACGACCTGAGGAACATGAAGGGCAAAGGCGGCAAACTGTTCGCCAAGCGAGTGGCCAGGTCGGAGAAGTGGGACGATGAAGGTAACTCGGCAGAGAAGATCAACAAGCCCAACCAGGAACTCATAGACAAGATCGCCATGCAGGCAGCTGCGGCTGGAGCCACCCACAACCCGATGGCGGAGATGATGGCTGCCAAGAGCAAGCCCAGCAATAAGTCACAAACGGACGGTGCGCCCGTCAACCGTCTCAAGGACATGATAGACCCGCCCAAGCCCAAGATGACACCCTGGGACGCTGCGGTCGAGTACGGTAATGTCGATGAGGCCTTCTCCCACTTGAAGGGCTACACGCCATATGGTCGTTCTCAACAGGGCAAGATCGCTGACAATCTCGACATGGCCGCTCAGAAGAATTCGGCGCCAGGTCCGGCGCCAGTTTCGACGCTACCCACCAGCGGAAAACCTGCCAAAATGCCGGAGTACACGAGGAAAATCAAGCCATGGGGTAGCGGTGACGACGGGGGTTCTTCTGCAGCAGGTAGGTAGATGTAGACGTTCATAGATACCAGTTGGATTGTAGCAGCTATCCATTTTGCAGGTGCGTTTATATTCCGACATTTTCATATTTATTAGTAATATAAAACTTGTACGGTTGTGTCCAGCAGCTGCGCCAGCCCATGCACCAGCGTCACAGCCATCATCAGCCTTCATGGATACGACACCTAGCAAGAGTTTCAAGCCTGTCGGTTTTAAGGTCCCTGGGTCCGGCGCCGGCAACTTTCAGCCGTCGAGAACCATGGACCAGTCGGCTGGCGGTGCCGCGTCCTTCGGAGGGGGTGGTGGAGCAGCAGCGGATGTGGCATTTTGTGATTTGTGAAGTTTGACTTTCGTGCTTATGTATATACTAGTTGACTGACTTGTGTTCAGAGAATTGTAAAGTTTAGGCACGAGTTATTTCACATGTGTATCGCTGAATCTTCCTGGTTAGTATATTGTTAGTGTCCTCTCAGCAATTGATTCGATTCTCAGTAGATGCATGTTCATGCAGTAATTTTCCGAAAAGACAAGACATGTATCCATGAGTCGGTTAAGTGAGCTATCAGTGTCCAGTATGTGAATTGTATACTAGCTACTAATATCAGTAACACCAAATTTCGTCTCGAAATTTCATTGATATTTATTGATACATCATTGAAAATATTTTGAAACATGGATTGGGAGATGTGCCTGCAACATACATCTACACTGTAACAAGATTTAGAACATAACAAAACAAAGGATACATGTAGTTGAAATTACTAACATATTATTTATCATGCTGTGCAGAATTTCAGAGTGGTGCTATCTGTAAATATCAATAAACTCAATATCAATGACTAATAACTGGTATTTATTTGTAATTTAAATGATTTTAAATCATTGAAGAAACTAAAAGATTCCAGAATCGATCAAATGAACCAATACCAAAACATATTGAATCGTTTAATAATTGCACAAAGACATTGGTATATTGGAATGATAATAATGTCGGCTGAAACTGTTACTAGTAGATTTCTATTATATCCCAGAACACAATTTATAACTTTTTTCTCTTTATATTCCGTTTTCGTTTCTTGAATCATACTAACTTTTAGTGACAATTTTCAGTACCCAAAATACTCGTCTTCAGGAAATTCTGACTTTTGTATACAATCATGTAGTTGTATAATTTGTGTCGATTTCTAGTTAGTGATTGTTTAATTAAAGAGGATTACTATTTATTGGACACTGTTCTACTTTACTACGCAATGTCAATGCTGAAACCTCCACCGTTCAAGACATCTGTGAATAACTCTTTGTGTATATATTGAGGTAAGTAAGATTCTGTATTTGTTGTATATACCAACATAACGAAGCAAGCATAACCTTTTGTACTAAATGAAAAAAAATGTCATTGTTCGCGCTGCTAGTTATGTACATGCAATTTTTTTGAAGGGCCAGTCTGTTTTGCAGTTTTCCTTGAACAATGTATTTTCCACGATTTGGGCAGTTTGTGCAGTTGACATTAAAAATGATATGACTATTGTTCGGTTCTCATATCCTCGAGACTACATCGCGACAACATGTTCATTAACGGATTTATTAAGAAGCAAACTACATATGATCAAAATACAGACACCCTGGCCTCACCAGGAGTATCAACAACAGACGATGACCGAAATATACGTAATACATATATTACCAATAGCATGAAATTTTTGAGCAACCAATTAAATAGAAGTCATTAAATAAATACGTTTTAAGGCAAAATATACCAAATATACATGCACTGGTGACGTCAGAGCCAACCAGTAGACGTGAGGTACATGTAAATGACAAAATGATCCAAAATTATACATGGTACCTGTATGATGCCGGCCGGTACTAGTAGTACACCAACATGTCCACACGTACCAACGTTAAGTACTATATGTACATGGACTTGTACCGTCACCATCCATCCAACCGTCACCTAATCACTATCTGGAAAAAGCTGATTCCAAATTGATTGAACAAATTTTCCAAAATGATTCTGAGTTGGTAAGAGTAGCATCCGATGTTTTTTTTTCCATTCTTTGTACATGTTGTAGAACACATCGTTCACTATATCGGCATTAGCTGGAAAGTATTCATTAACAGTTTGATCTGGAAAGTATTAATTATCAGTTTGGTATGAATATCACTATTAATTAACAGTTGGATATAGTCGTTAGGAAAAGAAATCGGGGACATCTCACTCCGTATCACGCAGTTTAAATTTTGACGGCTGCATCTTTATTTCACCGATTTAAGGAACAGTCACACACCGACGAATCAAACCCAGCGATGGTCAGGCGTTATGAAAACGTTGAAATTCGCATATCTCTGGGGATATTAGCGAACACACGAGAAACGTTCCTAGCCGTTACCTGTGGTTTATGAGCAATAAGTTTGAACGATTAAGACGATGCGGTGTGAAACTGGAGACAAACTGGTGAGCTCAATTTGACAAAAAGGTAAAAACTTATGAACATTATATGTTGAGTAACAAAGGACATACAATTGCTAGAATATAATGAGTAGTTGGATATGATGTAGGGGCATATATGTACTTTGCAGTGTTGCAAGTTTCATGTTCGTTGCAGTTAAAGTTTCGGTGCATAAAAATTGTTTGCTTATGAAACAAACATAGCCGAATAGTGTTTTTTGTCTAAATGAAAACAATGTGAAGAACTGAATTGCTACAAGTGGTTGAAATTATTCGTGATAAAGAGCCGCAAATCACGACGCTGTCACAGTACAGCTTCGTGTAAGAGCTTATGTTCATAACCCGGCACGGGATTGTTAATTATGACTACATGCAGATTTTTATGATCGCCATCAACACACTATAAGCATGTGCGTTTCTGTGTTCGCCAAGCTATCTATGTATCTCTATCATTTTACCATGTTGGTCAAGGGATGAAGGAAAATCAGCGTTCAGAAAACGCACAACAAACGCATTTTGAAAGGTTGGTCAAATGTTTCACAACGATTTATAGCTCAAACGTCAGGAAACGTTGGGCCATTGAAAACTTTTGCACTTGTTAAAAACCGATTGTTCAAAAGTATTGTCACCAAAAAACAAGACTCTTTCCGGTCGCCTATTACCGCTGAGGTGTATCCGAGGTAGCCCTACCACCCTTGTTGCCCCAAGTACATGCATATTACCGATAAGGATGAACAAATTGAAGCACAGGAGTCTACAGGAGGCTACCAGAGAAATGTGAAGTGTTAAGCCAGAACTTTTTTCCCCCACCAAATTTGCTGTTTTCTTTGATCTTTCATTGAATATCAAATTCAAGGTCACCACAGAAATCAATTTATTGGGATTTCCATTTTGACATGTCAAAAAAATGACAAAATTATAGCCAGGTTGAACTTTCCACCAAAAATTATATTTCAACTCAAAATATTTGACAAACATGGTTTCAATACAAGTGGGAATTCCAAGTAACAGTTTATCAAAACTGCATTCCGAGATGACGAAATTGGAGCCAGATCGAACTTTTTACCAAAAGTTATATTTCAACTTAAATTTTTTGACAAACTTTGTTTCAATTGAAAATACCAAGTAAAACTTGATCAAAACTGCATTTCAAAATGAAGAGATTGGATCCAGATCGAACTTTCCACCAAAAGGAATATTTCAACTCAAAATATTTGACAAACTCCAGCTGAATTTCCAAGTAGAATTTTGATCAAACTGCTTTCAAAAAGATGACATTGGAGCCAGATCGAACTTTTCACAAGTTATATTCCAACTCAACATATTTGACAAACTTGGTTTTAATTTAAAATGTAAGTAAAAGTTGACCGAAACTGCACCTCAAGAAGACGAAATTGGAGCCAGATCGTACTTTTCACCACAACTTATATTTCAACGTATGTGCCAAACTTGGTTTCGAGTTGAATTTCCAAGTGAAATTTTACCAAAACGGCATTTCAAGATGACAACATCGGAGCCAGATCGAACTTACGTGCTGCTTATTCAGTAAGATCAATGGTAGTACAGCATATATAATCACTACTGGACAGAACACTTTCTTTGTTGAGCCCCCAAATAAATGATCTTTGCCTTAACGATCTTTATTGCGCTCAGTAATAAATTCTATAAACAAAATTAATGTCAATTCATTTGATATTTATTTGCTCTGACCTTGAAACTGAGGTCAAGAGGTCACGAGAATATTCAGCATATATCATTTCCTATATGTCCACAATTGATTCCCAAACTCTAATCTCAATATTAAGTGAGATATTAGACATAATGTGTCCCATTATAAAGCATAGGTGAGTTTAACATGGAAAAGTCCCATTTGGGCCGAGTTTGGGCCAAAATGGCCCACTTCGAGCGATTCAAGCGCAACGAAACTCATACACATCATACGAGTACATATGAGGAGTGTTATGTATCAAAAAGAAAAAAAAGTTACTCAACAGATTTTGAGAAAATGGCCGCCAAATACCAACATCAGGCATTTTTCGTAGAAAACGGCCGCCATTTTGAAAAAAAAAAGCGAAAATAAAAAAAACTAAGAAATACCTCCTTCTTGAATTATTTTTAAACATTTTTGTGCAAAATTTCAGAAAAATTCACCCGTAAACAAAAAAGATAAAAATGTGGACGACGACAGACGACGACGACAGTCAACGGACGACGGACGCAACGCCATGCCAATAGGTTATCGGACCTATGGTTCGGTAACCTAAAAACAATGTTGACTTATTTGGTTACAGCCATGTAACCATATTTGGTATTATTTTTTTTTTCCTCTAAAACATCAGTTATCTATTCAGAAAAAGAATTCAGTGTTATTTGCTTTCATTATATAGTATATGTTATTGGAGTGATCACACATGTCAAAATGGGTATTTCATTTGTTGTAATAAGTTACCAATCTAATCAATATTTATTTGATCATTCTGAACAACAATAGATTTCGTGTGACTGTCTTTCTTATCAAGCCTGTACGATTTCATCATCATTCATCGAAAACTCCCACCCGTAGAGTGTTCACAAACCATGTGTGCTAAACAGGCCAATTTGAGCACAAAATGTGTCGCCAATCGGCCAATTTGGTTGCTATGGCAACCAAAATCGATTGGTGTCGGGATCTTACCATAAGATGTGTCTGCATAAAAAATTATCAGAATCGGTTAAGATTTGCTACCTGACAGTACCTGTAGGCCCCTATTAGAGCGTTCACAAGAAAATCTCTGCGGCGGCGGCGGACGCGGCGCGACCATCGCAAATCCATAGTAGGCTACTATACTGTGATTTTTTATTTACACTGGTTTTCGCGGATATTTTTGCGATGCTAAATGCTATCGTTCTATAACTTTGCATACTTCACCTGGGACTCAAACGGCAAATACTTACCGAATTTCAGACTTCTATCACGAAAATTGAAAAAGTTGGCAATCTACACCATTGTTAAATTTAACCCCGTCATTTAATTTCTGGGTCCGCACACAATTTTGTGCGTTTGCTCGGTTTTGTAGTGGTGCAATCTTTTGAAATCAACATGTTTGTGTAGAATACGCCCACTGTGTCTTCTCGTCTAAAATTATAACAATACATCGATTTCTGATGGATGTAAACATGATCAAATCCTCGAAATATGCTCAGATTCTCGAGACCCCGTTTTTTGTTGAAATTTAACATTGCAGTATATTGCCAACTTCTTCAATTATTGCGACATAAGTCTGAAATTCAGTAGAAAATTGCCGTTTGACTCCCAGGTGTGAGGTATGCCAAGTTATAGAACGATACGATTTGGTACCGCAAAAATATCGTCAAAAACCAGTGTAAACAAGTTAGAAAAATCAGAGTATAGTATCCGCCAAACTTTGTTCGGGGATACAATTTAGACAAAGCCACTATTCCGAAGGTCATAATGCAAGAGGAGCCGACATAAACCTACAGTCGGTGGTCTGGGGGTGCATCGGGTGGGGGCCCACTCAAAGGCTCCGGAGAAGCCAAGCAAATGCTCTGTCATCTTGGCCTCTCTAGAATTTTACACAAATTCACGAGATCTATAATATGATAATAGTTAGATCACTCTGCTCTCGCGCAATTCCAACAACAAATGGCTATATCTATGCACATGAGGGGGACTACTTACTAACTCGTACGTACGACTTACTAACTCGTACGTACGACTTATTAACTCGTATGTACAACTTATTAACTCGTACATACGAGTTAATAAGTCGTACATATGACATATAAGTCATACGTACGAGATACATTTTTTTGCACACTTGATAACAATACGTTTCACTACGGAAGCGTATTGCTATCAAGTGTGTAAAAGTTCTTATCTCGTACGTATGAGTTATATCTCATACATACGACTTATTAAGTCGTATGTACGACTTATTAACTCGTATGTACGACTTAATAACTCATACGTATGACTTAGTATCTCATAAGTACAACTTACTAACTCGTACGTATGAGTTAATAAGTCGTACGTAGGAGTTAATAAGTCGTATGTACGAGTTACTATGTCGTACGTACGAGATCTAAGTCGTACGTACGGGTTAACAAGTCGTACGTACGAGTTAATAAGTCATATGTACAAGTTATTAAGTCGTACGTACGGGTTATTAAGTCGTACGTACGAGATATAAGTCGTACATACGAGATAATATTTTTTACACCCTTGATAGCAATACGCTTCCGTACTGTATCAACAAATTCTAGAGCTTCAAAATCCTAAAACTGAAAAGAAAATAGGGGGTCACCGTATCCGTTCTCTTGGAAAACAAGATGCAAGATGTGAATATGGGCAAAAAAATGTGTAAAAATACCATAAAATAAGTCATTATAGTAAATGTTTGTGATTTTTGATCGAATATGTCGAAGAAACCAGCACAGTGACCCCCTTTTTTCTTTTCAGTAGTAGAATGCTGATCAGTTGCTCTATGAAATGTGTTATTTTGAAGAGATAATATTCAAGATATAACTTTTAAATTTTGACTTTTCATAACCTCCCTGTTTGTAGCGGACTACGTTAAGTTTCCCGCGTAATTTCCACTCACCGGACAAGAGCGCCATGTGAACCGAGTGGCCTTCTTTGGAACTCTTCAGCGATCGATGACAGCAGAGGACAGAAAATTCCTAGAAGTCCTCAGGTGGCAGCACCGATCCCAAACATAATCATATCCGGTGGGAAGATGTCGAGAGCGGACGGATATCGTGTTGTCACTCTGTATTTTGCACTGTCATAATTTGTTTACATGTATTTAACAGACGAATATGGGAAATTGTTGCGAACGATGTTTCGGTCGATTGGATAAACGGTGAGTTTGAACCAGGAAGCATCGTTGTTTTGTGGAAATAGCCGTTTTGCAGGATGTTGTTTTGCTGACGACGACATTCACGGGCGAGGGAAAGCCAAGGGAAGTGGCAGGTGCCCGCGGCCAGACTGTCAGTGTCACTGTGCCGTACGCGTGTCTCCAGTCAGTGTCCACGGCTACCGGGACCGAGCTCTCACTCGGAATCGACGTGATGATGATATGCACATATCACTGCAGCAAATCAATCAACAACAACATTCGAATCAAAAGTCACACATGAATTGTTCATGATCAATCAATGAATGATTGGGGCAATTTGCATGGTCCGATCATGGTGAAGTGTTCCCTGAAAATTTGTAAATTAGCCAGAACACTAAACCCAGGTGCCCCACTCTCTCGAACGCCGGAGGCGTGAGTGGCTCCGGCGTTCGAGAGAGTGGGGCACCTGGGTTTACCAGAACACTAGATCCAGTGTGTGACTTGTGAAGAGCAAAAACATGATAAGTGTTCATAGATAAAAAGAAGAAGCCTTATTGATGAAATCATGAATACTGAACATAGCTCTAGTCATAACATATTCATATATTGAATAAAATCATCATTAGTTGTCCAGGTTGCATATATCTTTTACAAATGTGTCAACTCATAGAGAAAGTTATGAGCCATGAGTTGAATTGCCTATTGGATATAGCTAGTAAGCCAGTCAGTCTTCATTTGAAACAATTCTTCATTTCTGTGGAATATTTGATGCCTCAAGCAGGCCAATTCTTCTGAAATTTTCAAGTGTGCCAAAGTCGCACGCTGCATTCATGGCAGAGTACACAAGAAAACGAAATAACATATTATTCATCCAAATCATTTATTGCAGAGATAATTTAGGCTATATACAAAGTGTAGATCATAACCATGATAATAGAGAGCTCTGAATTCCTATTTTATGCCTAGCAATTTAAAAAGTAGAACTGTATGATCTAAGAATGTAAATTGTTCAAGTTGGGGAAAATGCAGTATTCTCATTTCTGAGAAATGATTCTCTACCTATTGAGTGTCTGAAGCTTCTGGTCATTGATCTGATAATAAAGTGCAAATTTTAAGAATTAAATCCAAATCTTGAAGTCATAAAACGATATTCAGGACTATAGATTGAAATATAAATTTTAAGATTTAAATCCAAATCTTGAAGTCATATAATGATACTCCTATAGATTGAAATATGTAATAACAGGGTTCAATATCATTTTCAAATGTCTTCTGGAATTCCTGGAAAACCCTGGCATTTTTCGTTGGCTGAAAATCCCTGGAAAACCCCTGAGATTTTGTGATTTTCTCTGGAAACCCATGGAAATAAAAGTTTACATCTTAACTATACATGTATATATACACATGATATAGTTTTATCCATTTATGACAATAAATCAGTGTTTTCGCAATATTACCATACATGTATATGAAATAGTAGTGCTCCCTTGATGTTAAGCAGACAGGGAGAAGAGGTCATGCTGGTACTTTACTCTGTATTTTGACCTAATACATGTGGTAGTAATACAGTCCCTGGAAAATCATAACTTGCCGCTGTCATGTACTAGTACTAGGCCTACATGCCACTTGACAAATGATATCCAATTTAGTTTTCAGTGTAGTGTCGTGGTAATTAGTCGTGCAACTACATGTAATCGGAAAGTGAACTTGGGAAGAGTGGCATTGAATATTATGTTCTTTAAAAATTTAGCAGGGCTGTACTGTACATGCGTAATGTGAATCTACGTGATGTTATATGGTTTGAAGCAGGCTTCAGTTTATATTATCTAGAAGGTCAACTGGAGTGTACTAGTAAATGTCGATACAGATCATGCACCCTGTATTACAATAATAAATTCAATCCCAATATTCTCTTGGCCATACCTGGTACATCAGACCTTGCCCATGTGCTAGTACTTTGTATTCCGTTGGAAGACTCAGGAAATGTCACCGTCCCTTGATGGGTTATTGATGCTCATTGATTGAAATTGTGATAAAAATGCTGATAAACAATGGAAAATTACTACATGTCCCTAGGAATATGAGGAATGAACCATCGCGGAGATGTTCAATAAAAATACATTGTCAGTGTCGGAGCAGATATTAGCAGGAGTCTGCCTGGAAACAGGAGCTGGCCATTGGTAGTTCTTCCCTTCCTTGACAATTCACATTGTCAATGTTACTGTGCACAGTGAGTGAGTCATAAAGTGCAGACACCATTGATTTGCAGCAAAATGAGCTATTTGCAGATAGTGGCCTCAAATTTGGATAAGTATGTATCGAAGATGGCCAAAGGGTTAAAAGTAAGTCTTGTCTGTACAGTGTAACTGTACATATTTAGATGCATCCAGAGTCATTTAGGAATACCTAATACCTTTATATCCGGATGGCTTGCAGTTTTGGTAAGTACACAGCAATATAACAATGTCAACATGTAACAATATTGTTACACCTTGATGGAACTCAAAATATTTCCCCAATATGACATAACTTTGTCTCGATGATGGCAATTATATGGGTATTAGCTCTATCCTCAGAGGTTCCCATCAATGAGTTGTTGGATTAGCCTGATTACTATTTTCAACATGTTCAGGTACATGAGGTAAGACAATTGATCACTGGTTTGTGTCGAGTCTCTCAATGCTAGAAGTGGTAACCACCGAAGGCAATCAGCCTGTGACGGGAGACCAGTTGTGGGTCAGGAACAGGACGGTTTCATGGGGATGGTTCTGTCTACCATCAAGACATTAAAGCTTGGAGCTTTAACAACTAAGCACCAGAACTGGCACACATGCTGGTTTTGTAAAAAAAACCCACACAATTGAGTGCAATTGAATTTCTTATCTCCATGGTATTTTGGGTGGCTGGTGATGTAGTAGGGGCATTACTGCTGGCAGAATTTTCCTGGGGGATGATCGTAAGGGAGAAATCAGCCCTTGTCTTGTGGGGTCCAGTTTTACCGGTATCCAGAGGTCATTCAACAGTGAATGTCCGACAGGAGACAAGACACACCAGCGAGCAGTCTCAGGAGACTCCTCAATTCTGCGCAATGCCTGTTATCCTACACGTACATGATGTATATTGTTGTCAGTGGTCGAGCATCAGGTGCATCTCCCAAACCTGGCATTACAGGCTCATCTGCCAGATTTCATGGGCTTTGGCTGCCCGGAAGCTACTTCAAGAAATAATTGTCATCTGGCCTAATATTACTCAGTGGGAATCCATGTAGCATTTAAATTGTCTTTCATCTTGACTCTTTGCAATCAAAATGGAATTTCTGATGCCAGACTTTCAAATGATTGATTTCAAGTGAATGAACATACTGATATACTACAGGATGTACAGACCTGTGCATACACAACTATATTTCAGTTATATTTGACAGGCTTCAAACACAATTTCTTGTAAAAATGGAGAGATTCTTGTTTACAGTTTCTGTGCCTCAGAGGTCCACATCAAATATTGATTGTCTGCAGATTAAATTCTTCACCTAAAACTTTATGTTGAAATTGTGTCAGGAGGTTTTCATTATCACAATTATTCAGTGTTTCTTTCAAGAACATTACCCAGGAAAGAATACATGTATAGGAACTGGAACATGTGAATTATAAAAGTATTTTATTATAATCTTATCCTTTCACCATGTTCTTCTGACATTCTTTATTTCTGTTTATTCCAGGAAATACCTTCGCACGCGGTACAATGTGGAGCGAGATTTCTCTATCGAGGTGAGTTTGGAAGTCAGCGGATGGCGTAGATTCCCGGGTTCTGAGACCTCTGGGACCTCATAGATCTGGACGGGACAATGATTCCCCGGCTCTCGCACGGTCCCAGGTTACACCTCCACCGTCACAACAGACTGCTAACTACCTCCAGACGTATTAAATTAGTCCTTCCACATGAGGGAATGGTGTCCGAAGACCTGAGACCTATGAACATGATTCCAGTCTGGGTAAAGTCTGGCCGAAATATCAATTTGTCGGCGTTACCGTAAATGCCACAGAGAGTCAGTCTCATTATTCTGGACATATATCAGAGTTCTGGACATAGATGATAGTCATCGCGTAGATCTGTAAAGTTGAATTGGCTGCTAATCATAATGGCTATTGTACCTGTGTGATTACAGTGTGGGTGTTCATTTATTACCAGATTTTTGCAGCAGTATTTACTATTCCCAGCTTTTGCCATTTCGCATGTTGTTGATGTAACCAGTTCACTGGCAGTGATCGGAACACTTGCTTTCAAGCACAGTTGGGGGAATTCCGTTTTTATCGACCACCACTGTGACAGTGATTGATTTTTGGATTTGATCATAAAGCAGCAGCTCAAATGTTGTGAGAGCAGCACGGAAGGATGGCTGCAGATATTTCAGCTCAGAAGATTTATAAGCAACAGTGGGTGCAGTGCAGTGCAATGTGAAGTGAACAATACTTGTAATTCTAACTCTCAAAACAAATAAGCACTTGAATGGCAGCACTTGCTTCATGGGAGATTGCACTTCACTGAACAGTCTTCCCAACAGTTGAACAAAATTTGTGATATATTTCATGATTTATTTGCGTCTACACATAGAACAGTATTGCTGTTGCTTCCCCAATTATTAAACATTTTAAATGTATTTTCTCATTAAGTAGAATCAGCTCGCGGGTCTGGACCACAAAATAGCCATCAAAATTGTCCAGACTGACCAGATTTTATCCATTGTCTGTCTTGCGATTAAAGCCTGATGGCTCAATGTGGCAACGTGATGAACTATTTTATAGTTATGACATGACTCAAGGTCATTTTGCAATAAAATCTGCCAGATTTATGCATGGTTTTATTGGTGATAAAATTATTGAGGGCAGAGATCTGTGCCAATATCTGGGCGGTATGACCCTCAATAGCCTTGTTGATTTTGCTGATGGCTCCGTCTATGTCAGCACTTCTGGAGGGAGCGGTGAATTCGAGAATGAAGCGGGATTCTTTTGGTAGCTCGAGAGCAGTCCCCATGACCCAACCATAGAAGTCTTGCCGCCAAGGCTGACTTGCTAACCTATTGTGGCATGCTAATAAAAACTAATTTGAATTGTGCAGCCTTGAGCATGGTAAGGAGTGTGTAGCCATGGACCACTGAGATATACCATGATCGCCTGGTCATTACAAGGGTCATGTCCCTCAGGAGTTACTGTGCTGAGTTGTGGGCTGCTACCCTGTATTGATTGGTTCCAGTCTCCTGTACATCCAGCTGCTCACAGCAGTGCGGTACATGTATTTTAGGAAAATCTATATCCGATCAATGTTATCTGACACTGCATATCTCAGTCATTAGCGTGACAGCAATAAATTGTAAGAAACATTGTACATGTATAGCATTTATTAAATTGGCTAAATGATCGTGAAAATATATGGTATTTTAATCTTAATTGCAGATGAGTCCATGCATATTGCGTACATGACTTTTGCATTGTACTAAAGTACTTATTCTCTTTTCTTTCACAGTTTGAGAATCTCATGGACGATGTGAGTATAACAATTAAAATATCACCATAAAAATGAAGTGAAATGGATAATTTGGGACGTAGTACAATACAATTTACAAGATTCAGTATCAATACATTAATTTTAATAGTATGCATGGTATACTTGTATGTGCAAAACCAACTTTATGTGAGAAATAGACCTACATGTGAGCAGGTGAGCCTGAACATGTTGGTGAATAAGTTTGGTGTAAAATAATACTTTCCATTCAATTTCATGTTTTGGGGGATATGTTAAACATATTTGTCACGAGTTCCTAAGATCATGATAATAATGTACACTTGTACACTTGGCTATATGTAGCGGTACATGATGTACCTGATATTTATGTCAGTCACATGCACACTTTATGCACAATTGACGACATTTGACATTTTTACCTGATGTATGTTCAAGTTACCTCAACAACACACATTCCCAATAACAAGCATGTACATGACTGTCTGGGCTCATCTCATTCTCATGCCTCATCAATCAAATTGCTAGTCCCCATACTAATAATAATAATCATAATATGTCAAATTCTTATAGCGCTTAATTTCGTTTAACGAATTCTAAGGCACAAAAATCCAGATTCCATAACCATGATAACCAATATCATAAAACGTGGTCAGAAATAGTTCGTGATCAAGATGACAACCGGCTGTGTTGAGAAGGTTAAGGGGGATAGGCATCCCGAAATAGGTACATCTTAAACTGATGCCTGAAACTAGATAGGGTAGGAGCAGAACGAATATCATTTGGTAGGGAATTCCAAAGTGAGGGGCCGTCATAACTCAAACTGTTTTGGAAATGAACTTTTGATTTATTGATTGAAGGTTTATAAAGTGGGACATGGAGGAATATTTTATCAGGACTGCCACGCTTCCTGTTCACTTTACATGTGTAGTGAGTTTGGTGATCGTTGAAATAAGCAGGTAGTCCAGTGTGCAATGATTTGTAAATAATTGTTGCGGTTTTGAACTTCATACTACATGCTAGTATGTTACTAGTATATCATATACTAGTATCTGATTCCTAATCAAGCGTAGTAAAACGTGTTTTCTTTTTCACTTGTACCTCTGGAGTATTTGTTTCAAAACCGAAGAAGTTTTACATCAGAGGCACATACATGTAGTTATTCCCGTATCATGTTGTACGGATTTCTATAGAAACCAGCCATTATAAAGGTATCAATGATTGAAGCTGTGGCCTGCCATTACCCTGTCGAGGAGCTCTCAACCCTGTGATCTCCACTGACACATGCATCAGGCCACGGTGACAGGCCAGGGCCACTCTCTCCCCACGACGGCACGCGCAGACCTCCGGCCGGAGCATGATGGATCGTCAGTGCGTGGATCACATGTACCATTCAACTCCTCATTGCTCCCAATTCCCGTGTCACGTAATACATCACGTATTGTTCGCCACAACTGCTCACCCACCACATGCCCCCCCCCCCCCACCCCATGCGCACAAGTTGGTGCCAGAATATCAATTATACAGGGTCGTTTCCCTTCCTCTATTTCATCTTCAGGTTTCAAAAAGATGGGTTTTCCTTGCGCCAGTTTGTCGGGTGTGGATGTGACAAGGCATATTCGCAGGTTCTATTACAGAGGCCAAGGGTATCCCATAATCAGGACACCGCATATATCCTGTTTGTCTTTGTTGAGTAGGAAACCACCTGAAGTTTCTGAAGGTCACAGCTTTGGTGCCACATTTACAACTAATGTCGCGATGGAACCCCATACAATTGCTGGAGACTGCAAGATAGCATCAGAATCTGTGGGAGATCAGACGGGATAATGTCCACACTTGTCCCGCTTCCCTAGAGCTGCACACTTGTTGATAGCAATCTTGGTCAGATCTGTGTCCACGGGCTCAGCAAGTCACTTGCGTCCCCCCACCCTGCCCCGAACCATCGCGCCCCCCCCCCCCCACCCATTGGTCCAAGAAGTGTCCTTTGGTCACACGTATATCAAAATTGGTGCTGGACAGAATTCCATATAATATTTATGGAGAGAATATCAGTGGGTGCTTAGATTATGCATGAGACAGATTGAGTTGCTTCACCTTGGTGCCCCGTCTAGCAGTGAGAAGACACAGGAGAGCTCAGTGAGTCGGTGAGGATGTACAGAAGAACACTTTATGGATGTATGTGAGTTTGTGATGTCAGGGACTGCGCTACACGTATATCTCCATTACCCTCCATGGCTGTGTCATTTATCAGTGCCTGCGTCCCTTTCTTGGTTCCTGATTTAATCGCACTTTACGTGTATTCTGTACTTGGTTGCGAATTTCCAGTGACGTTGTCACACAGAAATTTATGGTAGCTTACTGGCGTATGTTCTCTCTGTTCAGTTGCCTTTAGGAGATGCCGACTGGGTCGCAAATTGTTGGATCGATATTCTTCAAAGTGAAATAAATCGTTGATAGGCGTGTCGCCAGTAGTGATTTGCGTTCTCCCTTGTCTGCGACTTCATGGTCGCGGTCCTATCGTACAGATGGTGTTTGAGGTTTTATCTTGGGACCGGCACTACACCGTCTAGCACTCAGCCCCAAACTGTTGACAGTCTCACAGCTCTCAACACAGTAACACACAAGCCATAATGCGTGGTGCTATCTGCGGAATTGCAAACTGCTCCCTTGAGCTTGGTTTCCTATTGAAGCAACGATCTGCAATACAACACCCATTGAATAGGAAGACCCTGGTCAATAGCCTTGGTAGTAAGTAATATTGATTCTCTGTTAGATTAGAATTGGGTTGTGTGAACTGTTTTATACAGTTTCCCAGATGAACCAGATCAGGGAATTTGATCTGTAATCAACAGAACGGAAGAGAATGTGCTGTGTTCCGACTCATTCCGAGCGTGAATTCCAACCCTTTTCTTGGACAGGGTAAAATGATGCATTATCATTGATTGAAGTGTGTGTGCTTTCAAATATTGTAACCATGAACCCTATTCGTTTTTCATATTAATTCATTGCATCATGTCTTGTTCATGTTTTTGCGTATATGGCATGCTTAAATTATATTCTTCTAGGATGCAATGTTTTGTGCTATAACATAGCAGTACCAACAGTGTGGTAAATTACATAGTGTCCTGAAGATTCCAGCCATGTTTCAGATGGTGGAAAGTCATATAAATTGTTGAGGTGCCATCTGTCATGGAAAACTACTTCTTGGAACAAGTTCTTCTTACCCAAATGAGCTTGCGGCTCATTTTCCTCTCACAAAGACCATTAGAGAATTGACTTTTTCTGCCGGTGACAAGCATTTATTGTGTGACCAGGTTTCTGAGGTCATGTGGACAAGATAATTAGGAGGTACAATTGTATAAGTCTCCAAGTCTGCCCAGTGACTGTAATTGTGTAAGTAACTACCCCAACAGTTGTGGGAGCCTAGAGTGCTTCATCATCTGTCCCAAATTTTCAGGAGAATTATGTTTGTTGGATTAGGGTCCTCTGAAAAAATGTATGATGAATTTTGGGGTCGACAATTTAGAAATACGAAAACATGAAATCCGACTACATTGGCTTCGTTATAATTTTGCAAACGTCTCTTCTTGTAGCACTAGATGATTCATGCTCAGAACCACCGATGCATATCAATCACCAATATATAAAATGATCATGATGATGTTGTTAGAGATTGTTATTTATATATTTTGAAATATGTATCACAAACTGGAATGATATCCAGGAATTAGGAGAAATGAGTGTACATACCAATACATATATAACTTTTAGTGAATATCTCCCGACTGTTGTATCAATTTATTGTCATAAGACAGCTTCCTCAGTCATCATGTTATCAAATGTCATGTACAGCATCTACACTGTACAGAGTCTCATCGGTGCTTGGATGATGAATGTGTTCAGGACATTAATGCTGGCCTCCATTTGTCAGTTTGTCAAAATTTCTCAATTTGTTCTTGATGAATTGCACCCTGTTGATCTGAAGTAAGGTGACTTTGAGAGCCTTCCATAGACGTGATAGAGTACAAGTTCTCCCAAATGAAATATTGATGAATCCAGATGGGTGTTGTAATTAACGAGCTTTGCCAGTTTGTAGTTTGTGGGCCAGTTCCACACTCTATCATACTGTTTCTGTTCATTTGGGGATTTGGTGTATTAGCTTTGTAGGGTGCAGCTCGCATTTTCTTCAAGTATTTCTCATCAGTCTTCCTCAGGCAAGGACTGTTCATTAGTGGACAAGCTATTCTCTGTTCCGTGCTCCTCAGGTTGTAGCAAATGATCACTTCCAGAGCCTAATATGTTTATGCGACAAAACGCGAGGGAAGTATGCGGTCAGTGCCACAGTGCCACTGGCTAGTGTTTAGTGCTGGGTATTAACCCACAAACTCCACTGGGAAAACTTGCATCAACACAATCAAGCGATATATCAAAAGCACTTTTAAATATTCATGACGTGAAATATTTGATCATACTCGGAGTGCAGTTTTGATTAGTTCGTTCCCTCTGCAATTGGTGGTGGCTGACGCAAATGAGACACTGCTATAGATCTACGCCGCTCAAGGCATGTACACCATGTTTACCAGACGCCAATATTTGGTGGGGAATCCGGGAAGTTACATGTATCTAGGCACAGCATGGGAGACGCTTTTTGCCGTGGTGTGAGATACTGAGTAGATGCTGTATCTTGAACAGATAGGTGCTTGAATATGACTTTGCTTAGCACGTATCGATACACAGTAGATATTTTGATATACGTATGATGAACAGACCTTGAAATTCAATTTTGAAATCATTGTGGCAGATCATGTGGCAGATCATGGTCGATGTAATGGCAATTGTTGATGGGCTAGTAAAGGGGAATCCCTTCATTTCCTGTTGAGCAGATATCGTGCTGGGTTCTATCATCCTGAGTCAATTGGGAGCAAATTAAAGCGAGCGTGTGACGCCGGCTGTCTGCGGCGTTCTGGAGATCACGCTCTCGGCATGCTGGCAGCAGTGATAAGCCTGTAATGTGATAACAGAGCGTGGTGTGCTCACAGACTCCACCCAGTCAATCAGCTAAGTGATAGCGGAACAACCGGGTGTCTTCACGCACAACTGATCTCACCATTCACTATAGAAACCTTTGGTAGATCATTTTGTGAGTGATATAAGACTTACTACAGAAATATACCGGTATATGGATGTATACATACATATACTACCGGGTAGTACATAAATTGGTTTACCCAATGTGAATTGTATGCTGGCTGATATGCAAGATTAGAGTCACAGACTTCAAAAAACAAATTGGAGTGACAACAGCTCAAAGCTTATATATTGCAAAAACGATGTCATTCCTTTTGTTGTGCGAGTATTCAAGCATAAAAGCTGCCTGCAGTCTTTGTCCCTGAATTATCAGGTGTTGGGGATTTTTCTGGTGCGTTTGAGACTTCCTAGCATAGTTCAGCTCGGTTTATGTCATTCTGGTTGTGGTGTGGTTCGTAGAATCCGGTCTACGCCTAGGAAGTGTCTGGCGTCCCCCCTGAGTCGCAGTTAGTCGTCTGTAAAAGCCGGACAGCCGTCTCCGCGGCAACCTGCTCTGATGTAACTTCCTGTTTCCGCCACAACTTACCCTCATGTATATTCAGGACATGAAGCCCGTAATACGAGAGAACGGGAGGTGTCCATCCGTTCTCTGATCTGTGTCTACACACAAAAAACTCATGACGGGATCGCCAGACGTCGTCCGACAATAGAATTATCATGAGCATTGTGTAAAACCCTCCAGTGCAAACTACTTCCCAGCGCCAGAGTGTTCTTCATGTTACGTGAGCAGGACACAGGATCAATCTTAGTGTTAGATGCAAGATTAAATAACGCTATTTGAGAATGTGCTGATTCAGTTGATCGCTGACTTGGTTTGTATTATTGACCGTGTTGACTTCTATCACAAAGAACTTGATATCATGCTTTGGAGCACATCTACCAAAGAAGCAAAGAGTACTTTGCAGTTTGCACCTAAAGAAACGATGCCGTAAACCATGTAAACATGAAAAGAAAACAAATGAATTGACCTTTTCCTGTAATCTATTCATTTTGCATTTTGACATTTAACTTTTTATGGCAATGTGAGCTCTATGTCTGTAACTTTTATCTGTTGGATTCTACATGCGCGGCATGTCATATTACAATGTACATGGTGGTTGGAAGAATGGTGGTTGGAAGAATGAATTGTTTTGCATGCACAATAGCTTCCTGGACGGTATGTGATGAAAATCCTCTTGATGAGAGAGTCTACGTGCTTTGTCCCAAGTCTTGGAGTGTTTTTGTCATCTGAAGGTGACCACTAAAGTAATTTATGTCCTGGTAAATATTGCCTTCAAGTCAGGATGGCCTTTGTTGCTGATGTTTTAAAGCTGTTTGTAATCATGGTAATGTCATTTACCTGATGTTTGCAGATATAATGAAAAGAAGGAAGTGAGTCTTTAACTAACTAATCTCTTCGCATCATAAACCTTGGAACTGGGAAGAATCATGTGAGAATAAGTAAGCTAGAGACCCACGAAGCTATGTGTCCCAAACAAAATTACTTGCAAAAAAAATCCTAAAAACAATGAAAATACAATGAAATGTAACAGGAACTGTCTGAGATCCCAGACAGATTTGTTCAGACTTATTTCTATTGTATTGAGGGAATTGAGTTACTGTGTCCTATTCACTACTTTCTTTTCTGTAGTCAGGTGAAAATTGATATTGCAAAATTTTTCAGCTGTTGAAAACTGCAGTTTGGTTTATGAGCATATTATAAATAAATTTTGATAAAAAAAAAAATCACCTCATCACATCATCAAAAAAAAAGGCTCATCACATTTCAAGTCATTTCATCTGTGAATCATGTGAATACATGCACATTTTTACGATACAATCATGTATAGATGTGACTACAGGCCACAATGTTATGTGTATTTTGCAGCCAGCAATCTATTCTCATATGTTCCAGTGTGTCAATAGATTTAGATCAGTATTGAAATGCTCAAAAAGTCCAACTTGAAACAACAATAATAATTCCCCATCTCAAACTTGTTTTTGCAGTGTTTTGTATAAATAAATGCATCATGTTCTGTGTTCAACCGGTTGCTTTCTTCACCGTGTTCAGGTTCTGACACCAAGATTTGCCATTATTGTATCCCCCGAACGAAGTTCGGCGGTTACTATGGATTTGTCTCCGTCGCGCCGCGTCCGCCGCGTCCGCCGCGTCCGCCGTAGAGATTTTCTTGTGAACGCTCTACAGGTTGCAAATCATAACCGATTCTAATAATTTTTTATACAGACACATCTTATGGTAAGATCCCGACACCAATCGATTTTGGTTGCCATAGCGACCAAATTGGCCGATTGGCGACACATTTTGTGCTCAAATTAGACTGTTTAACAAACATGGCTTGTGAACGCTGTACAAGTGGGAGTTTCCATTGAATGATCATGAAATCGCACAGGCTCGATGAGAAAGACCGTCACACGAAACCTATTGTTTTTCAGAATGATCAAATAAATATTAATTAGTTAATGGACTAACTTATTACGACCTTTAAAATACCCACTTTGACATCTGTGCTCACTCCAATACCCTGTATTATGAAAGTAAATGGCAATGGATTCTTGTTCAGAATAGAGAACGGATGTTTTGGGTGAAAACAGAACAATATTATTGAATAAGTTAACGTTAGTTTTACTAGTTAGGTCTATTATTTCCCACAATAAAAATAGTTAAGATGAGAAACATTTATTATTAAGCTCAACAAGGTAAAAGTTTCGTCCTGTACAAATTTCATGGGTGTAACCGAATAAGTTAAAATTATTTTTACTGGTTAAGTCTATTATTGACCACAATAAAAATAGTTAAGACAAGATATATTTATTATTGGGCTCAACAAGGTAAAGGTTATGTCCAGTAGAGATTTTGTGGGTTTAGCCAAATAAGTTAACATTATTTTTGCTAGTTAAGTCTATTATTGACCTCAATATAAATAGTTAAGACGAGAAACATTTATTATTGAGCTCAACAAGAAAAAGGTTTTGTCCAGTACAGATTTCATAGATGTAATCGAAAAAGTTGACATTATTTTTACTAGTTAAGTCTATTATTGACCACAATAAAAATAGTTAAGACAAGAAATATTTATTATTAGGCTCAACAAGGGCTCAACAAGGTTCTGTTCAGTAGAGGTTTTATGGCTGTAACCAAATAAGTTAACATTATTTTTGCTAGTTAAGTCTATTATTTACCTCAAAAGAATAGTTAAGACGGGAAACTAATTTTGAGCTGAACCAGGTAATGGAATTTCACATTCAAATCTAATTTGGAACATATTTCAGGTGAAAATATACCTTTTTGTGAAAACATTGATCTGGCTCCCATTTTGTCATCTTGAAATGCAGTTTTTAATTTGAATTTCAACTTGAAACCAAGTTCGGCACATATCATGAGATAAAATATACGTTATGGTGAAAGGTTCGATCTGGCTCCAAATTTGTTATCTTGAAATGCAGTTTTGGTCAATTTTTAGTTTGAATTTCAACTTGAAACCAAGTTTGGCACATATTATGAGTTAAAATATAACTTATGACGAAAAGTTCGATCTGGCTTCAATTTCGTCATCTTGAAATGCAGTTTTGGTCAACTTTTACATTGAATTTCAACTTGAAACCAAGTTTGGCACATATTATGAGTTAAAATATAACCCATGGCGAAAAGTTCAATCTGGCTTCAATTTCTTCAACTTGAAATGCAGTTTTGGTCAATTTTTACTCTGAATATCTACTTTGAACCAGGTTTGTCAACTATTCTGGGTTGACATATAACTTCAGGTGGAAAGAGTGATCTGGCTGTAATTTCGTTATTTTGTCAAACATGTCGAAATGGAAATCCATATGCAGTGATTTTGGAGGTGATCTTGAATTTGACTTTCAATAATCTTGAAAGATCAATGCAGCAACTTTGGTGGAAAACAAAACAGTTGTGGCTTAAGATTTTACATTTCTCTAGTAATCTTTTTTAGCCCTTGCTCTAGTTTTCCATACTTATCAGTAATATATTTGGGGCAACAGGGATGATAAGGCTACGGGGGATACACCCAAGCGGTCGTAGGCGACCGGAATTGTCTAGTTTATGTTAGGTGATGAACATGTTGAACATGCACTGTATATCACTTGTTTAAATGTATATTCGTATAAGTTTATATTTTTCTTCTTTTTAGGAACCTCAACCAGAGGAAATGCCAAAGTGAGTATGAAATTTTCTTGTAGATGTTGTAATTTGTATTGTTGAAATAGATGCAACATATAAATAACAACCTATAATCACTTGTCACTTGTTGCTTCTCTGCTCATGCAGCTACAGTTGTGTATTTATACAGTTTCATGTATTGTTTCAAGACTTTCATTCTATGACTAGCAAGATTGTAGCAAGCCAGTCAGTAACATGCCCACATCAATGTTGTTGAGGAAGTGTTTCAGTATCTCTCAGGTCGTAGGGACTCCCTGTTCCTGACAGACATGTCACTCAACCTGCCGGATTCTCCACCACATCTCTGATGTTTCAGGCACAATACATGCCCAGATTTTGAGGAACTACAGAGCCTCTGAGAGGATATAGCAGAATTTTTGTGTACACACTCCGGATTGCGATCTTATTGGATTCTGTCGCATTCCGGATCATGCTTCCTCACATTCCAGATTGCATTCTGTCATAATGTTCTTGATTGTGCGGACAACCATGATTTCTCAGAAAGTTTGCCACAAGTTCCTGGGGGAATGCAATCCAGAACACTAGGCAATGTGATCATAAATGTGTCAGTGGTATATAAATAAATAAGATTAATGTCTCAAAAACATTTCTTCCATGTCCTCTCAGAGACTGCAGAGCACAGGACAGTGATTGATTCAAATTTTATCCCTGGCAGCACCAGGGGCTTGTGTACATCAGTATCATCCAATTAGTTACCATGGTTACTGATTATAGATCAGTTACCTGGTACATGTAAATATGGTAGAGTGATACATGTATTGGTGGCGATGAGTAATTGTGTACTAAATTCTATATCCAATTCATTCTAACTTCATCCAGTTTCCTTGGTTACGTGTAGCTACAGTGGATTATTAATAATGATGGATGTAGAAGCCTCATGAAGTGTGGACTCTTTCTCGGCGTTACGTTATTTTATTTCTTGCATATTTCAGATAAAAATCAGTGTGTGTTAGCTGATTAAATCTTATTCTGGCTTGTTTGCACATCTGCTGGGAAGAAAGGAAATGGTCCCTTTCTCAAATAGAATCTGCTGAATTGAGTGTTTTATTTGTGTAGTGAATTGGATATGATCTGAAATGATTTAGCTTGAGAACACATTTTGAAACCCAATAAATGAGATTCTCTGCTAACTAGATTAGTGTCAACTCTATCGAAGTAAAGTTAATGCAGGCCATGTGGAATTGGTCACTGTGTGGATAAAGAAATACACCAAAGCAAATTTAGAAGATAGCTTTTTCCTTCAAGGGTTTGAAAGTGAAACATTATAGAAGGTTGGTGTGCATCAATATACTAGTATGAAGTAAAATGTGAATTAAAATTTGTAAATCTCATAGCAATAACTTATATCAGGGGGGGGGGGGGATGACAGTTACACTCTGGTAATTGGTTGTGTACTATTGATAGTACTGGTACCGGTAGATCATGTAGATCATCTCTCAACAATCTTACAGTGTTTGAACAATCGCCAGAAAGCTCACAGTCTTCCTTGTCTGACATCATGTTCTTGTCAGATCATGGTGATCGCTTTTACTGGGTTGACAGGCTCAATTTGTTACCGGGCAATGAACAGCACTGCAATCCATGCACCATATGGAAGAATTCATCCATTGAATCCATGTGACAGCCACGCAAGACACTAAAATTATTAAATTTACACTTGTTTGGCAGACTCTGTGACCAGTTCAGTGGGCAATGGTATTATCAGGGTAATGCTAACTGCTTCATTGTTTATATTGGACATTTATCAATCATTTCAGTTGTCTTGTTTGAATTTAATTGTCAACCCGATGAAGGAACTGGAACAAAACATCTTGTCAGGTACATCTACGCTTTTAAGGTTTTCTGCTGTGGGTCTCTGCAATGCTGCAGAATGTTTGCTTTAAGGCTCTCGCCAAATAAGATCCATCAGTTTGGAAGAAGTTTCCAAAAAAGCTCAATTCCAGTGAAAAAAGAAAAAAAGAAAGATACAAATTGGTGCTCTGTCAATGTACTGCCAGCCGGAAATGAAACCTCCGGGACTTTCGTAACTCGCGGCAGAGCACAGCACAGCTACCGTACTAATTCCACTTCATTTTGAGTGACTAATTCTCCATGCTAAGCCTGGGAAGTTGTATACGGTGTCGGTGAGGCTTCCAGACTGGCTCGTGACTGGTTGGTTCTCCAGTCAGGCTCAATAATGAGGTTTGAAATCGATCAAGTGTGCTTAGGTTTCAAATTGGTATTACTTTTAAAAGTTAAGATTATTATCAGTATTGTATCAAAATGCACATATACTAATATGGAAAGATGGTACACACGACGTCCCCGTATGTATGGTATAGGAGGACATTTATGCATGTGTTTTCTATCAGTTAGTCTTGGTGGCCTTTCAACTACAAAGTTGACTGGTACATGCTAAGTGAGCATGGCCTCAAACCTAGGTACATCTCAGCCAGTCGGTGTGTACTCGTTCATTACCCCCACGTGATTGCTTCCATCAGCAGTATTCCTATGAACCTGATGACCAAAGCTTACCCATCTGTGCTGAGAGATGCCAAATATAGTACTACCAGCCTCTCTGCAGCGACGGATCAAAGCTATTGCCTTCCGCTGCCCATTCAGAACAATTAGGACTGCTTCCTGCTGAAATTGTTAGATGGCATTTGATTTTCCTTCTTGGCATGTACATGTATATTGTATAAATCAGAATTTCAGTCAGGTATGATATTGTCACGGATAAGCGAGCGAGTATTCCTGCTTCCTTCAAATTTTGCACATGAGAGAGAAAACTCGGACACTGAATACGCTACCAGGGTTTATTCCACATGAACAGGTACAAAATGGTAAAATGATATACACAACAGGCAATGTACATGTGATTGTTTGCACGGGCTAAACAATCCAAACCCAGAGTAAATCAGATAAAATATATACGTGGCTGTTTTCACAGGACAAACATCCAAAACCCGAAATGAATAAAATTGTAAATTTCCCCCTATAACTGATATGATATCCTAATTCAGCCTAAATGTAATTCATAAAACATGGCTCCACCAGGCCTAAAACTGGCTAAATAATATGTCAAATTGCATCCAGCCTAACCTGGCCTAAAATATTGGTGGTATGCAGCCTAACTGTTTAGGTCTGCAGCCTAAAATAATTGTGGCTCCAGCATAAGATATACCTTGATCCTAACTGTGTAGCTCCTGGCAAGCTGATATCAGTGTAGCTCCTGTAGCTTTTAAGTGTAGCTCCTTGGTCAGGCTTGGTGTAGCTCCTGGCTAAAAGTTGCTCCTGATAGATTCCTGTCTCTAGATGTTGCTCCTTGCCCTGCGGGGCTGCAGACTGAAAATCTCCCCTGGGAGCGCTGCTTAAATAGACTGGCTCCAGAACCAGGTCACGGTGACCCAGATCAGGTTCAGGGGTCAAGCAAGCCGAATTCTGGCTCAGATTGAGGCCAGAATTCCCAGAGTGCTGGGCGTTAATAGCCCCTCCATTTCCGGTTCATCCACGCTAGATATGCTCACGGTAAAATCTAAATAACTAGAGAATTATGCCCTAACATCCCCTAAATTATGTTTCCCCAATGAATTCCCACACCCTGCCCCGTAAATAAATGTATAGGTTGAGATAATTGCGCCTCCCAGGCATTAAAATCACTCTCGAAGCGGCCGGCCAAAAGGTAAACAAATTGACCGTCGCGCCCCCTAGCGAATGTAATAAAACCACATGGGATACGGCTGGCAGCCGGCAAAACATAAACGAACTAAAATGCGTGAAAATCAAGATAATCTGAACTGACTCTGGTGAAGATTGCTAACAGTGAGTAAAAAAGAAACTTCCCTAATCAAAATCCCTTCCCGAGTGTAGACATAGCTGCCCTCCCACGAAAGTTTGGCCAAATCACAGTAAAATGCCTACCCCCCAGGGACCCAATCTTTACACTACTCCCCGCTTGTAATTAAAAGTGTCCCCACATAATTACAAGCAAATGACATATGACATATAAGTACAACATGGAAATACACATACAAAATGACATGCACATACAAAATGACAAAACTATATACATCATTCATAATACTGTCATCAAAACAATTCAAGTGTCCACTGCTGACAAATCCCGGTTGTCCTTGAGTAACCGCGTCAGTATCTCCAGGGTTGAATGTTTGCGCGCCTTGGTTGTCCTCGGTGAGGGTTGTAATCTCGGAATCGTGCGGCGAGCCCGAAGTCCTGCTGGTCGTCCTGACGGTGCCGACGGTCCCCTCGCTGGTTGAAGTGTCCGCGCTTGGTCCGGAGGGCTTCCTGCAGATCATTCCGGAGTTGTTCGTTCTGGGCCTGCTGAACTCGAACCTCGTTCCTGAGTTCCTCCACCATCCCGATGAGCCTGTCTAACCTCTCATCAGTAGAGGTCGATGGGGGAAGGCAGGGCCTCTTCAACGGCGGCTCTTCCTCCAGCTCCTCGCCAGCTCTCTTGTGTGTGACCTGTCGGGTATCTTTTTGTGGTTGGGTGGTGTCATCATCGCTGTCAGACAGGTCTATCACCAACGGAGGCGCCATGGTCTCCTCTGTGGTCTCGACTGTCTCCTCGGCCTGACTGTCGGCTTCCTCTCCTCGCGTTGTCGCATCCTCTGCTGCACTCGTGGGCTGTTGTGGCGGAACAGGTGTTTCCATGGTGTGCTCAGAAGTGGTAACCATGTCAGCTTCTGAAGTACGGTCGTTGTTGCTCTCTAGCTCTGCATCCATCTCAGCTGGACCGGGTGCATGTAACTCCACCAGTGGACTTGTCTCTCTTTCCTGGATTCGATCACGAAGCAGGTTGAGGAGTGCTGAATCATTCAAGATGTTATCCACCGTGAGCTCCGGAGTCTTTTCCTCTAGGACAGGGGAGAACTTGCCCTGGAAGTAAGGCACACGCCCTGTTCCTCCACAGACTTCCGTAGACTGGCACTCCGAGTGCACCAGCCGAGCATGTTGGCGCAGGGACTTCTCCTTCATGAAAACTTTATGACATTTCAAACAACGGTGGGGTGCCTCATCTGCCGTCATATGTTTCCGAACATAGTGAGTCTGCACCCTGGAGAGTGAGCCTGTGTAACCACATGAGTCACATCGGAACAGCCTCTTTGCTGTTGGCTTCTGGCTCAACTGTCCCTCATTGGCTGAATCGTCAGATTGCTCCTTCCGTAATTTGGTTGGTTGCTCCCTCAGTGCCTTGTCAGGTCGCCCCTTTGTCTTATCAGGTCGCTCCTTCCGGGACTTGTCAGGTCGCTCCTTCCTGGTTTTGTCAGGTCGCCCCTTCTGGGACTTGTCAGGTCGCTCCTTCCTGGTTTTGTCAGGTCGCTCCTTCTGGGACTTGTCTGGTCGCTCCTGCCTGGTCTTGTCAGGTAGCTCCTTCTGTGACTTGTCAGGTCGCTCCTTGGTGGTCGACTTGACCGGCTTGACAGTAACAGCTGAGACCATCATCTGTACATATAAGACAAACATTTACAACAAAATATAGTATGCTGAGTTACATCCTAGCATATCCTACAACCTCTGGGGTTTGTCTACTGCCTATCGCCACTATTCCTGCTGTCTAGCGGCATGGGTCATCAGTGCCTTCGCAGCCCACGTGAACCTCCTCTCCCCTTTGTAAGCTTTAAGGCGGTTGTAATGCACAACCTTGGGTGCACCCTTGGGACTAGCCTGCACAAGATAGTCTACGCCACCCAGTCGCTCCAATACCAGAAAGGGGCCCTCGTAGGGGTTCCTGAGCTTGGGGGCCAGGTTCAGCTGGCCTATCTCAGTCCGCAACCACACATAGTCCCCTGGTTGGTAAGGTTGGTGATGGACCCTCACATCATACTGTTCCTTCTGGCGGACAGCCGCTGTCTTGAGATGGCTACGGACCACCTCATGTGCGCACTGCAGTCGCTCCCGTAACCGGTCCACATATGTCCCATAGGATTCAACCGCCTGCCCAGTATCATGGATACCAAGCAGGATCTCTGCAGGCAACCTGACTTCTCGTCCCAGCATGACCAGGTTTGGCGTCAACCCTGAGCTTTCCTGGGGAGTAGCACGATATGCTGCAGCAAGGCAACCGAGATGGCGATCCCATTCTCTCTGCTCACCCTTGAGGAAGGATTTAACCATGCGTATCAGTGTGCGATTGAAACGCTCAGTCAGGCCATTGCAACGGGGGTTGCGGGCAGATGAGCGGGTACGCCTGATCTCCAGAAGTTGGCACAGTCGTTTGAAGATCTCACTCTCATAATTCCTTCCTTGGTCGCTGTGGATGCTCAGCGGGCAACCAAAACGAGAGATGACCTCATCCAGAATGACAGTGGCTGTTGTTTGTGCAGTCTGATCTGGCACCGCAAAGACTTCGACCCACTTTGAAAAATAATCAGTGACCACCAGTACATACTTGTTCCCCCTGGGGGTCTCAGGCAATGGGCCAAGTACGTCCGTGGCCAAACGGTCCATTGGAGCGCCCACAGGCATCTGACCTAGCGGGGCCCGCATAGACTTCCCTGGGGGCTTGATCGCCTCACAAACATCACACTTAGCTACAAAGACATTGATGTCTGTGCGCATACCAGACCAGTAGAAGTGCTGGAGTGCCTTCTCACGAGTTTTCTTCCGACCGAGATGGCCAGACAGAAGAGCGCTGTGCATCTGCATACAAACTTCTTTGCGAAGTGAGACTGGAACGACCAGTTGCAAGTGCTCTCCGGTCCCATTCCTACGAAAGAACCGCCTGACTAGAACCCGATCACGCATCTCCAGGTTGCTCCATTGGCACCAATAATGGCGCAGAGTGGGATTCTTGTCCTCCATCGATTTGCTAGACGGTTTTTCCTGTTGCTCCACCCAATTCAACACCACACTCAGGTCAGGATCCTGCAGCTGCTGCTGCCGGAGGTATAAAGGGGTGCCAACGGAGCCCCACGCACCTGCAGTCTGACGTGTCACTCGGGCAACTCTCCTGAAGTAGCGTTTCAAAGGGACAACTCCCCAGATCCTGGACAACCACTTGCTATTGCCAATGGGTCGCACATTGCTCATGACAGCCCCACCGCACTTCCATACAACAGAGAGGATCAGACATAACCAAGCAACAAACCACTGGAGGCCGCAGCTTGGGCGGCTCCACCGCACTGCTCGAACCTGTGGCTCAGCAATCTCGTTCCCTTGGGTTGGACAGGGAAGACCACTCTTCATCACCTGTGCCCTTCGCAGACATTTAGAACAGGGTCCGCACTTCAAGTTTTCGAGGCTCATGGGTTCTTCACATTCGCAAGCAGTGGGATGCCTGCATCGGGTCATCCCATCTGCATTGCCATGCTTCTTACCCGGGCGATATTCGATCTCAAAATCGAACGCCGACATGGACTCGACCCACCTCGCGGTCCGATCCTTTGGCTCCTTAAGGCTGAAGAGCCACCGCAGAGCCTGGTGATCGGTCCGAACGAGAAATCTGCGGCCGAGGAGGTAGTGCCGGTAGTGATCCAGAAAGTGCCGCACGGCCAGCAATTCCTTGTCTGTGACGCAATAGTTGCGTTCGGACTTGCCCAGGGTGCGACTGCCGTATGCGACCACTCTCTCCTCCCCTTTCTGCATCTGGGACAGCACCGCTCCAATGCCAACCTCGCAGGCGTCAGTATCCAGGATGAAGAGCCCGTCATCTTGAGGATAAGCCATAACATCGGGGCTTGCCAAAATCGCCTTCAGTGTCTCAAATGAGTCCTGACAGGATGCTCCCCAGTGGAACTTCACCCCTTTCTTGGTGAGGTATGTCAACGGGCTGGCGATGCTTGAAAACTCCCTCACGAACCGGCGATAGTACGTGGCCAAACCAAGAAACGAGCGTACCTCTGTAACGTTCCTAGGGGGTTCCCAGGCCATGAGCTTCTCGATATTGTCCGAATTGGGCAAGACTCCCTCACGGGAGATTATGTGCCCAAGAAACGGCACTTGTTCCTGGAACAACCGGCATTTTGAGGGTTTGAGCTTCAGCCCAGAGCTCTCAATGCGACCAAGCACCTCCTCGAGCCGACTCATGTGCTCTTCAAACGACTTCCCAAAGACGATCACGTCATCCAAGTATATGAGACAAGACATCCATTGGAGATCACTCAAGGCTAATTCCATGGTACGCTGGAATGTGGCTGTGGCTGTCGCCAGCCCGAATGGCATGGTCACAAATTCCATCAAACCATACCGACTGCAGAAGGCTGTCTTGGGGATGTCTTGCTCCCGGACTGGTATCTGGTTGTACGCTGCCGTGATGTCCATAGTGGAGAAAAGCACGGAGCCTGCTACAGCATCAAGACAGTCCTGTGTCCGTGGGATTGGAAAGGCGTCCTTCTTAGTGACAGAGTTCAAGCGTCTGTAGTCCACGCAAGTTCGCACACTGCCGTCCTTTTTGCGGACCAGCACTATGGGAGACGCCCACGGTGAGGTCGATGGTCTGACTGACCCCTGCTTTATCAGCTTTTCGATGGCTGCCCTGTCCTCACCAGCAAACGCCAAGGGCACCCGTCTAGGGGGCTGCTTGATTGGCTTGGCATCACCCGTCTCAATGATGTGTTCTGTCAGGTGAGTAAGACCTAGATCATGATCGTCCTTAGAGAAGACCTCAGAATGGCGAACGAGCATGGCTTCTACGGCAGCCTTACAGGCAGAATCCTGCAGCTGACTTGTTGCTCCTTCTAGGGTGCTCTTCAGATGGTCTGGCACCTGCACCTCCCTGGGCTCCACAGTGGACACTGAAGGGCCCTTAGGATCACTGACCATGGACCATTGGCCAATCCGTCGTACGCTCCCCGTGTCATGCTGCTCACTCGGGTTTTCCCTTTCCGCCAATACCGCCAACTCTGCCACCACTGGCTCAGCATAACCAATGACCATGTCCTGCATTAGGACAAGATTCTCGCTTGTGGGGTTCATTATCCGCACCTTGACTGTGCAATAGTCGTCACACCCTACGAGGGTAGGTGCCACTACTGCTGGTACCTTATCTGCCAAGTCAGGGTTAGCTTCCACGAGAAAGTCATGACCCTCATCACTGGTGTACCGGTCCACGAACACATCTATCACCGCCTCGCAGAATGCTGGAACGACATGTCTGTCTGCAGCACATGCCCTCCTCAACCTACCGGGGACACCCACCTGACGAAGTGGTATGGATACCCCGTTCAGAACTAGCATGTCCTTGGACAAGAGCAAGTCTGCTGGGCCCGCGGGATTCTGCTGCAAGATGTCCGCCCCTATCAACAGATCATCCTGAACGTCCGCGACCATGAGGTTCTGTTTGAGGTCTAGTGGGCCCAGACTGAGTGAAAAGTCAGCCTGGCCTCGGATTTTCATCTGATGGCCATCGGCTGCGCTAACTGGTTTGCCACACCCAACTGGTTTGAGGTCCGGTCGCTTCGCCTTCTCAATCTGCCTGAACTTGGCATAAGAGAGGATTGAACCAGTCGCTCCCGTGTCGATTGTACAAGATACCTCAAGACCCTGCACCGATCCATCAACATACACTCCATCAAACCTAGGGGGATCCTTACGTGTAACCCCCACCCGGGCCTGTCCATTGCAGTCTGGGACCTCCACCTCCACTGCTGGAAGTGGCATCGTTGCTCCGTCCACCACTGCGGTCCCTGAGTCGCTCCGCTCGGGTTTAGAGCCAGTGAAACTGCACTCTGGAGACGTTGCCTCTACAGATGACTCCCCTCCAGTACCCCCAGTAATGGTATCCTCACAGACTCCCCTGCCCAGACATGCAGCCTCCACACCCAGCCCCTCAACCGGCGCTGTCCCATACAGCCCTTGGTTGGTTCCCTTGCTGGTGTCCACTGAGGCGCCCACGTCGGCACTAGTCTCCTGGGTTGGCATCACGTCAGAGTCCGCACACACACTCTCTAGATGTTCACTGGTCTCACTACCAGCTTTCCCAGAACCATTCTCACCACACGAAGAAGCCATTGCTGCCCCATACAGCTCTCCAACACCTATGTTGGGGTCCCTATCGACTGCAATGCCCCGACATGCCACCTGCAGACCCAGCTCCTCGACCGGTGCTGTCCCAAACAGCCCTGGGTCGGAACCCTTGCTGGTGTCTGCCGAGGTACCCATGTTGGCATCAGTCCCCTCGGACTCACTCGCTTCTCTCACGTGGTGGTCACTGCTCTGGACCAGCTGGATCGGTTCCCTCGTCTCTACAGGCCCACCTATACATTGGCCAGTCACTGTTGACCGGGCTGCCCCGCGGCCAGGGGAGCAGGCCCTTGTCCGTTTGGGTGAACATTGGCTAGTGGCTGGTTGGCACTACCATTTCCCCGGGTCGGACACTCACGAACAAAATGTCCCTCTAGGCCACACCCGAAACACGCCATGTTGCGAGGCGCTCTCGGGAAGTTTCGCCCTCCTCCATGGCGTCTGCCGTGGTTTTGCCCATTGGATGATTGTCCACCAGACTTAGGCTCTCGCAGGGTCTTCAGGATCTCCTGTAACACGACCATCATCCCTGGATCAGTCTGTTCCTTAGACTCTTCCTTCTTGGGGCTCCCTTCGTCAGTCTTCGGGGGCTTGGAGGGCCTACTCTGTACTCGAGCGACACGTTGCTCCTCGTCCTCGGAGTTGCTGGAGTAAGAAACTTCCTGGTGCAGCACCCGGGCATTCCTTTTGGGTAGGTTTCCATTCCGGCGCCTGGTTTCCACGAAATTCACCACCTCATAGACGGCCTCATCTATGCTTCTCGGGTCCTTAACGTATTCGACCTGCTGCCGGGCCCTCTCGTCCTGGAGCCCATCCAGGAACCTACGCAGGAGATCCTCCTGGCGAGTCTGACGGTCCCGTGAGGGATGAGCCTTATCGTACAGGCGCTTCAACTCGGCGGCGTACTCTTCCACGGACTCAGAGGCCTTCTGGCAACGGTTGCTGAACCTCGCCCCATAAGACTTGGCTGTCTCAACGACCCTAAATCAGTTAGCAAGTTCGTCCACAAGAGATTTGTAGTCCTGGCGTGTGCTTTTGGACAGTTGCCCATACACAAATTCACCAGCTACACCTTGGAGTTTGGACATGAGTTCCACCAGTCGCTCCTCCTCATCCCATCCCAGTCTATCGGCCACGTCCTCGAACCGGTTGAACCACACGGTCCACTGCTCCTTGCCGGTAAAACTGGTGAAACGAGGCCCCCGCCCTGTGTATCGGCGGACTGACCCGACACTCCTGCACAGCTGTGCAGTTTCATCACTGCTGATGTCCCCGCTGGACCGATCAGTGCATGAAGAGGAGCTGGACGACCATGTCCGGCGAACTACCTTCTTTCTGGAAGTAGGACTGGGATCTGTCTTCCCCTTGCAGACCTCTGCCTGCTCGGTAATCTTGTGGCCCTGCAGCATCCCCTTGATTTCAGCAAACTGCTGCATGAGCAATTGCTGATCACCAAGGACGCCAGGCGGACAAGCCCTAGGTTGGCAGTCATCACCACGTGGCGCTCGGCGGGACATATGTTTGGCAGGTTCCTGCCTCGCATAGAGGTCATCCCCAAGGGCTTCATTCTGACTCGCCCGCCCAATCCTACGACTGTGAGTCGACCTTGGGCGAGCCTGCTCAGGCATTCCAACATGACCATGACCTATAGCAAGGTTCTGGTAACTTGTTTGCACGGACCTGCTCACACAGTCATTCATATCCGACCAACTGGACTCATCATCTGAGTCATGGTAACGGAATGACTTAGGGGGCTGACGCCTAGAACCAGATCGGCTGTCCGGCCTGCTGGGGGACACCACCCGGTGGTCCAGCCCCAGGTACTCAGACTGGCTAGGAGCGATACGAGACTCTCGTACCGAGGGCCTTGTGCCAGGGATGAACTCTGGTTCCAAGGGCAGAGGGACATGGCCCACCTGCCGCTCTGGACCCAGGAGTCCAGCAGCCGTGTCTCCACCCCTGCTTGTCTGCACGGCTCCATACAGGCCATTCTCCAGCCCATCTCCACTGATTGTGGCTCCTCCAGAGTGGCGGACCTCAACCTGGGGGCAGCCGTCAATGCTGCTCACTGCAGGCATTGGGCGTCCCATCCTCTGAAGCAGAGGAGGAGGTCGGGACACAGGCCCCGGAGCTAGTACACCAGAGGGAGTGCTAGTTGCCATGTTGCTCCAATCACCTGGCCCTGAATACGCTGGCAACTGAGGTGCTTGCCTCACTGTGTTTTCCAGCAGACTAGAGCAAAGGGTCATCTCGGTCGCTCCCTCACTCCACCTCCTGGAGCTAGTATCCAGCCCTCTCATCTGGCCATCACTAACACTAGCAGGCACGGAGCGAACGGGCTCCTGCCGCAAGGTGTTATTAGAGGCCTCACTGCCACAGTCAGAGTCTCCCATATCAGAGCCAGTACCAGTCATGGACTTAGCCCTTCGCGTACCTCCACGAGTGATCATCTCTACTCAATGTGCAAGGTATTTGTCAGGAACGTGGAATCGTATCGTAGGATACTAGTGCCAACGGGGCAAAAGTATCCCACTTCTGACACCAGTTTGTCACGGATAAGCGAGCGAGTATTCCTGCTTCCTTCAAATTTTGCAAATGAGAGAGAAAACTCGGACACTGAATACGCTACCAGGGTTTATTCCACATGAACAGGTACAAAATGGTAAAATGATATACACAACAGGCAATGTACATGTGATTGTTTGCACGGGCTAAACAATCCAAACCCAGAGTAAATCAGATAAAATATATACGTGGCTGTTTTCACAGGACAAACATCCAAAACCCGAAATGAATAAAATTGTAAATTTCCCCCTATAACTGATATGATATCCTAATTCAGCCTAAATGTAATTCATAAAACATGGCTCCACCAGGCCTAAAACTGGCTAAATAATATATGTCAAATTGCATCCAGCCTAACCTGGCCTAAAATATTGGTGGTATGCAGCCTAACTGTTTAGGTCTGCAGCCTAAAATAATTGTGGCTCCAGCATAAGATATACCTTGATCCTAACTGTGTAGCTCCTGGCAAGCTGATATCAGTGTAGCTCCTGTAGCTTTTAAGTATAGCTCCTTGGTCAGGCTTGGTGTAGCTCCTGGCTAAAAGTTGCTCCTGATAGATTCCTGTCTCTAGATGTTGCTCCTTGCCCTGCGGGGCTGCAGACTGAAAATCTCCCCTGGGAGCGCTGCTTAAATAGACTGGCTCCAGAACCAGGTCACGGTGACCCAGATCAGGTTCAGGGGTCAAGCAAGCCGGATTCTGGCTCAGATTGAGGCCAGAATTCCCAGAGTGCTGGGCGTTATAGCCCCTCCATTTCCGGTTCATCCACGCTAGATATGCTCACGGTAAAATCTAAATAACTAGAGAATTATGCCCTAACATCCCCTAAATTATGTTTCCCCAATGAATTCCCACACCCTGCCCCGTAAATAAATGTATAGGTTGAGATAATTGCGCCTCCCAGGCATTAAAATCACTCTCGAAGCGGCCGGCCAAAAGGTAAACAAATTGACCGTCGCGCCCCCTAGCGAATGTAATAAAACCACATGGGATACGGCTGGCAGCCGGCAAAACATAAACGAACTAAAATGCGTGAAAATCAAGATAATCTGAACTGACTCTGGTGAAGATTGCTAACAGTGAGTAAAAAAGAAACTTCCCTAATCAAAATCCCTTCCCGAGTGTAGACATAGCTGCCCTCCCACGAAAGTTTGGCCAAATCACAGTAAAATGCCTACCCCCCAGGGACCCAATCTTTACACTATGTATCATGTATATAGGTTCATGAACATTTATGGTCGCAGTCATATAAGTATATAGGGGGTTTTGTTTTGTATGACCATGTGGTAACCAACTCAATGTGCTTTACAATTGATACCCCTCGCATTACTGCACATTGACATTCCATTTCTGGGGAGGCATAAAACTCTTTGCAACCATTTCTGACACATTGTCATGAAACTGTGTATAAACCAAGACCCCAATTAAATTTTTTGTGTTTATCCGATATCTTCTAAATGCTGGTACACTGGTATGTGGTACAAGTATTGTGGGGTGTGTAGTTACGTGAAATGAGCAGTATTGTGGAATGCATACACCTCAAAGTGCTTGTACCAGTGTACCAGCGTTTAAAAGATATTGATGCACATCTTTCAAACCAAGTTGTACAACAGTTGTTTGACACAAGATTAAAGCAAAATTGCCATTGTGTATTAATAAGTACCAGTACTAAATTATGACATGCTGCTTTGTGGAAGAATTCTCAAGCCTTGAGCTTCTTGGCTCACTTAGCTAGGATTGGTGGAGAATCCGTATAACTGACATCTGTGAGACTTGTATGGCTTCTGAGTTATATATTAGGTCTCTTCTGTTTGTTCTTATAGATGACCACTGAGCAAGGTGAACCTCTACTTGCCCAGTCTCCCTCATTTGCAACTTCATAACGTTGAAATAAAATATATCACACAGAGTGCTGAAGATGGGGGGGGGGGGGGGGGTCTGGGGGAAGAGGGTTGGATATCTGGTACTGTTGCATATACGTTTTGTGTATGCATTCGCAATTATGCCGTATTCACCATGTTCATAGTATGATATTTGTGGATCCAATATATATCATGTATATCCCATGGTACGGGAGCTGATGGCTTTCAGTGGATGATCGTTTATGGCTGGCAGTAATCTCCCTAATGGGCTGTGGACAGCTGTCCCCTGATCTATGGCAGGCACTATCGCCTGGTCGCCATGGCTGCAGGAGCCAGGGACATGTTGTGTAAATCCTCTCCCTGGTGGGTACATGTGCTGGTGTCTCGTGGTCAGTGTGGTATTGATTGTCCCTGCTGGATCACTTAGTGTGAACTTGGACCTTGAGTATTAGATTAGAGGCTCTGATTCCGGACCAGTTGTCTGCCCCAGTAGCCATGGTAATACTTGCTGAATCTCCAGTTCCAATTTGGTCTGCATGGAGTTGCTCCACATAGTGAAGTATTTTATTAGCATTATAGTTAATGGCAGAATTAAATTTTGGGACCCGTTTGCTGAATAATATATACATTCTACCAGAAATACATCTATCGTTATCTATTTCTGATTCTACTGACTATAAGTGGTTACATGTTTAACCAACGTTTTGATCGTGCATTCAAACACCAAAATATCAGGTGAACTAAATGTCAAAGAAGTAAATGGATCTGAAATGTTGAATTCATACATGTATATTTAAAAAAGCATAATACAAGTACTTCGTTGAATGAATGTATATCTCGTTGCAGGTCAAGTCATGAAATCATGTATCATGAAGATTGCAGACCTGATAGTTAATTCACATGATGTAATTTGGAGGGAACTATAATTGAAGCCTGACAGATCAGTGGGAGCTTATTCCTAGAATAATCTAGGTAGACTGCTCGCTGTTGAGAAAAAACGATGTTTAATTAACCTTTTGGTGACCGTTCATATATACTTGCTTCAGGTTTGACATATATTAGATTTGTACCCAGCAATGTTTCGGCAGCTGCCACGTGTTTCCATAATATGAGACATCGCTGTTTTCTATCGACACAGGAACTAGACAAAGGGTAGACATATGACATGGGGGTGAACCCCTTCATGTTTAAGCAACCAACCCACCACCATCCCAGTCTACATGGTCTAATCTAATCTAAATTTAATCAAATGTGTCAATTTATGTCATATCCTGATCTGGCGCCACACAGAAATATCTGTCATCAGTAAAAATTGATATTTTATGAGGTATCTATATATTTCCACATTTCTTGGAGTGTCTATTGTTCTACAAAACCAAGCACTTGTTCCACCATTTTGCACCACTTGAAGACATGTGTCGATTCCCAGAAGTTCATGAAGTTAGCAGGGCTGTGGCGGCGGTGGCAGTAGTGCCCTAGATTACGGTCACCATGGATCAGTCAGCAGCAAGCAGTAAGGTACCACGGCAGTGCAGTGTAAATTCTACAGTACTGATTTCGCAAAACCTCACCAAAATGCCAGCATGGGACACCTGGCATTTAGCACGTGTTCGCCCAACTTCGCCTGACGTAGCATCATGCGATTTGATGCTAGCATTGTGTATGCGAGCATCCCTCGATGCTAGCATTGCTTCTTGGCACTGTGGTGCACTAAAAGCATTTCGCATTTCGCATTTTTTGTGAAGGCCATTATATGCTCGCATATGCTCGCAAACACATGGTCGAGTGGTTTATAAACAGTCTGTATCATGTAGATCGTATGGGAAAATGCAGTGTTTCAATTCAGTTCATATTAAAGTCAGTATTTGCATCCGAAATAAAGGATGCGCGCATCTGTGCGAGACAATGCTCGCCTGTTCAACTAAGACGGCCGCCTGATGCGATGGCATCGCGCCCACTGGTCGCACCATGCGATTTGATGCTAGCATCAAGTCGCACGTAATCGCATGGCCTAGCATTTAGCATGTAGCATTCGCATGGCTAGTGAGGTTTTGCGAAATCAGTACTGTAGCTGGGATAGATGGGAAACAGCCGATGTTAAGAAACTGACACTGTTAAATGCCTAGACCCTTACCTTTGGCGCATAATTTTCTGAAATGCTTGCTGTTGTCACGAAAAAAGATCCATTTGCTCGATTAGAGGGCGGTCTGTTCAATCATGGTAATGGTTTGGCCAATTTACATTCAGAAACGTCTTCTGCTATTCTTTCAATTTGAATGTGAGGCAAGCAGCAAGCTATGTACATGATGTACAGTTTATGCTGGTATACTGTAAGTACATGTAGCATGCCTGATCATGCTGATAAAGTATGTGTATCTTGTACTGCAGGATTTGCTCCTCTCCCTTGAGGTGCTCTCCCCTCACACCAACATTATTGTGTGTGGCTAGTCAAGCAGAAGTCCAGGGATTTGACTCCCAGTATAATCCCATCACAGCTAGGGATCTGTTATCATGATCTATTCACCGATTCCATGCTCTCCATGTGAATGGCACACTGACCATTCACGATGACAAAAGCTTATCACCATTCATATCTCGTTTTCATTCAATTCTGATTCTACATCGATGATGGAATCTCCATTCCTCGAGCACACTGGATACAAGGGATGAACAAAGAAAGTCATCGCTCACCATCAAGTGTTGAATGGGTGAATGATTGGGACAGTTTTTGTGGGTATTATTGGCTGACTGTGTAACAATATAACTCTGAAAAGGCAACACATATCATGCTCATGGGTTATTCTTCAGTTCAACAATTCAGTTCGTTTTTTTTTTCACGTATTAATAGAAAACCTTCAGGTGATAGCAATCATGTACATTGTATACAAATTATGTATGTGTATTTGATACGTCATGTGCATCTATGTGTAGCACCAGAAATGCTACCACAATAAGTTCCAGACCGTATTCTACTTTGGCAGTACAAAAGACTTGCATATACATGTCTTTCCCTTCTGATTGTTTATAAGGGATACCGTGGTTACCAACGTGGCCTGACATTTGGATGATGGAGTAGCACTTGTGACATTTGCAAGGCTTTGTGTCCGGGAAAGATAGTACTTTATGGTTGGCCATAAGACTCTATCCAGGATATGAGCAGATGAAAAGCTATGAAAATATAATGGTCTATGTCATGAAAATATCTCAGCTTTAATTGATTCTTTTGTAACAGTTTGCATGACAGCAAGTTTCTGAACTGTTATCAGGTTATGGCAATTTCTCTGTATGTAGATTTGTGGAATTTGCAATATTAGAATAAATTAAAACCCTAACTGCCAACAAGCTTACCTAAATCAGATACAATTTTAAAGCAGCTGCCTTCGAAACCAGTCAATATTTTTGAAAACTATATTTCATACTAAACATGCGTAAATTAACTGAATGAAATATACTCACATCAAATGTAATGAAAATAACCAATCCTCAGGGAAATATTGCTCATTTGAACAGGCGGTCCTCACGTAAATACAGGAACTGTATCCATCACACGCAGATGTAAACAAAGCATAGAAGTGCAAGATGGACTGACAATTTAACGTATAGCATGGTATATCACTGATTACTTTCTCACAACTACACTATATATATGCACATACGAACTGGAAAATGTACTCGATGTGGACTTTTAAGCGCGATTTGAGCATTTTGTTTACATTCGGGTTTGATGGATACACTTCGTTTGTTTATTTACAAAAGCAGTACAAAAATGGGCACTAAAACGGATGAAAAGAAACTCGGACGGACTGTAATCGTCAAAATCATTGAGCACACCTTTTGTTATATTGCATTAAATGTGTTTAACAAAACATTGGTTTTGAAAAAAATATTGCATACATTCGAAGGCAGCAGCTTTGAAAGGAGTTACTACAATTTGTATCTTATGGTCATCACCCCGGTACAGTTCATGGTAGTAAAATAGCTTTGGGTGAGCAGCGGAAGCCAAAAGACAACAGTTTTCATATCCAAATCCCACCATATATTGAGTGGTGGCAGAAATACATGTATTTCTGGTGGTGGACTGAAGTCTGATAAATTGAACCAAATATTCATAAAGTGATCAATATTACCAAGGATTTACAGTGACACAAAGGGTAAGATCAGACCATGTCAGGCTCTGGTTATTGTCGAAACTGGGGTATCAATGACTTCCAGGTGATATTGCACAATGGAATGGCGCAGTGTGGCACTAACTCTGTCAACATGCCTAACATTTCTCAATGTCCTAAGGATTTGAAAGTTCAACCCAGCATCAAACTGTATCTTGTTCATGAACCAGTTTCTGTGAAATTTCCACTCCAGTCACTTTACACTTGGAGGTAATACTCTCTGGACAGTTCTTGCCAGTGCCAATCTCTGACGCAAGCAATGTGAATCCTATTCTAAAACTGAGCTTACCCCAGACAGAACTGTTCCTCGTATATTCCTAGACTATGGCTGTTTGATAGTACTTTATTCTCTCTTGAGGGTAGAATTTGTATGCATTTTCCCTGTGAATTGTCACTGAGTCAACCAGTAAATTTTGTGTAGTACTTCATGCTGTCATTGTCCTTGCTCCAATTGTTGTTTTTACACAGTCAGGTGTTTGGATTCATAAATGTATTGTAGAAAGCCAAAAGCAATAGCTTCACTGAACTTAAGCTAAAATTGTGTCATAGGGCTGTTGGCGAAATACTGATGTATTTCTTCAAGATATTTGTATGTGTCAAATATTACATGTCAACATGGTCAAGCAGCGGTGTTTGCAGTGGATTACATGTATATCTAGGTGTCGGATGCTTCATCATACAATAATGTGCCACATTAAGTGTCCACCAGGCAGTTATCCGGATTTTCGGTAGACCGGAAATTGTCTCATAATTAAAGCCCATTTATCTATGATGTCGATGGTTCTATGACGGACAACCCTGTAATTGCGCAATGCAGCAGTTTTCAGAATGCCCACACGACACGCAAGTGGCACAGCTCTAAAAGAGCATACAAATGGGAAGTAGTTGTCATAATTTTCCCGTAGGCAGGATAAATCATTCCATACCGCATAAACTTAATGGCCATATGACAACAGAAATCCTCTGGAAGCTTCCTAGTATCTTCATAATTAATCGAAAATGCATTAAAGATACAGCAGTTACCACAGATGGACAATCTATTGTAGGATGGCTGTCAGCCTCCTTATTGTATCCCCCGAACAAAGTTCGGCGGATACTATGGATTTGGCTTCGTCGTCCGCGTCCGCGCCCGCGTCCGCGCCCGCGTCCGCGTCCGCGTCCGTGTCCGCGTCCGTGTCCGCGTCCGCAGAGATTTTCTTGTGAACGCGCTACAGGCCGCAATTCTCATCCGATCACCATTATTTTTTGCAGGCACATATATAATGGTAAGATCCCGACACCAATCGATTTTGGTTGCCGTGGCAACTGAATTGGTCGTTTGGGGACACATTTTGCATTGAAAACAGCCTGTTTGAGACACATGGCTTGTGAACGCGCTATAGGCCGCAATTCTCACCCGATCACCATTATTTTTCGCAGGCACATATATTATGGTAAGATCCCGACACCAATCGATTTTGGTTGCCGTGGCAACTGAATTGGTCGTTTGGGGACACATTTTGCATTGAAAACAGCCTGTTTGAGACACATGGCTTGTGAACGCTCTACAGATGGCAATTTTTGACGAATCTCGATAATATTTGGAAGTGTTGTTGGGAAGGGCTGTCACACGAAACCAATCGTTTTTTTAGAATGATCATATACATATTAATATGTTAACAGCCTAACTTATTACAGAATTTTGAAATATCCATTTTGACATGTACGATCATTCCAATAGCCTGTACAGTGGAAGGTAATGACACTGGTTTCTTGTTCAGAATGGAGAACTGAAGTTTCCAGTGAAAACAGGACAATATTACTGAATAAGTTAACATTAGTTCTATTAGTTAAGTCTATTATTGTCCACAATAAAAATAGTTAAGACGAGAAACGTTTATTATTAAGCTCAACAAGGTAAAGGTTTTGTCCAGTACAAATTTCATGGGTGTAACTGAATAAGTTAACATTATTTTTAATAGTTAAGTCTATTATTGACCACAATAAAAATAGTTAAGACAAGAAATATTTATTATTAACCTCAACAAGGTAAATGTTTTGTTCAGTACAAATTTCATTGGTGTAACTGAATAAGTTAACATTATTTTCACTAGTTAAGTCTATTATTGACCACAATAAAAATAGTTAAGTCTATTATTGACCACAATAAAAATAGTTAAGATGAGAAATATTTATTATTAAGCTCAACAAGGTGAAAGTATGTCCAGTACAGATTTCATGGGTGTACTGAATAAGTTAACATTATTTTTACTAGTTTAGTCTATTATTGACTACAATAAAAATAGTTAAGACAAGAAATATTTATCATTGGGCTCAACAAGGTAAAGATTCTGTCCAGTAGACATTTTATGTCTGTAACCAAATAAGTTAACATTTTTTTTGCTAGTTAAGTCTATTATTGACCTCAATAAAAATAGTTGAGATGAGAAACAATTATTATTGAGCTCAACAAGGTTAAGGTTTTGTCCGGTAGAAATTTCTGGGTGTAACCGAATAAGTTAACTTTATTTTTACATGTTAAGTCTATAAGTGACGACAATGAAAATAGTTAAGACAAGAAATATTTATTATTGGGCTCAACAAGGTGAAGGCTTTGTCCAGTAGAGATTTTATGGCTGTGACCAAATAAGTCAACATTATTTTTTTGCTAGTTAAGTCTATTATTGATCACAATAGCTTTTTATGAAAACATTGATCAACTTTTACTTTGAATTTCAACTTGAGACCATGTTTGGCTCAAATTATGAGTTGAAATATAACTTATGGTGAAAAATTCGATCTGGCTCCAATTTTGTCATCTTGAAATGCAGTTTTGGTCAACTTTTACTTTGAATTTCAACTTGAAACCAAGTTTGGCACATATTATGAGTTAAAATATAACTTATGATGGAAAGTTCGATCTGGCTCCAATTTCTTCATCTTGAAATGCAGTTTTGGTAAACTTTTAGCTTGAATTTCAACTTGAAACCAAGTTTGGCACATATTATGAGTTAAAATATAACTTATGACGAAAAGTTCTATCTGGCTCCAATTTCGTCATCTTGAAATGCAGTTTTGGTCAACTTTTACATTGAATTTCAACTTAATACCAAGTTTGGCACATATTATGAGTTGAAATATAACTCATGGCGAAAAGTTTGATCTGGGTCCAATTTCGTCATCTTAAAATGCAGTTTTGGTAAACTTTTAGTTTGAATTTCAACTTGAAATCAAGTTGGGCAGGTATTATGAGTTAAAATATAGCTCATGACGAAAAGTTTGATCTGGCTCCAATTTTGTCATCTTGAAATGCAGTTTTGATTACCTTTTACTTTGAATTTCAACTTGAAACCATGTTTGGCACATACATGTATTATGGATCGAAATATAACTTATGGTGAGAAGTTCAATCTAGCTCCAATTTTGTCATCTTGAAATGCATTTTTGGTCAAATTTTCAAAACCAAGTTTGTAAAATATTCTGAGTTGAAATATAAATAGGTGAAAAGATTGATCTATCTGTATTTTCGTTATTTTATCAAACATGTCGAATGGAAATTCATATAAAGAGATTTCAGTGGTGATTTTGAATTCGACCTTCAATAACCTCGGAAAATCAGTGCAGCAATTTTGGTGGGGAAAAGAAAACAGTTGTGACTTGAGATTTAACATTTCTCTGGTAATCTTTTTTAGCCCTTACTCTAGTTTTTCACAATTGACAGTGATATATTTGGGGCAACAGAGATGATAGGGCTACGGGGGATACACCCAAGCGGTCGTAGGCGACCGGAAGCGTCTAGTTTAAGACTGAGGTATTCAGTTACCTCAGCGTAATGTCTTACATAAATGTTTTATATCCTCTGCCTATCTCAGTTGTCAGATTCAATTCGAAAGGAAATTGGCACTGATCATCCTGATAAAGAAGGAAACTGCCTGACACCAGTACAGGCCGTGAGGAGGAAACTGACAAGTATTTTGTCACAATTTTCCATCTGATAACTCACCTGTCATTTTTTGCATTTTTTTTTTTTTTGCATTTTTTTTTTTTATATAGCGCTTTTCCATGTACCACATGCTCAAAGCGCTTTACAATTATTACCCCTGGCAGACCTGTTCATTCCGACACATTTTCAACCTCCCGGGAGGCATACAGCTGTAACTTAGGCAACCATCTCTGGTGCGCATACAGTATTCATACACATTGCCATCTCTGTCTATAGCCAGGTACCCATTTTACTGATGGGTGAAACAGATCCCCCAATGAAAGTCTTTCAGCGCCGGCGCCAAGGATTGAACCCGGTACCTCCCGCACTCAACCCTGACGCCCTAACCAATTGAGCTATCACGGCTATCTCACCTGTCATTCTAACATTCCTCAGATGAAAACTCTTCATATTGCAGATTACCCACTTTATACCTGCATCATACCTGGATATCTATAATACCACATGGAATCTTTCCCAATTGGAGCATCAGTGGAACGAAATGCCTGAGTTTGACCAATCCACAGTCCTACAATAATGTCTGACTCAATAATCATCCAATGCTGTATATGTCAAGAGGAATCTGACTGGTTTTTCAGGGGTCGTTTACAGATGGCCGCTGGGCCGTTCACCGTGTCTTCCTACATGAGATGGGTAGGTCACAACCAGCATCTCCTATCCACGGTGTCACACCTCTGTTCCTGCATCCACTGTGTGTGGTTTAGTTTATGGAATCTTATTGGAAGTGCTACCATGGTCACAGCCATCTTGATCATGATTGTAAAAATTTTGAAGCTGGTCATTTGTGAATGAAATTTGCGGACATTTGTGAACCAGCATGAAGCTGATTAAATGAAAGTTAATTTTTTATTTTAAATTTCTAGTTGTAATCGAGATCGATGACATGGTAGAACTTCATGGCAGATTTCATTATTTATAGTTTACCAGTATTATAGTATATAACCAATGTCATGTTCGTTGTGTTGAAGTATATTTTTCAAATGTTTAATTTTTTGTCACTCATCAAAAACAAAATAGAAATTAAAATATACACCTAGTTTGACAGTCCTCGCATGTTGTTGTTTTCAGTAGTTTTGTGGGCTATGCTCCGTGCATATTTTGACTGTTGTGTACAACCCATATCACATAATACATATACGTACAATGTATATGTATAACTGTCCAGTGTGACAAAATATCTAATACTACTATTGTAAAATTAATATTGTATTTTACATTAATACTCTGATTATGATTGTATCAAAATATACTGCATTCGTTAAACCGAATGGATAGAAAATGGACATACATGTAATTAAAGCTCCTTGAGTGACAAAGCCATCACAATTACTTTAATGAATGGTTACGTTGTCAATAATAAGAAGGTGGCTAGAACATTAACAAAGGATGGGGATTCACTGACGATCATATTGCATTATGATTCTGAAGTTCTGTATGACTGGATTAATATTGTTGGGAATAGCAGATTTTGTCAGAGCCTTTTGACAAAAGAAATGTCTCCAAGATGTCTCACTTGTCCTGTGATATTGTTCTTTGGTTGAAACACATTCTCATAAATTCGCGATATTGGAACCCAAATTTTCCACTGAGGTATCATGAATAATAGCACAGTTTCAAAAATTGCTAGCAATTCCCCAGAGGATGACCTTTCAACAGAAGAGATTGTCTCGCCGAGGCCACTACTGTAAATTATCGTGCTGCTGCAAGAACTGAGAAGTTGATGGTTTGCTGTGGTTACTGTTGCTGAGAGCGAAGATGCAACAAACTTCCACAGCTACAATAATAAGATTAACCTTGAAATCGCCTGACCTGTACATATCACTCCTTCTGCCAATCACCATATGTCACTGGGGTGAAGCCCATTTTTGTCCCACGGTTCTGCGTTCAAAGAACAAACACGACAGCGAAGATGGTATTGCCTTCTGTAATGACTGCAGTCTACCAGTAACTACATTACCAGCTTTATCTGTTTGACTTCACTTTCCGTGACCTGATCTTCAAGTGCCAGAATTGCTGCCAAGCAGAGTACAAATATGTTACTGTGTCATAATCATAGAGTAGAGTTAGAGTAGGTGCAATAATAGTGTTGTCCATAAAACATGGCTTTCTGTCCAAGGACTAAATTTGATAGTTCCATTCTCAGTGAACTTAACCACGCGGCGAGTAGGAAATATCATTCAAATATCATTCAAAATCTACTGATACAGTTTATCAATTTACAGTATGTTTAATTGTTTATGACATTGTGTTTTGTGTTCACATGTTTTGCATGTTATTGGCGAGAATTACGTGTAATTGTTTATTTATGAAATGTTATGCATGCTTCCAGCATGTTCCAGTAGCACAGATCAACTTGCCCTGCACCAGAAATACATACCGTATTGGTCCTAATAGCAGCACGGTGAGCCAACGCAGGACCCCCTGCAGCAGCGCGCGCAAAATTGAGGTTAAACTCAGGGTCAGATTCAAGAAAATTACTGAATAATATACCTATAGCCTTTAATCCCATTTATTATGATTCAAATAACATGAATGTGTGGATTGGAACACTCCAAGATCTTATTAGAAAGATATGAAGTGAATTAAATGGTTACAAAAATTGAACATTTTTGGGCAAAAGAGGGGGGCGCTCTACTATTAGGGCGCGTGCCACTATTAGGACCAATACGATAGTACACTTGGTCTTGTGTGTTTCTGCCTGCACTCACTGCCTGTTTCACTGTTAGTCAGAAATTAATATTTGTTGGAAATATTTGTTTATTTTCAGAATTTTTTTCTGATTCTCGATGATTATTTCAACCTAGTCATGAGATGTAGTTATGTGTAAATGTGTTTTTTTTATAGAAATTTAGACAATCTATTGTTCCATTACATTTTGTGCTTTTCTTTTTCTTCCATGTTCTGTGTTGTGTGCCCCACTTCTCGTTGCACACCTTGTGCTCCTGGTGTCATGTGACAATTACTCGGCCTCTCATTGGACGAAACATGACACAGTGGCCGGATTTTAACAAGAAGAGAAAAACAATTAGTCAAAGAAAAAAACTATGGTGCTTTGGTCGCCGAACAAAAACTTCTTGACACACAAATTGATGAGGAGGTAGGATACTGACTGCAGAAGGCAGCCAGAAGTGATTGTATTATATCAGTCAGTTGTAACACAATTTTGTCACAATAAACAGTATGTGTACGCTGGAAATTATTATCATTGTGGTTTATAATTTACGTGATTTGTACATTAAGAAATTATACATAATCGTAATCAATTCTTCATGCATATGATAAATGACCCTGTTCAATATACTACACATAATGTGTATACACTTTACTAGTATACTGACTGAGTCTCCCCATTGCACATAGCTTGTACGTCAGGAAGAGGAGCTGCGGCGGGAGGAGGAAGCCTACTATGAAGCCAAACGGGAAGCCGCTCGCGTCGCCAAGATGCAGCGCAAGAAGGAGACGATGACGAAGGAGTCATCGGCACTGGTCGTTAGGAACGGCCCCAAGGCCTGGCTTGGCGAGGATGAAAGCGACTGGGATGTGTAAGTATATACTGTCTAGGACGTTAGGTGCTTTAAAAAGTTAATTTTATTACTCAGTCAACATGGGTTTTATTCTTCTTCATTTTAAACCTGGTTAATAATTCAACTATGAGCTTGAGCTTGTTGATTGAAATATACAGAATTGATTGATAAAACCTTCATAGAATAAATGAAAATGTTATGCTATCGTGACACACTACATGAAGTGATTCTTCATGTCCAAGAGCAGCATGTTGTGTGGTTTCAATTGGGTCATTCATGCAAATGTTATGGGAATGAAGATGTATTCACAGACATGAAACCTGGAGTCACGTGCTCGCTGGCTTAGTATTTTCCTTGGATCCCAGAGGGAACATGTCTCAGGGATGGAAACCTTTTTTACACATATTAATGCACACTCATGGAAATTGATAACTGCATTGCAAATGTCAATCCAATTTATGTTGCGGCAAGTTTCAAGATCAGCTGCTGTGTCATCCCTCAGGGTGGATTTGTCATGCATTGCTTGTGGTTCTTACAGATCTGAAGAAGGTCTTCAGAAGTTGATAAATGTGTGGTGTGACTTCAGCATGTCGTACATTTATTTCATACAGTGTATTGTCTTCAAACGATTTTTAGGTTACCGGACCTTTGGTCCGATAACCTATTACCATGGCGTTACGTCCGTCGTCGTCTGTCTTCCATCGTACGTCAACATTAAGATCTTTAAAATGCACGATCGAATATTCCCGAAAATTTTCACAAAAATGCCTAAAAATATTTCGAGAAGGAGGTATTTTTTAGTTTTTGGATTTTCGAATTATTTTCAAAATGGCGGCCATTTTTTACGAAAAACGGCTAATTTTGGACTTTTACGGTCGTTTTCTCAAAAACTGTCTTATCAGATTTGAGATTTTCATTTCAAAAGATTCCTCTAATGTACCTTCATGACGTGTATGAGTTTCATTGCCTTGAATCGCCAGTCTGTGTGTGGCGGCCATTTCGATTTTTTCGACGGGTCCCAAATGGCACTTTCCCATGTTAAATTCTCCTATGCATTATAATGGGACACATTATTGCTAGTATCTCACTTAATATTGAGATTAGAGATTGGGAATCAATTATGAACATATAGGAAATGATATATGCTGAATATTGCCATGACCTTGATTTCGACATTTGACCTCATTTAAGGTCAAAGGACAAAATGGCTGATATCTTGCTCCTCTATTGACTTTATAGCTTGGGAACCAATTGTTGACATATAGAAAAATAAATACACTGAATATTCTGATGACCTTGAATTTGACCTTGAACATATTTTCAAGGTCAGAGCACAAAATGGCTAATATTTGCTTATTATCGACTGTACAGCTTAGGAATCCATAGTGAACATATAGGAAATGATATATGCTGAATATTATGGTGACCTTGAATTTGACCTCATTTTCCAGGTCAGAGAACAAAATATCTCGCTTGTTGTCGACTGTACAGCTTAGGATTTAATTGTGAACAGAGAGGAAATTATATATGCTAAATATTCTCATGATGTTGAACCTTACCTTTTACCTCATTTTCAAGGTCAGATCACAAAATGGCTAAAGTCAAGTTCATCCATCAGTGAAACACGGTTTTTGGCCGTAGTTTCATTTTGAATAATCAGGTCATCTTCAAATTTTGTGTTTGTCAATTGGGTATCATGCCGTAATTTTCAACCGAATTTCAGAATTTGATCTCAAAAATTGAAAAAGTTGGCAATCTAACCCAATGTTAAATTTCCGTGCCAACATGGAATTTCAGAGTTTCCACAAAAAACAACAACTTTTATATGATGTACGTGTTGTATATTGCTTTCGAATGAACATATTTATTTGATATACACCAACTATGCCTTCTGATTCCAAATCAACACAATAGATTCATTCTGTATGGGCATAAACACGATAAAAGCCCTGAGTTTGTTGAAATTTACTTGATCCCATTTCGGACTGAAATTTAACATTGGGTTAGATTGCCAACTTTTTTAATTTTTGAGATAGAATTCTGAAATTCAGTGGAAAATTACGGCATGATACCCAATTGAGACTCACAAAAATTCAAATTGATCCGATCATCCAAAACAAAATTATGGCCAAAAAGCGTGTTTCTGTTCACTGATGGATGAACGTAACTATAATATCTCACTTATTATCTACTTTACAGCTCAGGAATCAATTGTGGACATACTAGAAATAATATATGCTGAACATTTTCGTGCCCTTGAATTGACCAATGACTTTATTTTCAAGGTCACGGGTCAAATGGCTAATATCTTAATTATATATTGTCTGGTAACCTTTCTGAGCCTTTGGGCTAATTTTCCTGGGTGATTTGTGGCTCTTTTGACCAAACTTCTGCATGCATCATCCAGTGCTACAAATCTCTCCAAAGTTGATACAATTCTTTATATATTTTGAAATATGATGAATGATCGATCCCAATATTTCATATTTTTCAAAAACAAACACATCGGAAGTAAGACTGGCTGTCGGGAATGAAATTAATGTTATTTTGCCTTCAAACGCAGCTAGTGGTTCTGTATCATGTCTTCTGTCTGTTTTCCAATAATAGCAATAACAGGCACTATTTATCTTGGTCGTGTTGTGGATGACTTTGATATTTGAAGTTCTTTGCTGCCAGACATGCTCAGTTTTTGATGATTCTGTGGTGCCCTTTGTGTTTCTGTGTTGCATCTTCAAGCGGAGGGGAAATGGAAGAGACTACAGTTGATTTGTGTGACATCCAAATATGGATGATATCCATGTCATAATTTGTCTCCGAGACAAAGAAATAAGGCTAAAGACCTTGGCGTTGACTGTATAATCTTTGCAATATCAAACAACGGACACAATGGAAAGAAGTATGATACAGCTGTATAGGAAAAGTTTCTTCAAACATGAAGAATATAAATAGTCGGCAATATCAGGTAAATATAATATATTGAAAATACATTCTTTTCAAAATAACTGTGATATATCAGATGCAATTTAGTATCATTTTGGAGTACCAATAGTTTGATGTAAATGGAAGAAAGCTTATACTAGTGTACCATATGTTCATAACACTATTTTCTGTTCAAAAAGATTTACACGGAGTGTCAGATTTTATGGGAACCAACCAAACAGGATTAGAACAGAGCTATTGTTTTAAAACATTCTCATAATACACAGGCAAGCCATAGGCTTTCATATGGTGCAGTCAAATTTGGTTATATAAGCCTCAGGTTGTAGACAATACTGTCTTGGACATGATGAAAGTATTTCTGGATCCAGCTCATGAAAAATATCAGTTCACATGACCTACCGATCCGTGAACTTTTAATCACATTAACACTGCTCCATATGGCATGTATCTAATGTAACACCAAGTAACTCCATATAAACGTTTTATAATATTTGCCAGTCAGAGCGTTATTTTGAGTGCCTACTTTGAAAAGTCTACCTTGATCTTATCAATTTTCAATTAACTGCTGAGAACACACTGGTTGACTTGCACTGACCATTATCTAGCCCATTACGCTCGGCTGGCTCTTACCTAGCTCCCACGTGTACTCATTACAACAGGCTGTTGAATGTCATTGCATGATCCACAAAGTCATTTTGTCCCAGGAACGTGGAACACAACAAGTCTTCCCTGGTGGAATCGCTCAATAATAGGCCAAGTCTCTATAGCAGGACCTATAACATATTGCTCACACATTTATCTTGGGGAGAGAAAATACTTCTACCCTCAGCAATAGTGGTCGCTGCCTGCATTCAGTATGCTTTACAAGTTGGAGTATTTATAATTCAGGAGTTCGCAGTTGACTTAATATTATCAGATACAGAAGTGGGTCACTTTCTTGATAGCCTCTGCACACCACATGAAATCAAATGATTGGTGCTATTTGACCAATATTGATCCTTTTTAAAAAAAGTCTGGTTTTCTTGGTGAATTCATTATCAGAAGCTGAATGGATGTTAAGTCATTCCAGTTGTTACGTCTGTTCTTGGCACAGGAAAATCTTTGCTACATTATATGTACATTAAATGAATGTCAGGCTTCCAACAGACAAGATCACTATATTTTATAGGGATCTACCGCTATAAGGAACAAAGGCAGATTGATTTAGAGGCTGTACCAAAACCCACTATAAAGTTAAGCCGGCAAAGGTGGATTGCTGGCATGGAATTTGAGCTGGCACGAGCATCAGTTGGTTTCCGCCCGCCCTGCCTAGAGTGGAGACAAATATATATTCCAGGACGTGAGAAGATGGTTGGTGGGGGGAGGTGTGGGTGTGGGTTCTGGGGGGTGTCAGAGCAGAATGATGAGTTATGGCTGTCTGTAGGAGACTAGAGGGACCGAAAATGGTAATGAAAGACGATAACCAACTCTAAGATCTCGTTATCGGGAGAGTTGAAAAGGGTGGAGATCCATGTGGTAAAAGAGATTTTAAATTGGGGTCTCAGCCGTGAATTTGTCCCTGGAAAGATATGCCTTTGAACAAAATCAGAAGAAATGAGAAAATTTGGTTCCTATTTCCAGTCATTCAGACTTCCTTGTCATTCTTATCCCCTTCAACATGTTCACTCAGTAATTGGTGGAAATTACTGCTTCGGAAAATACTTACGCCCATTATGTCATTTCATGTGGGGTGGGGCGGTTTACAGAAGCATACATGTATCCCCCAGATAACAAGACCAGATGTTACATGTATAACTTCCATGTATACTACTCGAGAAACTACAGAAATATTGGTGGTAATAGATTGATACTTACATAGTTGTGTGAATTATATACTTCTTGACCTTGTTTTGATTACTCGCAGAGAAAGGTCACTACCATAAATGTGCTCCATGCTGGTCATCAAATCCCTCCTCTCATCTTCTCGACTGAGCTATTTTATGTTGCTTGTGTGTCTTGTGGACATTTCCACATTTGTTCCGGTTCCAGTTTAACCGACCAATCAGGGAGCAGCTCATGTCCCACAAGAAGCGACTCCCACAGCAGCTTTTGAGGCTTTCAGTAACGAGCTTCACAGTAAAATTGGCCATATTTCTCTAGAAGATAGCAGTGTTGCCTAGACTCACACTTTTTGGCGGACTTGTATGTTCTTTCCTGCGCTCTGAGGTTGTCGCGAGTGCTTACACCAGTTCTAGCGTGGTCTCTGCTAGATAGAGCCTCAAGCATTTCCTCTCCTCTGTAAGAAACAAATACATGTGGCTTTATTATCTTTATCGAAGCCTGATCTTGGTGATTGTTTCATGTTTTATAGGAATTGTTTGCACAGAATTGTGATCAACGAGGCTCGCTCCCTTGACCTTCAAAGAAATTCAAGCAGAAATGTACCTGAAAAAAAACTTGTGTGCAACATGCATCATATATTGTATTGTATGAACCTGGTGAGAGACCGACAGTTGATGTAGGCCAGTGAGTGTTACACCGTTCACTGTAGTATTTATGTATCGTTCACCTGTTACAGAGCCGGAGGGGAGGATGACTTTGAGATGTTCCTGGAGAACGTAAAAGCTCGATCGTTAGCAGCACGCACCCGAGCACTCCCTTCTCAAGGTACACACAAAAAAAAAAAATTCTGTGAAAACAAGTGTTGCAGTGATCTTGTGGATATTGATAAAGCATCGAGTAATATGATATTCGAGAAATCTTTCATGCATCATGACAATCTGTATTGATTTTGATATATTGAGAATAGGGTGGTTGGATCTTCGCCAAAATTGAGCCTAATGGAATAGTCAATATGCACATGTACATCCTCTTGTTGGGGGATTTCCGAGTCTGAGAGATTTCCAAGCATCTCTAAATCTCTTGGATAATCCAACCCAACATCCAAGATAAATTCAAGGAACATTATTGTCAGAGCATTTATCTGGGGCCAATAACCTCTCCAATGCTGTGAGCATTGATTTCTTATCTTGGAGGAAGTCTCTCTGTTGGCATGACTACATACTGATAACAATGCAGCACCAGCTGGATTGATATCAATTTTAAAGTCTCATTGATTACATGTAGCTTGAAAGTCCTATCAATCTGGATTTCAACTCAGAATTGTACATGCTCAGTCGATTTAACATGTACATCAGATACACGTGTGATATAGATCATGCAGAATATGATTAGCCAGCTACAGTATGAAATGAAAAACAATGATCAGGTGGGGTATGTTCAAATTGCTCATTCGGGTACATTTTTATTCAGGGATGTCACGGAGTAGCCACCAATGTGTTGCTATATTAGTGATCTGTGTTGTTGCAGTGCCAGTGGATGCAGCGAGTGAGACAAGTAGCAAGGACGACCGCTCACGGACTGAGGCCTCATCACTCGACCTGGAATGGGAACATGAGGCTGGTCAGTTCACGTATTGTACATTGTAATCAAGGATATGCGCGAGGGGTGATCAAAAAGTTTCAGAATGTTATTCTTAATTGAACTTTTACCTACCATAGTCAGTTCTTTAGTCCCAAATCTGGGAGATATCTGAGGGAATTGTAAGGGCTTTCAGATTGTAGACTTGTCATAATCATCAATATGTGGAAGCTGAAATGGTAAAAATCTAATTAATTAATTGGCATATATGGCATAAATGGCATTAGCCTCAAAGATGGCATTAGCCTTACTGAACGTTGCTACGTGACGGTAAATGTTGGAAACAAGGAAGGGCAATTTTGTAAACACAAACATCCCTAATGAACAACTTAAACTCAGTTTTCTGGACCTTTTTAGGTTACCGGACCTATGGTCCGATAACCTATTGGCATGGCGTTGCGTCCGTCGTCGTCCACATTTTTATCTTTTTTGTTTACAGGCGAATTCTTCTGAAATTTTGCACAAAAATACTTTAAAATAATTCAAGAAGGAGGTATTTTTTAGTTTTTTGATTTTCGCATTTTTTTCAAAATGGCGGCCATTTTCGACGAAAAGTGCCTGATTTTGGACTTTGGCGGCCATTTTCTCAAAATCTGTTCAGTAACTTTTTTTCTTTTTGATACATAACACTCCTGATATGTACTCCTATGATGTCTATAAATTTCGTTGCGCTTGAATCGCTCGAAGTGGACCATTTTGGCCCAAACTCGGCCCAAATGGGACTTTCCCATGTTAAATTCTCCTATGCTTTATAATGGGACACATTATGCCTAATATCTCACTTAATATTGAGATTAGAGACTAGGAATCAATTGTGGACATATAGGAAATGATATATGCTGAATATTGTCGTGACCTTGAATTTGACCTCTGACCTTGGTTTCAAGAACAGAGCGGCCGTTTTCGTCGAAAAATGGCCAATTTTGGACTTCGACGGTCGTTTTCTCAAAACCTGTTCAGTAACTTTTTAGGTTACCGGACCTATGGTCCGATAACCTATTGGCATGGCGTTGCGTCCGTCGTCCGTCCGTCCGTCCGTCGTCCGTCCGTTCACATTTTTATCTTTAAAGTATACGGTCCGATCTTTCTGAAATTTTGCATAAAAATACCTAAAAATATTCCCAGGAAAGGTTTTTTTTTAGTTTTTTGATTTTCACATTTTTTTCAAAATGGCGGCCATTTTCGACGAAAAATGCCTGATTTTGGGCTTTGGTGGCCATTTTCTCAAAATCTGTTCAGTAACTTTTTTTCTTTTTGATACATAACACTCCTCATATGTACTCCTGTGATGTGTATCAGTTTCGTCACGCTTGAATCGCTCAAAGTGGGCCATTTTGGCCCAAACTCGGCCCAGATAGGACTTTCCCATGTTAAACTCTCCTATGCTTCATAATGGGACACATTACGCCTAATATCTCACTTAATATTGAGATTAGAGACTAGGAATCAATTGTGGACATATAGGAAATGATATATACTGAATATTCTCGTGACCTTGAATTTGACCCCTGACCTCGGTTTCAAGGTCAGAACGACCATTTTCGTCCAAAAATGGCCCATTTTGGACTTTGACGATCGTTTTCTCAAAATCTGTTCAGTAACTTTTCTTCTTATTGATGCATAACACTCCTCATATGTACCCCTGTGACATGTATAAATTTCATTGCCCTTGAATCATTCGAAGTGGGCCATTTTGGGCCCAAACTCGGCCCAGATGTGACTTTCCCATGTTAAATTTTCCTATGCTTTATAATGGGACACATTAAGCCTAATATCTCACTTAATATTGAGATTAGAGACTAGGAATCAATTGTGGACATATAGGAAATGATATATGCTGAATATTCTCGTGACCTTGAATTTGACCTTTGACCTCATTTTCAAGGTCACAGGACAAAATGGCTAATATATCGCTTATTATCGACTTTACAGCTTAGAAATCAATTGTGAACATATAGGAAATGATATATGCTGAATATTCTCGTGACCTTGAATTTGACCTTTGACCTCATTTTCAAGGTCACAGGACAAAATGGCTAATATCTCGCTTATTATCGACTTTACAGCTTAGGAATCCATTGTGAACATATAGGAAATGATATATGCTGAATGTTCTCATGACCTTGAATTTGACCTTTAACCTCATTTCCAAGGTCACAGGACAAAATTGCCAATATCTCGCTTATTCTCGACTTGACGGCTTAGGAATCAATTGTGAACATATAGGAAATGATATATGCTGAATATTCTCGTGACTTTGAATTTGACCTTTGACCTCATTTTCAAGGTCGCAGGACAAAATGGCCAATATCTTGCTTATTAGCGACTTTGCAGCTTAGGAATCAATTGTGAACATATAGGAAATGATATATGCTGAATATTCTAGTGACCTTGAATTTCACCCTTGACCTAAATTTCAAGGTTAGTCTTTTTATTTTCAAGGTCAGAATACAAAATGGCTTATATCTCGCTTATTATCAAATTTACAGCTTAGAGGTCCATAGTGAACATATAGGAAATGATGTATGCTGAATATTTTGGTGATCTAGAATTTGACCTTTGATCTCATTTTCAAGGTCAGAGAACAAAATGGCTAATATGTCGCTTATTATCATCTTAACATCTGCCCCTGATGACGCCAGTGTGTCTTTGGATAAACTATTTGGTCGGGCTTTGTTTCTATTGCAAAATGTTGTATTTTACGTTTCTTATTGGCATCATCAAAATTTGATTGTATTGGTGGTAATAGATTGATACTTACATTTATACCACTGAGTCGGTGTCACTGCTGGCGGACGTTAAATCTGTCCCCGAGGATACCATCAACTCAGTAGCCTTCGGGCTTGTGATTGGGTACTTTTGTACTTGTCATGTATCTATTCCATGGGGTTAGATTCGGATTTCTAAATTATTTTCATAGGTTGTTGGGCAGTTGTATACTAATTCCATCTGGTGTACAGTAGAAACAACTACATCCTCTGCGAATATAGAGGAATGATATATACTGAATATTTTCATGACCTTGAACTTGAACTTTGACCTCATTTTCAAGGTCACATCACAGAATGGCTAATGTCTCACTTATTATCGACTTTACAGCTTAGGAATTTATTGTGGACATACTAGAAGTGATATATTTGTTAAAAATTTCATGGCCTTGAATTTATCAGTGACTTTATTTTCAAGGTCACTGGACAAAAGGCTAATATCTAAAATGTATATTGTCCGGTAACCTTTCTTAGCCCTTGGGCTAATTTTTTTAGGTTACCGGACCTATGGTCCGTAACCTATTGGCATGGCGATGCGTCCGGCGTCGTCGTCGTCGTCCGTCGTCGTCCGTCGTCGTCGTCCGTCAACAATTTTATCTTTAAAGTTTACGATCGAATTTTTCTGAAATTTTGCACAAAAATGCCTGAAAATATTTCGAGAGGGAGGTATTTTTTAGTTTTTTGATTTTCGCAATTTTTTCAAAATGACAGGTGTTTTCGTCGAAAAACGGTCCATTTTGGATTTTGGCGGCCATTTTCTCAAAAACTGTTCAGTAACTTTTTTTCTTTTTGATGCATAACATTCCTCATATGTACCCCTGTGACATGTATAAATTTCGTTGCGCTTGAATCGCTCGAAGTCGGCCATTTTGGGCCCAAACTCGGCCCAAATGGGACTTTCCCATGTTAAATTCTCCTATGCTTTATAATGGCACACATTAAAGCCTAATATCTCACTTAATATTGAGATTAGAGACTAGGAATCAATTGTGGACATATAGGAAATGATATATGCTGAATATTGTCGTGACCTTGAATTTGACCTCTGACCTTGGTTTCAAGGTCAGAGCGGCCGTTTTCGTCGAAAAATGGCCAATTTTGGACTTCGACGGTCGTTTTCTGAAAATCTGTTCAGTAACTTTTTTTTCTTATTGATGAAAAACACTCCTCATATGTACCCCTGTGACATGTATAAATTTCGTTGCGCTTGAATCGCTTGAAGTGGGCCATTTTGGGCCCAAACTCGTCCCAAATGTGACTTTCCCATGTTAAATTTTCCTATGCTTTATAATGGCACACATTGAGCCTAATATCTCACTTAATATTGAAATTAGAGACTAGGAATGAATTGTTGACATATAGGAAATGATATATGCTGAATATTCTCGTGACCTTGAATTTGACTTTCGACCTCATTTTCAAGGTCACAGGACAAAATGGCTAATATCTCGCTTATTATCGACTTTACAGCTTAGGAAACAATTGTGAACATATAGGAAATGATATATGCTGAATATTCTCATGACCTTGAATTTGACCTTTGACCTCATTTTCAAGGTCACATGACAAAATGGCTAATATCTCGCTTATTATCGACTTTACAGTTTAGGAATCAATTGTGAACATATAGGAAATGATATATGCTGAATATTTTCGTGACCTTGAATTTGACCTTTGACCTCATTTCCAACGTCGCAGGACAAAATTGCTAATATCTCGCTTATTATCGACTTTACAGCTTAGGAATCAATTGTGAACATATAGGAAATGATATATGCTGAATATTCTCGTGGCCTTGAATTTGAGCTTTGACCTCATTTTCAAGGTCACAGGACAAAATGGCCAATATCTTGCTTATTAGCGACTTTACAGCTTAGGAATCGATTGTGAACATATAGGAAATGATATATGCTGAAAATTCTCGTGACCTTGAATTTGACCTTTGACCTCATTTTCAAGGTCACAGGACAAAACGGCCAATATCTTGCTTATTAGCGACTTTACAGCTTAGGAATCAATTGTGAACATATAGGAAATGATATATGCTGAAAATTCTCATGACCTTGAATTTGACCTTTGACCTCATTTTCAAGGTCACATGACAAAATGGCTAATATCTCGCTTATTATCGACTTTACAGCTTAGGAATCAATTGTGAACATATAGGAAATGATATATGCTGAATATTCTCATGACCTTGAATTTGACCTTTGACCTCATTTCCAAGGTCACAGGACAAAATTGCTAATATCTCGCTTATTATCGACTTTACAGCTTAGGAATCAATTGTGAACATATAGGAAATGATATATGCTGAATATTCTCATGACCTTGAATTTGACCTTTGACCTCATTTTCAAGGTCACAGGACAAAATGGCCAATATCTTGCTTATTAGCGCCTTTACAGCTTAGAAATCAATTGTGAACATATAGGAAATGATATATGCTGAAAATTCTAGTGACCTTGAATTTGACTTTTGACCTCATTTTCAAGGTCAACAGGACAAAATGGCTAATATCTCGCTTATTATCGACTTTACAGCTTAGGAATCAATTGTGAACATATAGGAAATGATATATTCTGAATATTTTAATGATATTGAATTTGACCTTTGACCTAAATTTCAAGGTCAGTCATTTTATTTTCAAAGTCAGATTGCAAAATGGCTTATATCTCGCTTGTTATCAAATTTACAGCTTAGGGGTCCATAGTGAACATATAGGAAATGATGTATGCTGAATAGTTTGGTGATCTAGAATTTAACCTTTGATCCCATTTTCAAGGTTAGAGATATGGCGATTTCAGTGGTCACCTTGAATTTGACCTTCAACTTTCTCGGCTTAACTCTGTATATTTCTCCGGTAACCTTACTAGCCCATTGGGCTAATTTTTTCTTATTGATGAAAAACACTCCTCATATGTACCCCTGTGACATGTATAAATTTCGTTGCCCTTGAATCGCTTGAAGTGGACCATTTTGGGCCCAAACTCGGCCCAAATGGGACTTTCCCATGTTAAATTTTCCTATGCTTTATAATGGGACACATTAAGCCTAATATCTCACTTAATATTGAAATTAGAGACTAGGAATGAATTGTGGACATATAGGAAATGATATATGCTGAATATTCTCATGACCTTGAATTTGACCTTTGACCTCATTTTCAAGGTCACAGGACAAAATGACTAATATCTGGCTTATTATCGACTTTACAGCTTAGGAATCAATTGTGAGCATATAGGAAATGAGATATTCTGAATATTTTAATGATATTGAGTTTGACCTTTGACCTAAATTTCAAGGTCAGTCATTTTATTTTCAAAGTCAGACTACAAAATGGCTTATATCTCGCTTATTATCAAATTTACAGCTTAGGGGTCCATAGTGAACATATAGGAAATGATGTATGCTGAATAGTTTGGTGATCTAGAATTTAACCTTTGATCCCATTTTCAAGGTTAGAGATATGGCGATTTCAGTGGTCACCTTGAATTTTACCTTCAACTTTCTCGGCTTAACTCTGTATATTTCTCCGGTAACCTTTCTAGCCCATTGGGCTAATTTTTGTTGTTGTTGTGATGATTTTAGTCCCATGGTGCAATCATTCTCAAAGATGGTCAATAGAGACGGTGAACATTGTTGTTAATATTTTATGAGAGAAAACTAACTGATAGAAGGGTTGTTAATCCAGCGTCATTTAGCTGGGTTATAATAAATTATTTAATGGGAGCTTCTGTTTTCCTGATGTTATATCCAGAATTCAGGCACCAAATAATCTGTATCTATTTCTGTTCTGTTTTTCCATTGGCTGAAGCTCTCAACTATCCGATTATTCATAATGACAAAAGCACTGAGGCTTATAGCATGCGGTATATATTTTACCATTTCATTAGCTTTCAGTAATTGAAGCACTAAATGGTATTACCTGAAAATGGTTCATCCAATCTGATAATCAATCTGAAAAGCAAAATGTTGTAATGGCCGAATGATTTTCTGACTTGTGTAATGTAACATGACAGATCTGCATGTATCTTTTACTATGACCCTGACAGGCATGCAGCCCCCACCAAAGGAGCGTAACAAGCGGAAGATGCTGCTTGACGAGAGAAACATGAATGAGCTGAATGTCAAGCCAATGCTGATGCTCCGAGGAAAACCGGACAGCTTCGACTATGAGTGGGACAACGGCTTCGAGGCCAACAATGACAGTGATATCGAGGAGAACCAGAAACTCTTGACCAAGCGCAAACACAAAGACGTGGACATCAAGCGGTGACAACTACCCAGCAGCCCCCCCAGAAACAGGATGGCCCGTGGCAGAGAGCACGAGGTCAAAGTCAAAGGTCGTGTGAGGGTTCACGACCAGACAGAAATGACTTTGTCAATGGGCGAAGAGTAGCCGCGGCCTAGTCGTTCATCACAGAAGTGTTTTTGTGGATACATTCATCCTCTGTCTTAATTCATGACCATAAACTTGTTACTGATGAGTTCTCATCAACACATGACCATGTGGTGGAAAGAATACTTTGTTGTGAGAACACTAAATATCACTTCAGAGTAATAAACATGATAAGACTAATTCGTATGCATCTGTGTATAGGGTGTACATTATATATACTGCAAGAAACACACTGCCCACACACAATGCACAGTACAGAGCTTAAAGGTCTTACTTCTCATACCACATGTAGATTTCTTTCGTGAATTAACTTCCAACATTCCAAGTGAGTTAGAGGGTACTGTTGAACAGTCAAGCAAGAAGCAAATGTTGTGTCTTGTTACCTAATGTGTTCTCTGGTAAATAATTGCCAGCAACATTCCCTGATCGTTTAACATTTACTGGTCAACCTCAATATTGAGAGCAAGTTTCATGACCTGCACTGTAGTTTTTACTGTGACCTTGTCTTCAATTTTGCTTCTGGGTGGTGGCATTCAAACACAATCTTTGTGAAGTCTTGATACCATATCGTTTCTAAAGTGTTTTGTGATTGTATACTAAAGACATGAGTATACAAGATATTGTATACTTACATGTGCATATTGATATTTTCTATGAAGAATTGAATGTATTGTGTCTGGTTACTTCACTGTGAGGTACTAGTAGTACATAGGTTGGTTGGGAAGATTTTTCGTTCAAACTACAGTGTATCTGCTAACAGACTAGTATGCAGCTACTGGATCATTTAATGGATTCCAATAAAGCTTGTATATTATATCGCTCAGTACTGGGTGTATTATTTGTAATTATTAGTAGTTCACTGCAATGTATGTAACTGTGAATAACTTCTTATCAGAGACATACTGTAATTGTGATACGAAATTATGTTATGGGCATTAGGAAGATCTTAATTCATTATGTTAACTGAATGTTGGCTTCATGAAGAAAAATCTTTGCCTTCAATCACATGTCATGCTATTATGTGATGAACTTCTCTAACTTCAAATGATTAATTTATAGCAAAAAGCTTTTCACAGCCATTCACAAGATTATCTCATGAGATTTTGTATAACTTCAGGAAGATGCTAAATCTTGTACTGGCCAATAATTTTATTGGCCTGTGACCTGAGAGAAAAAATGTTATTGTGGTATATGCTTACTACATTTCATAATTTCCTTTGTACACGAGCTCAAGGTGCAATTTTGTTTGTATACATGCCAGTGATTTTCTTCCATTTTTGGACTTAATACACTCAATATCACACCAAATCTATATTTAATGGCAAAACAGAACTGTGTTGCAAAGTCATCATTCTGTATATTTGTGTACAATTTTGTAGCAGCTCTATTTATTCCAGACATGTTTGTGTGTGTCAAAAGTAACTCATTGACTCACTGTGTGAGAATGATTATGCTATTCAAGTGACTAAAAAGATATTAACATGTTTTGGCTATGTTTTGTTGATGGAAGTATTAATTAATAACCTGTGGTCCCTTATCACGTTATCACCCTGAACCCGAGACAAGTTTTACCTGGTACCCCTCTAGTCAGAGTTTGTTAGACATCTGGTGATCAGATGCTTGTTATGTAGGGTATTGTTACTGTGTCTGTGGCCGAGCGGTCCTGGTGTTGTGGATCACTGCACTGCTGTACATTCATGTCAATAAAGCTATTCTCAATACACATTTACTGTATGGGTCTGATTCCACTCAGTAATCACAACTTACCAATATTGCCGCAATAAGGAACAGGTCTTGCTAGCTAACTTCTTTCTTACATGTTGAAGACATATTTGGTATCCTAGAAACTATAAATTCCCGAAAATTCAACTGTGGAGTTTGCTACATTTCAGATTACATAGAGAGCCATCTCTTTTCAGGTTACCAGACCTTTGGTTCGATAACCTATTGCTGTGGCGTACGTCATCCGTCCATCGTCCGTCCACATTATTTCCTTTAAAGATTACAGGCGGATTTTCTTGAAATTTTGCACAAAAGTGCCTAAAAATATTTCAACGGGGTTGTTTTTTAGTTTTCTGATTTTCGCATTTTTCTCAAAATTGCGGCCATTTTTGGCAAAAAAATGGCCAATTATGGATTTTGGCGGCCATTTTCTCAAAAACTCTGATCAGATTCGAGATTTTGGTTTCAAAAGATTCCCCTTATGTACCTCTATGATGTGCTTAAGATATGTTGCCCTTGAATCGCCAGTCTCCGTGTGGCGGCCATTTTGAATTTTTGACGGGTCGGCGAAAAAAATTTTTTTGCCCCAAATCGCGTTACTATCCATTTTGGGTCATTTCTAGGCCAAAAAAACTTTTTCACCCTTTGAAAAAAATTTTGGACTTGGATAATTTTCGGCACTTTTTTCCTTCATAATCGGAGCTGCCAGGACTGTACTCACAGAATGCTTGAAGATAGAGCTCAGATATTGGCACTTTCAAATAGGAAGTCATATATGGCGATTCGGGAGGTGACCTTGAATTTGACCTTTGATGACCTCAAAAGGTCAAAACAGCCATTTTGGGTAAAAAAAAAATGCCCAAATTTACTGGTACAGATGAAATGCAAGTAGATAGAGCTTCAGTTTGTATAATAAACATATAGGAAGTCATATATGGAGCAAGTAATGATGATCTTGACCTTGGATGACCCCGAGTGCTAAATATCTGGCTTGAAATCTGTAAAGTGGCCTCTGAAGCTTAAACTTTTGCACATACAGGTTAGGATTGTGTATAAGCCTATAAAATGTCATGTATATATGGCACATCTTTTGGTGATCTTGAACTTGACCTCAAACGACCTTGAAGGGCAAATCTCAAAATCTTAAATTGGCTTCTACAAATGAAATACTTGTTGATAAAGCTTATATGTTTGTATTTACGAACATGTGTGAAGTCATATGCAGCATACCTAATGGAGACATTGAAATTCACAAAGATGACCTTGACTAGTAAATCTCAAAGTCATATGTCACTTACAATGCTTAAAATTGTCCGGTAATCTATCTTAGCCCTTGGGCAAATTTTTCTAAAGGACTCACCGTCACGGCAAAACAAATCATGCACTGTTTCCATTCCAACAATCAATGTTGCTCCACAAGCAAAAATTTTACAAAAAGGGATACAATATGCCACTGACGAAATTTCTGAAATTGAAGCATTTGCAAGCTCTAAGAAAACTAATTTGATGTACCAATATTGTACAGCTACCGGGGTTTTCCGTAATATGGCCCACCTGATTTATGGCCCATGGGCCATCTTTCGGGAAAAAATCCCAAAAGATGGACCATGGGCGATAATTGGGATTCATTTTTAAAAATTTTGGTGATGCGATTTTCTTCATAGATAGATAGATTTTATTTCAGAACCACATATAAATTACACAATACAATGCCAATATCAGTTAAATGGTTCTGATATCATATCACGTATTTTCGATGAAAATGTAAACGGTTTATCGAACATCCAGATACTCCATCAAACATATGTCAAGTTTTGAAACAAAGAACTGTTACATAGGCATCATAATCACATCAATGTGACCCCGGTGGTGTTTATTTATGTTACTGTTACCCCTGTTGATTTGAAATAAGGTTTTATCACATCATGATCATGTCCAGTGAATAAAATATGTAACTGGAATAGTTGAAAAGAGCTTAATGGTATAGCAATGCGTGTATATGTTGATAGTCTACAGGTAGATGCACTGATGTACAATCTTTCTCTGTTGGTGTGATTTCTTTCTCTGTTGCCTGATGTATCTCCGGTATAGGCATGCATTTCAAAACTAAATATATAACCATCATATACTACATGTAGTATTCAGTATTCTGGCGATATATTGGTGAAATAAAGTTTTTTTTTTTGAAAGATCACCTATGGGCCATAGTTCGGATTTGATTTTTATTAGGTGAGGAAATATTTTCCAAAAGATCGCCCAGGGCCATATTACGGAAAACCCCGGTAAGTAATTTGTTTGCAATGGTTCACAGCTGCCGAGTGTTTCTAAAATATGAGACATTGCTGCTTTCTATCTACACAGGGGCTACACAGAGACTAGACATTGTGGGTGAACCCGTTATCATCAACCCATCACCCCGACCACTCTCCCAATGTAATGTAATCTAAATTTAATCAAATGTGTTATAATTATGTCATTCCTTGATCTGGTTGTCATACAGGAATATAACAATATCACTCTGACAAGGCAACACATATCATGCTTCTTGGTTATTCTTTAGTTCGACAAACATCAAAATGCTCAGCACATGTGTTCAGTGAAATGTCAAATAGTAAAGTATGAGAAATTTTTCACACCTATTAACAGAAAATCTTCAGTTGATGGCAGCCTGTCAGGTACATTGTATGCAATTTATGTATGTGTATCTGATACGTCATGTGCATCTACGTGTAATATTAAAAATGTTCCCACAATTTCATACCCTATTCTACTTTGGCAGTACAAAAGACTTGCATATACATGTACATGTATTTTCCTTCTGATTTTTATATGGGATACCGTGGTTACCAACGTGGTCTGACATTTGGATGATGGAATAGCACTTGTGACATTTGCAAGGCTTCATGTCCGAGAAAGATGGTTGGCCATAAGTTGGATGACTCTATCCAGGATATGAGCAGATGAAAAGCTATGAAAATGTAATGGTCTGTGTCGTGAAAATATCTCAGCTTTATTTGATTCTTTTGTAACAGTTTACATGACAGCAAGTTTCTGAACTGTAAATGGCAATTTCTCTTTGTGTGGTTTCGTGAAATTTGCAACATTACAATGAACTAAAGCCCTAACTGCTAACAAGCTTACCTAAATAAAATACAACTGTTGTTAAAGAGAGTTACCAAAATCTGTATGGTCATCACCCCTACAGTTCAAGGTGGTAAAATAGTAGTACATGTACTTGAAAAAACAATATTTCTGGGTGAAGCAGCGGAAGCCACACGACAACAGTTCTCGATATCCAAATCCCACTATGTATTTGAGTAGTGGACTGAAGTCTCATAAAGTGAACCAAACTTTCATAAAGTTATCTATTACATGGGATTTAGAGTGACACAAAGGATAAGATCAGCCCATGCCAGGCACTGGTTACTCTCGAAACTGGGGTATCAATGACTTCCAGGTGATATTGCACAGTGGAATGGCACAGTGTGGCACTATCTCTGCCAACATGCTTACCATTTCTCAATATCCTAGGGATTCGAAAGTTCAACCCAAGTTCTGGGGGAAGTTGTATACGGTGTCAGTGAGGCTTCCAAACTGGCTCATGACTGGTTGGTTCTCAAGTCAGACTCAATAATGAGGTTTGAAATCAATCAAGTGTGCTCAGGTTTCAAATTGATATTACTGTTGAAAGTCAAGATTATTACTGTTATTGCATGGAGGTGCACATATACTGGTATGAACACATAACGTCCCCGTATGTATGGTATGGGAGGACATTTTTGCATGTGTCTTTCAGTTAGTGTTGGTGACCTTTGGACTACAAAGTTGACTGGTACATTCAGTGATGCTATATGAGCATGGCCTCAAACCTAGGTACAGCACTCGGTGTGTACTCGTTCATTACCCCCACGTGATTGCTTCCATCAGCAGTATTCCTATGAACCTGATGACCAAACCCATCTGTGCTGAGAGATACCAAATATACTACTACCAACTTCTCTGCTGAGACAAATCAGAGCTATTGCCATCCGTTGCCCATTCAGAACAATTAGGACTGCTTCCTGCTTAAATTGTTACATGATCTTCCGATTTTCTACCTTGTCATGTACGATACATGTTTATTGTAAAGATCAAAATTTCAGTCAAGAATGATATGTATCGTGTGTATATGTTCATGAACATGTATAATTGCAGTGTACAAGTATATATTATATATTTTTTGCATAACCATGTGGTAACTAACTCAAAGTGCTTTACAATTGATATCCCTCGCATTACTGCACATTCCATCTCTGGGGAGGCATAAAACTCTTTGCAACCATTTCTGAGACATTGTCATGAAACTGTGTATAAACCAAGACCCCAATTAAATTTTGCTGTTTATCCAATTTCTTCTAAACGCTGGTACAATGGTGTGTGGTACAAGCATTCCGGGGCATATAAGCGCATACATGAAATGAGCATTATTGTGGAATGTGTGCACCTCAAAATGCTTGTACCAGCATACCAGTGTACCAGCGTTTAGATGTTGATGTACATCTTTCAAACTGAGTTGAACAACAGTTCTATGTCACAAGATAAAAAAATACCATTGTGTATTTATAAGTACTCAATTATGGCATGCTGCTTTGTGGAGGAATTCTCAAGCCTTAAGCTTCTTGGCACACTTAGCTCGTATTGGTGGAGAATCCGTATAACTGACATCTGTGGGACTTGCATGGTTTCTGAGTTATATATTAGGTCTCCTTTGTCTGTTCTTACAGATGACCACTGAACATGGTGAATATCTCCTTGCCCAGTCTCCCTCATTTGCAACTTCATAACGTTGAAATAAAATATATCACACAGAGTGCTGAAGATGGGTGAGGGGGGGGGGGGGTTCTGGGGGAAGGGGGTTGGATATGTGGTACTGTTACATATATGCATTTGCAATTATGCTGTATTCACCATGTTCATAATTTGATATTTTTGTGGATCTAATATATATCATATACATCCCATGGCACTGGAGCTGATGGCTTTCAGTGGATGATCGTTTATGGCTGGCTGTAATCTCCCTTATGGGCTATAGACAGCTGTCCCCTGACCTATGGTTGTGTGAATCCTCTCCTTGGCGGGTACATGTGCTGGTGTCTCATGGTCAGTGTGGTACTGATTGTCCCTGCTGGATCACTTAAGTGTGAACTTAGACCTTAAGTATTAGATTAGAGGCTCTGATGGCGGGCAGTTGTCTGCCCCAGTAGCCATGGTAATTTTTGCTGAATCTCCAGATTGGTCTGCATGGAGTTGCTCCACATAGTGAAGTATTTTATTAGTATTATAGTAAATGGCAGAATTTATTTTTGCGACCCGTTTGCTGATTAATATATACATTCTACCAGAAATACATCTCTCGTTATGTATTTCTGATTCTACTGACAATCACGTTTTGATCGTGCATTCAAACACCAAAATATCAGGTGAACTAAATGTCAAAGAAGTGAATGGGTCTGAAATGTTGAATTTATACATGTATAGTTAAAAGAGGATAATACAAGTACTTTGTTGAATGACTGTATATCTCGTTGCCGGTCAAGTCATGAAATTATGTATCATGGAGATTGCAGACCTGATAGTTGATTCATATGATGTAATTGGGAACGAACTATAATTGAAGCCTGACAGATCAGTGGAAGCTTATTCCTAGAATAATTTAGGTAGACTGCTTGCTGTTGTAGAAAAAAAACGATGTTTAATTAACCTTTTGGTGACCGTTCATATATATTCGCTTCAGGTTTGACGTATTAGATTTGTGTCCAGCAATGTTTCGGCAGCTTCCAAGTGCTTCCATAATATGAGACATCGCTGTTTTCTATCTACACAGGAGCTAGACAAAGGCTGGACATATGACATGGGGCGAACCCTTTCATGTTTAGGCAGCCAACCCACCACCACCCCAGTCTACATGGTCTAATCTAATCTAAATTTAATCATGGTGGTGGGTTGGTTGCAACCATCCCAGTCTAATCTATTTTATATGTAATCAAATGTGTCAATTTATGTCATATCCTGATCTGGCTGCCACACCGAAATACCCTGTATATCTGTCATCAGTAAATATTTATATCTTATGAGGTATCTATATATTTCCACATTTCTTGGAGTGTCTATTTTTCTACAAAACCAAACTTTTGTTCCAACATTCTGCACCACTTGAAGACATGTGTCAATTCCCAAAAGATCATGAAGTTTGCAGGGCTGTGGCAGCAGGGCAGTGGTGCCCTGGACTACAGTCACTGTGGATCAGTCAGCAGCGAGCAGTAAGGTACCATGGCAGTGCAGTGTAAATTCTAGCTGGAATATAGAGAAGATGGGTAACAGCCGATGTTAGGAATCTATGACACTGTTGAATGCCTAGACCCTTTGGCGTTGACAAGACAAACTTTTCTGAAATGCTTACGGTTGTCACGAAAAAAAGATCCATTTGCTTGATTAGAGGGCTGTCCGTTCAATCATGGTAAAGGTTCAGCCAATTTACTTTCAGAAACGTCTTCTGCTATGCTTTCAAATTGAATGTAAGGCAAGCAGCTAACTATGTACATTTTATGCTGGTATACTGTAAGTACATGTAGCGTGCCTGATAAAGTATTATATCTTGTACTGCAGGATTTACTCCTCTCCTTTGAGTTGTTCTCCTTTCACACCAACATTATTGTTGTGGCTAGTCAAGCAGAAATCCAGGGATTTGACTCCCAGTGTAATCCCATCGCAGCTAGGGATCTGTTATCATGAGCTATTCACCGATTCCGTGCTGTCCATGCGAATGGCACACTGACCATTCTCAATGACAAAAACTATCACCATTCATATCTCGTGTTCATGCAATTCTGATTCTATATCGATGATGGAGTCTCAATTACTTGAGCACACTGGACGCAAGGGACGAACAAAGAATGTCATCGCTCACCATCAAGTGGTGAATGGGTGAATGATTGGGACAGTTTTTGTGGGTATTATTAGCTGACTATGTAACAATATCACTCTGACAAGGCAATACGTATCATGCTCATGGGTTATTCTTCAGTTCGACAATTCAGTTCGTTTTTTTTTCACGTATTAATAGAAAACCTTCAGGTGATAGCAATCATGTACATTGTATACAAATTATGTATGTGTATTTGATACGTCATGTGCGTCTGTGTGTAGCACCAGAAATGTTACCACAATAAGTTTCAGACCCTATTCTACTTTGGCAGTACAAAAGACTTGCATACATGTCTTTCCCTTCTGATTGTTTATAAGGGGTACCGTGGTTACCAACGTGGCCTGACATTTGGATGATGGAGTAGCACTTGTGACATTTGCAAGGCTTTGTGTCCGGGAAAGATAGTACTTTATGGTTGGCCATAAGACTCTATCCAGGATATGAGCAGATGAAAAGCTATGAAAATATAATGGTCTATGTCATGAAAATATCTCAGCTTTAATTAATTCTTTTGTAACAGTTTGCATGACAGCAAGTTTCTGAGCTGTTATCAGGTTATGGCAATTTCTCTGTATGTAGATTTGTGGAATTTGCAATATTAGAGTAAATTGAAACCCTAACTGCCAACAAGCTTACCTAAATCAGATACAATTGTTGTTAAAACATTGGTTTTGAAAAAAAATATTGCATACATTCGAAGGCAGCAGCTTTAAAAGGAGTTACCACAATTTGTATCTTATGGTCATCACCCCGGTACAGTTCAAGGTAGTAAAATAGCTTTGGGTGAGCAGCGGAAGCCAAAAGACAACAGGTCTCATATCCAAATCCCACTATGTATTGAGTGGTGACAGAAATACATGTATTTCTGGTGGTGGACTGAAGTCTGATAAATTGAACCAAACATTCATAAAGTGATCAATATTACCAAGGATCAGACCATGTCAGGCCCTGGTTACTGTCGAAACTGGGGTATCAATGACTTCCAGGTGATATTGCACAGTGGAATGGCGCAGTGTGGCACTAACTCTGTCAACATGCCTAACATTTTTCAATGTCCTAAAAGTTCAAACCAGCATCAAATTGTATCTTGTTCATGAACCAGTTTCTGTGAAATTTCCACTCCAGTCACTTTACACTTGGAGGTACTAGTAATACTCTCTAGGAACTGTATCTTGTTCATGAACCAGTTTCTGTGAAATTTCCACTCCAGTCACTTTACACTTGGAGGTACTAGTAATACTCTCTGGACAGTTCTTGCCAGTGCCAACGACTGATGCAAGCAATGTGAATCCTATTCTAAAACTGAGCTTACCCCAGACAGAACTGTTCCTCGTATATTCCTAGACTATGGCTGTTTGTTAGTAGTTTATTCTCTCTTGAGGGTAGAATGTGTATGCATTTTCCCTGTGAATTGTCACTGAGTCAACCAGTAAATTTTGTGCAGTACTCTATGCTGTCATTGTCCTTGCTCCAATTGTTGTTTTTACACAGTCAGGTGTTTGGATTCATAAATGTATTGTAGAAAGCCAAAAGCAACAGCTTCACTGAACTTAAGCTAAAATTGTGTCGTAGGGCTGTTGGCGAAATACTGATGTATTTCTTCAAGATATTTGTATGTGTCAAAAATTACATGTCAACATGGTCAAGCAGCGGTGTTTGCAGTGGATTACATGTATTATCTAGGTGTCGGATGCTTCATCATACAATAATGTGCCACATGAAGTGTCCACCAGGCAGTTATCCGGATTTTCGGTAGACCGGAAATTGTCTCATAATTTCGTGAAAGCCCATTTATCTATGATGTCGATGGTTCTATGATGGACAACCCTGTAATTGCGCAATGCAGCAGTTTTCAGAATGCCCACACGACACGCAAGTGGCACAGCTCTAAAAGAGCATACAAATGGGAAGTAGTTGTCATCATTTTCCCGTAGGCAGAATAAATCATTCCATACCACATAAACTTGATGGCCATATGACAACAGAAATCCTCTGAAAGCTTCCTAATATCTTTCTAATTAATCAAAAATGCATTAAAGATACAACAGTTACCACAGATGGACAATCTATTGTAGGATGGCTGTCAGCTTCCCTATTTAAGACTGAGGTATTCGGTTACCTCAGCGTAATGTCTTACATAAATGTTTTATATCCTCTGCCTATCTCAGTTGTCAGATTGTCAAATTCAAATTGGCACTGATCATCCTGTCAGATTGTCAAGTTGTCAAATTGGCACTGATCATCCTGATAAAGAAGGAAACTGCCTGACACCAGTACAGGCCGTGAGGAGGAAACTGTCAAGTATTTTGTCACAATTTTCCATCTAATAACTCACCTGTCATTCTAACATGCCTCAGATGGAAACTCTTCATATTGCAGATTACCCACTTTATACCGGGATCTCGTACCTGGATATCCATGATATCGCTTGGAATCTGCGCCAATTGGAGCATCAGTGGAAACGAAATGCCTGAGTTTGACCAATCCACAGTCCTACAATAATGTCTGACTCAATAATCATCCAATGCTGTTTATGTCAAGAGGAATCTGACTGGTTTTTCGGGGGTCGTTTACAGATGGCCGCTGGGCCGTTCACCGTGTCTTCGTACATGAGATGGGTAGGTCACAACCAGCATCTCCTATCCACGGTGTCACACCTCTGTTCCTGCATCCACTGTGTGTGGTTTAGTTTACGGAATCTTATTGGATGATTATAAAAATTTTGAAGCTGGTCATTTGTGAATGAAATTTGCGGACATTTGTCAACTAGCGTGAAGCTGATTGAATGAAGGTTAATTTCTTATTTTAAATTTCTAGTTGTAATCGAGATCGATGACATGCTAGAACTTCATGGCAGATTTCATTATTTATAGTTTACCAGTATTATAGTATATAGCCAATGTCATGTTCGTTGTGTTGAAGTATATTTTTCAAATGTTTAATTTTTTGTCACTCATCAAAAAACAAAATAGAAACTAATATATACACGTAGTTTGACAGTCCTCGCATGTTGTTGTTTTCAGTAGTTTTGTGGGCTATGCTCCGTGCATATTTTGACTGTTGTGTACAACCCATATCACATAATACATGTATATGTATTTGTCATGCCACCATCAGTAACTGTCCAGGGTGATAAAATATCTAATTCTACTATGAAGTTAATAATGTATTTTACACTAATGCTCTGATTATGATTGTATCAAAATATACTGCATTCATTAAATTGAATGGATAGAAAGTGGACATACATGTACATGTAATTAAAGCTCCTTGAGTGACAAAGCCACCACAATTACTTGAATGAATGGTTACGTTGTCAATTAGAAGAAGGTGGCTAGAACATTTACAAAGGATGGGGATTCACTGACGATCATATTGCATTATGATTCTGAAGTTCTGTATGACTGGATTATGACAATATTGTTGGGAATAGCAGATTTTGTCAGAGCCTTTTGACAAAAGAAATGTCTCCAAGATGTCTCACTTGTCCTTCTGTGATATTGTTCTTTGGTTGAAACACATTCTCATAAATTCGCGATATTGGAATCCAAATTTTCCACTGAGGTATCATGAATAATAGCACAGTTTCAAAAATTGCTAGCAATTTCCCCGAGGATGACCTTTCAACAGAAGAGATTGTCTCGCCGAGGCCACTACTGTAAATTATCGTGCTGCTGCAAGAACTGAGAAGTTGATGGTTTGCTGTGGTTACTGTTGCTGAGAGCGAAGATGCAACAAACTTCTGCAGCTACATGTAGGATAATAAGATTAACTTTGAAATCGCCTGACCTGTACATATCAGTCCTCCTGCCAATCACCATATGTCACTGGGGTGAAGCCCATTTTTGTCCCACGGTTCTGCGTCCAAAGAACAAACAGGACAGCGAAGATGGTATTGCCTTCTGTAATGACTGCAGTCTACCAGGAACTACATTACCAGCTTTGTTATATGTTTGACTTTACTTTCCATGACCTGATCTTCAAGTGCCAGAATTGCTGCCAAGCAGAGTACAAATATGTTACTGTGTCATAATAGAGTTAGAGTAGGTGCAATAATAGTGTTGTCCATAAAACATGGCTTTGTGTCCAAAGACTAAATTTGATAGTTCCATTCTCAGTGAACTTAACCACGTATGTCTGCATTGAACGAGTAGGAAAAATCATTCAAATATCATTCAAAACCTACTGATACAGTTTATCAATTTACAGTATGTTTAATTGTTTATGACATTGTGTTTTATGTTCACATGTTTTGCATGTTACTGGCAAGAATTACGTGTAATTGTTTATTTATGAAATGTTATGTATGCTTCCAGCATGTCTCAGTAGCACAGATCAACTTGCCCTGCACCAGAAATACATATTACACTTGGTCTTGTGTGTTTCTGCCTGCACTCACTTGGTATTTCACGTTAGTCAGAAATTAATATTTGTTGGAAATATTTGTTTATTTTCAGCATTTTTTTCTGATTCTTGATGATTATTTCAACCTAATCATGAAATGTAGTTATGTGTGAATGTGTTTTTTTTTTTATAGAAATTGAGACAATCTATTGTTCCATTACATTTTTTGCTTTTCTTTTTCTTCCATGTTCTGTGTTGTGTGCCCCACTTCTCGTTGCACACCTTGTGCTCCTGGTGTCATGTGACAATTACTCGGCCTCTCATTGGACGAAACATGACACAGTGGCCGGATTTTAACAGGAAGAGAAAAACAATTAGTCAAAGAAAAAAACTATGGTGCTTTGGTCGCCGAACAAAAACTTCTTGACACACAAATTGATGAGGAGGTAGGATACTGACTGCAGAAGGCAGCCAGAAGTGATTGTATTATATCAATCAGTTGTAACACAATTTTGTCACAATAAACAGTATGTGTACATGTACGCTGGAAATTACTACCATTGTGGTTTATAATTTACGTGATTTGTACATTAAGAAATTATACATAATCGTAATCAATTCTTCATGCATATGATAAATGACCCTGTTCAATATACTACATGTAATGTGTATACACTTTACTAGTATACTGACTGAGTCTCCCCATTGCCTACAGCTTGTACGTCAGGAAGAGGAGCTGCGGCGGGGTGAGGAAGCCTACTATGAAGCCAAACGGGAAGCCGCTCGTGTCGCCAAGATGCAGCGCAAGAAGGAGACGATGACGAAGGAGTCATCGGCACTGGTCGTTAGGAACGGCCCCAAGGCCTTACTTGGCGAGGATGAAAGCGACTGGGATGTGTAAGTATATACTGTCTAGGACGTTAGGTGCTTTAAAAAGTTAATTATATTACTCAGTCAACATGGGTTTTATTCTTCTTCATTTTAAACCTGGTTAATAATTCAACTATTAGCTTGAGCTTGTTGATTGAAATATACAGAATTGATTGATAAAACCTTCATAGAATGAATGAAAATGTTATGCTATCGTGACACACTACATGAAGTGATTCTTCATGTCCAAGAGCAGCATGTTGTGTGGTTTCAATTGGGTCATTCATGCAAATGTTACGGGAATGAAGATGTATTCACAGACATGAAACCTGGAGTCACGTGCTCACTGGCTAAGTATTTTCCTTGGATCCCAGAAGGAACATGTCTCAGGGATGGAAACCTTTTTTACACATATTAATGCACGCTCTGGAAAATTGATAACTGCATTGCAAATGTCAATCCAATTTATTTTGCGGCAAGGTTCAAGATCAGCTGTGTCATCCCTCAGGGTGGATTTGTCACGCATTGCTTGTGGCTCTCACAGATCTGAAGAAGGTGTTCAGAAGTTGAAGAATAAATGTGCGGTGTGACTTCAGCATGTGGTACATGTATTATTACAGTGTGTTGTCTTCAAACGATTTGTCCTGGGTGATTTGTGGCTCTTTTGACCAAACTTCTGCATGCATCATCCAGTGCTACAAATCTCTCCAAAGTTGATACAATTCTTTATATATTTTAAAATATGATGAATGATCAATCCCAATATTTCATATTTTTCAAAAACGAACGCATCGGAAGCAAGACTGGCTGTCGGGAATGAAAGTAATGTTTTTTTGCCTTCAAATGCAGCTAGTGGTTCTGTATCATTCTGTTTGTTTTCCAATAACAGCAATAACAGGCACTATTTATCTTGGTCGTGTTGTGGATGTCTTTGATATTTGAAGTTCTTTGCTGCCAGACATGCTCAGTTTTTGATGATTCTGTGGTGCCCTTTGTGTTTCTGTGTTGCATCTTCAAGCAGAGGGGAAATGGAAGAGACTACAGTTGATTTGTGTGACATCCAAATATGGAAAAAATATGGATGATATCCATGTCATAATTTGTCTCCGAGACAAAAAATAAGGCTAAAGACCTTGGCGTTGACTGTAATCTTTGCAATATCAAACAAGGGACACAAAGGAAAGAAGTATGATACAGCTGTATAGGAAAAGTTAATTCAAACATGAAGAACATAAATAGTCGGCAATATCAGGAAATATAATATATTGAAAATACATTCTTATCATCATCTGTGATATATCAGATGCAATCCAGTATCATTTTTAGAGTAGTTTGATGTAAATGAAAGAAAGCTTATACTAATGTACCCTATGTTCATAACACTATTTTCTGTTCAGATTTACATGGAGTGCTAAGAGATTTTATGGGAACCAACCAAACAGGATTAGAACAGAGCTGTTGTTAACATTCTCATAATACACAGGCAAGCCATAGGCTTTCACATGGTGCAGTCAAATTTGGTTATATAAGCCTCAGGTTGTAGACAATACTGTCTTGGACATGATGAAAGTATTTTTGGATCCAGCTCATGAAAAATATCAGGGTACATGACCTACCGATCCGTGAACTTTTAATCACATTAACACCGCTCCATATTGCATGTATCTAATGTAACACCAAGTAACTCCATATAAACGTTTTATAATGTTTGCCAGTCAGAGTATTATTTTGAGTGCCTACTTTGAAAAGTCTACCTTGATCTTATCAATATTCAATTACCTGCTGAGAATACACTGGTTGACTTGTACTGACCATTATCTAGCCCATTACGCTCGGCTGGCTCTTACCTAGCCCCCACGTGTACTCATTACAACAGGCTGTTGAATGTCATTGCATCCACAAAGTCATTTTGTCCCAGGAACATGGAACACAACAAGTCTTCCCTGGTGGAATTGCTCAATAATAGGCCAAGTCTCTATAGCAGGACCTATGACATATTGCTCACACATTTATCTTGGGGAGAGAAAATACTTCTACCCTCAGCAATAGTGGTCGGTATGCTTTACAAGTTGGAGTATTTATAATTCAGGAGTTTGCAGTTGACTTAATATTATCAGATACAGAAGTGGGTCACTTTCTTTATAGCCTCTGCACACCACATGAAATCAAATGATTGGTGCTATTTGACCAATATTGATCCTTTTTTTTAAATCTGGTTTTCTTGGTGAATTCATTATAAGAAGCTGAATGGATGTTAGGTCATTCCAGTTGTTACGTCTGTTCTTGGCACAGGAAAATCTTTGCTACATTATATGTACATTAAATTAATGTCAGGCTTCCAACAGACAAGATCACTATATTGTATAGGGGTCTACCGCTATAAGGAACAAAGGCAGATTGATTTAGAGGCTGTACCAAAACCCACTATAAAGTTAAGCCGGCAAAGGTGGATTGCTGGCATGGAATTTGAGCTGGCACGAGCATCAGTTGGTTTCCGCCCGCCCTGCCTAGAGTGGAGACAAATATATATTCCAGGACGTGGGAAGATGGTTGGTGGAGGGAGGTGTGGGTGTGGGTTCTGGGGGGTGTGAGAGCAGAATGATGAGTTATGGCTGTCTGTAGGAGACTAGAGGGACCGAAAATGGTAATGAAAGACGATAACCAACTCTAAGATCTCGTTATCGGGAGAGTTGAAAAGGGTGGAGATCCATGTGGTAAAAGAGTTTTAAATTGGGGTCTCAGCCGTGAATTTGTCCCTGGAAAGATATGCCTTTGAACAAAATCAGAAGAAATGAGAAAATTTGGTTCCTATTTCCAGTCATTCAGACTTCCTTGTCATTCTTATCCCCTTCAACATGTTCACTCAGTAATTGGTGGAAATTACTGCTTCGGAAAATACTTACGTCCATTATGTCATGTCGGGTGGGGCGGTTTACAGAAGCATACATGTATCCCCCAGATAACAAGACCAGATGTTACATGTATAACTTCCATGTATATTACTCGAGAAACTACAGAAATATTGGTGGTACCGGTAATAGATTGATACTTACATAGTTGTTTGAATTACATACTTCTTGACCTTGTTTTGATTACTCGCAGAGAAAGGTCACTACCATAAATGTGCTCCATGCTGGTCATCAAATCCCCTCTCATCTTCTCGACTGAGCTATTTTATGTTGCTTGTGTGTCTTGTGGACATTTCCACATTTGTTCCGGTTCCAGTTTAACCGACCAATCAGGGAGCAGCTCATGTCCCACAAGAAGCGACTCCCACAGCAGCTTTTGAGGCTTTCAGTAACGAGCTTCACAGTAAAATTGGCCATATTTCTCCAGAAGATAGCAGTGTTGCCTAGGCTCACACTTTTTGGTGGACTTGTATGTTCTTTCCTGTGCTCTGAGGTTGTCGCGAGTGCTTACACCAGTTCTAGCGTGGTCTCTGCTAGATAGAGACTCAAGCATCTCCTCTCCTATGCAAGAAACAAATACATGTGGCTTTATTATCTTTATCGAAGCCTGATCTTGGTGATTGTTTCATGTTTTATAGGAATTGTTTGCACAGAATTGTGATCAACGAGGCTCCCTTGACCTTCATAGAAATTCAAGCAGAAATGTACCTGAAAAATAACTTGTGTGCAACATGCATCATATATTGTATTGTATGAACCTGGCGAGAGACCGACAGTTGATGTAGGCCAGTGTTGCACCATTCACTGGAGTATTTATGTTTCATCTAACTGTTACAGAGCCGGAGGGGAGGATGACTTTGAGATGTTCCTGGAGAACGTAAAAGCTCGATCGTTAGCAGCACGCACCCGAGCACTCCCCTCCCAAGGTACACAAAACAATTTGTGAAAACAAGTGTTGCAGTGATCTTTCGGATATTGCTAAAGTATCAAGTAATATGATATTTGAGAAATCTTTCGTGCATCATGACAATCTGTATTGATTTTGAGATATTGAGAATAGGGTGGTTAGATCTCCGCCAATATTGAGCCTAATGGAACAGTCAATATGCACATGTATATCCTCTTGTTGGGGGATTTCCGAGTCTGAGAGATTTCCAGGCCTCTCTTGGATAATCCAACCCAACATCCAAGATAAATTTAAGGAAAAATATTGTCAAAGCATTTAGCTGGGGCGAATAACCTCTCCATTGCTGTAAGCATTGATTTCTTGTCTTGGAAGAAGTTTTCTCTGTTGGCATGACTACAGGGTATGATATGTACTGATAGCAATGCAGTATCAGCTAGATCGAAATCAGTTTAAAGTTTCATTGATTACATGTAGCTTAAAAATCCTATCAATCTGGATTTCAGCTCAGAATTGTACATGCTTAGTCGATTTAACATGTACATCAGATACACGTGTGATATAGATCATGCAGAATATGATTAGCCAGCTATGAAAAAAAAACCAATGATCAGCTGGGGTCTGTTCAAATTGCTCATTCGGGTACATTATTATTCAGGGATGTCACGGAGTAGCCACCTATATTAGTGAGCTGTGTGTTGTTGCAGTGCCAGTGGATGCAGCGAGTGAGACAAGTAGCAAGGACGCTCACGGACCGAGGCCTCATCACTCGACCTGGAATGGGAACATGAGGCTGGTCAGTTCACGTATTGTACATTGTAATCAAGGATATGCGCGAGGGGTGATCAAAAAGTTTCAGAATGCTATTCTTAATTGAACTTTTACCTACCATAGTCAGTTCTTTAGTCCCAAATCTGGGAGATGTCTGAGGGTATTGTAAGGGCTTTCAGATTGTAGACTTGTCATAATCATCAATATGTGGAAGCTGAAATGGTAAAAATCTAATTAATTAATTGGCATATATGGCATCAAGGGCATTAGCCTCAAAGATGGCATTAGCCTTATTGAACGTTACTACGTGACGGTAAATGTTGGAAACAAGGAAGGGCAATTTTGTAAACACAAACATCCCTAATGAACAACTTAAACTCAGTATCCTGGACCTTTATTACCAGAGCTGAGTTGTTGTGATGCTTTTGTTCCCATGGCGCAATCATTCTCAGAGATGGTCAATAGAGACAGGGAACATTGTTGTTAATATTTTATGAGAGAAAACTAACTGACAGAAGGGTTGTTAATCCAGCGTCATTTAGCTGGGTTATAATACATTATTTAATGTGAGCTTCTGTTTTCCTGATGTTATATCCAGAATTCAGGCACCAGATAATCTGTATCTATTTCTGTTCTGTTTTTAGGTTACTGGACGTATGGTCCGATAGCCTATTGGCATGGCGCTGCGTCCGTCGTCTGTCGTCCGTCGTCCACATTTTTATCTTTTTTGTTTACAGGCGAATTTTTCTGAAATTTTGCACAAAAATACTTAAAAATAATTCAAGAAGGAGATATTTTTTAGTTTTTTGATTTTCGTATTTTTTTCAAAATGGCGGCCGTTTTCGACGAAAAATGCCTGATTTTGGACTTTTTCTCAAAATCTGTTAAGTAACTTTTTTTATTTTTGATACATAACACTCCTCATATGTACTCCTATGATGTCTATAAATTTCGTTGCGCTTGAATCGCTCGAAGTGGGCCATTTTGGCATAAAGTCGGCCCAAATGGGACTTTCCCATGTTAAATTCTCCTATGCTTTATAATGGGACACATTATGCCTAATATCTCACTTAATATTGAGATTAGAGACTAGGAATCAATTGTGGACATATAGGAAATGATATATGCTGAATATTCTCGTGACCTTGAATTTGACCTCTGACCTCAGTTTCAAGGTCAGAGCACAAAATGGCTTATATCTCGCTTATTATCCACTCTACAGCTTAGGAATCAATTGTGGACATATAGGAAATGATTATGCTGAATATTCTGATGACCTTGAATTTGACCTTTAACCCCATTTTCAAGGTCATAGGACAAAATGGCTTATATCTCGCTTATTATCGACTCTACAGCTGAGGAATCTATTTTGGACATATAGGAAATGATATATGCTGAATATTCTGATGACCTTGAATTTGACCATCGACCTCATTTTCAAGGTCATAGGACAAAATGGCCAATATCTCGCTTGTTATCAACTTTACAGCTTAGGAATCAGTTATGAACATATAGGAAATGATATATGCAGATAATTGTCATGACCTTGCATTTGATCTTGGACCTCATTTTGAAGGTCGCAGGACAAAATATCTCACTTATTATCGATTTTACAGCTTAGGAATCAATTGTGGACATATAGGAAATGATATATGCTGAATATTCTCGTGACCTTGAATTTGACCTCTGACCTTATTTTCAAGGCCACAGGACAAAATGGCTCATATCTTGCTCCTCTATTGACTCTATGGCTTGGGAATCAATTGTGGAAATGATAAACACTGAATATTTTGATTACCTTGAATTTGACCTTTGTCTTTTTCAAGGCCACAGCACAAAATTGCTAATATCTCTCTGGTTATTGAATTTACAGCTTAGCAATCAACTGTGGACATGATATATGCTTAATATTATATTACTGAATATTGTCTTGACCTTGAATTTAACCAGTGACCTGGCTAACATCTAAACAACTAAACATTGTCCGGTAACCTATCTTTGGCCCTTGGCCTAATTTTTCCATTGGCTGAAGCTCTCAACTATCCGATTATTCATAATGACAAAAGCACTGAGGCTTATCATGCTTATAGCATGCTGTATATATTTTACCATTTTATTAGCTTTCAGTAGTTGAAGCACTAAATGGTATTAGCTGAAAATGGTTCATCCAATCCGATAATCAATCTGCAAAGCAAAATGTTGTAATGGCCGAATGATTTTCTGACTTGTGTAATGTAACATGACAGATCTGCATGTACCTTTTACTATGACCCTGACAGGAATGCAGCCCCCACCAAAGGAGCGTAACAAGCGGAAGATGCTGCTTGACGAGAGAAACATGAATGAGCTGAATGTCAAGCCAATGCTGATGCTCCGAGGAAAACCGGACAGCTTCGACTACGAGTGGGACAACGGCTTCGAGGCCAACAATGACAGTGATATCGAGGAGAACCAGAAACTCTTGACCAAGCGCAAACACAAAGACGTGGACATCAAGCGGTGACAACTACCCATCAGCCCCCCCCCCCCCTCCCCGCAGAAGCAGGATGGCCCGTGGCAGAGAGCTCGAGGTCAAAGTCAAAGGTCGTGTCAGGGTTCACGACCAGACAGAAATGACTTTGTCAATGGGCGAAGAGTAGCCGCGGCCTCGTCGTTCGTCACAGAAGTGTTTTTGTGGATACATTCATCCTCTGTCTTAATCCATGACCATAAACTTGTTACTGATGAGTTATCATCAGACCATGACCATATGGCGGGAGGATACTTTGTTGTGAGAACACTAAATATCACTTCAGAGTAATAAACATGATAAGACTAATTCGTATGCATCTGTGTATAGGGTGTACATTATATATACTGCAAGAAACACACTGCCCACACACAATGCACAGTACAGAGCTTGAAGGTCGTACTTCTCATACCACATGTAGATTTCTTTCGTGAATTAACTTCCAACATTCCAAGTGAGTTAGAGGGTACTGTTGAACAGTCAAGCAAGAAGCAAATGTTGTGTCTTGTTACCTAATATGTTCTCTGGTAAATAATTGCCAGCAACATTCCCTGATCGTTTAACATTTACTGGTCAACCTCAATATTGAGAGCAAGTTTCATGACCTGCACTGTATTTTTTACTGTGACCTTGTCTCCAATTTTGCTTCTGGGTGGTGGCATTCAAACACAATCTTTGTAAAGTCTTGATACCATATCGTTTCTAAAGTGTTTTGTGATTGTATACTAAAGACATGAGTATACAAGATATTGTATACTTACATGTGCATATTGATATTTTCTATGAAGAATTGAATGTATTGTGTCTGGTTACTTCACTGTGAGGTAGTACATAGGTTGGTTGGGAAGATTTTTCGTTCAAACTACAGTGTATCTGCTAACAGACTAGTATGCAGCTACTGGATCATTTAATGGATTTCAATAAAGCTTGTATATTATATCGCTCAGTACTGGGTGTATTATTTGTAATTATTAGTAGTTCACTGCAATGTATGTAACTGTGAATAACTTCTTATCAGAGACATACTGTAATTGTGATACGAAATTATGTTATGGGCATTAGGAAGATCTTAATTCATTATGTTAACTGAATGTTGGCTTCATGAAGAAAAATCTTTGCCTTCAATCACATGTCATGCTATTATGTGATGAACTTCTCTAACTTCAAATGATTAAATTCTGGCTATTGATTAGGTACTTATGTACTTGTCATATATCTGTTCCATGGGGTTTGTTTCGGATTTCTAAAATATGTTCATAGGTTGTTGGGCAGTTGTATACTAATTCCATCAGGTGTACAGTAGAAACAACTACATTTAACACACTGTCTGCCCCTGATGACGCCAGTGTGTCTTTGGATAAACTATTTGGTCGGGCTTTGTTTCTATTGCAAAATGTTGTATTTTACGTTTGTTATTAGCATCATCAAAATCTACTGTATTTGTGGTAATAGATTGATACCTACATTTATAGCAAAAAGCTTTTCACAGCCATTCTCAAGATTATCTCATGAGATTTTGTATAACTTCAGGAAGATGCTAAATCTTGTACTGGCCAATAATTTTAATGAGCAGAAACATTGCAAGTTCAATTGTATCGTCTGTGACCTGAGAGAAAAAATGTTATTGTGGTATATGCTTACTACATTTCATAATTTCCTTTGTACACGAGCTCAAGGTGCAATTTTGTTTGTATACATGCCAGTGATTTTCTTCCATTTTTGGACTTAATACACTCAATATCACACCAAATCTATATTTAATGGCAAAACAGAACTGTGTTGCAAAGTCATCATTCTGTATATTTGTGTACAATTTTGTAGCAGCTCTATTTATTCCAGACATGTTTGTGTGTGTCAAAAGTAACTCATTGACTCACTGTGTGAGAATGATTATGCTATTCAAGTGACTAAAAAGATATTAACATGTTTTGGCTATGTTTTGTTGATGGAAGTATTAATTAATAACCTGTGGTCCCTTATCACGTTATCACCCTGAACCCGAGACAAGTTTTACCTGGTACCCCTCTAGTCAGAGTTTGTTAGACATCTGGTGATCAGATGCTTGTTATGTAGGGTATTGTTACTGTGTCTGTGGCCGAGCAGTCCTGGTGTTGTGGATCACTGCACTGCTGTACATTCATGTCAATAAAGCTATTCTCAATACACATTTACTGTATGGGTCTGATTTCTCTCAACAATCACAACTTACCAATAATGCTGCAACAAGGAACAGGTCTTGCTTGCTTTCCTAGGTGAGCTACTTTCTTTCATACAAGTTGAAGACACTTAAAATTTTTGGTATTCTAGAAACTATCAATTCCCGAAAATTCAACTGTGGAGTTTACTACATTCGAGATTACATAGAGAGCCATCTCTTTTTAGGTTACCGGACTTTTGGCCCGATAACCTATTGGCATGGCGTTGCATCTGTCGGTCCGGCGTTAACATTTTTATCTTTAAAGTTTACGATCGAATCTTTCTGAAATTTTGCACAAAAATGCCTAAAAATATTTTGAGAAGGAGGTATTTTTTCGTTTTTAGGTTACCGGACCTTTGATCCGATAACCTATTGCCGTGGCGTTGCGTACGTCGTCCGTCGTCGTCGTCCGTCGTCGTCCGTCGTCGTCGTCCGTCTACATTTTTATCTTTAAAGTTTACGATCGAATCTTTCTGAAATTTTGCACAAAAATGCCTAAAAATATTTCGAGAGGGAAGTATTTTTTAGTTATTTTATTTTCGCAATTATTTCAAAATGGCGGCCGTTTTCGTCGAAAAATGGCCAATTTTGGACTTTGGCTGTCGTTTTCTCAAAATCTGTTCAGTAACTTTTTTTCTTATTCATGCATAGACGTGGAATCAATACCCAGTATTAAGTATTCCGAGCAAACAAAACAGGGTCCGTTATCCAATCTCATAGTCCGGGGACAGAAAGTCATATCAGGCATACGAAGTGAGAGAAAACAAAAATAACAGGGAAACTCACGAACCCCCCAAAATGGCCATTAGGAGGTGAAATCAGGTGTTCCGGAAAGAGTGAGCATTTCCTGCCCCACTAGTGGCACCCGTCATGAATTCCCCAAAATTAACATGAAAATAGATCTAGTTGCATGGCAGACATGGATTTGCTGTATTTGTCAACCAGATCATGATGACGTCCATAGAATTTCTTAAACGCAGCTATAAGTCTTGGTAAAACATATCCTTGTCGCAGCAGTTTAGAGACTAGCTGGGCACTTCGATAGACAAAGTCCTCATATTTGCCACTAGCTCTGGAATAGCGTATAAGTTGAGAAACAAACACACCATATGCCGGTGACATAGGAATGTTGCTGCTTAGAAAAGGGAAATTGACTATGGAAAAATTGAAATCATCACGTTTGTCATATAATCTAGTTGACAGGTTAGAATCATTATCAATCTCCAACCTCAGGTCTAGATAGTTGGAAAAATTAGCGGAGTCTGTAGTATCTTTAATTTCAAGTTCCTTAGGATATATGACATCCAAATAATCACCAAACTTGGGATTATTTAGCGACAATACATCATCTATGTATCGGAAAGTGAAATTAAAATTACATGTTAGTTTCTTAGAACCTCCTCGTTGTAAATGTTGGATAAAATCTGATTCATATGAGTATAAAAACAGGTCTGCCAATAATGGTGCACAGTTTGTACCCATGGGAATACCAATAGTTTGTATTGGTATATGTACCTCATATGTACCTCTGTGACATGTATAAATTTCGTTGCCCTTGAATCGCTCGAAGTGGGCCATTTTGGGCCCAAACTCGGCCCAAATGGGACTTTCCCATGTTAAATTCTCCTATGCTTTATAATGGGACACATTAAGATGGAATGAGGGCAGTATAGGGCAGTTGTATACTAATTCCATCAGGTGTACAGTAGAAACAACTACATTTAACACACTGTCTGCCCCTGATGACGCCAGTGTGTCTTTGGATAAACTATTTGGTCGGGCTTTGTTTCTATTGCAAAATATTGTATTTTTCGTTTTTTATTGGCATCATTAAAATCTCACTGTATTGGTGGTAATAGATTGATACTTACATTCATACCACTGAGTCGGTGTCACTGCTGGCGGACGTTAAATCTGTCCCCGAGGATACCATCTACTCAGTAGCCTTCGGGCTTGTGATTAGGTACTTATGTACTTGTCATATATCTGTTCCATGGGGTTTGTTTCGGATTTCTAAATTGTTTTCATAGGTTGTTGGGCAGTTGTATACTAATTCCATCAGGTGTACAGTAGAAACAACTACATTTAACACACTGTCTGCCCCTGATGACGCCAGTGTGTCTTTGGATAAACTATTTGGTCGGGCTTTGTTTCTATTGCAAAATATTGTATTTTTCGTTTTTTATTGGCATCATTAAAATCTCACTGTATTGGTGGTAATAGATTGATACTTACATTCATACCACTGAGTCGGTGTCACTGCTGGCGGACGTTAAATCTGTCCCCGAGGATACCATCTACTCAGTAGCCTTCGGGCTTGTGATTAGGTACTTATGTACTTGTCATATATCTGTTCCATGGGGTTTGTTTCGGATTTCTAAATTGTTTTCATAGGTTGTTGGGCAGTTGTATACTAATTCCATCAGGTGTACAGTAGAAACAACTACAATTAACACACTGTCTGCCCCTGATGACGCCAGTGTGTCTTTGGATAAACTATTTGGTCGGGCTTTGTTTCTATTGCAAAATATTGTATTTTTCGTTTTTTATTGGCATCATTAAAATCTCACTGTATTGGTGGTAATAGATTGATACTTACATTAAGACTAATATCTCACTTAATATTGAGATTAGAGACTAGGAATCAATTGTGGACATATAGGAAATGATATATGCTGAATATTGTCGTGACCTTGAATTTGACCTTTGTCCTCATTTTCAAGGTCACAGGACAAAATGGCTAATATCTCGCTTATTATCGACTTTACAGCTTAAGATTCAATTGTGAACATATAGGAAATGATATATGCTGAATATTCTCATGACCTTGAATTTGACCTTTGGCCTCATTTTCAAGGTCACATGACAAAATGGGTAATATCTCGCTTATTATCGACTTTACAGCTTAGGAATACATTGTCAACATATAGGAAATGATATATGCTGAATTTTCTCGTGACTTCGAATTTGACCTTGACCTCATTTCCAAGGTCACAGGACAAAATTGCTAATATCTCGCTTATTATCGACTTTACAGCTTAGGAATCAATTGTGAACATATAGGAAATGATATATGCTGAATATTTCTGTGATTTTGAATTTGACCTTTGACCTCCTTTTCAAGGTCACAGGACAAAATTGCCAATATCTTGCTTATTAGTGACTTTACGCCTTATGAATCAATTGTGAACATATAGGAAATGATATATGCTGAATATTCTAGTGACCTTGAATTTGACTTTTGACCTCATTTTCAAGGTCAACAGGACAAAATGGCTAATATCTTGCTTATTATCAACTTTACAGCTTAGGAATCAATTGTGAACATATAGGAAATGATATATTCTGAATATTCTCATGACCTTGAACTTGACCTAAATTTCAAGGCCAGTCATTTTATTTTCAAGGTCAGAATACAAAATGGTTTATATCTCTCTTGTTATCAAATTCACAGCTTAGGGGTCCATAGTGAACATATAGGAAATGATGTATGCTGAATATTTTGGTGATCTAGAATTTGACCTTTGATCCAATTTTCAAGGTCAGAGAACAAAATGGCTAATATGTCGCTTATTATCATCTTTACAGCTTAGGAATCAATTGCGAATAAAGAGGAATGATATATACTTAATATTTTCATGAACTTGAACTTTGACCTCATTTTCTAGGTCACATCACCGATCACAGAATGGTTAATATCTCACTTATTATCGACTTTACAGCTTAGGAATTTATTGTGAACATACTAGAAGTGATATATTTGTTGAAAAATTATTTTCAAGGTCACTGGACAAAAGGCTAATATCTAAAATGTATATTGTCCGGTAACCTTTCTTAGCCCTTGGGCTAATTTTTAGGTTACCGGACCTATGGTCCGATAACCTATTGACATGGCATTGCGTCCGTCGTCCGTCGTCTGTCATCGTCCATCGTCGTCGTCGTCGTCGTCGTCCACATTTTTATCCTTTTTGTTTACGGGCGAATTTTTCTGAAATTTTGCAGAAAAATACTTAAAAATAATTCAAGAAGGAGGTATTTTTTAGTTTTTTGATTTTCGCTTTTTCTTCAAAATGGCGGCCGTTTTCGACGAAAAAGGCCTGATTTTGGACTTTGGCAGCCATTTTCTCAAAATCTGTTCAGTAACTTTTTTTCTTTTTGATACATAAGACTCCTCATATGTACTTCTATGATGTCTATAAATTTCGTTGCGCTTGAATCGCTCGAAGTGGGCCATTTTGGCCCAAACTCGGCCCAAATGGGACTTTCCCATGTTAAATTGTCCTATGCTTTATAATGGGACACATTAACGTAGTCCGCTACAAACATGGAGGTAACAGAGAGTCAAAATTTAAAGGTCACTTCTTGAATATTATCTCTTCAAAATGACATTATTTTATAGAGTAAATGATCAGCATCCTAATACGGAAAAGAAAATAGGGTGTCACCGTGCTCGTTTCTTCTACATATTCGATCAAAATCAGACATATTTACCTAAAATGACATAAATTCTGGCATTTTTGCACATTTTTTGGTCCATATTCACATCTTGCATCGTGTTTTCCATGCGAACGGATACGGTGACCCCCTATTTTCTTTTCAGTTTTAGGATGCTGAACAGTTACTCTATAAAATATATCATTTTGAAGCTCTAGATTATGTTGATACAGGTATTCATTTTAAAAAACCCTTTGACCCCCTTCCCTCACTGTCTGGAGCGGACTACCTTAAAGCCTAATATCTCACTTAATATTGAGATTAGAGACTAGGAATCAATTGTGGACATATAAGAAATGATATATGCTGAATATTGTCGTGACCTTGAATTTGACCTCTGACCTTGGTTTCAAGGTCAGAGCGGCCGTTTTCGTCGAAAAATGGCCAATTTTGGACTTCGACGGTCGTTTTCTCAAAATCTGTTCAGTAATTTTAAGGTTACCAGACCTATGGTCTGATAACCTATTGCCGTCGTGTTGCGTCCGTCGTCCGTCCACATTTTTATCTTTAAAGTTTACAGGCGGATTTTCCTGAAATTTTGCACAAAGTTGCCTAAAAATATTTCAAGAGGGGGTTATTGTTTAGTTTTTTGATTTTCGCATTTTTCTCAAAATGGCGGCCATTTTTGACGAAAAATGGCCAATTTTGGACTTTGGCGGCCATTTTCTCAAAAACTGTCTGATCAGTTTTGAGATTTTTGTTTCAAAAGATTCCCCTTATGTACCTTTATGATGTGTATAAGTTTTGTTGCCCTTGAATCGCTGGTCTCCGTGTGGCGGCCATTTTGAATTTTTGACGGGTCGGCGAAAAAAATTTTTTTGGTCCCAAATCGCGTTACTATCCATTTTGGGTCATTTCTAGACAAAAAAATTTTTTCACCCTTTGAAAAAAATTTTGGACTTAGAAAATTTTCGGCACTTTTTTCCTTCATATTGAGAGCTGCCGGGACTGTACTCATAGAACGCTTGAAGATAGAGCTTAGATATTGGCACTTTCAAATGGAAAGTCATATATGGCGACTTGTGTGGTGACCTTGAATTTGACCTTGGATGACCTTGAAAGGTCAAAACAGCCATTTTTGGGTCGAGAAATGCTCAAATTGGCACCTGGACTGTCTTTTCTCGAAAACTGTCTGATCAGTTTTGAGATTATTGTTTCAAAATATTCCACTTATGTACCTTTATGATGTCTATAAGTTTTGTTGCCCTTGAATCGCCGGTCTCCGTGTGGCGGCCATTTTGAATTTTTGACGGGTCGGTGAAAAAAATTTTGTTTGACCCAAATCGCGTTACTATTCATTTTGGGTCATTTCTAGACAAAAAAAATTTTTCACCCTTTGAAAAAAGTTTTGGACTTGAAAAATATTCGGCACTTTTTTCCCTCATAATGGGAGCTGCCAGGACTGTACTCATAGTACGCTTGAAGATAGAGCTTAGATATTGGCACTTTCAAATAGGAAGTCATATATAGCGATTGGGGAGGGGACCTTGAATTTGACCTTTGATGACCTTGAAAGGTCAAAACAGCCATTTTTGGGTGAAAAAATACCCAAATTTGCCTCTACAGATGAAATGCATGTAGATAGAGCTTCAGTTTGCATTATGAACATATAGGAAGTCATATATGGAACAACTAATGATGACCTTGATTTTGACCTTGGATGACCTTGAGTGCTAAATGTCTGACTTGAAATCTTGAAAGTGGCCTCTGAAGCATAAACTTTTGCACATACAGGTTAGGATTGTGTATAAGCCTGTAAAAAAGTCATGTATAAATGGCACATATTTTTTTTCACATTTTTTTAACTTGACCTTAAAGACATTGAAGGGCGAATTTCAAAATCTGAAATTGGCCTCTACACACGAAATACTTGTTGATAAATCTTATATGTTTGTATTATGAACATGTATACGAAGTCATATGCAGCATACCTGATGGTGACATTGAGATTCACAAAGATGACCTTGACTGGTAAATCTCAAAATCATATGTCACCTACAATGCTTGAAACCAAAATTGTCCGGTAACCTATCTTAGCCCTTGGGCTAATTTTTTTACTTTTTTTATTTTCGTATTTTTTTCAAAACGGCGGCCGTTTTTGTCGAAAAACTCAATTTTGGACTTTGATGGCCATTTTACTCAAAAACTGTCTGATCAGTTTTGAGTTTTTGGTTCCAAAAGATTCCCCTCATATACCTCTGTGACATGTATAAGTTTGGTTGCCCTAGATTCGCCGGTGTCCGTGTGGCGGCCATTTTGAATTTTCGAAGTCGAAAAAAAAATTTCACCCTTTGAAAATAAATTTCGACTTAGACATTTTCGGCACTTTTCCTTCATAATGGGAGCTGTCAGGACTGTACTCATAGAACGCTTGAAGATAGAGCTTAGAAATTGGCACTTTCAAACGGGAAGTCATATATGGCGACGTGTGGTGACCTTGAATTTGACCTTGGATGACCTTGAAAGGTCAAAACAGCCATTTTCGGGTAAAAAAAAGCCCAGATTTGCCTCTATAGATGAAATGCTTGCAGATAGAGCTCATGTTTGCATTATGAACATATAGGAAGATATATATGGCACAACTAATGATGACCTTGAACTTGACGTCAGATGACCATGATGTCTGACTCGGAATGTGAAATTGACCTGAGCACCCTAAGCGATTCCACCCAGATACATCTTTGTATTATGAACATATAGAATATCAAATGCCGCATACATACATGTAATGGTGACATTGAAGTTCAAACGGATGACTTTGATTGGTAAATCTCAAGGTCATATGTTCACACTGCGAACCTTGATTGGTAAATCTCAAGGTCTGTTACCTGCCAATGCTGCCATGGCTAAACCAAAGTTGTTCGGTAACCTATCTTAGCCTTTGGGCTAATTTTTAGTTTTTTGATTTTCGCATTTTTTTCAAAATGGCGGCCGTTTTCAATGAAAAATGCCTGATTTTGGACTTTGGGGGCCATTTTCTCGAAATCTGTTTAGTAACTTTTTTTCTTTTTGATACGTAACACACCTCATATGAACTCCTATGATGTCCATAAATTTCGTTGCACTTGAATCGCTCGAAGTGGGCCATTTTGGCCCAAACTCGGCCCAAATGGGACTTTCCCATGTTGAATTCTCCTATGCTTTATAATAGGACACATTATACCTAATATTTCACTTAATATTGAGATTAGAGACTAGGAATCAATTGTGGACATATAGGAAATGATATATGCTGAATATTCTCGTGACCTTGAATTTGACCTCTGACCTCAGTTCCAAGGTCAGAGCACAAAATGGCTTATATCTCGCTTATTATCGACTCTACAGCTTAGGAATCAATTGTGGGCATATAGGAAATGATATATGCTGAATATTCTGATGACCTTGAATTGACCTTTGACTCCATTTTCAAGGGCACAGGACAAAATGGCTTATATCTCGCTTATTATCGACTCTACAGCTTAGGAATCAATTGTTGACATATAGCAAATGATATATGCTGAATATTCTGATGACCATAAATTTGACCTTTGACACCATTTTCAAGGTCATAAGACAAAATGGCTAATATCTCGCTTGTTATCGACTTTACAGCTTAGGAATCAGTTATGAACATATAAGAAATGATAGATGCAAATTATTGTCATGACCTTGAATTTGACCTTTGACCTCATTTTCAAGGTCACAGGACAAAATTGTTAATATCTCACTTATTATCGATTTTACTGCTTAGGAATCAATTGTGGACATATAGGAAATGATATATGCTGAATATTCCCGTGACCTTGAATTTGACCTCTGACCTCATTTTCAAGGTCCAAGGACAAACTGGTTCATATCTTGCTCCTCTATTGACTGTATGGCTTGGGAATCAATTGTGGACATATAGAAAATGATATACACTGAATATTTTGATGATCTTGAATTTGGCCTTTGCCTTCATTTTCAAAGCCACAGCAAAAAATTGCTAATATCTCTCTGATTATTGAATTTACAGCTTAGCAATCAACTGTGGACATGATATATGCTTAATATTATATATGCTGAATATTCTCTTGACCTTGAATTTAACAGTGAGCTGGCTAACATCTAAAATATTAAACATTGTCCGGTAACCTATCTTTGGCCCTTGGCCTAATTTTTTCTAAAGGAATCATCATCACGACAAAACAAATCATAGCAATGGTTCGCAGCTGCCGAGTGCTTCATAATATGAAACATCGCTGCTTTCTATCTACACAGGGGCTAGACAGAGACTAGACATTGTGGGTGAACCCGTTATCATCAACCCACCATCCCCACCACTCTCTCAATGTAATGTAATCTAAATCAAATGTGTTATATGTCATCCCTTGATCTGGCTGTCGCACATAAATATCCATTATCAGTAAAATTCGATATTTTATGATGTATCTATATAAATTTCCACATTTGTTACAGTGTCTATCGTCTATTGAGACAAAACCAAACACTTGTTCCATCATTTGCGCCATATGAAAACAGGTGGCGATTCCCAGAAGTTTGCCGGCTGTGGCGCCGGTGGCAGTAGTGCCCTAGATTACGGTTACTATGGATCAGTCAGCAGCGAACAGTAACGTACCACGGCAGTGCAGTGTAAATTATAGCTGGAATATAGAGTAGATGGGGAACAGCCGGTGTTAGGAAACTATGACACTGTTGAATGCCGAGGCCCTCTGGTGTGAACTGTTGACAAGACGATTTTCTGATATGCCTTCGGTTGTCATAAAATAAACTAACAACCATTTGCTGGATTAGAGGGCTGTCTGTTCAATCATGGTAATGGTTTAGCCAATTTAGGTTCAGAAAAGTTTCTGCGATACTTTCAACTTTACTCTAGGGCAAGCCGCAAGCTACCTCTTCGATTTCTGGTAGAATAATATATACATTCTACCAGAAATACATCTCTCGTTATGTATTTCTGATTCTACTGACCATAAGTGGTTACATGTTTAATCAACGTTTTGATCGTGCATTCAAACACCAAAATATCAGGTGAACTAAATGTCAAAGAAGTGAATGGGTCTGAAATGTTGAATTTATACATGTATAGTTAAAAGAGGATAATGCAAGTACTTCGTTGAATGAATGTATATCTCGTTGCTTTTCACAGATCAGTGGAAGCTTATTCCTAGAATAACTTAGGTAGACTGCTTGCTGTTGTAGAAAAAAACGATGTTTAATTAACCTTTTGGTGACCGTTCATATATATTCGCTTCAGGTTTGACGTATTAGATTTGTACCCAGCAATGTTTCGGCAGCTGCCAAGTGCTTCCATAATATGAGACATCGCTGTTTTCTATCTACACAGGAGCTAGACCAAGGCTGGACATATGACATGGGGGGAACCCTTCATGTTCAAGCAACCAACCCACCACCATCCCAGTCTAATCTAGTTTATATGTAATCAAATGTGTCAATTTATGTCATATCCTGATCTGGCTGCCACACCGAAATACCCTGTATATCTGTCATCAGTAAATTTATATTTTATGAGGTATCTATATATTTCCACATTTCTTGGAGTGTCTATTGTTCTACAAAACCAAACTCTTGTTCCAACATTTTGCACCACTTGAAGACATGTGTCAATTCCCAAAAGATCATGAAGTTTGCAGGGCTGTGGCGGCGGTGGCAGTAGTGCCCTAGACTACAGTCACTGTGGATCAGTCAGCAGCGAGCAGTAAGGTACCATGGCAGTGCAGTGTAAATTCTAGCTGGAATATAGAGTAGATGGGTAACAGCCGATGTTAGGAATCAATGACACTGTTGAATGCCTAGACAAGTATTATTGGCTGACTGTGTAACAATATCGCTTTGACAAAGCAACACGTATCATGCTCATGGGTTATACTTCAGTTCAACAACCATCAAAATGCTCAGCATGTGTGTTCCGTGAAATGTCAGATGGTAAAGTATTAGAAACTTTTCACACTTATTAACAGAAAATCTTCAGTTGATAGCATCCTGTCAGATACATTGTATACAATTAATGTATGTGTATTTGATACGTCATGTGCATCTACATGTAGGTGTTGCACCAGAAACATGAGAAATGTTTCCATAATAAATTTCAGACCCTATTCTACTTTGGCAGTTCCAAAGGCTTGCATGTATTTCCCTTCTGATTGTTTATATAGGATACCGAGGTTACCATCGTGGGCTGACATTTGGATGATGGAGTAGCACTTGTGACATTTGCAAGGCTTTGTGTCCGAGAACGATAGTACTTTATGGTTGGCCATAAGTTGGGCAACTCTATCCAGGATATGAGCAGTTGAAAAGCCATGAAAATATAAATGTCTGTGTCATGAAAATATCTCAGCTCTAATTGATTCTTTTGTAACAGTTCGCATGACAGCAAGTTTCTGGAATGTAATCGCAATTCTCTCTATGTCGATTCGTGGAATTTGCAATATTAGAATAACCTAAATTAAAATCCTAACTGCTTTACCTAGATCAAATACAAATGTTGTTAAAAGGAGTTACCATAATTTGTTTCTTATGGTCATCACCCCGTTACATTTCAAGGTGGTAAAAGGTGGTAGTAGTACATGTGCCACTGTGCATGTGTACATGCACCACGGGTGCCACTGGTGGGGCAGGAAATGCTCACTCTTTCTGGAACACCTGATTTCACCTCCTAATGGCCATTTTTGGGAGTTCATGAGTTTCCCTGTCATTTTTGTTTTCTCTCACTTCGTATGCCTGATATGACTTTCTGTCCCCGGACTATGAGATTGGATAACGGACCCTGTTTTGTTTGCTCGGAATACTTAATACTGGGTATTGATTCCACGTCTATGTAACAAAAACTTTGGGTGAAGCAGTGGAAGCCAAAAGACAATAATTCTCATATCCAAATCCCACTATGTATTTGAGTGGTGGACTGAAGTCTCATAAAGTGAACCAAACCTTCACAAAGTGATCCATTACCAAGGATATACAGTGACACAAAGGGTGAGATCAGACCATGTCAGGCCCCGATTACTCTCAAAACTACGGTATCAATGACTTCCAGGTGATATTGCACAGTGGAATGGCGCAGTGTGGCACTAACTCCGTCAACACGCCTAACATTTCTCAATGTCCTATGGATTCAAAAGTTCAACCCAGCATCAAACTGTATCTTGTTCATGAACCAGTTTCTGTGAAATCTCCACTCCAGTCACTTTACACTTGGAGGTGATACTCCCAGTTCCCGGGACAGTTCTTGCCAGTACCAACGGCTGACACAAGCATCTCATCCTAAAACTGAGCTTACCCCAGACATAACTGTTCCTCGTATATTCCTAGACTATGGCTGTTTAATAGTAGTTTATTCTCTCGTGAGGGTAGAATTTGTATGCATTCTCCCTGTGAATTGTCACTGAGTCAACCAGTAAATTTTGTGCAGTACTTCATGCTGTCATTGTCCTTGCTCCAATTGTTGTTTTTACACAGTCAGGTGTTTGGATTCATAAATGTATTGTATATAGCCGAAAGCAACAGCTTCACTGAACTAAGCTGAAATGGTTTCGTAGGACTGTTGGCGAAATACTGATGTATTTCTTCAACATATTTGTATGTGTCAAAAATTACACGCAACATGGTCAAGCAGCAGTGTTTGCAGTGGATTACATGTATATTCTAGGTGTCGGATGCTTCATCATACAATAATCGTCACATGAAGTGTCCAGCAGGCAGTTATCCGGATTTTGGGTAGACCGGAAATTGTCTCATAATTTCATGAAAGCCCATTTATCTATGATGTTGATGGTTCTATGATGGACAACTCCGCTTGCACAATGCAGCAGATTTCAGAATGCTCACATATATGACACGCAAGTGGCGCAGCTCTAAAAGAGCATACAAATGGGAAGTAGTTGTCATCATTTTCTCGTAGACAGGATATTATTCCATACCACATAAACGTGATGGCCACATGACAACAGAAATCCTCTGAAAACTTCCTAATATCTTTCTAATTATTCAAAAATGCATTAAAGACCTAGTAGCATGTGTTTTTTAAAGACCTAGTAGAAAGTGTTTTTTCATTTAGTCTATTATGAATAGTTTTCAGTGAATTCGAACGAATTTCACAAACATAATTAATGGGTTTCGAGATATTGAATCGAATAGGCACTCCTTTGTCGGAGATTTTGATCACGATTTTAGTATGGATCACGTGGTTGGTGACGTCACTTGAAGCACAACTGAAAGTACATGTAGCCAGCAAGGTAAACTGCATGTCGCTTAATGATTCTCCTGGTACATATTTGACAATTCAAATGAACGAGTGAGATGGAAGCATTATGGCACTTCTCGTCTTGATATTTAGAATCAGTACTATTTATTCATCCGGAACGGAGGTTTGTTGAACTGCAGGATGTTCAGTATTTGCTGGTTATAGTGTGTTTTATTTTGATTCTCATGCATTTTTGAGTGGTTTTTCATCTTTGAGCTGACCGCCCAAATTACGTATTTTACATTTTTGGCGAGCCATCAAAGCACATTCTGCCTCAACTGACGTCACGACTACGGAAATTGCCGAAGCTATTTTTTCATCGGCATGAGAAGGCGACTGCAATACTGGCTCAATATACACGAATACACGTCGCTGATATTTATTACCAATTAACGCGGACATCTATTTTATCATCAAATGTCCACAATAGCTATATCTGGACAGGAATAAAACCATATAATGCTACCTTGCTACTATGACCTTAATTAAAGATACAGCAGTTTTCATAGATGGGCAATATATTGTAGGATGGTTGTTAGCCTCCTTAGTTAAAACTGAGGTATTCAGTTACTTCTTCGTAATGTCTTACATATGTTTTATATCCTCTGCGTATCTCAGTTGTCAGTTTCAATTCGAAAGGAAATTGGCGCTGATCATCCTGATAAAGAAGGAAACTGCCTGACACCAGCACAGGCCATGAGGAGGAAACTGTCAAGTATTTTGTCACAATTTCTCTCTAATTGTATCTCCCGAACGAAGTTCGGCAGATACTATGGATCGTCGCGCTGCAGATACTATGGATACGATCGTCGCGCTGCTGCCGCGTCCGCAGCCACCGCCGCCTTGTCCGCAGACACTTTCTTGTGAACGCGCTACAGTTTGCAAATCTGAACCGATTTTGATAATATTTTATATGGACATGTCTTATGGTGAGATCCCAACACCTGTCGATTTTGGTTGCCATAGCAACCAAAATGGCCGATTGGCTACACATTTCGTGACAAAATCAGCAATTTCAACACCCATGGCTTGTGAACGATCTAGGAGTTGTAATATTACAGGAATTACTACAATATTGTACAGGCTTGTTAAGCAATGCTCATGCACGAAACCTATTGTTTTTCGGAAAGATTAAATAAATATTGATAAGTTCATGAGATAGCTTATTACAACAATGTGAAATATCCAGTTTGAGATGTATGATCATTCTGTTTGGTTGATATCTGCAAACAAATCACACTGGGCATGTGTACGAATTTACAGGTGATGGTTTTGTGTGGAGAGATTAATTCTACTGAATAAGTTAACAGAAATTTGATTAGTTTAACATTAGTTTTACTAGTTAAGTTTATTACTGACCACAATAAAATTAGTTAGTCAAAGAAGCATTTATTATTGGGCTCAACAAGGTAAAGATTGTGTCCAGTATCGACTTTATGGCTGCAGTACCATTGATATTCGTGAGGTTAACATTAATATTGCTAGTTAAGTCTATTGAGCACAATAAAAAAGGTTGAGGCAAGGGACATTTATTATTGGGATCAATGAGGAAAATGTTGTCCATTAGTGCTTTTATGGTGTAGTATAATTGATATTACTGAATAATTTAACATTAATTTCGCTAGTTGAGTCTATTATTGACCACAATAAAAATAGTTAAGGCGAGGAACATTCATCATTGGGCACAGAGTGAAAATATAACTTATGGTGAAAAGTTTGATCTGGCTCCAATTTCGTCATCCTGGACTTCAGTTTTGGTCAACTTTTACTTTGGATTCAACTTGAAACCAAGTTTGGCACATATCATGAGTTGGAATATAACTTATGCTGAAAAGTTCGATCTAATTTCGTCATCATGAAAGTCAGTTTTGGTCGACTTTTTCTCTGAATTTCAACTTGAAACCAAGTTTGTGAAATATTCTGAGTTGAAATATAACTTTTGTTGAAGAGTTTGATCTGGCTGTAATTTGGTTATCTTATTGAACATGATGAAACGGAAATTCATATGCACTGGTTTCGGTGGTGACTTTGAATTTGACCTTCAATGACCTGGGAAGGTCAATGTAGCAATTTTGGTAGAAAAAAAACAGTTTTTGCTTAAGCATGTTAAGATTTTACATTTCTCTGGTAATCCTTTTTTTGCCTTTGCTCTAGTTGTTCATGCTTATTTATCAGTAATATATGGGGCGACAGGGATGATGAGGCAACGGGGGAAACACCCAAGTGGTTGTAGGCGACCGGAAGCGTCTAGTTACTCCCCTGTCGTTCTAATATGCCTCAGATAGAAACTCTTCATATTGCAGATTACCCACTTTATAACTGGCCTCATACTTGGATATCCATGATATCAGTTGGAATATCTGCCAATTGGAGCATCAGTGGAACAAAATGCCAGAATTTGACCAATCCACAGTTCTACAATAATGTCCGACTCAATAATCATCCAATGCTGTTTATGTATAAAGGAATCTGACTGGTTTTTCAGTAGTCGTTCATAGATGGCCGCTGGGCCGTTCACTGTGTCTTCCTACATGAGATGGGTAGGTCACAACCAGCATCTCCTATCCACGGTGTCACACCTCTGTTCCTGTATCCACTGTGTGTGGTTTAGTTTACGGAATCTTTAGTTTACGGAATATTTTTCAAATGCTTAATGTTTTGTCACTCATCAAAAAAAAATAGAAATTAAAACGTACACGTTGTTTGACAGTTTTGTGGGCTTTGCTCCATGCATATTTTGACTGATGTGTACAACTCACATCACATTATACATCATGCCACCATCAGTAACTGTCCAGTGTGACAAAATATCCAATACTATTATGGTAAAATCAATATTGTATTTTACACTAATACTCTAATTATTTCAAAATACACTGCATTCGTTAAACCAAATGGATAGAAAATGGACATAATTAAAACTCCTCGAGTAACAGAGAAACCACAATTACTTGAATGAATGGTTGTCAATGATAAGAAGGTGGCTAGAACATTAACAAAGGGTGAGGATTTACTGACGATCATATTGCATTATGTTTCTGAAGTTCTGTATGACTGGATTATGACAATATTGTTGGGAATAGCAGATTTTGTCAGAGCCTTTAACAAAAGAAATGTCTCCAACATGTCTCATTTGTCCTTCTGTGATTTTGTTCTTTGGTTGAAAAAACATTCTCATAACTTCGTGATATTGGAAGCCAAATTATCTACTGAGGTATCATGAATAATAACACATTTTCAAAAATTGCTAGTAATGTCTCAGAGGATGACCTTTCAACAGAAGAGATTGTCTCGCCGAGGCCACTACTGTAAATTATTGTGCTGCTTGAAGAACTGAGAAGTCTGCACTTGTTGGTGTGGTCGTGGTTACTGTTGCTGAGAGCGAAGATGCAACAAACTTCCGCAGCTACAATAATAAGATTAACCTTGAAATCGCATGACTTGTTCATATCACTCCTCCTGCCAATCACCATATGTCACTGGGGTGAAGCCCATGTTTGTCCCATGGTTCTACTTTCAAAGAACAAACACGACAGCGGAGATGGTATTGCCTTCTGTAATGACTGCAGTCTACCAGAAACTACATTACCAGCTTTGTTATATGTTTGACTTTACTTTCCATGACCTGATCTTCAAGTGTCAGATTTTATGGTAAAATCAATATTGTATTTTACACTAATACTCTAATTATTTCAAAATACACTGCATTCGTTAAACCAAATGGATAGAAAATGGACATAATTAAAACTCCTCGAGTAACAGAGAAACCACAATTACTTGAATGAATGGTTGTCAATGATAAGAAGGTGGCTAGAACATTAACAAAGGGTGAGGATTTACTGACGATCATATTGCATTATGTTTCTGAAGTTCTGTATGACTGGATTATGACAATATTGTTGGGAATAGCAGATTTTGTCAGAGCCTTTAACAAAAGAAATGTCTCCAACATGTCTCATTTGTCCTTCTGTGATTTTGTTCTTTGGTTGAAAAAACATTCTCATAACTTCGTGATATTGGAAGCCAAATTATCTACTGAGGTATCATGAATAATAACACATTTTCAAAAATTGCTAGTAATGTCTCAGAGGATGACCTTTCAACAGAAGAGATTGTCTCGCCGAGGCCATTACTGTAAATTATTGTGCTGCTTGAAGAACTGAGAAGTCTGCACTTGTTGGTGTGGTCGTGGTTACTGTTGCTGAGAGCGAAGATGCAACAAACTTCCGCAGCTACAATAATAACATTAACCTTGAAATCGCATGACTTGTTCATATCACTCCTCCTGCCAATCACCATATGTCACTGGGGTGAAGCCCATGTTTGTCCCATGGTTCTACTTTCAAAGAACAAACACGACAGCGGAGATGGTATTGCCTTCTGTAATGACTGCAGTCTACCAGAAACTACATTACCAGCTTTGTTATATGTTTGACTTTACTTTCCATGATCTGATCTTCAAGTGTCAGATTTGCTGCTAAGCAGAGTACAAAATTAATATGTTACTGTGTCATAATAGAGTTAGAGTAGATGCAATATTAGTGGTGTCCATAAAACATGGCTTTGTGTCCAAGGACTAAATCTGATTGTTCCATTCTCAGTGAAATTAATCACGTATGTCTACAACACTGCAGTCATTCGAAACCCTCTGATACAAGTTACCAATTCACAGTATGTTTATATAACATTGTGCTTTGTGTTCACATGTTTTGCATGTTACTGTCGAGAAGTACGTGTAATTGTTTATTTACGAAATGTTATGCATGCTTCCAGCCTGTCTCAGTAGCACAGATCAACTTGCCCTGCACCAGAAATACATATATCACTTGGTTTTGTGTGTTTCTGCCTGCACTCACTGCCTGTTTCACTGTTAGTCAGAAATTAATATTTTTTGGAAATATTTGTTTATTTCCAGAAATTGTTTCTGATTCTCGATGATTATTTAAACCTAATCATGAGACGTAGTTATGTGTAAATGTGTTATTTTTATTTTTTAGAAATTTAGACAATCTATTGTTTCAGTACATTCTGTGTTTTTCTTTTTCTCCCATATTCTGTGGTGTGTGCCTCACTTCTCGTTGCACACCTTGTGCTCTTGGTGTCATGTGACAATTACTTGGCCTCTCATTGGACAGAACATGACACAGTGGCCGGATTTTAACAGGACGAGAAAAACAATTAGTCAAAGAGAAAAACTATGGTACTTTGGTTGCCGAACAAAAACTTCTCGACACACAAATCGATGAGGAGGTAGGAGAAGTGATTGTAGTATATCAGTCAGTTGTAACACAATTTTGTTACAATAAATAGTATGTGTTCGCAGGAAGTTACTATCATTGTGGTTTATAATGTACATAATTTGTACATTAAGAAATTATACATTATGGTAATCAATTCTTCATACATTTTGTAATATAAGGTTTATGCAATGAAAAATAAATGGCCCTGTTCAATATACTACACGTAATGTGTGTACACACAATACTGATTGAGTTTTCCCATTGCATACAGCTCGTACGTCAGGAAGAGGAGCTGCAGCGGGAGGAGGAAGCCTACTATGAAGCCAAACGGGAAGCCGCTCGCATTGCCAAGATGCAGCACAAGAAGGAGATGATGACGAAGGAATCATCGGCACTGGTCGTTAGGCCTGGCTCGGCGAGGATGAAAGCGACTGGGATGTGTAAGTATATATAGACACATAATCTGTCTAGGATGTTCGGTGCTTTAAAAAGTTAATTTTTATACTCAATCAACATGGTTTTTATTCTTCTTCATTTTAAACCTGGTTAAAGTTGGAATCAATTTTAAAATCAGCCAAATTTAGCATTCTTGTTTGTCATGCAAACTTGAAAGTACATCTCGAGATAGTCAGGAATATATAAGAAATATGCACAGTTCGACAACAGATACTTAGGAAATTGCCGTTAATCGTACATGAAAACAATGTATAGAGAATGATCGGCCTGCCTACATTGCCGGTTGCCACAGTATCTAGACAAATACCAATGACGTCATGAGACTGTGTGTAGAACTCGCCCGCAAGGCGGGCCGCTTTGAGAAAAAAACTGATGCGAGATTGACTGGCCCGAATTTGAATCTTGATTTGGCAACTCGATTTAGGCACACAGTAGGCCCAAATTTGTTCGATTTCTAATTCTATAGACAAAATAAAGCTACTGCAGAATGAATAAATTTTGTCAATTCTAAAAGTGATTATAGCTTTAATAATTCAACTATGAGCTTGAGCTTGTGCATTGAAATATACAGAATTGATTGATAAAACCTTCATAGAATAAATGAAAATGTTATGCCATCGTGTCCAAGAGCAGCATGTTGTGTGGTTTCAATTGGGTCATTTATGCAAATGTTACGGGAAAGAAGATGTATTCACAGACATGAAACCTGGAGTCACATGCTCGCTGGCCTAATATTTTCCTTGGATCCCTGAGGGAACATATCTCGGGGATGGAAACCTTTTTTTACACATATTAATGCACGCTCTGGGAAATTGATAACTGCATTGCAAATGTCAATCCAATTTATGCTGCAGCAAGTTTCAAGATCAGCTGTATAACCCCCCAGAGTGGATTTGTCATGCACTGGTTGAGGTTCTTACAGATCTGAAAAAGGTCTTCAGAAGTTGATACATGTAAATGTGCGGTGTGCCTTTATTCAGCATGTGGTATTTCACACAATGTATTGTTTTCAAACGATTTTTTCTATTTGGTTTGTTGCTTTTTTGACCAAATTTCTGCATGCATCATCCAGTGCTGCAAATCTCCCCAAAGTTGATACAATCCTTTGTATATTAATATGATGAATGATTTATTCCAATATTCCAATATATTTTTCCAAAACAGAAGCATCTGAAGCAAGACTGGTTGTCAGGAATAAATTTTATGTTCAAACGCAGCCAGCAGTAATAATATTGTGTACCATGTCTTCTCCTTGTTTTCCATTAACAGCAATAACAGGCACTTTTTAACTTGGTCATGTTGTGGATGACTTTGATATTTGAAGTTCTGTGCTGCCAGACATGCTCAGTTTTTGATGATTCTGTGGTGCCCTTATTTTGTGTTGCATCTTCAAGCAGAGAGGAAATGGAAGAGACTACAGTTGATTTGTGTGACACAAAGGACATCCAAATATGGATGGTATCCATGTCATAATTTGTCTCGGAGACAACAAAATAATGCTAAAGACCTCGGCGTTGACTGTAATCTTTGTAATATCAAACAAGGGACACAATGGAGAAGTATGCTACAGCTGTATAGGGAAAGTTTATTCAAACATGAAGAATATAAAATGACATTCATGCATTCATTGGGAATACCAGGAATATATATTGAAAATACATTCTTATCAAAATAAGTGTGATATATCAGATGCAATCCAGTATCATTTTGGAGTAGTTGGATGCAAATGAAATGTAAAACCTTTCACGGAGTAGATTGGAGAAGGCTTATACTAGTGTACCATGTTCATGACACTATTTTCTGTTCATAAAGATTTACACAAAGTGCTAAGAGTTTTTATGGGAACCAACCAAACAGGATTAGAACAAAGCTTTTATTAACATTCTCACGACACAAAGGCAAGCTATGGGCTTCATATGGTGCAGTCAAATTTGGTTATATAAGCCTCACAATTAGGTTGTAGACAATACTATCTTGGACATGATGAAGGTATCTTTGGATCCAGCTCATGAAAAATATCAGGGTACATGACCTACCAATCACTGAACTTTCAATCGCATTAACACCACTCCATACTGCATGTATCTAATGTAAGACCAAGTAACTCCATATAATCCCTGATGGAGTCATGCGTCCCTGTTGGATGCCCGTTTTTACAATGTTTGCCAATCAGAGTGTTATAACACCGGGAGAGTGATGTGTCTCACAGACTTGTTGTTGACAGCCACATGAAGCTGACCTGGTGTGTCGGGGCCTTGGACAGCACCCACTGCCTTTGTGATCCAATGCCTAATCAACAGATTGTTAACTTTTTTAGGCACAGTTGTCCCGATCTAATCTTTCATACCTGTCCTCACAGATAATAGGACCGTTCTTCGGAGAAGGCTGGGGTGAATAGTCCGGACATATCCGGGTAATTATCGGAGATGAAGGAAGAGTTGTATGGACAATATGGAAGCTGTCCAAGACATGAGAGTGGCCTTGACTTGTGGTATGTCCGCCAAGTCTGACCAAGAACAAGGGCAGTCATCTCATCCTCATGCCATCAATATACCCACCAGCAATCACAAGACTTGATCATCATAGTACCGAACAGAAGCTGCACTGAAGAATCTTGTGATATCAACTAAAGTCTGTCATTTCATACTTTGTTCCTTTCTTCCTTCTATGATCAAAGCTCTAAGCTTTTCCTTTTGAACAATTACCTTTCAAAGAAATTATCACTCAAATGATACGTATGGATATAATTTCCAGAGTTCTATATATCTGTTATCATGGTGATTTCCTCAGTTAACATGGATATTGTCTACCTATTTGATTAACTTGAAATGACTCATTGGGTTATTCTTACTCTCATTAACAGATGACTGAACAACATGTTCATTTTGAGAGTTTACTTTGAAAAGTCTACCTTGATCTTATCAATATTCAATTAACTGCTGAGAACACACTGGTTGACTTGTACTGACCATTATCTAGCCCATTACGCTTGGCTGGCTCTTACATAGCTCCCACTTGCACTCATTACAACAGGCTGTTGAATGTCATTGCATCCACAAAGTTATTTTGTCCCAGGAACGTGGAGCACAATAACTCTCCCCTGGTGGAATCGCTCAATAATAGGACCTGTGACATATTGCCAACACATTTATCTTGGGGAGAGAAAATACCTCTTGCCTCAGCAATAGCGGTCGGTGCCTGAATACAGTATGCTTTACAAATTGGAGCATTTATAATTCAGGAGTTTGTGGTGGAATTAATATCAGATAGAGAAGTGGGTCGCTTTTTTATTGCCTCTGCATACCCCATGAAATCAAATGATTGGTGCTATTTGACCAATATTGATCCTTTAAAGAAATCTGGTGAATTTCTTGGTGAATTCTTTATCTGAAGCTGAGCGGCTGTTAGGTCGTTCCAGCTGTTACGTATACAACATTATACATTACATGAATGTCATGCTTTCAACAGACAAGATCAGTATATGACCTGAACAAAGGCAGATGGATTCAGAGGCTGTACCAAAAAACCCCTATAAAGCTAAGCCGGCAAAGGTGGATTACTACCACACATGGAATTTGAGGTGGCACGAGCATCAGTGGATTTCCGCCCGCCCTGCCTAGAGTGTAGACAAATATATATTCCAGGATGTGGGAAGACGGTTGATGAGGGGAGGTACGGGGTGTGGGGTGTGTGAGAGCAGAATGATGAGTTATGGCTGTCTGTAGGAGACTCATGGGACCGAAAATGGTAATGAAAGACGATAAGCAACTTTGAGATCTCGTTATCGGTTGAGTTGAAAAGGGAGGAGATCCGTGTGTTAAAAGAGATTTTAAATTGGGGTCTCAGACGTGAATTTGCCCCCGGAAAGATATGCCTTTGAACAAAATCAGAAGAAATGAGAAGATTTGGTTCCTATTTCCAGTCATTCAGACTTCCTGGTCTTTCTTATCACCTTCACTCAGTAATTGGTGGAAATAACTGCTTCGGAAAATACTTGCGTCCATTATTTCATTTCATGCCATATTCTTGATGGTTATTGAATAATTTGGAACATATTGGAAGAGAGCGTTGTTCGATACTCTGTGTATTACAGTGTGAGCAATACTTTGAACGATTTGACATTTTGAATTTAATCCTACTACATGCTGCAAAAAAAAATATTTTTAATGTGGACAATGGGGGGGGGGAGACTTGTAGCATATCCCTAGATAATAATACTAGATGCTATAACCTCCATGTTTATTTCTCGAGAGACTAAAGAAATATTCTCTTGTGTGAATTATATATTTCTTGACCTTGTTTTGATTACTAGCAGAGAAAGGTCACTACCATAAATGTGTTCCTTGTTGGTCATCAAATCCCCCTCTCATCTTCTCAACTGAGCTATTTTACGTTGCTTGTATGTCTTGTGGACATCTCCACATTTGTTCCGGTTCCTGTTTAACTGACCAATCAGGGAGCAGCTCATGTCCCACAAGAAGCGACCCCCACAGCAGCTTTTGAGGCTTTCAATAATCACAGTAAAATTGGCCGTATTCCTCCAGGAGACAGCAGTGTTGCCTAGACTTACACCTATTGACGGACTTGTATGTTCTTTCGTGCGCTCTGAGGTTGTCGCGAGTGCTTACACCAGTTCTAGCGTGGTATCTGCTAGATAACGACTCAAGCATCTCCTCTCCTCTGTAAGAAACAAATTATCTTTATTGAAGCCTGATCTTGGTGACTGTTTCATGTTTTATAGGAGTTGTTTGTGTTTAACTTCAATGCGCAGAATTGTGATCAACGAGGCTCCCTTGACCTTCATAGAAATTCAAGCAGAAATGTACCAGAAAAAAACTTGTGTGCAACATGCATAATATATTGTATTGTATGAACCTGGTGAGAGACCGACAGTTGATGTAGGCCAGTGTTACACCATTCACTGGAGCATTTATGTTTCATCTACCTGTTACAGAGCCGGAGGGGAGGATGACTTTGAGATGTTCCTGGAGAACGTAAAAGCTCGATCGTTAGCAGCACGCACCTGAGCACTCCCCTCTCAAGGTACACACAAAAATTTTTTTTTGATTTTGTGGATATTGATAAAGTATCGAGTAATATGATATTTGAGAAATATTTCATGCATTATGATAATCTGTATTGATTTTGAGATATTGAAAAAAGGGTAGTTGGATCTTGGCCAAATTTGAGCCTAATGGAACAGTCAATATGCACATGTACATCCTCTCGTTGGGGGAATCCCGAATCTGAGAGATTTCCAGGCCTCCCTTGGATATTCCAACCCAACATCCAAGATAAATTTAAGGAAAAATATTGTCAGAGCATTTATCTAGGGCGAATAATGCTGTGAGCATTAATTTTCTTGTCTTTGAGGAAGTCTCCTCTGTTGGCATGACTACAGGGTATCTTGGGTACTGATAGCGAAAATTCTATGCAGTATCAGCTAGATCAATATCAATTTTAAAGTCTCATTGATTACAGTCGTATCAATCTGGATTAGGCATCTCAGAATTGTAGATGCCTAATCAATTCAATATACAGCAAATACATGCGTGATATAGATTATGCAGAATATGACTAGCCAGCTATAAAAAAAAAAACAACAATGATCAGCTGGGGTCTGTTCAAATTGCTCATTCGGGTACATTTTTATTCAGGGAATGTCAATGAGTAGCCACAAATGTGTTGCTGTATTAGTGATCTGTGTTGTTGCAGTGCCAGTGGATGCAGCAAGTGAGACAAGTAGCAAGGACGACCGCTCACGGACCGAGGCCTCATCACTCGACCTGGAATGGGAACATGAGGCTGGTCAGTTCACGTATTGTACATTATCATGATTATAATCAAGGATAAGCACGAGGGGTGGTCGAAAAGTTTCAGAACGCTATTCTTAGTTGACCTTTTACCTACCATAGTCATTTCTTTAGTCCCAAATCTTGGTAATGTCTGAGGGTGTTGAAAGGGCTTTCAGATTGTAGACTTGTTCCCCTTGTTTGCTTTTCTGAGATGATATATGCAAAATGTACTAGAAATAATAATTCCCAAATATATCATAATCATCAATATGTGGAAGTTAAAATGGTGAAAATCTACTTAATTAATTGGCATAGATGGCATAAATGGCATTAGCCTAATAGATGGCATAAACCTTACTGAACATTGCTACGTGACGGTAAATGTTGAAAAAGAAGGGCAATTCTGTAAACACAAACAATCCTGATCAACACCTTAAAAGAACTAAGTATCCTGGACCTTCAGTCTTAGAGCTGAGTTGTTGCGATGATTTTAGTCCCATTGCGCAATCATTCTCAAAGATGGTCAGTAGAGACAGGGAACATTGTTGTTAATATTTTATGAGAGAAAACTAACCGATAGAAGGGTTGTTAATCCAGCGTCATTTAGCTGGGTTATAATAGATTATTTAATGGGAGTTTCTGTTTTCCTATTGTTATGTCCAGAATTCAGGCGTCAGATAATCTGTATCTATTTCTGTTCTATTTTTCCATTGGCTGAAGCTCTCAACTATCCGACTATTCGTAATGACAAAGGTACTGAGGCTAATAGCATGCTGTATATATTTTACCATTTCATTAGCTTTCAATAATTGAAGCACTAAATAGTATTAGCTGAAAATCCATTCCGATAATCCTTCTGCAAAGTAAATTATTTAAGGGATATAGGAAAAATATATGGTGCACAAATATTGCTTGAATTATTTTCTAACTTGTGTAATGTAACATGATAGATCTGTATATAACATTCACTATGACCCTGACAGGAATGCAGCCCCCACCAAAGGATCATAACAAGCGGAAGATGCTGCTGGATGAGGAAAACATGAATGAGTTGAACGTTAAGCCGATGTTGATGCTACGGGGAAGCCAGACAGCTTTGACTATGAGTGGGACAACGGCTTCGAGGCCAACAATGATAGTGATATCGAGGAGAACCAGAAACTCTTGACCAAGCGCAAACACAAAGACGTGGACATCAAGCGGTGACAACTACCCAGCAGCCCCCCCCCCCCCCCCCCCCAGAAACCGGATGGCCCATGGCAGAGAGCACGAGGTCAAAGTCAGAGGTCGAGTGAGGGTTCACGACCAGACAGAAATGACTTTGTCAATGGGCGAAGAGTAGCCGCGGCCTCGTCGTTCGTCACAGAAGTGTTCATTCATCCTCTGTCTTAATTCATGACCATAAACTTGTTACTGATGAGTTCTCATTAACACATCACCATGTGGTGGAAAGGATACTGAGAGAGCGTGAGAATGCTAAATATCACTTCAGAGTAATAAGACTAATTTGTATGCATCTGTGTATAGGGTGTACATTATATACACTGCAAGAAAGACACTGCCCACACACAATGTGCAGTACAGAGCTTAAAGGTCTTGCTTCACATACCATGTGTAGATTTCTTTCCTGAATTAACTTCCAACATTCCAGAGGGTACTGTTGAACAGCCAAGCAAGAAGCAAATGTTGTGTCTTGTTACCTAATGTGTTCTCTGGTAAATAATTGCCAGCAACATTCCCTGATCGTTTAACATTTACTGGTCAACCTCAATATTGAGAGCAAGTTTCATGACCTGCACTGTAGTTTTTACTGTGACCTTGTCTCCAATTTTGCTTCTGGGTGGTGGCATTCAAACACAATCTTTATAAAATCTTGAAAACCATATCGTGTTTTGTGATTGTATACTAAAGACATGAGTATACAAGACATTGTATACTTACATGTGTATAACTGTATATTGATATTTTTTATGGAGAATTGAATGTATTATGTCTGGTTGCTTCACTGTGAGGTAGTATTTAGGTTGGTTGGGAAGATATTCGTTCAAACTATCTGCTAACAGACTCATATGCAGCTACTGGATCATTTATTGGATTTCAATAAAGCTTATATATTATATCGTTCAGTACTGGGTAGTTCACTGCAATGACTGTGAATAAATTCTTATCAGAGACCTGCCGTAATGGTGATACGAAATTATGTTATGGGCATTAGGAAGATCTTAATTCATTTTGTTAACTGAATGGTATAGCTTCGTGAAGAAATTTCTTTGCTTTTAATCACATGTCATGATATTATGTGATGAACTTCTCTAACTTCAAATGATTAATTTACAGCAAAAAGCTTTTCACAGCCATTCGCAAGATTTTCTCCTGAGACTTTGTATAATTTCAGGAAGATGCTAAAATTTGTACTATGTTATTGTGGTATATGCTTACTACATTTCATAATTTCCTATACACGAGCTCAAGGTGCAATTTTGTTTGTATACACACCATTGCTTTTCTTTCATTTTTGGACACATTACACTCAATATTACACCAAATCTATATTTAATGGCAAATCAGACCTGTGTTGCAGAGGCATCATTCTGTTTTTTGTGTACAATTTTGTAGCAGATCTATTTATTCCAGATGTGTTTGTGTGTGTCAAAAGGAACTCATTAACTCATTGAGTGATTGACTATGCTGTTCAAATGACTAAATAGATATTAACATGTTTGGCTATGATTTGTTGATGGAGTATTAATTAATAACCTGTCGTCCCTGAATCGCGTTATCGCCCTCGCCCTGAACCCGAGACAAGTTTTACCTGGTACCCCTCTAGTCAGAGTTTGTTAGACATCTGGTGATCAAATGCTTGTTATGTAGGGTGTTGTTACTGTGTCTGTGGCCGAGTGGTCCTGGTGTTGTGGATCACTGCACTGCTGTACATCCATGTCAATAAAGCTATTCTCAATACACATAACTGTATGGGTCTGATTTCTCTCAACAATCACAACTTACCAATAATGTTGCAACAAGGAACAGGTCTTGCTTGCTTTCCTAGGTGAACTACTTTTCTTTCATACGTGTTGAAGACATTTCGATATTTGGTATTCTAGAAACTATAAATTCTCAAAAATTCAACAGTGGAATTTGCTACATTCCAGATTCAATACATAGAGAGCCATCTTTTTTTTAAAGGGTTCACTGTCACGACAAAACAAATCATGCGCTGTTTCCATTTACAAAAAGGGGTACAATGCCACTGTCTGATCAAACCTCAAAAATTTTTCGAATTAAACATTTGCAAGCTCTCAAATAATCATCACAATGTACCAATATTTTACAGCCAAAAATTGTACATAATGTCAGGTCACATGAAAACGGAGCGATTATGAGTAAAAAAAAATTATTGAACATTCCAATCAACTATTTATTATTAAAATGACAGCTATTGATGAAAAGACATGCCTCAGGTTTTATTTCTTTAACTAAACATGATATGTCATTGTAAACTTTTCACTCAAAATGTTATTGTGACCTTTTGACTAAACGTTTACATTGACGTATGATTCAGAAGAGTTCCTTTGAACCTGATTATCACAGATTATCTATCTGTGCTGATGTGAACAAAATATAGTACTACCAGCCTCTCTGCAGAGATTGATCAAAGCTATTGCCCTCCGCTGCTCATTCAGAGTAATTAGGGCTCCCACTGAAATTGTTACATGACATTGGGTCATTACCTCCCTTATATTGTAAAATGGCTATCTGTATGGATTCATAAACGTACATTATTGTAGATTTATATAGCATTTTACCATTATTAACTACTCAAAGTGCTTTACAATTATTATCTCTTACATTCTGACACATTCAAGTTCTGAATAGCCATACCTCCTGATGTAAACATTTCAGGGGCAATGATGCTTTTTAGACACATTGCCATCTCTGTCTACAGTCAGGTCCCTAGTTATACTGTTACATTATTATTGTTGTTGTATGTGTTAAATCACTACGGGTATGATGAAGCTGATTATGGCATATAATTATGGCATCTCGTGTACAATTGAAGTGAAACTGTATGAAATTGTATTGCACGGGATTAAAAAGAATAAATTGTACACGTACTATTTATAAGCACATTGTACATACGACATGCTCCATGTGAATTGACGCCGGATTGGTGGAAAATATCTGCAACTGATGGAAGTGAAATTTGCATGGTTTCCGATTTACTAGTACATCATTCATGTTCAGTTTATTTTTATGGCATACCATTGAGCATGCAAAATATTTCCTGTCAGTATCCATCATTAGCAACTTCATAACATTGGAAAAAATATTAAATATGAAGTTCAAGTTATCTTATGAATGTTTTTGAGCGCATCGCAATAATTTTCTGGTTGAAGATACTGTTTTTGTATGCAATAGTGATTATGTCATCTTCATCATTTTATATATTTGTGGATAAAATATATATCATGTACATCCCATGACATAGAGCTGAAAGCTTGGTCCGACAACCCTAGATTCCAGTGGATGATCGTTTATGGCTGGCTGTAATCTCCCTAATGGGCCATGGACAGCTGTCCCCTGATCTATGGCAGGCACTATCGCCTGGTCGCCATGGCTGCAGGAGCCAGGGACATGTTGTGTAAATCCTCTCCCTGGCAGGTACGTGTGCTGGTGTCTCGTGGTCAGCTTAGTATTGATTGTCCCTGTTGTATCACTTGAGTGTGATAGCTGCTGGCGAATTTGGACTTTGAGTTAGTATTAGATTTGATTCTGGACGAGCTGTCTGCTCCGGTACTAATACGTGGCATCCATTTCCTGATCAATACGCCCTGTACATATAGGGCTTATAATTGTGCATTCAAACATACACAAAAGTCAGGTGAACGAAATGTCTAAAATAGATGGGTCTGAACAATTGAGTTGAAAATAGCTAGATAGATACATTTCTGGATATGATTTTATTGAAAGAATGTCTCATTGCAGGTCAAGTCATCAAATCATGTTTCATTGCTGACCTGATAGTTGATTCACATTATGCAATCGGGCTCAAACTCTAATTGAAGCTTGACAGATCAACAGCATATTCCAATAATCTTGGTTGCCTGCTCGCTCGTATATGGACGCTGGTGTTTAATTAATCTTTCGGTGACCGGCCACATATATATTAGCTTCAGGTTTGCCATAATGCTCATATACCCAGCATGAGTAATGTTTCGGCAGCTGCCGGATGCGTCCATAATATGAGACATCGCGGCTTCCTATCTACACAGGGGCTACACAGAGACTAGACATACGACATGGGGTGAACCCTTCTTGTTCAAGCAACCAACCCACCACCATCCCAGTATAATGTAATTCTAAATTTAATCAAACGCGTCATATGTCAATCATTCCCTGATCTGTTGACGCACGTAACCACCACAATGAAATATATCTGTCATTGGTAAAAGTTGATATTTTATGACATTTCCAGGAGTGTCTTGTAATATAACTCTACATGCAAACACTTGTCCTATCAGTTCACACCATGATGACACAGGGATGTGACGGCGTTGGTGATAATGACCCAGATTCTGGTCACATTGGATCAGGACAGCAGCAGCAAGGTACCACGGCATTACAACGTAAAGCTAGCTGGAGAAGATGCAAAACGGTCAATGTTAGGAAAGTATATGGCACTGTTGAATGCCAAAGCCCTTTAGTGTGAACTTATTGAAAGACATGTCTTGTGCGGTTCAAAAGGTCTCTCCTATTCTGTTCGCTGAAATGCTTTTTGTTGGCACACATAAGAGATGCACAACTATTATTATATTTTGTTCGATCTTACAATCCCTGTTCATTCATATCAAAAGCTAGACTAATTTTACTTTTAGAGAAGTTTCATGCTCTACTATTCGACTTATTGGCACAAGTAGGAAACTGGTGCTACAATCTTTTCAAAAGATGTTCAAAATATAGTTTATGCTGGTATCAGTAGAATGAGAATATGCCTGATATAATACCTTGTATTGTAGAGCATGCGCCTTCCCCTTGAGCTGTTCTCTCTCACACCAATGCAATTGTGTGTGGCCAGTCAAGCAGAAGTGATTCGACTTCCAGTAAAATCCCATCACAGCTAGGGATCTGTTATCATGATCTATTCAGTGATCGGTACACTGATTCTAAAAGGCAAAAATTATCACCATTCATATCTCGTTTCCACGCAATTCTGATTCTACAAGGATGACCGAAAATTCCTCCAGCACACTACACACGTGAGGTAAACAAAGAATATCATCGCTCACCATCAAGTGATGAATGGGTGAAATACTGTGAGAGGTATTGTGGGTATTATTGGCTGACCGGTTAACATTATCACTCTGACAAGGCAACACATATCATGCTGATGGGAATTCTGATCGGAACGCTTGGTGTGTTTAGTGAAACGTTGTCAGATGATAAAGTATCAGACACCATTGGACCATTTCACCGGGACTATTTCCGAAGTCTGAAAACGTAAACAATTTTAGACCAATCAGAAGCGAGGGGCTATGAATCAGTTTCAACCGTTTTGTGTGAAATTTCAAATAATAATTGTGCACCACATTTACATCAAATAAGGCTATAACTCGACTCGTATGGCCTAAATATATGATACAAACACAAACGTTTCTGTAAAATGTCCATTTTGTTGTTCTGTAACTTGTACATGTCCATGTCCACTCTCAACGGTTTTTCAGCATATAATCATGTGGCATGACTGCTCGTACCTGCACGCGGCCGCGCGTGCATGCAGCTGAGACACTTCGGAATCTCGTGTGTGGTTTTACGCTGCCATGGAAGCACGTGTTCTGCCCTCAGTAGCCATTGGTCCGTTTTGAATTACGGAAATTACCGAGTAATGCCAGATATTTATGAGATCCGAGGGGGCCCTGTGAAATGGTCCACTAACACCAAATATTCAGTTGATAACAACCTGTCATGTACATTGTATACATGTGCAACTGGATACACGTGCAAATTGTCTCCACAATAAATTTCAGACCCTATGGTATGGAGGCAATAGTGATTTGTGACATTTGCAAGGCTTTGTGTCCGAGAACGATAGTACTTTATGGTTGGCCATAAGTTGGGTGACTTTATCCAGGATATGACCAGATAAAAAGTTATGAAAATATAACGGTCTGTGTCATGATATATATCTCAGCTCTAATTGATTCTTTTGTAAACAGTTTGCACGAGAGCAAGTTTCGGCAATGTTTTGGCAATTTATTTCTATGTGAATTCATGACATTTGTCTTATCGAAATAGATTAAAACCTTGACTGGTAACAAGTTACCTAAATCAAATACAAAATGTCAAAAGGAAAAATTGTATCTTACGGTCACCATCCATCCAGTTCAAATTGGTAAAATAGTAAAGTCAACTTCATTGTACACGCTTTTTGGCCGTAGTTTTCTTTTGGATAATCGTATCAAGTTGAAATTTTGTTTGTTTCAATTATGTATCATGCCGCAATTTTTCACCAAATTTCAGAACTCTCTCTCATGAATTGAAGAAATTGACAGACCAACCCAATGGTAAATTTCAGCCCCTACATGGAATTTCAGAGCCTGCACAAAAACCCCAACTTGTTTCGATGTACGAGTTGAATAATTCTTCAAAATAAACATATTTACCTAATATACATCGACTATACCTGTAGACTCCAAAATCAGCGTAATAGGTTCATCTTGTACGTGCATAAACATGATTTAAACCCTGAATTTGTTGGAATCTATTTGATCCCATTTTGGACTGAAATTTAACATTGGGGTAGATTGCCAATTTTTTTTATTTTTTGAGATAGAATTCTAAAATTTGGTGGAATAAAACTTTGGCCAAAAAGTGTGTTTCACTGACAGATGAATCTGACTTTAGTACATGAAAAAAAATTAGCCCAATGGGCTAGAAAGGTTACCGGAGAAATATACAGAGTTAAGCCGAGAAAGTTGAAGGTCAAATTCAAGGTGACCACTGAAATCGCCATATCTCTAACCTTGAAAATGGGATCAAAGGTTAAATTCTAGATCACCAAACTATTCAGCATACATCAGTTCCTATATGTTCACTATGGACCCCTAAGCTGTAAATTTGATAATAAGCGAGATATAAGCCATTTTGTAATCTGACTTTGAAAATAAAATGACTGACCTTGAAATTTAGGTCAAAGGTCGAATTCAATATCATTAAAATATTCAGAATATATCATTTCCTATATGTTCACAATTGATTCCTAAGCTGTAAAGTCGATAATAAGCAAGATATTAGCCATTTTATCCTGTTGACCTTGAAAATGAGGTCAAAAGTCAAATTCAAGGTCACTAGAATATTCAGCATATGTCATTTCCTATATGTTCACAATTGATTCCTAAGCTGTAAAGTCGATAATAAGCAAGATATTGGCCATTTTGTCCTGTGACCTTGAAAATGAGATCAAAGGTCTAATTCAAGGTCACGAAAATATTCAGCATATATCATTTCCTATATGTTCACAATTGATTCCTAAGCTGTAAAGTCGATAATAAGCAAGATATTAGCCATTTTGTCATGTGACCTTGAAAATGAGGTCAAAGGTCAAGTTCAAGGTCACGAGAATATTCAGCATATATCATTTCCTATATGTTCACAATTGATTCCTAAGCTGTAAAGTCGATAATAAGCGAGATATTAGCAATTCTGTCCTGTGACCTTGGAAATGAGGTCAAAGGTCAAATTCAAGGTCACGAGAATATTCAGCATATATCATTTCCTATATGTTCACAATTGATTCCTAAGCTGTAAAGTCGATATTAAGCGAGATATTAGCCATTTTGTCCTGTGACCTTGAAAATGAGGTCAAAGGTCAAATTCAAGGTCACGAAAATATTCAGCGTATATCATTTCCTATATGTCCACAATTCATTCCTAGTCTCTAATGTCAATATTAAGTGAGATATTAAGCTTAATGTGTCCCATTATAAACCATAGGAAAAATTAACATGGGAAAGTCACATTTGGGCTGAGTTTGGGCCCAAAATGGCCCACTTCAAGCGATTCAAGGGCAACGAAATTTGTACATGTCACAGGGGTACATATGAGGAGTGTTTTTCATCAATAAGAGAAAAAAGTTACTGAACAGATTTTGAGAAAACGACCGTCAAAGTCCAAAATTGGCCATTTTTCGACGAAAACGGCCGCTATGACCTTGAAACCAAGGTCAGAGGTCAAATTCAAGGTCACGACAATATTCATCATATATCATTTCCTATATGTCCACAATTGATTCCTAGTCTCTAATCTCAATATTAAGTGAGATATTGGGCTTTAATGTGTCCCATTATAAAGCATAGGAGAATTTAACATGTTAAAGTCCCATTTGGGCCGAGTTTGGGGCCAAAATGGCCCACTTCGAGCGATTCAAGGGCAACGAAACTTATACACATTATGAAGGACATAATAAGGCATCCTTGTGCAAAAAAAAGAAAAAAAGTTACTGAACAGATTTTGAGAAAATGGCCGCCAAAGTCCAAAATTGGCCGATTTTCAACGAAAACGGCCGCCATTTTGAAAATATTGCGAAAATCAAAAAAATCAAAAATACCTCCTTCTTGAATTATTTTTAAGCATTTTTGTGCAAAATTTCAGAAAGATTCAACCGTAAACAAAAAAGATAAAATTGTGAACGACGGACGACGGACGACGATGGACGACGACGACGGACGACGGACGCAACGCCATGCCAATAGGTTAGCGGACCATAGGTCCGGTAACCTAAAAAACGGAAACTTTGGTATATCGATGTTGTCCTCGCTATTTCTGATGGCTTGAGCTTCTATCTGCTTATATGTTATCTGAGTAAAGCAGATGAAGTCAAAAGACAACAGTTCTCAATATCCAAATCCCAGTATTAATTCGAGAGGTGGTCACTTTAGGGACGGGGGTCACTTTAGTATTGTAATATTGATTCATTACCAGGGATCAAATGTGACACAGAGGCCATGTCAGGCCCTTGTTACCGTCGAAAAGGGGGTTACCAATGACTTGGTGATATTGAGTAATGGAATGGCAAAGTGTTGCACTAAATCTGTCCACACGCCCAACATTTCTCAATATCCCATGGTTTTGAAAGTTCAACCCAGCATCAAATATCTTGGTGAACCAGTTTCCGCAAAATTTCCGCTCCAGTCACTTTTACACATCAAGGTAATACTCTCAGTTCCATGGACAGTTCTTGCCAGTGCCAACGGCTGATTCAAGGAATTGTAATTCCGTTCTAAAACTTGGCATAACCCAGACAAAACCTTTCCTCGTATATTTATAGATTACAACTGTTTAATAGTGGTATTTTCCCGTGAGTGTAGTAGTTCTCTGCATTCTCCTTGTGAATGGTCACTTGGTCAACAAACATATTACATATAGTACTTCACGCCATAATCGTCCTTGCTTCAATTGTTGTTTGTATGAACACATAGAGTCAGTGTTCAGACTTTAGAATGTAAATCAATACATGTATGCAACAGCTTTACTAAACTGAGCTTCATTTATTTCGTTGAGTTTGTTGATGAAACGCCGATGTGTTTCTGCAATATATGTCAAAACATACATGTCATGCAGCATTGTTTGCAGTGAATTATCCTACATGTGTTGGATGCTTGAACATGCAGTGCCATATGAAGTGTCCACAGGTAAAACAGTGTCACGAATTTGGATAGATGGTAACCGCTCTAAATGTTATTTTCTGGCATCCCATTTATCTATGATGCGGATTGGTTCTATGATGGATGTCCAGTACTTGCACAAGGCAGTAGATTTTGAAATGCACAATTCAAACAGCCCTAAAGAGCATACAAATGAGAAATAATTGTCCCATAGACAGTATAAATCATCTCTCCACTATTTTCTTAATTCATCAACAATGCTTTAGGGATATAACAGTTACCGTGGACAGTATCTTCAAAATGCAATCCTGCGGATTGAGTTACATGTACCGCATCTTGTTGTGGTACACAAATGTTTTATAGCCTCAGCCTGTCTCAGTTGTCAGTTTCATTTCAAAAGGAAATTGACACTGATCAAAAATGAAATTGATTAATTGAAGACACTGTGAATTATTTTGTCACAATTTTCTTCTAACTACTCACCTGTCATTCTAACATGTATTTGATGGAAATTATTCTTGCTGCAGATTCCCCTCTTGTTGCAGATTTCAATTTTGCCACCATGGATCAATATCATACTTGGATATCACATGGAATCTTTGCTTATGTACCGTTAGAGCACCAGTGAATCAAAATGGCAGAATTTTACCAATCCACAGCTATACAATAAATCTATTTTTTGTTCATGCGAAACATATATAAAATCGCGTCCTCACTGGCTCAGTATATTCCTTGGATCCTAGAGGGAACATGTCTCAGGAATGGAAACTTTTTTTGCACATTATATTAATGCACGCTCTGCGAAACTGGTACTGCAATGTAAATGTCGATCCAATTTTTGTTGCGGGGGGTTTCAATATCAGCTGTTTCTATGTATCATCCATCAGGGTGGATTTGTCACACATTGGCTGCAGTTCTTGAGGATCTGAAGGTCTTCAGAAGTTGATAAATGTGCGGTGTGGCTCCAGCATGTGGTATTTCATACAGTGCAGTGTATACAAACGATTTTTCCTGGATGATTTGTTGCTTTTTTGACCAAAGTTTCAACTTCTACATTCATCCCATCCAGTGCCACAGATTTCTTCAAGGCTGAGAAAATTCGTTGTAGATTTTAAAATACAATCATTTCAAATTATTACATCTGCAGCTAGACTGGCTGTCGGGAAAAAAATGTTCTCTTGCCTTCAAACGCAGTCAGCAGTTGTGTACCATGTCTTCCGTTTGTTTTCCGATAACAGCAATAACCAACACTATTAATCTTGGTCATATTACAGTTGCCCCTTTGTGTTTCTGTGTTGCATTTTGAAGAGAAGAGACTGTTGATTTATGTTACACAAAGGACACTCAAATATGGATGCAATCCATGTCATAATCAAACTGTCTCAGGTACAAATTAAGGCTAAAAACTTGAACATTGACTGTAATACATACAATATCAAGCAATGGACACGAGGGAAACATTTGTTATATGAGGGAAGTATGATTTATGTAGAATATAAACATGTGTTCATGGACCTTGATTAACCTTGCTTTATCATACATTAAATTCGAACAAATTGATATGCTATGTACGTGTATGCCATTTACTGTGTGTGATACAGTTGTATACTACCACATATGAAGTATACCTCATCTTAGTCAGGAATATCACACATGTACAGTGCTACCCCTGTAGCGCAGTGGTTAAGCTGCGGGAGGTCGTGAGTTCGAATATCATCGGTGGCCAAGGGATTTATCATGGCCGATCCTCACCTGGGATGAGTGTGTTGCGGGGTTCAATGGGAAAGACTGACCACTCAGCCGTGAGTTACTCACCCAATATCGAGTTGGGGGAATTCCTGGTGGTATGACTCCGGGAATGGGGATTATTACACCATAGGGTCTGCAGGTGTTATTTTCACAAGGCCTGGTTAACACCAGAATAGCTTCATGGTCTGGTAGGGATACCCCCATGTCAGGTTCATGAACGGTATGATAGGAAGCGTGTGTCATACTGTCTGCCCCTGTTGACGCCAGTGTGTCTTTTGATAAACTGTTTGGTCGGGCTTTGTTCCTATTGCAAAATGTATTTTACGTTTGTTATTGGAATCATCAAAATTTGGCTGTATTGGTGGTAATAGATGGATAGTTACATAGCCCTGACATGCAGTCTCAAACCGGAAAGGAACTCCACAGTTGTAATAATATATCACACCCATACTTGAGTCGCACAGCATATACACACAAAATTGGTTCGTCCAACAAAAACAAATGTACAGTGAAATTACAATCTTTTCATGGTACAGTAAGCCCTATCAATTGGTTTGATGTAAATGACATGACTTAAATCTTAACAGAGTACATTGGAGAAAGCTTATAATAGCATGTTCGAACATAGCATGTTAACCAGAAGAGGATTAGAACAGAGTTGTTATTAACATTCTCACAAGGCATAGGTCCTAATGGTACAGTCAAATTTGGTTATACACGGTATAAATCTCATGTAGATATCGTCAATGGGGATGTAGACAATAATCATGCTGAAAGTGTCTTTGGATCTAGCTCATGAAACTTATCTGGTACATAACTTACCGATCAGTGAACTTTCAATCGCATCACCAAATATTATATGTGAGAATCTACACGTACCTAACGAAACAGCAGGTAACTCCATATTACATGTAAATGCTTGAGGAGTCCTGCATCGGTGCTGGGTGCCCGTTTTACAAAATTCGCCAATCAGAGCAAGGTGGCTCAGCGACTTGTGGTCGCCGATGATTGTCCACAATCAGTTCGGACAGCCACATGATGCTGACGTGGTGTGTCGGGGCCTTGGACAGCACCCGCTGCCTTTGTGATCCGATGTCTAATCAACATGTTGTTAAGTTTGTTAGGCACAGTTGCCCCGATCTAATCTTTCATGCCTGTCCTCACAGATAATAGGACAATCCTTCAGGGAATGCTGGGGTGAATAGTCCGGACATATCTGGGTAATTATCGGGTTGAATGTAAACAAAAAGAGCAGTCCAGGACATGTGAGTGGCCTTGACTTGTGGTATGGCAGCCGAATCTGACCAAGAACAGGGGCAGTCACCTCATCCTCGTGCCATCAATATGTCCACCTGTAGACACAACAATTGATTAGCATGACACTGAACAGAAGTTGCTCTGAATGTTCTTGAATGTTATCAGATGAAGTCTATCTTGTCATAATTGTTCCTTTATTCTTCATGTTCCTTTGGTGGTCGAAGCTCATTTTCCTTTCAACATTGTTCTCGATTGTATATCGGGTATATGATATGCTATTTTTGTCTGATGTTGAACCAAAAAAATCCTATCCATATGATCGGCCTACCTATACAATGTGCATGTGTTTTAGATATGTGTTGTAATGGCGATCTGGTCAATTAATATTTTATTTACTTGAAATGTTGATTGAAATGGTGATTGAACAACACATTTATTTTGAGTATCTCCCTTGAAAAGACTACCTCAGAACTTATCCAATATTCAATAAGCTACTACTGCTAGTAATTGTGGTAATATGAACCATTATCCAGCCCATTATGCCCGGCTAGTTCCTACCTAGTTCCCATGTGCACTCATTACAATACGTTGTTGAATGTCATTGCATCCACGAAGTCATTTTGTGATGGGAACGAATTACACAATAATTCTTCCCGATGGAATCGCTCAATAATAGGCCAAGCCTCTATAGCAAGACCGATGACATATTGCCCACACATTTATCTTGGGGAGAGAAAATACTTCTACCCTCAGCAATAGCGGTCGGTGTCTGAGCCTGACTACAGTATACTGTACAAATTGGGGCATATAAAATCAGGATGATCATGGCGGACTCAATATTATATTAGATAGACAAGTGGGTCACTTTTCATTGCCTTTTACCTACCTCATTATATCAAATGATTTGAGTTATCTAACCAATATGATTCTTTGAAAATTCATCTGTTTTTTGTGTGAATTGATTATCAGAGGCAAAGTACTTTCGAGTGGCTGTTAGGTCATTGCAGCTGTAACATCTGTTGATGTCACAGCAGGCTTTGAACGTTTGTGAAACACTATATACATGTATATAATTGTACTTGAACCACACATAAATTCGGAGCATTGCCACCTGTCTACAGACTCCAAACAGTCATTGATGTACATTGGTTGAAACCTCTACACCTCAGTGTTATGGCTCATACCAACATACATTAGTAATGAGGTAATATCAGATCTGATTATTTGATGCTGATACAGACAACAGTACCTTGTACCTGTTAATGGTCTATATACTTCAGAACATTAACACATTATCAATATGAATAATAGTGAGGACTGGAAATAACACCAAAAATATGGTTGTGTTACTATAATTACATGAATAGCCATGTATCATGCATTTAAAAAATATTTATGACCCCACTAATCATGTTGATCATCCTAATGTACATTCCATTTAGGTATGAAATTACTGAAAACACCATCTCTGTCAGAATCCTGTGGTACCTATTTGCATCATTGATATAAATGATCGAGTGCAATAAAAGTGAATGGAGTATTATGAAGAACAAAAGAAATGTTCATTTCATAGTTAAATCAATTTGAAATATATGCAGTCTAATATCTGAAGTATATCTAGCCGTTATTATTAGAGTACAGTGACATTTCATTGGCCATTTGGTGCAGTCAGCAGTTGTTAAGGTTCTGTGGAAGTCATGAGGACTATCCTGCAGGTGGTTCAATGTAATGGTTCTCCAGACACCAGACCCTACCAGAGGTTTCAGAGCCACGGAGGTGTCAGAGCCTGAAATAACCTTGCTTCATCTAATTAGTGGCACAACAGTCAATGTGTCACCTTGATATGCTCAATGTACTCATGACATACATGTCCATTATGAGCATCACTGCTAGTGAACGCACCATGAGTTATACTCTCTGGAGGTGCATCACTCATGTACTCCCATGTTTCCTGTTAGTTTTATCATTTCCTGCACATTTCCCAAAAGTGCTGGCCACATTATTTCCAATTTGCGCTCAGACTGTCATCTGTCTTGTATCTGACATGCGCTGGGTGTCTCTATGGACATCCTCACTGCTACCAAATTATCATTCGAGAAATGAAGAAGACACCACGAAAAAGTTTAAGGGTATTAGCTTGAGTTTACTTGGGGATTTTAACCAATTTGCACATACATGTATATATATGTATGCACTAACATTGTACATGAATAGTGGTAGTCTGTGTTCACCATGATCTATTTTCGCACTGTATATAATGTGTTTACATTGTACATTTATTTTGATATTGCTATTAATGTCAATGTTATCAATATTAATACTATTCAATATAAACATATCTCCCATAACACTGGAACAATATATTGCCCATTTTAACCTCTGTCAAGATTTCACATATGTCCCTCCGCCGTTCCGCGTCATGCCACCTGATGCAGACATGTTGATCTTGATGGCGGAGTAATGTTGATCTTGGTAGAGGATAAATTTCGAAATTTATACAATCTTACTCAAGAATAGTGTCACAAATGTACATTGACATTACACTCTTACCACGATACAGTACTTATGATATTATCAGATGCAACCAGTATCACTTGGATAAGTTGGTGACATGTATTAAAAAATGAAATCTAGAATGCCTGATATACAATGTCTATAACCCTGTTTTCTTTGACATGGCAGCAGCCTTCATAAAGGTTTACAGGAGTGTTAAGAGCTTTTATGGGAACCAGTCAAACAGGATTAGAAATAGCTTATTCTCATAACACAAAGGCCAGCTATAGTCTACCTGATGGCGCAGTCAAATTTGGATATATGAGCCTCGTAGGCATAAGCGGGATGTAGACAATACTGTCTTGAACATATTGAACATGTTTTGGATCTAGCTCATGAAAACTATCAGGGTAAATGACCTACTGATCAGTGAACTTCCGATCGCATTACACGGTTCCATGTTGCAAGTGTTTACATGTAGCTAATATAACACCAAGTATAACCCCATATAATCCCTGATGAGGACATGTGTCAGTGCTGGATGCTCGCCTTAAAACGCTCGCCAATCAGCAGATCCGAAAGAGGTGGCTTACTGACTTGTTGTCTCATCTGATTGCCCACAATCATTACTGGCAGTCTCATGATGGTGACATGTTGTGTCGAGGACATGGACAGCACCACTGCATTGGTGATCATATGCCTAATCAACAGATTGTTAACTTTGTTTGGCACAACTGACCCGATCTAATATCTCATGCCTGTCCTCGTAGATAATAGGGCAGTCCATCAGGGAATGTTGGGACTTATTAACCACACATATCTCGGTAATTATTGGAGTGGAATGTGTATAGACAATATGGAATCCGTATTCTCGTGCCATACATATGCCCACCAGTAGACACCAGTAGGCATTTGGTTGTCATAGCACCGGAAAGGAACTGATTTTAGGCTTCTGGTGATATGGAATGAAATCTATCTTGTCACGTTTTGTTCCTTTATTCTTCATATTCCCTTGGTGGTCAAAGCTCATTTTCCTCTCAACATTGTTCTCGATTGTATATCAGATATACGATATACTACTTCTGTCTGTTGTTGAAGAAAGAAATTCTATTCATGTGATAAACCTACCTATACAATTTGCATGTTATCTTGATTGAGGAGAAATAGAAAAACGTTGTAATGGCGATTTGTTCAATTAAAATTGTATTTTTTTGAAATGGTGTATTGGATTATTCTAACTGTCAACAACAGGTGAGTGAACAACACATTTATGTTTGGTATCTCCGTTGAAATGACTACCTCAGATCTTGTTCAATATTCAATAAACTACTGAGAACACTGGTGGTAATCGTGGTAATATGAAACATTATCCAGCCCATTACTCCCGGCTAGCTCCTACCTAGATCCAATGTGCACTAATTGTGAAAGGAACGGATTACACAATAATTCTTCCCGATGGAATCGCTCAATAATATGCCAAACCTCTATAGCAAGACCTATGACATATTGCCCCCACATTTATCTTGAGGAGAGGAAATACTTCTACCCTCAGTATTTTGGTTGGTGTCTGAGCCTGACTACAGTATACTGTACAGATTGGGGCATCTATAATTCATGTCGTTCGTGGTGGACTTAATATCACATCAAAGAGAGAAGTGGGTCACTTTTTATTGCCTTTGCCTATCTCGTGATATCAATTCATTCGAGTTATCTAACCAATATTGATTCTGTAAAAAAAAAAATTGTGAGTTGATTATCAGACCGGAAGGTGTAGTCAAATTTGGATATATGAACCTCGTATACATAAGCGTGGATGTAGACAATACGTACTGTCTTGAACATGGTGAAGGTGTTTTTGGGTCTAGCACATGAAAAATATCAGGGTAAATGACCTACGTACAGTTACTGATCAGTGAACTTCCAATCGTATTACACTGTTTCCATGTTGCAAGTATTTACATGTACCTAATGTAACACAAAGTAACTCCATATCCCTGATGAATACATGTGTCAGTGCTGGATGCCCGCCTTAAACGCTCGCCAATCATCAGATCCGAAAGAGGTGGCTTACCGACTTGTTGTCCCTGCTGGTTGCCCACAATCAGTTCTGGCAGTCTCATGATGGTGACATGTTGTGTCGGGGAGATGGACAGCACCCACTGCATTGGTGATCAGATGCCTAATCAACAGCTTGATACCTTTTTTTGGCACAATTGCCCCGATCTAATATCTCGTGCCTGTCCTCGTAGATAAAAAGGCAGTCCATCTGGGAAGGCTGGGACGAATCAACCACACATATCTCGGTAATTATCAGGGTGGAATGTGTATAGACAATATAGGATCCGTATCCTCGTGCCATCCATATGCCCACCAGTAGACACAACATTTGACTGTAATAGCACCGGAAAGGAACTGCTTTGAAGTTTCTTGTGATATCGAATGAAGTCTATCTTGTCACATTTTGTTCCTTTATTCTTCATGTTCCTTTGGTGGTCAAAGCTCATTTTCCTCTCAACATTGTTTTCAATTGTATATCAGATATACGATATGCTACTTCTGTCTGATGTTGAAGGAAAAAATTCTATTCACGTGATAGACCTACCAAGGGCGTAGCTCTAATTACGCAAATTACGCAATTGCATACTGATTTTTTTTGCGTAACGTCAGCTGGTTTTTGCGTAATGAACATAAATAGAGGGTTTTAAATGAGTGCCCACATATAAAATAGCCACTATCAAATTTATTGAACGACCAAAGAACTTTGGTTTTTTGCGAGCATTGGTGGGCAAACACAACAGTTCTTGGCGAATTTTGTTGTCCGTTGGTAATTCATTTCATCTACATTTCCCAAAAATACACGTGCCAACACGTGCAAATGGAAGGGAAAAGCATGGGGACTGAGCGGGGAGTGTTAACCTACGCCTCTTTCTGGTTGTCCTTGTAGTTTTGGGGCAACTTTTTTCTATTTTCTTTTCCATTTCTTCTCTGAGGTAACCCTAAACTGTTCTGAAGCCACCCCGATGTTTAAATAATTTACGTGACTGGATTCTCTGTCAAAAGGTTTCCTCATAATACTCGATAATTACTTGTGCTTGGGTACGTGAGAAATACTGTGAACAATCCGTATTGTTCACACATACATACATACATATGTGAGGCATAATTCCTCCTTAAAACTGTGAGATGTAATCATTCTTTTCTATTTCCAATAGTTTTCAGTGACACTGCCAAAAAATCTCAGCTATTGCACCTGTTACAGAGCTCGTGAAATATTCAAACGCAAAGAAGTAACGCAAAAGAAAATGTAAAATTGATCAGCAGGTCTTAGTCATACTCGTAATTATCGCAAAGTTGATAGTCAGTTTTTTATGAGTATTTCAATGAGTATTTCATTTTTGCTTCCTTGTATTGTGAGTGATGTGAGGCAAACGCAATCAGTCATGTTGTTTACAAAGGTACATGTCATAGAGTCTTGGTATCAGTTTCGAAAAATCAATGGATATATTGTATTATGACCATGCTATGTTTGGAGTTTAGGCCTACATCAAAATGTGCGCCCATAATCACTGTAGAATTGCAAAAATACGTCCAGCTTCTGGGGCCCTTGAGCGGGCCCCCGACCAAAAGTGCTTCGCGCCTTCCGCGCTCGCAATACTCTTTCTCATGCTTCTAAAAAAAATTCAATGATTTTGCGTACTCTCAAAACTACCTCAGCTACGCCCCTGCCTACTTATACAACTTGCATGTTTTCTTGATAGAAGAGAAATAGATATACGTTGTAATGGCGATTTGATCAATTAAAATTGTATTTACTTGAAATGGTGCATTGGATTATTCTTACTTTCAATAAAAGGTGATTGAACAACACATTTATGTTTAGTATCTCCCTTGAAATGACTACCTCAGATCTTTCCAATATTCAATAAACTACTAAGAACACTGGTGGTAATCGTGGTAATATTAAACATCATCCAGCCCATTACTCTTGGCTAGCTCCTACCTAGATCCCATGTGCACTCATTACTATACGTTGCTGAATGGCATTGCATCCACCAAGTCGCTATGTGATTGGAACGGATTACACAATAATTCTTCCCCATGGAATCGCTCAATAATAGGCCAAGCCTCTATAGCAAAACCTATGACATATTGCTCACACATTCATCTTGGTGAGAGAAAATACTTCTACCCTCAGTATATTGGTTGGTGCCCAAGCCTGACTACAGTATAATGTACCAACTGGGGCATCTATTATTCAGGATAATCATGGTGGACCTAATATCATATCAAACAAAGAAGTGGGTCACTTTTTACTCGAGGTTTGTTTTCCTTTCAATCTTTCAATTTTCCCACCCAACCCACCCTTTTGCCTTGTCAATATTATTTACATACAAGTACCGTTGTATACTATAGTACTATATACCATATCACTTCATTGTCATTTTGTAATCCCGTGTTGTTTCTCCGATATATTCAAAATATAATCTTATCTTGTATTTCTTCACTTTCCTATATTATGTGTTATTGTACTATTTTAGAATTATGTCTAATGTATCTTTTTTTTCAGTTTGTGTACTATGTTTCTTCCATGTATCATTATGTACGGTAGATCGTATTTACTGTGAACGCGTGTCAGCCTTAGGTTCTGATTTTTGTCGTTCATATTTGTGTTATTTACCCACATATCATGGTAATTGTTAGTCATAACCCATTTCCAATAATTATGTCTTATTTCTCATTGTAACTAATTTTATTGTAACTACCTCAACTTCATTATGTTTGTATAGTATAATTTAAATAATTATATTTTTAAATAAACCAAGGTCAAATCCCAGGAAAACAAACCTCGAGGAGCTTCTAGTCGAAAAGATAGATTGTCATTGGTTGAATAATCAGGTAACGTTGTCAAGGGATACCAATTCTACATAAAATGCGGACTGTAGAGATTAGAAGAACGGATAAAAAGGCGGGAATGATAACCTTGGGGATAGACTACCGGCACGCTAACACACACAAACCCGTTTGTAGCCTGCGTCCACAAACTGATTAATCAAACAAAGAAGTGGGTCACTTTTTATTGCCTTTGCCTACCTCGTGATATCAAATGATTTGAGTTATCTAACCAATATTGATTCTTTGAACATTTTTCTGTTTTATTTGTGAATTGAGAATCAGAGGCAAAGTACTTTTGAGTGGCTGTTGGGTCATTGCAGCTGTTACATTTGTTCATGGCACAGGAGGATTTTTGAACAGGTATGTACAACATTGTACATATATTCAATGTCATGCTTTCAACAGAGGAAACGTTCGTGCAGCCATACATGTATATAATTGTGTTTGAAACACAGAAGTATTTGTGGCATTGCCACGTGTCTCCAGGCTCCAGTTTTTCCCTGTCATTAATGTACATTGGTTGAAACCTCTACACCTCAGTCTTATTGCTCATACCATCATCCATTAGTAATGAGGTAATATCAGATCTGATTATTAGGTACTGATCGGATTTTTCAGACAACAGTGCCTTGTACATGTTATTGATCTATATACTGTAGAACATTAACAGATTATCAATATGAATAATATTGAGGACTGGAAATAACACCAAAAATATGGTTGTGTTACTATAATTACATGAATGGCCATGTATGATGCCTTTAAAAATTATTTATGACTACATTAATCATGTTGATCTCCCTAATGTACATTCCATTTAGGAACTAAATTGCCAGAAATACCATCTCTGTCGGAATCTGTGATACCTACTAGAATGTGCATCATTGATACAAATGATCGAGTGCAATAAATGTGTATGGAATATTATGAAGAACAAAGAACAAAAGAAATGTTCATATCATAGTTACATCAATATTAAATACATGCAGTCTAATATCTGAAGAATATTTGCTAAGAATGAGATAACGTTCACTCTTTGAATTTGTAGGAATTTTCCCTATTTTTACTGCAAACTGTCTTAAATTTGTGTGGATAACTCTTTATAAGATATTCACATCTTCACGTTGTCTGACTTCTAGCCATTATTTTAAAAGTACAATGACATTTCATTGGCCATTTGGCCATTGGCCATTGGCCAGTCAGCAGTTGTTAAGGGTCTATGAAAGTCATGATGACTATCCTGCAGTTGGTTCAGTGTACTGGTTCTCCAGACACCAGACCCTACTAGAGGTGTCAGAGCCTGAAATGACCTTGCTTATCTAATTAGTGGCACAAGACTTAATGTATCATCTTGACATGCTCAATATACCCATACACATGACATATACATTGTAAGCAGCAGTGCTAGTTGACGCACCATGAGTACACTATCTGGAGGTGCATCACTCATATGCTCCCATGTTTCCTGTTCACTTTTATCATTTCTTGCACATCTCCCTGGCCACATTATTTCCAATTTGCGCTCAGACTGTCATCTGTCTTGTAGCTGACATGCAATGGGTGTCTCTGTGGACATCCTCACTGCTACTAAACACAAATTATCATTCGAGAAATGAAGAAGACACCACGAAAATGTTTAAGGATAATAGAGTCACTTGGGAATTTTAACCAATTTGCACATACACGTATATACATATGTATATACAGTGTACTCAAGAATAGTATCACAAATGTACATTGACATTACACTCTTATCAAGATACAGTACTTATGATATTATCAGATGCAACCAGTGGCACATGGATAAGTTGGTGGCATGTACTAAAAAATGATATCGAGAATGCCTGATATACAATGTTAATAATACTGTTTTCTCTCACTTAGATGCAGCCTTCATAAAGCCTTACAAGAGTGTTGAGAGCTTTAATGAGAACCAACCAAATATAATTAGAACATGGCTTTTATTAACACAAAGGCCATCTATAAGCTACCTGATGGTGCAGTCAAACTTGGATATATGAGCATCGTAGACATAGGCGGGGATGTAGACAATATTGTCTTGAACATGTTGAAGGTGTTTTAGGATCTACCTCATGAGAAATATCAGGGTAAACGACCTACTAATCGGTGAACATCCAGTCGTATTACACTGTTCCATGTTGCAATTATTTACATGTATCTAATACATGTATAATACCAAGTAACTCCATTATATTCCATTATAAGCAGATAAAGATATGTGTCAGGGCTGGATGTTCACCTTTCAACGCTCACCAATCAGCAGATCAGAAAGAGGTGGCTTACCGACTTGCTGTTTCTACTGATTGCCCACAATCAGTTCTGACAGCCACATGACCCTGACGTGGTGTGCCGGCCTCGGACAGCACCCACTGCCTATGTGATCCGATGCATAATCCACAGATTGTTAACTTGGTTAGGCACAGTTGCCCCGATCTAATCTTTCATGCCTGTCCTCGTAGATAATAGGACCGTTCTTCAGGGAAGGCTGCGGTGAATTGACCGTACATATCTGGGTAATTATTGGAGTGGAATGTGTAAAGACAATATGGGATCCATATCCTCGTGCCATCCATATGCCCACCAGTAGACCCGACATTGTCACAGCACCGGAAAGAAACTGCTCTGAGGTTTCTTGTGATATCAGATGAAATCTATCTTGTCATGTTTTGATCCTTTATTTTTCATGTTCCATTGGTGGTCAAAGCTCATTTTCCTCTCAATATTGTTTTTGATTGTATATCAGGTATATGATATTCTACTTCTGTCTGATGTTGAACCAAAAAATCCTGTTCATATGATGCACAATGTGCATGTTTTCTAGATATATGTTGTAATGGCGATTCGTTCAATTAAAATTTCATTTACTTGAAATGGTGCATTGGATTATTCTTACTTCCAATAACAGTTGAGTGAACAACACATCTAATCTGAGTATCTCCCTTGAAAAGATCTTATCAATATTCAATTGTTAAGAATAAAAAAACTATGGAAAACTCACTGGCAGTAATCATGTTGATATGAACCATTATCCAGCCCATACGCTCGGCTGGCTCTTACCTAGCTCCCACGTGCACTCATTACAACAGGCTGTTGAATGTCTATCCATCCACAAAGTCAGTTGTGTCGGGAACGCAGTACACAATTTTTACCCGAGGAATCGCTCGATAATATGCCAAGCCTCTACAGCAAGACCTGTGACATATTGCCGACACAATTATCTTCTACCCTCAGTATATTGGTTTGTGCCTGAGGCTGACTACAATATACTGTACAAATGGGGTATCTATAATTCAGGGTGATCGTGATGGACTGCATAATATCAATGGATTCGCGTTATCTAACCAATATTGATTCTGTGAAAAAATATGTTTTTTGTGAATTGATTAAAGTACTTTTGAGTGGCTGTTAGGTCATTGTAGCTGATATATCTGTTCATGGCACAGGATTATCTTTGTACAATATTGTACATTTTCTGTACAATATTGTACATTGATTCAACGTTATGCTTCCAACAGACACAAACATTTGTGAAGCATGACATGAATATAATGTTTTTGTTTATCAGGGGCGGGTTTAGGCCTGGCCTCCACCCCCCCCCCCCCCTTAAAAAAGAAGGAAAACGAGGAGAAAATTATAGATGACAACTGGGGAAAGAGAGGGGAGGAAGTGTCTTCAAGATAAATGACACCGGGAAGTACTTTGGGCCCCATGTTGCGAGCAGAGTAATCGCTCTACAGCCAACCCACTAGTTCTTAATGAAAGCACTGTATGGTCTCTACTTTCTATAAATGAATTGAGAGCATTGGATCAGTAAGTCCACATAGTCCTTTGGTGGGGTCCGGAATAAGTAATATTTTATGTCATACTTTGTTTCAACTATAGTGATCATGCATTTATGGGTATCAAGTAATGCTTGATAATTAGACCAAAGAGAGCTCTGGAGGCTGTATTAAGCACGCGAATACCGACAGTTTCTGGGGCCCGCCCAAGCACTCCTGACAGACAGGGGCTTGTTTCAGCTTGCTTAGCAACATTTCACAACTGGGCGTTCCCTCGGAATCCCAAATCAGCCGAATGAGCCATGCAAAAACTCATTAGGGAAATGGGGAATGGACCAAAGGAAATATCTGAAACACACCACTGGGCATGCATATTAACCAGGCCCCAGACCCCCGGCCGACAGGGGCTTGCTTCAGCTTTCATAATATCATTTCACAACTGGGCCTTCCCTAAACAACCTAGATCTGCTCCGAATCAGCCATGCCAAAACTCTTTAAAGGAATGGAAAACGAACCGAAGGAAACCTCTGAAACACACCACCGGGCATGCATATCCTTTCAGCTTCTGGGACCCATCAGCGGGCCCCAGACCCTCGCTCTTCACCACCTCGCTTGCCAACATTTCACATCTTGGCCCTCTTTCAGAACCCTGGATCCACCCAAGATAAGGCATTCATAAACTCTCCAAGACCATGGAAATTGGACCAAGGAGAGCCCCAGAACACACCATTGGGGATGCATAAACCTTAAAACCCGGGCCGACAGGGGCTCGCTTTGCTCGCCGCTCTGTCAATCAAGAGTCTCCCACCTCCCAAAATCCTATACCCGCCCCTGTTCATAACTGTATACAATTAGACCGTAGATGTATTGCTGGCTATTTCACGTCTCTCCAGACTCCAGTTTTTCCCTGTCATTGATGTACATACCAACATTCATTGGTAATGAGGTAATATCAGATCTGATTATTCGCTGTTGATACAGACAACAGTGCCTTGTACATGTTAATGGTCTACATGCTTTATAGCATTAACAGATTATTATGATGAATGATGGTGTGAACTGAAAATAACACCAAAGATATGGTTGTTTTACTATAATTGCATGAATGGCCATATATCATCCCTTTAAGAAGTATTTATGACCACCTTAATCATGTTGATCATCCTAATGTACATTCCATTTAGGTATGAAATTACTAAGAACACCATCTCTGTCAGAATCCTGTGATACCTATTTGCATCATTGATATAAATGATCGAGTGCAATAAAAGTGTATTTAGTACGTATGAAAAACAAAAGAAATACATGTAGTCCCTTAAATACTGTTGTCTGATGCATATTTGCTAAGAATGAAATAACCTTTCATTCTTTGATTTCAGGGGGATTTACTCTATTTTTTACTGCAAATTGTCTTAAATTTGTGTGGATACCTGTTTATAAGATATTCACATCTTCATGTTATCTGAATTCTAGTCGTTATTTTTAGAGTACGATTGGCCACTTGTTGCAGTCGTCAGCTGTTAAGGGTCTATGGAAATGATGGGGACCATCCTGTAGGTGGTACAATGTAATAGTTCTCCAGAGACCGGGCCCTATCACACTGCGGAGGTGTCAGAGCCTGAAATGACCTTGCTTATCTAATTAGTGGCACCAGAGGTAATGTGTCACCTTGACATGCTCAATGCACTCATGAATTGCATGTACATTATAAGCAGCAGTGCCAGTGCCAGACGCACCATGAGTACACTCTCTGGAGATGCATCACTCCTGTCCTCCCCTGTTTCCTGTTTACTTTAAATTTACCATTTCTTGCACTTCTCCCAAAAGTCATGGCCCTTATTTCCATTTTGCGCTCAGACTGTCATCTGTTTTTTCTTTCCTTACATGCTCTGGGACTCGGTGTCCCTTTGGATATCCCCACTGCTGACAAACACAAATTCTCATTCGAGAAATGAAGACTCCACGAAAATGTTTTTAAGGATAATAGCTTGAGTTCACTTGGGGATTTAACCAATTTGCTCATACATATATATACATACATGTATAGTTGTAGTCTGTGTTTACCGTAATCTTTTTTAACACTGTATATAATGTATTTACATTTATATGATATTGCTATCAATGACAATGCTGTCAATATTAATACTTTATTAATATAAACATATCTCCCATAACGCTGGAACAATATATTGCATCTCCGCCGTTCTGTGTCGTGCAACTTGTTGCAGAAATTTTGATCTTGGTAGAGGAGAAACTTCGCCTCAAGTTCTACATGCAGAATTTAACTCGTCATTTGCATACAAACCCAAATACTTCAGCATGGTCATCCACTGAACAGAACCCCCATAAGAACAAAGGCAGATAAATTTAGGAACCATACCAAATCCCTCTTCAAATTGAAGCGGGCAATGGCAGATTACTGCCATCTTTCATGATATTCGAGGAGGCGTAAGCGGCGATGGATTTTTCTCCTGCTCGTAGCGGAGCGGTGTATATTTTCCAGGAAATGAGCAGAAGGTTGGTGGGTATGTTGTTTGTTGTGAGGGGTGGCTGGGGTATGAGAGGACAGTGATGAGTTATTGCTGTCTAAGAATGATAATTAAAGACGAAATGCAACTACGAGATCTTGTTATTGAGAGAATTGTAAAGGGTGGAGTTCCGTGTGGTAAAAGAGATTTTAAATTGGGTTCTCAGGCGTGAATTTATCCTAGGAATGACATGCCTTTGAACAAATTGGCTCCTATTGGTTCCTATTTCCAGTCATTCAGACTTCCTGGTAATTCTTATCCCCAGACAACGTCACTCAGCAATTGATGGGAAATACTGCTTATATAAAGTACTTACATCCATTGCCCATGTATATTGACAATTTTTGAATATTTTGGAAGAGGGCGCTGATGAATATGATGTTCATTGCAGTGTATACTTTGAAAGAGTTTGACATTTAGAATTTTCAGGATATTAAATCCTGCTATAATAAACTGTAACAAAAATTGTAAATGTGGACACTCTGGGGGTTGTTGTTGGAGGAGCCCCAAAATAATACTCCTAGATAACAAAACCAAATGCTGAATCCCCCATGTTTACTACGTCAGGAAGTACAGTAATATGCTCTTGTGTGATTTGTATATTTCTTGACCTTGTTTGGATTACTCGCAGAAAAAATGCCACTAAGCACGAATGTGTTCCATGCTGGTCTTCACACCCCATATCATCATCTGCTATTTTATGTTGCTTGTATGTCTTGTAGACATATCGCTATTTGTTCCGGTTCCTGCTTAACCGACCGATCAGGGAGCAGGTCATGTCCTTCAAGAAGCGACTCCCACAGCAGCTTTTGAGGTTTTCTGAAACGAGCTCCACGGTAAAATTGGTAATATCTCTCTAGGAGACGGTATCGCTGCCTCGACTCACATTTCCTGGCAGACTTATGGGCTTTCCTGCGCTCTGAACGTGTGCCGCCTGTGCTTACGCGAGTTCTAACACGGTCTCTGTTAGATAACGGCTCAAGCATCCCTTCTCTTGAGAAACAAATACATACGGGTTTCTTAGAGCCTAATACTGGCGATTCTGTCATGTTTTATGGGTATTGGTTGTGTTTAATTTGCACAGAACTGTTATCATCAAGGCTTCTCTGAGTTTATACAAACTCAAAAAGAATAATACTTGAAAACTAGCTCAAAGGCTTAGGAAGGTTACCAGAGAAACTGATAGCGTTGAGCTGGGTTTTTTTTAGAATACTGGCTGAAATTATCTATACAAAAAAATATTGAAAGGCTAGAATGGCTTGAAACAGATAGCGACATGATTGTGACAAAGAAAATTTCTTCGCTGACCCGTTGAAAATCAAAATGGCTGCCACGCACAGACCGGTGATGCAAGGGCAGCAAAATTCATACAAGCACAAAGGTACAGGGAAATCTTATGCATGAAAACACTACTTTCTGAACAAATATTGAGAAAATGGCTGCCAAAGTCAAACATTTTGCGCTTGTTGACCAAAAGGTTGTTTCAATTTTTCAAGTTTCAAGATCACCGAAGGTCAGATTTAAGGTCACCATTGAAATTGCAATACATGATTTCACATTTGTGCCGAGATTTAAGCTCTATCTTGAAGTGTTCTAGGAGTTTACTCCATACAGCTTCCATTATGAAGGAAAAATTGGGTGGAAAGTAAAAATAAATCTCAATTGTGCAAAAAAAAAAATTGGGAGGGGGCTGCAAATGGCTTAAAACAGACAGTGACTCAATTTGGGCATATATTAAAATTTCGCCAACCCATCGATAAACCTAATTGCTGCCACGCACAGTCCAGCAATTCAAAGGCAACAAAACTGATACATTCACAAATCAAACTTGACCGTTTTCCGTGAAATTGGCCACCATTTTGAAAAAAATGTTAAACAACTAAAAATACCATCGTTTTAGTTATGTTCAGAAAATTCACTAATATCCAGATAATAATGTGGATGGACGACGGATGCAGCACCATGCCAATTGGTCATCGGCACAAATCAATCTTGTGCATTATGCATGTACTCTGATCCTGATAAACCCACAGTATGTATATATATGTACCGTAATACCAGTCAATGTAGTATTTATGAATCGATAACCTGTTACAGAGCTGGAGGGAAGGATGATTTCTATGATGATGTAGATAACTCTTTCTTTCAGTATTATAATAATCTGTATTGATTTCCAGATATTGAGCAAGGAGTATATGGATCTTGGACAAACTGGCTTCCTGGCTGAGTTCCTTAATGGAACAGGCAATATGCACGTGTACATCCTTTTGTTGGGGGATTTCCGAGTCTGAGAGATTTCCAGCCCTCTCTTGGATAATCTCTCCCAACATCCAAGATAAATTTAAGGAAAAATATTGTCAGCATTGTCAGCATTTATCTGGGGCAATAACCTCTCCAATGCTGTAAGCATTGATTTCTTGTCTGGGAGGAAGTCTCTCTGTTGGCATGACTACAGGATATGATGGAAATTTGATTATGTTTTTGATAGATGCATTTTAATGCAGCACAAGCTTGATCAATATCAATTTGAAAAAATCACATTGATTACACGTACCTTAAATAAATCGGATGAATTTTATTTCAACCCAGAATTGCAAATAACCCAGCCATTAATTTGTTATTCATTTACTCAGGGTTGTCACGGAGTAGCCACAAACGTGTTGCTATAGTGAGCTGTGCCATACCGGGTGCAGTACCGGTAGACGCAGCGAGTGAGACGAGTAGCAAGGAAGACAGCGCGTATCACGGACCGAGGCCTCTTTGCTAGACATAGAATTGGAACACGAGGTTGGTCAGTATAGTACATGTATTGTAATAGTAAAAATATCATAAAAATATATACCTTGCACAGATGATTTTCTGCCATGAGTATTGTAATATGACAGATCTGTATGTATCTTTTACCCTGACAGGCATGGAGCCCCCACCAAAGAGCGTAACAATCGGAAGATGCTGCTAGAAACGTTCCTTCATGTTCCAGAGCAATTGATTCCTAAGCTGTAAAGTCGATAATAAGCAAGATATCAGCCATTTTGTCCTTTAACCTTGAAAATGAGTTCAAAGGTCGAATTCAAGATCACGAGAATAATCTGTATGTATCATTTCCTGTATGTTCATAATTGATTCCTAAGCTGTACAGTCGATAATAAGCGAGATATTAGTCATTTTGTCATGTGACCTTGGCAATATTCAGCATATATCATTTCCTATGTTCATAATTGATTCCTAAGCTGTAAAGTCGATAATAGGCGTATTAGCCATTTTGTCCTGTAACCTTGAAAATTAGGTCAAAGGTCAAATTCAAAGTCACGACAGTATTCAAAATATATCATTTCCTTCATGTTCCAAAGCAATTGATTCCTAAGCTGTTAAGTCGATAATAAGCAAGATATTAGCTGTTTTGTCCTTTGACCTTAAAAATGACGTCAAAGGTCAAATTCAAGGTCATAAGAATATTCAGCAATCATAATTTCCTATATGTCCACAATTGATACCTAACCTCTAATCTCAATATTAAGGGAGATATTTGGAAAATGTGCCACATCATAAAGCATAGGAGAATTCAACATGGAAAAGTCCCATTTGGGCCAAGTTTGGCCCAAAATGGCCAACTTCGACCGATTCAAGGGCAATGAAACTTATACATGTCACACAGGTACATATGGGGAGTGTTATGCGTGAATATGGGGAGTGTTATGCGTCTTACTGAGCAGATTTTGAGAAAACGACAGCCAAAGTCCAAAATTGGTCGTTTTTCGTCAAAAATGGCCGCCATTTTGGAAAAGTTGCGAAAATCAAAAAACTAAAAATACCGCCCACTCGAAATATTTTTGGGCATTTTTGTGCAAAATTTCAGAGATTCAATTGTAAGCTTTAAAGATAAAAATGTAGACGGACGACAACGACGATGACGACGAACGCAACGCTTTGGCAATAGGTTATCGGACCAAAGGTCCAGTAACCTAAAAAGTAACTCGTTGAGCAAATGACTATGTATGAAAAGTAACTCACTGTGCGAATGACTAAAAAGATATTAAGATGTTTGGCTATCTTCTGTTGATGGAATGACTTGTGGTCCCTTAATCACATTTATCGCCCTGAACCCGAGACAAGTTTTACCTGGTACCCTATGGAAGCGTTAAAGTACTAGGAACATGAAAATATGATGTGAACTCAAATGATAGACCTGGTTTTGCTGAGTAAAATGCAGTTTACTGCATGCCAATATCTTTATTGGTTGAAAAGTTATGGCCATTTGAATGTCACAATTTGGCAGGTTATGACATAGGCTGGATTGAGCACTTCAGGATTTTATGAGCAACTAATTAGTATGCAAATGAGGTATTCGTGACGTAGAAGGGGGAAATTTTTTAATTAGGCAAGTTTGAGTCTTAATATAATTGATCTGGTCAGAATTATTGCAAACCTAATCTTCAAACATTGACACGCATGGTCAATAATCAGTGTTGTTCAAAGTGTTACTGTTGCCATGGTTACTATTCACCTGCTGGAGTCCCTAGCAACCATTGGTTGCTATGGGTCGTAAGTGCCAGAAATAGGGGTTTTGACAGAATTTGATTATTGTATATTAGTTATGCATGTGGAGTCAATAAATTTTCACCTTTGGTTTTGTTTGCTTATCAATACGACTGTGGATTTGGGCCATAGCAACCCTGGTTGCTAGGGGCCTTACATCAATACTGGTGACCTTGGCAACTATCCGGATGTTAAATTCATTGACTATCAATTTTGTAGAGCATGTGGAATGAACTTTGTTGAATAATTGCAATTTCTTAAGACTCCAATAAGCCAATAAAACCATCTAATTAAAAAATGTTCCCCCTGTGACGTCATGCATACAAATTTGCATATTAATGAGCTATATGATTTTTCAAATTGGGCAATTTGAACTTTGAAACACTGTAACTTTTGAAGGAATCGAGATATTCACATGCTGTAAAAAATGTTCTGATCAGCTCACATGGTGCTTTAATGTGCGCTCACATCATATTTTCATGTTCCTAGTACTTTAATTGATCATTCACTTAACCACATAATTTTTCACGACCTACCGTGTTGAGTATCACAGTAAGTTGACTTATCGTGATAAATATCATGGCAAGCTGTCATATTGTGAAAAGTAAGAAAATTATATTGACAGGGGGAGCTACCATGTAAATTATGACAACAAGCATCTTACCGTGAAGAAATATCATGTGAACATGTCTTACCATAAAAATTATCATAAGAAGACGTTTTATCGTGTTAAATATAATGGTAAGTCACCTCAAATATCGTTATATTTTTCATGTTAAGATGTCTTGTCGTCATCGTCATAGTTTTTCAGGTTAAGACGTCTTGTGGTTATAATTTTCATTGGCCAGTTGTTGCAGTCGTCAGCTGGTTAAGGGTCTATGGAAGTGATGAGGACTATCCTGTAGGTGGTACAATGTAATGGTTCTCCAGAGACCGGGCCCTATCACCATGCGGAGTCAGAGCCTGAAATGACCTTGCTTATCTAATTAGTGGCACCAGAGGTAATGTGTCACCTTGACATGCTCAATGCCCTCATGAATTGCATGTACATTATAAGCAGCAGTGCCAGTGGACGCACCATGAGTACACTCTCTGGAGATGCATCACTCCTGTCCTCCCCTGTTTCCTGTTTACTTTAAATTTACCATTTCTTGCACTTATCCCAAAAGTCCTGGCCATTATTTCCATATTGCGCTCAGACTGTCATCTGGGTTTTTTTCCTTACATGCTCTGGGACTGGATGTCCCTGTGGAAACCTCCACTGCTAACAAACACAAATTCTCATTCGAGAAATGAAGAAGACACCACGAAAATGTTTTTAAGGATAATAGCTTGAGTTCACTTGGGGATTTAACCAATTTGCACATACATATATATATACATACATGTATAGTTGTTGTCTGTGTTTACCGTAATATTTTTTAACACTGTATATAATGTAATTATATTTATTTGATATTGCTATCAATACTATACTAATATAAACATATCTCCCATAACACTGGAACAATATATCGCCCATCGCCGTCATTCTGTGTCGTGCAACTTGTTGCAGAAATGTTCATCTTGGTAGAGGAGAAACTTCGCATCAAGTTCTGCATGCAGAATTTAGCTCGTCTAATCACTTCAGCATGGTCATCCACTGAACGATACCCCCATAAGAACAAAAGCAGATAAATTTAGAGGCTATACCAAATCCCTCCTCAAAGTGAAGCGGGCAATGGCAGATTACTGCCATCTTTCATGATATTCGAGGAGACATAAGCAGCAGTGGATTTTTCTCCTGCTCGGAGCGGAGACGTGTATATTTTCTAGGAAATGAGCAGAAGGTTGGTGGGTATGTTGTGTGTTGTGAGGGGGTGGCTGGGGTATGAGAGGATAGTGATGAGTTATGGCTGTCTAAGAATGATAATTAAAGACGAAAAGCAACTACGAGATCTTGTTATTGACAGAATTGTAAAGGGTGGAGTTCCGTGTGGTAAAAGAGATTTTAAATTGGGTTCTCAGGCGTGAATTTATCCTAGGAATGACATGCCTTTGAACAAATTGGTTCCTATTGGTTCCTATTTCCAGTCATTCAGACTTCCTGGTAATTCTTATCCCCAGACAATGTCACTCAGCAAATGGTGGGAATTACTGTACTTACGTCCATTGCCCATATATCATTTCATATTATAGCAATTGTTGTCAGTTCTTCATGGTTATTGAGAAGTTTTGAATATTTTGGAAGAGGGCGCTCGCTGATGGATATGATGTTCATTGCAGTGCATACTTTGAAAGATTTTGACATTTTGAATTTTTCAGATATATTCAATCCTTGATTTAAAAATTGTAAGTTTGGCCACTCGAGGGGGGGGGGGGGGAGTTGTAGGAGGAGCCCCAAAACATACCCCTAGATAACAAGACCAAATGCTAAACCCCCCATGTTTACCACTTAAGGAACTACAGTAATATGCTCTTGTGTGCTTTATATTTCTTGACCTTGTTTGGATTACTCGCAGAAAAAGGCCACTAACCACGAATTTGTTCCATGCTGGTCTTCACACCTCCTATCCTATCATCATCTCGAATGAGCTATTTTACACGTATGTTGCTTGTATGTCTTGTGGATATATATCACCATTTGTTCCGGTTCCTGCTTAACCGACTGATCAGGGAGCAGTTCATGTCATGCAAGAAGCGACTCACACAGCAGCTTTTGAGGTTTCAGTAACGAGCTCCACGGTAAAATTGGTAATATTTCTCTGGGAGACAGTATCGCTGCCTCGACTCACCTTTGGTCCGATAACCTATTGCCGTGGCGTTGCGTCCGTCGTCGTCGTCGTCCGTCTTCCGTCAACATTCATATCTTTAAAGCTTATGATCGAATCTTCCTGAAATTTTGCACAAAAATGCTTAAAAATATTTCGAGAGGGAGGTATTTTTTAGTTTTTTGATTTTCAGATTATTTTCAAAATGGCGGCCATTTTTGACGAAAAACAGCTAATTTTGGACTTTGACGGTTGTTTTCTCAAAAACTGTCTGATCAGACTTGAGATTTTTGTTTCAAAAAGATTCTCCTTATGTACCTCTGTGATGTGTATAAGTTTGGTTGCCCTTGAATCGCCGGTCTGCGTATGGCGGCCATTTTGAAATTTTCGACGGGTCGACGAAAAAAAAAATTTCCGGCCCAAATCGCATTACTATCCATTTTGGGCCATTTCTAGACAAAAAATTTTTTTTCACCTTTTGAAAAAAATTTTGGACTTTTTTCCTTCATAATGGGAGCTGCCAGGACTGTACTCCTAGAACGTCTGAAGATAGAGCTTAGAAATTGGCACTTTCAAATGGGAAGTCATATATGGCGATTTGTGTGGTGACCTTGAATTTGACCTCGATGACCTTGAAAGGTCGGAACAGCCATTTTGGTGTCAAAAAATGCCCAGATTTGCCTTTATAGATGAAATGCTTGCATATAGAACTCATGTTTGCATTATGAACATATAGCAAGACATATATGGCACAACTAATGATGACCTTGATCTTGACGTCAGATGACCTTGAGTGCCAAATGTCTGACTCGTAATGTGTAAATTGACCTGAGCGGCCTAAACGATTCCACCCAGATATATCTTTGTATTATGAACATATAGAATATCAAATGCCGCACACATACATGTAATGGTGACATCGAAGTTCACACGGATGACCTTGATTGGTAAAGCTCAAGGTCATTTGTTCACACTGCGAACCTTGATTGGTAAATCTCAAGGTCTGTTACCTGCCAATGCTGCCATGGCCAAACCAAAATTGTCCGGTAACCTGTCTTAGCCTTTGGGCTAATTTTTAATATGTTAGGAATTTTTAAGCAATATTTTCACCCGTAAACTTTGAAGATCAAAATATGGATGGACGATGGACGACGGATGCAGCACCATGCCAATAGGTCATCGGACCAGGTGCGGTAACATAAAAGGCAAATAAATCTTGTGCATTATGCATATACTCTGATCCTGATGAACCCACAGTATGTGTACAAATGTATATACCGTAATACCAGTCATTTCAGCATTTATGTATCGTTAACCTGTTACAGAGCTGGAGAGGAGGATGACTTTTATGATGACGTATTGAGTAAGATGTTTTCTTTCTTTCATGCATTATGATAATCTGTATTGATTTCAAGATATTGAGCAAGGAGTATATATGGATCTTGGACAAACTAGCTTCCTGGCTGAGTTCCTTAATGGAACAGTCAATATGCACATGTACATCCTTTTGTTGGGAGACTTCCGAGTCTGAGAGATTTCCAGCCCTCTTGGATAATCCCTCCCAACATCCAAGATCAATTCAAGGAAAAATATTGTCAGAGCATAGATCTGGGGCAAATAACCTCTCCATTGCTGTGAGCATTGATTTCTGAACAGTCTTGGAGGAAGGCTCTGTTGGCATGACTACAGGGCGGAAATTTGTATATTATGTTTTGATAGGTCCATTTTAATGCAGCACAAGCTTGATCAATATCAATTTGCAAAAAAAACACATTGATTACATGTACCTTAAATAAATTGGATGAGTTTTATTTCAACACAGAATTGCAAATAACCCAGCCATTATTTGTTATTCATTTATTCAGGGATGTCACCTAGTACCCGCAAACGTGTTGCTATATTAGTGAGCTGTGCGGTTGCAGTACCGGTGGGCGCAGCGAGTGAGACAAGTAGCAAGGACGGCAGCTAATGGACCGAGGCCTCTTTGCTAGACCTAGAATTGGAACATGAGGTTGGTCAGTATCGTACATGTATTGTAATAGTAATGGGGATGTATAAAGTGGGAGTATTCGATATGTTTGGGGCGTGGTATCGAAGTATGGGTGCTTATTAGTATCGTTGGAATTTCAACTAGAATGATGATATGTTTGGCCATTATCACTTCTACCATCTGTTGAGTATCATCTTGCAACAAAAACGAAGAAACAATCATTGGAAAAATCATTTTTAAAAAAACCCTAAAAGTCGTTGACTTTAAAATTGGTTCCAACTTTATGTAAACAAGTTTAGGAGAAACAATTTACAGACATGCCCATGAAGAAATAATAACCAACTATCATAACCAATGATAGTTGTTAATCCAACGTCATTTAGCTGGGTTATTATTTGATAGTTTTCAGTAATTGGAACACTAACTGGAAACTTTCACAAGGCGAAATTTTATACATGAACAGGACGAAAAAAATATATACCTTGCACAAATATTTGCAAAAATGATTTTCTGCCATGAGTACTGTAATATGACAGATCTGTATGTACCCTTTACTAAGACCCTGACAGGCATGCAGCCCCCACCAAAGGAGCGTAACATGCGGAAGATGCTGCTGGACGAGAGAAACATGAATGAGCTGAACGTTATGCCGTTGTTAATGCTCCGGGGAAAACCAGACAGCTTCGACTGCGAGTGGAACACAAGTGTAAACACAGAGACGTGGACATCAAGTGGTGATTAGCCACCAGTCCATTCCTTCAGAAACAGGCCGACTCGCGTCAGAGTTTGAGGTCAAATTCAAAGGGCGGTGTGCAAGTTCACAATCAGACGAAAATGACTTGTCAATGGTCATTCATTTAGTAGCATTTAGTTGAGTCCAATTGTTTTCATCTATGACCTGGCAGTAAAATGTTAATGTATATCCCTACTACATTTCTTTCTATACATGCATTTTTCATCTTTGAACTCGACACGACACACTCCAAATCTATGCATATCGACAAATACACAACTGTGTTGCAAAAGCATCTTTCTGCATATATTGTGTACAATTTTGTAACAGATTTATTTATTTTGTAACAGAACTCATTGAGCAAATGACTATGTATAAAGATAGCACCTAGGGTGCTGTAGCTTACCGGCAATCATGTGGATTGCGTAGAATACTGAATACATATAAATTGTTACACTGATGTAATATGTTTAAATTGTTAAACATATAAATATGTTAAAACATCTTCGTAAATGTTGATAGAAACACATTTTCTGTATGGACTTTAATACAAAATCAAGTTACATCTTGAAAGATTTTTTTCGTTAATGACAAATTTTCACAGACGGTCGATTCAAAGGCAACAAAACTTATACACATCACAAACGTACATAAGGATAATCTTATACATTATTTTGAGGAAAACTGTCTGAATAGATTTCGATAAAATGACCACCAAAAGCAAAATTCATCGTTTTTTCGACAAAAAAGGTCGTTTTCACCTTTCAAGGTCATTGAAGGTCAAATTCAAGGTCACCACTCAAACCGCAATATATGATTTCCCATTTGAATGTGCCAAAACTTAGGCTCTATCTTGAAGTGTTCTATGAGATTACCCTGCATAGCTCCCATTATGAAGGAAAACTTGGGTGAAATTTTTTAAGTCCAAAACAATTTTCAATGGCCAAAAAAAAACAATTTTTTTTTTTTGCTGGAAATGGCTCAAAACGAATAGTGACTTGATTTGGGACAAAAAATTTTTTTGACCTGTCAAAAAATAAAAATGGCCGCCACACGCAGACCGGCGATTCAAGGGCAACGAAACTTATACATGTCATAGAGGTACATGAGAGGAATGTTTTGAAACAAAAATCTCAAAACTGATCAGACAGTTTTTGAGAAAATGGCCACCAAAGTCCAAAATTGACAATTTTTCGTCAAAAATGGCCACCAAATTGGCAAAAACGATTCAATCAAAAAAATTAGAAAAACATTTTTAGATATTGGCCTAAGGTATGTTCTGACAAATTTATGGGGAAATTCATCATGCCAAAAAAAAGTTACAGACCCGGACGGACGACGGACGACGGACAACAGACGATGGACGGACGACGGACGACAGACGACGATAATAGCTTATCGACCCAAAGGGCCGGTAGCTAAAAACGATTCAATCAAAAAAAATTTAAAAAACGTTTTTAGATACTGGCCTAAGGTATGTTCTGACAAATTTATGGGGAAATTCGTCATGCCAAAAAAAAGTTACAGACCCGGACGGACGACGGACAAAAAACCACGATAATAGCTTATCGGCCCAAAGGGCCGGTAAGCTAAAAATTAGCCCAAGGGCTAAGCAAGGTTACCAGACAATATATATTTTAGATATAAGCCTTTTCCCGCGACCTTGAAAATACGTGTAAGGTCATTGGCCAATTCAGGGTCACGAGACTATTCAGCATATATCATTATTTCTAGTATGTCCACAATTGATTCCTAAGCTGTAAAGTCGATAATAAGTGAGATATCAGCCATTTTGTGATCTGACCTTGAAAATGAGTTCAAATGTCAAGTTCAAGGTCATGAGAATATTCAGCATCCATCATTTCCTCTATGTTCGCAAATGATTCTTAAGCAGCAAAGTCGATAATAAGCGATATATTAGCCATTTTGTTCTCTGACCTTGAAAATGAGGTCAAAAGTCAAATTCAAGGTTATCAAAATATTCAGCATATATAATTTCCTATATGTTCACCATCGATGTCTAAGCTGTCGATGATAAGCGAAATATTAGCCATTTTGTGCTCTGACCTTGAAAATAACATCGAGGTCAATTCAAGGTCATCAAAATATTCAGTGTATATCATTTTCTATATGTCCACAATTGTTCCCAAGCTTTAAAGTCAAAAGAGAAGCAACATATCAGCCATTTTGTCCTTTAACCTTGAAAATGAGGTCAAATGTTGAATTCAAGGTCACAAGAATAAAAGGTCATGGCAATATTCAGCATATATCATTTCCTATATGTTCATAACTGATGGGGCACCGACGTGAGATTTGAAACGTAACGTTATTTTGCGTTATTTTGTCATTTTGGGGACACACAACTTTCCCGCCAAATTTTCTGAAAAATTGTGAATACCATTAATTGTTCGGTTCCAAAATATATCAACGTAAATTCATCAGAATTTTATATTACCATTATTGACACATTACAACCGCTATCAGATCGATGAATGTATTATTCCTCAAATAATTCCTGCCGATTGAATAGTTTTATAGCCCATGTTTCTGGACATTTGGGCCGCTATCTTTACGGCAGAAAATGTACCAAGGCTTTTAAATCGAGTCGAACTTATACTTTCTTTTTGTGTTCCGAGGAACTACATAAGAGGAGAGACCTTTTTTGTACTATTTCAAGTGGAACATCACATAAATATCTGTTATAATCGAATTTATGCCTCAGAAATTCAGTCTCAAACACGACTTGAACAGGGCGCATTTTCGGTTTGAAAAATACACCTGATTTTGTGTAAATTTTCTAATTAAATAATTCGGAGTACTTTCATTACATTAAAGAGTTACGAAGATATCTAAAAAAAACTTTGTTGCACGGTACTTGTGAATTCAAGCTAAATCAGCACAAGTGACCACGTGGCAAGGCTTGTCCCCGGAAGTACAAAATTACGTCAAAAGTACGTAATTTTTGGACACATGTGGAACGAGACTTCAGTCAGTGCCCTATTCCTAAGCTGTAAAGTCGATAATAAGCGCAATATTAGCCATTTTGTCCGGTGACCTTGAAAATTAGGTCAAAGGTCAAATTCAAGGTCATAACAATATTCAGAATATATCATTTCCTATATGTTCACAATTGATTACTGAGCTGTAAAGTCGATAATAAGCAAGATATTAGCCATTTTGTCCTTTGACCTTGAAAATGACGTCAAAGGTCAAATTCAAGGTCAGGAGAATATTCAGCATTTATAATTTCCTATATGTCCACAATTGATTCTAATCTCTAATCTCAATATTAAGTGAGATATTTGGAAAATGTGCCCCATCATAAAGCATAGGAGAATTTAACATGGGGAAGTCCCATTTAGGCCAAGTTTGGACCCAAAATGGTCAACTTCGAGCGATTCAAGGGTAATGAATGTCACACAGGTACATAGGGGGAGTGTTATGCATGAATAAGAAAGTTACTTAACAGATTTTGAGAAAACGACTGCCAAAGTCCAAAATTGGCCGTTTTTCATCAAAAATGGCCATTTTGGAAAAATTGCGAAAATCAAAAAACTAAAAATACCTCCCTCTCGAAATATTTTTGGGCATTTTTGTGCAAAATTTCAGAGATTCAATTGTAAGCTTTAAAGATAAAAATGTAGCAGGATGACGACGACGATAACGTCAGACGCAACGCCATGGCAATAGGTTATCAGACCAAAGGTCCGGTAATCTAAAAAGTAACTCATGGAGCAAATGACTATGAATAAAAAGCAACTCAATGTGCGAATGACTATGCTATTTAAGTGACTAAAAGGATATTAACATGTTTGGCTTTTTTCCGTCGATTGAATGACTTGTGGTCCCTGAATCACTATCGCCCTGAACCCGAGACAAGTTTTACCTGGTACCCCTCTAGTCAGAGTTTGTTAGACATCTGGTGATCAGATGCTTGTTATGTAGGGTATTGTTACTGTGTCTGTGGCCGAGCGGTCCTGGTGTTGTGGATCACTGCACTGCTGTACATTCATGTCAATAAAGCTATTCTCAATACACATTTACTGGCAATGGGTCTGATTTCTCTCAACAATCAGATATTGATTTAAAAAGGAAGTTCTTGCCTGCTCCCTACGTGAAGCTGATGTTTTCTTACATGGAACTATGAATACCCAGAATATAAAGAATAAATGGGAGTACCCGGTACCGTTATTCTGGAATTTCTAGATTTATTCTAGATCTTCAACCGTGGAATTTGTTGCATTTGTTACATTTCAGTGTACACAGATACCATCTCTTCTTACCAACCTACCATACAGGGCAATCTAGTAGCAATATTACCGACATGGTCTCTTCAGTTATGTATATCAGATAGATACCCCAAATATTATTGATAGGTGCAAAAATTTAGCATTGCAAGGTGTTTGTGATATGGTCATTACACATATGCAAGTCAAAACTGATAAAGATACATTTCACCATCACCTACTGATGTTTCTGTAAAGTAAAACTCCACTTTTTGCACACAAAATCACTGAGGTTTTTTCTGACAGGACCTTCATATCACATTATTCTTTAAGGAATAAAATAAGTCTTCATAGGCAGGGAAGTCTTACTTTCGGAGGGGTCTCATCTTACAGGGACCACTGTATTTTCATTTGTATACCAGAGTAAAGCATTACTGAATCTCACACAAATCATTTATTGTGTACATGTTAGAGGTACACCAGAGTACATCTGTAACAATAAAATTGAGTTATTCTGTGCTTTTTCGACAAAAATATAATCGAGCAAAACATAAACCATTTGGTCTGCAAATTAATCCACTAGTGTAAATACCTATGTCTATATGCATGATGAAACCTAGTTCTCACTTGGTGTCCTGGTCAAGGACAATGATTGGAATGAACTGTGATCAGTGTACAGCCAGCAAACATTTCCTGAACAACAGTTTCTATGCACAACAGCAATACAACTATTAGATGTAGGCCACTGAACTGAGATCAACTGAAACATTGCCATACAAAGGTTACTCTGATACAGTGCCTATGTTTACAGATATATAGCTTTGTCACCAACACAATATCAAATTTACTGAACACAAGAACAAAATGAAGCTCTGGATAGAAACCAAAAGCATTTTGTGCATCACAGGCATTTACTGATATAAAAAATCATTCATTCAGACATTTCTTTCTTTCTTGAATATTTCGTTAGCTTTCTTGGTCTACATTTCATGGTCATTGACTCGTATCATACACATGCTTACAAAACTATTTACATTTACGGTACTCGTATTCTCCTCTAAACACGTACATTATCTACCTGTACATTATAAATGCTCAGAAAATGCCCCTGACACTGTCCGAGTATACACAACAACTACGACTCTTCACGCTGGCCGTTGACTGGTTCTGATTTGTCCTCCTTGCGAGGCTGACTGGCGTCCATGACGTCTCTGATGTCGCCCATCAGTGAGGTCAACATGGACTTGGAGCGGTTCAGCACGTCCGTGTACTTCTTGACGGTGCCCTCCACGGTCTCAGTCTGCCGCTTCTGATCTCGCAGCTTCTTCTTCAGCTCTTGCAACTCCTGCGTGACTTTCTGGCCATTCTGCTCCGATGAAGTGAAGTTTGACTTCAACGATTCTGAAATAAAAAGGAGAATAGTGAAGTACAGATATTCTGATGTGACAATGTACTAACCTGATACTATACATAAACAACAATAGACACACATTTCATGCAGTTTTGTGCATCAAAGTCTAATCATATTTCCAGGTCATTAGTGGAGGGAAGTGCAGAATATCAACTACTATGCACTGAACAAACACAGACTAAAATTTGAACAAATAAAGTCTCACCCATTTCCTCCTGGACAGACTTGAGTTTATCCTCGACAGTCGTCCTGGTTTTCTCACTCTTCTCCAGTCGCTGCATGACGCTGTTGATGTCAATCATGGCACCGTTGTACATAACAAAGCCAGAGTTGTTGCTGGAAATGCCTGGCTCACCCGGCTCCTGCTTCACCTCTGGGGGAACATACTCCATACTCGGGGTGCTGTGGGCCTTCACCTTCAGGAACGGCACATTGCCTGCAACATACAAAATACTGCGAGGTCACAACAAACCATTCATGTATTGTACCAACAACAACAATTAGTTTTGGTCAACAGGTTAAGTGTCATGAAAATGAATGACTTTGATGATCATCTTACCAAACATGAAGTCTGGGTCGGGCTGTGCAGCATCTTCCTCAGGTTCAACTTTGACGTCCCCATCCCTGTCAGCATCCTTGACGTGTGGTCGGTCCGTCAGCTTGCGGTAGTTCAAAGTGTCCCTCGACACCAGCTTCTGCACCAACTTCTTTATCTGTCGGACATAGGCATCAGTTCAGTACATTGTAGTGGTACAATGCTTCTTTGGTAAAGCCTCTGAATTAAAGCATTTGCAAGCTTCTAATAAATTGATCAATATGATGTACCAGTACTTCACACAACACAAATCAATGTCAGCCCACCTGAACAGTGAACAAACATTGCAAAGAGTGAACAGATGATTGAACATTTCGTGTCCATAGACAAGTAAGACAGCACTAACCTGAGCACGAGAAAGCTGCAGTCCCAGTGTGTGAAGGATCTCTTCCACGTCCTTGTCCAGCAGGTAGCCGGTGTGAGACTGGTCAAAGTACACGAATGCCAACAACAGTCGGCGGAACACCGAGCAGTACCTGACCTTCTCCCGCTTCTTGTCCTTATCCTTGTCTTTGTCTTTGTCCTTGTCTCGCTCCCTTTCGCGCTCCTTGCTGCGAGGTCGATCCCGCTCCACTGAACCTGTCACCGGGGCACAGGACATACAACTCAATACAAACACATTCACTGGGAACATAGCACATATATTACAGCACCTAAAGAGCTTAGCAGACTACATCAACAAAGTGGTTGGATTTCTTTAACCTTTATCCTTTGGTTCCTCCTTCGATTCCTCATGGTCCTGAAAGTCGATTTCAAATCCTTGAGTACATACAATTCAGATTGTCAAGAAGTACCAAAATGTGGTGAAGATTGCCCTTGAATGTCAAAGTATTTGAGTATACACCTAGGAAAATGCCTGACCACAAAATGATCAAAAACCACAGTTCTTACACACCTCTTCCATATGTTCTTCTTCCCCATGATTGCTCTTGTCCTCATCTTTGTCACCTTCCTTCTCTTCTTTCACCTCTTCTTTCGGTGTCTCCTTTTCAATCTTTTCTTCCTGTTAAAAACCAATAGGACAAAGTATTATTGGACCGAATAATGTTCTCAATGTCTGATCTAATGAAAAAACCTTGATTGAAGTGGAACATAAACAATATGATTAGGGATACATGCCTTAATTTCCACTTTATGTTCCTCTTCTTCCTGTGAAGTTTTTCGCTTTTTGACAGATGGTTCCTGAAATAAAGATGCAGTGTAACATTGAGGATAATACCCAAATTGTTTTTGACATAAGATATCCAAATGTTATTTCATAGTATTTTGAATGAATCAATGACAAAATACCTCAGATGTGTCTTTCTCTTTGTCTTTTTCCTCTTTCTCCTTTTCCTTGCTCTCTTTTTCTTTGCTGTCCTTGTCTTTGCTCTCCTTCTCTTTGCTGTCCTTGTCATCTTTTTTGGGCTCAGGTGCAGCAAGCAAAGCTTTGAATATTTCATAACCGAAGTCTCTCATCAACATCTCATTGAAAAGCTCAGCAAATAGGGAAACCTGCACATCACAACAAAATAGAAATACAATCAAAGATGGGCCAAGAAAAATCAACCATAAATTCTACATATCTTACGTCATGAATATCTTCTTCATATTCTTTATTCTACTTAATTTTTAATGACCAACTTCACCTCGAAAGAGTGTTCCTTGGTGTCCTCCGGTCTGTAGTCAAGCAGCACACTCAGAGACATGACGGTACACTCAAACTTGCGGGCCTTGGCGGTCGGCGATGGGTGCACCAGGATAGCTGGGTTCTCTGGCAGCGCAAACTTCTTCTCTCGGGCAAGCTTCTCTCGTTCCTCCTTCTTACGACGCTCCTCCTCCTGGGAAATGTGAAACATATCAATGTGGTTGAGCAGATTCATAACCAGCCTTGTACTGGGGAATAATGCGTACAGAAAGCTCAAACTTGATAGCACATGAATGCATAATCAAAATGTGCATAAAAGTGTATGAACCTCACCTCTTTCTTTTTCAGTTCTTCCTCCTTTTCATCAAGTTCCATTTTCTTCTCTTCTTCGAGTTTTGAATCATCCTGTGATAATAGAATCAAAACAGCATCAAGTGAGATTACACTGTGTATACAAGCGAGGTTACACTCAGATATTAACACACACACAGATAACGTTCGGGAAATTCATGAGAATTTTGCCAATAACTGACCTGTTCGTCCTTGTTCTCCTCATCCTGTTCTTCTTTCTCCTGCTCAGACTTGAGGGCCTTCGTCAGGCGAGCGATCAGCTGGGACTTGAGCCCCTTCGAGCTCAGGCTGCGAGCTTCCAGCTCCTTCCGCAGGTCAGTCACCTGCACAGGAACAAACACCAGTGTCACATACACACACTGCCATGTATCAAGTGTCAGGTCAAACATCTACACATGTGAAACATGAGGTAGGACTCACAGAATGTCACAAGCAAACTTCCTAAGACAAACCTTCATATTTTTCGGGTCAAGCTCGGCATAGTGTGTTGGAGTTTTGTTGACCTCTTCACCCTCGGGAGTCTCCTCATAGTCTTCCTGCAAGACAAACTCTTGTCAGGCGCTAGCATGGTAATAGTGGATGCAGTGATGTGCATTACCAGATGTATTTAGGTGGTGTCTTAACTATTTTCTTTTCACATTACTTCTACATATAACAAGCCAAAAATTTTCACTATTTTTAGAATGAATAATTTAGTAAGAACTGAATGAAAACCACTGCGAACTGGCTGACTGAAAATAAAATTTCTAGTTGTGTTCAGTTTTTGTTAGTTTATTCCTTAGTATACTAAGTCATTTCTATGAAAAAGTTGCAAGTTGGCTTAGCGCAATTTTTTTCTATTGTCAATCCAAGTAATCCAAAAGTCGACAATCATCACAAGTTTTTTGCAGATCAGTCCAGGAACATTTCGTTCTAAAGCCCTAAAATAAGCAAGACATTCACGATTATGATCCATGCTCTCCCCTAGTTACGGAAAGAGCTTGGTTTGGTGGGAATCTGGTGATATATATCTTGGACAGTTGCTCAAGTATGGACCTCGAGGTCAGAAGGGGTAATTTTGTCTCCATCCCGTCAAGCCCCTCTGAGGATGCTACCAGGGACATAGGTGGTGAAATCATGCTAAAGAACAAACTTTCAGAGATCGCTTCCCCGATATGATGGGAAACAAAACGTCATTGGGGTAAACGGCAATGAATGATGAGCGACACGAAGCTGGCAGTTTTTGGTTCGGCTTTGTCTGACTTCTAATGTGTTGCAGTGTCACATGACTGTGAGCAGGTGAAAATGTCATGAGGATGAAATGAGTAGATGACCAGCAGCCATGATAGATGTGTCATGAAATATGATCCTATGGTGAACTTTGATATGAATACAACATATACACATAAACAACAATCAAGTGGAATGTATTCGGTTAACGAGGGGTTCTGTGCCTGTGAGTCTTCCTTGTTTTCCTCGGCCAGCTTATCTTGCAGCTGCTTTATGTAAGCTGTCTGCATCTGTTCCCAATCGAGCCTCGAGGGGCTGCAGCTCCAGACGTCTGGCAAGAAAATGACGACAGTTTCAACACGGGCGGGCACCAAGCGCCCTTTGTGCATCTCCTCAGGTCGATGATAGTGGATCTCTGTGAAGCGATACCTGCATGGAGGAAAGGGTAGGAAAGTGGGCGCATTAATCACTGGTCACACATTGGTTGGCAATTTTAAACGGATGTGCACACAAAAGCATTCATTCACAGCCTCAACATTGAAAGAACCGCATCAGTCACATAGAAAAAAGTGTTTTTTTTACATATATACATATCAATGACACTTTAAGAAAATATTTTGACTTAATCAGTCAAAAAACACTGTACCTCATTGGAAGTCTGAAAGAGAAGTAAAGGGTTACACACCACTCACTGCCTACTCACACTCAGCTAACCCTCATCATTCGCAAATCAACAAAGAATCTATCTTATTTTGAAATAGACATTCTTAATTCACTTCAGCACATGCCATTTTCCATGCCCCACTTAGGGGTTTCTGCAGACAAACAATCAATAAGTGCTGAAGCACATACATGTACATGGCACTCCTATATCTGTAAACAGCCCTTCCTGCAATGCCCTCCCAAGACCCCATACCCTCAACAATATTGATACTATCTAACAGTATTTCTTCTGAGTCTTGCTGTTTTCTTCTATTAGCCCTTCCCAATATCCCAGCCATGTCAAGTTGACATGTCCCAATCTACTGGACAAACTATACACACCACTGAGTGCAGTTGCTGAGGTCGACCCCAGTCAGAGCCTTGGTGGTGCGGATGGCGGTGTTGATTAGAACCCGGGGGTCCTCGGCAGGGTTGGGCCCGTCCATGGACGGCGACCAGGGACCTCCGATAGCCATGGGCTCACTCTTCCCCTTCATGCCGACCAGGAACTGGACAAGGCGCGTAGGGTGTTGGAAGGCCTCCCTCACCTCGCTCGAGTCCTCCGTCAGTGCACATGACTTGTGGTACATCTCGTCTATAGGTGGCGTTGACAGCAGCATCACCTGCCATAACATAACTTCTTGATTAATAGATTCGAGACTCAACAAATGTTCATTTCTAGCTTTAATGAGAATAAATATCACCTGAACAATGATGATTGTAAGAAATTAGGATATAGTTAAGGTAGGTACATATTATGACAATAACCTTGGCGCTGAAAAGGTGATCTGCATCAGATGGTTCCGGAACAGTTTCAGCCTTTGTCAGTGACTCAACATCTTTACTCATGATGTGGAAGGTGCAAGGGTTGCCAAGCTGAAAGCTACGATGCAGGGGGAATGCCTCAACCCACGAGAACTTTGAGTTGAAAAAGTCGCTGGGTATGTAGAGGTTTGAATATCGACTACGCAAAGCCATCACATTTGCTTCCTTCCTGTGATCAAAGATATACGAGAATTGTAATGTGCTTGATATGATTGAATAAAATCATGAAATATACACTGGAAACCTCATTTTCGTACAACAAATACAATGTTGTTCAAATGCAACATATCAAGTTTTCAGTGGTGGACACATACACATCCAGTGACAGCTTGGGGATTTGGACCATGTATCGAGGTACAATCCTGGCAGGAGCACGGCGTCTTTGTGGACTGCGGGGTCGGGAGCTGGGGGACTTTGATCGCCTGGGTGATCGGGACCTCTTCCTCGGTGACCGGCGTTCTCTTCGCTCATGTCCTCTATCACGATCACGGTCCCTATCTCTGGGGCGGTCTCGGTCGCGATACCCACCATCCATGCGGCCTCGGTTTACAATGTTCTGTCTGCCTGCTGGTGCTTGGAGTAATCCTGGCAAGTGGAGTAAATGCAAATGTTTTGGTCGTCCACAACTTCCAATAAACATGATAGACCCATGTATTATATGACAAATCTAGACTATTTTTGTGCAAACACAATTTCATGATTTCTGCCCCTCTGGTTTCATATGTGAGACTTACCTTTGTCCCGTTTAGGGCCTGCCGGTTGTGTTTGCTGACCCATTAGTGGGGGAGGCTGGGACAGTGTGGTGGGAGTGATCACTGATGGTGTTATTGTGGCCCCCATTCCAGGCTTGACTTGATAGGATATGGGAGCCTGAGCAAAGCTATTGGGTGCACTGTTGAAGCTGCCCTGACTATGTGGAACCACTGGCTGGTTGGGCAGGACCTGGATCCTTGCAGCATTCCACTTGAACGGCATGTTGGCATTGTACGCTGCCTCAACCAGCACTCGATCTCCCACTTTCGGGATGACTCCTTTCACACAGCTGGGAACAAAAGATGAACAGATGCAAGAATACCTTCTCACAGAGAATCAGCAGGATCAAAGCAGCTGGAACACAGTTGGAACCTACCTAGTTTGAAAGAAGACATCTTCATCTACAAAGCCAAAGTTATCATGTAGTTTGGTGACTGTCCCAGTGAAGACTCGCTGCTGTTTGGCTGGAGGTGGCTGCTGACCTCCAGACGTCCCCCTAGGAGCTGGATAGCTGATAGTGGCCACTTGTGTCGTTGCCAGTGTAGTTGGCATTGCAATGCCAGGCTATTTACAGGCCAAAAATAACACTCCATTAAAATATGCAATTATGCATGTCAGATTTTGAATGCCATAGACATCAAGACAGTATGAAGGATTTTGACTCACCTGCACTGGCCCTACCTGAGAGAGCACATTGGGTTGCAAGCTTGGGGGTGGTCCAGCATTCTGTTCAATTAAACATCCATGTTGATATTTCAAAGGGGGCATCAGGACAAAGATTGGTTAGAACTCATCTTTGTCCATAGAACTTAAAATGAAGTTCAAAAAGTCACCTGTACATGTATGTTATAATGCAGTAGATAATCCTGCAACACATTGCACTCACCTGCATCTGCGCTACTCCCATTTGTTGTGTGTATTGATTCGGTGCAACAGTGGGCTGTGACGCTCCTAGACTGTACACGGTGGGGTTAGCTACACCAGGCTGTGTTAGGACTGTGTTTGCCAGTCCCACCTGAGGTTGCCCCAAGCCGGCAACCCCCTGCTGGTTCACCGGCAGCACAAGAGCTGCAAGTAACATTGCACACTTGATATAAATATTGTTGTTTACATATACAGGACCACTGAAATACATTGAATCTCAAGTTCAGACTCACATGATGCAGGATCCCTGGCCCATGGAGGATTCTTAGCTCCACCAAACTGTGCCATATTCATACGCCTGATTCATACGCCTGATTCTGATTCTATTAACACATTCTGCAGCATGGAAAATTCAAACCTATTATTAAGCAATAGATACACGAAAGGCGCACATATTAAGATCTTGTATAGTGATGCACCGATTATTCTATATAGAGGTTTGATGATCGATGTTGAGTTTCAAATTACAAAACATCCAAAGCAAAACTTATGACGTCACTGGCGAGCAAAGATGTCAGAAAATTTGTTTGAAAAAGTACCCCGACCGGTTCAGAACAGCTAATTGTGAAAAAAAAACACGATAACAAGTGTATTTTGGCTGGATTTAGGAAGCATAGACATAGTGAGCCGTCTCAGGCCAAGATTGCGCTCACCATTCCTGATTTTAAACCAATTAGAACAGACTCGAAATTTCACTGTTTTTTGGGCAACTAAGGCCAGGCCTATACTTCAACACTTTTTTCATGGTATTGGGCTTATATTTGTTTGAGTTCGATGATCGGTTAATGGATCCCCACGGCCCGAAAACAACCAACTGACAATCTGATAATTAGAAAACAACATGCAAAATATCAGATTGTCAATTGGTTGTTCTTGGGCCGTGGGGCAAAGTCAGTGTCACTGTCCCAGTCACTGAGTCATGGTTAGATTGAAAGCATTCTCTGTTATCTTGACGATAAACAGAGATTGAGACCACCGTCACAAAAATATAAACACTCAAGCTGTATGCCTCGAATGTATCGTATGAATCGATCATAGACAATGAAATAGAAAACGTCATATACGTAATATGATGGTCAGGTGAGAATCTCAAAATGGGGATCCAGAATCAAGACTGTAAATGAAAACATTTGTCCGAAAAACTCTTAATACGACGACTCTGCACTATGTTAAACTCTGTATGTATAAGCAATAAGGGGAGTTATTTTAGATCCAAACTACATGTGTTACTAGTAGATGGTTTCCCCCATCAGTTGATGTGTATTGATGTTAAAAAATTAGCCCAAGGGCTAAGATAGGTTACCGGACAATTTTGGCTTTAAAGTGATATTGGCAGTAAGATATGGATTTTTCCATATCTTTCTGATCGAACGAAGAAAACATAACAGTTATATATCTGCACTTGTATGCCCAAACAGACGCCCCTTTCTAATAGATTTCGTTTCGAGTTTCTGGTGGAGATATTTTGAGTTTGTTTACATTACCGCCATTCTCGGTGCTTTGTATACCGTGACACAGTACGATTCCAGCTTACTCGTGTATGTTCAAGTCAGAGGTAACTCTGAGTGGCACACAAAACAATAAAAAGCGGCTGCTAGTACTGTCATATGCTTGATTTATCCATTTGATCAAGCAAAGTTTGTTTTGTAACCTATTATTCTGAGACCACAGGCATATATGTAATTGATTTGGAAAAAATAGTTTTCCTGCCAACATCACTTTAAGCATTGCAAGTGACATATGACTTTGAGATTTTCCAATCAAGGTCATCTTCGTGAACTGCAATATCACCATTAGGTATGCTGCATATGACTTCATATATGTTCATAATACAAACATATAAGCTCTATCAACAATTTACACATGTCAGGTCAGGCAAGGTTGTGAGATTTGGATTTCAAGGTCATATATAAAGTCACATTCAAGGTCTCCAAAAGATGTGCTATAAATACATGACTTCTTGTAAGCTTATACACAATCCTAACCTTTATGTGCAAGTGTTTAAGCCTCGGTGGCTTATTTACACATTTCACATCGGACATTTAGCACTCAAGGTCATCTGAGGTCAAGGTCAAGGTCATCATCAGTTGTTCCATATATGGCTTCCTATATGCTCATAATGCAAACTTAAGCTCTATCTACAAGCATTTCATGTGTAGAGGCAAATCTGGGCATTTTTTTACCCCAAAATGGCTGTTTTGAACTTTCAAGGTCATCAAAGGTCAAATTCAAGGTCACCACACAAGTCGCCAAATATGACTTCCCATTTGAAAGTGCCAATTTCTAAGCTCTATCTTCAAGCGTTCTATGAGTACAGTCCTGGCAGCTCCCATTATGAAGGAAAAAAGTGACGAAAATTTTCTAAGTCCAAAATTTTTTTCAAAGGGTGAAAATTTTTTTTTGCCTAGAAATGGCCCAAAATGGATAGTAATGCGATTTGGGCCGAAAAATTTTTTTTTCGTCGACCCGTCGAAAATTCAAAATGGCCGCCATATGCAGACCGGCGATTCAAGGGCAACCAAACTTATACACATCACAGAGGTACATAACAAGAATCTTTTGAAACAAAAATCTCAAATCTGATCAGACAGTTTTTGAGAAAATGGCCGCCAAACTTCAAATTTGACCGTTTTTCGACGAAAACGGCCGCCATTTTGAAAAAAATCAAAAAACTAAAAAATACCTCCTTCTCAAATTATTTTAAGGTATCTTTTCCCAAATTTTCGGAAAGATTGGACCGTAAACTTTAAAGATAAAAATGTGGACGGACGACGACGACGACGACGACGACGGACGGACGGACGCCGGACGCAACGCCATGGCAATAGGTTATCGGACCATAGGTCCGGTAACCTAAAAAACAGACAAAAACATAAGGCCTCCCGATTTTCAATCAGGATGCCTAATTATTATAGAGCTCAAGTTGGCACCATTTTTATTTGTGCATACCCTGTTCTAAGTGGGTTTCTGGCCCTAGCAACCATGGACCATACCAGGTCACTGGTTACCTTGACAACAACAGAAAAAGTGAAAACACTGATTATTCATATTAAAATCTGTATAGAACTAGACATAAAAGCCTATAGGCTTTGTGGCATCCCCCAATTTTTCTTTTCTTTTCTAATGGTGAAACTTGACTGTTATTATAATACATATACCAGGATTATTGAACACAGGTGGGAGTGAGAGTTCAAATTATAGCAGTTGCTCACTAGACAAATGTCCATCAGATATTTGTTTTAATCTCAATAGGTATTAAATGTACAGACATGACAGACATTCATAATACAAGCAAAAAGGAAATTATTCTGGGTTCTGACTAAGTAAAACAATGATAATTTGGTCACTGCATGTGAAATACAGCTAGAAAACAAAACAATGCATGTAGTTTCATCCAGATAAACACAGTGCTGTTTTAACTGAATACAATGAACAATTGACCGGCAACCAAGGCCCAGGCAGACCTTCAAAGCTGTTATCTTCAGTTTGGGTCATCATTATATAACCACCTATTGTTTTCTTTAGAAAGGGAAGGAGGGCATTGTTCCAACTTGTTGGTGTTAGTATAGTAAACTGGGGTGAGGGGACAGGAGAGGGGGGGGGGGGGGGAGGAAGAGGGGCAGTGCATACAAGTCACTGATACATTGCTACATTCATATGCAGATTAGACTGGCTGACAGTGGAGGTGGGGGAGGGAGAGGGGGGGGGGGGGGTATTGCCTTATCACAGGCATTACTGAGCAGGGCTCTCATATACTGCACTGGCTGAGAGGGCAGAGCCTAGCCTCATGCTGGACATGCAGGCTGCAGTCAGTGAATACAGTAGCATGGCTCAGTCACAGTATTACATCTGCATGGGGGCAGGTGAGGGAAAAATTCTAAGTCCAAAAAAAAATACACCCAAAAAATTTTTTTCTCCTGGAAATTGCCTGAATCAAATTATGACATTGACAGGAATCGCCCGATTTTTTTTTCCAAAATGGCCGCCAGCGGCCATCTTGGATTTCGGATCTCGACGAAAAACAATAGGGGTTAGGAGCAAAGTATTTCGGATGAGCTGTGAAAATTTCGGAAAGATAGATCAAGGCGTTCAAGAGTTATGATCCGGAAACCGAACGGCGGAAGAAAAAAAAAAAAAAAAAAAAAAAAAAAAAAAAAAAAAAAAGAAAAAAAAAAAAAAAAAAACAGACAAAAACATAAGGCCTCCCGATTTTCAATCGGGATGCCTAATAAGTTTTGATGAATAATCATAACATTAAATGAATGAATAATACATATCAATGTACCTAATTAAAACAACTTCCCCCGATGACGTCATGAATATCTCATTTGCATACTAATTAGCTAAATTGTTTTGAAAAAGCAACTTTTTAACTTTCAACGGATTGTGATATTTACATGCCGTAAAAACCATTTTGCTCAGATCAATGAGATCTTTCATATAAATTCACATCATATTTTCACAATCTAGTACTTTAACCTCATAATTGATGAAAATCGAATTTTCTCTCAAAGTGAATTGACTCACATTATCTTAAAATTAGTTCAAAACAGATACTAAAACTCATACTCAGATTTCAATAAACAAAATAGGAAAAAGGTTACAAATGTTACAAAAGGACCAAAACTGATGGAAAAATATTTATTAAAAATCATACGCTTGAATGGGCGAACCAGTTTTTTAGTATTATATTCTGCATTGCCAAAGCTCACAAATAGTCGTCCATGAAAAACTAGAAAGGTTACCGGAGAAATATACAGAGTTCAGCCGAGAAAGTTGAAGGTCAAATTCAAGGTGACCACTGAAATCGACATATCTCTAACCTTGAAAATGGGATCAAAGGTTAAATTCTAGATCACCAAACTATTCAGCATACATCATTTCCTATAATGTTCACTATGGACCCCTAAGCTGTAAATTTGATAATAAGCGAGATATAAGCCATTTTGTAATCTGACTTTGAAAATAAAATGACTGACCTTGAAATTTAGGTCAAAGGTCAAACTCAATATCATTAAAATATTCAGAATATCTCATTTCCTATACGTTCACAATTGATTCCTAAGCTGTAAAGTCGATAATAAGCAAGATATTAGCCATTTTGTCCTGTTGAGCTTGAAAATGAGGTCAAAAGTCAAATTCAAGGTCACTAGAATATTCAGCATATATCATTTCCTATATGTTCACAATTGATTCCTAAGCTGTAAAGTCGCTAAGAAGCAAGATATTGGCCATTTTGTCCTGTGACCTTGAAAATGAGGTCAAAGGTCAAATTCAAGGTCACGAGAATATTCAGCATATATCATTTCCTATATGTTCACAATTGATTCCTAAGCTGTAAAGTCGATAATAAGCGAGATATTAGCAATTTTGTCCTGTGACCTTGGAAATGAGGTCAAAGGTCAAATTCAAGGTCACGAGAATATTCAGCATATATCATTTCCTATATGCCCACAATTGATTCCTAAGCTGTAAAGTCGATAATAAGTGAGATATTAGCCATTTTGTCCTGTGACCTTGAAATGAGGTCAAAGGTCAAATTCAAGGTCATGACAATAATCTGCATATATCATTTCCTATATGTTCATAATTGATTGCTAAGCTGTAAAGTCGATAACAAGCGAGATATTAGCCATTTTGTCCTGTGACCTTGAAAATGAGTTCGAAGGTCAAATTCAAGGTCATCAGAATATTCAGCATATATCATTTCCTATATCTCCACAATTGATTCCTAAGCTGTAGAGTAGATAATAAGCGAGATATAAGCCATTTTGTGCTCTGACCTTGAAACTGAGGTCAGAGGTCAAATTCAAGGTCACGAGAATATTCAGCATATATTATTCCCTATATGTCCACAATTGATTCCTAAGCTGTAGTCGATAATAAGCGAGATATAAGCCATTTTGTGCTCTGACCTTGAAACTGAGGTCAGAGGTCAAATTCAAGGTCACGAGAATATTCAGCATATATCATTTCCTATATGTCCACAATTGATTCCTAGTCTCTAATCTCAATATCAAGTGAGATATTAGGCATAATGTGTCCCATTATAAAGCATAGGAGAATTGAACATGGGAAAGTCCCATTTGGGCCGAGTTTGGGCCAAAATGGCCCACTTCGAGCGATTCAAGCGCAACGAAATTTATAGACATCATAGAAGTATATATGAGGAGTCTTATGTATCAAAAAGAAAAAAAGTTACTGAACAGATTTTGAGAAAATGGCCGCCAAAGTCCAAAATCAGGCCTTTTTCGTCGAAAACGGCCGCCATTTTGAAGGAAAAGCGAAAATCAAAAAACTAAAAAATACCTCCTTCTTGAATTATTTTTAAGTATTTTTCTGCAAAATTTCAGAAAAATTCGCCCGTAAACAAAAAAGATAAAAATGTGGACGACGACGACGGACGCCGGACGCCGGACGACGGACGCAACGCCATGCCAATAGGTTATCGGACCATAGGTCCGGTAACCTAAAAAAACGTTTCTAAAAAAATCCAAGGCTATGGAACGCCGGTACGACATGTGAGAAGCGACATGCGAGAAGTGACAAGTGTGCAGCGACATGCAACATGCAAAATATAAACTATGACTTATTCCATAGCAGTGGTCCCACGAGTAGACGATTAACCATCTGCGGTTAGGTTAATGCTATTAATCGGTTACAAAATCTGTAATTGATTACTTAAACATAAACTTATTCAGCATAATAATTCATTATATTTCCATTTTATATCCTGTAAAGCCGCAAAATCAAGCTGAAAATGTATACTAATATGGTGTGTCATCACTTGACTTGTGCAGAACATGATGCCTCAAACATATATTCGGTGTTGATCAATAGTAGCTGGTCAACCTGTCAGTTTAGACTTCATCAATCAGTCAGATATGGCTTTAAAAAAAAATTGGCATCAGTAACGATTAATCGGTTACGGTTCGGTTAGAAGGCAACGATTAAGGGGTTGTTACCCTCGCCATATTTTAGTCAGTGATGCGCACTGAATATTTTTAAAAATGTTTTTTCTTGAAGAAATGAACACATATTTCACATAAATGTTATATTATCATGTTAATAACTAATTTGAAGCATTTTACGCGCAGTCATTATGCATCTTATGTTAAAATTGTTGAAATTGATTACCAAAATTTCGGGACATCCGTTCTGGTGGAAAAAGTCGATTACGAATGTTCCTAGTATTTTTCTGAGCATTACTACATATGCTAGTTTATGAGCCGAGAAATAATTTTTTGAAATTCAAATCCATTGCATCACAAATGATTTTTGAAGCTAGACATTTATGGACAACTAGAAAAATTTTCCCAAGTGGCCAGCACAGGCACTATTTTTTAACCCTTCAAGACACTGCCACAGTGAGAGGGAGACTTCAATATCATATGCTCCACTGTGCGCAATTCACACTGGCCTTTACATGCAGACTGCTACATGCTAGGGCTTCTGTGTGCATTGGGCCATGACACTACTCTATTCACCTGATCAATGCAAATAATAACCCGTATTTCCAAAGTGACAGTTATAAGTTTAAAACTTCTGGGGAAGTAACATCTTCTTGCATTTTGCATAATTCATAACACTCTGTGTTCATCGAATAACTAACAGTACATGTATGTCTTCACTGACCCTATTGTGCATAATGCTCGGTCTATGCATACAAAGAACACAAACCCCAAGCTAGATACAGGATACATCCTGATCCCAATAACATGTAAATGTAGATATCACCAGGCTTTTGATTCATTGTCATCATGATTACATGTGACATTAAAGTATCATTATTGCACATGGGTTGTGTCAACATAATTGATGTGAAATTCACACAGTGGTAGCATTTTATTAGTACAATTCATCTTTTGACATACATGGATCACAGGTATGATATCCAACATACCAGACAAGAAATGTCATGAATAAATAATGTATTTGGTAGTATACTCCTTATCCATATGTTTATCCTACAAAGTTTGTACATGGAAGGTGAACAAGAACAAAATAAATCAAATATAATACCAATCAAAAAGATTATGAATTTATCATAATTGGCAAACAATATTGCACATGGCCACTTGATACACTGCCATTCAAATCTTCATAATGTATTTCTGACCTACACATGTGTATCAATAACAAATTTTTGATACATACAATGTGTTGGCCACTTTATCCAATAAAATATAAAATATGAAAATATTATTAATTGGCCATTGAATCCCCAAATTGCTGTTGTATAAGATATCCAATTGCCTTATAGTGACATTACAATACCCAAATGGTGGTGTGCAATTCTGTACAGGTGTTTCAGAATTACAGATCCAACATGCAGCTAATTTGAATGTATATATATTGTTTTAATATACATGTATATATTGGTGCAAACTTCAAAACACAAGTTGTTGTTATGCTCTGACATCCATATCGTTGGCCAACTGAATGATTGCTCCTGGGTGCCTGTCATTGGGGGATCAGTCAAGTGGTGTGGAGCTGCTATTGCCTGTCTTCTGATTGAGACTTGAACCAGGATTTATGGAGCTTCTGGTTGTGTTGTCTTCTGGCTGAGCTGTCAGGAAAGTGGTGTGGAGTTGTCAGCAACATCTGGAGTCATCTGGAGTCAGAAAAATATGAGATGATGGATTTGTCACATGGCACTCTAATCTGTTGCTGATACCAATCACATTGCCTTGAATTGATCATTGGAATATTACAATCAAGTAAACTTCTTGATTTAGAGAAATATATATATGTTGGTGATATGAATAACTCATATAGTTGCTTATTGATAATTACCTTATATACTTGTGCCAATCAGGGCACCTGATTTAAATTTCTTGACATACATAGATATACATCTACATACAGTTTCATTTTGTTATCGAAATGTATTCAACCACGAACTTATGGAATAGGTACTCAAAGATACTTGATCAGTGTTGATAGAGACGGGGCTCCAATATACAGAATGCTTAAATTACATGTACGTACCTGAACAAATATAATATTATATTACCTATTTGTGAAAATGAACTCCCATTGTGCAAGAAGGGTCGAAAGAGGGTTAATAATCCGCCCCAGGACATGTGCTCGACGATTTTCCGTGTGGTTCCATGCGATCACTGACCGAGACTGGACTTGAGCAGCTAGTGAGTATTGCTCTTCACATTGAACTCAAAACTCCGTGCACGGATTTCAACGGCTTTCTCACCGGAGCGAATACAAACTCACGTGGTGAGCGATATGTCAGTTATCTTCTGGAAACATGGTTTTCAATGTTTGTCATTCCCCGATCTACAACAATTCTTTGTCCATGAACTAATATGTCTTCGATTATGTACATAATTCTGGGATTACCTCCGTCATATGCCGATATACATGCATAACACATGGAACTGTTGGTGCCTCGCGGGAAAACATTTGGAGACGAAGCTACCGAATCTCATAGTCGCAAAATATGGTCTTCACAACCGAAGGAAATATTCCGAGGATGACCGCTACCAATTGATATTACAAAACACATGTAATGTGTCGTACTGCGAACATTCCCTGCCGTAGTCCCGTTCAGTATTCAGAAAGTGGATTATTTGGTGTGATCAATGGATTAGACAGATTACCAGAATCGACATGACCAAAGATAAGTCTCGCATAAGGATACATTAAACTTTGACCTGGGAAATATGTAAACACGATTTCGTGGCACCTGACGTTGAAAGTAGCCGATGTTCAGACTCAATTTTACGGGAGAAAACGCAATGTCACATGGCTGTGGATAGCTCGTTATGGAGTCTACGATGTACCAATCCCAAGTAAGTCAGCTATTCTTTGAAAATCATCAAAATAATGGATGATATTTCAAGTCTGTGTGTTGTCCAAATCCACGTGATATTTTGAAAATGGCGCATTTCGTAAATGTGTCAAAAGACAGTCGGACATTTTGTGACAAATGTAGGCGGTAAATTCAAAAAGTAATTCTCGGCTCATAGACACTGACTGCTCCACTATGTAAAAAGTCGATGTATTCTAAAGATTACGTGGTTGATATTGAGAACGGATGTACCAACTTTATCGTTATGATCCGGAATGATCCAGACGTTTCAGGTCGAAGATTGTATTTTTCTAAAACAAGAAAATGACTCCTCTATTCACTCCAACTGCAAAAAGGCACTTCGGACTACCAGAAGTTTTATGACAAATGCTCATATTTTGTATGCGGTACTAAAGTCGTGAAATTTACTGCCAACAATCGGCAGGGTTTCACCATCTTAATCGATTACAGTTTTCTCTAATCGTGGGACCACTATTCCGTATTAAACAATGGTTTAATACATAGAAATCGATTTCTATGGTTTAATACGAAAAAATGTGTGGGATATTCAAGTTGCATTTTGTTTCACGCAAGTCACAGTTTGCAAAGTTAACTCGCATGTCGCAGTTTATACCTCGCAGGTTGCATGTTTATAGGCTAACTCGCAGGTCACATGTTTATGTAGGCAATATTTCTTGCTTCTCGCTTGTCACATGTCACTCCTCGCATGTCGCACCGGCTTTCCATACAAGGCTGGTTTAATTACAATTTTTCAGGGTATAATTTACCTGGTATCGCATCGCATTTTGCGATGTAACTTGACCTGCTTGCGATATAAAATTGAATTGACATCGCAGTTTGTGCGATACATGTTTCAGTGAAGGTTTGTCATTACGTATTCCCACTTTAGCGAGTCAAATGGCCCAACAACCAACATCGGTGTTTCGTTTCAGTTCATATCGCATTTTGTCGATCACATGACATGGACTCAATGATGTCACGTGATACAACGATTACAAACAGTAACGCCCGCTCCCATTGGTCGGATCAGGAAGTTTCTGGTCACGTGACATAGTTTGGCGAATGACAGCCATCATTGCTGGTTTCCATGGCATGGAAAAATAAAAATGATAGCGTCCGTAAAACTGATCGTGCCGTTTGATTTTAAAACGCCAAGACTGCCGATGAATACTGTCAGATAATGAACTGATCTCACATAAAATTTATTCTAGTGCCCCTCTCAATTCAGGCTAACATATTCTCAACGTGATTTAATTGATAGAAAAAAATATCATAGCGTGACCAACTATCATGGTAGGCCTATTCAAACAATGCGCAAGCGGAAATTGAACACTTCCAAGTTCAGTCTTGGATTTTTTTTGGTATTTAGATCTAGTGGACATTATTGTGGAAGATGTGGTAGTGAATAAATTTTTTCAGTAGTCATATGTAGATTCTCACGGTGAATCTAATTTGATAGATATCATAATTGATTTGAAAAAAAGGCGTGCAAATCCAGACTTGTCCAATGATATTCAAATTTATATTGCAATATGAGGCAGAACAGAAATTGCTGTACAAAATTACTTGATTGGTAGAGTAATCCAGCCTATTTTCGGACACCACCAGAAATCGGACACTTCGTGATTTACCACCAATTTTCTATGTCAGTTATTATGTCGCAAACAAATTTTCTCAAGCACTGAACCGAGCCAAGTGTCTGTGGTCTTTGCTGGTTTGAAGAAATTTCTGCGAAGTGTGAGCAGAGGTATCTAGTTTGATAAGTTCCACAATGTTAGCTTCCCTGTTAGTGTTAGTGTCCGAAAACTGTCTAGTGTACTCTATATGATCTCCCTGTCCTCAGGGCTGTTTAATTTTCTTTCATAACTCATCTTTAGCCTTGCAACAACCACCGATTGACAGCTTCATGTATATAGCCTGAAATTATAATGATATAGTTATTATTCTTAAAGACACAGAATGTGTCCGATTTCTGTCTGGGGTGTCCGATTACTGTCACTTGAACTCACAGTTCATAATTCACCAATATCAAAGTCAGGACAAAATAATATTTCCATACGACTTCATAACTTTTACCACATTTATGTGCATATGCCGTTGCATGTAAATAAATCATCTAGCATTTTCCACTACAGTCATTATTGAGATTTCACCTTAAGTGTCCGAAAACTGTATGGTTTACTCTATGCAAAATCAAATTGCATAGCAAAAATTGCAACACATATTTTTCGAAATAGATCTAGATAATACCTTGTTTTTAATTTACCCGGCCAGGGGCCAACAATTGACTCGGCACAGCGATGTACATTCAATACACTTATAGATCTACAGCGCTTGTACAGTGAAGCCCATTCGGTGAAGGCGTCTGTATACGAGCCGTCCGTCCTAAATTCGCCACATTCCCAAATTCGCCAACAGGGTTTTCAGACAGTGTCAGTGTATTGCAAATGAAACCAAGCAATTATATCATCAATCGAGACTATGACATTCAATCTTTGTACCAGCAGTTTATTTTTCATGAAACGAGTTTCTGAGCTCTGATAATATTGAGTTGGCGAAGTTTGGGATGCGGCGAATTTAGGACGGATAGCTCGTATGGTCATTGCTCAGGACCTAGGTCAACCGTTCTTTTTGTCTTAGAAAACTTATATTACAAAGCCAAAGAGGAAGTAGATCTAAATAAACACCTATGTAGGTCTACCATACTTTTCGTTTACAAAGTATGCAAAACCACATAAACAGTGATAAACTCACGAAACGAAAAGCTGCCACAAAAATGGCCGTCCTTTTTGTAGCCCTTTATAATCCCGCAGAAAACTGACATGTGTTATTATGGCTCTTCGAAAATTCACCTGTAGTACTTGAATAAGTTTGGAATTTTACTTCACAGTTTTTTTTACATAAGGTACAGAAATGAGAGGTACAAACTTGCAATATACTTATTTCGCGACACGAAATATCTGGAATTTTTTGCGAGGGGTTTTTATTAAACGGGATCATTTATTTTCCCAATACAAAAGGGAAAGATACGAAAGAAAAATCCGTTCAGGGGCGGCACTGCTTGATCACACCGTACAATGGTAATCCAGCCAAGGCGCGCAAGATACAGGCACGCTTGAACAACAGGGATGAATTTAAGGGGGGCGTTATGGAGTTTTCGTGGGCGGAAAAAGGAAAGAGAGAGAGAGAGAGAGAGAGCAGAAGAGAGAAAAAGTGAGGAAGGAGAAGACTAAAGTACCATAGAAATATAATTATTTCTGCGTATATCTTGCTGAACAGGTTTATTTTTTTAGGTTTTAACATAATTTGATATTTCTCTTCGATCTGGAAACGCATGCATGAGAGTATATTCTGTTTCATATTTCAAAATAACTCACAGATGGTCAGAATCTCTGATGGCCAGATTGAGTACATAATGTACCACAACCCATGAAAACGATTGACTTGTGTTGCTCTAAGCGGTCCTCATACCCCCATGCCCAAATGTATCTTCTGCTTCACGTTTCACAATGAGTAACTTTGTTTCTGTTAAATGGTCTCAAATCAGTACTATGTACAAAATGTACCACAATACTCAAAACATCAATTGGCATGTAGGCCGGAGGGCCCAAGGCCACCACACTCAAAAGTATGTTCTGCTTTTAAATTTTAAACTTTATTTATTTTTACAACAATTGATGAACAAGCATCAGCTTATATTAACATCTCTTGTTGGCTCGGATCTTGGCGTAAGGGTGGTCATTAGTGTGGAAGGAAACCAGAGAACCTGGTGAAAACCCACTTGCCCGGTTTGGCGACCACATACCACCTCACATACTGCCGAGGCCGGGGATCGAACCCGTGCCTAAACCGACTGCATTGGTGAGAAGTCAGCCCACATACGAACTGAGCTAACCGGGCAACCTGCTTCACAATTCACATTGCACAATAACTTACATGGCAAAAAAAACATTTGGCTTCCCGGGCCCTAGGTGGTCAGAGTCAGTACTTAGTGCAAAATACTCAAAATATCAGTTGGTTTCTGGGGCCGAGGGCCCCAGCTCCCCACGCCCAAAAATATTCTCTGCGTCACATTTGACAATAAGTCAATAACTTACATAATTTCTCTTCGTGCTCAAATCTTATCATGTCATCATGATACCTGGGTTTTCTAATCGTCAGATCGAGTACAGAATGTAATGCAAAACTCAAAAAAGCATTTGGCTTCTGGGACCCTAGGCGGGCCCCAGACACCACGCCACAAAGTATCTTCAATACGGCCGTTTCGAGATACAATCTGCCCAATGCCATGTACTGTTAATATTCCCTGCGGTCTTAGTATTTGCGGATCTTTTTGTTTATTATGGGATAGCCAAGCTGGTTTTATCGTGTTTTGGTTTCATTTTGCCAGATAAAATGACGTATTTTCATGACGTCACAATACAGTAACTTAATAAAATACGTCATTTTATCTGGCAAAATGAAACCAAAACACGATAAAACCAGCTTGGCTATCCCATAATAAACAAAAAGATCCGCAAATACTAAGACCACAGGGAATATTAACAGTACCTGGCATTGGGCAGATTGTATCTCGAAACGGCCGTATTGTATCTCGAAACGACCGTATTCCACATTTCTAAATAATTAACATTATTTCTCTTTGGTCTCAAATATCATCATGGAATTATGGAGAAATTGAAAAAAACTCTACGAAAAAACTCAAGAAGTTTTTGAGTTGCTCAGTTCATAACATGTATAGCAAACTCCCAAAACCACCGGCCTCTTCTGCGTAACCCACCCGCGGAGGTGTGATCACGTTCTTGCGGAGGATCAACCACGTGTATGCGAAAGATCGGGCATGCACATGCGCAGATCAACTTCCAGCTCAGTGGACAATGAAAGGAGGCAGCCACAGCTATCTGAGAGCTCAGTCGGGGCAAGACACCACGGATGACACATCTCCCTGAGACGGTTCTGTCCTCCTGTGACAGGCAAGGGAAAGGACTTTAACTTTCTGTAACTCCGCACGATTTGACCTCCGCAGTGCGGAGCCCCAGAGACTGAGACTCCATTTCAGGGAAACTTAACGAGGAAGGATGTGGGTCCCAGATGATGACAATCCAATGAATCCTGTCCAACGGTCCTTCAATATATGAACCCCGGCACTCTTGACTTACAGCTGATGGCAAGGCGGGATCTCTTCTTGCACAGCAGTGCAAGCGTGAGGGAAGACTCTGGTGAACTTCCACAACCCGCAGACCAGTGAGGGACGTCCCCTGATGTGCGGAGACACCCTGTCATCCCGTGGAGTGGTGAGGGAAGTCCACTGACGTGCGGAGACACCCCGTCTCCGCTGAGGACGAACCTCCACACCCACGGAAGAGGGAGGTGGAGCAGACATGCGGAGCACCCTCTGCGAGGACGAGGGAACTCTGAAGAGCCACGGAACCTCCGCAGCGTGGAGTACCTCTGCAAAGAGAGGACCTCCGCAGGTCCAGAGGATCTCCACAGAAGTGATCACCTCCGCACAGGTGACACTTCCACAGAGGACGGCGAGGTAGACTCCGCAAGTATACACCTCCGGGGACGGAAGAGTTGTGGAGTCAGAGAACCCTTACCTCCACATGGACTTCGCGTAAGAAGACGCTGATGCTAGTTCTGAAGCTTAACGTTGAAGCATCATCCTAGTCTAAACCTGGACCCGGTGTAACATTTCAGTATTGTAAAGCCCGGTGACTTAGTCTAAACTGGTCACTGTGTATTCTGGAAATATTGCATATATTTGTGAGTGATTAACTCGCCGTATATTGGTAATAAAACCTGTGTCTTTGGATTAATATGTCTTCAGCACTTTTCTCTAACCAGATAAACACTATGGAATTGCCGATGTCTCACCAATGATTGTGTATAGCGTTCAGACACAGAGACAAGAGGTACTGCACAAGAACTATACGGAAAAGAAACACAACGAGAGAAAATAAACAACAACACCAAAACATGGCACCAACTAATCATAAATCGCTATACATGTATATATAAGGCATTGAGATGATTTGAGGCCTGACTTGGATTATTTAAAGCATGACATGGTTCATTTGAAGCCCGAGTGCTAGTCATGGAGGGCTTCAAATCATTCAAAGAGGCCTCACAGATAGGTGTTATTACTATTATTACCAGTTGTCTTGAGCATAAAATCCGTTTATCATGAGGATATTTCATTGCAAGGCCCGTCGCAATTGATACAAGCATAAATAATGACATTTACTGCTTGTTCATATTGAAAATAAGTATACAATATGAACAAACTAAAGTTTATATGTCCTATTTCTGAATTTTTGAAGAAAGATACCAATCCCATTGCACAATTTTTGCAGACCACAAACAAAAAACGTCATTGACCATTTGAGCCCTGATTTGCAGCGTTAAAGTCATTTGAGCACCCCGCACTGAGTCACGGTCATGCAGGTGTCGTGATTACTAGAACTACATCCAGGTACATGTAACAGTCCGTCTGAACGAATCCGGCCGTCATACATCACATCATAACACATCATAAACATACAAAATACATTATACATCAGTTATGGTAATGTAGTCGTATGCGGAGCCTGAGATGCCATGAGAGTGGCACCACAGAACTCGCGCACGTGGGCATGTTGCTGGCCAGGCTTGCCGACGGTACTACCACGGGGATAGAACCCCAGACAGCCCGACGGTCTGCCAGAGCCTGTGTCACACCATCCCAAGGCGAGAGACTGGTGATCACAGGGACGAGTCCCGAATCAGCACGGTCCCCCTCCTGGGCCACCGATTGGAAATCATCCCCGGTGCCCCACGGCCCACTTCTAGCCAGACGAAAGGAACGGTGGAGCTCATGGCAAGCTCACCCGTCGTCCTCTTCCTTTGCTAGCTCTGACACAACTCCGAACATACAAAGCAGTTTGGTAGTATTCATACCACCGAGCACGAGAGACAAGAGATGACGTAAGACCATTGTTACAGTATAGTGGAGCGAGAGGATTAGAAAGCGATGCTATGCAACGCACATGCTTCGAACACGAAGTGACCAAAACAAGAACAGTGTCAACAGTGAAACTCCTGTCGCGATCTTTGGGCAAAATCGCCACACAGTGAAACTCCTGTCGCGATCTTTGGGCAAAATTCAACACAAAACCTCCCATGATTTTTGGCTATAACTCCGTTTAGGATGGTCGGATCAATTTGAAATTTTATCTGTTTCCATTTAGCACAAAACCATATTTTTTCTCCAAATTTCAAACTTCTATTTTGAAAACTGAAAAAGTTGGCAATCTACCTCAATGTTAAATGTTGGACCCAAATCGGATCATGTGAATTCAAGCAAATATGTGGATTTCATGATTTTCATTCCGCTAAGAAATGTAGTATGAGGAAAGTTTTTGTGTTGGAGGAATCATACAGGTGTATTCTAATAAAATATCATTCTTACAAAGAACTCTGCAATGCGAACATCAAACAACATGCCAAATTCTGTTCAGACTCGCAAATTTCATGTTTGAAGTGAAATTTAACATTGAAGTTGATTGCCAACTTTTTTAATTTTCAAGATAGAAATCTGAAATTTGGTGAAAAAATATGGTTTTATGCCAAATGGAAACAAACAAAATTTCAAATTGATCGGACCATCATAAAGGAAGTTATGGCCAAAAATCATAGGAGGTTTTGTGTTGAATGTAAGTATCAATCTGTTACCACCAATGCAGTCAGATTTTGATGATGCCAATAACAAACGTAAAATACAACATTTTGCAATAGAAACAAAGCCCGACCAAATAGTTTATCCAAAGACACACTGGCGTCATCAGGGGCAGACAGTGTGTTAAATATAGTTGTTTCTACCGTACACCTGATGGAATTAGTATACAACTGCCCAACAACTTATAAAAATAATTTAGAAATCCGAAACAAACCCCAAGAAACAGATATATGACAAGTACATAAGTACCTAATCACAAGCCCGAAGGCTACTGAGTTGATGGTATCCTCGGGGACAGATTTAACGTCCGCCAGCAGTGACACCGACTCAGTGGTATGAATGTAAGTATCAATCTGTTACCACCAATTGAACTTGACTTTAACTGGTAATAATCCATTTGTTTGTGTAGATTGAGAGAACACGATAGCCGTGAAGTAAGTGCTTTTACATCCCTTCCCTAGTTATTCTCAGCTTGTGCCTACGTAATGTGTTCAAATTTACTGCAGAATGTACCACAGAGCACCGACCCCACACATATCTGACCTGGACACAATATGCCAGTAGTTGCACCAGGAACTCCCCCCCCCCCCCCCCCCCCACCTTCCAAGCCCTTAAAGTTGGAATCAATTTTTAAATCAGCCAAATTTAGCATTCTTGTTTGTCACACAAACTTGAAAGTACATCTCGAGATAGTCGGAAATATATAGGAAATAAGCACAGTTCGACAACAGATACTCAGAAAATTGCCGTTAATCGTGCATGAAAACAGTGGATAGGGAATGATCGGCTTGTCTACATTGCTGGTTGCCACAGTATCTAGACAAACACTAATGACGTCATGAGACTGTGTGTAGAACTCTCCCGCAAGGCGGGCCGCTTTGGGGAAAAATTTGATGTGAAATAGACTTGCCCGAATTTGAATCTTGATTTGGCAAGTCAATTTAGGCACGTTCTATACATTTTCAGACCCAAATTTGTTTAATTTCTCATTCTATACACAATATGAAACCACCGCAGAATGAATAAATTTTGTTAATTCTAAAAGTGATTATAGCTTTAAAACTGCCCCTCTAACATAACATTCTACACAGTACCGGGAGGTTACAAGACTTAAATCCAGAGTGCTCTCTGGGGGACGCCTTCCAACTCGCATAGATTGTATAGGCTACTAAACAGTATAATGTCACCATAATTGTTTCATACTTCCAGCTGTGCGGTTTTGAGTTGAAATACAACACGTGACCGACAATAAATTGAAACACGTCAAAAATCATCAAAGTCCGCACAGGGTTGGTGTTTCAGGCGCAGCAAACATACTATAATATACACGCGACACGTAGAAACTTATTTACTAGATGTTTTAGCATGTAAAATTGAGTTAAAAATCATTATATTGATTCCAAAAAAAAGCCATCATACACATTTGTGGCCATTTTTGCCCCATTTAATTTATTCAATCATGGCTGTTGGAGCCCTATAAATAATGGATGCAATGGGACATAACTATAGGGTTATATATATACTGGATTATCACAGATTGTCACAATTAAGGTGGCCAAGAGATTTTTCCATTGCAAATACTCATTAGGACAGTTGAGTGGGTCGAAAAAAATAGCACGAATTATTTAGGCTGTAATGTTTTCACTTATATTCTGTAGGCTCACTGATTAAAATTATAACGAACTCATAAAACCACCGTCCTCCTCCGCAAAACCACGTGCGGAGGAGTGATCACGTTCTTGCGGAGGTTCGACCACGTGCATGCGGAGGATCGGCCACGTGCTTGCGGAAGACCAGGCATGCACATGCGCAGAACAGCTTCCGGTGGAGAGCCCAATATAAGGAGGCAGCCACAGCTCTCTGGGAGTCAGTCGGGGCAAGGTACCAGAGGAGACACATCACCCTGAGACGGTCCTGTCCTCCTTGGACAGGCGAGGGAGAGGACCTGTGAGGGACCTGTGAGGGACGTCCCCTGATGTGTGGAGACACTCCGTCTCCGCAATAGACGAACCTCCGTAGCCGCGGACTTGTGAAGGAAGTCTCTGACGATACTCCGCACCCGCGGAGGTGGCGAGGGAAGTTTCCTGACGTGCGGAGACACCCATTCTCCGCAGGCGACGACCTGCGGAGCCACGGAACCTCTAGAGGACCTCCGCAGAAGTGAGGACCTCCGCACTGGCGACACCTCCGCGGAAGACGGCGGGACAGACTCCGCAAGTACCTAACTCCGGAGACGGAAGAACTGCGGAGCCAGGGAACCTTCACCTCCGCATGGACTTCGTGTAGGAAGAGACTGACGTTAGTTCTGATGCCTAACGTTAAAACAGGGTCTCAGTCTAAACCTGGACCCGGTGTAACCTTTTAGTATTGTAAAGCCCGGTGACTTAGTCTAAACCTGGTCACTGTGTAATTTGGGGAAACATTTCATATATTTTGTGAGTGCGTGGCTTGTCGTATTTGGTAATAAAACCCGTGTCTTTGAATTAATATGTCTTCAGCACTTTTCTCTAACCAGAGAAATACTATGGAATTGCGGACGTCTCACCATTAATTGTCTATAGCGTTCGGACACAGAGACGAGAGGTACTACAAAAAGACTACACGAAAAATAAACACAACGAGAGAAAATAAACAACAACAACAACTCAACCACGGCACCAAATAACCATCAATCGTAAAATCGCTACAAAATATTGACCTGCTGTTAAAACTGTCATCTGTCAAAAATAAGTATCCCGACATTACTTGGACATCACTGAGGATAACTCTCAGAACCAGATTTTCCGTTTCTGATAGCCGTCTAACCGGGTATGGGGTATACAGTTTCAGAAAGGCCATCGGGGTGTCCCAGATAGATAGGCCTAATTTACTATTTGAAATAGGCCCAGGCCTATATCTGAAAAACTATTTTCTCGATGCTACACTTTTATTTTTTTATCTAACTTCAGACCGTGAAGAAATGAAGATGGTTGCTCCTTGTATTATCAGTGTGTGCTGTGTTAAACCTATTTCTGTACCAGTAGGCCTAGGCAATGCATATGTGTCGTGCTTAAGGTGCGCAAGGTGTCAAATGACAAAAGAAATGCTCCCCGATTACTCATTACCCAATCGGGTTTGTCGCGTTCATTCGATGCGGATTACTCAAACAACACCGCGGGACCAAAACATCATGGATGTTGTTTTGGAAGGGTCCCTCAAGTTTCGCGATGGAAAAAAGGTGATTATATCTGTGGAATAGAATTCAAATCACGCATATACTGCTGCGAATATCAGACAAATAAAATTGGTTTATACATTTCAGTGGAAACCACGATGGTGTACCATACGCAAACTTTCTCCAGCGGCGGGTAAGTTGTCAGTTGTCACTCCACACACTGACACAGGCACAGTGACAGTCACATTGACAGCTCACAAGACAACACAGACTTCACAAAAAGTGACAGTTGAGTTGTCAACTTATAAGTTCATGTCCAATATTCCGTAGTTTTTAGATCTAGCCCTTGCATTCTTCACAAGTTCACAGACGTGACTAGTGACTAGATCTACTGTCTAGTGATCCTATTAAATTCGGGCCGACCCTAAAGATTTTTCGTCAAAGTTTAAAAAAATTTTTAGTAAATAAAAAACAACAACGATGGTTAATATTTTTGGCTTTAAGCCTTTCGATTTCATATTTCATGCACATGAGCTGGATTTTGTTTAGATCTATCATTAAAAACACATACTCTCACTGAAGCAGCAGTAGAGCCCTTCACGCTCGAGTCAGTGTAAACGTCCGTCAAAGCCTCGAGCATGACCTGTCAATCATACAGAAATGTACTCAGATATATTATGTCATTTGATTTTCATCATGATTTCATCAAATGCACATAAAAATCTATACACACTGATTGAACGATGATATAATACCAGTTTGCATCCAAATATTGATAGACACTTTATTAAAAAAAAAACTACCTACCGACCCTAGAAATTTTCAATCACAACTCATCCCAGCTGATCAGCCACAATGCAGTGTGTTGATCATCAAGGCCAACATTTATTATTGATGAATTAATATGTTATTTTTTTCTGCAACTAGAATATTTTAAATTGTGTATCAAATTCACATGGTAATAACAGAATTCGTGCATTAAGTCAAGCATGTTGAGTAATGAAGTATATGCAAAGTTACATTGGGACAAAAATTCTATGAACTACAGTAAGCTGAGAACTAGAATGTAAATATTCACAAGATCGACATTCATATAAAAATTTCTCTACAAATTGCTAGAGTTTTACTTCTTAACCCTTTCAGGACCACAATTAATAATGAAATCAAACATGAATATTACCCAACTGTGTTCTGTATACTGTATCATCTATGACAATTACTAAAGTCAAGTTCATCCATCAGTGCAACACGCTTTTTGGCCGTAGTTTTGTTTTGGATGATCGGATCGACTTGAAATTGTGTGTATCTCAATTGGGTATCATGCCGTTGTTTTTCACAAAATTTCAGAATTCTATCTCAAAAATTGAAAAAGTTACAATGGGACAAAAATTCTATGAATTACAGTAAGCTGAGAACTAGAATGTAAATATTCACAAGATCGACATTCATATAAAAATTGCTCTACAAATTGCTAGAGTTTTACTTCTTAACCCTTTCAGGACCACAATTAATAATGAAATCAAACATGAATATTACCCAACTGTGTTCTGTATACTGTATCATCTATGATAATTACTAAAGTCAAGTTCATCCATCAGTGCAACACGCTTTTTGGCCGTAGTTTTGTTATGGATGATCGGATCGACTTGAAATGTAGTTTTTCACAAAATTTCAGAATTCTATCTCAAAAATTGAAAAAGTTGGCAATCTAACCCAATGTTAAATTTCAGTCGGAAATGGGATCAAGTAAATTTCAATATATTCAGAGCTTTTATCGTGTTTATGCCGATACAGAAAGAACCTATTGCGCTGATTTAAAGTCGGAAGGCATGGTCGGTGTATAATAAGTAAACATATTTATCCTGAAGCAATATTGTACTGTATTCTCTTTCAAAGACTCTGAAATTCCATGTTGGTTCCGAAATTCAACATTGATTTAGATTGGTATTTGCCAACTTTCTCAAATTTTTAGATAGAACTCTGAAATTTGGTGAAAAATTACGGCATGATGCCCAATTGATACACACATAATTTCAAGTTGATTCGAGCATTTAAAACAAAACTAAAGCCGAAAAGCGTGTTTCACTGATGGATGAACTCGAGTTTAGTACCATATGTATGTTACAATTTAGAAAGTGAACTATATTCATCAGATTTTCAAACCCTACCTGTACCGTATTGGTCCTAATAGTGGCACGCACCCTAATAGTAGAGCGCCCCCCTCTTTTCCCCAAAAATGTTCGATTTCTGCAATTTTATAATTCACTTCACATCTTTCTGATAAGATCTTAGAGTGTTCCAATCCACATATTTATGTTATTTGAATCAAATTAAAGGGGATTTAAGGCTATAGGTATATTACTCAGTGATTTTCTTAAATTTGACCTCAAGTTTGACCTCAATTTTTCGCGTGCTGCTACAGGAGGTCTTGCTTTGGCTCGCCGTGCTACTATTAGGATCAATACGGTAATCTAGTTTTGTTAGCTTACTGGCCCATATACATTCAAATATTGACTAAAAATATTCATGTGCATTCAATTTATTATCGGCAATTAAAATGCATCTAACGACTCTGTAGAACGTACTTTGTGTCCTTCTTTAGAAAAAAATAAGTCAACTTGATTCAAGTTTGAGAACAGTGTGAAATGCCAAACAAAGCTTTGTATATTTGTGGGAATACGTTCTCAGCAGGCGTTAATTAAGGCATTTCGGCAGAAATGCCTTTATGGTTTTAGCAGAATTTTTTTTTTTTTTTTTTTTTTTTTTTTTTTTTTTTTCTTCCGCCACTTTTGGTTTCCGGACGATAACTTTAGATTGCCTTGACGGATCCTTGTCAAATTTTCACCGCAAGTCAGAAATGATATGTGGAAGAACCCTATTCTTTTTGAGCCGGATCCGAGGTCCGTGAGGTCCGTGAGGATGAAATCAAGGCTAATTTTAAGACTTGGTTTCCGGACGATAACTGGAAAAATATTTATGCAATAGTTGCAGAACTCTGCATGGAGGTTCATATGCCACCAGGGAAGAACCCTATTGATTTTGGGATCGATCCGTCAAACGACCTTTGACCTAGAGGTCAAAATAATTTTTTGCTGATTCATCCTTGAGGCTTTCTGCATATCTCGGAAACCGTGCGTCGTAGAGCGAAACGGACGTTATTTTCGGACTCGTCGCCCTAGACAAACATCTCTAGGGTGTACTTTTTTTTTTGATCCGGCTCCGAGGTCCGTGAGGTCCGTGAGGATGAAATCGAGGAACTTGGTTTCCGGACGATAACTCAAAAAATATTCAGGCAAAAGTTGCAGAATTTTGCACGGAGGTTTATATATCACCAGGGAAGAACCCTATTGATTTTGGGATCGATACCTCAAACGACCTTTGACCTAGAGGTCGAAATAATTTTTTGCTGAGTCATCCTTGAGGCATCCTGCATATCTCGGAAACGGTGCGTCGTAGAGCGAAACGGACGTTATTTTCGGACTCGTCGCCCTAGACAAATATGTCTAAGGGGTATTATGGATGAACTTTGACCTTGACCCAAATTTTTTTTGCCGAGTCGGCATTTTTCGTTTTCGTCGATATCTCGGAAACGGTGCGTCCTAGAGCGAAACGGACGTTATTTTCGGACTCGTCGCACTAGACAAACATGTCTAAGGGGTATTATGGATGAACTTTGACCTTGACCCGAAATTTTTTTGCCGAGTCGGCATTTTTCGTTTTCGTCGATATCTCGGAAACGGTGCGTCGTAGAGCGAAACGGACGTTATTTTCGGACTCGTCGCACTAGACAAACATGTCTAAGGGGAATTATTGATGAACTTTGACCTTGACCCGAAATTTTTTTGCCGAGTCGGCATTTTTCGTTTTCGTCGATATCTCGGAAACGGTGCGTCGTAGAGCGAAACGGACGTTATTTTCGGACTCGTCGCACTAGACAAACATGTCTAAGGGGTATTATGGATGAACTTTGACCTTGACCCGAAATTTTTTTGCCGAGTCGGCATTTTTCGTTTTCGTCGATATCTCGGAAACGGTGCGTCGTAGAGCGAAACGGACGTTATTTTCGGACTCGTCGCACTAGACAAACATGTCTAAGGGGTATTATGGATGAACTTTGACCTTGACCCGAAATTTTTTTGCCGAGTCGGCATTTTTCGTTTTCATCGATATCTCGGAAACGGTGCGTCGTAGAGCGAAACGGACGTTATATTCGGACTCGTCGCACTAGACAAACATGTCTAAGGGGTATTATGGATGAACTTTGACCTTGACCCGAAATTTTTTTCCCGAGTCGACATTTTTCGTTTTCGTCGATATCTCGGAAACGGTGCGTCGTAGAGCGAAACGGACGTTATTTTCGGACTCGTCGCACTAGACAAACATGTCTATGGGGAATTATTGATGAACTTTGACCTTGACCCGAAATTTTTTTGCCGAGTCGGCATTTTTCGTTCTCGTCGATATCTCGGAAACGGTGCGTCGTAGAGCGAAACGGACGTTATTTTCGGACTCGTCGCACTAGACAAACATGTCTATGGGGAATTATTGATGAACTTTGACCTTGACCCGAAATTTTTTTGCCGAGTTGCCATTTTTCGTTTTCGTCGATATCTCGGAAACGGTGCGTCGTAGAGCGAAACGGACGTTATTTTCGGACTCATCACCCTAGACAAACATGTCTAAGGGGTATTATGGATTAACTTTGACCTTGACCCGAAATTTTTTTGCCGAGTCGGCAGTTTTTGTTTTCGTCGATATCTCGGAAACGGTGCGTCGTAGAGCGAAACGGATGGTATTATCGGACTCATCGCCCTAGACAAACATGTCTAGCGGGTATTATGGATGAACTTTGACCTTGACCCGAAATTTGTCGACATTTTTCATTTTCGTCGATATCTAGTATTATAAATTATTCATCACACCGAAATGCCTCCAAGGCATCTTTAGGCCTTGACGTCTAGTTTTGAAGGTGATTGCATAAGTTTGTCATAGCCCATATTGATATACACTAGTACTTGTATATCGTCAACAAGTCCAGTGTGCCAAAGAGAGAAGAGATTTCATTAGTAAATACTTGAAGTATGAATATACTCATTGAAATTGGTGGTGTTAGGGAATTCACAAAGAGCTTCAAGCAAATTTTACATAGTTTAGTACATTCTAGATCCCTGGATGTAAGTACTCGTGTGAATAATTGTTATCTGAAGTTGTTTGTATGTAGTACGGGATGACTCAGTATTTATCACAACATTTCCTCGTGTCAACTACCTGATAATGTACAAAACAATACCCAGTATTATTAAATTGTTCATGGCCCCCATTGCCTGACTTAGGTAAGCAAATGGTTTACCAATTGGTATAGCATTCCAGGCTTTGTCCAATCTATTGTTAGTTGTTGTCGCTGTCAGCATGATTTCAGTAATTGAGCAGACAGGGTTGTCAGGTTCAACAATTGAGTGTTGTTCACTCAGCTAGTTGCCGAACTGTCATTAAACACGAATATCTAAATATATTCAACTTATGTACAATGTAAGGTGTCCTACGGTATCAGTTGGCGATATATTGTAATGTATTGTCACATTTTGTCACTGTTGGTATAATGTAGGCAAGTTATGTGTAAATTAGACGTTTTCACAGATCTGCATGCATTTAGGGCATACATGCCAAAGTAAACATTTACTTGCAAGCATGTAACATTATAATTCATGAGTTGATCACTTCATTTTCACTTGTACATGATTGTCTATATATATATATATTCACGTACATGTTTGACCAGCAGGATTCAGTTACTGCCAGTTTCATGGATTGTGGCTTTGCGCCAGATACGTTTAGGGCCAAATTTCTTGTTGTTGACACGGCCATACATGTGTGTAGCTGGACACACACAATTTGATAATGGTGACAAATCAGCTAAAAATTCACGCATTTCTCAATACTGCGTGGTGTTATTGCGTGGTTGTTGGGGGATTGAATCGGAAACAGGTTTACAGTGTATGGCTCTTATTATCGTGACAAAGTTGTTTTCATGGACGGAGGTTTTGTGTGCGTGACAGCGTGTATTTCCAGGCATTTATCAGAATGTTTTCTTGGATGGTTGTGGTCATTGTCACCACACTTGTGACGTGGATGTTAACCTTGTTGGCAATAAACACTGCGGTGATGGAGGTCTATATTTGCTACGATTGTGTGTTACATGCTCCAGCACGCATCTTACATATGTGATCTGACACGTTATGTCTCTTTCCTCTCCGCAGCTATTATCTCACCCAAAGAGATGGTAAACTTCACTCTGTGGCCGAACTTCTCGCCCTGTACTGAAGGTCAAGTATTTCCTGCTAGCGTCCATTCACTATTCTATTAATTTCCACCTTGTGCACATTTGTAATCTCATATCACCCACGAAGCATGGAACATGTATTGTATTTGTGTATGTATAGTGTACATGAGCATGAAGATTCTGGCCATTCACTTATATCGTCCTGTCATATTAAGGTGTATTCTTATGCAAAACCTCTTTTCTGTAAACATGTAAATCTGCGTGGAGAGGCGAGTGTGGTTGTTTTGAACACAAGAGTTTGAATGCTTGCTGTCAGTCACTGAAAACTCATCTCAACTTTTCTTCATGTGCCATTTTGTCCTTGTCATTAAACACATATTGTTAAAAGTTCAGAGAGCTTGATAAAATCTTTCAGTGGCAGAGGTGTTCCACCCGCCAGTGTTCACATATATGAAGGCTTCAGGTTGTTTATTCAGCGCACTTACGCCACTCGTGTAAAGTGTACATGAAATTTATCGCAGCTTTCCGTCTCTAGCTCTCTGATGTTTCTGTTATTTTGGCAGAGTTACATTTCCAAGGACTTCTGCTCATGCAGTATTCGTTGAAACACTTGGGGTGGAGCATGATGCAGCTAGGGTCAAAGGCTTGTAATTAATTGCCAAGAATGACTTAGATCACACGAGTGACTGGCACTAACAATCATGAAAACATGTGCATACTTGATATTTTAGATGTTGTGATAATGTTACGCACGATATTTTTTTGGCATCAGGAAAGCAGACGAGCTTTCTGCTAACATTCACATGAATCAATGTCGAAAATAGAAGTGTTAAATATGAATAAATTCAGGAGGTCAGCTCAGTGCCTTACACAGTTTCATAAATTCTTGCTAACTAATACTCCTCACAACACATGTTATAATGATGTGGAAATGTCCAGGTCTGGTCTGTCTGACCTGCTCTCCTCTTCTGACTTTATTTGTAACTGTGTCAAACACTCTAGAGCAGTCATGAAGTCTCCCCAGTAGTGACACGACACATCAATCACATGTTCTGTCCAGCCGTCACTGGACGTGAGTATCATTGTTCTACTGGCTGGCGGGAGTGCTCGTCTACAGGTAGTAGTGCGGCGTGTCCCGGTCAGGACATGTCCTCAGTCCGTAGCTCCCAGCTGTCGGTCACCGACCTCTGACCCGGGGCGGGTACTCTATGTGTGACCTGCTGACCACTCGCATGTCTATCCACACGTGTCATACAAGCTGTTTATTCCCCGTGGCTCCCTCCCGTCCCTAGAGCTAGGATGTCTGACCCATACCCGCTAGTATCAGACAGCTATTGTGTCCCTGGACATCGCATGTCTGCTGCCCTGGAGGACAGTCCCTCCTCAGTTCGACACCAGCTGCCAGTACTGGAACTTCTACTTGCCCTAGCATCAAATGGCCTGGAATATGTTTCTGTACTGAAGACGATATTTAATCAGGATTATGGCTCTGCTTCTAAGCACTCAGTATAAACATACTTGGTTAAGTATTTCTTTGGGGATTTTCTGGTCACCACGTGCACTGACCCAGGGAAAAAAGATTTGGCTGAGATCCATGTAAGGACTGTCTTCACTTTTGGTTGCATCCTAATAATGACAGCACAATAATTCTTCCTCGTGACTGCGTCTTCATTGTTGATGTTTGCAATGCCACTCTACCCATATTATGGTGTTGCGAGGAGTATATTCAGTGTTGTTGCCAAGGCCTTAGACACGGTGAGTACTGTTACAAATCACAGTACATTTATATTTCCCCTCTGTCACATGTACTACTAGTATCATGATACCTATGTGTATGGAAAGATCACATGCTGGTATGAAACCTTAGCGATTCAGAGGACTTCTTGTTGTAAAGAAAACTTTTCCACTTTGCACTTTGTCCTGTTTCCCTCTTGACCATATCATATTTCTAAATGTAAAAGTTTGAAGGAACATACATGATCAGTTATTTTTGGTGCACTGCTTTTACAAGAGGAGGTTTAAATCAATAGATTCCCTTTTAACATGTTAAATTATCACACCTTTTGTGTGACTGTATCATAAGTACCATATAATGTCCTATTATGGTTAAGCATGTTTAATGTAATTTAGGAATTGGTGACTAATACAATCATGTTATCATTTTGATGAAAATGAACAACATTCTGACTAAGTACTAATACAGTAAATTAGCTGTCTGTGTTTGGTGTTGTCGTTGACAAGTAGTTTGTGACCTGGACAGTGACGGCAGCCACACAACCATAAACGGAACAAAGGTCAACATTTCCTGTTACTGTTTTGTTTTCTTGCCAGGGTTGGACCTATTTAAATCATTCATTAGCACCCTGAGTGCTTTGTTTTGAGAATAATTTCTTGGTTCGGGGAGCACTGGAGCAGATGCCAGTCGACCTGAGGTTAGTGGTGAGACCACCGCAAGGTCATTCAGTGCACAACATCTCAAGGGCTCAAACGATCTGCTCGATCATCGAAAAGAGATAAGAGTAAGACTACGCGGCCCAAGACAAAGATGCATGTTGGCACTCTGTCACTTGGACCTCTTCTCCACAGATCAACATTTGATTGAGAACAATTCATCAGTCTGAATGATAAAATATCTTAACCAGAGACCAGTACATCTTGTGATCATCTTGTACATGTCAGTTTACCTTTGGTTTGGATGACATACTAGAAGTAATCATGACTGAAGTGGCATGTTTTTCACTGTACATATTGTAAGGTTTCTAACTGGCTTGAGTGGCCATTTCCTTTATCCGATGAACTTACGGAAGTAGAGGCTAATGTTTCACCAGTGATATGGTTTATAGAACATTGTAGGAGGGATCCTGAAATATCCTTATTCCCACAGCCTATTGACAAGTGATGTTCCCTGCAATATGTTAATGTCCTCGCGCTGCTACCGGTACAAGCAGATTCCTCCCTTCATGCTGATTTTCATACTTTGAGAATTTATGTGACTGTAAATTGCTGCATGTAGATTCATGTACATAGCCTGTTCTGTGTATATTTTTAGCAGTACTTTCTGTGATAGAAGTACTTGCATCTAAGTAGGTGGAATACATGTACTAGACTCAGCATGATGTTTCTCCTTGTTATGTATTGTTTGTCTTTTTCATGAGATGAGAGTATAGCGGGGTTGAGGGAGTTTGTCAGCTCTGCCGTCCTCCAGGCTGTGCTTGTATTCTGGGTTAGCATGGGTCTAGGGTTCACTCATCTTTGCCTGGTGCCAGGGGCTAAACCCTGAATGAGACCATCTGTCGCAGCTGAGAACTTGAGTACATAAAGCTGGAAAGTATTGAAATCCCCACAGAGAGACTGATAACTATAAACTGAGATGGTCTGGTTATATCGGAGATCTCTGTAGAGCCACAGACTAGTAATGTGTTTGTGACCAAAGCAACCACGTACCGGTACCGGCAATATATTTGTGACAAAATGCAACTTTGGATATACTGAAAATTAATGCAAAGTAAGTTCTGTTGTCATATCATCAACAAGTATCCATGTATACTCCTGAAAATATCAGTTGCTGGAATTAATAAGGTTAGCTTGAATATAAAATTTGACAAGGTGGATTTGGTCGGTTTGAGTGCCAACGGGTTAATCAATGCATATATCAGGACTGACAATGCATGGAAATATCATACAATTGCTGATCATCATTGTAAGATTATCTTCATGGGACTATCATGCATGTACCCTACATTTTCTTCTTAGGATTTATCACTTTCAAGTAATTTGCAGCTTATTGATTGCGGCAATAGCACTTGATAATTATACCACCGTGAAGATGCTGGATCATGTGACTATAGACGTTTTATGGATATCAAGCTCTTTCATGTTGACCCAGACAGGACATCTTGATTTGTCTTATGTCACATTTATTAGAACTGCTGATTGTGTCTGGTCTTGCATCTCCTGATATTGCGTAGTGTTACGAGTTATTGGCCAGTTACCAAATGTTCCCCACCCCACTTGGTCATGATTTAGTTAACAAAAAAGGGAGGACAGAGAGATTTTGATTGGTTATGTAAGTCTGAGAGAGGCGAGGCACAGCTCTCCAGACCTGGAGTAGACATACACCTGACTCAGTGGCTGCTCGGCAACAACATCGCACGTGTCACTGTCAATCCATTCAGAAAACTGTATGAATCAATAAGTAATATGTTTTATTGCCTGCTTGATGCGATTGGCAATCCTTCGTAGCTAAGTTCTGGTTTTAATTAGGATCAGAAATGCAAAACATATATCACTATATCCTGGAACACTCAACAATACCGGTAGATTGTTGTAGTTGTGTTGTTGCACTGCACCTACTGGAATTAGGACATTTTCTGCCTTGGTGTCAAGTCTTGCTGTGTTACTACGTGTAGATCTAATTGTACAAAAACAGGCCACTCAACAAGTGTTCTAATAAAAACAAATTCTAATGCTTACGAATTACTTGATAAATGAAATTGTGAAGAAACAAGATCAGATATTTGATTGTTCAGACGTCTGAGTGTAGGTTTAATGTAATACATTGGATAAACTAAACAGTAAACAACATTATAAATCAGGGACATTGAGGCATATATTAAAGATATTTTAGACTTAGATTGCATGACAATACTAGTATTGTTGATTTCATATAGTAATTTTGTGAAATTCAACTTGTAGTTAGCACTATAAAACGGCAGCAATGATAGACTACAGGAATATTAGCATCCCGAGGTTGATGTTATATTGTTCGTTGTTGCAATATCCAATACAATATTCATGTAGCACATGGTGTCAAAGGCTTTTTCTGAAAACAGCATAGTGACTTTAGGGTCAGATATCCATTCCAGACGGGTTACTGTAAAACAGCTAATTTGGGCGGCTAAGACCACATCTAGTTAATTTGGCAGACGATTTAATTTGACTATTTTTCCCTTACTCCCATATCCGCCAAATAAATCGTCCACCAAAATTAGTCGTTTCAATTAGTCATGTGTACATGGTAGTGGTGTTAATGAAATCTTATAAAAAATGTCATGTGTTTCAGAAGGAACTCTCAACATAGATCAGATAATGATCTAAAATTGTCTATTTTAAAATAAAGATTCATTTCATTTCATTGGCAAGAAAGACCCTGAATTGTCAACGATTGATATCTGTTCTATTTTACATTCTCTACTGGAACCAGACAAAAGTGAAAGAATGAAGCATGGGAAAAGAGCTAGAAAATTACATGTTTGTTGTGTGCCTGCATTGTTTATGACTCGGGGTTACGTGACTTCCTACAACTCATAACTAGTAACAAATATCATGACAACATTTTGAAGAGATAATTTTTTGCCATGGACATGCTGCTTGTTGTTTGTCATGTTTCTGAATTTCAGTTTTAATTCTCCCTTTTACTAGAGGACTGAGTAGGCGTTATGAGATGTAGATATGTTGCTAGCTGAGGTATTGTAGGTGCCTGGCTGAGAGATGTGGAGTTGATTGTGTGACTGAGCCATTGTCTGGCCGGGTGCATGTAGCTTACATCAGTACGATCAAGGTGTCGCATGGTCGACATTCCTTCTCACTGAGGTCATGGCTTCTTTTATACCCCCACATTCAATGATTGTAAACTTTAAACATGCATAAATTTCCAGGGCGGCTGGCATTCTTTCGAAATTTATTCTTGCTGCATCCCTTTAATTTAAACGGAGCATCAGCATACAAATTGTGCAAAGGTCATGTGTGCATAGACGAATAAAATCTATTGCAAAAGAAAATGTAATAATTATTGTCTCGTGGCCAAAACGGTTTTGCGCAGAGGCCGTGTCTGGACTGTTTGATTTGTTAGTGGTGGCCTTGTTTCAGGAGTCTCAAACGGTCTAACGTTACTTTCCGGAGATTAAGTAACTGACACTGGATTTGGCTTTTGTTGACATATACTTGGTTATTCTTGACCAATGCAGACGATGCATTGCTTTGATGTCCCAAACAATAAAGAAACTTAGCCGTGTGGCCCGTATGGGTGCCTGTGACCTTCCTGAGCTATGCCAAACATTTTACAGAATTGATTTTGAGGCCGTGTTGAGCCAGTGGCCGTGAGTGGGTCCACCCGTACAACCGACTCTTAAACAGACGGATCGTCCCTAAATCACACGAAGTCTTTTTTGCGCATTTGTGTTTGCATCCAAAAGTTGGCACTTGGCCACACAATTGATTGCATGAGGCCTACAGTAAAACATTGATCAATATTGAGCAGTCCTTACGACATAAGTGTGTAAGATTTGGTCATTAGTGTTAGCCATGCTGGAGAGGGTTGAAGTGTTGACAAGCTATATTCCCATGCAATGTTGTGGAATGTTGGCCCCAGATTAGCAGGAGAATGTTAATCTACGACATGCGCCAACAAGCGGCTGACTTCCAGGTGCCTGGATGACCGTCCTAGGTGGGTGGTATGTGTGACACTGTGCGTGGGGGTCACACTGGATGGGAAGTTTGCTGTGGGTAATTCTTCAGGGCCGTTGTTTTGGCTTGTTCGTGTGTTGAGTGTTGTTGTTTGTAGGTTGGTGTACTGTGCGTCCATTCTTCTGTCCGTCCGTTTGTCCAGGGTTGTGTAGCCTTGGTCAGCAAGGACCCGACACTTGAGCTCAGACAGAGTGGAGACCTCCGTCCCTGACAACTTTACGACACAACACTACTGCATTTCTAATGTACAATCTCCCTCCACACTGTCCAACACCTCTAGATTTCCACCCAAGCTATTAGGATATGGATGGGGGGGAGGGACAGTTGGAGTTTGATGTCAATCGTGTTTAGTTGTCGTTTGTAGGGTGGGAGGTCCTCACATGGACACGAGGTACACAACTACAGAAGTGTCTACCAGAGACTTGGTGTGGGAACAAAGTCCACCCTTACATGAGCATGATGAGTGGCGATTTCATCAGCAAGTAGCTGATGATTACTATCTAAATGCACAAAATAGCTGTCCTGGCCATAACAAGTGGGACATAAGTTTGTGTTTGTTTTAGCTTAATCCATTTTCCTCCATTGTGGGATCATTCCTGCTGTAAACATTATTGCATTTTGACTGTTTGACTTTCACCATGTTTACATGTACCATGATTTCAGTAGTGGTTTGGACTTGTATATTAGTTCACATTTTACGCAAGTTCCCATGATTCAAGCCTTTGTACGTTGCATTATATAATGATATCATCCTGAACAGAATAAATACATGTAATAATGCCGAATGTATGGAAATGTCAGTGACTTCTGACTGCACCAGAGTTCATTGTATGTGATCATGCAGTGCACAGTCAATATCACATTACGTCCAGTGATATGTCTTATGACACTATTATATCAAATATATGTACACGTGGGACATTTTTGGGGGTCAGGTGGGGTACGTTGGTGCCTAGTGTAATCGGAGAAGCTGTGATGAGGATACTTCATGAATATATTACAGTTGATGAAATTCTGGCTGGCATGACTAGACAAATGTTAGGTGGACTGGAACTACATGTACCGGAATGTAACCTTCTTAAATTGCCAAAATTTTATTTGTAGTTAGATTGCATTCGTTACTAAGTTTGATTAACTTTGTTGTTGTCCATGTTTATAAGTCAGATGGTTGTTTACAAAATGTTCGGGAATGTGCTTTGGTATATAACACAGGTCATTGTATTTCCCGTGAAACGTAACACAAATTTGTTGATAGCTGTTAAAATATTTTGATCGGCACAGTGTCTTATATCAAAGCATAGGTGCTAACACATAATGCAAGCACTCCGTATTGTCAGGCCAATAATACTCGCAATTGATCGGAAGTTTGTGTTTACACAAGTGTGGACAAACTCTCATATAAACATCTTTGAGATACGAAGCGAAATGTTGAAGCACGGTAATTATATGGCGACTAAGGTGTGAAGAGGATGTTTGATGACCTACACTTTGCAGCCGGCTGTCGCCGTTTATGTTGACCTATTGTCGCGTGTCTTGTACCAGCTTTATAACACTTGTGGGTCAAGTACCCAGTGCGGGCCACACCATGTCGGACAGCGCGCCGGCTTCCAAGGCAGTGAGAGTCGGAGTGATTCACTCAAACATAGTTGAAAATATTCTCAAGATGTACTTTTATCTAGTGGTATTATTATGATATACCACCAAATAAGTCTGGTATGTAATGAAATGTATACTAGTACACTGACTGTGGGAAAAAATTTCAAGACTTGTCATACCATGGAGCATATACTGTGGAGCTGGAGTGAACTTCAAATTGAGATGCATCAAGAAGATGTCGTGAATTAGGGCACTATAAAAACAAACATATTTGAATACATTGTCCCAATTCTCAGTCATTTCACTTGCATGAAAACAGTCGATAGGAGCATACTGGTATATCACAATGTTCTCTTTTTGTTAGAAAAATGTGCCTGTCTAAGCCAAAAACACATTTTCATATGCACAATGTATTTTTTTCTTCACGGTTAGGTGAAAGTTCATAATATCCAACATTGGACAGATACATATTTTTATGGGAAAAGAATTGAAAACAACGTGTGAATGATGGGTGTCTTGATATGTAGGTTGATGGGGACACTTTGCCGTCTTTATTTGCCGAGACTTGACAGTAGCTGGGCGGTTTTGGCGTAGCGGTGGGCAGGACGGTCGCTCTATTACTCTATCTGTGTCAATGTCTTAGTTGCTGGGCAGAAGTAAACGGACTTGTAGCTAGAGAGTTTGACAGTCTCCGTAGTCTAAGACACAAATGGATGTCAAGCATTTCCTGCTGAAGTGTCACGTGAAATAATCAGCGTGTTTGATGTCTGGTCTGCTGCTGAATGAACCGTTAACCTTGCAATTGTGACTAATTGATTCAGGCTACATGTACATTTTTGTGTTACCTATATGTTCAACAACACTACACATTACAACATATACTAGCGTGATCTAACATGTAATACTAGTATTCCACTGCCCTTCGTCTCTGTCAGTAGCATTAATTTGCATCAAGCTTAAAATGGTTTGACAATGAGTTTACATGAACAATTGTCTATGTCTGTCGCACACTAAAAAGCAAATAATACAGACTTTTTAAAATGAAAACAAGATACATACAAAAGTCATGTACTTATAAATACTTGGAAACTTGTATATAACTTTTGCTGGAGTATGACAAAAATGTTCCACAGTTTATTGCTACATATCAAAATACTTCACTTTTTTTTTCAAGTCCATGCTTTCAATACTGAAGATTGTGAAAAAAAAAAATCTGAATTATTTGTTTATTGCCTTGAGCATGAGCATCTTTCACAGAGCATCCACCTGACTGAACTACAATAAATTATGCTCTGGGCAAAACCTGTCAAAACAACTTAGGCTATATTTAGCGAGATGATGAAATGATTTCAAACTTGGCCCCCCCATTTGGTGACATGAATAGTCGACTATATGAACATATCAGACTGTCAGTGCCATCTGGTGAATGACATCATAATGTTACCTGACAGTGAGCTATGATGTTGGACTATTCTTAGGAAATCCAGGGTCATTATGATGTTCAGTGTATCCCTTGTATTTTATATGCTGAACTTTTTTATGATAAAATTATTCTACATGTTCCATGGATGTCAAATTCAGAAATATAATAAAATCTACTGACTGTACATGTATTAAATAGTAATATGTTCACTATGGGGCATGGGCAGAATGTTGTAGCATGTGCAATACATGGGCTAGGAACCTAGGATATCACCATAAACTTGAATATGGGATAAATTCATAATGTGTTTATTTATGGTTTTTTTTACATTTTATTTTTCGGACCACTAGATCTGTTTTGATCTGAAAGCACAATTTGTTGTGTTGCTGTTCTATGCTTGTGAATGTGTCCCATTTGTCAGCATGACAAATACTGCATTATTAATTTGTAATCACATCAGCATTCGATGGGACAGGAATATCTATTCTACAATGTTTACAAAACAGGGAGAGGTGCCATGCTCAATACATATAACCAGAAACCCATCTTATGGGTTTCTGATATAACTTACCCTGGATGTTCCGAGGTTAAGTTATCATCATGAATTCACCATAAGATCTGATCTCGCTCTCTATATGAAATATTTAAAATGCTTACGAGGTACGCACAACATAAACATCACACGATGTATTTAGAATAAAAAGTTACATAACAAACATAGAAATATAGCCTACACACACGCACGTTAATGTTATACTAAATTACTAAGTCGTTGTTTTCCGGCATCGGGTTTTACAAAACTTAGTGTTTTGATTCAAGGCACTCCCGTGTGATAAACATTCTTCTACCTTCACATCTACGCATGTTTGTTTTGTCTCAGACAAAAACTGGCACCGTGCAAGGTATGGCATTCTTGCCCTTTTCTCGCCTATTTCTCCCCCTGTTCCCAATCTTGCATGGAGTCTGGAAGAGAAAACATAGGCAAAAAAGACACCTCACACGTAAATTTCTTGCATGCTGATCCCCCAATCCAGACAAGATTTTTTTTCCTGGGGAACTAAAATTGGCAACGGCTCTTGAAATTTTGTAAGTTTGTGTGCTGTGCCAGGATGTTTCGTCATATATCTGGGGAAGAATCAACACAGTCCAGCCATCGCCCATCATCAGATTATAGACTGTGCATTTTGTAAAGCAGACTTGAACTGTTGCGGCTTGAATTCCTGCCAACTATTCCATGGTAATAATTCGAGTCCCACCCAAAATACGTACTGGGTATGTAGTCCCATTCAAAACATACTGACTGAATATCATGAATATAGTCACGATAATAATGTAAATAACGGGCGTGGATCAAATAAGATTAAAAATTTCAACTCAAAATAAGCGTCCTCGGAAAAATGACGCAATTTACTTGTCCATAATCAGTGATAGTTGGACTCAGCAGCTTCAATTAGGTTATTAACAAAATAACTTGTTTTGTTTCTCTGTGCAAGAATATCAGATACATGAAAATTTTTGGTGATATATTCTGATGTTGTTCAGAACACTGTACGTGTATTTTCACACCTATTTTTGTCCCCAGTTGGTAGTTGTGTCGCTGAAGCAATGAACATGTCAGTACAAATTGGTGATAATTAACAAAGTTTTCATCGGCAGACCTCCCAGTAGCTTATACAGACTTTGTCTTTCCCTAAATAATTACTTCTTTGGTTGATATATACAACAGTGTATCGATGACTACAGCAGATACATTTTGCTTGATAAATTGTTATGTTCAGCTAGCATGGCTAGATGCTCTCACAAATCTGCATGTTTCCGGCAAACATTCATTGCAAAAACTGTGATTTGTAGCCGCAGTGGTTGTGAATTTTATGTAACACCGTATAATAACATGGAGGTGCAATTATACCAGAATTGTGCAATACATTACTATTATGGCCACATCTATCATTCACATGATCATATTAATGGGAAGTCTTCATATAGCCTGACATGTATGTAAAATATTGTACATAATATACTAGTACACAGCTAATGGAATAGATAGACATACACATATTAATTAAGCAAATTTATAATGATAGATAAAGTTAATCAAAAGAATACAAAAAAAAAAATTCATAAACCAGTAAAGTACCGAGCCAATATTTGCTACTGTTGCATCACATCAGGGAGTCTTGAGGAGAGAATATTTCTCAGCTATTATAAACCATTAATTTGAGAATGACTTTTGGAAGTGTGCAATGTGATGCTGGTAATATGGTCTAAACCAATTAAGTGGTCTCACCAAGAACACTAAGGACAGATTCTCAGAAATTCCAAGAGACTGCACTGGAGCCAGTCCTGACATAGCCAGCACAGTGTGACAGGCTGCATGGCACACAGAACAAAAACAACACTTGGAATGCATCTGTGGAAACAAACATGGAAAAATAAAAGAAAAAAAAATACATCCCTACTACCACATGATTACTGAGTACTACAATATGGGGGTGGGGGGTGGGGGGGGGTGTACAGGGTAGATATGAGGTTGGAGTGGGGGTATGTCCTTATCTCCCCACCCCGGGAGTCCTCAGCTGCCAGTCATTAGCCTGGACGACTGTGGTAAGATGCACTTCCTCCCTGGTCTGAGGACTGACGGCAGCTCTCTGAGGCTCTGTCAGCTCCATGGGCCACGTGCAGAGGTGACCTGATGACAGCTCGGGTCAACCACTTCCGCTTCTTTGTCCTTCACGCTGCAGACCTAATTCTGGTAAACAAACACGACAGACTGAGGATGCCAAGCTCTTGGCATGGGAGGTGTGGGGAATCTACTAGTATGTTTATGTGTGTGTACATGCGATAGGTACAGATTTGGGGGAAAGGAACTTTGGGGACACAAGGATGGGACTGCAGACTTCCTCAAACCAAGCTTCATCTGGGTACATGTAGGCTGCTTATATACACTGAGGTATTCTAAAGAGCAAGACAAACTTGTGTCACTTGGGAGCTGGGATGTAGCTTTGTCTCCTGTATTGTCACCCAGGGAGCTGTATTGTAAACATGAACTTGTCTCAGGACTTCAGGGAAAAGTTACCAGCATGTCCTCACATTGGTTTGTAGCATGGCTAGTGAGGTGAGTCGTCTTACCGGTACATGTGTTCTCTGATAGATGAACCTGTCACCGTACAGACTATCTGAAATTCTTCACCCTACCCAGTTATGAAATGCTTGTCTGATTACAAATTCATCAATTCAAAAGTAGCATTCATCAATTACATACATGTAGGGTTCGTCACTTTCATGTTTTGCTTTTAGAGCAATGTTTTGTTTACATTTCTCAGTGGCAGGGCTATGGAGGTCTGATATATACATGATATATTAGCGGCCTTCTTCAGCTTGATGTTGTTTATAAGTTGCCAACATGTCTACATTGTCTATATTGGCTTTTTAGATGCCATAAGTTCCTCTTTCGATATATTTGTTGGTATTTTAAAAATAGACTGGTATTTGTTTGAGAGAAGCTCCATGCATGCTTGGTATGAGAGAGACTGGTGTATCCCAGGCACTATCTAACCACATAGCTAGGCACGTGAGTTTGTGGTCAGGGCACATGGGCAAGATTCCTAACCAGTGATACATCTTTTGATTATCAACATCTGGAGCCATAAGACATCTGGCACGGCATTATGATCCAAATGATTGGCGATATGATACTGAATGCCTAAAAATACTGAAGTGTTCAATTCCCCCAAGACATCTTCAGACGAAAAACATGTTTGAAATTTTATCAGTGTACTCCTCCATGCATTTCATGTTCTTTGTGTCTTCAGAATGGGCCCACTATAAAGTCCTGATTATCACTTTGTGGTTGATATGGGTGGTGTGGGGGGTCATGGTCAGATGAATCAGTTTGATTAAACACACTTTCTCTATAGAGTACATGTATATCCCAGGATCAGTGGAGTAGGCCGGGACACTGGGACCAGGTACAGGATCTACGTCTGTTGACTGGTGTCAGAAACTCCTAGGGGTTATTGACAAACAATGCGGAGGTAATTAGCCTGTGACAGTGGGAGGTATTGGAACTAGCGGCCCAGGTGGTCTGTGGACTCCTGCTGGCTCTAAAACCTAAACAAAGGCCTAGCGTGCTGAAACAAAGCTTTGTGTGCTGTCAGTCTTTCAAGTGATGAATTTATAAATTTTGGAATTATTTTCTTAACTCTGTCACACCGTACCCACTGAGGCCGCTTCACATGAAAGTTTAGTTGAATGCATGAATTACATGCTACAGAGCTTTGGATCACTTGCCAGAGTCCCCTTTGATCCCGGTTTCATCTCATTAGGATATCTACCTCACAGTTGATCCATGTATCTTTCTGCACATCACTACTTCCCAGAAACTAAATAGTTAGTCAGAGACATGATGACCTATTTGCCACCAGGTCTGGTGACCCATGTTTGCCTGGCTGTGGTCACTCTGACGTGGAGGGCCTTGGAGCAGCCAGCATCCATCCATCCATCCGTCCAGGAACTACATGTATTGGCCCTCTCAGTGGCTCCTCAGCCTGCCGAGCCGAGCGCACTGCAGCAGCCAGGCTCATCACTGACTTGGCCTTGGAGTGTAAACACACACTGCCGGGGCCACGGTGGATGGCTGCCAGATCACTGCTGGGACTCCTGCTGGCACGCTTGCTGAGGTGTGATGCTCCAGTGCTGGAGTCACAACAATCCCAGGTAGAGATACAAGAGATACTCTACACACGCACCACACTGTCAGAGCGGCAACTTTCTCCGGCTACAACCGCAAGGATTGTGTGCCTCACTCACTCACACCATTACTCAGCTCTCACAGACAGCATCGGATCAGGCTAGTTCCAGAGTAAAGTGGCTCTGAGTGTCAGGATAGATTGACTCCTCTGGCCCCTGTGTTAGTCAGGTGTGCCTCATCCCACGGTGAATTTGGAGAGAAAGAAAGGGAGAAAAAATCAAGCATTCTTCTGCTAAAGAGAATGGATCTCGTGTTTTGTTTGCATGGATGAGCGTCATTTACCGTGCGACTGTTGCATGTTTGACCTCATTGGGTGGACTTGGAACTTGACCTGGACAGGAGCAAATCTCAACAGACTTCACCTAGACGATTACCTTCCTGTACCTGGATCCTCTAAATTAGCAACTTGTTCCTGAAGATTTTCCCTGGCCTCAGAACTTTTGCCAATCAGATCTCCACTGGTTTTGTTCCAGAGACTGAACAGGTGAGTGCGGCTATAGATTTTCTCACTGCCCTTTCATCTACGTGTTGTTTCTGGTGATTATTTACAGGTGAAAAAAGGTCTCAGTTTTACTTCATCATTTTCTGTTCCCTTTGTTATTTAAGACTGCCAGTGAATTGTGGTCCTCAAAATAAATGTTCTGATTACTGCAATACACAAATTAGAATTTTTTGGTTTAATTACCTCAGAATACACAACTGCCCTATGCAAGTCATGTACATTCAAGTTTTCATCACAAAATTGATTTCTTCAGACTGGGCTACTATAGACTGATGTATTATATTATAAAGTCCTGTGCTTCGTGCAATGAGTTTATAGCCATGGATGTGGCGATGCATCAGCCACACGGAGATGAACTTAGTGAGAGTTTAATCCGCTTTATCGATGATCAGCTAATTTCAGAATGATTGTCATGATGTCACTTCTACTATGGGTTTATTGAGTACTTTCGCAGGGTGTAATGTCATCATGTTTGTGTTTGTTATGTTACTGTAGATGCTGGCCGTTGATATCATTCATTGGTCTTGGTCAGCCATAAAAATAACTGTTGTTGATGATTGCTGACTTTGCTGTCTTCTTTGATCAGGAGCCAATACTACCACAGTGCTGTCACAGCTGTCACAACCAAAATACGCTGTCAGAAATCTTACTGTTTTCTGTCGTGGCATCTTATCTATAAAGGATACTTGTAGTTTAAGATTCTTTATTTTGCCATGGAATATACAATTTCCATTTACAAACTTAACCAATTGGTCTCTTTTTGATACCTTTCATCCCCATACAAGTAATTATATAGCATAATGCTCAAATTTGTCATTATGTTTTTCAAACAAGCAATACTCTTGTTTGATTGTTAAATAGAATGTGCGGCAAAAATGAAAAACTCCAATGGACAACAGTTCTTGGATGACAGATAGCAAGTTACGATGAGAGCGTTATGATTTTTAATAAGACTTGAATTTCGTCTTAGGCGCTCCATAGGTTTTCTCAAGTTTACACGACTTCCGGGCTGTGGTTGATCACAGATCAACGCCATGAACACTGAAACAAATGGTTCTCGAAAATATATGTAAAATACTAGTGGCTTTCCACACACATGAACACGTTCATGATATACTGACGTACATATGATACATATTTTATATTCGTATTAATCATAACACGCTTGTTATTTTTCCTCTCACATAGGACCACGATTACGATCGCTGTAAAACAGTGTGCATTCCGATTGCATTCGGTGCAACCACTGTCCGGAAGTGTAAATTAACTGCGGAACAGCGGAACTAGTGTGCCGTTCTGTGATACAATAGTACGGCCTGACGGCCGCACAATAAACTGTTCTGAACATTCAAGTCCACAAACTCTTTTGATAATCTACATGTATTCAAACTTTGAAATTCATTGGATAAATTGCTCAAAATGAATTTATCATTTATGTGTAAACATAAATAAATCAATAAATTTGTTAGGATCTGAGAATGGGATAATAACGAGAGCCGATTCGATACATGGTGAAGGGCTGGAATGATGGCAGTTGCATACCTGAAATGGTGCTCCAAATGTGAAGACTGTGATAAGTTAATGCAAATATTTTCCATTGCACACTCACACAAGATACTTTACGCATGCAGTGGCTGGAGATTCCTGTCAGGACCTTTGACCAAAGACCCTATATATACAGGGTCTTTGCTTTGACTCGGGCCACTTGAGAGTGTCTAAAGAGGGTCTGCACCTTTGGCTGCATGCATGTGCTCTCTGCAATACCAGAAGCATGTTCCTGCCTCCACAAATGCCAAGAAAAAGATCAAAAGAACAGACTCAACAGACGTAAACAGCAACAAGAGCAAGAGCATATATCCCTGGTAGCATATAATTAATGTATAAACAGCCAAAGTGACTTGGAAACTTGAAAACGCAAATGTCTAAAGCGTGTTCTGAAACAAGAGCTAAGGACTGAGCCTTAGGAGTTGGTTGAGTTACTTTTGCATGGTGCTGTAGGGTCAGAGGCATGCAATGGCAAGATGGGTGTTCCAGCAGGAAGTTATGGGTTGTGTGCTGCTCCTTGGGACAAAATTTGCTCTGTTCACTCTTTCCGGTGTTCTTTGCTGACTGAAACTGCAGACAATTAAAATCTTAAACATAATAAAGTAATGTTTTCCTGATTAAATGTATGGTATTTGTTTACATATATCTGCGGCAGAACTTGTACATGTATATGTACCTGCTACCATCGGAAATACATGGGAGAGAGTCATGTGTATTTCTGCTACCATGCATGATGCATGATATACCTGTACTGTACGTCAGTGTAATGGTATAATATCACATCTTTGCGCAGATGAGAATCTACATGCAGTAGTGCAACTTGTAATTACATGTAATTATACTAAAGTCCTGAAAAGGTACACATACAGGAAAGGTCATTATTATCTGTTTGTGCACAGAATCCTCTCTTATGGGTTTCTGATGTGCATGAATAAAATTATATCAGCAGATGTACCAGATTAAAAATAGATTTGGTAGTGAATGTTAATGAATGCTAGTTGATACTGCCATTATATCGGATGTGTGCTTCACATAAACAATATAATTTGGCAATTATCTCTGGCCATTTAATGAGGCTATGGTTCGTCTAGGGTCAATACATGTACATGTTAAAGGCCATGAAATCCATGGTCTAGCTACAGTAGTTTATAGCATGATGTTCTGCAAACGTAGGCGATTATTACTTATATGGAAAGATAATAAGGCAGCCAATTATGTATATGAATATTTGTGTTTGCATGATATATATCTGATCTCATGTGTCTGTGATGGGTGTTTTATTCTCACTGACTCAGCAGTTTGATGAAAGGAAAAAGTTGCATGAGTTTTTATTAAAAAGAATTATATTGCTTAATTAAATATGTTGAATGCTCGTGATCTATAGAGGAACAAGCCAACTGACCAGTGAGAATGACCCAATCACAATCTATAGAGGAACAAGCCAACTGACCAGTGAGAATGACCCAATCACAATCTATAGAGGAACAAGCCAACTGACCAGTGAGAATGACCCAATCACAATCTATAGAGGAACAAGCCAACTGACCAGTGAGAATGACCCAATCACAATACGTGTAACATTTTGTATAGGTTTGGTATCGTTGTCATAAAAGCATAATCATAAAAGAAAGGTCCTAAAAATCATAGACATAGAAGAGAGATGGACTGCCAACTCCGATATCACTCTCTCTGTTTCTAGTCATTGAGCTTGAGGTCACAAAAGGTCAGAGGAAGATGGTAGTTACACTTCCGTTGTTAACGTATAACGTCCTATTGCTATTGTTCATTCCTGACGATCCTCAGAGTGTTGACGTCACGTACGGTATTCGACGTATTTTGACAATTCAATTTTCCCATGAAACTTCAAACCGGAAATAAAGTACCCATGCTCCTCTGGTCACAAGCTCAAGGTCACTGAGGTCGAGTTGGCAGTCCATCTTTCTATGTCTATGCTAAAAATCACATGGTGTATAATATATTAGGAATATGGTATTAATATCATGTTGATTTAGAGTGGTAAAAAACTTGAATCATTGAGAAAGGAAGTCCAACTTGCATACAACATTGCACACAAGCCCAACTGAAGTTATTGTGCGTATTTGTGTGATAACTTGACTTTTCGCTGCACAGAATTCATTTTGGAAAATTTTTAGCAGCAACTACAACTTCCCGGAAGTGGTTGATCACATAATAGTACCCCACCCTCCTACTACCCCCCCCCCCCCCCCCCTCTCTCACTCACTATGATAACCTCTTGTCAACACACTGACTTCAGTGAATGTTTGTGTTTGGGGGGCCTGATGCAGGAAACATCCTGTGATGCTTTCTCCCCCTCCCTACTGACATGAACTGCCCCCCCCCCCCTCCCCTGCCCCTCCCTCTGGTATGATTTTGTTGTGTATGGGTGAAGTTAAGCAAGTTTAAATGATAAAAGAGAGGTGGTGATTATATCCAGCATGCTTGAGTGCTTCTATTCTTTGTTTGTCCATCTCGAGGTTTTTTCATGTTGGGAATAACATATCAGACTGATTGCTCCAAGTGGATACGTGTGCACCTATCTCAGGTATGATAGTTGAGAATTTGAAGTAGTCAAATTAGTTACACGAACATGCCACATGGTCACATCGTAACATTATCTAAAATTAAAGGCATTTAAAGGCTTGAAGGCATTTACCTAAAATAGTCAGTTTAAAGGCACCATAGTGTTAGATTTTACCTTTATGAGTATTTTATATCATTAAGATATATTCCAAATTATTGATTATTTGAATACCATGGTTTCTATGTGTGATTCACTGTGTGTTGTAGCAGATGCAATTTGTGTACAAGTATATGTTAAATCATGTCAGCACTACTGTTAGTCCTGTTTACCTAGCCAAGGGGCATATACCCAGTTGAATTGAATATAACAAAACCAACCAATCAGGAACCTGTCTTGGATCTAGGCACATAATAAACATGATATACAGTTGTAAAAATTGAACCTTTTGGAAGCATTGTCAAAGGGTATTCATTGCATGTGTACAGTTGGTGCATTGTCAATGCATTATCTACCTGATACTGGCCTAGATATACTTGATATCCTGTTTATATCTGGTGTATATCCTGTTCTGAAAATGAATAATGTGCAGATAATATAGAAATTTAAAGCATTGATCATAATTATGTCATGTAAATAACACTTGAAAACAGCTGCTGTAGGCCCAGTAGTGAGAAGTCTGCAGTGTGATATTATAACCCGGTGTCTGATTCCAGCCCATCATTATCTTCAGCAGTTTTCTGTAAACAATATTTCTTACAGAACCTTATCGTGTTCCACAGATGGAACGTGAAATAAAACTTGCGCAAAGACGTCAGCAGGGAGTAGAGGTGTGTTTTATTTGGGAAGCATGTTTTGAATATCAGTTTTCATGGATGGCTAGGAGGTAGTGTAGAGTTTTTGCCCTGTTATCATTCATCGAGTCGCTCCACCTGACGGCCAAACAAAGAACATCAGGTATCCAGATAACCAAAATATTACATGTTCCGATAAAACAGCCAAATTGTCTTTGACGTTTTGGCCATTCAGCAGCCGGATATCTTCATCAGTCCTACAGACACACAAAGAAAAAACACAAAACTACTTAGAGAAATGCACGTGAAAGGATCTGTAAAGATAAATGACAAACATGGGGGCAAACAAATTATGAACTGTTTCCTCTTTTAAATACCGAAGCACTGCTCAACGAGAATTTTTATGCATTGTATGAAATGTTTGTGTGTTTCAGATCGCCTGTACATATCTCTGTACAAGAGCGCCAGGTCGCGCTTCAAGAATGGCCAGGAGAAGAATCATCTGCCCGTCGAGAACTTCTACGGGGTGTCGTCCGGGATACAGCTGGACCGTGAGCAACATGTCATGGCCATCGTGTGCCGTGCTGACACAATCCTGCTAGCCTTCGAGAGCAAGGAAACGCTCAACACCTGGCAGATAGCAGTGCGCAGTCACCTTGGCGAAGGTAAGCATTGATCTATAGATAATAACAATACTTTCTGATGTGGTCATGCAGGGTGATGCGTCAAACGGTCAAGTTCAGAAGTTACAATCGGGCATTATAATCATTTAACATCAGCCTCTTTCAGGGGATGGTGACATTAAGTAAAAGTGATACCACTCTGTGACGATGACATTAAAATGTGACCAAAATTAATCAAAAGTTGTTTTGGTGAGAGAAACAATGGCTTCAGTAAGCAACAAATGTCATACATAAGGTTATCTAGGCACCTGTTTGTTTATGAATTGTCTAACAAACAGCATACAAAGTTGATGAAGATTTCCAGTCACAAGCTCAGTGTGCATGCACTATACAGTACATAATTAGCAAGTGCCTCGACTAGAATAGTGGTGCTGGGTCAGTTCCTGACTCCGCTGTGCTCATGTTTAACATTATAGTAAACAATATAGGGAAGTGACTATGAATCATGCCGATATCACATTTCAGTGCTAATATAATAACACCATACCCTGTTGTAGGCGGTACAAATTTTGTTGTGCTTCAAAATGACTTTTGATAATGAAGCATTTGATATTAATTTTCGATTTCAGAGAAACAGTTTTCGAGCTTGAAGTTGATTCGAGCCCCTGGACTGAGTAAATTGCCAGGCGACACAGTGTCGCTGTTCATTCAGGCAGACAAGTTCTGCCTGTCCTCCGGCACACCACCTCGCGTCATTGCCACCTGGCTCCTCTCGGATATCTGCAAGTTTGGCATCGTAGAAGACAAGTTCTGCTTCCAGGCTGGAAACCAATGTAAAAGATGTAGGTATCAACAGCATATATCCACATAAGTAGTTGGTGTATCCATGGTATATGTAAACAAATGGTATCCATGGTCTTATGTAAACAAATGGAAATTATTTGTTTTTGTGATAACTGTATGCTAAATGGTGCCATCGATCAATTATTATATTACTTCAAGTATTGTTATCTCAAGTGCTTTATTTCATCACACTGTCCAAGATACTGTGAGGTTGTTTGTTCACTTGTGTCAACTTGTTGATTGTGATTCAATTGAATTTAGATATTTACTCTCAATTGTTATGTAAACATTAATCATGATAATGTGTGAACTTCAAAAGGTGACTGATGATTCAATTTCTTATATAATGTTTTCATCATCTTTTCATCCCTATATGTAATCCTTCCCGTCCAATGTTATATAAATTTAGACACAGTACATGTAAACTAATCACACTGAATATAGATGAACGTGTCATCTTCTATTTATATATGTATATATATAGAATACATTTCCAGTTATCGGTTACGTTTTAAGGACTGCTGGACCGTGTGTGTATACTTCAATGCTAAATCTGTTAGTTCCTGGTTACATTGTAGTTGCTGGGGTGTTTGTGTTGGGGTCGGAAGAGGCGACTAGTATCACCGCGTGTCTCAAGGAGGTGTCCTCGCAGACCAAAGCCAGCAGATCTCGACTCAACTCCAGCAGCTCGTCCAGAAACAGTCAGTACCCTGGACAGTCTCATTATTGTCATAGATACTCATGTAACGTAGATCTATATCTATATAATAATACATATCATAATAATAAAACAATCATGTAGAAGTGAGCAATTGTAAAACTTGTGAATTTATTAATCCTTTAAATTTCGTGAATATGAAGTTTTTAAGGCACTCCATGTTTCACCTGATTTACATAAGACGATTTTGAACACATTTTCTCAAATCAGCAACATTACCTCTAGGTACATGCGATTTGTAAAAAAATTATGATGCATAGTTCACTAAGTATCTGACACAGAAAAGACATTTAAAAGATTTCAAGATATATGTTGCTGAATCGTGTAGACAGAGCCAGGATTTGTTGGGCGTTGTTTGCCAATCATCTTACTCGTTTCAATTACCAATAAAATGTTCTGAAATGTGAGCAAGTCTTGAGACAATAAACTGCTGGAAGTTTTCATGGCGGGATCAGTTCAGTGGCATTAACAGGCTAGCTTATGTGCAGGGCTTAGACAGCATGGGTGGGAATTGTATCTATACAAGTTGAACAACATACAGCAGTTGTAATTTCAATCAACAACTTTACCTGCGTGTGGTGGTGTAGCTATGTCTGAAAGACTGAAACTTTTTGCAAATCACAGACACCTGCAATTCTTCACTGTCAGATCGAGCAATCCAACGGCGGCACTGTTACAGTCAATTTGGAATCCATGTAGGCCTGTATTTGTGTTGGACAATACAGAGCGTGCAATTTTTGCGCAAACAAAAACTTGTTAATGTGGTATATGTCAAGGTTTGGATCTTGGCTGCTTTCCAGGGAAGAATAATGTCAGATCAGAGCAGACAATTTTCTGGTGCCTTTTCTTTTTGAATAAACATACCTGTCTAGGTCAGCAGGTTAGGCAGAGAGTTCAGCATGTAGCTACAGGAATCAAATGAAGTTAGCCAACTGTGCGCTGTGCTGGGTTTGTAGAGCTATTCTGATATGCTCTCCCAATGATTTAATGGAGTATGAATAGGAGCATTATGACATTTTCTGCCAGGAAAAAAAAACATTATGATGGATTCAGATGACTTGTATTGATTTTGAGATGCCTTTCTCAAATTTCCATTCCATAGATTTATGAATGTTTGTGCTCATATGATACTTTCTAGGTAAAGTAACGGCCTTTGTTAGGTATCAGATGTTGCCACACATGTTCACTTAAAATAAGTAATGGTACTATATATTTTTGGGAAACAAGAATTGAAAACTAGACTTCATTTGAGATGGTCTTTATTATTACAACACCAGCATATACATGATACAAAAATCACAAAGTTATATTGACATTTATAAACATTTATATATACCAGTATATATAAATTTGTTTTCAAGGCAAATCAGGCATGAAATTTAATGTACATGTACATCTCTTTTTATTCTTGCAGGTTCCAGCAGTCTAACCTCATCTCAGCGGACAGGATCACTTCCACAAAACCTCCAGCGCAAAAACTTCAGTAACCCACAGGTGAACGCCGATCACAACTTTATCACGGAATCAAGCCGGCCACACACAGCAGGCTTAGTGCGATGTGCCACAGTGTCTGAGGCTGACAGAGTCTCGCGCCCCAAACCACAGTGTGTTCGACAGGTCACCCAGTCAACGCCCAACTTCCAAAGAAAGACATTCGAGAAGATCGAGGAAGGATTGCCTTCCCCGACAGATTCACCTGTACACAGCACAGCCCCAGCATATCTCACGGACAGTTTCAAATCTCGGCGCTATTCTAGTGGTGATATCTACCTGTCAAAACTGAAACAAAAGCGGCAGTCAAAGGCTGCAAGACAGGCAGAACTAAACAAAACTGTTTCTGAACTGAAGAGTTCACCTCCCAGTAAACCTCGCACACAGCGCTCACAGTCCCAGGTGGATATAAATGACTTCTACAACCAGCTGGGCAGGAACGTGAATGTTCTTGGAGCTAAGTTAGCACGACCAGCTGAGTGGAAAGGACGGGGCTGCAGTGCTTCCTCAGCCTCGATTACATGCTATCAAGTAGCCAGTCAGCAGCTTGATTTGAAGAGTCATGGCCATGGCAGGGGCTACATGAGCAACTCCAGTCTGAACCTCAGTCAGATCCTGCAGTCCTGTAGCCTCAGCAGTGACGAGAACCTATCCTTGGCTCATGCCATTAAAGCTAGGAGCACAAGCAGTGTGTCCAGTAGCTGTGGTGCCAGAGATTTGAACGAAACACCCACAGTCACCTGTAAAGTGGGATCTCTATCAGATATTCGATTGTCTCCCAAACAGAGATGTATTCACTCAACAAAATCTGTCTCAGGCTCCGCCCAGCCCTGTAACAAGTGCTCTAAGAAGGATTCAGTTCACAGCAAAAGTGCGTCAAATATAACCAGTGATCCTCAGCTGTCAGTGCCACAGCCATCCTCGTCTTCTGTGTCTCGTCTCAGCACGTGCTCCAGCGGTCCCATAGGCTCCCAGACCAGCATGAGGCTAGACGAAGAAGCACACTCGCTGTCTACAGATCACAGTCACTGTCACAGCTCCGGGGCCTCCTTCAGTACCCAAAGTGCTGCCCGATCTATTCCCTCCATGGCAAATGGTCAGGTTAATCCAGACCAAAGTCCACGTACGCCTCTTCAGTACATCGACCTCACAAGGTTCGATGGTGTAGAGGATGAGTACATAAACTGTCTCAATGCCCGGTCATCCACAGAAAAACGTGATCCATCTGGAACAGTCCCTGAATACCAAAATGTGCCTGTGTCTCACCATAAACCCGCCCGTGATATAAAAGAAGCTGTGCTCAATCATTCCTCTGCTCAAGTCACTGGTCAAGAGAACAGAAGCAGCCCGAGAACATCAACTCCTAACAAGTTTCTGTCCATTCATGGCAGCCTGAGACGACCACAGGATCGCGGTGTGGTGCAGGCTTTCAACCAGTGGGATCAGAACTCAGTTGAACAATCCCGGTGTAACGCTGGGGAGTACGTTCGACTGCGAGACAAGATGGACAATCCAGATTCGCTGCCTCCTCGCCCCACCAGGAAACCTCGCGGAGGCAGTCTGGAGAACATCCTGGAGAATGATAGGGTTCTCCCTGACAGTCTCTCTGGGATGTCAGGCCACCCAGGGTCTGACCTCTCAGCAGTGGTGCCGATACGCCATGCCTCTCTCTCCAAAGATGACCTGATGGAGGCTTTAGCTAAGCAAGCTGCTACCGAAACTGGCGTCACTCGCAACTCCGTTGCAGACAGTCAAACCTCAGACAGTTCCAACTACCAGCCCATGGGTCTGATGCACAGACAGGTACCAAAGCCACAGGATGCACCTGGCATGATTCGTGAGGCTGAGTATGTGGACATGAATGGTAAAAAGTCTAGAGATGACAACACTGTGTTTTGCTCAGTGGATCTTCCACCGAAGTGCACATCCAGTGACACCTGGAACCGCACAAGTAGTTTCAGTTCACCATCCGGGAACAATCAGCCTCACCACAGCTTGACAGACGCCCACTCCGTGCCAATCCCCCTGCAGCAGGATGACCCATACATGGACATGTCCTCCACCAGGCCCAGTCTCCGCTCAGCAGCCACAGAACCATCATACCTGGACATGTCCTACGGCCAGCGCAAGACCTCATTGCTCACACAATCATCAAGTCCCTCCAAACACTCGCCACTTCGTACCGGAAAACCCACCTTACTACACTCCAAGAGTCTGGACAATGAACTCGATGAACCACCGTACCTGGACATGAACCCGAACCGGAGACAATCATCGGCTGAGTACTTAGTGATGAACCAAGTTCGTAGTGCTAACAAATCCAGTAACAGTAATGCAGACGCTGCTCTGTATGCAAACACCACCCCATTGAAACCTTTTGACAATCTGATAAGGCACCGAAGCTATACAAAGACTGGTGGTCGTGATGGTACATCCTCAAGTGCTGGCTCAATACGGACTGGTGACAACAACAGCTGTAATGGTGACAAGTCCAGTTCTGAGGATGATAACAGCAGTCAGAAGAGCGGGAAGAGCAACAAAAAATCCTCGTCAAAGAGTGGCTCCAAGACTGCAAACTTATTCACACGTATCATAAAACGAAGCTCACTCAAATCCAAGGACAAATCCAAGTTGAAGCAGTCCCGCTCGACGCAGGAGTTCTCCAGCTACGACCCCAAGACATCTGCGACCCAGGACCGTAGACTGAGCATGCAGAATCCCACGGGGTCCTCATCCGGCTCATTCCCAAGGTTCACTATCGGTGAGTCTGACTCCGTGTCCAGCTCCTCGTCAAATGTGGCCACATCCACGCCTTCTGGCTCTCCCAACAACTCCGGTCTCGTGACACTCTCCCAGTGGAAGATTGGTGGCGGGTCCCCGGCTCATCGGCCCCTACAGGGCCAGGACCTCATCACATCCACTGGTGTCAGGGCATCAAGCAACAACAGCATTCATCACTATGTCAATGATATAGCAGCCACCGCGCCACCAGTTCTACCACCTAAAACTTACAAGGGCAACGTCAACTCTCAGCTCAAGCTTGAAGCTCAGGTTCAAGGTCATGAAGGCAGGAGGTTGTCTAGTCATAGCAAGGATGGGGAAAGTCCCCAGCCAAGTCCAAGCTACATGGAGATGTCCAACAATGGCACCAAGATACACGAAAGAGTGCCCATCAACAACGCAAGCAGGGTTTCTGACCATGTCCCACCCCCTCTCCCTGAAAAGTCCAGGAATGGAAAAACATGCAAAAAGCAATTAAGTACTGTGAATGAGCATGTGGAAGAGGGTGCTCAGAGTGGTGCATGTAGCTTGGACAGGTCTAGGAGCTCCTTGTACCCTACAGATGAAGATGATGATGTGTTTTTGGACAATGTTCCTCCTCCCACATACAGGTCTGCCTCAGTGCTGCCACCTGGAGAATGTGTCAGACCCAGAAAGAACCCCAACTTGACGGTGGCGATACCAGGGACCTCTGGTGAAAACGGACGACATCATCACCGTCACGGCCGTGGGAGGAACTCGGCAGGCCCAGCTACTGCAGACGTCTGCCAAGGTGGAGAGACAAGTGGTATGTACACAGCCAGCGACAGTATTGGTTCAATATTAATGTGCTGATGCCTCGGTGTGTCCGCAGCCGTGTTCGTGTGTTGTATGTGTGAGTGTGTCGGGTCGTGTCGGTACATTCCACTCTGGGAGCCATCCATGTCACTACTGATTATTGGGCAATAAATGACTGTGTCACCTCTGTCTTAACTCGGTGGGTTTCCCTGATCCGTCTCCTTGTGATGTTCCTCATTGAGATGTGGATAAACATCTTGTTCTGCGGGGGCCATTGATTTCTGTGGTGGTGTGTGTCACATGCGTGTGTGTGAGTGTGTCGGTGGATGGGAGCATGCAGTATTGACGCCCTCGCTCATATCTTCCCATACAGCCCAGTGTTTATCCCCAGTACTCCCAGCCGTGGCCTGGCTGTGCCCACCCCTTTTCTTGGCAGGCTCTCCATACACCCCCTTCCCTTACCGGGCACAGAGGAGCTAGCCAGCACTAAGCCAGTCAATATTGTTGCTGCTATAAGCATCTAACAAATGCCCCTAGCCCTGTGTGTGTGGAGCTGTGCAATGCCTGGCTGCAGTGATTGCCACTGTTGTTAAGGGAGTACACCCTGTCTCTTACCAGCTATTCAAGGTGTCTTCAGAGGTCACGAAGCGATGGATACCTCAATGTGTAACTGGATAATAGCTGTGATATCGTAGATCGTGTGACGTATCTCGTGCTGAGGCTCGGGATCGGAGCAGAGTGCACACTGTGACGTACTTGTTTACGCTGACTGTGAAGGATTGATGCCACTGGATGATGACGGGGTTTCCCTGATGTCAAGCAGGCAGCTGTGATACAAGGTAATGTCAGGGCCGAGGGGCTGGCCCTCTTCAGGTACAGTTCCCCAGGTAGCTGCCACTTACACCTGATGACTGATTACTGCTACACTAGCCACCCAATTCCTCTGTGCTCTGCGCAGTTAGTATATGCGTATCATGTATTGTCATGGACTATTGTTGTTTATCTGATCAGGCTGATGGACTGCTGCGATGTTGGCTGTCTGTTGTGGTGCAGTGATGTGTGTTTGGTGTACTCTTGTAGCCTGACATGATTGCTCCTGCATGACCTGCTCCCAATCATGCAGTCCCTGATAATTAGGCCAATGAATAAGTCATGATTGTTGGATGTTCACCTTTCGAGTGCAGAGTCAAGGATTTGTACGTGTCCATTTTCATGATATTTGAGCTGATCACGGAGTCATGATCCTCGTGCTCGGTATACATGTATGGTATCGTGTGTTGACAAGTGGTCTTTAGTGTAGTTTACGATCTGTAGTGTGCACTACATTATTCCAGCTCATGTACTCAATTACAGCATTCACGATGAATAATATTTTTCGATTTGAATTATACATGTAATGGTGTCAGGGACAGTTTGATTGAGAATTTGTGTGATTTCTAATTCGTGTGATCTTTATGCGAGTTCTTTGTCATTTATTCCATAAATTAAATTCATTCTAAATACATGTATCATGTGTACTGTTGCCCTTACTATTTAGTCTTACTGATCTCAAATTCTTATGCATGGTATCATATTATATATAAGAACAATATATGCATGATATGGCATTCTCTGTTAGCACTACTCCAAACTTTTTTCAAAACAAATGTTTTTTTTAATTCATCATGTTCATATTTTGCCACAGGCATTCCTTGATTTTTTTGGTGAAATTCATGTGAAGTTCATGTGGAAAACTGGAATATTTATGGATGATGCTGAAAAACAGTGTTGTTTTAGCTACAATAATATGTGAATAATATAAGAAAATAGATGAGCATGTAAATATCTTGAAATCCCAGACTTGGGTTCTGACTTGGGTTCTATATGCACAATTTGATGTATAATTTCCTGCTGCCGTATTGAACAGATAAGAAGCTTTCCTAGGATTTGAAAAATGCCTAAAATAGACCTGCACATCATTGATGGACTGCTGTTTGTACGGTTGATGCCACAGCGGACATCCAGTTCAATGTTATTGATCAGCGTTCTGGTGCTAATAGATGTCATTTGCCTGGATGACGACCCCCACATATTACCACCTCAGACTCCCTCCGTACTCTAGCCTTTGGCTCTTTCTCAGCAGATTGGGACAAATTTCCGTGTGTACAGATAAAAAAGCTGCTTTTGCGGTGAAGATTGCGTTTATTTATGCCACTTCTTTTTCGCTGATATTCGGCAAGCGTCTGGAGATCTCTGGGTCCTAATCGGTTTGTGTATTTGTTGTCGTATGCAGAATAAATCGACGTTCAGTGGTAATAATGAGATTGATCGGGGAGAGAGGCTTGCCAAGAAATGAATGCGTCGTATCATTTCTGGGCAGACGATAACGCTCGGGTCCAGTGTGTACTCACGTCATATAGACCCATGATGATGGCTGCCACTAAATATTTGCATGGTCGTGCTCAGTACCATTTTAATTTTGCTGTAGTTGAGTGTCACGGGTGTGGAGAACCAATAATGATGAAATACTAACATTTTTATGCGTAATCTTCTCCAGATTAATCTGGATTTGACTCCTGAAAAAAAAAGGAAATTATTTTTTGCATATAGATTAAGATATATTCCAGAGTCATCCAGTGTGTACTTCAAAATATGCTTATCTTTCATCCTTTTCATGCGTTTCGTGTATTTGCAATTTGCATGAACCAGCAATGTTATTTCAACATGATAATATCTTGATAATACATGAGATTACTTTCAGGTGTATCATGTTTATGTAGTACTGGTAATTAAGGCATTTCGGCAGAAATGCCTTTATGGTTTTAGCAGAATTTTTTTTTTTTTTTTTTTTTTTTTTTTTTTCTTCTTCCGCCACTTTTGGTTTCCGGACGATAACTTTAGATTGCCTTGACGGATCCTTGTCAAATTTTCACCGCAAGTCAGAAATGATATGAGGAAGAACCCTATTCTTTTTGAGCCGGATCGGAGGTCCGTGAGGTCCGTGAGGATGAAATCGAGGCTAATTTTAAGACTTGGTTTCCGGACGATAACTGGAAAAATATTTATGCAATAGTTGCAGAACTCTGCATGGAGGTTCATATGCCACCAGGGAAGAACCCTATTGATTTTGGGATCGATCCGTCAAACGACCTTTGACCTAGAGGTCAAAATAATTTTTTGCTGATTCATCCTTGAGGCTTCCTGCATATCTCGGAAACCGTGCGTCGTAGAACGAAACGGACGTTATTTTCGGACTCGTCGCCCTAGACAAACATCTCTAGGGTGTACTTTTTTTAGGTTACCGGACCTATGGTCCGATAACCTATTGGCATGGCGTTGCGTCCGTCGTCCGGCGTCCGTCGGCGTCCGTCGTCGTCCGTCGTCGTCGTCGTCCACATTTTTATCTTTTTTGTTTACAGGCGAATATTTCTGAAATTTTGCACAAAAATACTTAAAAATAATTCAAGAAGGAGGTATTTTTTAGTTTTTTGATTTTCGCAATTTTTTCAAAATGGCGACCGTTTTCGACGAAAAATGCCTGATTTTGGACTTTGGTGGCCATTTTCTCAAAATCTGTTCAGTAACTTTTTTTCTTTTTGATACACAACACTCCTGATATGTACTACTATGATGTCTATAAATTTCGTTGCGCTTGAATCGCTCGAAGTGGACCATTTTGGCCCAAACTCGGCCCAAATGGGACTTTCCCATGTTAAATTCTCCTATGCTTTATAATGGGACACATTATGCCTAATATCTCACTTAATATTGAGATTAGAGACTAGGAATCAATTGTGACCATGATATATGCTGAATATTCTCGTGACCTTGAATTTGACCTCTGACCTCAATTTCAAGGTCAGAGCACAAAATGGCTGATATCTCGCTTATTATCGACTCTACAGCTTAGGAATCAATTGTGGACATATAGGAAATGATATATGCTGAATATTCTGATGACCTTGAATTTGACCTTTGACCCCATTTTCAAGGTCATAGGACAAAATGGCTAATATCTCGCTTGTTATCGACTTTGCAGCTTAGGAATCAGTTATGAACATATAGGAAATGATATATGCAGATTATTGTCATGACCTTGAATTGGACCTTTGACCTCATTTTCAAGGTCACAGGACAAAATGGCTAATATCTCACTTATTATCGACTCTACAGCTTAGGAATCAATTGTGGACATATAGGAAATGATATATGCTGAATATTCTGATGACCTTGAATTTGACCTTTGACCCCATTTTCAAGGTCATAGGACAAAATGGCTAATATATCGCTTGTTATCGACTTCACAGCTTAGGAATCAGTTATGAACATATAGGAAATGATATATGCAGATTATTGTCATGACCTTGAATTTGACCTTTGACCTCATTTTCAAGGTCAAAGGACAAAATGGCTAATATCTCACTTATTATTGATTTTACAGCTTAGGAATCAATTGTGGACATGTAGGAAATGATATATGCTGAATATTCTCGGACCTTGAATTTGACCTCTGACCTCATTCTCAAGGTCCAAGGACAAACTGGCTCATATCTTGCTCCTCTATTGACTGTATGGCTTGGGAATCAATTGTGGACATGATATAGAAAATGATATACACTGAATATTTTGATGACCTTGAATTTGACCTTTGCCCCTTCATTTTCAAGGCCACAGCACAAAATTGCTAGTATCTCGCTGATTATTGAATTTACAGCTTAGCAATCAACTGTGGACATGATATATGCTTAATGTTATATATGCTGAATATTCTCTTGACCTTGAATTCAACCAGTGACCTGGCTAACATCTAAAATATTAAACATTGTCCGGTAACCTATCTTCGGCCCTTGGCCTAATTTTTTTTGATCCGGCTCCGAGGTCCGTGAGGTCCGTGAGGATGAAATCGAGGAACTTGGTTTCCGGACGATAACTCAAAAAATATTCAGGCAATAGTTGCAGAATTTTGCACGGAGGTTTATATATCACCAGGGAAGAACCCTATTGATTTTGGGATCGATACCTCAAACGACCTTTGACCTAGAGGTCGAAATAATTTTTTGCTGAGTCATCCTTGATTCATCCTGCATATCTCGGAAACGGTGCGTCGTAGAGCGAAACGGACGTTATTTTCGGACTCGTCGCCCTAGACAAACATGTCTAAGGGGTATTATGGATGAACTTTGACCTTGACCCGAAATTTTTTTGCCGAGTCGGCATTTTTCGTTTTCGTCGATATCTCGGAAACGGTGCGTTGTAGAGCGAAACGGACGTTATTTTCGGACTCGTCGCACTAGACAAACATGTCTAAGGGGTATTATGGATGAACTTTGACCTTGACCCGAAATTTTTTTGCCGAGTCGGCATTTTTCGTTTTCGTCGATATCTCGGAAACGGTGCGTCGTAGAGCGAAACGGACGTTATTTTCGGACTCGTCGCACTAGACAAACATGTCTAAGGGGTATTATGGATGAACTTTGACCTTGACCCGAAATTTTTTTGCCGAGTCGGCATTTTTCGTTTTCGTCGATATCTCGGAAACGGTGCGTCGTAGAGCGAAACGGACGTTATTTTCGGACTCGTCGCACTAGACAAACGTGTCTACGGGGAATTATTGATGAACTTTGACCTTGACCCGAAATTTTTTTGCCGAGTCGGCATTTTTCGTTTTCATCGATATCTCGGAAACGGTGCGTCGTAGAGCGAAACGGACGTTATTTTCGGACTCGTCGCACTAGACAAACATGTCTACGGGGAATTATGGATGAACTTTGACCTTGACCCGAAATTTTTTTGCCGAGTCGGCATTTTTCTTTTTCGTCGATATCTCGGAAACGGTGCGTCGTAGAGCGAAACGGACGTTATTTTCGGACTCGTCGCACTAGACAAACATGTCTAAGGGGTATTATTGATGAACTTTGACCTTGACCCGAAATTTTTTTGCCGAGTCGGCATTTTTCGTTTTCGTCGATATCTCGGAAACGGTGCGTCGTAGAGCGAAACGGACGTTATTTTCGGACTCGTCGCACTAGACAAACATGTCTAAGGGGTATTATGGATGAACTTTGACCTTGACCCGAAATTTTTTTGCCGAGTCGGCATTTTTCGTTTTCGTCGATATCTCGGAAACGGTGCGTCGTAGAGCGAAACGGACGTTATTTTCGGAATGTCGCACTAGACAAACATGTCTAAGGGGAATTATTGATGAACTTTGACCTTGACCCGAAATTTTTTTGCCGAGTCGGCATTTTTCGTTTTCGTCGATATCTCGGAAACGGTGCGTCGTAGAGCGAAACGGACGTTATTTTCGGACTCGTCGCACTAGACAAACATGTCTAAGGGGTATTATGGATGAACTTTGACCTTGACCCGAAATTTTTTTGCCGAGTCGGCATTTTTCGTTTTCGTCGATATCTCGGAAACGGTGCGTCGTAGAGCGAAACGGACGTTATTTTCGGACTCGTCGCCCTAGACAAACATGTCAAAGGGGTATTATGGATGAACTTTGACCTTGACCCGAAATTTTTTTGCCGAGTCGGCATTTTTCGTTTTCGTCGATATCTCGGAAACGGTGCGTCGTAGAGCGAAACGGACGTTATTTTCGGACTCGTCGCACTAGACAAACATGTCTAAGGGGAATTATTGATGAACTTTGACCTTGACCCGAAATTTTTTTGCCGAGTCGGCATTTTTCGTTTTCGTCGATATCTCGGAAACGGTGCGTCGTAGAGCGAAACGGACGTTATTTTCGGACTCGTCGCCTTAGACAAACATGTCTAATTGGTATTATGGATGAACTTTGACCTTGACCCGAAATTTTTTTGCCGAGTCGGCATTTTTCTTTTTCGTCGATATCTAGTATATATTATAAATTAATCATCACACCGAAATGCCTCCAAGGCATCTTTAGGCCTTGACGTCTAGTTAGTTTTCAATGTCTCTGGTATAGAGAATTGTTCAGTGCGTAATTTCATCCAAATGCCTATTCTGCCCGAATTACTGTCCATATTCATAACTGATAGTATTATCACTCAGCATACTTATTACTGATTGTTTTGGAATGAACTTAGTGACTGTAATTCTAAACATGCTGATATTATATACCGTAATACAGGCACACAGGGAATAGCAGTATGCGTAATCAACATGTTCAACATCATGTGCATGGTAGGACGATGGCAGCAGGGTATTAGCTCGATTCGTTTTCTTACGATTATCAATTTTAGAACACATGTCACTCTTCTTTGATGGTGTAGTTTGATGCTTTTTTTTGTAGTTTGAGTGAACACCACCATAACATTGGATCGTCATGAGATGACGAGATGTGGTGTTTGGAGATACAATGGATCCTGTGTTAAAGACCACCCAAGGTATCCGAAAAAGGTGGTCTTAAATGACAGGTGCATTCTCATGGCAGGTTCATTAATATGATAAAAGGCCATTCGGGACCAAGGGGAGCGGTCTCTCAAACCAGGGTGGTCTCTCATGACAGGTGGTCTTTAACACAGGATCCACTGTATTGACATTTATAATTTGCCGATGGAACAGAGTATGAACAAGTAATGTTTAATACACATTAAACAGTGATATCAAGCAATGATTATTTTTTTTAATGAGGTATTCGCATCTGAAATAGATCTAGACAGTAATTTTTTGATCAGGTATAATAAAGAAACTAATGTGAACAATGTACTTAATCAAAGAATACCGTAAGCAATGTTTGTACACATTAAACATGACATTTTTCAAATTTTGAAGCAGCGTCTAAGTGACATGTACTAACTTTCTGAGCACAGTCAGCAGTATAGGTTTAATTAAGAAACTAATGTGAACAAGGTACTCATCTCAATGACGTTGATGGAATAATGGTTTCTGAAATTCATTATCAATCAATTGGCTAGCATATATCATGTATATTGGATGATATAGCACCGTTACAACCCACAAAATACGTCTGCATGACCCTGCAGTGGAGTTTACTGTAACATACCTTTGGTCCGATAACCTATTGCCGTGGCGTTGCGTCCGTCGTCCATCTACATTTTTATCTTTAAAGTTCACGATCAAATCTTTCTGAAATTTTGCACAAAAATGCCTAAAAATATTTCAAGAAGGAGGTATTTCTTAGTTTTTTCATTTTCGCAATTATTTCAAAGTGGTTGCTATTTTTGACGAATAACAGCCAATTTCGGTCTTTGACGGTTATTTTCTCAAAATTGGTTCAGTAACTTTTTTTCTTATTGATGCATAACACTCCTCATATACCCCTGTGACGTGTAAAAGTTTTGTTACCCTTGAATCGCTCCAAGTGGGCCATTTTCACCCAAACTCGGCCCAAATGGGACTTTCTCATGTTAAATTCTCCTATGCTTTATAATGGGACATATTATGCCTTATGGCTAAAATATCATTTTCAAGGTCACAGGACAAAATGGCTAATATCTCACTTATTATCAACTTTACAGCTTCATGAGGAATCAATTGTGAACATATAGGAAATGATATATGCAGATTATTGAATTTGATCTTTGACCTCATTTTCAAGATCACAGGACAAAATGGCTAATATCTCACTTATTATCGACTTTACAGCTTAGGGATCAGTTGTGCACCTATTGGGAATGAGGTATGCCGAATATTTTGATGACCATTAAAGCAGCTGCCTCCGAAAACAGGCAATATTTCTTTAAATCTGTATTTCATAATAAACATGTGAAATTAACTGAATGAGACATACTGACATCAAATGTTATGGCTACAACCAGTCTTTTGGGGGGAATTTCGCTCATTTGAGCAGGTGGTTCACGCATCAATACAGGAACTGTATCCATCACACGCAGATGTGAACAAACCATGAAAGTGCAAAATGGACTGACAATTCCACGCACACCATCATATATCACTGATTATTTTCTCAAAACTACCTTATATAGGCAGATACAAACTGGAAAATGTGCTCGGTTTGGACTTTTAAAGTCAATTTGGACATTTGTTTACATTCGGGCTTGATGGATACATCTCATTTGTTTATATATATCGTATTAGATGACTTGAACTGAAATTTAGTTTTAAAAAAAATACTGCATACATTCTGAGGCAGCTGCTTTAATTCGACCTTCAACCTTTTTTCAAGGTCATAGAACAAAATTGCTATTTTGTTTTACTTGTTATTGAATTAACAGCTTAGCAAGCAATTGTGGACATATGGGGAATGTCATACTTGTTTGCTGGATACTCTCATGACGATGCATTCGACCAGTGACGTTATTTTCAAGGTCACGGGACAAAATGGCTAATATCTAAAACATAAAACATATTTTGTCCGGTAACCTGTCTTAGTCCTTGGGCTAATTGTTCAAGTATACTGTTTTCAGATATATACTTATCGTAGTGATGGCAAGGAACATTTTACTTTTTCAAGTTTGTATAGCAGTTTGGCTGCAGTAATGCTGTATAAAATCCATATTGAATAGTATATGAGTTTGGCAAGTCTTAGTTACATGATTTAACTCGTATACTGTGATTAGATCTGTGTGAAGTTGGTGTCACCATGAGGACAATGCTGAATTTTGTATTAGGCCACAGTTACTGCGATGCACTTTTCATATACATGTAGTGTAGCAAAACCCTAAAAATGCATAGCAAGCTGCGATGCTACACCAATGCCCCGATTGATGGTGGTGTAAATGACTTTAGAAAATGTGTGTGATTGATTTCCATTAATCAGAAATAAGAAATCCCCCCTTTCGCTACTGACACTGTCGTGACTTGGCTTTGGCTATCATTTTGATGTCTTCCAGGAAATTATCACTAATTAATCAGTGACATGATTAGTATGATCAGCATCTCTGACCAATTCAGCCATCGTGAAGATGCAGATTGACGTCAGAAGCATGTACACACACGACCTGTGTGGTATCTAGATCATTACAGGTCTGTAATCACTATTCCTATCATCATTATTAAAAGTCATCATACATGTATTCCAATTGACATTTTCACTTCAGCAAGATCATGAAGATGATAGATTTTCAATCAATACAATGCCATGTACAGTCAATTATAAACTATAAACTGCTTTTCCAAAACTTTTTTTTTCACCTTGAAGAAAAATGTCGTTTTACTCTTAGGTGAAGTACTTTGACATACCAAAATTATAATAAAATACCATTCAGCATTGAAAAACTTGTTATATTACAAAATCAGAGTATATATAATTTCTATTATTGATTATAAACTATAGTCTATGATTCCATACACCACATACTACATTGTACAATGTATCGTAAAAATTATGCCTATTGTAGACGAGCCTACGTATAACATTGTTTAACCATTAGGTACTTCCTGCCTGAAGAGTGAAGATTGGTATGGTTTTGATGGAATATTGATATTACATTCAGATCTTCATCAAATAGTCCTTATTTCCGGAGTAGATTGGGAGACTTGGCAAGACACAGGTGATTATCATCAACCGGCTTTACATGATGGTGATGATAACTATAATGTAATCAACCAGACAGGCCTGTTACATAAGTTGTCTGACAGGATACAATGTAGTATATGTCTACCTGTCTGCGGATGTGACTGGTAAAAGATTGACGTAGATGACATGCCCCTGTCTCTGTGACAGCGGATAGTATAAGATATAAGTTTGAGAAGGGAAGGGAAGTGCCCCAGGCTCACTGGCAGCGTGGGTTGTAGTCTCTCACTGCAAGGTCAATCACGAACACTGCCATATACCTACATGGGGAGGCGTTAATCTATCGAGCAGGCGAGCCCGCAGTAAGCCATACCTTCGTGTCGTTGTCCATGTATACATGCGTGTAGTGTGCCAATACAGGGCCCAGGGACTGTCACATATAATATATATATGTGACACCTGTAACTGGGAACCACACTCACGCTTGGCTCTGACACACGAACAGACGGACGTACAGATAGAAAGTGGACAGTCGGACTCTGCAACATCAACAGTGAACTCGTCTTTGCTGTCAACAGTGTGGATACATAACGGATGACACTCCAGCAAGTGAATTACCCTTGTTTAGTTGAAGAAGGTATCAGTTTTTGTTGTATCTGGATGTGAGTAAAGCACCTTGAAGACTGCTACATCGGATAAATGGTAGTGATGACGTTCCCTGCGCAGTCTAAGAGACGATAATTGTGTGCCTCAAAAGCCAAATAACTGTGCTGAGAGTACTTGGCTGATTTCTGGTGTTTGAGGATTGAGCTGGGATACTGAGGCAGGGAAGCCTATGGAATGGTGTGTGCTGAACGAGGCTCCATGGCTGGCCTGGCACACGGCTCCGTAATCTGACACCTTGTCACAAACAAAACACTGGACACCTACTGACAATGATACTTTCCCTGTGTTTAGGCCTTGCAGAAATGGATAGTGAGAAGAAAGGTAGGCTGGCTCAATGTATACTTTTACATAATTAAAGCGTGAGATCAACGAAAGAATATCCCCATGTATGGTATATAGCAACTACATCTATTGTTTAAAAACTCATGTGATATTATATTTGAAACATTGCGTTGTGTTATATCATGTACTGTATGTCATGAATGTGTGGGATTGGAAACCTACGGGCGTGTCTGTATTGTGGATTTATTGTCAGATAATATTGGATTATAGCTGCATATATCTGAAATATGCATGATCCGTACCAGTGTCTATTTTGAGAAGGTGTAAATAGTTGGCCTTCGCTGAAACGTACCTGCTCGATTCCCTGAATGAATGATTGGACATTTTCCATTGAAGGGCACCCGAGATTGATTATTGTAGGTCAATGGATGTGTTTTGCACTATTTTAGATGTGAGGGGTTGCATTAATGCGTTCATATCCATGATTACAGGGTGGCGTGAGTGCTCGTGCAATGCACTGATGGCTTTTTGCGTGGACTAAATGTCACTGTATTATATCTGGCCAATGGCAGGCAGTGTGACAGGATGGGTACCATGGATACGGTGGCTCTGGCCTTGCCCACACCCCCCCCCCCCCTCCCTGTGTAGCCTCCCACACATGATTACCATGGACATGGGGCCCGCCAGTGCTGTTTCTCCCCCTGGATGTAGCTGCTGCTTCTCTAGTCCCCACTCCTCGCTGACGACAGGACACACAGAGCGGAGCGGAGTACTGCCGCCCACAAGTGATACCCTCCCACACTCGCTCACTCACACCTACTACATATAAGGAAATCCTAAACCACAGATACTCTCACGCAGCGTGTCATGGACCCACGGAGGGGGGAGGGAGGGGGCAGGTCTCGACCGACACGACGAGCGAGCTGAAGGAAGGAGATGCAGTTTTTGGTTCTGTCCGAGGACGAGACAGAAGTGGGTTGATTGACAAGTGGCCAGTATCATCTTTCCCACTGAGTACGCACGAACAGATATTTTACATGTCAATGGCCGTGTTGTTTACCGGTTCATACTCGAGGTACAAGTGCCAAGGCGTTGTGCGACAACTGGTTAGGGAATTGATCGGGCAGGATCTATTGGTGTCGGTGTCATGTCGGTTCCGTGCGTGGACACGGGAGTGTATACAATGAGCGGGACGGGTGACAGACACAGTGTGGGGTACAATGCCGGGTGCTCTCCTTGAACCTTCTATAAGAAAACAGGCCAGCCCTACATGTATGGGGACTCGTTAACCTTGCTTTGTGAAAAAGAAACTACAAGTCATGCTCATGACACTAATAACCACCATTATCAAATACAATGAATTCCCAATGCACATTCTTAAGATTGCATGAAGAAACATCATGATTTACATTTGGTTCTGGTAATAATGAGGAATTGAATATTCCATTTCTGTTATTGATTGGAATGCACCTGGTACAATTGACACTTTCTTCAGCTCAGTTTCATAAATATTGATTCAGTCCCAATTAGAACAATAAGAAGCTGTATAATATATGAAGAACAACAGAGAGACCTATTACAGTACTGATCACCAACTGACCTGTGTCTCTTGGAGGTGTGAACACACAGACATCATTACTTATCCAGAGGCTCATTAGTGCCAACAATGGTAGGGGTGGATGTTTTCACAGTCGCTGTATGGTTGAGAGTGTTCAGGTGATGCCTGATCTGTGCACTCGCGGAGATCAAGGAGAATACATACTGTCATGAACAGGTGCTTAATTGCTAATAGTCTCATGCACCTACAGTTGAAAAGTCATCAATCTTGTTCCTTCCTCGGTTTAGATGCCTTTCGACTGGTCTTGACAATCAATCGTATTGTCAATGTACACTGGCATAGAGAACAGAGATATTGGATCAATCTTGGTAGTGCAGACCAGTGGCATTGCCAATCTTGTTTGGATATCATGTTTTCATTTCTATCCAGTGCATGTTGTTTCAGATTGAGGAGATATCGTGGTGAGGTATTTGACTGAGTTTGTGTGACTGTGATTGTTATGTGGCACACGTGGATGATGTTCTATTTTGAGATTATTTATAAGTACTACACATGTAACCATGATGATCTTGATAATATCCAAGCTGAACAATGGCAGTGCTGGTAAAATATTGACAGCTATTGCACTAAATGTCTCCATGTTTTGTGTTGCAGAAGGCCGAGGTTTTCGATCCTGTCCACCGTGTGGCGCTGCAGCAGTAGATGAGCGGCATGCGCCCCGCCACAAACAACGCGCAGGCAGCACCAGATCCACCGCATCCTCGTCCTCCTGCGATAGCTGCGACACACACAGCACCTACGACCTCGACAGCGCCCAGCATGTCTCCAGCCCAGCCTTCACCACCATGAAACCGCGCTTCGGCAAGGAGTACACTCGCATCGACAAGAAGAAACTAGCCGGGGAGCTCAACATGCCCTTGCCTGGTCAGTCCAGCATCTCACACTCCACAGAACCCTCGCCCTCCGTCGGCGGCGGATCCTCCGTCTTCAACTTTGACCTGGCCGCCATCAAGTCGCGTCAGAGCAGCACCAGCTCGTACAGCATGGGAGAGGCTGGCTCACCCAAGTATCCGATCAGCATGGGCTCCAGTCGCCACAGCCGCGACCCCGCCTACGTCAACCTGTCCTTCTCACGGACCAACTCCCCCGTCATTATAGAGAACACACCCCCGCCCCAGTCACCCGGCGCACGCTCCAACCTGTCCGACAACTCAGACGTCCTACTCAACTATGCAGAGATCGACCTCTCCGACTCGTGCAAGGGCAAGAAGTCCTCGCGTCCCATCCCCAGGAAAGGTACAGTCAACTATGCAGTGATAGACATGGTGGCCACGACGGCCCTGTCCCAGGTAGGGCGGGAACAGGCCGCGCTGCGCGAGGACAACATGCGCAAGTGTTACGACAGTCATGACCGCCTCAGCAATAGCTCCGGCAGTCACACTGACAGACACGCGGACCGACCGTCAGGAAGTGTCACGCTGCCCACACGCAGTTCCCGGGAAAAACGGACTTCTTTGGGACGCAGTAACTCTACGAGCTCCAGGGATAGGAAAATGTGAATACAGTAATGGCACACATCACAATATCATGTGGTCACAGCCGCGTATGTGCTCTTGCAGCATGTTGATCAGAGAAACATTCTTCTGCAATTCTGGGAATCTGCAAGTTCTCTGGCTCCTCATATGACATTATATCAGACAGGGATAATCCATTTGTAAACTGGTAATGCATTGTGTGCATGTGTGGTGCATGTTGGCTGATTAACATTGATTGATACCTTGTATTTTGGGGAAGTAAGAATCATGAGAATAGTATACATGTACCATACTCTTGTGTATAATTATACTGTCCTAGGCAATATTGGCAACCTGTTTCAATGACTAAATCATGTACAGTGAACATTAGAGTAATGTGTGTAGCCAGGTTGTTACACAACACAAGGAAGGTCCCCAGTATATCAGGACCCAAGTGCGTGACCAAATGTTTGCAGGTTCTATTAGAATGTAACCATGGTAACCTGTGTCTTCAAATTGTGTGTGTATTCTAAGTCTCAAGTCCAGGTCACACTGAATGATAGTGGGGGTTGATTTCAAGGGGGATTTGTTCATGAAGCAGTACATGTTTGTGGTGTTTCTGTGTGCAAGTGTTGTATGACTTAATGCTTGACATTGATACAGATCCGATTGAGAGAGACAGTGGTACTGCCCACGGATGATTCTGTTTTGTGGCCTCTAGGAAATTATGTCATGTTACTGCTTTATATCAGTGTGCACAATGTTTATGTCTACTTGGCTATAAAAGGAACTATGAATTGTGGTTTTTCCTGGTTGATTTTCCTGTGTTTTTGTTTGACTAATGTGATGACATCATTTCCCTGTACATAGCTGTATATGTGCAGGCTTTCAGTGGCCTGTAGTGTGTTCATGTACGTGTACATCCGTGCTGGGTCACGGACTGTCCCGAGTGCTGTGTGTGTATGCTCCAAGCAACAGCTACGTGTATGTATCACATAAAATCAAATATACACCAAAAAATTAAAGTTGGCTTTTTTATGTAATCAAAGCGAATGAAATAGATCACAGACAATCAAATGTTTTATTGCTTCTTCTTTAAAAATTCATGATATAATACTAAATTATTGCATACAATGTACTTTTGTATCAATCCTTTATCTGTTTTATATATGTAATATACTTTGTTTTATTTACAAACCAGTTTATCCCAAACCTTGTCTGTTATTCTCTTGGTTGAAGTGGATTTGCTGATGAGCTGCGACAGCATCATCTCTTTCCTTATATATGTTATGTACATGATTATGTGCGTAATTACAAGATATTCATTCTGGCAAAGTGTACCAATATGGCAACTATGCGGCGAAAGTGATAACTTAAAAGTTTCTGCAAAACTTTGGGAACATAGCATTTTGTATTGCTATATTGGCTTTAATGATAGAGCTGGAGAATGGCATGCATACACATTATGGTAATAAATATTGGACAAAAAATATGTGCTTGATGTTATTCGTTGAACAGACTTCTATTCATTTTAACGTGAGGCAAGGCCAATGATTTAACAACAACAAGTAATTAACCTATTGCCAAACCAGTTTGTCCGAGTCTTTTTATGCCATTTACGACGCATTCTGCAAAACGTTATTATTGGCCAAAGAGAAGTTTAACGACGTAATTTGTGAAACTCAGACAACTTTTGGGGGCTTTGGCGATAGGTCAATTATTATAATCTGCAATTTTGAAATAAATGAAATGAAAATATACTGGACATAGATCTATATGCAAGTATTATAGGCAATTTTAAGTATGTGACCAAATATTCATGCCCATATCGGTCCAAATTCCAAAACAGTCAATGCTCGCATTACAACTAAAGTTGGGTTCGACGATCCCTGTACATAGTGATGTTTTTTCTCGAACGTTGATACAAGGGACACATTATGACATCATGACCCCGTCATAATGCATGCGAATTTCACCCAACTTCGGCGGTTCAGAGACATCCATGAACGCACCAGTTGTATGGTCCATTTACCTACGGCGGCCCAATGCTGCCATTATTCATGCCTGAGTTAAGAGTAGTTTTGAAATCAGTTTCATAGTTAGTAAACAGTTATTTTCAGTTATGAAACTAGTTTCTAGCAAGGCACAAACCCTTTACACCCGGCACAAACGTTTTTAGCAGGGTGCAAACCTTTCTAGCATGGCGCAAACCTTTCTAGCACGGCACAAACTTTACAACAGGGCATAAACCTTTATAACACGGCACAAACCTATTTAACTTGGCGCAAACCTTTTTAGCTCGGCACAAACCTTTTTAGCATGGCACAAACCTTTATAACACGGCACAAACCTTTATAGCAGGGCGCAAACCTTTTTAACATGGCACAAACCTTTATAGCAGGGCATCAACCTTTATAACACGGCACAAACCTTTTTAACTTGGCGCAAACCTTTTTAGCAGGGCACAAACCTTTTTAGCATGGCACAAACCTTTATAACACGGCACAAACCTTTATAGCAGGGCGCCAACCTTTTTAACATGGCGCAAACCTTTATAACAGGGCACAAACCTTTTTAACACGGCACAAACCTTTATAGCAGGGCACAAACCTTTTTAGCACGGCACAAACCTTTATAGCAGGGCACAAATCTTTTTAACATGGCACAAACCTTTATAGCAGGGCATAAACCTTCATAACACGGCACGAACCTTTTTAACATGGCACAAACCTTTATAACGGGGCACAAACCTTTTTAACACGGCACAAACCTTTATAGCAGGGCACAAACCTTTTTAATATGGCACAAACCTTTATAGCAGGGCATCAACCTTTATAACACGGCACAAACCTTTTTAACTTGGCGCAAACCTTTTTAGCAGGGCATAAACCTTTATAACACGGCACAAACCTTTTTAACATGGCACAAACCTTTATAACGGGGCGCAAACCTTTTCAACACGGCACAAACCTTTATAGCAGGGCACAAACCTTTTTAACACGGCACAAACCTTTTTAGCATGGCACAAACCTTTATAACACGGCACAAACCTTTATAGCAGGGCACAAACCTTTTTAACATGGCGCAAACCTTTATAGCAGGGCACAAACCTTTTTAGCACGGCACAAACCTTTATAGCAGGGCACAAACCTTTATAGCAGGGCGCAAACCTTTTTAACATGGCGCAAACCTTTATAACAAGGCACAAACCTTTTTAACACGGCACAAACCTTTATAGCAGGGCATAAACCTTTTTAACACGGCACAAACCATTATAACAAGGCACAAACCTTTATAACATGACAAAAACCTTCTTAACACGGCACAAACCTTTGTAGCATGGCACAAACCCCATGTTGTAAAGGTTTGTGCTGTGATAGATAGGTTTGTGTCATGCTAGAAACTAGTTTCATAACTGAAAAAAACTGTTTACTAATTAGGAAACTAATTTCAAACCTACTCTGTTATAAAGGTTTGTGCCTCGTTTCAAAGGTTTATGCCCTGCTATAAAGGTTTGTGCCGTGTTAAAAAGGTTTGTGCCCTGCTATAAAGGTTTGTGCCATGTTAAAAAGGTTTGTGCCCTGTTATAAAGGTTTGTGCCGTGTTTAAAAGGTTTGTGCCCTGCTATAAAGGTTTGTGCCGTGTTTAAAAGGTTTGTGCCCTGCTATAAAGGTTTGTGCCGTGTTAAAAAGGTTTGTGCCCTGCTATAAAGGTTTGTGCCGTGTTTAAAAGGTTTGTGCCCTGCTATAAAGGTTTGTGCCGTGTTAAAAAGGTTTGCGCCCCGTTATAAAGGTTTGTGCCATGTTAAAAAGGTTTGTGCCGTGTTTTAAAGATTTATGCCCTTCTATAAAGGTTTGTGCCGTGTTAAAAAGGTTTGTGCCCTGCTATAAAGGTTTGTGCCGTGTTAAAAAGGTTTGCGCCCCGTTAAAAAGGTTTGTGCCATGTTAAAAAGGTTTGTGCCGTGTTATAAAGGTTTATGCCCTGTATAAAGGTTTTTGCCGTGCTAGAAAGGTTTGCGCCATGCTAGAAAGGTTTGCACCCTGCTGAAAACGTTTGTGCCCTGCTAGAAAGGTTTGTGCCGGGTGTAAAGGGTTTGTGCCTTGCTAGAAACTAGTTTCATAACTGAAAATAACTGTTTACTAACTATGAAACTGATTTCAAAACTACTCTTAAGGTTGTTCGAAACACCCGGGAAGGTGTTTTTATTGAGTAAAAGATTATATTTCTTGATAGCTAGATATATGTTGGGTACAAACCCCCCCCCCCCCCCCCCCCCATGTGTTATGCCATACATTCATGCTTATTAGGCCTACGAGATATCCAATACCATGAATAGTCTTTCAAAATATTATTTCGCTAAGCTTGAGTTGTATTGAAAATTATGCAATGATCCACAGAAGTGTTGCCATTTTATTTAACATTGTTCTGAATAATTTTACGATCAGTTTGAATATGTTAATCAGAAGATTTGGAAAATATTAGGCATACTAGTTTTGTTATGCGAATGTTTACTCATATACATATGAAAACTATGTAATGAATGGATGCTGAAAGATGCTAGACATATTATGCTGTGATGCTTCCAGTACTTTGTGCGCTCAAGTCGAGACTCCGCCGTACTGATTACAGACAGCCGGATTTTCCAGTACTCCCATTGCGCGGCAACATTCATACCCTGCCGATCCCTATTTCACCCCGCCGTTACATTCGCTGTATATGACACTTTTGGTCAACCATAGACGGGCCACATTGATGACGCGTTCGGTGTATCGAACAACCTTAACTCAGGCATGAATAATGGCAGCATTGGGCCGCCGTAATTTACCCGAGGATATTTGTCTGAAAATTTTTCTAACGACATTAGTCTTTCCTACGGAAGCGTAGAAGGGCCACTATGTATTTTTTTATTTTTTAATGTCCCGACTTATATCTCGATAATATCGACTTATATCTCGATAATATCGACTTAGAGGATTTCCCCTAGAGCATAAAACCTTTGATTGCATACTGCACACTCAAGAATTTGATCTCTTACCCCTGTCTTATCTTCTGCAGCCACCTTGTTCTCTTTCAGTCTTAAATGCCCCTAATCTCTACAGCATTCACACATATGTCGATATTATCGAGTTATAAGTCGATATCATCGAGTTATAATTCGATATTATCGAGTTATAAGTCGATATTATCAAGATATAAGTCGATATTATCGAGTTATAAGTCGATATTATCGAGATATAAGTCGATATTATCGAATTATAAGTCGATATTATCAAGATATAAGTCGATATTATCGAGTAATAAGTCGATATTATCAAGATATAAGTCGATATTATCGAGTTATAACACGGGAAATAAAGAAATAAAAAAATACATAGTGTCCCTTCTACGCTTCCGTACTTTCCAGATGTTCCAATTAGGCTAATTTCGTCCATTATTCTTAAAAATTGCAACTGTACTGTACGCTAGGTATGACCCTATACAGTTGTGCTACAAGTTCTTCATGGTGTTATGTGTTTCATCTTTTGGTGACCCAAAATAAAATAAGTTAACCTGACTATAGAGGTGTAAAATCGTCAATGGAGATAGAACAATCCAGAACGGCTTGTGGGATAGTCATATAAAAAGTACGGAAGAGGATAGGGCCAACAAACTAAAAGTTTTTTATTCTATTTGTCGAGGTCGTGTCTGGGCCGTAGCACACATGAACTTGCGAGACGACCGAGGGCCTCAAACACTGTATCCAGTCTTGACACATGTCAATATCCAGTCGAGTAACTTATTACATGTATATGCCACATCATGATATGCACACACGTCGGGAGAGAGATATTCTCCAGAGGCGTTCCACTTCAGCGCTTATCCATTACAGAAATATATTCTGAAGTTATAAGAAGTTGGAAATACAGCGGACTCTAGTATATTAATTTCACTGTGGTGATTCTGGATGCACTAACGATCGTTAGTGCATCCCGCAATGGCGGACAGTAAACACGGTCAATTTGGTTTTCAACCGTATTTTATCAAATGACAGGTCCATTTGTGATAAATGGATACTCTGAAGGTAGCTTAGTGTTTTGGTCAAAGACATGCGAAGTTATTTCAAGCAGATCACGCATTTTTGTTTAGATATGTTGAGGAAAAGAATTAGCGATAAGATTCACCAACGACAAAAGTGAGAGCGAATGTCACATTAAAATAGGAAGTCTGTACTAGAAGATCATCTGTACAAATCAATACATGTTAATTGGTACTTTATTCCACGTTTGACATTTGAATAACGTAGATTTGAATCAATAAAGAAAAGATCGTTAGGGAATCTTCACATGTTCGTTAGGGAATCTTCGATTTTACAAAAACAATTGTTAGGGAATCTTTCGGTGTTTTTTTCAGACGAGTTTTTCATGCTCAAACAAACATAAATCGCCATGTATTTGTAACGAACGGACGGTTGTTTCGTGCGCATAAGAATCAGCAGATGTATGCGTGTATCGATCACAATCGTAATTATCGGGAAAATGAAGAAAATTCAAACGAACCGGGAGTGGGTTCGCCATTGCGGGATGCACTAACGATCGTAAGTGCATCCAGTCTCGCCACAGTGAATTTAGACTTATCCCGGAAATTTTGTGTTGGTTTGGCCGTGATCATCCTAATAAATCGGATAAACTTGATCGTCAGACTCTGTCGCACTACACACTATATCAAACTATACGTCAATCGGATAACGTTATTCTTCTCATATATTACGAGTTCAGTGGCGACTTGAATTTGGCCATTTTCCCTAATTGATGCATAGGGCTGCTATGCACTCCTGTACATGTATGTGTGGAAGTTTCGTGGTCTTTGAACCGTGGTCTTTGAACCGCAGTTTTTATGTGGCGAGGGTTTTGATTTTCCACAGGGTCGGCGGAAAATAAAGGTTTGGGATGTGGCCCGTCTATGGTTGACCAAACGTGTCATAAACAGCGAATGTAACGGCGGGGTGAAATAGGGATCGGCGGGGTATGAATGTTGCCGTGCAATGGGAGTACTGGAAAATCCGGCGGTCTGTAATCAGTACGGCGGAGTCTCGACTTGAACACACAAAGTACTGGAAGCATCACAGCATATGTCTAGTATCTTTCAGTGGGCCAGCCTCGGTTAAGAAGATAATACTACTAGAACATCCATTCGTTACATAGTTTTAATATGTATATATGAGTAAACGTTTGCACAACAAAACTAGTAGCCCTAACAATTTCCAAATCTTCTGATTAACATAATCAAACAGATCGTAAAATTATTCAAAACACTGTTAAATAAATTGACAACACTTCTGTGGATCATGGCATAATTTTCAATACAACTCAAGCTTAGCGATAATAATATTTTGAAAGACTATTCATGGTATTGCAGATCTCGTAGGGCTAATAAACATGAATGTACTAGTATGGCATAACACATGGAATTTGTTGCTACTTGACTTGAGTGGACCAAGGACAAAAGATACAACGAATGCAAGAGCAAATTTGAGGGGTGGGGGGGGGGGGGGGGAGTTGCTGGCGCAAGTGGCGCTCATTACTTTGTATATGATATCTGTGTAAGACCAATAAAACAAGTGTGAGGGTTTCTTCCGTTTCTTACCACATCCTCCCATCCGCCGAATCCTGCATTTTGTGCCCCTGTGGAGTGTTTTCTTCACAATTCCAATCTCTTAGAACTTCAAAGTTCACCACAAAATATCCAGAGGTCGTCACACACTTTTTTTTATAATAGTTTGTCCTATGCGCCCCTAAGTTTGTCCAAACACGCATATGCATTTCCAGTTCCACTAAGCAACATTCCATTGACATACATCAATTCCTCTATAGCCTGTCCATTATATAGCCTGAATATACCAAATGTTCACTCTTTAAGAGGAATACATCATAAGAAGAGCTCAGCTTCATTCGGCCGCAACATTTACAGCCCACCAGGCTCGATTTCGCGGGGCTCCGTTTTCGTTACAGTTGTCATTTTTGACACGTTTCGTTTACCATACCCGTTCCGCTATGTAAGCCGAATGGGGCTAACTTTTTTGTTTCCGCAGCTTATCTGCCCAGAAATTTACACTATGTTAGGCGATTTTCTGCCAAAATTCATCGAGATGCATGAAATAGACCTATAGACGAAATAATCTCCAAAATTCACCGCGCACAGATCAGCGCTACCCTCTCAGTCAAATCCGTTATCAGCCATTTATATATAATAAGCTATATCCTCACGTTGTCCGTATGTATAGGCCTACAAGTTATCGCAAAATCCTGTGCCAAATGTGGCGGTCATCTTGCTCAAGCTAATTGGGTGAAATTTATTCCTAAAGTTCTACTGACTTGTCAAATTTGATGGGGATATTTCAACTATTAGGCCTACTGAGTTGGCGACCGGAGAGAATCTCATCTGAGCCAATTGACCAGTCAACATCTAGTGGTTCATTCTAGCAGCCATACCGTTCATGCTAATGATCACATCTACCATGCCAGCCTTTTATACATTTCTGAGTCAAGTCAGAACATACAATATATGAAATATAGGATTTTTTTTTCAATTCATACTCACACAAACTTGATTAATTTGACATAGTATGCACTCCAAATTCATGAAATTATTGATTTTTTGTTTCCATAAAATGACACTTTTCATGTTTTAACGCTTATATCGCGAAAAGTAACCTGGATAGGTATATTTTTTACATTATTTTTACAAACCCAAAATATCATTGAAGAAATATGTGTAAAAAAATTAGAAAAAAAATACTGTATTACTGACCGAGCAGTGATACTCAACGTTGTATGGATTATCAGAAGTTACTCTTTTTCTGTAAAATTTCAGTGCTGAAATATATACACATGTTCTTACTCTTGCCACGAAACATATCAAACTCAGTGCTAGCGAATTTTGTTTCATCAGTTTAATGAACCGTTGCATATACAACAGTTCTGTACTGAAAAATACTATAAATATATATTTTTAGGCAAAAATATGCAGTTAGATTGCATGTCATGATGTAATGGATTGTGGCTATTGCTGAGGTACTTTCAAGACTGATAGGAGGTCAACAAAATGCATCATAGCAAAATATATCATACGGTGACCTACTATTTTTTTCTGCTTTTTGTAACCATCACATATCTAGCTATCAAGAAATATAACTTTTTACTCAATAAAAACACCTTTCCGGGTGTTTCGAACAACCTTAAATCACTTTTTTTAGCCATTGCAAGCCAGAACTGTTTGGCCAAGTATCATATCCTGCGCCTTCCTCTATATCCCATAAGGATAAAAAAGGTGCGAGACTGATTAAATAGGTTTTCAGTGGACGAGTAGTATGAAGGAGCAGTGTACGGTACTTGGGCCAAATGTTTTTTCTCGCTACTGAAGATTTCGGGATTCCAACCACTTTTCTGTTTTCATGTTCAAAGTAAAGTCCTAGAATACAAGATGGAATTTAAATATTGGCACATTCAAATGGGAAATCCGCATTTTCAGTGGTGATCTTGAATTGGACCTTCAGCGACTTGGTCAGAACGGCAATTTTGGTAAAAAAAAAAAACGTTGTTTAACACTATATATATCTCTAGTAACCGTTATAGCCCTTGGGCTAACCATTTTTGGGAATTCATTTCAATTTCTTAAAAAATTAAGGGTACGGTTTCTGAAAACTGTAAGTCAACTGTGTTGATAACTTACTAGCAGTAATGTTATTGTACAAAACCACAGGTGGTGATATCAAAAGGAGACAATAATTTTCTCAACGAAGCGAAGTTTCAATAGCTTTATTTTTCAAACTATAACAAACAACGAGCGATTAGATCAGTGTAGCAGTTTCTCCACTTGCTCGATCAGCTGCTGAAGGCCCTGCATGTGGAAGTCCTTTGCTGGCACGGACGACGACACGGCGTCAAAGATCTGCACGGCCAGGTCCATCGCAAATTTGAACCTCGCCATCTCACCGACCATCCACATGCCGTAACCTTGGATTTTCCCCAGATCGAGCTGTACGTCGCGCAGTGTCAGTAGGTCGACTGACGAGTTGGAAAAAATATACCAGTAATCAAATTGAAATCCGTCAATACTGATCAACGTTCAGACACATAGTACGCCTATTACCTCGGATCACCAAGGCAATTACATGCAGGTGCTCATGAAATGCAGCTATAAACACTGGAAGAGTCCCGTGACACACTTACAGTCGGCGGTTTGGAGGAGAGACGCCAGGTCCCGGATCTGAGCGACGTCGTCAATAATACAGCGCATGTCATTGGTGATGGGCTCGGCCAGGGACGTCAGCAGAGAGTTGTCCGCAACCGCTGCCATCGCCACACTTTCCACGGAATTACCCGAGTTTTCTGTACGACGAGAAAATGAGACACGAATGACGTGAACATGTGTTCGGTTTGTACCGGTTGCGATGAACAAAGGGCTTTACATGAATTACATGTTAATTATGCTGGAAGATCTATCCATGGGCCTACTAATTAGATCTATGGAACTTATACAGATACTTTCGAACATTATCATGAACATTATCATGGTCAATATCGTTGGATACTATATTTCATTGGGTGCGTAAATCCATGAAGCGTGGACATATATGGCGCCTGTTGCGTCTATTCAGAATGAAAGGAACTCACCGAAAAGTTCCTGGATACGTTCAACAGTTCTGTCGCAGTGTGTATTACGTTTGAAACCATCAGCGCCTGTAATAGAACACAGGCACAGTTCAAGTCCCCGACATACCCTGCAAGTGACCAACACGGAGATCACTCGCCCGAACGCTAAATTTAAGTGATCGATGGGTTTGTTCAACTGGTCTTTCAACTACGCAGCAGAAGTGTAACCGTTGAAATGAGGCTAGACCATAGTGATTTAGGCTAATTATGTCAATGTACCAAATTATACATTCACCGTATTCCTGCAACCTGAGGAAGACCCGCAAAATATTCATGAAATTGCACACGGCGCCAGTCGAGGTGGAGTCGATTGCTGCTTTGAAGTCGTCGAAAAGTCCACGGTTGAGTCTAAGAGCATCAGGTAGATCATCACCTGAATTACAAGTTTGGGATCGATGTTTGGATGTTTCAGTTAAAAGTCTGAATATTATCACGATAATTCGCCGCTTTGATTGGGCTATTGCATCATTTCACGGACTGTTAAGGACGTCTTCCAGTTGTTGAATCTCCGGACGATGCGTTCCCAGCAATGTCAGGGAAGAGTTCAGGGACGACACGAAGGTCTGCAGGGGCGACGCGATGTCAGCAGGAAAAACTACAAGGATACATAACGGTTCAAACTACACCGATTCATCAAATAGAAATTGCTAGTCGACATAAGGGGAAGCCGTATTTGACCGAGTATTAACTATTAGACCGAGTATGGTTTAGGAAGATTGAAACCTACCAGGAGCTTGCACGATTTCCTGCTCCATCGTTCGTACGTCCACGCCACAATTCGAGAGAATGAACTCGCGCCAGTCCATCTCGCCAGGTCTGTCTGGTTGGCCGTCGCTACTTGTTGCACTTCCTGGACGACTACCACCATTGGAACCACCGCCATTCGGGCGACCGCCGCCGCCATTCGGGCGACCGCCGCCGCCACCCCGCGTCCGAGACAGGTCCTGCAAGGGTTGAGCGTCACTGCCACTCCGAGATGTTTTATACAAGTTCTTGTACTGTATAAAATGCGATACGAGAACACAATTGAGAATTTTAACGGCTGTTGGCGTGTTAAACTAACGATAAAGAGCGGTTTGACCACAAATTATGGCACACATTTCCACAAAATACATTTAATCGTTCATAATATGTATAATCGTAATTCGTAAGTATTACAAAAGCGTGCGACTGTCAGTATTCACTGTGGTGATACTGGGTGCACTAACGATCGTTAGTGCATCCCTCAATGGCGGACAGTAAACACGTCAGTTTGGTTTTTAACCGTATTTGATCAACATTTGTGATAAATGGATACTCGGAAGGTAGCTTAGTGTTCTGGCCAAAGACATGCGTAGTTATTTCAAGCAGATCACGCTTTTTTGTTTAGATATGTTGAGGAAAAGAATTAGCGATAAGATTCACCAACGACAAAAGTGAGATTCCCTAACGATATAGGCCAAATACGTGTATATTGTAATAGGTCCATATCATACACCATTGGGAATTCGTTGATTATGCGACATAATTTAGCGAATGTCACATAAAAATAGGAAATCTGTACTAGTAGATTTGTACACATCAATACATGTCAATTGGTACCTTATTTCACGTTTAACATTTAAATAACGTAGATTTGAATTAATAAAGAAGATCGTTAGGGAATCTTCGATTTTACAAAAACAATCGTTAGGGAATCTTCCGGCTTCTTTTCAGACGAGTTGTTCATGCTCAAACCAACATAAATCGGCATGTATTTGCTACGAACGGTTGTTTCGTGCGCATAAGAATCAGCAGATGTATGTGTGTATCGATCACAATCGTAATTATGGGGAAAATGAAGAAAATTCAAACGAACCGCGAGTGGGTTCGCCATTGCGGGATGCACTAACGATCGTTAGTGCATCCAGTCTCACCACAGTGAGTATTGACCACTCAATTACACCAGTATCAGGCGAACTCCTTTGTAAGCGAATCTTGGAATATGCTAGTCTACTGGTATTCTATTCTCTGTTTCACCAGCACACTGTCCAGAAATATACTGGGAATTTATTTGGTTGGAGCTTTGCACAGAAATATGCAGGGAACAAAGGATTCTAGGAGCATCAAAACAGGGTCGCTCATATTCGCCAGATGGAGGAATAAAAATTTAGAACCCTTTTTCGGCCTGTCCAACAGGTCTTATATGAATCCATTTACACAAAACCACGACATCGGAATGGTCATCCGAAAAGCTACCAGTTTCTTCCAGAACACAATTTCTAGTTATTGTGGTCAATATTGTGCTGCGCTGGCCGCCATATTGCCTTATGACCTATTGCCGTGGCGTTGCGTTCGAATCTTCCCGAAATTTTGCACAAAAATGAACATATAGGAAATGATATATTATGGATATTCTGGCGACCTCGAGTTTGACCGAGACATCATTTTCATGGTGAGAGAACAAAGGGTTAATATCCCACTATTATCGACTTTACAGCTTAGGAATCTATTGCGAACATATCGGAAATGACATGCTGAATATTCTCATGAATATTATCTACTTTACAGCTTAGGAATCAATTGTTGATATACTAGAAATGATATGGGCTGAATATTCTCGTGACCTCGAATTGACCTTATTTTCAAGGCCATGGGACAAAAGGCTTATATCTAAAGTTTTCATTGTCCGGTGACCTTTCTTAGCCCTTGGGCAAATTTTTTAATAGAAATTTAATAGAAATAAACCCCGACCAAATATTTTATGGCGTCATCAGGGACAGGCAGGGTGAAAAATGCGAGGTTTCTGAATAACACGGGATGGAGTTGGGTGATTTCGCCAACAGTGTTTTTCAGGCCTTAATTTTGTATACTCTTGATTTTTCTAACTCGTTTACACTGGTTTCCATTAATATTTTTGCGACAGTAAATGTTATCGTTCTATAACTCGGTTCTATAACCCGAATTTCAGACTCGCAAAAATTGAAAAAAAATGAGCAATCTAACCCCAATGGTAATGGTGGGACTCGCCAAGCTTTAATTTTGAACTGATCTATATTTGTCTTTATAACTTTGCCATACAAGTACCATATTGTTCCAAAATTTGATCATAGCTGCTCTAACCCTGGCCAATGATTACTTTGGTAACAAAGTTATAATTTGTTCGATTACGCAATGAATAGAGACCGTTGAACATGATTGATAGCTAACAAGGTAGATCTTCCAATTCATTTACATTCCTCGTTGGGAAACTTTTGGGATAGTGGGACGACATGATATGTAGATCACCAACCGAGACTTACGTTTTTGATGGCCATGGATAGTATTTCTCGGATTTCTACAAGCAAATTTAGCAGATGTAGCAAATTTGTCGGTAAAACATGCGGCATTCATAATGTACACTGCGCCTTAATACTACTCGTCCACTGAAAGAATGCCATTTAATCCGTCGGTATCATTATTGAATATAGGGGAAGGCGCAGGGTATGATACTTAGACCTTTTCATGTAATGCAATAACCAATGGGACTTACAATGTTGAAATACTCAAGACTTTCGTCGACGTGCATATGCCTACTAGAAAAAGGACAATCTGGATGAACTTGCTTGTGTATATTGCACATCATGTCTCACATTATTTGCGGTGAATTTCGAAAAACTAAATATCGGTTCGTGATCACGAACATATGAAATTATTGTTGTGCCAGTACCATAGCAAACACCGTCATGAGAAAGTTCTACATTGTTATCTGTTGCATACATTCAGGTATCTATATTCATATAATATGATATATCCTCGTTTTAGCATTATATAATCTGTTAAGCAGCACGTAGCAACTACAGACCAAATTTGAAATAGATTTGACCAGAATTCGCGGAGATAAGAACAAAAATGTACACCGGTATGGTTTTCGTGACAATGAAAATGCCTGGGTATGGAAGCCCATAGGTGACATGTGCGGGAAAGAAATTGGTGTTTTTTCTAGTAAAAACCTTGCACGTTCGAACGTAGAAAGTTCAAAGCTACCACTTTCGCACGTGGAAGCATTTAGCGCTATCACGTTCGCACGTGGTAACTTTAAAACTTATCACGTTCGCACGTGGAAAGGTTTTAGGCTTCCACGTTCACACGTAGAAAGTCCAAAGCTAACAGGTTCACACGTGGAAACAATATATGCTTTCACGTTCGCACGTAGAAACTTTAAAACCTATCACGTTCGAACGTAGAGAGATGTAGGTTTCCACGTTCACACATAGAAAGTTTCAAAGCTACCACGTTCACACGTGAAAGCATTTATACCTTTCCACGTTCGCACTTAGAAAGATTTAGGTTTCTACGTTCACACGTAGAAAGATTCAAAGCTACCACGTTCACACGTGAAAGCACTTGATGCTACCACACCCAAATCTTTGCACGTGCGAACGTGGTAGCTCCTGAAGTTTCCACGTGCTAAATGCTTCCACGTGTGAACGTGGTGACCTAGGACTTTCCACGTGTGAACGCAATAGCCTAAACTGTTTCCACGTGCGAACGTGATAATGTTAAATGCTTCCACGTTCGAACGTGCTAGCTTTTTGCTGGAAAAGACATAGAATTTTTTTACGCGCATGTCACCTATGGGCTTCCGTACCTGAGCGATTCCCCACCTCAAATTTAGCCCCGTCATTTAATTTCTGAGTCCACACATAAATTTTTTGTGCATTTGCTCGGTTTTGTAGCAGTACCATCTTTCGAAATCAACGTGTGTGTAGAATACACCCCACTGTGTCTTATAGTCCAAAATTACAAAACTTCGGATCACAATTAGTTTTAAACAGGACAAAATCCTTAGATTTTGAAATGCCGTTTTGGACTGAAATTTAACATTGGGCTAGATTGCCAAATTCTTGAATTTTTGCAATAGATGTCTGAAATTTGGTAGAAAAATTGCCGTTTGCCTTCCTGGTGAAGTATGTCAAGCTATAGAACGATACGATTCAACATCGCAAAAATATCATCAAAAACCGCTGTAAACAGGTTAGAAAATCTGAGTATTATACCAATGACACCAACCAGTTCAATCATCAATCAAGATCGAATAATCCAACCTTTGTACCAGCAGTGTGTGAAGTCAAACGGCAATTCCATACCAAATATTACATTTACCAAATATCTGTACAAAAACTTGGTATAAAATTGCCATTTGACCGCCTGGTGAAATATACCAAATATAATATCACTAGCACTACAGTACTCGTATATATAAGAAGAATAAATTCACTGTCATATAGGCAAATAACACGTACCATTCGAGGCTTTCCACGACACAAAGAGACCAGCAGGCAGAGCCCGAGGAGTACAACCAAGGCCCTCATATTTACAGATTCCTCGGAGTCTCTGAAGCAACAGAGTGGGTGATATATCGTGTCCGGCAGAGAGAGGTGGATAGGAGGTGCATGTACGCCGGGCTTTATGTAGGGAACTCGCGCGTTACTCTATCCCTGCAGACGAAGGAGTGACCGGGGCATGGTTCCACGTGGGTGACTTCAACTCAACGTTAGGCCTACAGGCACGAGTATGGTGTCCGACTGGGGAAATTCTCGTACACTCTAGCAGTTTTAGAAACAACAACAGGGTTTATTGTATGTGATAACACTCAATAAGGTTCTCACAAATTTTGACCTACCTGTATATCTCCTTGATACTACTCGTCCTCTTAGTCAGTTATTATATTCTGGCTGGTTTACACGATCGAACTATTTCAAACTTTCTAATTCAAACTCCTTTCAAAATAAAAGTGAGTTTACACCATCAAACTCGTCACATCAAACTATATCAAACTCTTTCAAACTCCGGTTTACACGGACAAACTTCTCATTCAAAGTCCTTCAAACTACTTCAAACTGCATCAAAATTTGCATTTGATGTTGATTTCTGATGCTTCTTTGTTGAAAGTTTGCATTAAAGCTGAACCGCTGTGTTAATATCATGAGTTTCAAATAGAAAATCATGCTTTTCCTAAATTGGATATGGACTCGAGCTTGAATAGTTTGGCTGAGTTCGATCAAACTTTGTGATGGAGGTTGAAGTATTTTGAAGTAGTTTGGTGTGGATTTAAGTCTCGGTTTACACGATCAAACTTGGCGTCAAACTCCAAAGTTTGGAGTAGTTTGATCGTGTAAACCAGGCTGAAGAACAAGCAACACAAACTCTCTGAGCCTATGTTTTATCTGGAGTATCGAAGCATTAATGAAAACATTACACATACGACTCTTCGTTATGATTACGAAATATCTTTACATTACCTTATGATACATGTAAATAAATAAATTTCAAACATAATAGATCTACACGCACATCTGTATTGAAACCTTGATCATTGCTCTGTTCAGCAACATGTATACTTGTACAGGTATAAACTGTGCTGCTCTATTTGGTCTACAAGTATTATAATTCGTTTAAATTCGTTTGTTGATATACAGTTAATACACGCAAATGTTATATTTTAAGACATAAGTATTTCTGAGATATCGCACTCCTGATGATTAGTTACATCTGGTAGAAATCGAGGGGCATGACAGCGCTGAGATTGTTTTCACCAGATACAGACCCGAATATAGGAGGGTGATATTTCATACAAACCCGTCGTGCGTTATTACTTGATTCAGATAATCAACGTGGCCTACTTCTGATACCACTCCTGGGGCTTTATGTACTAGTTAAAGAATGAGACAGAGTGCCATCGCGAATATAAAGAACGACGGCCGTTTCGTTGAAATAACGCACTCCTTATACAATAGACGCATCGGCAAGAAGTATTTTAATGAACATTAGAGACATCTTGCCAGTTCACAGTTAGGCCTACATAGAATCTAGCTTGAATTCTGTTATCAATGACTGGTACCGGTATTATTGTGCATATACTAGTTCGATCAAATGTTCAAATATGCAATAATGCAGAGAAGCACACTGACCGATATAATGAAACATGATGCTTTATTATGCCCAGTTTTGAATGCAACCATTCCGCTCATGGGCATGAGCAGAGTTACCTACTGCTGTCGGACACCATTGAAAATTAAAGGTATGTCCCCGCGATTCTGCGTGTTCACGAACATACATGTATGTGTATAATTTTCGTTTCGTATGATTAAACTCTATTCATACTGAGTTGTTCACTTTGCAATACCTCAAATGTGTATATCGACCAAAAATTCACTGTCTAACAGGTCGTGTGTACACACAATAATAAATCAAAGCACACTGCCTGGGCAGATCATGAATGTGTTGTTGCAAAATCAAAGAAGCAAGATTTGTTGGAAACATTTGCAAAGGTTGCAAAGAACGAATTATACATGAATCATTCCGATGTGAAAATAATGTATGGTCGTTCGAATGTGGTGTATCAAACAAATTGGACAATTCAGTTAGAGTCAATATGTTGCGAAGATATTCTAATGATTTGTTAAATATGTCAAGACAGCGACTCATGAGAATCTTTCCGAAATAGTTGAAACCCGTCGTCAACAATTTTAGGTTACCGAACCTTTGCCTTGAATCGCGCGGAGTAGGACATTTTGACCCAAACTTGGCCCAAATGATACTTTCCCATGATAAATTCTCCTATGCTTCATAATCAATAACCTTTCTAGCACGGCGGCAACGTTTATAGCATGGCAGAAACCTTCTTAGCTTGGCGACAACCTTTTAGCACGGCAGCCTAGTCAACATATTAGGATTTATTTGTCTGAACAGCATTTTCCCAATATCTGCTCGGTCTCCCAAGACCACGTGATTTCAAGCACTGACCCACATGTATGGTCGCCCCCTGCTGAGAACATTTCCAACATGCTAGAAAAATGTATATGCCGTGCTTTAAAGGTTAGCGCCATGTTAAAAAGGATTATTTCATGCTAAACAGTTTTTGCCATGCTATAAACATTCCCGCCATGCTAGAAAAAGTTAATTCCATGCTAGAAAGGTTTTCGCCATGCTATAAACGTTCCAACCGTGCTAGAAAGGTTTGTGCCGTACTAAAAAAAAAGTTTGTGCCGTGCTAAAAACGTTTCCATTCGTGCTAAAAACTCGGCATAATGGTTAACAAATTCGATGAAAACTATCGTCTTGAATTCTTGGCGGATTGGTTTACAAACTCGGCAGTAACTCTTCCTGGAATTCAAACTTGGCGGATTGGTTCATAAACTACTTGGCACCATATGGCCACCGTACATATAGAAGTAGTTCGGGAAATTCCATGCATATAAAAATGATCAGGTCCTCAGAAATTTCAGATTTAAATTTTGAAGTAAACCACAACTGGGCTGCCCCTTAAACGTAATTTTCAAGGTCACAAGACTGATCGGCTAATATCTCGCTTCTTATCAACTTTATAAGAGTCAGTTGTGGACAGATAGGAAATGATATATTCTGGATATTCCGATGACCTTGAATTTGGTGTCATTTCCAAGGTTAGAGCCATAATGGCTAATATCTGGCTTATTATAGACTTTACATTTTGAGAATAAATGGTACATGCTGAATATTATCACGACCTTGAATTTGACCTTTGGCCTTAGTTTCAAGGTGAGAGCACAAAATGGCTAATATCTCGCTTATTATCGATTTTACAGCTTAGGAATCAATTATGAACATGGAAATGATATGTGCTGAATATTGTCATGACCTTGAATTCGACCGTTGACTTCATTTTCAGGGTCATAGGACAAAATTGCTGAAATCTCGTATATTGAATTCACAGGTAAGCACTCAAGTGTGGACATATAGAAAATCATATATGCTGAATATTCTCGTGGCTTGAATTTGACCAGTGCAGGTTCTTAGCTCATAATTTTGGACGAATTGTTCACATTGTGGTAAAAGCATGAAACTTTGCAGAGGGGTAGAGTATCACTCACTGATCAATATAAGCTAGGGAGCCATTCTCAATATGGCCTGTGGCGGATATGGCAGCCATTTTTCTTTTTGCAGTAAATCGACCTAAAACGGTCTGTTTGAAAAATTGGTTATTTCTGCCTGTGCATGTCAAAAATAACCAATATCAACAAAATTGGTATCAAACTGACCGGAATAACAAGACCAACCCACTCATAACAGTAAAAGATAATTATATCGAACATTCTACAGCTATATGTCCAAAAATTAGTTTTTTGCAGAATTTTGACAAGTTATCCATGGATCTCGTAGTCGGACATGTACAATAGGTGTGCCTGCACCCCCCTCACCGCATGATCATCTGAAATCAAGTTTTATAGTTAGATTTCATCCTATTATTGATTATTAGGGAGATTTCAGAGACCCACCACTGGCGAAAATGGCTGTTTTAGGCCTTTTTGAAAATGGCCACCATCGAAAATGCAGAAATCATGTTGCGGGCCATAACTCGGCTTCTATTGCAGGTAGAGACATGGTTTTGGTGTCTTTACCCATGTTTTTGATACTGAAGAATCCAATTCTGTCATTGCTGAGTACCTGTGTCTGTTGGTTGCTTTAGAATTAAAAATGTCTGACAAGGTGCGAATGATATGTGTAGAAACCCTGAGAGGGGACCAGAATTATAGTGAAAGCAGTTCCATCCCCACATAACAAGCTCAGAAGATAAGTAAGAATCAATTTACAGGAATAGTGCCAAGGTGAATTCTTTCGAATTCCTGGACACATGATTTGATGAGGAATGCGACACTCGCTTGTAGTCATTAAAAAAGAGTGCAGTTTTCTGTCATTTGACCTGGGAAGAAAGTCAAAAATGCACATGAACCAGTCTGCAGAAGCCATCTTTGTTAGTTGTGCATGTAATGCAACACCTTTTCACTTCACGGAAAACAAGGGAAATCCAAGATGGCTACCGAAGCCAACAGGTAATTTTTTAACATAAGCAAGGTCTCTGCATAAGAATTATCAGTATTGGAACTGAACAATCCAATAATAGACTATTAAATTCCCTTCTATTGCATTGTAATCATGGCACAATAAAATGCCAGTAAAGTTCCCTATCATTCTTTTAATCGTTTTATCAGCTGTCATTAACATGGGAAGGGTCCCTGCCTCAACACCCACCAGTTTTGTGCTGCATGGCAAATGAAGCATGGTCATTGTTGAAAAACTTCCCTGTTGATACAGTAGCAAAATCGTACTGAGGTGTTTAATACAATAGAAATGATTACCCCTTATGTATGGCACAGAAACATGTGTATTTTTTGTGCTGCACGGTATGACAATGAACTGAAAACAATGCAGTAGCTCCCGACAAATTATATGCCAATCCCAGCTTGATCCTCTATTCTCAAGAACGATTACACAGCAAATAAGCAATGGCATATACATGTTCATTCCAACTTGGATCTTCCGGATTCGCAAGGTGAACTATATTTTGTGCAGTGGCATTTGACACAAAGGTCAAAGACATCCTTGACAAAAGACATTATGGTCTAGATGGGAACCATCTTTGTTGTCTGGTTCAATCCATTCATGGTCTGGGGTGTTTTGAACAGCACCTACTGGTTAATGGGCTGTCACGTGTCCTTAATTGGAGGTCTTCTGATATGTTGTTCTAGCACATCACTTGTTTCAGGAATTCATTATATATGACTGATCTTGTGAAAGAGAACCTTCATCCCGACAAGGTCAACGTTGATGTCATCAGTGATAAATTCATGATCCTATTTCATACATTCACTGGATCTGACAGCGCGTCCTCCTTCATATGTTAGTATCATCTGAGCTGAGACGATGCAATTGGTCTGTGATGATGCAATTGGTCTGTGGGCTGTCCTTCATTGAGTCTATTACTTATGATATCAACTTTGACCTCGTAAGCACAGGGACTAGAGCCCATTAACCACTGGGGGTTGTTCAAAACCCTACAGGGCATGGATGGAATGAGAAAGACGGCAAGAAATTTCCCATGTTAAGCACAATGTCTTGTGACAGGGATGCCTTTTTCTTGATGTCAAATGTCATTGCACAAACCCTTGTCAATTTTGTGAATGCTAAAAGGTCTAACTTGGAATGTATACATGTAAATGCCATTCCACATATGCCGTGTAATCATTCTTGAGACTAGAGGTCAAAGCTATCATTGGCATAGAACATTTATCTTGAGCTACTGCATTGTTTTCAAGTAACTGTCATATCGTTCTGGACAAACAAATCACATTTCATTACTGTATCATACATAAGGGGCAACTCCTGTGTCAACCGGAAGCCAATCAACAATGAACATGCTCCATTTGCCACGCAGAACAAAACTGGTGCTTGGCTGTTGAAGCAGAGATATTTCCCATGTTAATGGCAGCTGATAAAATCAACAAACACGTGGTAGAAGTGAACTTTACTGGCATTCTTGGTGCCTTGATTCCAATGCAATAGAAGGGAAATTACAGGATCCGTACTGGTCTATTATTGGATTGTATAGTTTTATCATTACTGGTAATTTTTATGCAGAGGCCTTGCTTAAATTCAGAAATTATCTGTTGGCCGTGAGGGCCATCTTGGATTTGATTTCTGTGGAGTAAAAAGTGTTGCATTCCATGCACAACTGATAATGATGGCTTATGCAGACCCTAAATACTAGTTCATTTGTATTTTTCACCATTTTACTAGGTAAATGCCAGGAAAATGCAATATTTTCCAGAGACCACAAACGAGCATCGCATTCATCATCGAGTCATGTATCCAGGCATTCAAAAGAATCCACCTCGGCACTAATTCTGTAAATTGATTCTTATCTTTTGAGCTTGATATGTGGGAATGCAACTGCTTTTACTATCAATCTGGCCTCTTGATTTCTACTCATATCAGTCGCACCAGTTGGAAATATGCTTTTCGCCAGTTTCATTGTCAGTCATTCGTAATTCTGAAGCGATCAACAGTCACAGGTACTCAGCATTGATAGAATTGGATTCCTCAGTATCAAAAACATAGGTATAGACACCAAAACCATGTCTCTACCTGCAACAGAAGCTGAGATACAGCCCAAAACATGATTTCAGAGTTACGGCGGCCATTTTGAAAACGGCCCAGAAAACCATATTTGCCAGTGATGGGTCTCTAGAAACAGTATTAATAATCAGTAATATGTTCGAAATTAACTAAAAAAATAATTTCAGAAAATCCTCGGGGGGAGGGGGAGGAGAGGATGCAGGCAAACCTATTATACATGCCCGACTATGAGATCCGTGAATAATTCGCAAAATTCAAGCAAAAAACTGGGTTTTTTTACATATTGCTGCAGAACATTCAATATAATTGTCATTTTTCGTTATAGGTGAGTTGGCCTTGTTATTCCGGTCAGTTTGATGCCAATTTTGTGGATATTGGATAATATTTGACAGGCATAGGTAGAAATTACGAATTTCGCGAACCGGCCGTTTGAAGTCGATTTACTGCAAAAAGAAAAATGGCTGCCATATCCGCCACAGGCCATATTGAGAATGGCTCCCTAGCTTATATTGATCAGTGAGTGATACTCTATCCCTCTGCAAAGTTTTATGCTTTTATCACAATGTGAACAATTTTTTTGCTAAGAACCTGCACTACAGTGACCTAATTTTCGAGCTCACGGTACAAAACCCTTTTATATAAAATATAAAACATTGTCCGGTAACTTTTCTTAGCCTTTGGGCTAATTTTTGATTAAAAATTGCCTGATTTTCGGGTTTATTATCTTTTCTCAGAAACTATCTCATCTGTTTCAAGATTTTTTTTACTCCAGAACATGCTAATTAGTGCCCTTGATGTCGCATGTAAGGATGAAGAGCCTTAGTTTGCTCGTAAGATTTGAAATGTAGGCTTGAAACGCCCATGAAAGCCTGGTATGCAATATTGGCTTCTGGAGCCAAAACACTTGTACATAGAACTTATGTTTGTATTATAAGCATATAGAAAGTCATATAATATGGCGAGTCTTTTGGTGACCTTGAATTTGACCTCAGATGACTTCGAAGGCTGAATCTCAGGATCATGCCTGGCAAGAAATATGCAAGTTGGCCTATGCAGACAAAACGCCTGTATACATAGCCTGTATACATAGCTTATGTCCGAATTATGAGCATATAGGAAGTCATATATGGCATGCTTAATGGTGTCCTTCTGATCTCTGATTTGACCTCTGATGACCTTGTGTGCTCAATCTCACGCTTGACGTAATAGGCGTAATAGGCTATAAATTGGCTTCTGTAGCTACAACTGTTAGGACGTTTTATATTGCACACATTTGGGGGACTTGAGCAGGACCTTCAGATGACATTGACGTCTAAATCTCAAGGTCACACCTGGCATTTTCTGTATATCAGCCTTTACAGGCAAAATCGTTGAGTTTATGTATTGTAGTATGAGGCTAGAGAGAATCATATATATACTTGACCAAAATGACCTTGACTGGTGCACACCAGCAATCAATTTCACACCTGCAATGGTTAAAACTAAAACTGTCCGGTAACCTATATAGCTAAGTTTGAGCTAAGTTTATCTTCAAAGTTTGAGGTCGGATTTTTTTTTCTGAAATTTTGTACCAAAAAATACCTCAACATATTTCAAGAGGGATTTTTTTTCCAGAACTTTCAATTTATGGTGGCCGTTTTAGATGATGAAAAACGGCCACATTCGAGCTTTGACGGCCATTCTCTCAAAAACTGTTCAAACCGTTTTGAGAGTTTGATTTCAAAAGATTCTCTTTGTGTACCTCTGTAATTTGTAAAACTTTGGTTGTCTTGGAATCGCCGATCTGTGCGTGGCAGCCAGTTTGATTTTTCGACGGGTCGGTAAAGAATGTTTTTGACCCAAATCACGTTACTATTCGTTTTGAGGCATTTCCAGCCAGAACAAAATCCAGCCAGAAAATTTTCGGCACTTTTTTCAAAATGGGAACTGCCACATATGTACTCGTAGAATGCTTGAAAATAGATCTGATATTTTGGCACTGTCAAATGGGAAGTCCTATATGACTTGTGCGTTGAGCTTAGATTTGACCTTCGATGGCGGCCGTGAAAGGTCAAAACGGCTTTTTTTTTTTAGTAAAAATAACGCCCAAGTTTGAACGTTGGCACCTAAATTCTCAAAATCGGCTCAGTATTTTTTTTTTATTATTTACTCATTATACTACCCTTGTGTATCTTTGTGATATTGATAAGTTTCGTTGCTTTCAATCGCCGGCCTGCGTGTGGCGGCCACTTGATTTTTTTGGCGGTCTGTAAAGAAAGTTTTGTTTTTGTCTCAAATCATGTCACTATCCATTTTGGCCCATTTTTAGCGGCAAAAAATCACCCTTTGATAAAAATTGTGGACTTCGAACATTTTAATGGCACTTTTAAGTGGGAAGTCGTATGTGGAGATTTGTGTGGTGTCCTTGAATTTGACTTCCGATAACCTTGAATTGTTAACAGTCATTTTTTTTTATCAAAATTGTCTCAAATTTGCACTGCCTTCTTAAAAACTATCTATCTGATCAGTTTTAAAATTGTTATTTCAGACCATGCCAATTGCGATACTTGATGTTGCATCAGCAGACAGAGCAGCTTAAATTCTCCTAAAACCCAATACATAGGCAGAAAGGCCCAAAATGGCATGAAATGCAAAATTTCGGCCTCCAGGACCAAAACACTTGTACATAGACCTCAGGTTTGTGATATGAAGCATCATTTGGTGACCTTGAACTTGATCCAAGGTGACCTTGAGTGGTAATCGTGAGATTCTAAGCAGATAGAATGCTTGCAGATGGAGCTCAGACCTGTACTGTAGCCAATCACGTTGGGTGTTTTTATTTTATTTTTTTTGGTGACGTTGAATTTGACCTTTAGTCGATCAGATATGTCAAAGCAGCAATTTTTTCTGAATAAAGAATTTATGTCTTACACTGTATATTTCTCCTTTCTTTGCCCTTGGGCTAATTTTTAGTGTTATTTGTTTGCTTCTGACCGTTGCGTGTAGTCATTTGACTTCTCTTCCTGATTTTTATTGTGAAAAGGTTGTACGTCAATAAACGTATGTAACAGTTTGGAAAAATCATAGTTCTCAGAATAAACTATCGACGTAGGCTATGAATGAGGCCTATATGTAAGTCATAAACTGCAATACTGATCAAGGATACAGAGAGTGCAGTTTAGATTAGAAATGTATTTCTGGCAACATGTTTTGAACAATTGGGCCAACATTATGTACATGACAAAACATATGTATACACGGGCTGGTCCAATAATACAGTTTGGTTGAGAACGAAAGACAATATTTTATCGTGAATTAATCAGTATAGATCTACTGATACACGCTGAAAACCACATGAACAAACACGATAATAGAATAGCTGGGGAAAAAGTTTAACAGCACCATTCAGTCATAATACTTGTACCTATAGTAATGTGCATAGTCATTATGTATACAATGGCTAGTTTATTCACTTTTGAATGGGAAGTCGTGGAGATTTGTGTGGTGTCCTTGAAGTTGACCTCCGATAACCTTGAATTGTCAAAACAGTCATTTTTGGATCAAAATTTTCTCAAATTTGCACTGCCTTCTTAAAAACTATCTATCTGATCAGTTTTAAAATTGTTATTTCAGACCATGACAATTGCGATACTTGATGTTGCATCAGCAGACGGGGCAGCTTAAATTCCCATAAAACCCGATACATAGGCAGAAAGGCCCAAAATGGCATGATATGCATAAATTTCGGCCTCCAGTACCAAAACGCTTGTACATAGACCTCAGGTTTGTGATAGGAAGTCTTATATGGACCATCATTTGGTGACCTTGAACTTGACCTAAGGTGACCTCGAGTGGCAATCGTCGAGATTCTAAGCAGATAGAATGATTGTAGATGGAGCTCAGACTTGTACTTTAGGCAATCACATTAGGTGTTTTTTTTTTTCTTTTGGTGACGTTGAATTTGCGTTTGAGTGGATCTGATATGTCAAAGCAGCAATTTTACTGAATAAAGAATTTATATCTGACATTGTATATTTCTCCGGTAACCTTTCTTTACCCTTGGGCTAACTTTTAGTGTTATTTGTTTGCTAATGACCTTTGCGTGTAATCATTTGACTTCTCTTCGTGATTTTTATTGTGAAAAGCTTTTAGAACATGGCACACTTCACTTGAACATCAAACGGCAATTTTTCAACTTCACTAAACGACGTATGTAACAGTTTGGAAAAATCAGATTTTTCATAATAAACTTTCGAAGTTATATTCAGAATAAAGGTTATGAATGTGGAGGCCTATATGTAAGTCATGAACGGCAATACTGACTAGTGATATAGAGAATGCAGTTTAGATTAGGAATGTATTTCTGGTAACATGCTTTGAACAACTGGGCCAACGTTATGTACATGGCAAAACATATGTATACACAACGATACAGTTCACGGTTGAGAACGAAAGACAATATTATATCGTGAATTAATCAGTATAGATTTACTGATAGACGCACAAAACCACATGAACAAACACGATAATAGAATAGCTGGGAAAAACTTGGAGTTTAACAGCACCGTTCAGTCATATACTTGTACCTATAGTAATGTGCATAGTCATTATGTATACATTTAGTTTCCGACTAATATAAAATTGCCCGTCCAAATGACTAGCCGCAGTGGGGCAAGAACAGCAACATGTATATATAACACACAAATAGGTTGCCGACAACTGTACATCTCCAATGTACATCACGTATATTGTATTACTAGTATGTGTCGTACCCTGAACACATTGTTAAAATGTCCTTTCCATTGTCGAGCACATTATGGAAATGCTCCCACTCGGCGTTACATCAACAGCTGGAGCCGTGAAACTGTCCAGATGCCACGCCACTCTCCACATCGCTGGGGTCACCTCCTGAGGCGGACTCCGACTCGGGGTAGTTCCTCTCCGTCAGATGCTGTTCGTTGTAGGACGCGGTGGAGTGGCTGGGGAACCGGGCTGAGTTTTCAACTGGCTCGGGTCTCATCAACGGCTGCTGCTCCTCTTGCCACACCGGTAAAGGATCCACCCCGGTGTAACTCTCATCATGCAGATGCAAGCCCAGCTCAGAGATAGGCCTACCACCTACATCGTCACGGACAGATTCAGCATAGCTTTCCATGCTATCGTCTGCTTGACTGCTATAATCGGAACATTCCTCCGCTGATGGTATTCTATTCTTGGGACTGGTAGTATCAGACTCGGATAGGCTCTCAGGCTTCAGGACACCAGTAGAGGTTACATCGGAGTCTGTGGTCCACTCACCGGACACTGTCCCGTCGCTGGAACCCGTCTTTTCCAGAGCTGTTTGGCTCGATGTAAGAGAGTATTGATTCCCTGGAGCTTTCTTATCCGTATTGGACTCCATATTATGTGAAATATCGTAGTTAGAGGTAGATATATTCATCTGGAAGTCATTAGAGTTACTTTCAGATATTCTATTATTATTGTTTACACTCAGGTGTCCCGGGTTTGGTGGAAAGATACGAAATTGCAGACTGTTACTAGGGTGTCCCTCTTGAACTGGCACTTGTATCGAATGTGGCTCATTAATTGAGTGAGACCGCGACTGAGTGGATGTTTCAGGTAGGTGCTGTGATGGAGAGCCATGCAACTCTCGAGCCATTGCTTCACGTGGCTGCTGAGATATTGCTCCAGACAGCTGCCGAGCGTTTGCTGACTCTGGCTGGGGAGCAGGAAGTTCCACGTGTACTGCGGACTGATCTGCGGTGGCTTGAGTGGGATACTGTAGCTCTATTTGCGTGTGCTCGGGTCTGTTGACACGTTCTGCCAAACGCAACCACTCACATATATATGCGTTATTATCATGAATTTAACTGCATTTGATGTGTACATTTTTTTTGTATATCATACATTTGGTTTAACGTCACTTACTGCAGTGTTTATGATATAGCTTGCGATAGACGAGAACACATATGGCGACTCCAAGCGCAAGCAATAACACCATTCCAATCGTCAGAAAAATGGCTTCGAACAATCGAAAGGCATCAAGTGATACTGGTGCACCAATAAGTGGTATAACTTTGTTATCTGATTTCGTATCATAGTTATGTGTGATGATGTTACTTTTAGATGTTTGACAAACATGTACCTTGGGTCCATATTGTTGATGAGGTTCCTTCCACTGCTGCTGGGACTGCTGATAGATTACCAACAGAAAATGTTATGCAGGTGACAAATAAAGTGATGTCTTACAATTCTCTCTTATGTTTATTTCTACTGTATTAATCGTGACATACTAAACCGTATATTTTATTTAGACACATGCACTCAAACATCATATTTCCAGCATAGGCCTACATCAGTGATGTTATCATTCATGATAAATGATATTAGGTATACTAACATAAATATTGTATAAGATAAAGTATCATTATAAACCAAATATATTGTTAGAACCGAGCAGAAGTACAAACACCAGCAGTTAACGTAGTCCGCTACAAACAGTGAGGTAACGAAGAGTCAACATTTAAAAGTTATTTCATGAAAATTATCTCTTCAAAATGACCTATTTTATGGAGTAACTGATCAGCATTCTAATACTGAGAAGAAAATAGGGGGTCACCGTGCTGGTTTCTTCGACATATTCGATCAAATTCACAAAAATTTACCTGAACTGACATAAATTATGGAATTTTTGCACATTTTTTTGTCCATATTCACATCTTGCATCGTGTTTTCCATGCGAACGGATATGGTGACCCTTATTTTCCTTTCAGTTTTAGGATGCTGATCAGTTACTCTATCAAATATGTCATTTTGAAGCTCTAGATTATGTCATACAGTTATTTATTTAAAAAAAATCTTCTTTGACCCCCTCTTCTCTCTGTTAGGAGCGAACTACCTTAACCGAGATAGACACAATTCATGCAGTCAACACAAATCAGCAATCAGCTGAAACATCGAACGCCTAGTTAGACCCATGGAAACCCAACAAGGATAATTATATATAACCTGATAACTGGCCAAACGAAGCTACCAGAGGCGGTCCGTTAAACAAGAGAAAACCACGCACAACCAATTAAATTGAAATAGAGATAAATAAAATCACCCCGATTACTAGTTACATGATAAACAGTAAAACAGGACGCTACCAGGTGAGGTCGTAGTGGTTACAGTCCGAGTTGTGGTCTGTGCTGCTTCTGGACGAACTAAAACAAAAATATAATGTACTACATGTAGATTTGACGTCACGGGCATCATCCAGCAGGCACTTAAACAGAAAGTAGGAAAGGTGTGGCTGGTGACCTTGAAATTGTTCATTGCTGCAGCGTTCACTCGAACGTGACCTTAAACCCGCACCTTACATGCGTGTAGGAGTGACCCAAAACATCGAAATTCAACCCGAGCGAAGAACCGATGTAAGGACCATTGGTAACACAGTGTCACATATCCGTCTACTATTACAATTGGGTGCGTCATGATAACAAGCTATATCGAACCAGCATTTACCAGGCGTGAAGCAAGTGAAGTCTCCTATCCAGATAGGTTGTTCCTGGGAGTGATCCCACGTGCACTCCAGCGTCTCAGCGTGCATGGTGCCATTGACACTACATCGCGTGCTTGCTTCCGAGCCCAGGTAAAATAGACCATCAGTCCCCTTTGTGGCATTCTCATAGGGGCCTGGATACAGCTCAGCACACGCTTGAAATATACATACACAGTACCATACTAGTATCAAAATGAACATGATTGGATTATAGATACTCAAGCGGGAGCCATGATTAGATTTTCAATTACTAGTACAAATATAGACCTATTTGTTTTATATTGCTAGGTGCAAAACATCGACTAAATTAACAAATATGATATATTAATATTTCGCATATTGTGAAAGAATATCTAGCTAGTAGAGTACCCACTGATAGCGCTGCCCCCATAGAGACATCGCACGGGGTCACCACAGGGTTGCCTGGGTTGGGCCCCACTCCCACAGAGCCGGCACGGCAGACAGAGGTTATCGGTCAAGTCACAGTGGTGCCTACAATCCATGGGAGAACGTGCCTTATAACGATTACAAACGTGGATGATGCGAGTAGTTGGGAAACAGGAGTATCTGCTAACGTATGGTGTGACTTGTATGTAGATCTAAAGTGAACGATGTTATGTTACGACAATTTGGTGGTAGGCCTGAATGTGACTATTTTCACGTACCATTTATTACAGGCCTCCGCACTGCTGCTATATGAACCACAGCGTCCCGGCTGCAACGAAAAGTGATCGACAATGCGCCTCTAGTTACCCATTGATCCATTAGTCACTGCTTTCAGACACGCACTAAAGTTTGACAGGTACATGTAACTGTAAATACAAGTAGGCCTAACGGGTGATATATGTATACATATCTATAAGTAACACATTTCAAAGCTCGTTAAGAGTTTGCCTCTCGATACTCACCTCGGAGTAGGAAATCTCCGCCTTGAGGACTACCAGGGTCACCAATGTCAATTGTCCGGGATACTTTGTCACCATGGCGGCGTCCTAGTCAAATTCCTGAGATAATCCATCTGTTGTACATGATCTTTGATTATATCATGACGGGTAGTGACTGCAGCGAGTAGCCGCGGGTAAGATGGCGTATGTCTGTACTCTGGGCCTATAATATGTCCGTGGACCTGTCACTCAGCCATACTACCTGGGTGTGTGGGGCTCCACGCCAGGCCCGCCCATATAGAACGCTGTGATACAGCTGAATGGATGGGTGATCTCGGGCTTCTGATATATCTGGCTCATATAATCATCAAACATCTCTTATGTGTCGCTGATAATGTGTGCTACCTATGTGCTCATTCACTCGGATACAATCGCCCCACTGATCTATGTGCAGGTATACAGCATATATGACCGAACACTTTCGATATTAAGTCTTATAAAAGGCACACCGCCGTAATTCATCAGCTCGCAGATGAAATACGTCAAGTAGCGTGTGTATGCGCTATAAGAAATGGCCATAGATCAACGAACTCTACCAAATTATCTGAACCTGCAAATTGTGGTTTTTTTTTCTGGTTGCGATAAATGTGCATTTAAAATGGTATGTTTCATGTTATGGATACCACACAATTATTTATAAAAAATATAAAAAGGAACCAAAAAGCAGTTTTAAATCAAATTTTTATCAAATCAGAAATAAGTGTGCATTGTTCAGATAGCGTTACAGATTTACATGTACATGTACACTGTATGCAGTAAGTCAGCACAACGGGGGAGATAAAACGTTTAGATGTAATACTGACTCGGCATATTTCCAAAGACATCGACTTCAACGGTTGGGATATTCTTAGATTTGTAAACACGAATTTGCCAAGAGCTTAAAATTTGGAACTATTTGTTTAACGAAGCGTGCATTTCGTTGTTTGAACTAAAATACACAGCTTGAAATTGGCCTCGAGACAATATCCTCGAAGTGCTAGGGATTTTTGGGGGCATCTGCGGAGATACACTTACATTTGTACGGTGGCGATCCAGAAAATAACATGAGAAACATAACGCCAAACGTGAATTATCTATGAAAGTGCACAGCAAACATGGAAAATATCAGCTCATTATTTTATGTGACATTACCCAATATCCGGATGAATGTAATTTATTTGACCCAGTTCACAACATCGAAAATATCAATGAAATAAATCCGTACAAAAAGCAGTTTGTCATTAAGCTGGTGCATGTCTGAAGAGTCAATTGACACTTCATCAACTAGATTGACCGTCAAGATTCGACTGGAAGCCGCTGGATTCTGAACGACCTATCGAGTCTGGTCTTAGGTTGATCTCCACACTGAGGGAGGAAGCTGTCGTTGATGCGCTGACAAGGGGGTTTTCATAGTCCACTGGTTCCCTCCTCCCAGAGAACGACTGCGGAGGGCTTGACACGTCCACGTTTCTGCTGAAACCATTGGATCTAAAGAGAAGACGGTGTTGCTCGTTACTGCCACTTGCCTCAGTGAGCGAGATTCTCTCCTCAGGACCTGTGTACATAGTACTTGTATGAATACTCAGGTCTACGTCAAGCTGAGAACGTTCGCTCTGACGTTCATGATCACTAGGACTAAGCTGGGTTGGCCTACTGTGAAAGGAACACGGGTTCGCCGGGGTTGAACCTGCCGTGTACTTGGGCACAGTCTCGTGATTTTCTACCTCAATGGCCTTAACCTCAGTGCTACACTGATAGTTATCTCGTCCCTCTCCAAACTCAGTTCCGATAACTTTAGGGAGTATTTCTGGTTCGGGCGTCAGTGACCTCTCTCGGTCGCGATACATATCCGAGTAAGGCCCAGAGTGTCGGTCCCTTCCTGCGCTCACGTCCTGCGCATCAACTCTCATTTGATTCCAATGTCCACTTGCACCACCTTCCTCCTGGATTGGGAGATTGGTACTCGAGATTGGCGTTGCTCCTGGCCGCTCCGGGCCAGAAACAGACAGGTCATCAAGACTTATGCACTCGGGTCCGACTGTAACAATATGGAAATATATAGTGTACCCTGTAAATAATATGTAGTTTATGTGTATGTATTTAGATATATATATATATACATAATGTAGTTTACACACACTGGACATGAGAGGTGTCACCCCTAATCATTTCTGCAAAGTAGACGGTGTGAAACATGGTTACTAAACAATGACGAACGTGGCCAATAATATGCAACTTTTCTCAGGATCAATATCAGATATTGTTTTATCGACACCAACAAAGAAATACTTATTCAGGGTCATTTTTGGTCCTAAATCAGACGAGTATAAAATCACTGCAGCTTTCCTCATAATGCAGGGGTGACACTTTGTTATGCCAATTTATTTATATATACATGTATGGATATTTATAGGACATTGGATATATGGAGTACCGATACACGCGTACAATGTGAGTCAGCATATCTGTCAAGTCCTTACCAGGTGGTCTCGATGAACATTTCGGATAGATAAGAACTGCAAGTACCACCGTGACGATAGTGACAGCAAGAACACTAGCGGCTCCTAGCAGTACTGAAACAAACGTATACACACGGCAAAGTAATTTGATGCACTATAAAAGTATATCCACGTGCATTAGCATACATGTTTGATGTTGTGGCTTGATAGTATACTTCTTTCAGTCATTCTCTGTTAATGTACTACATGTACGACTTCACAACATAAATACAACGTATAATTATTTCGTTGTAAATTCAAAGTGCAATCCATAAACTCACTTACCTGGCCCCGTTACACTTTTGTCCGCTGTTTGCACAATCATGTTGTCATGCGGTACTGTAGATAGTCGAAGAATTTTTAGGAATAATCACATTTTAATTTTATATAGCATACATTTTTGATGTTATGGCCTGATAGTATACGTCTTTCAGTCATTCTCTGTTAATGTACTAACGTTACATGTACGACTTCACAACATAAATACAACGTATAATTATTTCGTTGTAAATTCAAAGTGCAATCCATACACTCACTTACCTGGCCCCGTTACACTTTTGTCCGCTGTTTGCGCAATAATGTTGTCATGTTGTGCTGTAGATAGTCGAAGAAATGTTAGGAATAATCACATTTTAGTTATATTAAGAAATCCCGTAGCCCTATATACTTGTATGTTGCTGTGTTGAAGAATGTTTGTGAGCTTACACATGATTCTTGACTAGTCAACTCGGTAAAAATCTTTCCTCGCAGGGGCTTAGCTCGGCAAAAATCTTTTGTCGCATGGGCTTTCAGATGCCCCTGTGATTAAAGATTTTTGCCGAGCAATGCCCCTGCGAGGAAAGATTTTTACCGAGTTGACTCGTCAAGAATCATGGGCAAGCTCCCACCCAGTGAACTAACCGCAAACGAATAATTACTAACCAGGACTGTAGCAGTTGACTTCCCCTGTCCAGATAGGCAACCCACTGTTTTCGTTCCAGGAGCAGGTGAGTGTGACAGCACGCAAGGCGCCTTTGACAAGACAATTGGTCCGGACCTGGGATCCCAAGGCGTGCAGCTCCCCGTGCAATTTGGGACATGCTGACGAGATCACCGTCAAATATGATTGCCATATCGGTGACCCTTCTCATTGCATCAGAGGTTATTATAAAACATGTATAATGTAGCCCACGTATGGGGGGGGGGGGGGGTAAATGATGTATAATTATGGGTACCTACTGATTTTGTAGCCGTTATCACAAAGGACGGGGTAGCTACAACTGGGTTCAGCCGGCCCGTGTTTGCCTTCGTAACAGGTTCTACATGGCAGACATTCGCCATAAGTCGAGGAATAGTAGTGCCTGCACGTCAACCAGGAATGATGGAAGTCAGAGTAGGTGCGGAAACATATCTTAAATCGATATATCTTTTTTGCAGTTGTTTCATCATACAGATATGAGCATGTATGCAAAGACGTACATGTAAGCCCCTATGTCTTTAATCTCTATCCATGAAAGGCATGTACATGTATAAGTCAGCATGTTCAGATTAGTAAAGTCACCTACGATATGTTTCAGAACTATATATGTTACTAGTATAACAAAAACAGCTATAAAGGTACATACCAGTCTGGACAATTCTGTGAAGAAAAAAAAGAACAATCAATATAAAGTGTCTGTTTATGCGGCTTCTGCCACGAGGTAGTAACAATCATGGAAGTCTTTCACATTTAAAAAAGGTAAATTCCATAATATACTCACATTTGATGAAGAGATTCCTGCCTGGAAAATTATCAGGAAAACAGCACACGGCATCAAATGCTTTGCATGCATCATGGATATGAATTTCAAATTAGATCTACATAGCCCGGAAACTATATTCATCGATGACATCCGGCGAAGCATAAACTGATAAATCTCACTACGTGGTGGGTATGGTCGAACGCATTGCCGTCACACACACGCGACATAAAACCACACATTCCTTATACTAGGCCCAAATAGTTCTGTCCCCGGCAAGACACTTTGGACCAGAATCACATGTCAGTGCAATAGGTGTGGGTACAGTCACAGTCACCTGTATGTATACAACGTCTATTGCATAAAGTAGGTATATTCCTATAGTAGGTATTGTGTTTTGTATTATTCATTCAATCCATACACGTTTTATTCGTACTCATGTTCAGTGAAACCGGACAGTCGTGAGTTCTTGAAGCTAATTGAACTACACTTCGTTGAGCAACATTTTTATCTAAAATGTGTATAAGTTCCATCAGGTCGCATGTATATTATAACAAGTCTCCAAATTGTCTTGCCGGTGACAAAACTTCTTTGGTGCAGAACGCCCATAATGAATTATTGGACCTCGTGATAAAAAAAAAAACTTCTAGAAGTCGAGTGTTCTGTACTGTGTTCACCGACTTTTTGGTGTCAATTACGGTGGCTTCTTTCGGCCATTTTTTATTTTTATTTTCAAGAACTTCTGTAAAATTTATGTTGGCGACGAAAATCAATTTCATCGTGACGAAAACGTTTTAAACGCGTTGAAAATCATTTTAAACGTGACGAAAATGTTTTAAACGCAACGAAAATGTTTTCAATGTGTTTAAAATATTTTCGTTGCGTTTAAAACTATATCGTTGCGTTTAGAATGATTTTCAACGCGTTTAAAATATTTTCGTTGCGTTTAAAATGATTTTCAATTCGTTTAAAATATTTTCGTTGCGTTTAAAATGATTTTCAACGTGTTTAAAACATTTTCGTTGCGTTTAAAACATTTTCGTCACGTTTAAAATGATTTTCAACGCGTTTAAAACATTTTCGTCACGATGAAATTGATTTTCGTCACGTCTTGAATGATTTTCGTCGCCAACATAAATTTTACATAAGTTCTTGAAAAAAAAATTATGGCCGAAAGAAGCCACCGTAGTCAATAGATTTTAGGTGTGAATCTAAGTTGTGATTCCGCTGAAGAATGCTGAGAGGACAAAACACATGCACGGGTCCTAATCTGCTATAAAAGGTCATACATGCACACATGGCATGTATGTGTTCGTCACTTTGCCTGACCTATGTGATCGAGTTATGTTCAAGAAAAATAAATTATAAATGCCACTCTTTTATCTTCCGATCTGCTTCACGAGGCACATGAATCACGAATCATACCTAGATACATAATTATTCGCAACATGAATAGAACACATTCAATATCTTCAGCTGACGTCCTCAGAGTAAACAACCTCCTCACCCCTACCTCTATCGCACATACACCACTACAGCCGCACCTTAATTTGCACCCATTGAAAAATGTCTGAGCATGAAATAACCAGCTGATATAGCTGTTTCGGTCAAAGTTCAGGTTTCAAAAGAAGTTTTCGTCTGAAGATTTCCTGCAAATGTGTATAATGACAGCGTAACTTTCATTTTCAGGAAGGTTAGATGTGTACTTTTATTCACCTCTCTGTGCAAGTGTCAGTGTGTCACTGTAAAATTGTAATAAATGACGTATGCCCATCTATAGTTTGCACTTTTATACATAACATTCTGTATCTATTTCGTAAAGTTTGAGCAGAGGAAGCGTGTGACAAATAAATATTTATTGTATTGCTATATTAATTTTCTATACGTCTATATGTTATTAGGAGTTATGCTTCAGCATATTATCACGATATCTCTAATTGCTTGTTCTTCCAGATCTTATCTCTGGTTGTACTTGATCATTTATCTCGGTCACGTACGCATATATGCCTACTTCGGTAATGGCGCGAAACTCGGCAAGTGCGACCGCTCAGCTTTGTCATTTCGTCCTCAGTGTTTCTGGGAAAAAATCGTAGCAGTACGCCGGGTCAGTGACGAAGATCGGAAAGTTGCCGAATGCTGACAAGGAAAATTCCCCCTTACATTTTTTGCTGTTACACTAAGCATGTACATGTATTATATTAAGCCTATCACTGTATACCTGTCATGTGCCCTTAGAGATGTCGCTGGAAAGTACAATCAAGAACGTTTGCGATCTCTACTCGCACGTTTTTTTTCACTATTTCTAGTTCATATAGATACATGTACATGGATGCACAATTGTTCTTATTGCAATTCAACAGAATGAACATCATTCATGAACAAAATGCTTAACAAACGTGCAATATCCCGTGTTTTGATACATTCTTCGTATTAATAACTCATTCGAACAGTAAACATATTTGTGGTCAGTTGCTTGCGTTGCATTATCCCACATAATAAACCACCTGTTTATACAGCTACATCATTATAAAGTGTGGAGTCATGATAAGGACTTCTTTTTTCGACTAATATTTATTTAACATTTGAGCGTACTTAACCTGCCTCGGCGAGATATGTCCGTAGTTTGAATTTCGTTCAGAGCAAACAAGTGCATTGTTAGGTGTGATTCGTGGAAATTTGGATTTCAGTTTCTGATATGGACATGCGAAATATAACCAATTCTGTATATTGTAACGATCGAAAAGGAAACTATATCAGGACATGAAATAATGACAAGGGTGCATGCATAACTTAACAGTGTACTGTACACATCTTGCTTAGAATAGGGGAAAATGGTAAAGCGGGCCACCTAACTTACTTTGAGGCCAAATCCTACACCTATGTTTATGAGCAACCTTTCCAGCGTTGTGATCATATAAAGAAATTGTGCTATTCTGAAAAACGACCACAATAATGACGCAGAAACAGTCTATTGAAAATTGCGAACGATGGCAAAAAGTTCAACATGGCCCACTGACAAAAGTGGGCCATGTAGGTGTACAAATTGGGCCTAGGGGGTCCGTTTCAGTACCACGGATAAATAATCTGATAAAATAGGTAATGAACGAGAGACCCACGGTAAAATATGCCTTTAAGTTGAATTTCGCTGATTGCTTTTTGCCAGAAGCCCGTAAGGCAATGGATTTCTGTCATTGCTAATTGCCTGTAGAGATGATTTTTGTACAAACATACAAGAAAACACAGACACACGTTTTCTCATAAACTTGTTGTGTCATATGAACTTGTGATCACAAGTGTGCACTGATCAAAGGGCACGTCCAATGTCACCAAAAGAGGAAACGAGCTATCGAACTAGACGCTGGTCAGACTCAACAGGCTATAAAATCAAGAACCACTGGAAAGGTCGTCGTGTCACTTGCTAGGTCTCTCTCCGCTCGCTTTCGGCGTCTTGTTGTCGACCAACGGGGTGGAAATTCCAACTCCATCATTAGGAAAAACATCTTCATCTGTGAAAAGATCCACTCAATATACATGTACATATGCCGTGACACGAGGGTAGACGTTCTATGAAGACGTTCTCGTCCGCGAGAAGTAGAAGGTCCAATCCCATGCCTATCACCATGTACATACTAGCTGGTGCTGATTCTCTCTATCACCAGTCAATCAAAGAATGCAGGGCCCAAGTATCATACACTGCGCCTTCCTCTATATTCAATGAAGATTAAAAGGTGACAGACGGATTAAATGGCATTCATTTAGTGGACGAGTAGTATGAAGGCGCAGTATAAGGTTCTTGGGCCGATTGCAGCATATGTAATCAAGTTGTTGTGACAGTTTTTCGGGCTTTTCTGGTACGCTGGATGATCAATCCTACTAGAACCTTCTAAGGAACCTCGAGCTGGTTAGGGTGTGAGTCTCAACGAGGATTTGATCCAGCACTACTTCTCTAATGACAGCGTACATATCAGGGTTGCCGGCTTGTTAGCAGGCTTTTTGTTTTTACAGTTTTCCGTTCCTGTAGACCTGAATCGTTTCAAAGAAACTGAAGACGGAATGTCGGTCCTTGATTTCACACCACTTCGGAAGATTCGGTCTCAATCATCAGTGGCATACCGACGAGGTGGACAGCGACAACGGCCGCTTCCTAGAGGTTCTTGTGTTGATACTGTGCTCGAACTATGTGCTTCAAATAGCCTACTCGTCTGATCCGAGACACATGTTAGTCAGGCAGCCAGATAGCTTAACCCTGCACCGACTGATATATTATTTTTCTCACTGGATTCTATACCTTTGCAATCTCTACATTTATTATCAGCCGGATATCAAGCTGATATCCTTGAGCATTTTGAGAAATCCAAGATGGCCGCCAAGATGGCTGCCGGCCGAGGATTGCTGCCTAGGAAATACAACTTTTTAAGTATTGGGCCTAGAATCAATTGTAATACCACTTTTCCAGCTGATTTTAGGATGACCAATTCATTTGTGAGGTTAATTTTTCATTTTGAGGTCAGGAACAGTGTGATATCCAAGATGGCTGCCAAGATTGCCGCCGATTGAAAACCAGTCAGATATTTTTACCGTTCGATGTCTGATATATTGTTTTTCTTTGACTTTTTTTCTTTGACTTTGTGAACTTTACATTGAATATCAGCCTAATAAAAAGCGGATTACCTTGGGCAATTCGTGGAATCCAAGATGGCCGCCAAAATGGCCGCCGGCCGATGATCGCTGCCTAGAAAATACAACTTATTATATAATGGGCCTAGATTCAATTGTAATACCACATTTCCAGCTGATTTTAGGGTGAGCAATCCATTCGTGAGGTAATTTTTCAATTTGAGGTCAATAACAAGGTGATATACCATGTTCTAATTTATTCAACATGTAGAGTAGTTGTAGTTCCATGATAGCACATAGGAAAATGGTAACTTGTACTTGCTGACTCAGATAACTGTGCCTGATGAGGTATGATTGATGTCATACTTCGAGACCAAGAATGAAAAAAAGCCTTGTTTAAAGTCAATTAGCATTGATAATAAACAGGAAATTTTTGGGATACAGAGAACTTGAATCGCCTTAAATTGTGACATTGCTGGGCATATAATTAAAAGAACAATAACCGAATGCATGTCAGACATTTATTCAAAAAGCTGTATAAGATATGTTGGTGGAAATACCACTGGTATAAAAATACATAATAAAGACCATCTTAGGTTGAGAGTATATTTAAACACATGACTCGAAACAAATGATGATAGCTGGTAGCATCATCGCCGTACTTATTTGTTGGAACATCCATCTTCCCCTTTACATAGACAGAAGAGGGTACAAGTCAGTCTATTTGCCTTGCAGCTACACCTCGTAGTCGCACATGAATTCGTGCTGCTGCAGCCACATTTGATGAGCTTGAGTAGATCGGCAGGAGCTAGGGGGGTTCCAGGGGGAACAATCGTCGGGAAGAGAATTGTTCTACCATCAGGACGGTACCACCCATGCTCTGTTGGAGCGAGAACAGGTGGATTTGTCTTGAGACAATCACGCCAGGTGACCACTGCTAAGTGACCGCGAAGTGCATTTTCTTTAAATGCTGTCTCTGTTGGAGGAAGCGAACAGAGCTTGGGCGGCTCAAGAGCATTTCGTCTCATCTTGTTCTGCCACACTTCCACTCTTGCTGCATTCAGGGAGTCACTGTGACTCATTTTGTAACATGCTAAGATGAAAGCCTCTGCCTCAGCCAATAACTTCTGGTATTGCTCCACAGGGAGCGAGCTGTCGCCGAACACGTGGAACTTCACTGAACCTTCATAAGAACAACATGGAATTCAATCATCATATTACGTGCACAATAATATATTTGTATGCATGGTGGTGTTTGTTCATGCGTTTTTAGCGTATTTGAAAAGCTAATTACCTGCTCTCAAAACTTGCCTTTTCCAATGCTATAATGACTGGCCACCGTATCACAGCCCGTCAAAGCATGCGCCGCAAGGAGTCCAGGAATAATCGAGAGGTTCTCCTGCACAGTTGCATCGATATCTATTACAGCTCGGCCCCTGAGTGGTGACTCCAGATACACATTGCCTGCCTTTATGGATCCAGCATGACGGAAGTGTAGAAGCAAAGCAAAAACGTCTGTGTCATCTGCCACAACGACGAGGGCCTTGTTTTCGGCTGTGTGATGAGCAGCCTAACCCAAACAGAGCAATGAATAGTGTGTCAACCTACAAACAAACACAAAACATTATTGATGGAGACCCGTATAGAAACCACCCATAATTTGTCACCTATTGCACGATGATTGTGTCGGCCTCCTCTTGGGAAGTCCTCAGATCATCTCGAAGGATTAGCATTCCAGATTCAGTATCACTAGCAGGACCAGGTATCTCAAACGGAACAGGATCAGGGCCAGTGATGATAAGAGTGTGAGCGACGGGGTCGTCCTTGTGATCTTCAAGATCCTGTATGATCATATTGATTATCTGGACCTTATTGAGCGTTACGGAGAATAGAAGGGACTGTGCTGGCAGGCGAGATGTGCGTTTTAGCTTGAAAACTCGACTCGCCCCTTTGTCTCGTCTCCATCGCGTGACCTCCTTGGTACTTCCACTGATGTATCTGAAAACAAATTAAACAAATTAAATATAGGAAGATTTTCTACATTGTGCATTTTTGTATTCGAATTGTTACACAATACAACATCAAACTACAGGAATAGAATTTTGGTGAAAATCTGATATTCTTTTTCTCGCAAAATGGCCTGATTCTCGCAGATTATAAAGTAGTATATGAGAAAATGATTCTCGCAAAACAAAAAAGGAAATTTAACTCTGAACGTAATCAGTAAGGTTTTGCGAAAGTGTCTCCATGGACGATTCAAGATTTACCGGTCAAAGATGAGATAGACATCGGCTGATTCTTGGTAATGTCTGATGTGCTTGCGGAATGTGTCAATATACGTCTGCACTGTCGCACTACCACCTGGAAAGTCCACAGCCCAAAGCACTGCACAGCCATCGAGAAATATGGCACTCTTCTCCAGACCCCTGCTGGACCTTTCAACTGCCAGTTCTTTCTTGAGGACACTCTTGGGTGTAGTTCGCATCTGCCCATCATCATCGAACAAAGATGTTGCAACAGGTGCGAGTTCTGTGACCAACATGTCAGAGATTGTTGGTACTCCATCACGTTGACTGACTTGTAGACCAAGGGCACGAGCATAGAATATTCCAACGTCTACAATCTTTTGTCCATTGATGTTGATAGCTTTCTTGTTGGCGGTCCAAGTGACAACATTGATTTTGACTGGCTCATGGAACGCCTCAGGCCACTCTGCTTCAAACTTTCCGAGCTGCGTTTTGCCTAGTGCGACTGCATCATCAACATTGATAGCCTCGTTCATCATAACCTCGCCAGTTGCGATATTGATTAGGTCCTTGGGATGCTCTTCTGGGTTTAGTGGGTCAATACACACAGACAACTTATCACGGAGAGCTCGACGATCAATCCCGTCTGCTTTCATGCGTGCCCTGCTCTCCTCCTTGTGCGTCATTTGAACGTTTTCTGCATCAGGGTTCCGCATCTCCTCGAGACCAGTTGTGAGTGACAGGCAATCATGGTAGCTGAAGGCCCAGGTCTTAATGCTCTCTGGGTTTGTTGTTGACCCAACAACACCCTCTGCAACATGGATTTTGACTAGAATTTTATGACTGACCAACCTAAATATCAATGTATAGTTATTACTTTGATATCATGGGCATGAATCTATTCTCTATTCGCTCACCTGGACCATGACCTTTCTTCATCCAAGTTGTCTCGATTGCCATATCGCTCCAAATGCCGTTCCATATTCCAGCACGCAGATGGATTGTGTGGTCTCCTTTCATGAAAGCCTCTCGCACAGAATCAGGCAAGCGCTCCATCATGCGGAGGTAGGCGACACCATACCGGAGCTACTGATGATGCTTGGCGGCAAAGAACAGAGGGAGACACTCCTCAACGCATTTGATGTGGAGGGCATAATCACCTGTAAAGCGAAACAAGGCATTGTAATAACCTCAGTATTGATATTATGAGTCGTAGAGGTATTATTTGTGCCCAGTAACATTAACAATAGTATTAGTATTATCAGTTTATCATGCAGGATAGTGTGAACAACTACATGTAAAAGGAGCTTGTTCAAATGATTGATTAACTCCATGATTGTTCACCTTCTCGCTCTGCTCGGACAAACTTCATGCACAGGAGTGTCGGTCGAATAATCACATTGATCCAGAATTTTGTTGTCCTGCTCTGCGTGCTGAGGGTGTCTAGTTGAGACTGTAACTCTTGCATAGATAAGATGTCTGGAGTGAGAATCGGGCGAAGGAGCTCTTCTGTCAGCATCACAAGAGCACGGAAATTCTGCGGATACTTTTTTCCAGAGAGCATTTTAGCCACACCAGCAAATGCAGCACCAAGGATTTCTGCACAACCACTGTCAGCTGCCAACCCCCCGATGCATCCAATAACATTGGTGAGGAAATGCATCCCGCCAAGTCTTGGTATTAGGTAGCTGAACTCCTGAGGATTGTCCCATTTTATTTGGACTGCAATCTTGAACAGCTGTTGGTCTGCTGTGTACAAAGTGTACTCATGGCCAGCTGCCATGGTGATCTGTTTGGCTTTGATCATGGAGGTGTACACTGTAGATGGATCGGCTGGTTTTGTCATAATAAGTGGGTGGTAGATGATGTGAGTTTTTGCGGCGTGCATGTGACCTTGGCATCTGGATTGATGGGTGTTCCAGCCACTCCATTCCGGGACCATATCTTCTTCAGAACTGATGATTGACTGGAGGAGGAAAATTCCTTCAAGTACATGGCAACAAAGAATCATTGTCATACTTACTGTATTATTTACTGCCGAATAGAAATACATACCTTCAGAAACATAAAGTCCAGGTCACCAGCTCTCTCGTAGGATATTCGCTGAGCCTCGAAGTATTCATCAGGCAGACCATGCGGAGGCAAAACTGGAGGAATTGGCTTATCTCTACTGTTGTATGGGATTATCTCATCTTCTTCCTCGAGGCAAATGGACTTGGACATTTCAGCTTTGCTGATACGGGGTATGGTTTCTGAAACTGGTGCTGCAGGAGGTTTTGAATGAGTTTCGATCGTCGCCATGTCATGGGTCGAGACTAACCCATTGGGACTGCTCAGTTCAGCATCAAAATTGTCTACAATTACTTGCACGAGTCCGTCCACAGTGACTGGCTGTTGTCGTTCACTACAGATCTGGGCATATTTCTCCACTGCAGAAGACCGCTTAAAGCGCAGCAACTCGTCATATGAGCAACATACGAGATAATCATGCATATGCATGATGGTTTTCTTTTTGTGGAAGTACACCGCAAGTGCAATTTGTAGAGGGGTAGGATGTTTCTTGATGGCACTGGTAATGATGTTCCCAATGAGGAGAGACGGAAGGCCTTGGTCTCCAAGGCAAACTTTACTGAGTAATTGCATAAGGGTATCAGATGCCGACTCTTCTGCAGTCTCTCTAGAGATTTTGGTACTGTAGGTCCGAGACTGGTATTCAAGCTCCATGCATTCCTTCCTAATGCGCTTCCCAACCACATTCAGTGCTGCCTCCAGATTGTCATTCTCATCATCATCCTTTATCATACTGTGTGTAGCAACCGCATTGTCACTGAAGAATACTACAGATCGGTAGCCAGGTGCTGAGAGTACAACAAGATCCTTCATCTCATCAGAAAGGGAAGTTATTAGTTTAGATCGCCTGACTGGCTTTCCACCGAGTTCCACATACCGCTCCATCAATTGTACAGAGTCCCATTTTTGGGTTCGTTGACATTGCATCTCGTTGACAAGTAACATTAACGCATTTTGTGTGAAGTCTGTTGATGAATTCTTGCTTTCACCAGGACGAGACCGGCCGCTGAAAAATCGTGAATAGCATTCTTTATGGTAACGCGCATTAGCAGTGTGAAGGTCAGCCGCTCTGAAAGTAAGATCAGCTAAGCGTTCAAGCACATCCCCTGCCCACTGATCTGCTCTTTCAAAACATTTGTCTCTTATTCTCTCCTCTACTGCATCTGTTGTCTGGGTACCACGTCTCTTCTGTTCTGTTTCCTTCACGAGAAAGGCTGGAACCCATCGACTAGGGTTCTTTGAATCTTGCTGAACATTGCATGATTCGTGGCAATAGAAGCATTGATGTGTCCAATCAAAAGGTGGTCCTGTTTTTGAACGTGTTCTTTTCTCTGGTATAGGAGACGAAATTACAGATGTTCCTTTTCTTTTTCTTGATAACCGTTTGGCCTTTGTGAGGTATTTTGTCACACATGCTTTATGATATTTCCCCTGATAGTTGGGGTCAATTTTCAATTTGTTCTGAAGTTGAGAATGCAAGATATCACCTTGTATTTTGCTGGCTTCCGTAATTTTTGTCAGTCTCTGTCCGTCACTCTGGCTCACTTGCAGTTTTGCGTCTGCTGAACAATTGTAGCAAAAGCTGAAAAGGCACTCATCAGCCATTGCTTGAGTTAACTTTCCACAAGTAATATCTAGTAAACACTAGATCTACTAATAATGCCATTCATTGATTATCAGTATTCTGATGAATGAATGTGTCCACTACTATCACCAGAGTCAGAGAACTCTCTGCTATTAGTTAGACATATGAATAAGACTGTGTTATAACAAAAACGAAATGACGTAAATGACAATCGTCTCTCTGAATGCCATACTACAATCTCACATCTAGATGCCAGGATTGCATCTGTCCATGAGACAAGATGGTAGACAATAGAAATATACAGAGGGGAATCTCTGTATTTTAAGTTCTTTGCTAAAATCATTTTTTGTTCCTAGGACGTCTGAAAAGTACACATCTAAAGTGGATGTGGACAATATTTGATAACCAGATCAATTGAAACTATAACGTTGGCTATATGTGATGATATCACAATATGAACACTGTCCATCAATCATACCTCATCAGGCAAATTTATTTGAGTCAAATTAGTACAAATTACAATTTTCCTATGTGCATCGATGCAACTACAATTGTTAGACTATGGTATTATCATGTTGAATTAATTAGAACATGACATATATCACTTTGTTATTGACCTCAAATTGAAAAATAAACCTCACAAATGGATTGGTCATCCTGAAGTCAGCTGAAAAAATGGTACTACAATTGATTCTAGGACCAATAATTGAAAAGTTGTAGTTTCTAGGCAGTTGTTTTCCGTCGGGGGCCACCTTGGCGGCCATCTTTGCTTAGATATCACATTGTTCCTGACCTCAAATTGAAAAATTAACTTCAAAAATGGATTGGTCGTCCTAAAGTCACGTGAAAAAGTGGTACTACAATTGATTCTAGGAACATAATTGAAAAATTGTATTTTATAGGCAACTCGGCGGCCATCTTGGCAGCCATCTTGGATATCAACTTGAACTTAACCTCAAATTGAAAAAATAACCTCATAAATGGTTTGGTCATCCAAAAATCAGTTGAAAAAGTGGTATTACAATAGTTTCTAAGACAAATAGTTAAAGACGACGGACAGTAAAAAAATTTCTTGCACAAATATACTGCTTATGTTCATATGATATGCTACGAAATAAATAAATGTACGAATTCCATCGATATAATGCGCGTCTGGCACGATCAAAATGCTGTTCACGGTGCCCCAGCCATGCCGTGTATTTCAGGTAAAAGAATCGTGACGTCACGATAGGTCATTACGTTTTCCATACCGCTGTATAGATACCTGTACGTTTTCCGCGGCTGCTATGATCACCGCGGTGAGGTCAAAGAATTTTCATGCGATGAGATGGCGTTCATTAAATATTTGCGACACACCCATTTTTGGGCAGAAGGATATGAAAATTTGCCACCATGTTCAGGAGAGTATATAGATGACACTGTTATGGTGAAATATATTGTTAACCTGAAAAATATGCACAGTCCATGCCCTAACATGGTCTCTAATCGGAAAATATTTCAAGAGGGGTGATGAGTTATAACCCACAGGTAAATATGTGCTCATCAGAATTTTCTCAAAATTTGTCTGATTATCAAGTGATATGTGTAGATTGAAATCGTTGAATAAAAATTGGGGGTCACCGCATTGGATTTGTTGCAAAACACTTTCGAAAGAGTTTAGCTATCCTTCGAAATCCGCCATATTATTAATTTCAAATTGAATTAACAGCTCCAGAAAAAAAATCCATACGGTAAAAACTTATAAAATTTAGTATACATGTCCAGTGGATTGTACACATGTAAAAAATGAAGAAAAAAAATCGGGGGTCACTGCGGCAGAATTTTCGCAATCTGCATTTGAATGTTGTATGTCGGACTAGGATCGTGCGCCCGTTTGCCACCAAAACGTCAGAGGTTTACCTATCGTGACGTCACATCATTCGCTGGAAGCTTCTTGAAGGGAGTCTCCACTACAGAGCGCCCACAGGGCAACAGGATGCATATTCATTGAAAATATTGTTGCTATCATTTATAACTCATACTACTCTATCATATAAGGAAAAAATCCTGAATATTATTTTTTCACCGTCCGTCGCCTTTAAAAAGTTGTATTTTGTAGGCAGTGTTATTTGGTCGGCAGCCATCTTGGCGGCCATCTTGGATTTCTCAAATTGCTCAAGGATATCCGCTTGATATTCAATGAATATGTCCTATGGTAATAAAATCCACTGAGAAAACCAATATATCGGTCGGTGCAGGGTAGGGCCCAAAAATCGGCTTTGGCTGCCTGACTATGTGTGTTGTACTGCCATGCTGCCATGGCTTAATACTGGTTTCATTGAACTATGACTGTCAAGTTGATGTTTCATGGAGGACGTCGTGAAAGTTGATAGATGCCACCAGACAATTGTTACCCAGGTGTCATCATAGGTCCTTAAACCAGATGAAGGAAACGGGTCATCGAGAGAATCATCAGATGGAATTTCTCCTGGGTAGATATACAAAGCTTGTCTCACCACAAATTGTATGGTACTGATGTCTTCATCTTCGTCGGGACTGGTGCATGCTACTGAAGGGCTACTGATGACCGCACCCAGAGAATAGACATGGCGCTGATTGCGGCTCCAGTTCAGGTGGTGAATCGAGGTCGCTGCCATGGCGTCATTGCTGGGAATGCATCGGACGCTGTTTATTTTTCAGTGTGTCAATGACACAGCTCCTTGAAAATGGGACAGTCGACATGGACAATTCTAGTTCTTTCTCCTACTTTTCTCCTTTTTCCATGGCTGTCTGAGGTCGAGCGGCTGACGATGAGATCCATGTCAGCATGTGAAATGGAATACAAAACTGTCATCTTGAGCAGGAGTAATAGGCCCATGTCCGTAGACGTCCCTCTTATTACTCCAAGGCATGCCCAGAAAGCCCATGCCTGCAGTGCCCTGCACATAGTGAAGTCATTTACTCGATGTTTGCACTATTGTTCACCCATCCTCCACTCTGTCATTGTAATCCGATAATCCCACATTGATCTTTCCATCAGTCCTCTCATCACAAATCGATCCCGTGTGTGTCGAGGTGGCTCGTCGGTACCAGCATTGGCGCCGCCTGACTATCGTCATAACGAAAAGTCAGTTCATGACCTGGGTCCAGTCGAGTATAGTTCCCTCTACATCTCCCAGTAAATGTTTTTAGCGCGTGCGTATCCACATATGTATCCGCTTGGGATCTCTGTACCTGGACCTGCCTTCCTTGAGCTCATTGTGGTGAGAGACACCTAAACGTGAGCGGCCATCAAAATGGTAGCCTACCGGGCAGCTCCGAGATCACCGTAATGAACTCGGAGTGAAATTTGTCACCGAGACAACACGGTTCTTCCTGATTGCGCCACATTGCTAAGACGACGACCACGGTCAGACTATGATCCACATGGAAGATATAGCCAGGAATCACTCGGCCTGAACCGTAGTATCACGTGAAGAACTGTGGATCATGTCAACTTGAAGGCGCACCGCTAGTTTACATGCTCAAATAAAGGATTGTTTCCACGTTTGTGGAGAATCGTGAGCAAACCATGTGAAACTGTGACAAGACAATGACTGACCTTGAAAACAAAATCGTCGCACCAGCATATACCGTAGACAAACGTAGCAGAATCATAGTTCGAACCACTGGTTCGGCTTGTTACTATTTTTAGTAACATCCTATTCTATGACCTGGAAGATCGTGAGCAAACCAGGAGTATCATAGTACCGTAGCATTACATGTACTTTATTTGACTGGTACTTATGTCAAAGAGCCTGATATCGATAAGAGGCGCCAGGGTGTATACATGCTCAGGGTGTCTACATGTTCAGGGTGGCTACATGCTCAGGGTGTCTACATGCTCAGGGTGTCTACATGCTCAGGGTGTCTACATGCTTAGGGTGTCTACATGCTTAGGGTGTCTACATGCTCAGGGTGGCTACATGCTCAGTGTGTCTACATGCTTAGGGTGTCTACATGCTCAGGGTGTCTACATGCTTAGGGTGTCTACATGCTCAGGGTGGCTACATGCTCAGTGTGTCTACATGCTCAGTCTGTCAACATGCTTAGGGTGTCTACATGCTCAGGGTTTCTACATGCTCAGGTAGCTACATGCTCAGGGTGTCTACATGCTCAGGGTGGCTACATGCTCAGTGTGTCTACATGCTCAGGGTGTCTACATGCTTAGGGTGTCTACATGCTCAGGGTGGGTACATGCTCAGGGTGTCTACATGCTCAGGGTGGCTACACACTCAGGGTGTCTACATGCTCAGGGTAGCTACATGCTCAGGGTGTCTACATGCTCAGTCTGTCAACATGCTTAGGGTGTCTACATGCTCAGGGTTTCTACATGCTCAGGTAGCTACATGCTCAGGGTGTCTACATGCTCAGGGTGGCTACATGCTCAGTGTGTCTACATGCTCAGGGTGTCTACATGCTTAGGGTGTCTACATGCTCAGGGTGGGTACATGCTCAGGGTGTCTACATGCTCAGGGTGGCTACACACTCAGGGTGTCTACATGCTCAGGGTAGCTACATGCTCAGGGTGTCTACATGCTCAGGGTGGCTACATGCTCAGTGTATCTACATGCTCAGGGTGTCTACATGCTTAGGGTGTCTACATGCTCAGGGTGTCTATGTGCTCAGTGTGTCTACATGCTCAGGGTGTCTACATGCTTAGGGTGTCTACATGCTCAGGGTGTCTACATTCTCAGGGTGTCTACATGCTCAGGGTGTCTATGTGCTCAGAGTGTCTACATGCTCAGGGTGTCTACATGCTCAGCGTGACTACATGCTCAGGGTGTCTATGTGCTCAAGGTGGCTATATGCTCAGGGTGTCTACATGCTCAGGGTGTCTACAAGCTCAGGGTAGCTACATGCTCAGGGTGTCTACATGCTCAAGGTGACAACTAGTATATGCTCAGGGTTTCTACATGCTCAGGGTGTCCACGTCAGGGTGGCAACATGGTAGGAGGCTGCTGCCTCACCAGCGAAGGTACTATTGTTTGACACTCCCTCGCTTGCGAAGGATATATTGTTTTTGCTTGTCACATAGGAACATATAGAGAGGTCCGCCTCAAGTTATATTAAACTCCTTGCATAAGCCATGCATTGTAGTTTTGGCTCCATTCATATGGTTTCAACAAAATAATACAGACAGCTGACAAGGACCACTTTTTATAGTGGCCATTTTTATCTCATAATGACATTTAAATTATAGAAAAAATATAAAAACAAATTCGAGCCTCATTTGATATACATATATATGTAAATCTGTAAATGTATTTTAACAGCACAACTTAGTTCGTATGTCAGTGATATTGCAATGACATCAACATTAATGTATGAAGTAGGAACACAAATGCAATGTAGGTATCATTAACAGAGTTGGACACCCACAGAATACCATACATATACAACACCAATCAAGGAGACACACCAATATAGGTTTGGTGCGAAAGATCTGTTGGGTGGTAAACTGCAGTGTACACGAGTGAAATAATTTCTGACTCAAAAATGATATACAGGTTCTCTGATACAAACTTTCAATTTTGCCTGTGACGTACCTGTTTTGCAATCGTTGTTCATCGTCACAGACATCTATTGAAACTCCCAACGTTTTGACTAACGACTTATCGTTGAACTAAATTTAAAACAACTTGATCTGTACAGAAACATGTACAATGTACCTATGTTTTTAACACTAATGATAACAGGACACTTGTATTTTTGATATTATTGAACATGATTTAATACAGGTTCACAACATCAGTAGCGAATGCGACAAAGTAGATAATTTACGTGGGAATGGCAGAGAACTGAAGGATTGTATTCACACAGTTTTTTGTTGAGCTGAATTCTAGAGTTTGTGAAGATTTTTTTTCTAGCTTTTTTCACCTCAATACACATGTTTGTGTACATGTAAGTCCATGTGTGTAGAAGTCCACATCATAAACAGTTGATAAGAAGCTGTCACACTGGCAAAACTTAACATCATCGGCCTTCAACCTTTATTGAGAATGTCTCCAAACTCCTTGGCAAGTTTTGACACTGAAGAATCACTGTGCTTCTGTAAATCCTTCATTATCTTTTGGAGGTCCGCAATCTTCATCAACTGCAGGATTTCAGCTGGAAAAAAAGAACCATATATGTACCGGTACATTTGATGTTAATCAGTAATCACACCACATCGGATTTAAGAGTTAAATTGATAATGGATATTTCTGTACTACCTACCTGAGCGAGACAACGCCTTGCTGAGAGTCAGAACATTGCTGATGATCTCTGGTGCAGTATTCGCATCAGTCAGTAATATTTTTATGGTTGGCACAATGTCCGCTGTGGCTAACGATGAACTTGCTTCATCTGAAAATATCAATTCACCACAAGTAAATTCATCAGGTCATTTACCCGGAACTTTGCAAACAGAGAACATATTTCTTTTCCCGAGGATGAAGAATGATCAGTAATTTATTATCAGTAATTTAAGTTACATCAACAGGCACCTTTTACATCAATGATTACAACTTCTCTACTCATTTGATAACATGACATTGTTCTTCAAGTTATCCCAAATTATACACACCTAGAACTGTTGAAGCAATGAGTGTGAGAGCCACCAATGCCTCATTCTGCATGACGGCAAACTCTGACGAAGCCATGTTGACTAGATGTGGCACCCCTCCACACTGACAGAGCAGCGTCATCACATCCCTACTCCGCGAGTGTTTGACCAGCCAGGCCGCCAGTCGATTTGCCTCACCTGCAATGATAGAAGGTATTCTGCATTTCCAAAATGAAGTTAAACACTTAAACATAAGTAAATAGTGTTAGTTATTCATTATCAATCAATTGAGTAGATTCTCTGATATCCTGACCTTTGACCCCGGCATGCTCCTCCACTGTGCACCAAGAGACCAACTTCTCAATGAAATCTTTATTGGTCCCCACAAACTTAGCAGCGTCTTCTGTCAAATGACCCAAAATGTAAGACATGAAAATTCACAGTTTTAGACCAGAATAGACACCAGTGTGTAGCTTGTACATGTACACGCTTATTGGCAACGCCGACCTTGCCTGTCGATGACCATGCGGAGGGTCCCCAGCAGTTTGAACTGTACAGAGGAGAACTCCGTGTGGATGTGCTTCAGAAGAACCTCTAGCATCCCACAGCGTAACATCAATGGCTTGTTCACAGCTGCAAGAGCAACAGCAACAACAATACTGATGTAGACTACATTCTGTACATTAATGTATTTGTGGAATCATTCAGTATAATACACACAAGTTTCTAACAACATACATTATATTCTAACACAGGGTGTATATCTGTATATGTCAACCATCATTGTGAAATCTGTGGTTACTTAGCTCAACCAATACTATTGAATCAGTCCCTACTTTACAAGATATTACTGTATATGATTCTGACCAGGTATGGCGAGGTTCCTAAGAGCGCTGAAGACTGCGTGTTGTAGAGTAGGCTCCACTGCACTGGACACATCTCTGTCCTTCAACAGTTTGAGCAGTTTCTCTGAGATACCATCCTTCACAAGTCGAATACACTGGGAGTCTACAAAGGCAAGCAGGCCATGGGGTCATTATGATGAGATCAGAGACATCAAACTGCCAGTAAATGGTTTTTTTGAGACAGTACATCATGATCTTGTAAAACTGACCCTCATCTACTATACAAGCGCATGTGGAGTCTCAGCCCTCATGGACAGTAATTGTATCCCCCGAACAAAGTTCGGAGGATACTATGGATTTACGATCGTCGCGCCGCCGCCGCGTCCGCAGACACTTTCTTGTGAACGTGCTACAGCTTGCAAATCTGAACCGATTTTGATAATATTTTATATGGACATGTCCCATGGTGAGATCACGACACCTATCGATTTTGGTTGCCATAGCAACCAAATTGGCCGATTGGCGACACATTTTGTGCTCAAATTAGCCTGTTTAACACACATGGCTTGTGAACGCTCTACGAGTGTTAGTTTTCAATGAATGATGATGAAATCGCACAGACTCGGAGAGAAAGACCCTCACACGAAACCTATCGTTTTTCAGAATGATCAAATAAATATTAATTAGTTAACGGCCTAACTTATTACGACCATTAAAATACCGACTTGAACATCTGTGATCAATCCAATACCCTGTACTATGAAAACAAATAGTGCTGGATTCTTGTTCAGAATAGAGAACTGATGTTTTTAGTGAAAACAGATCGATATAATTGAATAAGTTAACCTTAATTTTACTAGTTAAGTCTATTATAGACCACAATTAAAATAGTTAAGATGAGAAACATTTATTATTAAGCTCAACAAGGTGAAGGTTTTGTCCAGTACAGATTTCATGAGTGTAACCGAATAAGTTAACATTATTATTACTAGTTAAGTCTATTATTGACCACAATAAAAATAGTTAAGACAAGAAATATTTATTATTGGGCTCACCAAGGTAAAGGTTCTGTCCAGTAGAGATTTTATGGCTGTAACCAAATAAGTTAACATTATTTTTGCTAGTTAAATCTATCATTGACCTCAATAATAATAGTTAAGACGAGAAACATTTATTATTGAGCTCAACAAGGTAAAGGTTTTGTTCAGTAGAGATACTTGGGTGTAACTGAATAAGTTAACATTATTTTTACTAAAATATTGATCTGGCTCGAATTTCATCATCTTGAAATGCAGTTTTGGTCAACTTTTACTCTGAATTTCAACTTGAAACCACGTTTGATACATATTATGAGTAAAAATATAACTTATTGTAAAAAGTTCAATCTGGCTCCAATTTCGTCATCTTGAAATGCAGTTTTGGTCAACTTTTAGTTTGAATTTCAACTTGAAACAAGTTTGTCACATATTATGAGTTGATATATAACTTTAGTGAAACGTTCGATCTGGCTCCAATTTCGTTATCTTGAAATGCAGTTTTGGTCTATTTTAGGTTACCGGACCTATGGTCCGATAACCTATTGGCATGGCGTTGCGTCCGTCGTCCGTCGTCGTCGTCCACATTTTTATCTTTTTAGGTTACCGGACCTATGGTCCGATAACCTATTGGCATGGCGTTGCGTCCGTCGTCCGTCGTCGTCCGTCGTCCGTCGTCGTCCACATTTTTATCTTTTTTGTTTACGGGCGAATTTTTCTGAAATTTTGCACAAAAATACTTAAAAATAATTCAAGAAGGGGGTATTTTTTAGTTTTTTGATTTTCGCATTTTTTTCAAAATGGCGGCCGTTTTCGACGAAAAATGCCTGATTTTGGACTTTGGCGGCCATTTTCTCAAAATCTGTTCAGTAACTTTTTTTCTTTTTGATAAATAACACTCCTTATATGTACTCCTATGATGTCTATAAATTTCGTTGCGCTTGAATCGCTCGAAGTGGGCCATTTTGGCCCAAACTCGGCTCAAATGGGACTTTCCCATGTTAAATTCTCCTATGCTTTATAATGGGACACATTATGCCTAATATCTCACTTGATATTGAGATTAGAGACTAGGAATCAATTGTGGACCTATAGGAAATGATATATGCTGAATATTCTCGTGACCTTGAATTTGACCTCTGACCTCACTTTCAAGGTCAGAGCACAAAATGGCTTATATCTCGCTTATTATCGACTCTACAGCTTAGGAATCAATTGTGGACATATAGGAAATGATATATTCTGAATATTCTCGTGACCTTGAATTTGACCTCTGACCTCAGTTTCAAGGTCAGAGCACAAAATGGCTTATATCTCACTTATTATCGACTCTACAGCTTAGGAATCAATTGTGGACATATAGGAAATGATATATGCTGAATATTCTGATGACCTTGAATTTGACCTTCGACCTCATTTTCAAGGTCACAGGACAAAATGGCTAATATCTCGCTTGAATTTGCTTATCAGCGACTTAACAGCTTAGAAATCAATTGTGAACATATAGGAAATGAAATATGCTGAAAATTCTCATGACCTTGAATTTGACCTTTGACCTCATTTTGAAGGTCACATGACAAAATGGCTAAGATCTCGCTTATTATCGACTTTACAGCTTAGGAATCAATTGTGAACATATAGGAAATGATATACGCAGAATATTCTCATGACCTTGAATTTGACCTTTGACCTCATTTCCAAGGTCACAGGACAAAATTGCTGATATCTCGCTTATTATCGACTTTACAGCTTAGGAATCAATTGTGAACATATAGGAAATGATATATGCTGAAAATGCTCATGACCTTGAATTTGACCTTTGACCTATTTTCAAGGTCACAGGACAAAATGGCCAATATCTTGCTTATTAGCGACTTTACAGCTTAGGAATCAATTGTGAACATTTAGGAAATGATATATGCTGAAAATGCTCATGACCTTGAATTTGACCTTTGACCTATTTTCAAGGTCACAGGACAAAATGGCCAATATCTTGCTTATTAGCGACTTTACAGCTTAGGAATCAATTGTGAACATATAGGAAATGATATATGCTGAAAATGCTCGTGACCTTGAATTTGACCTTTGACCTATTTTCAAGGTCACAGGACAAAATGGCCAATATCTTGCTTATTAGCGACTTTACAGCTTAGGAATCAATTGTGAACATATAGGAAATGATATATGCTGAAAATGCTCGTGACCTTGAATTTGACCTTTGACCTATTTTCAAGGTCACAGGACAAAATGGCCAATATCTTGCTTATTAGCGACTTTACAGCTTAGGAATTAATTGTGAACATATAGGAAATGATATATGCTGAAAATTCTCATGACCTTGAATTTGACCTTTGACCTCATTTTCAAGGTCAACAGGACAAAATGGCTAATATCTTGCTTATTATCGGCTTTACAGCTTAGGAATCAATTGTGAACATATAGGAAATGATATATTCTGAATATTTTAATGATATTGAATTTGACCTTTGACCTAAATTTCAAGGTCAGTCATTTTATTTTCAAAGTCAGATTACAAAATGGCTTATATCTCGCTTATTATCAAATTTACAGCTTAGGGGTCCATAGTGAACATATAGGAAATGATGTATGCTGAATAGTTTGGTGATCTAGAATTTAACCTTTGATCCCATTTTCACGGTTAGAGATATGGCGATTTCAGTGGTCACCTTGAATTTGACTTTCAACTTTCTCGGCTTAACTCTGTATATTTCTCCGGTAACCTTACTAGCCCATTGGGCTAATTTTTGTTTACGGGCGAATTTTTCTGAAATTTTGCAGAAAAATACTTAAAAATAATTCAAGAAGGAGGTATTTTTTAGTTTTTTGATTTTCGCTTTTTCTTCAAAATGGCGGTCGTTTTCGACGAAAAATGCCTAATTTTGGACTTTGGCGGCCATTTTCTCAAAATCTGTTCAGTAACTTTTTTCTTTTTGATACATAAGACTCCTCATATGTACTGCTATGATGTCTATAAATTTCGTTGCGCTTGAATTGCTCGAAGTGGGCCATTTTGGCCCAAACTCGGCCCAAATGGGACTTTCCCATGTTAAATTCTCCTATGCTTTATAATGGGACACATTATGCCTAAAATCTCACTTGATATTGAGATTAGAGACTAGGAATCAATTGTGGACATATAGGAAATGATATATGCTGAATATTCTCGTGACCTTGAATTTGACCTCTTACCTCAGTTTCAAGGTCAGAGCACAAAATGGCTTATATCTCGCTTAATATCGACTCTACAGCTTAGGAATCAATTGTGGACATATAGGAAATGATATATGCTGAATATTCTGATGACCTTGAATTTGACCTCTGACCTCAGTTTCAAGGTCAGAGCACAAAATGGCTTATATCTCGCTTATTATCGACTCTACAGCTTAGGAATCAATTGTGGACATTTAGGAAATAATATATGCTGAATATTCTCGTGACCTTGAATTTGACCTCTGACCTCAGTTTCAAGGTCAGAGCACAAAATGGCTTATATCTCGCTTAATATCGACTCTACTGCTTAGGAATCAATTGTGGACATATAGGAAATGATATATGCTGAATATTCTGATGACCTTGAATTTGACCTTCGAACTCATTTTCAAGGTCACAGGACAAAATGGCTAATATCTCGCTTGTTATCGACTTTACAGCTTAGCAATCAATTATGAACATATAGGAAATGATATATGCAGATTATTGTCATGACCTTGAATTTGACCTTTGACCTCATTTTCAAGGTCACAGGACAAAATGGCTGATATCTCACTTATTATCGATTTTACAGCTTAGGAATCAATTGTGGACATATAGGAAACTAGACGTCAAGGCCTAAAGATGCCTTGGAGGCATTTCGGTGTGATGATTAATTTATAATATATACTAGATATCGACGAAAATGAAAAATGTCGACTCCGCAAAAAAATTTACCGTTAAAATAATACCCCTTAGACATGTTTTTTTTAGTCAAGGTCAAAGTTCATCCATAATACATATAAGATAAATGTTGTCTAGAGCGACAAGTCCGAAAATAACGTCCGTTTCGCTCTACGACACACCGTTCCCGAGATATCGACGAAAACGAGAAATGCCGATTCGGCAAAAAAATTTCGGGTCAAGGTCAAAGTTCATCCATAATACCCCTTAGACATGTTTGTCTAGGGCGACGAGTCCGAAAATAACGTCCGTTTCGCTCTACGACACACCGTTCCCGAGATATCGACGAAAACGAAAAATGCCGACTCGGCAAAAAAATTTCGGGTCAAGGTCAAAGTTCATCCATAATACCCCTTAGACATGTTTGTCTAGGGCGACGAGTCCGAAAATAATGTCCGTTTCGCTCTACGACACACCGTTTCCGAGATATCGACGAAAACGAAAAATGCCGACTCGGCAAAAAAATTTCGTGTCATGGTAGAAGTTCATCCATAATACCTTTAAGACATGTTTGTCTAGGGCGACGAGTCCGAAAATAACGTCCGTTTCGCTCTACGACACACCGTTTCCGAGATATCGACGAAAACGAAAAATGCCGACTCGGCAAAAAAATTTCGTGTCAAGGTCAAAGTTCATCCATAATACCCCTTAGAGATGTTTATCTAGGGCGACGAGTCCGAAAATAACGTCCGTTTCGCTCTACGACACACCGTTCCCGGATATCGACGAAAACGAAAAATGCCGACTCGGCAAAAAAATTTGGGGTCAAGGTCAAAGTTCATCCATAATACCCCCTAGAGATGTTTGTCTAGGGCGACGAGTCCGAAAATAACGTCCGTTTCGCTCTACGAAGCACAGTTTCCGAGATATCGACGAAAACGGGAAAAAAGCCGACTCGGCAAAAAAATTTCGTGTCAAGGTGAAAGTTCATCCATAATACCCTTAAGACATGTTTGTCTAGGGCGACGAGTCCGAAAATAACGTCCGTTTCGCTCTACGAAGCACAGTTTCCGAGATATCGACGAAAACGGGAAAAAAGCCGACTCGGCAAAAAAATTTCATGTCAAGGTGAAAGTTCATCCATAATACCCTTAAGACATGTTTGTCTAGGGCGACGAGTCCGAAAATAACGTCCGTTTCGCTCTACGACGCACCGTTTCCGAGATATCGACGAAAACGAAAAATGCCGACTCGGCAAAAAAATTTCGGGTCAAGGTCAAAGTTCATCCATAATACTCCTTAGACATGTTTGTCTAGGGCGACGAGTCCGAAAATAACGTCCGTTTCGCTCTACGACGCACCGTTTCCGAGATATCGACGAAAACGAGAAATGCCGATTCGGCAAAAAAATTTCGGGTCAAGGTCAAAGTTCATCCATAATACCCCTTAGACATGTTTGTCTAGGGCGACGAGTCCGAAAATAACGTCCGTTTCGCTCTACGACGCACCGTTTCCGAGATATCGACGAAAACGAAAAATGCCGACTCGGCAAAAAAATTCAAGGTCAAGGTCAAAGTTCATCCATAATACCCCTTAGACATGTTTGTCGAGGGCGACGAGTCCGAAAATAACGTCCGTTTCGCTCTACGACGCACCGTTTCCGAGATATGCAGGATGCCTCATGGATGACTCAGCAAAAAATTATTTTGACCTCTAGGTCAAAGGTCGTTTGACGTATCGATCCCAAAATCAATAGGGTTCTTCCCTGTTGATATATAAACCTCCGTGCAAAATTCTGCAACTATTGCCTGAATATTTTTCGAGTTATCGTCCGGAAACCAAGTTTCAAGATCAGCCTCGATTTCATCCTCAAGGACCTCACGGACCTCGGAGCCGGATCAAAAAAAAATAATACACCCTAGAGATGTTTGTCTAGGGCGACTAGTCCGAAAATAACGTCCGTTTCGCTCTACGATGCACGGTTTCTGAGATATGCAGGAAGCCTCAAGGATGAATCAGCAAAAAATTATTTCGACCTCTAGGTCAAAGGTCGTTTGACAGATCGATCCCAAAATCAATAGGGTTCTTCCCTGGTGGCATATGAACCTCCATGCAGAGTTCTGCAACTACTGCGTAAATATTTTTCCAGTTATTGTCCGGAAACCAAGTCTCAAAATTAGCCTTGATTTCATCCTCACGGACCTCACGGACTTCGGATCCGGCTAAAAAAAAATAGGGTTCTTCCACATATCATTTCTGACTTGTGATGAAAATTTGACGAGGATCCGTCAAGGCAATCTAAAGTTATCGTCCGGAAACCAAAAGTGGCGGAAAAAAAAAAAAAAAAAAAAAAAAAAAAAAAAAAAAAAAAAAATTCTGCTAAAACCATAAAGGCATTTCTGCCGAAATGCCAGTTGTGGCCTAAGATTTTACATTTCTCTGGTAATCTTCTCTATCCCTTGTTCTGGTTTTTCACACTTATTAGTAATATATTTTGGGCAAGAGGAATGATAGTGCTACGGGGGATACACCCAAGCGGTCGAAGGCGACCGGAAGCGTCTAGTTTCAATCGGATTTAAAAAGTACCAGACTGATAAACTGGCATTCATTTTTTGGACGAGCATCAAGTAGTATTAGAGTGTAGCACACCCTACCTGGGCCCCCTCATGTACTAGTATAATAAACGGTATACATGGCCATTAGTACGGAAGCGTAGAAGGGCCACCCAGGAAAATTATTGTTTTAAATTCCCGACTTAGTAACTCGATAATATCGACTTAGTATCTCGATAATATTTTGACTTAGTATCTCGATAATATCGACTTAAGAGTGGGTCAGGCACAGGAAGATTTTTTTTTTCAAATTACTGAGTTAGTAAGTCGATAATATCGAGTTAGTAAGTCGATGATATCGAGTTAGTATCTCGATAATATCGAGTTAGTAAGTCGATAATATCGAGTTAGTAAGTCGATAAAATCGAGTTAGTATCTCGATAATATTGAGTTAGTAACTCAATAATATTGACTTAGTAACTCGATAATATCGACTTAGCATCTCGACTTAAATCACAGCACATGATGTATAGTCTGCCTGTGCATATGCATAATGAGAAAACAAATAAACATTACTGATTTTATATGAGGGTCAAATACTGTTAGAACTCTAATATGTAATTAATGTATTGATATTTACATCAGAGGGGAAAGTTTTCTTTTTAGATATCATTTATTTCAATGTTCATACGGGGATATATCCGCCAATTGACACAGTCGTTATTGGTTACCCACGTACATTATACATACATGTACACATGGGCTGGACAACCCTGGTATACAAAGTCAATATTATCAAGTTACTAAGTCGATATTATCGAGTTACTAACTCGATATTATCGAGATACTAACTCGATATTATCGAGTTACTAAGTCGATATTATCGAGTTACTAACTCGGGAATTAAAAAAATAAATCTCCTTCAAAATGGAAGACAGCTTTTAGCTAATTTGGTCCCTCAATTTTCATCACAAATATTAGTTTTCGCCATTCCATCATTTGTATATAACGTGTGAAAATTGAATAAATTGCTTTCCTATCCTATTCCTATCCTATCCTATCCTGTGCCTGTTCCACGTTTAAGTCGATATTATCGAGATACTAACTCGATATTATCGAGTTATAAGTCGATATTATCGAGATACTAAGTCGATATTATCGAGATACTAAGTCGGGAATTTAAAAAAATTAGCCCAAAGGCTAAGATAGTTTACCGGACAATTTTGGTTTGGCCATGGCAGCATTGGCAGGTTACAGACCTTGAGATTTACCAATCAAGGTTCGCAGTGTAAATCCCAATCAAGGTCATCCGTATGAACTTCGATGTTACCATTACATGTATGTGTGTGGCATTTGATATTCTATATGTTGGGTGGAATCGTTTAGGCCGCTCAGGTCAATTTACACATTCCAAGTCAGACATTTGGCACTCAAGGTCATCTGACGTCAAGTTCAAGGTCATCATTAGTTGTGCCATATATGTCTTCCTGTTCATAACATGAGCTCTCTCTGCAAGCATGCCATCTACAGAGGCAAATCTGGGCATTTTTTGAGCCCAAAATGGCTGTTTTGACCCTTCAAGGTCATCGAAGGTCAGATTCAAGGTCACCACACAAGTCGCCATATATGACTTCCCATTTGAAAGTGCCAATTTCTAAGCTCTATCTTCAAGCGTTCTATGAGTACAGTCCGGACAGCTCCCATTATGAAGGAAAAAAGTGCCGAAAATTTTCTAAGTCCAAAATTTTTCGCCGACTCGTCCAAAATTCAAAATGGCCGCCACAAAGAGATCGGCGATTCAAGGGCAACAAAACTTATACACGTCACAGAGGTATATAAGAGGAATCTTTTTAAGCAAAAATCTCAAAACTGATCAGACACTTTTTGAGAAAATACAGACCAGGTGCAAATTTGAGCGTTTTTCGACCCAAAAATGGCTGTTTTGACCTTTCAAGGTCATCCAAGGTCAAATTCAAGGTCACCACACAAGTCGCCATATATGACTTCCCATTTGAAAGTGCCAATTTCTAAGCTCTATCTTCAAGCGTTCTATGAGTACAGTCCGGACAGCTCCCATTATGAAGGAAAAAAGTGCCGAAAATTTTCTAAGTCCAAAATTTTTTTGAAAGGGTGAAAATTTTTTTTTGCCCTAGAAATGGCCCAAAATGGATAGTAATGCGATTTGGGGCGAAAAAAATTTTTTTCGCCGACCCGCCAAAACTTCAAAATGGCCGCCACACGAAAACCGGCAAATTTAGGGCAACCAAACTTATACATATCACAGAGGTATATGAGGGGAATCTTTTGAAACCAAAAACTCAAAACTGATCAGACAGTTTTTGAGAAAATGGCTGTCAAAGTCCATAATTGAGCGTTTTTCGACAAAAACGGCCGCCATTTTGAAAAAAATGCGAAAATCAAAAAACAAAAAAATACCTCCTTCTCAAAATATTTTTAGGCATTTTTGTGCAAAATTTCAGAAAGATTCGATCGTTAACTTTAAAGATAAAAATGTTAACGCCGTACGGACGGACGGACGACGGACGCAACGCCATGCCAATAGGTTATCGGACCAAAGGTCCGGTAACCTAAAAAATAATTTGCCTGGGTGGCCCTTCTACGCTTCCGTACCATTAGGTATCTACAGTAGCTATATAATAGGGCTGGAAAGCGGAAGTATGATCGGTGAAAAATTCCAATGAGATATTCGTGAATAAGGCGTCGCCGGGGATAAACCCAATTATCGCCCATTTCTAACAACGTCAATAACTGCTGAAATAACATGTCTTGTGTCAAATAACTTTAGCGAAAGTACAAAGCAGGTATACCTGTGTCAAAATTCATTAGAATAACAGGCCGTCTGCCGGCAATTTTGCTACAGCAAGGCTTTATTCGAAGTGCTGTTTTTTTCAGTGCCTCTTCGAAGCTTGGATATGTTGTGGAATCGGACAATTTTTATCTTTTACAACAGTTTTTGTATATCTTCATCGTGTATGGATACTATAATACACTAAAGACATTGTTTATATACTTATAATCACCATATTTAATGCGCCCCCATGTTAAAAGATAGGGAGGCATCAGGTGCTTATCCCCAGTCCGAATAAATTCATTGGGATTTGTCAATGATATGTACTTCCGCTTTCCAGCCCTATTCTGTACTCCTCAAGAGCACCGGTAGTTACCGTTGCGTGCAAAGTTTCCAATAGCAAGAGCTGCTGAGATATTGAGCTGTTCACTAGATGACTCCAGCCATCGCAGAGATTCCTTATAGATCTTGCCCTCTCCATTTCCATACATCACCTCCATACTCTCATCTGGACACGACCAACATCAATGTGTGAGAGCAGGTATTAAACATACAAATATCATGTTATTATTGCTTAATTATACAATAATTGAGGGTGCAACATTATGATGTACATTCATTTAGTCTAAATACCCAGCACACCCACCTCCGGTCAGAATGAGTACCACGAGATCAGAAACCATTTTCTCCGTCTGTATGCGTTCGTCCTCGGCAGCACTCTGACTACGCTGTAGCAGACCCAGCACCCGCGACCCGAGGTCAGACCGAGCCAGGGTGAGCTTCACATCATCTGGCAACAGGATTTTGTGTGAGGTCCAGATTCTCAATTACACTGTTTCAAAATACATATGTTTAATGATTATTCAATTTTTAAACAAACCATTTTCAGAAAGGTTGGTGAGCAGTTCAAGAATGGTCTCCTGCAGATCGTCCCCGACTGGTGTTCCAATGAGGTTGACGATTGTGGTCAGAATGGATGATGAGAGGAGCGCCTGCTTGCCAGAGTCTGTCCAGATTGGGCACAAAAACACGCTTGTATATATCGAGAGTCTACAGGTTCACAGTACCAGATGGAAAATAACTGGGTGCATCATGATGCATACATCAATATTTTATAGTTGCATTATGATGCAAGAATCAACATTTCAACCACTCACCCGACTCCGTTAGACTGCCGACAGCACACAGGGCCATCTGTACGACATTGTCGTCTGTCCCATGTCTGTCCAAGTAGTCATTCAGGACTTCCATAGCACCGAGGCTCACCGCCTTCTCCTGGATTGTCTCTGTATTCAATGCAATTAGCATGATTAGTCTAGAAATTAACGAAGTACCATGTAGTCATTTTCAACATTGTGGCCAATTTCATTTGACAGATGCATTGTACATGTATATACGTGTACCGGTATGCATGGTGCATGCAATAATGTAGCTTCTTGTGACCATGATAACTTTTACAACAAACCTCCCAAAAAATTTTTTTATCAAGTTTATAATAAAATCAAATTTATGAAAGACCACATCAAATCTGAAAGAAATATATTCAAATTTATAAAATACAAAACACAAGTACAAAAAAAAGAATGAAATACTGTATACATTCAATTCCACAACACAATGGATCTGAGCATATTTTGTTGCTATGGCTACATATAAACAAATTGGGGACATACCCTGATTAGCATTGGAATCAAGCTTAATTCTGAGCGTTATCATGCGGACATTTTCTGCCTCTGTAGGGCTAGTAGGTTCCAGTTTATAAGAGCTATAGGGCCGCTGAACATTACAACTAGTGAGCCGCATACCTGATTCCAGCAGTTTGCATGAACAGAGAGGTCAATTTTATGATATACTGCAGTATGTTTGATGAGCAGCACAAAAAGATTTTCATTTATATTATTATCAAAGTCATGCACACCATCTAAATGAATTACTGAATCTATAATTTCACACACAAACTATTTGACAGTATTTTACCATGTGTATTGGTCAGATTGAGCAGCAGACCACAAGCGACAGCCCTCATTTTACTAGTGCCCTGTTCGGTTTGAGTGAGCAGATTCCTCATTAGGTTGATGAGGGTTTGTATCCCATTCTGCTCTGCTACTGCGTTCCGCCCCGCATCTGTAAACAAGACGATAAATTCAACATCACTACTTTTTCATGACTGTGTTTAACAAATGAACTGTCTTCTACCTTAGATTACAGGTCTACATGTGCAATGGGAATTAAAGGCAAGAATGAACAATTGTCAAAATAACATCATCTTCATTATGTTTATCATATCAGTTTCACCGAAAATTGATAATTCAGGTAGAATGTAGCAATTTTATTTCAAGCCGGAAAACAAAAAAAGCAACTGGATATTTATGTCACAAGAGAACCCCACCTTACATGTATGCACAGGCTTATCTCTAATGGTACTGAAACTTTATTGATTTCAAGTTTTCAACAACAAACATAATTTTTCAACTTATCCTTCAAACAATATCCAGAAATATCTCTGATCATTTTGCTCTCATCCACTGCCCCTTCCAATCTTATCTTTTAGAACCATGTTTTCTTTTCAATGTGGAACTGAAAAGTGAATTCTCGTAGAGTGAAACAGTATCAGAACACATCTGCCAGACTGCTGTTTTTCCCTAATGTACCTGAGTGTTTGAGAAAAAATCCAATCACAAAGTGTGACGAAAAGAATGTTCAAAAGCAGGTTATTGGTACATGTTTTTCTTCAACTCATGACAGTGATGAGATTGGAAAGTCATGCTTGATTTCCAGTAAGCAGCCACAGTTGTTAGGTGATACTTTGATTGCCTGGTTTCTATGATATTTTTCCAAAATGCAACTACCTACGAAGCTGTCAAGGGGTCAGGAAATATGCCCCAGAGAAAATTTGCAAGAATTCCACAAAATTGAACAATATTAAGTTTTTTTTTTCCCTTCTCAAATATGATTGTAGAATTGTTTTTCAACATTTCAATATCACTCAGTGTTTCGAGTAATGAACCTATTTGACTAACTAAATGCTCAAAGAATGCGAGTGAAAGGCAGCAAGGGATGTATTATTTAACATGTAGGTTCCAAGTACAGGTACTTGATGTATGCTTACCTATGATATAAGAACTTAATTTGACTTCTTGGGAAATAGATTTGGAGAGGAGTACCAATTCTGATAAGCATGATAACACAATCTATGGCTACATGAAATAAATCTGACCTTAATTATCTATTATCCAGGTGATGTCAGTCTATTCAATGTGAGACGTGATAAGATTTCCGATTGCTAACATTGCTTACAGTACGGTACCAATTGTGTCTGCAGAAGACCGTGATGAATCCTACTGACTAAACCATTGTACGTGTATCACATTCTACGGCCTTACTGGCATGTGATTAGCTGGGATATTGTTGCAGTAACTGGCACATGTAGTGGCTGATAGGGCGGGGATTACATTGCATTATGTCCTATTACCTGTCCCCCATGAACCGTGAGAACAGCAGGTGCTGCCAACTGCCAGCTAGAGGTCAATAGCAGTAGAATGATATGGATGTACAATGTGGAAAGTTCCATTTAGATCAGAATTTGACTACATGTATATGAATCAACAGAAACCCGTAAGATGGGTTTCTGGTACCAGGTACATGTACAGATTTATCTGTTCATGTCCATGCATGGTAAAACATTTTGTCACATATCATTAAACCCTTAATAATTTGTGTTTTATTGGCCAATATCATAGAATTCATATGTTTAGGAATAAAAATTCATAGGAATATGTATTTATTATTCTACATGTAGATTGATATGTACGGCATCAGTAATCATAAAAGGGGAGTATCTGGTGATATGCAATGAAAATTTCACGCCATAATGGTCGATTACTAGTTCGATTTGCCACAAGATCCAAGTGCAGTTTCAGAGCACGTATTTTCTAAACACCAAGTCTTCCATATATCAGCCTTGCTGCGTAACCACATACAAATATCCATATTTTAAGTATATCGTAAGCATGAGGTAACACATGGCAGGGATAAGCTCACATATATCTGGACAGGTATATCGCGGCATGAGTACTGAATGCCTGTCTGGGGGCCGCAGTGTGAAGGTTACCGTTGGTTGCCATGGGCGGCAGACGGCCCTGGGGCCGGGCCGAGAGAGAGGACCACATGTCCGAGGGGTCGGGTTACCGCCGGCAGATTCCTGCACTGGGACCAAAGCTCATCCTCCTTTCACTGGATTGATCAGTCCAGGACGTATTGATCTCTGATTGATAAATTGGACCACACCAGCCTGCCCCCCCCCTCCCCCCCCCCCCCTCCCATCTGTGTCTGATCTGATCTTGGATCCAGATCTTCACAGGACGAAAGAGGCTCCTGGTTGAGCACGGATCGGTAATATATCGGGTATGACTAAGCTGGACGTGTTTCAGGCGTGTGATCTGGAAAACAAAATATCCCCACGCACCGATGATTCCCTCGCTGGCCGCATGCAACAAATTGTGTTTTGTGCTGGAGTAACAGTGAGAACAACTCCTGGTCCCATTCACTGAGGTGTGATTGATACTTCAGTGTCCGTGTGGAATGATCCAGGAAGCTTTGACTCCCTCATGTTTTCTGTCCTGTGGAAACTCACAGTGCAGCGAAATGACAATCCTTGAATCTTTGGAGTTGTAAGATATAAATAGGCACTGATATTAAAAATACTAGCAGTTTTGTGCTGATCAAAGGATAACCTCTAGCAGAATACAGCAATAGAGGTAGGACAAACTGATCGGTGATCACTGAAGAGCCAGGAGTTTTGATTTCAAATAGTCTGTGCAGTTGTATATTCGGATTTTTCTAACTCGTTTACACTGTTTTTCGCTAATATCTTTGTGATGCTAAACGCTATCGTTCTATAACTCGGCATGCTTCACCTGGGAGTAAAACAGCAATTTTCTACCAAATTTCGGACAGCTATCGCGGAAAGTGAAAAAGTTGGCAATCTACCTCAATGTTAAATTTCAGTCCCGAACGGGATCTCAAGAATCTGAGAATATTCGAGGAACTGGTCCTGTTTACATGCATCAGGATTCGAAATATTCTTGTAACTTTGAACCAGAAGATACACTGGGGGTGTATTCTACACAAGCATGTTGATTTTGAATTATTGCTCCGCTACAAAACCGAGCAAATGCACAAAAGTGTGTGCAGGCCCAGAAATTAAATAATAGGGCTTAATTTAACAGTGGGGTAGATTGCCAACTTTCTCAATTTTCGCGATAGCTGTCTGACATTTGGTCGAAAATTGCCGTTTGACTCCCAGGTAAAGTATGCCAAGTTATAGAACGATAGCGTTTAGCATTACAAAAATATTAGCGGAAAAACAGTGTAAACGAGTTAGAAAAATCCGAGTATAAATGTCGGTGATTGTTTTGGTTGGAAGATTCTCTGTTTGTGTAAACAGGACTGACCGCTGTAATCCAATAAAGGGGCAGGACCAGAAGAGCAAGAGGGATGTCTGCACCAGGTAATAACACAATGGATTCTGTTACAGATACGACTGCAGATAAACAGAACCATTCTTCCGTTAGTAAAAGGAATTTATCAAGGGAATACGAGGATATCCGGGAAGAATCTGAATTGGGAAGTTTTGTACGGTCAGAATGAGCAATACCGGTATTCATGCAAAATGTTACATTTCTCCTACATGTAATTGCAAAATTCCCAAAAGTCTTCAATAAGAATACAATATTTATGAACAAAACTTTAAGCTTGAATAAATCAGGATATTTTTGTTAGTTTTTCATTCTGGATGCATTCAAGATGCGGGCTTCTTCATGAGGGACCTTTTCTGTTTTCTCAACATGCAAAAGTGAGGGGCAACTGGACCACACTGGATAAGTTAATTGCAAACGGAAATCGATGGGAGTTCTTCACCTCTGCTCGACAAACAAGAATTGAAAGAAATTGAAATATTTTCAGAAAACTTCCTGCAAGTTTCCAAGAGCTTTACATGACTGTGTGCTGCTTCACACCTGAGAATTTGTTATAAGCCAGATGACAGCCACGTGGCTTCAGTGAAATTTTAAAGCCACCTCTGTCTGTAGCTTATGGATGGAACCTGACAGGAAGCAGGCGAATGCTTGAAGTTCGGTACAGAGGTGCGAAACCTCTAACTTTCACCCTGGAAGCTGCACACGTCCTTTGCTCCGCGGATTTGGCACGTAACATCATCAAAGATAACAGGATCATTGTAATTGCTGATGTGTTTTCCCACCTCTCTCAGCCAGGCCAAGACCTTTTGAAAACTACTGGAATTAAGAGAATTTATCAATCAGGCTGAAAAAAAATTAGCCTTCTCATTGTAATCCAGAGTTTACTGGTATAAATGTCCGTGCTCTGGAGTGACTTGGATTAGTACAGAGAAGGCAAGAGCTGACTGAACAGTGTGCCACTTCCAATAACCCACAACAGATAGAGCGTGTGCTTTCAGCGTGCCCGTCACTCTGGCACTTCATGGACTGGTCATGGATAATTGGATTACAATCGGATATCTGAGGAGTAACTGAATCGACCAGGTAAGCTGGTTAATCATGGTAAGGTGACAAGATGCACAAAATACATGTATAGAGAACTGCTGATCTGGATGGTTAAAAAGAGTGTTAAAAGAGCAAGTCAGTCATTCTATTGACTAAATTTTCTTTGTAATTGAAGGTTGTCAAGGGCAAGTAGATTAAGAGAAAAATATGTTTTTGCCAGGTAACTGCATGCATTTATGGTATTAGACCCCAAGTCATTACCAAAGCAAATATTTTCATAACTTGGAACACACCCCATGCTCGGACCCGGGATAAATTGTAGTACCTCAGACATCTAGTTGCCTGGGTAATTGAATGGGGTACACAAAACACCAAGGGCCCAGGGAACACATCAAAACAATGCAGCCATTAACACAAGAGGCCCTTGCACTGGTCCAGAGAACCTGGTCTGTACAATGGACCAGGGACTAGCAGAAGTGTGCTCGTGTCTACCTGAAAGGTTGAAGTTCACTTGAGGAGAATGAGAATGTATGGAGACTTCCCAAGAATACTTCTTGGAAAAGAAAACTCCACCGTTATTTTTGCATTTATGATCACAGATAAATTACTCATTTTGTAATTTTTTCTTCAATCAGATATTGTTTAACATTGTAGATGATTCTTGGCGCACCTTGCTCCGTGTTCTTGTTTTTCAGATTATTTTACTTTTGCCAATCATTGGTGATAGTTTATTAGAAAACTGACGGTCCTTGATTGATTTTCGAGCAGCTACTTATAAAACTCACAAGACGAAACAACTAGAGCTTTATGAATCATGGATTTCCGATTATATGTAAAACTGCTTTTTTAACAAGGAAAATCCCTAGATCCAGCCTACGCAAACATTGGAATCAGCTGTTTCTATCAACTATGCTTCTCCATACTTGCAAACACTCATCATTGCTTAAACTACATAAAATATTCACAAGTGAAAGCACAACCCATCAATGATCAGAGCTAATTTTAGAATACTACCTCGGACAAACCAATACTACATGAAGTTATTATCTTTCTGGGAAAAATCTGGATTTCATTAGCTTACGTTAATGTGTGGTGATTCGGTTCCACCAGCGAAATATCTCTGCCACATGTTTTTTAGAGTGTGTTACCTGTAGGGAAAGTTTCTGAGGATATGACAGGCATTATTCATACTTTGATGCCAAACATGATCTCCTTGTTTCATAGAGCATCACTATTGTTCCTACTGCATTTTTGTGTTCACTTCGTAGTACGATGTCAAGATAAATCTGTGAAGCTATGATTCCCGTAGAACTATGAATACCAGTAGGCTTGTTTCCTCTGATTCTGATCTGCATTCCTACACACATGCATGACTGAATTGTATCAAGGCTGAAAACTATTCACATAATCTACATGAATTCCCCGTCTAGAATGACCAAAAATGCTCCAGAAAAAATTGTAGAACGATTTAAAGTTCCATGGTGAATCTCGTGATACTATCTCAACAATGGACTTTATTAACTATAACACCACACCACATTTTATTCAGAAATATTTATGATATATTACCAGAGGTACTGCCAGATGTGGCCTTCATCGTGTTCTCAAAGAACAGCACCACAATGTATCAGGAACCAGTCCTAAAAAAATATCGTCTGATTTTCTATGTGGGCATCAAAAAGTACTAACTCTTTCAATTTTTAGCTCACGAGATGTTCTGGTCAGCCAATCAACTTTGCAAGGCAGAAAAGTATTCTCTGGCCAGATTTTTGTCGGCATCATGGGAATTTTTGCGAGATTTATCTCCGAGGCGTAATGCAGAGCCAGTGGGATGTTGCACATTGGTGAGGCCAAGGCACCTTTGGATAGCTCCGGAGTAAACACCCCAGCGGTTACATTTCCAGGATTTTCTGGCTGTTATTTGTTTGATCGTATAGTGACAGGTTGTTTGTTAAACAAAAATCCACTGAGAGTCCAAACACAATCCCCTACCTCAGTGGTGAGGTATCATTAATTTGGCAAGGTCGATATATTTCAGACAACCAAATCAATTCTCACTCAAGTAGCTTCCTCTTCTCAAACATTGTGAACCTTAAGTACAATATGACCTCATGCAATGCGTAGTATCATTATATTTTACCAGATATAAAATGATTCAATAATCAATCTTAGTATTCCTCACAGCTGATTCATTGGGTGAATACTAGGAACATCAGACATTCCATAACAATGCAGTATTTGAATTCTTTAAACATGTAGCCTTTACTTCGGTACATTCCATTGAAAGCTACAATATTGCAAAGTTTAATATTATTATTCAGGTTGATTTACTGCATTCTATTAAGGGTGCACAGAAGTTCAAATGCCTATTTGCAATGAAATAAAGATATAAAACTATCACACAAACATTCAAAGTGTGTCAGTTTATAGACTACAAACAGAGTCTGCACCATAATGAGGCACCGCCAAGGTTCTGACAACACGGAGCTCTCCACAAACATCTCGGAAAGCATCGTGAGCAAGAATGAGTCGGACAAGATCACAGACTGACACATGCACAAAAACGTTCTCTTGATACTGCTCTTGATGCTCAGGGAATAGAATTGAATTGATGCAAGTGAGAATTCTGAATTCAACCCATTGAAATTATGCACACCAACAAGTCCTGTTCATATTCCAGAATGAATCGAAGTGAATTATTATGCGTCACAGTTACAACTCTATGAGACAAGTAACTAAATTTATATTACCCAGTAATGAATTCAGCACATATTTCATGAGAGGTTCCGGTGTCTAAAATATAATCTTGCACAAGCTGTAGTGCACCTTATCTACAGCCGCCATGATCATGATGATGGTATACCTCGCAATCACATACATGTACGGGTTCATGGTTATTCATCATCATCATGATAATTATGTCAGAACTATCAACAACTTCCCAAGTTTTATCAAGAGGAAACAAATTCCTGGGTGCAGATATTCCCAAGCGATTACTGGACCTGGTGATGATAATATGTGTATGTGCATGTACCAAGTGTACTGTACTGGTACATTTATCTATTGCCATGGAATATAGATCTATTATTCATGTAGCTCAGAAACAGCCATCTACAGATTACATGTAGATTGAATTGGTATGCCACTTGTATGAATATGGGGATCCATACGTATAGTGCCTCTATTTATAACCTGACACTTGTATATTCTCAAGTAATTTTAATCTAATTTTCAACAGTTGAACATTACAATTTATCAAAACACAATTTGGTTAATCATTATCCCATGTAGTATTTCTTGAGTTTTAGAATTGCAACTTCCATGACATCATTTCAAGGCAGACAACTTGGTAATAATTCAATAGCAGTTACAGTGCAGTGTAACATATGATGTGTAAAAGCTGAGGCTGGGAATAGCATTTTATTGCTGGGTATATGACTTGTGTATTGGGATTGGTTAGATGGGAGATCTAAGGTAAATAAATACGCTCTGGATACCTCTGCTGTGATTCGGATCAGAAACTACCGGGGATGTGTTTTGCTTTGTTTTCAGTGGGTCCAGTGATATGTTATTGGTACAGATGGGCTATCCATACGATCCAGATGCCGATTAATGATCCCGATCAGGAATCGATCTCTCCTGATACTTGGATCAGACTGAATCCAGGCAAATATCGGTAGACACCGCTCTCGGCATGCAGTGTTGCTATTCTTGCCAGCCAATATACAGTGTTGACGGCTGGTATGGGCAAAGTGGTTGCTTTTTATCGAGGGATGTGGGAAATTCCCTTCCCAAAAACTTTCACATCGGCCTGATCAGCAGTCTGAGGTATAAGATGTAAGTATCACCTGTGACCTGGAGGGCTGGTGTATGTGTCTAGAGAGTGTATCAACAAGCTACCTCTCCACAATTAGCATGCTCCTGCGTCTGAGATAACATCGGACCACACATATTACTCCAGTGATAGTTTTCTTTACAAAAATATGCAAAACATTAAGCATATTTTTGTAAATGAGATAATTTTGTAATGACATTTGGAACATGCTCAAGTCCGCAATTTTTTCTTATATGTATTATGATACCATGTACAGCCCTGTTTCATCAAAATCTGGATTCATATTTTCACAGATCATTGACTACAGAAGCAAACTTTTAAATTCACTCAATCCCACAACTTCTTTTTGACGTATTGTAATGCCACCCAGTAGCAGAGAGAACGTACCGTTGTCGAAGCAGAGGTTGCCGAGGGCGCGACAGGCCTGAATCCCTGTCGTCATGTCGTCCACGGTCAGCATCCCCAGCAGTATGGGCACCACCCCCTCCTGTACACATGGCAACCGCACCTCCTCTACAGTCAGGGGATACACAGCATAAAGTCATATTGGTGGCCAAACAGCTATGAATAAGTCATGGATAGATATTTTATGAGAGATGCAGACTTGCAGAGGTCAAATGCATGGAAATACAGTACTGATTTCGCAAAACCTCACTAGCCATGCGAATGCTACATGCTAAATGCTAGGCCATGCGATTACGTGCGACTTGATGCTAGCATCAAATCGCATGGTGCGACCAGTGGGCGCGATGCCATCGCATCAGGCGGCCGTCTTAGTTGAACAGGCGAGCATTGTCTGGCACAGATGCGCGCATCCTTTATTTCGGATGCAAATACTGACTTTAATATGAACTGAAATGAAACACTGCATTTTCCCATACGATCTACATGATACAGACTGTTTATAAACCACTCGACCATGTGTTTGCGAGCATATGCGAGCATATAATGGCCTTCACAAAAAATGCAAAATGCGAAATGCTTTTAGTGCACCACAGTGCCAAGAAGCAATGCTAGCATCGAGGGATGCTCGCATACACAATGCTAGCATCAAATCGCATGATGCTACGTCAGGCGAAGTTGGGCGAACACGTGCTAAATGCCAGGTGTCCCATGCTGGCATTTTGGTGAGGTTTTGCGAAATCAGTACTGTATAGTTGATGACTACTGGTAGTTTTACATTCACTCAGTCATGTGTTTTAAGTACATTTCAAGAAAATGGAATGAAATTTTTTTCAATTATAATTCCACTGCAATATTCACACAGCCAATTCCCTTAAAAATATAGCATAAAGTGAACCAGGACTCGTTATACCATGTAAACGATTCTCAGCAGTGGACCAGACTCAAATATTGCTGCAAAGCAAGAGACCCTGACTGGCTGAACATGGACAATGTTTTCGCCCACTCAGAAGACATACAGCGACATTGCCATACTGCCGGCCACTTCCTGCCCCTATTGGCTCAATCTACTGCCCGCTTCCATAAAACAGGTCACACGGGTCAGGGTAAATCATGGAATCCTGAGCAAACCAAGCAAATAAAATTTTGGGAAGGAAAAAGTCGATGGGATTGCGAGAAGCCCTTAAAAGGCTGAAGGAGAATCAAGGTCATAGTCTCGGCACTAAGTGTATCGATATCAGAGCATTGAAACCAAGCAATTGACATGGAATAATTTCATTCTCTCTAAAGCAGAATTTTTATCATGCTGGAGTCTACATAACTGCACACCAACTCACCATGTGTTTCTCATTAATAAGTGATGAACTACAGTATAACATGGTTACTCCAGGTGTAAATACAAATGAAGAATAGAGAACTTTGGAAACACAACTAATACATGTATCTAAATTTTCATCTTTTTCTCATTCAGTCAAGAGCCCACACAGCAATTCGTTTCATCTCATTTCTCATTCCTGATAATGAAACCTAGAAGGACGCCATATATGTGGATTTAATTTATTGATACTTTTATAAAATGATGATAACTAAAACAAACGACACTGCAGTCATATTAAAACTGATTAACAGCTTGGGACTGCATGTATTATGGGTCGCACCATGGCAACAACTGGGCTGGTGATGTCAAGGGCAGATGTAACGACCTTCACCATTAGGCGAGTCTCAAGCCAATTATTTCCTCCATTGACGTCAACGATATACTTTACGTCGATGTGTCCGCAACTGTTTATTACCAAATAAAATGTTCGCCATCAATTTCCCCAGCATTTTATGAGAGACATAAAGGACAAGGAGATGTGGCCTGCTGTCAAAGCAATATCAATTTGTAAACTAGTAATCATCTGCATGTACATGTACTCAGTTGTGCATCTTTCAGAAGAAATGAAACCAAGGAATTGGACCTCGATGAAATTCCCCATGGTATGAAGTTTAGCCCTGTCTCTTAGTAATGAAGTGTCTGTCAGTGGGATCGTACCTGTTTTTGCCATTTCCGCGATGATCTGCGCCATCTTTGTGCGGTGTGCGGTGGACTGTAGGATGTGCGTGAAGTCGGTCAGCATGCCTTGCTCCAGGAGATTCTTGGCCGTCACGTCGCGGTCCAGCTCTGTCCAATCAGCAAACAATCACAACATCAACAAACACTATTAGTTACACAGTATATAGAGTTATGTGTATTCACATTAGGAAAATTATTAATCAAAACAAACAAAGATTGTAAAATGATCATCATCATGATGACTCATGAGAGCAACTTCTGTGACAAATGCATTTGATGCATAATTTTTCAATTTATTTTGCCATACTAATCATCTACCAGTATTAAATAGTCAGCCTTTTCAAAACTGAATAGATTATGAAATACTCTATGTATTAAAGCTCGTATCGAGAGTATTATCCAACTCTATACCTCCAATAATCTTATTACAATTAGCCTACAATGCAAATGAAACTGTTGTGGCATGCTTTGTTTCATATCTGTAATCCATAATGGAAATCAGGTGTTATCAGAATATTGCATATGATTAATATTTTTTGCCAACCATTCTGCACAATTACTTTCCCTAAACATGTTTTTAACATTGTGACATCGCAAATTATTTGGTCTAAATATATATCTCTGTTCTGAAATGACTACACACATTGCCAAGCCATATACATGTACTTGGCAGACCATGGTTCTAGCACTGAGAGTGCAGAATTCACTGAATAGTCTTCACCATTCAAATATCCGTTAGATGAGTGTCCAGGCTGTCATTCCATATTTCCAGGAATACATAGTTAATCCATCACTTTCTATTAGCATGATTAGTTTGAATCATCCAATAGAAACGCCGGAGGGTGAAACTGTCGATTGTTTCCGACCACTCGGTCAAAAATCAATCACACTCTGAAGGAAGACACACAGGCTTTTTTTGTTTGGATTCTACAATAATTCCCGACAAACACGTGATTTTCCCCACTTTGCACCCAAGGACCATGAACTGAAACCAATAATGGCAGTGGAGCGAACTGATGCGTTTTTCACATGCTTGAGCAGCGATATTTTTTTCCAGATTCATTTTGCTCAGCGAGGTTTGCTTGGACTTGAGTTAGTTCTTCAGTGAGCACGGTGCGACACAGTCAGTGTAAGCCATGTTGTCATCAATCCAAGATTGCCTTGGACAGGGTTGTCTGACCTGCCTCTGGGTCCTCTCCCTGGTTGCCTGGGCGACAGTGACAGCACAGGGATCAATGTCCCCTGCTGAACAGGATGTCACTAGAGAGTCAACAATGTCAATAGTCTTATCCAAGAAATAATGCGACTATTCTAAAGTCCTGAGTCTTATATTAAAGACTAATAAGAATATTATCATTATCAGCATGATAATATAACAAGCCAGCTGTAAATCGTGACACTATAATCAAGCCTTCAATCACTGTATCAATTTTGTGCTGCTCTTAGGAATGACATAACATGGTATATGACATAATTCTATACTTCCATGTCCTCATTCATCAAGCTCTGAATGCATCATACAATGTACTTGACTTTGTTCTGAACTAAATCAAAATTCATGTACAGTGTACATGTACATGTCATGATGCGCGTGAACGTCTTTGTGTAACTTCAGTTGCGCGTGAACGTCTTTGTGTAACTTCAGTTGCATGCAGCGTTCAAAAGCAGAAACCTTATATCCTTATTCATTTTGTCATCTGCAAATGTAAATCTGGAAAGGAATCTATGAAGATCCCTGCCTAATGATACAACAGATCCAGGAATATCAGACAAGTAACTGAGAATGATATTGTACTTCTGTCTCACATCAACTTTCTTACATTTCAAACTCATTGACCATGACTTGATAGATACCCATCCATACAAGGATTTTCTAAGGTTTCAGACTTATATACATAGCATATTCAAACTTGTATGTCTATATGATGCTTTGTTCAAATGTTTCACTGAAGAAAGTCAGATGACAGTTCCACATGTCTTTGATATTGGTCTAAAAATAAGACACAAGTTCTGTATCCTTTAAAGGGAACTCGAGTGGGAAAATAGTGTTTTCTATTCTGGAAGATCTGGTTTTTTTGGGGTACAAATTGGCAATTACATTGAGCAAATTACATTGATGCCTCGAGAATCCTTAGGCGTACAAATTAGTGGGGAAAGACGTTTGATGTTTAAAGCCATTCTGTAAACGGCTTGGCAAAAAACAACTATTTTGTCGTTGAGTAGTTTTCTGCCTGACAACTCTCCCTGCTGGTAACCAAGGTAAGAGGACTAAAGCCATATTGCGTGACTGTTGTTATTACGACTGTAATGACAGTCTCTGACAAATATGTCACATAGAGCGTCATCAACAACACATGATTAGCTTAGCACGCCTATGTTGTGACTTCATACAATATTATTTGACAACAGTCATCTCACCAAAGTGTTCAGGACGAGAAAATGATGTTTGAATGGAATGTCGCAGAATATTACTTCGAATCTGTACTGGCTTACAGAATAAGTAAATGGTAATCTGCCATCAGAATTGACCCTGTTCCTCAAATCAAGTGACACATATTATTCGTCAAACCTATGCTACACAATACAGAAATTACTTCCTGTGTGTGCAGAAAACAAAGGCTGAGACGAGCAATAGAAGAGGAGGGGAGGGGGGAAGGAGAGATGTCAAGAGCACACAAACAGCTCCAAAAATAGCATGAATGGCTTTGTTGGCACATCCAAGAATCACTGAGTGAGCAACATTGTCACTATGTCTGGAGGTAACTGTCCACATGATACATGATGGATGTGAAGGGAAGCAGTAAGTCGGGGAGTGGGGACCCCGTGGGTGGATGGGACGCAACAGGATGTGTGACATAATTCACAACAACAAGTAAATTGACCAGCAAAATAACACTTGAATCACATGACCAGAATCTCAATTTCATTCCCAAATATTATTTTTTGGGTAGGATCCATCTATGTCTGTTCTGCAAGTCTGACAATTTTCAAAAATAAATTATCAGAAGTTCTCTGTTTGATCTGACCACTGTTCTACATATTCATGACCAGTAATATAGTACTAGTATATACATGTAGCTGCCCCAGAGAGGATAACTCCCCCGACCACAAGCCCCGGACATGGACTGTTAGGTGACATAATGCTCTCGGTCCTCAGAAATTTACATCAAAAACTAGCTCTGGCTGGTCTATTGTGCCTCGTCAAAGCCCAAGCAATCTGTTCTGGCACAAAAGAAATTTACTGGCCTCCTGGTTATTGTGCTGGAAATATAGACACTAAAAACCCTGCCAATGGGATGCACTCCTCGAAAATATTGCCTTCAGTTGTTTTCTGAACCATTTACTCTGCTCCCAAACGAGATGGAAGGTTTTGAACATACAGAATTGCAAATATATGAAAAATTTGTGAATGCATAATTTTTTTGGATTCATAGATCTACATGTACATGCATTTTAATCAGGCTTTTTCAATAGTCAATATCATGATTATTGGTGAGATATGCAGTGTAATATATTGTTGTGCTTGCCGTAAGAGCTTGTGAGAAAATCGAAACACAAATGTAAAATTTGAGGAGGGGTAGTATATTATTACTAAATGTTCTGCACAAATTGAGCAATGTTACAAGTACCTTCGTTGTCAAATAGTTGCAGGATGGCATCGAGGCAGTGCGTGACCCGTGGGGAGTCTTTCTGTACTTTCAAGTCCTCCATCACCTTCACAAGGTCATCTGAAAACACCAATATCGTATAAAAATGTATGTGCTATTGAATCAGTCAAAATGGAGATTGTGTTTGAAATGTAAAAATGATTTAATCTTGATGAATGAGTAACCCAGTGAGTCTATTAAAAATATATATAATGTCAGATTATTACATGAAAACTAGTAAATTTTATTATCTCCCTATGACCATGATGACCTCAACATGCAGTTAAGTCAAGGAGCATATGATATTCATTTACTAGCATATTAGCATGATTAGTAATAGATGAAGTTGAACAGAAAACCTGTTATCATCGTTACTAATACCAGCACAGACTTAAATGTATGCTATTGAAGATGTCTTAATACCTGGCCAAAATAAATGTAGCACCTGTATAATTTCCTGTGTTATATCAAAGTAAAACTATGACGTCCATAATTCAGAAATGTCAGATTCATGCAATCACAGATTAAGAGGAATGATTCGTGGATACCAAATTTTGTTATGTTGGTGCTTTGTCTTCATATATATGCACAATTGATGCTGTCATTCCCATTATATTCATATCAATTTGACTTTGTGAGCTGTTTTTTGCATGTACCCATTCAGTGCTGTGTGAATATCGGGTAGTCTCTGATTCATCGTCCCCTGCTGTTACTGAACATGTCAAACACGCCAGAAAGGGACAATTCCTCATGAATATTGCATTAGTCAAGTGCCTTGGGGAGCAATATTATTGTCAGCTCCTGAGTGTGGATAGATCTATATACCGTGTAACCACCAGCAAACAGAACTATCTCCGAGGACTGCAAAAGAGCTTACCAAATACTCCAAGATTGATACTACTCAAGGTTTATGGTAAGCAAACAAAAAGCATGTTGTTTACATAGAAAGAAGCGGAGAAACATACCCATGGCGCGTGTCTGCTGTGAGTGAGTTCCTCTCCTTGTCACAGTCCTGTAAGGCTTGCGCAAGCTCAGACTAGAACCGAATCTCGTGTCGCTCCCTCGCCTCGGATTCCGCCACACATATTACAACAAGTCACGGGCAATCGTCAACGCTTTCTGAATCCCTCCGTCCTCGCCAACTGTAAACAGCAAGGAATTTGCTACTGGAAATCTTGGTTAACGAGAGAGACGACCCAACGTCGTTATGGGCTGTGACGAGCGGTTACATCTGTTATCAGGGGCAGGACGCCAGACTGGTCCCGAGCCTAATCTGATGAGTGAGCAGGCTGGGGTGGAGGATATCGGGTCCTTGCTGGTACCCTCCTCCTTGCCGGAGACGGATGGTGGCTGGCTCTCACTGACTGAGGGATGGCAGCAGTGGGGTGGGTCACTGATGGGGGGGGCGGGCGGACGGATGGATGAACCTTGTATGGGAGTAGTTGCCCCAATGCCTTTTGTTCCCGAGGTATTCCCCTCTGACAGAACCCAAACACCATGAACACTCCCACTGCTACCAGTACTGCATCATTGGCCGATGATTTCGAGAGTGCCCTAAGTGGTCTGGATTGGGGCTCGATGCAACGTCTCATTGATGCTCGTCAATAGCCGATGTGGGGGTTTGAAAGGAAGACCTGGGGATATGTTACAGATCGATGCCATGCACAATGATGGAAAACTGACAAGGCATGACAAGGCAAAAATAGAGTTTATTTTTCATAAAAGAAATGTGGAATGAACAGTGATAAACAACTTCACTAATGATGACATGCCCACTTAGAGAAAGTTACTGAGCCAATTGTATTCGATTTAACTTGTTGTGACACTATCCATAATATTTTAATGTGCTGGCATTTTTCCACAATGGGGGACCTTATTAAATCAAATAATTTCTTAGTATTCACAGTATTCTCGGTACAAATATTATTGGCACAAGACAGCTAGCTACTTGGCAATGTGAGCACACAAAAGGCTGCAAAACTGCTAAGGATGATGTCAACACCAGACACATGGAACTGGGTCTTGATTGCAAATAATTGAATCAAGTCTGTCTCGAATCTCTGGGCGATGGGATTATCTTTGGCCTGGATGGGAGAGAAAGCTATCTTTATACTATATGAGTCATTCATTTTACAAGTATCTTCCAACAATGCAACAACTAATTGAGTTTCCAAGGAATTACACATGCACGAATTATTCTGTACAGTGCATGTTTACTTCAATGATGTTTATCTGTGAGTTGCTGTTTGTGGGAATAAAGCATGCGAGTGCATAATCATAATACTGTTCAGGTACATCATGTTTATAACCTTGATACTATACATATAATAGTGATTTCAGAAAGACACTCTAAATGGTCGGTGATGTTTCCTCAAATAAAAGTCAAACAGACGGATTGACTACAAAATCAGTGAGGTGCTTAAGGATTGATTGCATGTAATTTTCATGAACCTGGAATTGACCAGCTGTCCATTCACTTATAATGTAAATATAAAGGTAACAAATTCATACATTTACATACTTCCAATCAACGTGAAACTTTGCCTTTTTGATTGTTAGCCATCAAGGATTACCAATCGAGACTCTGTTCTTACCAAACAATGTTAAATCTGTCGAAATCATTGTTTTCATATGTACTTTCCCGACCTATTTCTCAGTACACAAAGTACACTCACAACAGGGCGAGCGAAAGGATTATGTTGTACAGCAAATAGCTAGTGATGCCATTAAAACTCATGGGTGATATGCACTCGGGTGCACCGAAGTGTTTGGGATTATGAATGTTCAGCTCATTGTATTCATCTCACAAAAAGTATAGCCCTAGATATTCTCATTATTTCCACAACAAAGTATACATATACGCAGCAACCAGAGTTTGTCAAGCAGAACAAACGAATGTTCTTTTTGGTGAAACGTATAAAATGATTTATCCAATCATCCAATTGCACAGCTTCCGGGATATTATTTATGAAACCATGTCTCGGTTCATCATCCATGAGTATATGTGTGTGTACTAGCCAAGTTTTGGGTCGGGGGATTGTATTGTCTTGGTGATTTTGTTACCTTTACTTTCACATAATAAGTCAATGGGAAAGTGCCTCAGTGCAGTCACTGGTATGTTACGTGCAATCAATCCTTAAGTCCCTCCCTGGTGTTATATCAATCAGCATGTAAAGCTTGATCATTGTCAAGCACTATTTTGGTTTATTATCTAGAAACCGTATCAAGAAATCATCCATAAATCCGGTCTCAAGAAATCATCCATAAATCCGGTCTCACAGACCTTCAGGACTGTGGACCTGTCTCTGAGACAACAAGCATCATCTACACGATATGCTGGACCACTGGTGAAAACTTGGACAAGATCTGTTCAGGCATTCAATTTGTTGATTGGAAGCCAAAACACTGACTGCATGGTGACCTCTGTATTCACTTTGTCGCCAAAACAATAGTTTTGACGATAAATAATAAATCGTGGTATGAAACGATATGGAAGTTCATAATTACCTATTCATTGGTAATGAGTGACATGACGTAGGTGTCAATCTATTCAGGCTTTGAAGAACCGGAAACCACATATGATATCCGACTTAAGGCCAAGGCAGACAAATGGGTGGCTCCCCTAGTGAGTAAACTGTGCAAACAGCAGCTTGTGGTTCATGTACTGAATATTTCTTCATTATATAGCATATCATAACTTGTCATGCCGTTTATTAGTGCACTGTATATAAGGGAATGACAGTATCTAAGTGTGATGTCTAAACCAGTGGTTGAAGAGACCCAAACTTGGGGTTGGGTTGTTCAAACGAAGGTTATTTTGTCAAAAACTATCCGATCAACACCAAATAAACACTGTTTCAATTTATATATGATATTCTATGTATTGGCCTATTGTCAAGGAATCGCAAAATATCCGACCGAGAACAGTTTTCATATGGAAAAGTATGGCATCAAATCTAATAATTACTGACTAAAAAACTAGGGGTCAGGTTGTTTTGAAGGCTATTACGAATAAATGGATCAGAGAATATTCGTGAATCTTTGCAATTTCATTCAGCATGGTATTTTTTTTTAGTGATTATGACAGTTTTGGACAATTTCTTGGAGCCGATCACTTTTTATTCAGAAATAAAATCCTTTGTGTAGTTGTGAGTATATATTACTCTAAAGTTCAAGACTGTGGGTTGCATTATGACGACATGACCAACTGATATCTTCATAATATATTTGATGAAAGTTGAAAACATATTTAAATATTCAAATAGGAAAAGAATACAAGGCATACAAGACTCCAGCAACATATCTGCATTTATTTTCAAGATCCAGCAGTGGATTGAACACTTCGGTGACAAAGATTTTAGAAAATCTCTAACAATCTGGTTATATTTCACCATGTTATTTCAAAATATAATATTCCATGAACCAAACGGTCAATTTTCTTCAAATTTCAAATTTTTGTTGCTAAAATCGATAGTAACATACCATCAAATTTTGAAATATCTATGGAATCAAAACTTTTGCCCCAAAAGTCCGCCTGGGCCTTAACACAGCGGAAGACTTGGCAGGCATCACAGACCCCCAGGACACAACTCTATTACTTGGCCTTGCCCTATTCTTAACAGATATGACCTTATGGAAATTAATTGGGTAGCTGTTAAAAGAAAACTGGTCTTCCATGATTGTGTCCACGGTGCTGTTTGAGGCCGCTTTTAGTGTCACAATATCCACTCTTGGGAGAACTCCCATAAATAAGCTGAAGCCGGATAATGCCTATCCTGGCAACCCTTATACCAGGATAGGCACTATGGCAGTGTTTCTCTACTCATCGGTCGGTTACACTGTAAGCATCGTTATGATGTTTCCCTCACTCTAGTGTCGCCGACTGACTAGCCGGTCTCAGAATCTGGTCAGTTCTGTCTGGCAAGGTCGGGAACGATGGATCGGGAATAATGGATATGGATATGGATTTGATATGGAACATATTCAACTTTATTGACTCATTCAACTGATGACAGGAATGTGCCCATCATTCTCCTCATTAATGTTTGAACATGATCAATACCATATTACCTGTTGATAGAACAGCATGTAGGCTGTACATAATCATGGCATTGTTTTAATATGTTGCACTTATATGTGCCATTTGGTACACCTGAAACTACTTGTCAATTATGAATATCATTTGGCATTACACGTATATCCTGACCCCAATATGAGTGTCAAATTTCTTTTCTGAAGGCACAGCATGCATACATAGATTTTGTCATGAGTGTACTCTAAGAGCTAATTATTGGGGGATGGGGGGCACAGGGGGGGGGGAGGGGGGCTTTATGAGAGTTCCCAGAGATTAGCCATCAGGTGTGAATATTTCTTGGGTAGTGCTTTCATTAACTAATAATTCATTCAGCATAGTAACAAGTTATAGCTATTAAATTAATTCACCTAGTCATACGCTGTGCAGTCTTTCTTACAATGAAGTAGTTCAGTTACGAAAGTGACTTCCTGACAGATCAAAACTTGATGATTTATAACCAAAACCTTAGTACTAGGTTTTGGTTAATACTAGCAAGTACTAGCATAAAGTGACCAGTAGTCGTACAGGACCAGTGCTCGTACAGTCAATGAACAATCAAATTATGGCAGACACAGTGACACATTTTTCATGATTCTCCAGACATAAGGAAGAATGGGAGTAAATTTACATGGAAACAAAAAATTCCAAATTCATACCATGTCAGCAGGTCATATGACATATTTCACTAAATGTACGAGCACTGGTCACCTCACCATAGCCTATTTGTGAGACCTTAATAAATCTACATATCAACATACCCATACACCAAATTCATCATATATCCAGTATGTCTATCCTACACTAGCATGCGGCCTATGTTGTGGTCACTCTTGGAAATTTGGACAATCTCGAGAAGGTCCAGGGCAAACTTGAGCATTCCAAAATGGCCCTGGACCATTTTGGAACGGTGCTTTACTGAGGTGATTTTAATTTATTTCTTGACAATATGGCAAAGAATATTAATGTAACTTAAGTTTTATAACCAAGTTGGATTATACAAAGCTAATTAAATGGCAGAAAATTGACAAGCAGAGAAACACCTTGAAATTCACTGATAAATTTAAATAAAACAAACTTCCATATGAATGTATTTAATCATTCAATAAACATGTGGGAAAATTTTATTAATTTATATTCCTCGATTTTAATTGGGAGGAAAATTGTGTATATAAATTCTTTGCTGTTTGAATCCAATATTTAATAAGAAACATTTTATATTCCAAGATTGTCCTGGGCAAACTGGGCATCCCCGAGAATGTCCAAATGCCCAAGAATGAGCACGACACCTACAATGTATATGACTAATGTGATGATGACAATTTTCAGTGTGGTAGACTCATCCCATCGAGCACTGAATATCCTCGATTATCGCTCACAGTTTATTCTTAATTACATGCGTACATGTACAGTAAGACGATCGATAATGACATATCGAAACTGTTTATAGTTGTAGACATAAAATAACCACCAGTGACAACAGAATAACCTTTACCACTGTAGTTTTTCTTCCGAATATTATGAGAGCATCCACAAATTTTATCTGACAAATGCAACCCGGCAAAATACCATGACGTCCGCGCATCCAGAAAGACTACTGGTGCCACCTGTTGAATGTTTGTAAGGCAAATCATAATGCAACCGTAATATCTCCAGCAACCCATACTACTACACAGAAATTTGATACCAATATTGGCGGGAATTTAATTTGATCAGTTCATTAAGAATTCGTCGCCACCCATGCGTAGCTTTCATTACGGTAGGCAAAAAAGGTAAATATTTTATTGGCTTTACAAAAAACAATTATGACCCCGCACCTGGTCGAAGCTGTCAGTCACCACGTCATATTTTTCTTGTCTAATGTGAATTTTACTCATATTAATTTATTTTACTTTTATTAGTTTACTCATATTAGTCATATGATTGATATTATTTTTAGGCCCAAACGGTCAAATATTGAATTTTTGCTCAAAAGCTTTTGTATACTACTACAATGTACTTAAAGTGGGGGTCCAGTCAAAATGAAAAGTGTCTCAGTTTTGACATGTGAAAAAGTGCAACTCATGGATTAAGGCAGTTTTTACAGAATGTTGATATCTCAATTTGGTAAAAAGTTATAACAACATTTGTGTAGTACTTTCCCGCCAAAATTGACACCTAATTAAGTATTATAATGAGTATTCATGACGTCACACCAGTACGCTAAGATAATTAGCAACATATAACTCTTGATATTTCACCTTTTGTTCACATTTTTCTAGTCTTAACTATTTTGCCGCGTTTGGTATTAAACATAATCAGAATTCAAAAACCTAATTTCGTCACCAAGTGAACAACGCCCGAAATACTGCCCTTAGCAACGGTGGTTGCTATGGGCCCAAACTTCATGAATATGCTAATTTTTCGTCAAAAATACATTATAACATTCATGTATTTAATTTAAAACATGAAATAAGTGGTTATCACCATGATAACTCTCTTTAGTAACGAGCAAAGGTCCCTAGCAACGGCGTTGCTATGGACAGTATCTAAGGGATGGATGGTATGGCGATGTTTGACTGCACATATTTATGGTATATTTTTCATTGGGATGCCATACAACAATATATTTCGTGATAATATATATAAAGGACACATATTTAGCATCCGGATATAACTAATTAAAACAGTTATACTGGTGTGACGTCATGAATACTAATTATAATACATAATTAGGTGTTAATTTTGGAGGGAAATAATTTGAATAAATCGTCATAACTTTGGAACCAATTAACATATCAACATGCTGTAAAAACCACGTTAATTCACACGATTCACTCTATTTTCATGTTACAAAATTTCCTACTATGACCAGACTCTATCTTTAATGTTGTGCTAAAACACTAAGATAGGTTCAAAATTTTTACTTTATGAATCATACATTACATACACGGTAATTATTATTACCTGTATGTTTACGTCTATAAGAATTTGCGGAAGAAGTTGTATTTTCTCTTGGCATTCAAACTTTGTTGTAAGGGGAAAAAAAGTGTTTGAAGCTTATACAAGTATCAAAAATCATCATTTGCCTTACTCATATTAATTTATTTTACTTTAATTAATTTCTTAATATTATTTTAATTTATTCATATTAATTTTACGCCCAAACGGTCCGATATTGAATTTTTCCTCAAAAGCTTTCGTGTACAATTTTTAGATTTAGGCTAAAAATACCCATGTCGATATAGATCTATGCTCAATTTATCTTATTTTAGGAAACTTACATAAGAAATATAACACGATTAATATAATGTTATGGATTTTTCTATTATTATATTTTAATAAGATGTATTTGCATTTTATATTTTGTTATAACATTGATATCGTGATTATACATTGGTTTTTCAGTGAGGCTGCCAGAGATACATCGGTCAAATCGGCGCGAGGAGCAAAGAAGCGGCCCTACTTCGGTTTCCGACTGAGCATCTCACCCCGGCCGAGCCTCATTGGCGGGCACCTGCAAAAACATCGACAAACATGGCTTACACGGTGATATTGGAAGGCGGCTCTCCATGGGGATTTCGGCTGCAAGGAGGGGACAATTTCAAGGATGCCATCAGAATTGCCAAGGTAAGACATCGAGTTGTCAATCTTCGAAGTTCGACATGTATACACAGTATAGGCGAGGAGATAATTACAGTTGAATGTTCGTGATTTTCGCTCATCAGTAAACACTGGTAGAATGCTCAGGTAGGCCCTGCTTGATCATAATGGACTGATCAAGGCTTGGGAACTCAAGCATGATGAACATGGCAGAATACACATAAATAATATAGATAAATGTAAGATTTGTCTTGATATGACATGGGTCATTTATGTGTTATGAATCCATGAAAAGTGAATAATCATTTAATCAGGTGTATTATGAACACATAATAATTATAATTAATTTAATTCAATAATTACATGATTATAATTTGATTCAATAATTGTTCCCTACAAACCTATTTCCACAGCATGTGAGAAGTAGACTAAGAGGAACCAATCAGCGCACATTTCAATTCTGATAGCCAGTTCCACATGCATGATTTGAGTTTATTGAATATTAGAAGTTAATGAATATCTATATAATATCTATATGTGTGTTGTAGATGATGAGCTTGTAGGAATAGTGAATATACCAAATTAATTGTTCACGAGTGTCGTTTTTTAACATGGCTTCTGATGAGTTGAGTTACCATGATTTGAATGGAATCAATTCAATACAATATATGTTTTCACGTTGATATTTTGTTCTTTGCATTGGAAGCCAGATGACTGGTTTGCTAGATCTGTAATGACGTCATTTTCGGTGTTAGACACACAAACAAGTAAACACCAGCTTTTTACCATGTTTACCTGCCTCAGTATTTCTATTCAATACCCACATATGTGTTTTGAGGGATGCAGTAAAGGAATGCTTTATTGATGTGAAGAAGGCAGTATAAATAGCACCAGTGTAACTGAATATTGCCCTATCGTGATTATTGATAGGGACAGGTATTACATGTGTAACACCCGTTCTAAGTTATTTTATGAGTAGTATATATATATGCCAATGATGAGCTTTGTTGGTCAAAATACAAGCTGATAAACCAAGAAATATAATGTATGATTCTGTACAGACTATAATACATAGTTTTCAGTGGTGCCCATGAACCAATTTTGAGTATCAATTAGTACTAACAATTTGTCTTCTGGGCTCACATAAAAAGTTAAGAAATCCTCTGTATTAAGTCTGAAGGACATGTCAATCTAATGACACAATAAGTTGTGAAATCACATCATCAATGTGACAAGTGGAAACTGCATGCATGTAATTATATCTTTCAGAAAATGCCTTTTCATCAATGATCGATGCAATTTTTATTTCTCGGAATTATCAGTTATCGGCTGAAATTCGAGCAGTAAATTTTCAATCAGAACAAATCTTTGTCTCCTTATGTATTCAAAGCATATAATGTAGTCAGTTGATCATCTCCGGCTATTATAGCTCTGGTTGTGATGTATGATAGTAGTTTGACATGTATGTCTATAGTTCTCAACCTCTTTCTCAATGGGAACAGACAGGTACATAGGTTATTGCGTAACCACCATTAGGACACATCCATTCCCTAGAGAACGTCTCAAAGTATGTATTGAATTACGTTGCCGATCAATTGTAAGGTTTAGTCAGTGTTGCCCTTTGCTCCTGCGGAATATTCAATGTCTCAAACTCTGTTTGCCAGAGGGGGTCATTCACGTGTGTGGTGTTCTTGATTTTGAGTGGTGCACTCTCTAGGTATTATCTGTTTTTTCGAGGAGGAAGTTTTGAAGGCGTGACGAGTGTTTTGATACTGTGGAGTGCACACATGTTAGCATAGACTGTATTACCGCCAAGGGACACTTGTATACAATGGGCATCTTGTGACGGGAATGTATCGTGGCCGTCACACAGGTGATATATTGTTTGTCCGATATCATTGCGATATGTAATGATATGTGTCAGACTTTATTAATTTCATCACTCACATCAAACATACAGAGTTGAATGTGTAACTTTTAGCAAATGCATATTGCCCAAGTCAAATGCATGTAAATAAATATACAGAAAAAATTTTTCACAACACAAAAACGTTTTCCCATGTAGCTAAGTTGGATGGTTAACTTAACTGCCAGACTCTAATTTTCATCAACAAATCTTCAAGTTTGTGTAATCAGAACCCGATTCGGATCGTACAAGCAGCAGGATTGTTACGTAACAATGACTGTGCAAAAACATCTAATTTCCGATGAATCAGACCCAATTCGAGACTGTCTTTGTTTAAATGACTGGTGGGATTTCTACCTGGTTTACCGGTAGAATTCTTTTCTTCGCAACTTTAACTGCGCATATCATTGACAGTTTATGTAGCTGCTGCGATCAGCCAAATCTTCGAACTTGCCTAGACAACTTAGGGGAAAAACAGTGAGACTGGGAATCTCTACAAATAAAAACTTTTAGAATCCGTGATCAGACGCAGGGGTGCATCCAGCAAAACTTTTCTCTCTTCAGGAAAACTAGACCATTGGTGTGAATCGAGTGGATTCAGTGTTTGGTGTTGGCGGAGCCGATGTTTTGGAAAGCACTCTGGCTAGGTGGGAGGGTGTAGGGATCAGCCTGCAGCACTGGGATGGTTAGATGCTAGAGGTGCTAGCAGAGCTAGATGTGTTATTTGGCAACTGCCTCCCAGAAATAGTCTCTGAGCTGCCTGTGAGTAACGAGAGGCTGTATCTGTATCGTAGTGAGGAGGCTGGGTGGCTGTCATAACTTACCCGAGTACTGCATCTATCTCTCACTGTATCTTGTTCAAGAATATCATGATGGCCTTGTCAGTCAACGCTTACTAGTATTGCTTTATGTGAATGTGAATGACAATGCTGTAGCTGTGCCTGAGCAAACATTCATCTAATATTATATCTGGTATTAGTGTTTTGAAATGCTAGAGCGAGTAGGTAATCTACCAGATGGGAAGCAAGAGGGCAGAATTATTGATTGTGCTGGGTGGAATAGGTGCATTATGAATATTAGCATGATGAGTACATTATGATTCATCATAATGGTTCAAGTACTAGGCAGTGAAAACTACAGATACTAACAGGTCTCTTATTTGTTGTACCAATACATACCAAATATACAAAATTATGTTGTGCGGATACATACTAAATAAGTACGAAAAATTTGTGAGTTAGTAATTATTCTTGTGTGTAAATCTAGCTTTAGTGCTGCCTTCTGGAGAGTAAAAGTTGCTTCAGCACGTCATGAACTTTGACAGCAAAATCAATCACTACAGTGATCGCTTGCAGCAGCTAAAAACTATAAACTTCCGGCAAATTGACTATTTTGATAATGTTCCTGAAACATTGATGGTTTTGCGCTTCTCGCGTCAAGGAGTAATTGCCTGGAAGAATTCCACACTTCTCAATGAAAACTTCTTTGGCCCTGACCCTTCACTCATCGCTACAACATCGTCTGATGAAAAAGTTTACCAGAAAATGTTCCAGTACAAGTCGAATAAGCATGCACAGAGAACAGGAAATACACCTTACCACACTTACAGAAAAGGTAAACTCCAATTCTATACTTTATATATGGTGGTGCCTCTTTGCTTGGCGCATTTCATATATTTTTAGTAAATTGAAAAAAACTTCTTAGGCAGCAAGATTCTTGATATACATATATACATGTGTGTAAATTATATATTTTTTCCGGTGACATGGGTGGTTTCTATATAGATCTATAAAAAGTTTATTGTGATCATAGTTTTGGATTGGAAAATCTGCTTGTAATAAAGGTATAAATTAGGACCTATCTTGAAGTTTTGAATTAACGATAAACAAACAAATATTCAGTGAAAAAAAGACATTCGTAAATAAATCTATTGAACAATCTCTCAATTTACATTCGTTCATTAAACAGTCTAGAAGCAGGAAGCGCGAAAGCATGGAAAAGTACCAAAAACGAACAAACAAAAATGCCAACACGTTTACTTCACGAGTCAATGTTTACCTTGCTGATTTAGACTTCCTGCTGAAGCTGGTCATCATTTCGTTTCCGTGCAAATCCTCATCAGCGAATTCTTTGTGTGGAAGTTAAATTCCAGGAGAGTTGGTCAAACGCTGAGGTCAAGGCTTGGAACTTGATGGAAAACTGGTGAAGATTGGGAGCTTGTATCGTACTTGTAGGTGTTTGAGAACGATATCTAATCAGTCTAATGGAGGCAAGATGATTGAGTTCTTATTGATTCACTGATTGAATACATCTGGTGTTTGTGTGTGGGGAAGTATTTGGGTTCAAGTTTTGTTCAGAGACACAGGCATTGTTCATCATGTCATAATGCAATCGATGATACATGTATGTGTTGTCTGTTTGAGACAAATCTGTATGATATCTTCACTCCAAAATATAACATACGTATGATTATTGATTGTGAATTTGAATGTATTATAACAGAAATAAATAGGAGTTCTGTATTTCTTGTTATAATAAAATTTTATTGTCTTATGATAAAATAATCCTACTTGTGATGGGAATCGGTTTGTTTTTCATGATCGATCATCGATTCATATGTAAATATGATTGGAAGAGGTGTATCTTCTTTCACTTTTCTTGGTTCGTAGGTGAACATAATACCGGTAATTATCTCCTTCAGTTTTGTGGCTGTCAGGAGTATTTTAATTTTGGAAAAGTTCGGTGCATGATGAGGAAAGAGTAAAATCGGAGGCATGCTGTCAAACTTGAAACACGATAATCTATAAGTAAACCACTTGGTGAGAGCAGACAGATAAAAATAGGAATTTACAAAACTAACAGTTTACTAACAAATAGATCAACATCATTGCGGAAAAAAATCAGTAAATCACCGGTAGTTTACCTTAGAGTGGCATAGTTTTTCTTGACCCCACACCCTTGAAAGTTTAGCTGTGCACTGTGGGTGCAGTGGTAACATGGGCAGTATCTGGCAGGGATGTACTTACTCAGAGAGAAACAGATCGTAACACATGGCACTTCCTGTTCCCAGCATGGAAGGTCAACTTGTAGATGAGCTATTTCCTTTTGACATATGACCTCACTTATTAAGGCATTTCGGCAGAAATGCCTTTATGGTTTTAGCAGAATTTTTTTTTTTTTTTTTTTCTTCTTCTTCTTCCGCCACTTTTGGTTTCCGGACGATAACTTTAGATTGCCTTGACGGATCCTTGTCAAATTTTCACCGCAAGTCAGAAATGATATGAGGAAGAACCCTATTCTTTTTGAGCCGGATCGGAGGTCCGTGAGGTCCGTGAGGATGAAATCAAGGCTAATTTTAAGACTTGGTTTCCGGACGATAACTGGAAAAATATTTATGCAATAGTTGCAGAACTCTGCATGGAGGTTCATATGCCACCAGGGAAGAACCCTATTGATTTTGGGATCGATCCGTCAAACGACCTTTGACCTAGAGGTCAAAATAATTTTTTGCTGATTCATCCTTGAGGCTTCCTGCATATCTCGGAAACCGTGCGTCGTAGAGCGAAACGGACGTTATTTTCGGACTCGTCGCCCTAGACAAACATCTCTAGGGTGTACTTTTTTTTTTGATCCGGCTCCGAGGTCCGTGAGGTCCGTGAGGATGAAATCGAGGAACTTGGTTTCCGGACGATAACTCAAAAAATATTCAGGCAATAGTTGCAGAATTTTGCACGGAGGTTTATATATCACCAGGGAAGAACCCTATTGATTTTGGGATCGATACCTCAAACGACCTTTGACCTAGAGGTCGAAATAATTTTTTGCTGAGTCATCCTTGATTCATCCTGCATATCTCGGAAACGGTGCGTCGTAGAGCGAAACGGACGTTATTTTCGGACTCGTCGCCCTAGACAAACATGTCTAAGGGGTATTATGGATGAACTTTGACCTTGACCCGAAATTTTTTTGCCGAGTCGGCATTTTTCGTTTTCGTCGATATCTCGGAAACGGTGCGTCGTAGAGCGAAACGGACGTTATTTTCGGACTCGTCGCACTAGACAAACATGTCTAAGGGGAATTATTGATGAACTTTGACCTTGACCCGAAATTTTTTTGCCGAGTCGGCATTTTTCGTTTTCGTCGATATCTCGGAAACGGTGCGTCGTAGAGCGAAACGGACGTTATTTTCGGACTCGTCGCCCTAGACAAACATGTCTAAGGGGTATTATGAATGAACTTTGACCTTGACCCGAAATTTTTTTGCCGAGTCGGCATTTTTCGTTTTCGTCGATATCTCGGAAACGGTGCGTCGTAGAGCGAAACGGACGTTATTTTCGGACTCGTCGCACTAGACAAACATGTCTAAGGGGTATTATGGATGAACTTTGACCTTGACCCGAAATTTTTTTGCCGAGTCGGCATTTTTCGTTTTCGTCGATATCTCGGAAACGGTGCGTCGTAGAGCGAAACGGACGTTATTTTCGGACTCGTCGCACTAGACAAACATGTCTACGGGGAATTATTGATGAACTTTGACCTTGACCCGAAATTTTTTTGCCGAGTCGGCATTTTTCGTTTTCGTCGATATCTCGGAAACGGTGCGTCGTAGAGCGAAACGGACGTTATTTTCGGACTCGTCGCACTAGACAAACATGTCTAAGGGGAATTATGGATGAACTTTGACCTTGACCCGAAATTTTTTTGCCGAGTCGGCATTTTTCGTTTTCGTCGATATCTCGGAAACTGTGCGTCGTAGAGCGAAACGGACGTTATTTTCGGACTCGTCGCACTAGACAAACATGTCTAAGGGGTATTATTGATGAACTTTGACCTTGACCCGAAATTTTTTTGCCGAGTCGGCATTTTTCGTTTTCGTCGATATCTCGGAAACGGTGCGTCGTAGAGCGAAACGGACGTTATTTTCGGACTCGTCGCACTAGACAAACATGTCTAAGGGGAATTATTGATGAACTTTGACCTTGACCCGAAATTTTTTTGCCGAGTCGGCATTTTTCGTTTTCGTCGATATCTCGGAAACGGTGCGTCGTAGAGCGAAACGGACGTTACTTTCGGACTCGTCGCCCTAGACAAACATGTCTAAGGGGTATTATGGATTAACTTTGACCTTGACCCGAAATTTTTTTGCCGAGTCGGCAGTTTTTGTTTTCGTCGATATCTCGGAAACGGTGCGTCGTAGAGCGAAACGGATGGTATTTTCGGACTCGTCGCCTTAGACAAACATGTCTAGCGGGTATTATGGATGAACTTTGACCTTGACCCGAAATTTGTCGACATTTTTCATTTTCGACAATATCTAGTATTATAAATTATTCATCACACCGAAATGCCTCCAAGGCATCTTTAGGCCTTGACGTCTAGTTTAGCATGTTTTACTGAAGCATTTGCCATGTCACGATAAATCAGTCAGAACAAAGTGTTGTTGCTTTTAAACTAGTAAATCAATATTACCATGTCTGTATGGGTATGAAACGTCCCACAGGTTTGTACTTTATAGGCTACAGGATTTTATTTATAAATTGATTCAATTGTACTATATTCCTCTAGTGCATGTTATATTTGGGCAGTGATTATATATGGACTGTTGACAGTGAATTTCTTTAATCTTCTTCTAGATGGATCAATTATATTACAGCCTGTTCCTCCATTTCATCCCAGACATTATTTTTTCAGCCTCATTTGATTGTACTCCGCTGAACCTACCTGTATAACCACCATCAACAGGCTGCACTCATACATTCATACAGGTTCCTAAGATAGAAAAAGATTCTCAGATGAAGCTCCCCCCCCCCCCCCTATCTAAACATGCCTTACAAACTGTGGCCTTCTTTAAGCAGCTTAATGAAGGATGCTTTCTGCATGGACTGGTTCCCATTGATGCTACTGGACTGTTTGTTGCTGTGATTGGCTTACCTGTGCCGCCACGGACCTCATTCTCTCTCGATGGAGATGAAGGATGGCGTCTTTCGTGCTTCAAGGCCTCTCATGTCCATGTGTTAGGCGCTGATCAAGCGTGTGGTTGGGGAATGGGGGAGAAAGGAATGGAACCGTGGCTGGGGTTCATCACTTTGCTCAGTCGGACTCTCGCCTTCCCTCCGGATTATTCCAGCAGGGGAGAAAATCTGTCTTCAGGAAGTAAAAATTTTCCTGTGGACAGGTATCACAGGCTGGAAGTGGTCATGTCCCAGAGATATGACTGTCCTATGGACAATCCCAGGATTTGGGTGAACTGGCTCCTTTAACCAGATATTGCCTCACACCCGTGTGGGATATCCTGGAATTGTGGACGACTAACACTAACGTCATAATCACCTGTCACCTTTCACAAGCTTCCCGTAGACTCGCCAACATGTGCAAGCCAGCTTGTCTTGCCGAACTGCATTTATGTTTCGGCAGGAAAAAAAGGAACTGCTATTCCCATGTTCATCCATGCACATTGAAGAAATTTCGTTGAAGCCTGTGAGTGAAAATCTCATTCAGACTTTTTTTCGTCGGACTTCCTGTTAAATACCTGAGAGGTGCCAACATTCTGAATCGATCGTGAACGGACTTCGGTAAATTGTTTGATTGGATTTAGGCCCAATCATTTCTCTGGGTGGACTTTGATGTGGCAAGCATTCAGCTTGCAATTTCGAAATAACGCAATTTCCATACTGTGAAGTTGTTCATCGTAGATTGCGTGGTCCATCCATCGATGTCATGGCTTCACCTTGAAGCACCAGACATCAAAATTTTCGTCATTTTGCAAGAGAAATGGATGGTACTGAAGGAATTTAGAAAAACGAATAAAGCAGCTGAAACCACTTTTTGGCACAACGAGACTGAAACAAAAACGCAGAATCTTTGTCTCAGGTATTTTGGCAGTACCAAGGAGGAACAACTTGATTGATACGAGTACAAAGTGGAACATGACAACGTATACAGCACTCAACCGCAGCAATCCTTGATTTCGATCCAGATCAGATACTGTCACTTTCTGAACTATGGTGGTATTTTCCTTTGGTAACTATCATAATACTGTGAACGCGGAAACGAGAATTACGAAGAAGATCACTCCGTTGTTTGTAGGGCTGTAAGGCTTCAAATCTCATCCGGGACAACACTACACTGGATGTGAATGGGAAAAAAAACATCAAATTTCTGTCACTGAACACAAATTTTCTCTGGGGAAAATTCCAGGGAAAATCGTGTATTTGTCAGGGACAACAGGATGTCTGTGAGCAACTGGATGTGGATGAACGAAACCAACTACTTCAACTGGAAAAATCGAAAAAACATTTCAGTAAGTTTTACCTACCATCATTTACATGATTTTCATATATTTATACAGTAAACATGGTAAAGTATATACCGAAAGATCGATATCAACAAGAGAAACCTGGTTAAGGTACTGTTCATCATTTGTGGTCACTAATAATCCTGGTTTCAAAGTGCAGATCATTTGATACATTTGTTATGAGATTTGGGCTAAATTAATAAGTGGTTGGTTCCAAATCTAACCAATACAATATCACTTCAACTAACTACAATACATTTTATACATTTAATGAGAAAAAGGCACCTTTCATAATCTACAAAATTACATGCCTTTTACCATTTGTTTACATTGTAATAGTACCGGTAGTGTTAAAAGACATTAGTATTTATCAATTTGTTTCAAATTTTATTTTGTTAATATTTTCAGTACATCATTTAGTAGTGCGATTTTCAGGTTTAATACTCTTTCAAATAGAATATCAGAACATTGGCTGGTCATTGAAAATTGTGTAAAACGATCAGGTGCCTCCACGAATCGGCAATATGACTGGCTGTTTGTTAGTCATAGTAGTACTAGTTGTTACACAACATCCAGTGCAAATTTTTCAAAAGCACTGAAATCAAATCACTAAAATACAATAGATATAAGAAGTGAACTAGAAGCATTGGAAGATTGAGCATTTGCAGATAATTCCCTGTGTAGAGAAAAATGTTTGTACAAAAACATGTTCAATTCTGTACAGGCATTTGGCCTTATCCTGGATCAGTGAATCAGTGAATTAGTGATGATGGCCGATCAGGTTGAAGCATGGATCAAACACCTTGTATTACCTGTAATTACAGTAGCTATGCTGCCTGATTAGCTCACTGCCTGGCTCCGCTGGCAATGTTTGATGTCCAATCAGGAACCAATAACCCATGTTGTATCAGGTTCAGATTACCCATGATTCCATGCTGGTGCAGGGAATCTAGCCTTCTGTAAGATGGCTAATCTCTGATGGTTCTGTTGTGGGCTTGGGAGTATCTCTATACTTTACGTAATTTGTGAGAAGCGTTATGTATTTGACATCTTTAAACCACATGGGTAGCGTAAAAGTTAGATTGGTAATGTTGCACCAAAGTTTTGAGAATGATGTATAATGCTTTTGGATAGATAGCACTTCACAATTTTCATGAACCATTTCTCATCGTCAAATTGTAAAATACTGATGCCAGAGTTGAACATCAGGAATGTTTCATATCATTCTGAATAACATATGAGTTGCACTATATAATAGCTTCGAGTTTTGCAGCAAGTCTGACTATATATATATAGCTCCATGAGTTTTGGTGCTGAAATTGCCACAAGTTAATATTAACTTATCGTAGTGCATTTATATATGATATACATGTATGTCAATACAAACACTTCGTGCACAACTGAATTGAAACTTCATATAGATCATTTACATGAGTAACACTTCCATATCAGATTTAGAAAACATTTGTACACACATGAAAAACGTATTGCCCCCAAATTGTGTTTGTTTTGTGGATACTTTAGCATACCTAAGGTGAAGACACCTTGGTCATTACTGGACACCTGGTATTTGTTAGTATGATGTTCTGTTGGATCTAAACCAGTAGCCATTGGCGTCCATACTGCTCTTTCTGCTGCTGGGTTGCCCATGAAACGCGGAACACCAGAGCAGTTCCATGTCTCTTGTACAGGAAGTTTGCTGCCAGAAGTGGACCAAGAATGTCTAAATTTGTTACATTGAGGCTAATCATATTTACCTCAGCACATCTGATGTTCTTAGATATGGACTTCTGTAAACTCAGAGAACCCTGGCAGTTAAAGATACAAGGCCAGATGTCTACACGGAGTTATTCAATCTAAGCATTCACCAAAATCATTGCGAAAAAGTAGCTAAATGGGATTGGTTCAAATTGATTAACATTATTTACGAATACATGTGAAATAAAATAAGTCCTTGCTTGATTTATTAGGTCAACTTCTAGAGGTACCTTATGGTAAAAAGTAGCCAGAAAAATTACCCCCCGGTAGCCAAAAATGGTCAATAAACTTACTGTATCCTAATAGCAATTGCAGAAATCACAATGAATAATATTCTTTCAAATCAATTGGATGTCAGTAGTGTTGTTATTCAGTTTGAAAATGAATGATCACTGGATCCATGAGAGTATGTTTGCATCAGTGATTTTGTTTGGTTTGATGTCATAATTTATTATGCATATTTTTACATGATGAATAGATATCATAATTATCATAAATTGAACACTGCATGGATTTTGTGAAGGAAAAAAAAACGTGAATGTATATTTATTTAAAAATCAACAAAATTGGTTTCAAAAACTCTGCCATCAAATTTTAATGATTTATACATCTGTATCTGCAAATGTCTGAACACAGGCCAGTCATGATTGAGTGGAAAAAAAGAATTCTTGTCCTCATGGATGAGCCCTACCAGATACCAGTGAAAAACATGTAATCTGTCCATAATAGTCTCTTCACTTTAGAGTACATTGTGCCTGTATGCTGACGAAATGTCAAATATTCAACATTGTATTGGCCGTTTTGAAGAAATGTGACCATAATGATGTTTGTTGTTTTCATCATAATGTTCCATCATTCTGCACAGTGCAGTGTACCGGCAAAATGCAACCATCCAATATCATCATGTATCTTGAAGTAAAATATTAAAATACACAGTTACTCACTAGGTGGCAGTATTGTGAGTCTCTAATATGCATAATATTCTTCAGGGTATATTATCATGAAGTGCCAATGAAGGTATACAAATGGATCAAAATAACACCAAATAAAATCTGATCATACAAAATAAACTACATAGTAGCTACATTATAAGAGTAATAAATATTTACTCTGCAATGCTTACCTTGTTAGAAATGTGGTAACTTTAAAATAATTATAGTACGATCTTTATACGGAGTAACAAAAATCCTAACTAAAAAAAAGAATAAATAAATGTGTAAATGATTTTAACAGTATGAGTAAGATTCATTATGAGTGATTAATAATATGGAGTGATTGATTGCCGTTTAATTCATGCCAATGTGAGATGAGATGAAATATATACTGTACTAGGATATGTGAAACTGCTCTTTTCCACACAGAATTTAGGGAATGAAAAATAACTAAGAAAGGCCACAAGTTTAATAGCTTGGGCTATTAATCTTTGGAGGAAGGTTGGCTGTGAGTATGGGAATAGAGCCTGGAAATGATGGCTAGGATTGCCTCAGGTCGTCTCCCTTGGCATCCAAATAGGTGATTGGTGCCAAAGCTGAACCCCTACAATGAAAACTGGTGCCACTCAATGTGAATTTTGATAGTGTATAAACATTCAAATGGGCAGTAACTTGCCAATAGCAATGTTTTGTGTTGTTGTTCCCTCCCTTTAAATAGCTCACGTGGCAGAGACTTGTCTGCCACTGACGTGTTGTATGTTAGAGCGGTATGTGTAGTCTACAGGTCAGCCCAACCTTACAGCATACATTGGGATCTAGTAGCTGGGATTTGATCAACCAATTCCACCCTCTCCCTGTCTTCAGGAGAACCCTCTCCCCCAGCACCAGACCCTAGTGTAGTAAGTGATTGAATTCTATGGATATTCTCTGGCTCATCCATCTGTAATTCCCAACATCGGCTCTCAATCAGCACGGATACAGCGATCATTGCGAGGCAATTGCGGCAGCGTTCCTGCCAGTTCTTGCACATCAGACGCGTGTGGCGGCCTTCTGCAGTTCCCAATTTAGGATCCTTTTCAGGATCAGTTCTGGATCTGATTCACCACGTTCTTGGCCCCGGCTCTGGTCTGCAGTCTGCAGCGCCAGACTCCCTCCACTGGTCGGTGGCGGAGCGAGGCTGTTCTCTGCCCGTTGGCTGAGTTCACTTTGACCTTCCACGGGAGAACTCCACTTCCTGTTGTGCTGCTGTGGCCGCTGACGTTGCGCATAAAAATACACACTGCCAAGGTATGTTCATGTTAGTAAATAATAAAGAAAACTATATTCTGTTTATGAGTCGTTGAATGATTGTAGACAAAAATAAACTCCAGCTGCATCTGTATCCCAGGTGGTTATAATTTACTTCCTTCAAGAAGTCATATACAATTACCATTAACAAATTGAATGTATGTATATTGCACTGTCAGTCTGCCCTTTATTCATCATTGACAATAGGGCAATCAGAAATGTTTGGGTCCCTAGAGATTCTTGATTTCATTGCTATTTGAGTGATTAATCCTCAGTGTCGCTTTCTGATGCTCCCAGAACGGCCATCAGTCTTGCTTTTATGCCATTATTGTCAAGATTGTGTAACCATGCAAATGCAGGCACCAAGGCTCAATATTTAACCTCCAATCTACCATAGAAATGGCAGGAATGGTATGAAGGGTTCAAAAGGGAGAGTGGGCAGTTAGACAATTGTATGGCCAGATGTCAGGCGTTGTTGACGCAGACTTGCTGATGTCCTCACTGGCCATGCTGGTGACCACATGGTGTGTGTCCCGCTGTGAATTAAGCAGCCTGAGTTACAGGACCAGCATGTGGACAATGGCACTTGGCTGCTGAGCACTTCCTTGGCCTGGTCATTGTCACCGCGGGTTGTGGTCACCAATCACGGCTTATTGTGGACGATTGCCTGCGTCAGGGATCGACCAGAAGGGGGATTAATCGCAAAGTGCAAAGGTTTGTTGGAACAATACCCTGGTCATTATGTCCCTTGGACGGCATAATATCCTTGCCCACTTGGCTGTTTCATGACTTTGCTCCACTGAGAATCTCCTCTGTTGGAAACAATAGGGCAGAATGTCCATGGAATGAGCCTTATATTGCCACAGCGTTTCGATGCTATAGCCGTGACAACTGAGCCGTGAGACGGTCCCGCAGTGAATCCAAACTTCCTAGCTTCACTAGAGAGAAGTGTCGATGAGCCGCATCCTGCTGCAGACAAGAAGTGTCAGAATTTGAACAATTGGACAGATTTCTAATGAAGAAATCCTCACAGATTCCTCTTCATGACTTTTACAGCCCTCTGAGCTTTGTGGGTGCGTAGGGCTTCGGCAGGGTCGAGAGAGCAGCGATATTGATTTCTACTCGGGGTGGCTACGCTCACGCTCACGTAACTGTCGTGCTGTCAGATGGCAGAACACGACTGAGTTGCCTTCGCCGGCAGGACCAAGACAGCTGCATACAGCAACGTCACTGATCGTGGACTGTTTGGCAACACGTAGATAGACTGGATTTATCGTCCCGATCGCCTGTAATTGATGGTCACTTGATGTTTGTATCTCTAGTGGACAATCAGTACAGGTTTCCTGGCTGCAGAGAGACAATCGCTCCATGCTGACAGGGTGGCATTGTAAACAATAACACTGTCGTATGGTGGGTCACGCCGTGCATGTCGAAGGATGCTTAGTGCCTGCTGTCACTGCAAGACACAGGGCATTGTCTTCACTCGCTTGGAGAGAATAATAACATGTCAATTTGTGCTGTTCCATCATTGGCAATAATCAACTAACAAGAAATGTGGTAAACGAGATAGACGTCAATCATTCGTGTTGTAATCGTATGATATATGCTGGGATATTCTACATGATTTATGATACACTAAGGACATGAGCTGCTAGGATTATTGGTATGTATCTATTGATGTATCATAAAGCAAGATGTGATGGGTATCCTATTGATTCTATTGCAGGTTAAATTGTACTGTAAATGTTATGCAAAATTTGGTGATGGAGCAAATTGAAAGAGAAAAGAGCAGTGACTGTAAAACTGACTCCCTGCTGACGGAAGACAAATATTGCCGCGACATTGACCGATGTGCAGTTCCCTGTGACAGATGAAACACTGCCTCTTCATCCAAGTCCTAATCCACAAACAATATTGAATTCTGTGCGGCATCTTCATTGATATGTGCGACAGGGGTTATGTGTGTGTTTGCAGTGTTTGGGTTTTCAGCAGTTCATGTGTTGGTGAGATCAGGAAGGGTTGCCTTGGCAAATGCGTGGGGGGGTGGGGGGGAATCTATAGAATGCTGTCAACGTGGACTGAATGTGTGTGTTCTCGTTTGATTTTTATCGACATGCAGCTGTTTGAGTTTTGCTACCATTGCAAGCTAAAACATGGGACAATGGAACAGTTCATTTTGTATTCAGTCTAGCAGATGATGAAAACCAGAGGAAAATAACAGTTGTATCAGCTTCCAACTATGTTTCACAATCATGTGAGAATATTTTGTGCAACTGTTGAGTTTCATGACATTGATTAACTGTAATACTGACATGAAGAAATCTTCTTCAAAAGTGATCATGTGGTTAGTTGACAGAGATCAAAGATCGCAAAATCAATATAAATGTCAGCTGCAAACTCCGATATCAGAAGGGGTATTTAATTGGTGTAATATAATGCATTAAAATTTAGTACTGAACATTCTGACATGAAAGCTTTTCAATAAATCATGACAAAGTTTATAGTCCATGTCACGCACATGCAGGGACATTCAACACCCAACCAACCAATTGTTGGTGAGCACTATGGTTTTGTTGTTTTTGTGCATGACAATTTGCGTCCATTAGGACCGATATGTCCCTCCCTCTGGCCCCACAAATGGCCACACAGTGGGGTACATCACACCCAGACAGCCCCCAGGTGTGACATCTAAATGGTCGTAGAGCTTCCAAAAGGTACTAAAATTTTTGTCTTGTAATTTATTCAAATGTAGGTGTATCACAGTTCTCTCATATACCTTGTGTGCTATCTTGAATTAAATGATAGGTTTGAATTGAAGGGTAATTTGTGCAAACATCTACAACAGTCTTATTTCAGGTACAATAGCGTGTGTCTCAAACTTGGCATACAGTGCAGAAGTAATTTGTACATTTAACACCTGGTTGTTGTACCCAGTTATTAGCACATGGTTGTTGTGGTGAACTTTTCTAGTTGTATTCTCAACAAATTACGCCTGTTTTTAGGTTACCGGACCTTTGGTCCGATAACCTATTGGCATGGCGTTGCGTCCGTCCGTCCGTCCGTCCATCGGTCCGGCGTTAACATTTTTATCTTTGAAGTTAACGATCGAATCTTTCTGAATTTTTGCACAAAAATGCCTAAAAATATTTTGAGAAGGAGGTATTTTTTTGTTTTTTGATTTTCACACTTTTTTCAAAATGGCGGCCGTTTTTGTCGAAAAACGCTCAATTTTGGACTTTGACGGCCATTTTCTCAAAAACTGATCAGTTTTGAGTTTTTGGTTTCAAAAGATTCCCCTCATATACCTCTGTGATATGTATAAGTTTGGTTGCCCTAAATTTGCCGGTTTCCGTGTGGCGGCCATTTTGAATTTTTGGCGGGTCGCCGAAAAAAAATTTTTCACCCCAAATCGCACTTTTTTCCTTCATAATGGGACCTGTCCGGACTGTACTCATATAACACTTGAAGATAGAGCTTAGAAATTGGCACTTTCAAATGGGAAGTCATATATGGCGACTAGTGTGGTGACCTTGAATTTGACCTTGGATGACCTTGAAAGGTCAAAACAGCCATTTTTGGGTCGAAAAATGCTCAAATTTGCACCTGGTCTGTATTTTCTCAAAAACTGTCTGATCAGTTTTGAGATTTTTGCTTTAAAAGATTCCTCTTATATACCTCTGTGACGTGTATAAGTTTTATTGCCCTTGAATCGCCGATCTCCGTGTGGCGGCCATTTTGAATTTTTGACGAGTCGGCGAAAAAAATTGTTTTCGCCCCAAATCGCATTACTATCCATTTTGGGCCATTTCTAGGCAAAAAAAAATTTTCACCCTTTGGAAAAAATTTTGGACTTTTTTCCTTCATAATGGGAGCTGTCAGGACTGTAATCATAGAACGCTTGAAGAGAGAGCTTAGAAATTGGCATTTTCAAATGAGAAGTCATATATGGCAACTTGTGTGGTGACCTTGAATTTGACCTTGGATGACCTTGAAAGGGGTCAAAACAGCCATTTTGGGGTAAAAAAATGCCCAGATTTGCCTCTATAGATGAAATGCTTGCAGATAGAGCTCATGTTTGCATTATGAACATATAGGAAGACATATATGGCACAACTAATGATGACCTTGAACTTGATGTCAGATGACCTTGAGTGCCAAATGTCTGACTTGGAATGTGTAAATTGACCTGAGCGGCCTAAACGATTCCACCCAACATATAGATTATCAAATGCCGCACACATACTTGTAATGGTAACATCGAAGTTCATACGGATGACCTTGATTGGTAAATCCCAAGGTCATATGTTTACACTGCGAACCTTGATTGGTAGAAGGTCTGTTACCTGCCAATGCTGCCATGGCCAAACCAAAATTGTCCGGTAACCTATCTTAGCCTTTGGGCTAATTTTTTGCCTAGAATATCCCTCTTCCTTCATCTGTTCACCTGAAGAATATTGCAAGTAATTTCTCGGATTTTGCATTCCAGGAGGAGCTTCATTATGTAGGCCTAATAGGGTACTTCCATGCATGAAATATACTTCAGACTGTTATGTGATGATAAAATCTAACAATTTTATTCATGTATTACCATTTTCAGTGTACTTTATGGTTGATGACTACCTGTTTATGGTGAAATATATATTATATTCATTCTTTTATGTTTTTCAAAACCGTTGAAGACCTATTCAGCATGTTCAGTCTGCATCTACGATAAGAACTTTTCCTTATAAGAGTATATAATTCACAAGCAGTAAGAGATACATATCAAAGTTGAGAATGGCTGTCTTTAGAATGTTTAGTGGTTGTTATATCTATTTAATGCCCTGTTGAGTTTCTAGAGTATGGTTGACATTCTCAACATATTTTGTTATTTGTCAGGTGTTTTGAAGGAAGTAAATGGACAATATTTTCTTCTTTCGTAGCAGTTTTATTCACTTAAATGTATGGCTTTTAGGCTACTTGCGTAGTGTAGTGGTTCTCTCAGGCATGAAAATCAATTTCACCTCTTTCAAGTAAAGTTCGTTGATTTTTTTACAATTAAAGAATTCATACGACATGATAACATAACTTCTTGTATATCATGATGCTATATACCACAGCAATATTGAACAGGAACCCGTATTTTGTCAGTTCGCACAGCAGCATTCAAACTTGAAGTGAATTGCAAAGAATACTGAACAGACTAAAGCCATTACTGTTGATGTCGAACCTTACCAGAAACAAGGAATGTCAGATAAAGTACCAACATGGAGATGCAATCTCCCTAGCTCCTAGCTGGTCTATTTCTTCTGTCTGTGGAAGCCACTTTCATAGCAGAGCTTGAAAAATCAGTTATCTTTGTGCATTTGTGCAGATTTTTTCTTTATGTCAATGGAAATGCTCACTGGGGATCAGGATCAAGATTTTTTATGTACTGTTCTGGATACATCCTGGCCATCAGTGCTGCAACTATCTCAGATCTCTACAGGAATATAAGTATCGTCTTGAAGAAGAAGTTATTATATTTTATTTGTCCATGCTTTTGTTGATATTATAATAGTCACTCTTTGTGTTAGGGTAGCATAGATTTTGAAGGAATATGTATACAATTTCTGAGGCCCTCTAAAGCAAGAGAAAGTGACTGTGACAGCTTCATGAAAAGCAATAGTGTTTTAGTGTTCTTTAAAATGTTCTGGATGAGTCACAAAAAATACTCGCTGGGTCTCATCCAGTTGTAGATTTTGCGGAGAAGGTGTCCTTGTTGGGGATTTAGACTGGATTAAGGTCCCACAGCGCCAGTGTTTTCCCAAGTGAATTGTCCTTGTGCCCATCCATGCCTGTGCCATACTATCTGGAGGAATACTTGGGGACAAATCATTCCCTCCTAGGGGTTTTACATGGATGTTATCAACAGGGAATTGTTTCTTTTTTTCCGGGATTTGTGCATCTGTGGGGAATGTGCAAATGATGAATGAGGTTGTCAAGCCTTTTCGCAATTTTCCAGGGCAAAGTTTAATTGCAAAATTGTGGCAATGTTGGGAGAAGCGATGAGCCGTTTCTCCATTCCATGAAGTAGTCATTCATTCGGGGATGTAGCAAAGCTTGCAATATTGCTGGGAGGCGAGTGCTCCAAGTTTGGAGATTGAGGTATAATTTGTCACGCAGAGGAACATGACATTGTATTCTGGCCATGATAGCAATCACAACCATACACACGATCCAGCTTACAAGATCTGGCATTTCCCTGTGAAGCCTTTGTTCTTGTTGACAGCCAGATGTCTGCTGCCGCCCCTGGCTTGGATTGCAGCATTTCATTCATATTGGCAGTCAACACTCCAAAACTGGTCCAAAACCTTTATACCAATATTTGGCTTTCTCCCCACGGCACTGAGTAAAGTTTCAGTGTGATGGTGTCTCTCAGCCTGGAAGCAGCGCCCAAGTGGAATATATCATATTCATTCGTTCCTTTGTTCTATATTTGAAAATAAAAAACGAATGTCAATGATGAAATTATATGTCCTCTGGATGGATATATTAGCGACTGAAAGCTACATGTGACCTGATTGGTGAATATGAAGAAGAATTATTGAACTGCCAAGAAATAAAGGATGAACTTATGATTTTCTTTGGAATTTTGTGATAAGAAAAGTATACTGCTGAGAGTGTTTTTTTTTTTTTTTGGGGGGGGAGATAGGGGGGGGGACAGTACATGTAGTTTTCATAAATCCCCTGACGATATGTGTATCCACATCATTCTCGTAGTGACTGTCTCTATAGGGGTGCTCCAAGGCCATTGCGTGATGTCCAATGTGACCTATATTTCGGCCAGCACAAACCTGATTTCTATATTCACACCGCTTTATAAATGTTGGGCGTTTATTTCTATCAGATCAATGGAATCGCTTGGGAATGATTGATTGAATTGCCATCGATCATCAGCTTGGACTTTTCACAACAATGCTGTCAGTATTGGAATGTCTGCTTTTGCAGTACACCAATCATATGACAATGAAGACATCTTTTCTAAATTTCAACGAAGGATTTTTGTTTTCGTGGGACACATGGGTCATTGCAATTGTACATTGGCTTTGCTTCAGGAATAAGTTTGAGATACATCAACCATATCAAAAGGGTAAAGATATAGTAGATTAAAAGTAGATTTCTAGTAATCAACACCTGTTTCTCACCTTTTGTACTGCAAGTACACATTATTGTATATGTTCAATAAATCTACTACTATTACCATCTCAAGGTCATTTTGAATTATACATACCAAATGCCCGGATTATTGTTCCATATATAAACTGTTATACAAGTAACATATCTATATATATACTTTCCAGGTGTACTAATATCAGTATCACTTTTATAATCATGATAATGCAGCGGATACATTATGTCGACAAGTAGATCAGGATATTTTGGATTTTTACCTATTTTGATATCCAGTACGTAATCAAAACTTGCGAAAAGGTCCCCAGAAGAACCCCTTCTGGGATTTCCACAGGGGATTTCCTCATAACTCTGTCAGTATCGTAGTATTTCAGCTGTTTAGCTGACTGGAGTTAATAATCTGAACTACCTGTGACTTATAGAGGAGCTCTGCACAGTTCATACAGGTGAACTGCGGGGGTGAGAGGGTGTACTCGTATACCAAGCTCCATCTCAGCTAATGTTTGCTCAGTGTGGGTATTGTGGGATATTTTTGTGTTTGTGTGTGGAAGACTAGTTTGAGGTTTTGCAGCACCGGTGAAATACCGAGGTATGCCGGTAGATAGTTGTACTGTTGGTAAGACGTTATATCCATTAGTTTATGAGCTCATAATACAGGTCATTGAAAATTGTTATAAATAAAGAAGTATTATATACCTTGTGAGATTTGTTTCCAGAGGATCCACGGTACTGAACAGGGTGTAAATATCATAATTAGTATAAAATATAAAATATCATGGTAAAGTGATTTATTGGAGTTATCTCATTTATATAGTCTCATTCGACAAGCTTGGAATATTGCACATTTCAAAATTGGTTCTACAGCATGAAACGCAAGTTCCTAAAGTTTCAACATCAAACTTTTTTTTTTTAAAAGTCCCAAGATCAACATGTGTACCTGCGAAATATCTGCACCACCCATTTTCAGGCTCCGTGCAGCTTTCTCTACATCTTAATTAATGCTATCGTAATGGTATCAAGTGCTGGCACAGTATGCAGAAAAATTCAATTTGTAAAATGTAACCCGCAATTACATTATAAAACTGAATGGGTACAGTATAAAAAATTATTTATTCAACAATGCCTATAGTGAAAAGTCAGGTTCTAAAAACGTATGGTTGGATCAGCTGCAGTAGAGCAGGCATTAGCTCGCTTGATACGAGGAACTATGGGGGATATTGAAGCCATCAGCATTTTGCTTGATTACTTGTTGCCGTTCTCTAGAGGGAAAAGCTTTAGCAGAGAAAATGATTTATTCATAAACATTGTTTACAGCATACCACGTTATTGCCGCACATTACTGCCATTGACTTTTTTGTAATTGATTGTGTTGCCTTTTGATGCTTAGAAAATAGAAATAGTAATATCAGTTCCCTGGACATTGATGAATGCATGATAATGTCTAACTTCAGAGAAGTTTCTGGCCAATAAATCGTGTTTTCTTCTTTCTGTTGAACAGCTCAACCCAAACAGTAAGGCATACAACCAGGGCGTGAAAGTCGGGGACCAGTTAGATCGCATCAACGGAGCGTCAACCTCCGGACTCAAACTTAACGAAGCCTTGCAGCTGATCAGGAACGCCAACAACAAGCTAGAGCTAGAGCTACGGCGGTGAGTAGATTACTCGTGGCTAGTCATTGCGACATGGGAGTACGGGTGGTTTAATTCTCCAAGCATGCAACTGGGAATACAAATCGGTAAAAATATTATGAGGGATGAATGAAACTAATTATACATAATCATACATATAATCTCGTCTTGAACAGCTCTAAAGCTTGAATGTATGATGCATAGAGACTAAAGGTAAGAAACTACGGTACTACTACTATCTTTTTTCAAGAATTTCTTGTATGTGTATTGCAAGGAGTATGTGAAACTCTTGACACTGACATCAGTTGAAAGTAAACAACACATATTTGCTGCTTCACTATTCCATCAGTCAGACGAGGGGAAAACATGCTTTTCTGATCTTCAAACGTCTCTTTGAGTTTATTTTAATGCTTTGACGTAGCAAGTAAAACAGAAGAGGTTGGAGGGAATTAAGGCAACACAAAATGTTGCGATATTGCAGGAAGGCCTTGAGTTATCCATTACATACATGAAGACCATGTGGAGGGGAAGTACCAATATAGAAACAGTCCCACCACAACACACAGAACATCATATTAGCAACCGTGGAATTCTTACCTTGATATTTTTGCACTTTCCGAAATTCTATGCCATTCATGTGCACATCATATGCTTGTAAAATGAAAGAACAATCTCATTCATGCTGTAGGTTTTCACCACCTCACCTGTGATTCATAATGTTGGGGCTATTTCTGCCATGTGTTTTGAAATAAATTTTTGTTTTAAGACTTTGCTGAATTCAAATGTACTGTATACACATAGTATATATGTATTTGAAATTATAATACATTTATGCTAAAGATGAAGCAGAAATATGTCATGAGGACAGTTTCAGTAAAGCACATTATGGCAATGACGTTATTCCCCGTTTTCAGCTTTATTCAATCATTGACATAACACGGTGCCATCATATTTCCAGAATGGCCACCGGTTGTGTGGCGGTCGATAACGACCCTGTTATTCCCCAATCCCTGGACACTTCCTGTGTTTGCCTTCGGTATTTCCGACCACTCTCCATGACAGGATCTATGCATCGAGAAGCGACTCTGGCGCCAAGAAATCATATATCGTCAGTGATAACGCCAAACCACCCCATCCATTTGTGGATGGCTGGAGGCAATGTTTCCATTGTGGGACCAGGGAATGTCCCCATCGCTTCGATTCCACAATTTGTTAGGCAGGCAATATCTATCCATGGCGTTGGCGTTTTTTCGAGTACTATTATATTAGGGGACTGGAGAGTATAAACATTATCAATCATGACCATATTTGTAGCGCCCGTACTTGTTTCATGCAGATGAGGGGTGGGAAATGGCCCACTTAGCATTACCTCAAGGACCTGTCACTCAGATTTTATCATGGCTATCAAGTATATGGTATGAGAGATGGCCTTGTAATCTTTATGATCTACTAGTATGTCGTGAATATTTTAATCCTGAAAAGATGTGTGCGGGTTTACAAATTTTCATAGTGGAGATATGGTGCTTCTCATTTTGACCCATAATGGATATATGCTTTGGCTATAATCAAAGGATTTTCTACACTTCAGTGATCTTCCCAATGAGTAGGTAATTATCCATAATTAGACATGATCATGACTTGATTAATGGCAATTGCTGTTATCAGAGAACCGGTAGGTGTGTTTCACATGGATCTGGTTGATAGCTAGGTCTGTGGTATGTAATCTGATCATGCAATCATCGAAGGTTATTATAGTACATTGAGTCATCCATCATGCTACTTTTAATCTCGCCACATGAATATATGCATGCTGGTATATTAATAATAGGTTTGATAATTCATTGCTGCTCCACTTGAGTAGAGGAGGGAAGAATGCATAAGAGGTAAGAATGGTAAATAAGACAGTATCATAAAGACTGGAACATTTTCGGAATGAACTCATTTAGACCATGTAGACGATCGAGACATGGTCAAAACCCCTCCCGGTCAAAACATTTCCCGGAATTTATTCAAAAAGGGGGTTTAGTCCATCTTCAGATTAGGCTCAAGAAGGTTGTGACCAAGGGAGTTTTGACCAGATGGGTTTCGACCTGGGAGGTATTGACGGGATGGGTTTTGACATGAACCCAATATAGACACATATAGTACAAAAGGTGTAATGTACCTCATGCCTCACTGCACTGATCATGCTGATTGCAAAGATCAACCTGGCTACCTCTTAAAAACCTTGCATCATCCAGGTGCAGTTTTACCGGTTGTTATCGTGGTTTATCATGTTATCGCTTGTTACAACATGTAAAATATGCTATTTGTCGAAAGTATTTCCTGATTCCTGACTTGCCGGGGCACCATTATGTTTTTCTGTAAGCCCATGCTCTTGGAAGTCGTCGTTATCCTGACGACCTCGCCAATGACCACCTTATCCCATGTGTATCCCGTGTTATCTGTGCTCATGGCTCGGTGCTCGTGGCCTGGCGCCCTTGCAACCTTCCTCCTCGGGTCACAGGATGCTGGCGAGGTCATACAGGTCAGAGCCTTCCCCTTCTTGTTCTTCTTGCGCTGATACTGTTCCCATTTCTTGGAAGTTTGTTTTCCTGCAGAATGGATTTCTTCCCAAAGGTTGGAATATTATATGTGTACATGATTACATGTAACCCAGAAACGCATCTATGAATTTTGCATTTGTCAAGGTCCAGCATGATCCCAAGGCAAAGCTACATTGTGTATAGCTCTATTTACCGGTAAGAATCTTTGCAGAGTCATACTCTAGGATAAACCATTCGGAGAAAAATTATTTTGAGGTATCATGATTCATGAATGAGTGTATGACCGGAGGAAAGACCGTGTATCTTAGCAAGACAATGAGTGGCACACACCCGCCGACATGTGTCAGCTTCTCGATCGCTGGAGAGCAACAAGGTCTGCGATTTATTTCTCTAATCAGCAGAACAGGTAAGGTTAGAGCGGATGTTTCCCTCCCGAGATTAACTTTTGTGTGCCTTGCTGTTGCCGTGGTGAGGATCGATGAGCGATCGCCAGCATCCAGACGATCTTCTCCAGATGACCATCGGTGGAGGCACCGCAAAGAATTCTTCCGGCAATCAGTAGCCATCGCGGAGGTGTTTTTTCAGGGGCCCCGGTTTTGTTAAAATATAAAAAAAAAACTTCCAAGAATGTAGATTTTGGAGGAAGGGCACCTTCCCATGGAGTGGCAGAGTAGGGGAGCGTGTTGGATGTGAGGTCAGTGCAGGGATTGTGATATATCGGCTAGAACGGCAGCTTTTTATCTAGCCGTTGGCCGGACGTTCACTGTAGACTGCTGGTCCATGGTCCAGCACCGGCAGCTATTGTTATGTGGCCAGCGTTTGCTCCATTATAAAGGTCAGTCAGTTGCACTGCAATGATCAATGGGTGTAGAAGTGTACTTCATTCTGGTAAATCACGTCAGTATCAGCTCATCTCTCACTCCATGGACTTGATATATTACATGATCAAATTGTATTGGTCATGCTAGCAATCAGGAAATATATTTTGGAAGTTTATTATTCGAGGGATTATCAATCAGGATTATCAAATGATAGATACATTGTATTCTCGCACTGCATTGAGTTTGTGGGAATACTATGTGACAAATCAGTAAAAAAAAGTATGATGAGAATCAACATCTATCCTGTCACATCATGACGTAGTGAACCCAGAACGGTGAATCAGGAATTCATGCTTAGTCATAGGAAGGATTGCAGCATCTAGGTATGTCATTCTATACTTGTTAGTTGTTACATATATTAGAGTTGCATTTTTCCCAACATGATGCAGCCAGTTGTCTATATATTATCATGGCCCTGGAAGCGCCACATCAGCACAGATGGAACACATGTATTGCAGGTACCAGTATACATGTACATGGTACATGGCCATGGTATCCACTGACTAGAATTAGTATTGTATAGGCGTGGTCAATATTGCCATAGATATATATGTATGTGTATGGTATGGTCACTAATTTACTGCAGTATCCCTTGGGAATCATTGTTACTGGTAGTTATACTTTGTTAAGATCAGAATAGCAATTTGTGTTCCCATGTTTCATTGACTGATTAACATTTCCTGAAGTTGTTACAACATATTACTAAATACATACTAGTTACCAACAGATAATATTAATCACATGTTAAATGTTACCAGTATGATGTACCATATAACAAACAACAGAAAATGAAACAAAAATACCTGTATAAATTTCTATGATGTTTATTATATGACATGAGTCAGGTGTGATATACTGTAGTGTGATGCTGGTGGTCTGAGTCCATTGAGTACAAACCCCAGAGTCCCGACATTTTTGGCCCCCAGAACACAGCCGCCCCTCAAGGTAGTGTGAATATTTACCTTACAATCCCAGTGAAGGCGCCGCTTGTTGTTTTACCTGTTACTAATTGGTTCCAGGAATAGGGCGCCAGGATGCTAGAATACCATCGATTATTATTACGACTGGCCATTAGCCAAAGCACGAATCCATTTATCTAATACTGTACGATGGATTGGTACTAGATTCGTAAAAATATTTATTAGGTTCCTCGTTTTCTGTGTTCACCGAGCTGATTGAATCGAGGCAATGTGGTGACGTAATTATCGTGTTTGATAAGCTTGGAATTTCCTGTGAGTTAGCTGTTTGTAAACAAGCATAAACACTTTCAGACTTGCGGCGATTTGGAAGATGATTAGAGACATGTGTATCACATAATTTTACTGATTACCTTTAAGGATGTGCAGGATTTTTTGCTCATTTGATTTGCACTTGCATATCAAGTCAAAATTGGAAACGCTTGATCACAGTTTTGAGAATGGATTGAAACAAATATTTTTGTTCATTTTAATTTGGTTCAATACAATGTACATCCGTGACAATGTACATCCATCTAAATGTGCTGTTGAATCTTGTATTCTTCCTGGAGAGAAGTACTTGTGCATCCAGGTGTCTCAGGAATGGAAATCAGATTATCCAACTTTAGAACAGATCAGACGATCAGAGATTATCTGGCAAAGCTGGTAACTGACAGAGGTAATCAGACACAGAACAAGCTCTTGCCGGAGTCCTCCCTTGGAGCCCTATTCAGCTCTCGGGATGCAGGGATAATAGGGTATAATCCACTCCAAGGGAGCAGTGCTGGGAAACAAACCACCACCCTTCAGACATCTGCTACAGTGGAATCTCGTGAAAGGCGCTGCTCGCTTGCATCTTCCACAGCCACAACACGCTGACCACCAAGCTATCAAGGAGCTTTTACGTCAGAATTCCTCGGATACCGAGGGTTGGTTCAACGAAGATTTTTCCTTGTCTTGCACATTGGGAGGAAGGTTGATGCCCTCAGCGCCACCCCTTTATAAGCCAGCGATGATTGGAAAGGAAGGAAAGAAAACATAAGTTGGGACCAGCCCTTGCTTACAGCCTTAAATATGTGCATTAACGTTGATTGATCTTGGCTTCCGGTTGGCTCAGATAGACTTCTAACTTTTGATGTTGACTCTAATTATAGGTCGGTCAAGAGTGTGTCTGCGGCACATAAGAAAAAAACTTCCTCTCATTTTTCGTCAATACGAATAGCCATTGCCTGGACAAATAAAGAATGCCATAGTGGATTCCAATCTAGGAAAACCAAGGCAAAAATATACAATTGAATGTATTTCTGAATCGATGGGACTGATTCTTCTGGGTCGGATGGGGAGTGCTCATGCTGCTATTTTTGGGAGTCAGGGTTGCTCATCTCCTTCTGAAAGCTTTGCATTGTAGCATCCATAAAACTGAGCGCTGCCCTCAGAGTTTTGGCATCAAAACCATTCCATTTTCAAGTGGTTTAGTTATCAGACATTCCACTTTTTTGCTTTCAATACAGGCAAGTCCATAGATTTCCAGTTTGCTGGGGACTTTTTGCCCCGTGAAAAAAACAAGGGATTGGATTAAAGCCGTGGTTTATCTACACACTTTATTCGGTGCATTTATTTCTAACCATATGAATGTTCATGATCATTAGTATGCATATTTATATGTACATATGTGTATTTATATTAATTTTGTTGATTTGTTATTGCTTGAATTTTGTATGTATGTGTGAGAACATGAAGATTATAATTGAAGATCACACAACATTGACAAATGTATTACCGTTATGCTTTGCCAGTGATACAGACATTCAATATACATGAACTCATCTGTCTACCGTATTGGTCCTAATAGTAGCACAGCGAGCCAAAGCAAGACCTCCTTCAGGTACGCGCGAAAAATTGAGGTCAAACTTGAGGTCAAATTTAAGAAAATCACTAAATACTATACCTATGGGCTTCAATCCCCTTTAATATGATTCAAATAACATAAATACAGTGGATCCTGTGTTTTAAGACCACCCAAGGGACCTCAAAAAGGTGGTCTTAAATGACAGGTGGTCTCTCATGACAGGTGCATTTGCATGATAAAAGGCCACTGGGACCAAGTGTAGCGGTCTTAAAACACAGGGTGGTCTCTCAAACCAGGTGGTTTTTAACACAGGATCCACTGTATGTGGTTTGGAACACCACAAACTTATAATTGAAGTGAATTATAAGATTGCAAAAATCAAACATTTTGGGTGAAAAGATGGGGGGCGCTCTACTATTAGGGCACGTGCCACTATTAGGACCAATACGGTACTTTCTCTTTTGTCTTTCCGATGTTGGATATTCATTAAATGATGTGACCAAGAGAAATAATCTTCAGGGTTACATTCTTATCATTCTTATTGTTATTTAAAACCACTGCAGTCAAACCATTAGTCCGACTCTGATTGCTGTGGTGATAACAATCAGTTCAATGTATTGTGTTGCAATGTTACTGTCTTATCAGGTGGAGTTAAACAGTACTCTTGAACTTTGACTACTACAGTGGTTTTATTCGTAATCAGTGTTCACAAATCTCGGTACAACTTTTCTAGTCTCTTACGTAATCCTGATTGATAACACGTTAGATCTTTTGTGTTGATGGTCGTGTGTTCAAAATTAAGGTTGAAAATTGAATAGGTATGGATTAAAAATCAAAGCTGAGACAGTTGCACCATCTTTTCATTACCATGATGTGAAATCCATCAGTGTGTTTATTGCGATTGACTTGACTTGTTTTGGCAGGAGTGACAGAAAGAAGACATCCATACCTGAGATCCAGATCAATGGTCCGTCGGTGAACGGAAACGGACACCTCAGTGACAGCGACTACTACTACAGTAGCTGTGACGAAGGTCAGTACAGCTTATATCATTACCGGTATAATATGATTGAAAGCTAGATGACAGGGACTCATGATTTTTGGTAAATTTTCTGATGAAAGTTGATGTGAAATTAATGTGAATATGATGCCCAATTTAACATTAGATTTCTTTGACGACTGGTGAGGTTAAAAATATGCATCAGTGTATATTGTTATACTATTTATATGTATAAAGAATTTATTAGGATTTATTGGAATTGGTATGAGTCATGCATGTAAAGCTACAAAGTTAACATGATTTGATGTTATACGAAAAAATTTGCCATTTTGGATAATTTCATTGTTTTATTTGCCTACCAGTATTTCCATGATATTGGGTAGATTTTACATGCTTTCATTTCATTGGCAGATTTATTCATCACTATATTTCAATGTTGCATGCAAATACAAGTAGATATTCTAGGTTGTAGTTATATTTAGTCAGTACATTGCTTTATTTCTTTCAAGTCTTGTTTCATTCTGATTTATTTCACTTTATTGATCTTTGACGTTTCATCTCAATGGAACACTGCACTCGTACACCGCACATCCATCGCAAAAAAAAAATCCACCATAACCTCAATGGTAGCAGAAGGAATAGTACGGACTAACGCCATCACGAACTACACCAGTTCAGGGTCTGGATCAGGACACCAAAGTGACGGAGACAATTCCGGATCATCATCAGGATCACAATCCAGTGTAGTACATGTTGTGGGACCATACAAGGGACCTTTAGCAGAAACCATGAAAAATATAGCAAATTCGACAAACGGTCCCGGAGGGGGTGAGCAACAAGGAGACGGGTCTTACAAAACCTCCGTCTGGACACCCTTTGGTCAGTTCTGTTATGTTTGGTTCATTATATTATATGATTTTCTTGCATGTATACATAGTTAATGAGGAAGCATGGCTGTATGTTTATCGGTTTACTTTAAGCTTTTGAACATACTAAAGTCAAGATTATAGTCAATGCATGATAATCAGATATCTTCGGCATTTTGTATATATATTTTGAACAACCGGGTATTTACAAATTCCAGATCCCAATGATGTAGATCTGGCAACAATGCTGTCTTAAATCATATTGATAAGGATAATGCAAATAACAAAATTACATTGACAAAAGTATCATGATTATGATGATGAAAACTTATGAACATGACTTTTATCATATGTATCTACATACAAAATTTACATGATCAGGTCAAGCAATACACTCCAGGCAGTGTTCAAGCAAAATTTCTCATTGCATGCTCTGTTACATTTCACACTTAGTACATTGATTACTGTTTCTGCTGTCAATAAAAGACTTTCATCAGTAGAACTGTCGATATCACAAAAACACCTAATTTGGCTGAGGGTTAGGCCTATCACCTGTTGAAATTTCTTCTATATTGGCATTTTAAATGCCGGATTCTTTCTCACTTTATTTCAATTGCACATGATCAAAATGTCGTTTGTCAGTAGGTTGAACTGCTCTATCTCCTGATGATTTGGTGATGCTGAATTGCCTTGTCTTTCAGGTCCCAACAAAGTAGTAACTTACAAACCTGTGTCTTTCAACGCGAGTGGCAGCATTATCAATAGAACTCCAACGCCAACCAAGCAACCGCAGCAGCAGCAACCGTTCAGTCAACCGACAGCATCTCCCATCAGCACCTCATACTCGTCAGCATCTTCAGCATCTTTTGGCTTTGGCACGCAGTCTCCGAGTAGAAATGCAGCGTTCTCGAGCAACACAAACAGTGTAGCTCCGACAACTTTCAACAATCAGGGTCAGAAGGACGAGAACCTGAACTCTGAACGACCAAGCTTCAGTAACTTCAATGGGAGCGGTAGCGTTGTTGTCACCTCTCCTGGAAGTTCCTCGTACACCAGCATTACCATGAGCAGCAAGAAAGGTAGGCAGAAAAACAAACTGTACAGAGCTGTGCAATATCTCTCACTATGAATTTGCTGCATACTGTGTATATTATATTATTACCGTGCAGCATGTGTCACCTTGATATTGACCATGTTTGTACTATGAATGCTGTAAACTAGATGTATTGTGTAAATATATTATCTCAAGAAAATGATTGGACTATGGTATATAATTTACAGTGTATACTCCTACCTGGTAACAATATATGTGTCAATAGAACCGCAATGCTTCATTCAGTTTATTGTTCCTAAACTATATAAACTGGTGCAATAGTGCTTCCTATTCATAAAGTATGATGCATGGAAGACATAAACTAGAAACCCCATTAATTTAGCTATTTGTATTCTTTCAGCTGAGGATGTAAATCCCACTCAAAAATTTTCAAGATTCGGCTCCCCACTTATAGTTTTGGAGGGGCAACAGAGTCCAACAAAAACAGCAGGTCCAAGCAGTCCCTCAAAGTCTCAGTTTGAGTCTAGCAAACCTGTATCAGAGCCAACCAGTTCTGGCTCTGAACCTTTCAAGCTATCTGATCCCCCGAAGGGGCATCCAAGACCAGGCAGTCCACTCAAATTTGGACCTAGCAATCCTGCAAAGCCTAGTTTCGGACCAAGCAGTCCTACCAAGTCCAGTTTTGGGCCTGGTAGTCCTACGAAGTCTGGACCACCGTCAGTGTTAGCCAGTCCAAAGTCACTAAGACGTCCAATGAGTCCATCTAAGTCCGTGACTTTTGGACCAGTAACTTCAGTTACATTAGGAGACAATTCAGAACCAACAGAACCCCAGCTTTCAGTTTCGGAAACGAGGTCTTTGTTTGAGCAGAAAACTCCCCAACCACAATTGCCTCGTAAGCTGCCAGCACAACCACAACCGTACAAAACTGGTAAATGACAAAAAGATGCATGCATTTTGCCCCCTTTGCAGAGCGTTTGGTTCATCCACCATGTCCACAGTAAACTTCGCCAAGTGTGAATTAGCAAACGTTAGGACTAAACAAAATGTAGCACAATTTTATGTTTCACTTGTTTCATCATCCAGTTCTCACAACAAATAATGTTTCCCAGCAGTTATATTAACATGCAAACTCATCACCTTCATTTGCTGCATGCATTTCATGTATGTTATTCCGTAACCAGATTTCATTGAAGTTCTGTGAAAATAATGTTGATACATTACAACAGTGTTGTGGTGCCCAATCTAATGAGTATGAATCATGTTAATATGTAATCATCGATGTATACGCAAACAATCCAACAAACCTTTGATCTGACATACAGTTACTCAAGTGAAATATTGGGCTTACTTTTTGCAATAATACTAACTTAATGGACTAACTTGATGTAATAACATGATTTCTGCTTTATTTCAAGCATACTTCATTTAGCCCTTCATACTTGAATTATCTTTGATTTAGTAAAGATAACTAAGTAGAAACCAGAAAACAGGAAGACAAAGATGATTTTAATGTTTCAACGGGCCTTTCAAACAAAGCAGCATGTAACATTGCATCTGGATTGTTGGAAGATAGAAAGGAAGTGTACACCGGTACATAGAAGAATGTTTTGGCTGGGTTTCCCAGTGAAGCCGTTAAAGTTGTTTATCAATGGCCTTGTTCAACAACTGCCGCCAAAGTAAGATTTCTCATGACTCCAAAAGCTCGCGAAGTCCAGGAGATAATAAACTCTCACAAAGGGATGTAGGCGCGGGACAGGACTGCTCTCCCAGGGCAAGGTCAAGGTCACACCGTGGATGAAGCATTTACAGTTCTACAGCTGTCTTAAGGCGAATTTTTGGCAATTCAGCCGCTTGAAATATTTGAAAGAAAGTCAATAATGAACGGCTGCATGGCATCCTGCCAGTTTTTCTTTAAAGTATGTTTCACTCTCAGGAAGAGAACACCAGATGCTGCACAAGGCTGAATTTATTGCACAAACATATTGTTTTCATAGCTTTAAATAAAAGTATTGCTGCTTGTGCACCGTTCCTGTTTCTAAAGTGGCAACCGAAATAGCTGCCGATTTCCTTCGCACCACATTGCTCACTGCAAACGATTTCCATACAGTGAGAGTTGTGAAGATAACTTCAGATCCTTCCAGTTTCATCGTAAACGAAAAAAAGACCACTTCTAAATGTTTTCTTACTTTCAGGTATAATACCTTTTACTAAAAGTGGTTTCATTTCATATATCATGTTTTGATTCACATTGTGTTAATAACTGATTTATATTCCTGCATGATATAATTTTTACTGATAGAGTTCTTGGATTTTTTTCCCAGATTTCCTTGTTACTTGTAACTTTTTATGTGAAATGTACCCGAAAATAATTGACTCTTTCATAATATGTATTATAGTATATTAAGCTGTAAGACTGGTAATTTGTGCCTAGTTTCGATATAGACCGATAATGAACTTTCTACAATTGTGGAACCAGTCGATCAAGTAGGACCACTTCTGCTTTCAGTCACTCCGCCAAGCATGACGCAGGTCAAATCACCGCCATTCGCCGCCAAGACCACGCCCCCTTCCAATACCACCGTAGGCGCCACCTACAGGCCACTGTCTCCGCGGGTACAGTCCCCAGTCAAGAAGCCCGCCCCGGCAGTTGTGCCCAAGTCTCCCTCCACAAAGTCCAAGGGTCTCTCCATGTTCCTCAATGCCCAGCAACGTTACCATGATGACGAGGATCAACTCTCCGAGTTCACCGACACGGAAGAGGCTCCGGAGCCGAAGTCTCCGTCTGTCGCCGCTCCCAAACAGCCGGCGAAACCTCCGCAGCAACCTAGTCCCATCGTGGGCCGAGCAATGCCCATCAAGGTCACCTCCATGGGCCGAGGTAAAGCTTGACTCCTGGATCTGCATGATCCTGCTCAGTGTGACTTATGCCTCAGCATGGACGCATACCTGCATCACACTCTCACTACATTGACCATGTTGACCAAACGGCAGTTCGGAAGTTTGACTCAACTGATCAATCTGGATATCCCACTCGGCATGGAATTCCTTGCCCTACCCCCTCCCTTCCCCCACTCCCCAATAACATCTTCTGACCCCTAACTGGACTTGTTGACCTAACAATATATTGTTATGTATCTATTATTCCTGTTGCAAACACTGAATTTTCATGTTTTTTTCAGGGAAGTTCTCATGCACGGCTATTTTGTACAATCTTTATCATGCATGCATGGTAGTATTTGTCTGTATCATGTACTTGTATGTACTCATTATCTATTCGCAGCAAAACATCTGTTGAACCACTTATTGATACCCTGTCAATTTATCTGTATCATGGTGTTTTTAGCGCATGGAGTTTTCGGGTTTGTGTGCCTGTGGTACTTACCTTGAGATCTAAAAATACATAATTGCTTGCTATCAGCTATACTTGCAATATGCATAGCTATTCTCTACACGTAAGCCTTCTATACATGCTATAACATGAACATGTAATCAGCCCATAAACAGATATGGAAAGATCAGGAGCAACATAAATTATACACTAAGCCAACAAAAATCCTGCAGGAACACAAGTTCCATTTCTTGAGAAGCAACTGCCACAGTAGAACATTCTGTGGTGCTTGGCTATGGAATTGGATGAACAAGTAGTATCTTCATTGTCCGCTCCTGTAATATCTCTTCTCCAATATTATGTCTGTTCTCGTTATGCAAGTTACTGGCAAATAACGACAATGCCTCGAGGGCCGATCTCCATGTTCAGTGCCGTACGAGCAAATGTTGTAACACCATTTACGTCAAGGACTAAGTGTTAGAGGCCTCCCGGGCCATCCTTCATTGGCTGTTGTTCGGCCAGTTTTTGTGGCGATTTTTGGCTGATTTGATGTTCGGTGTGCTCAGAGCACACATGCCCCTGGCTGCTCACTCTGGCATCGATGATGGGAAAGTATCAGAAAATTTCCTGCAGTTTTCGAAGATATCATGAGTTTCGTCGAAGTCCAGTTTTGTAGAGAAGAATTCTACTTAAAATTGGATAAATTATTGGGAATTGGCTCCAAGCTCTTCATGGAAAAGGTTAGGTCACCAAATAATTTTCGAAACATTATCAGTTCATGTAGTATGATAAGCGTATTGAGTACAATGTAAAAGCAGGTAAATATTTCGTAAATCAATCCAATATTGAGGCAGGATTATCTCATACCTATGTTAGTAACATACCTATGTTAGTTTGTACGTGTTGTGTGCTTGTACATGTATACTTCACCATGACTATTTGTATTGTAGTAAAACATTGATGAAAATTTTTGTGGCGATCAAATTTTTGTATTAAAATTTAGTGCAAAACTTGACTTCACCTTGTCAACAAACACTGGCTACGTGGCCTTTTCATGCCAGTTTTGGAAGGTCTGTTCGTCATTTCTTCGCCTCGTCTTTGATCTTGTGACCCTGAAGTACATAGCGTGTGTTTTGATTTTGCTCAGAATCTCCTGTTATTCAAATACCATGAATAAGTATTGTAAATTTTCAAATATTTATTAAGAACACTGTGTTGTATCCTCTGCAGAATCTCTGCTTGTTAGGAAGCAAGTTACCGCTTCAAGTAGAAAACTTTTTGATATGAAGACGAGGAATCACAGGTATTTTTGGATACCGAGAGCAGATCGGTGAGGGGTTGTTGTGAGGTGATCGTCGAGGCATGACTAACATGGCCATGTTTGGCGTGAATTTTGTCAAAAGTGTTTTGGGCAGTGTGCGTAATTCACTCTATATAACATGTATAAGTAGGGTGGCTCGTCATAAAAAAATTAAACCACTTGATACCTTGGGTCACCACTCGCAAATCTATATAATAGTATATCCAGGGGATGTTGAGCATTTAATGTGCACATATACAGTTTGTCTTCTGATGAATTGGACTACAGTAGTGCCACAGTATAGTGGCACAATTGTCACAATTGGGATACATCAGCTATATGGATCTCTGAAGTACAGTGAGTTGAAGTCTAGTTACTGGTACCTACTTCAATAATTGCCAGCTTTATGTGGGTTGTGATTTCTTTCATATTCCATTTTATAGGTTCAGGTATATACACAGACCATAGTGTGTACAGCGTAATGAAATGTCATGTACATTGACATGTAAACATAATACAACTGATTACCACAGCTAATAGGTAGATACATGTATGACAAAATGGATACTGGTATGTCATGGTATATTAGTATCTAATATCATAAATATATTGTTTTAATTGATATACTTTCACAATATGACCATGGTGATAGATTTGCACATGTACAATGCAATATAATTATGTCATGTGTGTTTGCCATCACTGAGTTTTGCCTATAAACATTGCAGTATGCATTGAATGAATCACAGTTATTCGTGTCATATACATAATGTATGATGAACTGAAAAATATAAGCATTATGACTTATGCAAGCTTGTTTACCAACACACACTCAACATTAATGTTGTTTATTATTATAATGTTTCAGGCTGCACCTATTGACTGCATAGTGCATACCCACATGATTCAAATATATATTCTATAGATGTTTCACTTGGCAAATGCCTTAGGCTTCCAATAACACTTAAATATGTTAAGTTTCAGTGGTATTTCATGTGGTTACATTATCATTAGTGAAAAATATTCACACTCTTCAATTTTTTTTGGCAAAATCAACAATGTTCGGCCATTGTGATCTTTTTAGTGACCACTCTGTTGCTGCTTCGTTCGCATGCTGCACCGTTGAAACCAGCCAGTATATTGATCAACTCACCATATTTGGTTGAACCATTCGGATGACCTACTGGGAGAAATCAATTGTGCACTTTACTTCAAACCTGTTGTCAGATAGGAAAATGAAAATATTTGTGTGCTTGATTCGTTTAGAATCGTCATGATCTTGCTGCAGTATTTGCTAGTCCATCTATCAGACCAGTCAGATTCCCATTGGCAAATTGATTTCTAAAACTGGACACGGCTTGCACACTTCAATTGCCATCTCCACCTTCGTGGATTGCGCATGATTGTCTGTTTGTGTGATTTTGTAACATAATGTCAAAACTAATTTGGATTATTATGGGACAACAACAATATTTGCATGGCATGTGCATAATATTGAAGAAATCACAGATTTTAACAATAAAGATAGATGGTTACTGATATGACTATGCCCTATCACATAAATTCCAACAGTAGGGGAATGCACTAGTTTTTGGTGTAAATTGAATGCAGTAAATCCACTGATATCATCCAGTTAAATCTTTGCAGAATGGAACTCGACTATTTATGCATCAGTTTATCAGAGACAGTTTTTCCCAGGAGAAATTTCGACTGGATTCACGTTACATTTTCTGTGCTGATCTGTCTTATCACCAGAAAACTTGTTGACATTTTATTGTGAATGCAGACTGGCGTTGATAACAAAGACTGATTAGATGTTAATTATTCAATTTATGCCTCACTGTGTTTTCAGAGGGAATAAACGAACAACAGGAAACGCCCTTGAACAACAACACAGTCAACGCAGCAAGCAGCATCAAAGTGAGCTCGACCACGACAGAGAGTCCTCAACCAGCGGCAACGCAGCCTAAAACCATCGCTGGCCCACAATCAGGTCTGTTCTCCTCCACTGAGGGACCCACGTCCCATACTGATCCTAATCAAAGCTGTCTCCTACAGTTGGGAATTCCGTCTTCCGCAGAACATTGTCTTCTGTCTATATAGCCCATTCATAGATATATCAATCTTTTGCATTATTACCAGGTCTGTGGCAGTCGGAACTGGAGTCGCCACTGAAGACCGCGGACGTCGCCAAGGACAGGCCTGCAGAGACCGTGCAAGCCGCCCCAGCACTCTGGCAGCCTGACAAGGGATACAAACCCGTCAAACTCGACGCCGCCAAACTCAAGTCTCCAGACACAGGCATGAAGAGTGTAAGTGGCCGGGACATGTCTGGACAGTAGCTATACACCAGGGGATTGTAGTCGTGGGATAGCATGCAGGATGACATCGAAAAGTAAATTGTCTGGAATTAGTCAGCAAATTTGGAATGGACTTTATATCCAGGGATTTCAGTGCCAATATTTCTGTGAAATTACTGTACAAAATATCAGCTGTCGATCGAGATGGTTTGGTTTCAATTTTGTTTTCTTGTTTCTTGCAGTCTTCACCCTCAGTCAAGCCAGAGGAGAGCTTCGCGTGGAAGCCACCAGAGCGCACCACTGTCTCGTCTTCGACCCTGACGACAACCACAACAACTACGACGGCCACACTGCCGACCTCGTCCATGACCAGCTACTCGTCTCACAACGGTTCCATCAGCCACCACCAGGAGTCTAGCAGCGGCCTGCCTGCCTACCAGAGCCCCACCATCACCCTCCTCCAGAAAAGCAGAGGTAAAACTTATAACTGTATTTTGCAGGAAAATATATATTCAGTGCACAATTTATTTTCTTGCTTTTGGTAGTGTACCTTGCACACAAAGACGGAAAATAAATTATTTACTTGCTGAAACAAAGTTTACTTATGTATGATATTGCCATCGGCTTTTCCCATAAGTGCTTAATATATAACATTTAATTACTAATAATTTTTTGAACCACGTTTACTAATACTGAGGTTTTGTTGTGTGAATTTCCTGTACTTAACATCAGTTGAACCATCTAACAATTACTAATTTTTGCACTTGGTGGTATAAACCTAGTGTAAAACTTTGTAACCATGACAACTTGAGGAAATGTTCATACTAAACTATATTCTGTTTGCCTACTGTATTGGCCCTCACTTGCACGATCCAGAAAAACGGAAAAATCGTGAAAAAGAAAGACAAGAAAAAGTGTTATCTCAGTTGGAAGAAGGTAAACTCCACAAACTCAGTTGTCTCTTGATCAATTTGATGAGCTTGTTGTTGGTGATTGTGGTACTTCATCTGTAAACTATACATTTTGGAATACATGTTCATGTTCTTGTGGATAATATATCTTCATTTGGAGAATAACACTTTACTGAACCAATGCATTTAATAATAATGCTTCATGTATCTATTTTAGTAACTTATGTATATGTGTTTCATTTCTTATTGTTCTGGCTCATTTATTCTGCTGTTGCATGTCATACCTACATGTATGTTCAAATATGTAAATAGCTATATGTTAATCATGTTGGTGATGCTTCATTGAGTCTTGTATGCTTTCAAAACTTCTCTACTTGATGTTCAGGTATGAATGTGATAAAACAAAACTTTGTGGGGGTTTTCCATCCTTTTTAACCTCAACCCCCTTTTAACCTGTCAAACACTTTGCTTTCATGTATTTTTCCTGCTTCCTGTTTCTCATTTATGCATGTTACCATGGTTACAGTCAATAGCAGTCCAAACAGAAAGTTGATCAGCACGTACATTAATTTTCAAACAAACAATTTTGCAGATTTGGCCAAAGCTAGTGAGAATTTGAGGGAGCTGTTAGCTGGCAACATAGACATCCCACCTGATGTTCATACTGTCAGAGTTGAAGGTAAATGAGACGTTACGGTTACATTATGATGATCCAGCCTATGCCATCTAAAACAACTCACAAACTTAGATGAGCGAACTGGATGTGTATGATGACATAAGTATACTGTAACCTTACAGAGAACGAGGTCCCCGACGATGCAGTTCTGGTGGGAACAAAGGAGACGACTGAGGGAGACAAGGTACATTATGACAGTTTCTACCGACTGCCTGGGCAGCAGAAGGAAACCAAGACACAGAAAGTGCAGAAAACCAAATCCCAGTATGAAGGAATCGGACCAACGGAAGAGAAGACTGGGGTGCCGATTGTGCCTAGAGGGGTAGGGACTGATTTTAACAATGTTTTATGATTCATTCAGGCGAGGATTTATGTATGATTTGTTGATACCAGACCAACCAGCATATTACAAATCATAATGCATGTACTGCTCCATATCAGCAGAAACCCATTATGAGTTAGATATGAATAATGTGCTATTCATTCACTAGAGGGCAGCAGCAGCTATAGCTGGTTGCAGCCTGTGCCGAGTGGTGGCTCTGTGATCTATGGTCCGGATAATCACTGTGAGGAGTTAATAAGTGTTGTGCATTTTTTACCTTTGACAGTCGGTAGATGAGAAGAACCACAAGCAATGGTACAAACAGATGTACAAGTCTCTCCAAAAACAGGACAGAAAAGACGGTAGGTTCAGCTGTCATTACTGGTAGTGTACCTGGCCATGATGCAAACTTAGTCATGCATTGCCTTTGTTCTATGTAGTTTTTAGTGTGACAGTTCATGCAAGTTCAGAGTAACTTGTCAAGAATGTTTGTTTGAAATCTCTGTTGTTTTTGATTGGAACACTAACGAGTGTGACTATGTAGTGAGGTATTTTAAAGTGTCGTTATTTCAGAATTTACTGAAAATTAGAAGGAAAAAATGCCATGCATTCAGTTTAGATGTTATTGTTCTGAAGTAGTGTTTTACGCGTGTAGTAAAATACTAACACAGAGCTAATTGCACTGTTAGCTGCAATTGCTTCATGCCACAACTATTAATTTTGTTGCCATGAATCTGATAGAAATGAGTGATGTTTGCCTTGCGATGGTTTCCAGGAGACTCAGAAGTGTCTGCCTCCGAATCTGAAGGTTTCTAGTCTTTTAGATCTTTGAGTGTGAATAATCTCTGTAAATAGACCACACAATTTTAATACTTTCTGTAGTTAACTGATCCCACCTGCATGCGCATAATAATTCTTGAACTGCAACTTGCAGACAAGTATCTTTTAGTAAAGAGTTACATGTTTTATGGGTACTGGCGTATGTTTTCATTAAATGTTGGATAATAAATATATTTGGATTAGATTTTGATATAATAAACACAAACTTGCTATTCCACATAACCTATGCCAGTACAAATAGAATATTTAGCTCAAATTTGTTTGAATCTCACAAAGAAGCTATATTGCTCTCAAGCTATAAAAAAATATTACTTCATGTACAAATTCTGCTATATCCAGTTAACAGCTTCCATCTATTGTCAACATAGACAGCATATATTATGCTTCTGTAATAACTAATCAATACTATGTAAAAGAGCAATATTATTGTTATGATGATATAGCAATAACTGTTTTTCGACGATCTTGGTAGAGAGGTAACTAATTTCGCCGAATGTCCATGAAGACCAAAAGCTTTGCATGAAATGATATTTTTGCTGATATTGTACCCCTACATTATTATTTTGTAGTGTAGTTTTTGATGATCTCTAATATTTTGTGTTTGAACAAAGAATTTGTGTCCTTGATTATGTAAGCAGATAGCACTCAAATCATGTTTGGAACATAAATTCCAGATACCTCACATTTTTACTTCACTCTTTGATACTGTATAACAAAATAAGTGATTGCTATATATTCTCCAGAACCGAATAAGTACAAGCCTACTTATGTCTTTCCGGAAGAAGATACGGAATCAGAATTTGAAGGTGAGAACTTTGAGTCTTGTGTGTGTCTATCATGGTCTATTGGAAAGAGGCAATTAGTATACAGTCACTCTCTAACATGCACAATTTACGTGTTGACATTTTGAAGTGGCTAATAACTGTCATACATGATGACATCACATGCTTAAAACTGACTCTGTCACCAAGTATGACTTCATTATGTAAACGGCTTGCCTAACACAGCGCCTTGAAAAATAATCTCGATAATATGTACGCTACTTTGCTAAGAAAAAAAGTTACCTGTGGCCTGTGAACAAACATATGTAGGTATTCACTGCTCTGTATATGAGACCATGTTTCAAATGTAGACACATGAAATTACATGTTATATTGCTGTTTTATATGACTGAATAGTTTGTGGCCCATACAATTTAGACTTCATACACCCATGTGATGTATACTTGAGATACAAAGGCCTGTTTCATCTGAGGACAAAAATACCAATTTTTTTTTACTCGTCCAAGTTTTTTGCTGTCCAAGTCGTGAACATGACTAAAGTTTATTAGTTTTGCACTTGCAAAGAAATGAAAAAATTGACTACTTGAGCTGTTACCTTTTGACTGACAAGTGAAGATGTCCCAGTTATCACTGCATGTTTTGAAACACCACCCTGCACACTGTACATTGTACAACGGTGTCCTTCTCTACACTGGAGTGAAGCAGTTCTCATACACAAGGGGCTTGTAGTACGGTAATAAGTGTGCTGCAGCTAATAACCCCACCATCGTCAGGCAGGGACAGTTTTCTCCCTGACTTTGATTGCACCAGAGCAAATATTTGGTCACAGTCCTTCGCTCTATGAACAAGAAAACATTCCTGAATTGTTTATCTCATTCGTTTGGTTAAAATAGAAGTCCAAAGTTTTATATAGTCAGTATTTTTTTTAACATCACCCCCTGTTGTTGTCGCTTGTGAATACAGAGCTGCAGTGCCGAGTGGTGTTATTTATAGGACGGACTTAGAACGCGATGAAGAGATTGAATTACGAAGCTTCAGTATCAAGCTTATAAGGAAGCATTTAGATCACATCAGGGATAATATTCATGTGCGAGGTGGAATTTTAAAGATGGATTACTGAATTTGGTGCTTGTTGAAGTCTATACATGTGCATTACTTACATGTAATGATAAACAGGTCAGTTGTTTGCACTAAGGCATATTGATGATATAACATTGAAATTGTGGGCCACTGTGAATCATCAACCATTTATGTCCAGGATGACTTTTACGATAATGAAAGTGCTGCATAGACCATTATTGGGCCATGCGAAATAATGTTCTCACATTTCATTATTTGTGTGATGTTATCATGTCCCAGTTTACAAAATTCGAAATTTACAGTTAGATCTGGTTATAGTAGGTTGTAATAGCCTTAATCATGCTGATATCAAGATAGATTGTAATTTCTGTGTATGTCGGTTTGAATATCAACTAAATTCACAGTGCCATTATTATCCATGCTTACAAAATATACTGTATATATCTCGCTTTTCCTGCTCAAGCTTTGTGGTAATGGGTCTATCTAAATGCACATACATGATTCAGGCTATGTTAATGAAATGCATGCTATGCCTGGGTAGGGCACTGGTTTACGAAATATTCCTGAAATCCTGAGGGTATCAGGACTTTTACAGGATATCTTTATAATGATTGACCCTTTATATATATAATGTAGTTACGTAATCGCTGGTAACCAGCACCCTACACAGGCTCTATAACCTCTATACATATTCTTACAAATTGCTTTTACTCGGTGGCTGTTCACGTTCTAACCAACCACACATATGCACTCTTTCAGACTTTAATCCTTATCAGCCAACATATCAGTTTAGCGATTTTGAAGGTATGCCGGCTTCTTCTATCCCTCCTCAATGCTTTACTCTGCAAATGTATAATATCAACTTAAGAATTGTATATACAATGTAGATTGTAAATATGGTGACTGCTTTAACAACACTCTCTTCATTTGTCAAATCACCCATTTCAATACATACCTACCGAGTATGTATTGCTCCAGAAACTATGTGTTCATGCATACTTAGGTGCAAATTGCTTGCTCATTACAGATAGAGGATCGACAATGTCTCTGGATCGTAGCGCCGGTAGCCACAGTGGATATGGCAGAAAGTAAGTATATTACGGATAGGATTATAAGAGGATTTAAAATATAACATAATAATCAGTATCAGTTTGAATTGAAAATTGTTGATAATTAACTACCCAAAACATTTGATGACTCTTGCTACCATGGTTAACGGTTAGTGTTGTATCATGCATACACTCACACACACACATAATGATGAGAAATAATAATTGTAGTGTCTTTATGGGGCTCCGAGACAACACATGTGAAGTTATGTGCAAATTTGCATGCTACCAGACAATTTAGGGATATATACACCAAACTCGTACATGTCAGTCGTGGAACATCTGTGGGAACAGCTGGCCCTACAGGTCAAAGGTCAAGCTTTTATGTACATACCTAGCCATGGAAACATTGCCATCATGGAAAGATGAACGAGAAGACCTGCAAAAAAAAATACTTTGTGTACAGCAGATGGTTTAAAACATGTACACTTATGAACATGTCATGATGGGGTTCATGAATGATAGTTAAGATTTGTTTATATTCGGACCATGGCTATATATATAGACTATTGCATGAAAAAACATGACACTTCTTTTACCATGTCATGCACCTGTTCTCCAATTGAGCCAAAATATTCATACCGTATTGGTCCTAATAGTAGCACGGCGTGCCAAAGCAAGACCTCCTGCAGCAGGGCACAAAATTGAGGTCAAACTTGAGGTCAAATTTAAGAAAATCACTGCAAAACAGACCTATAGCCTTCAATCACCTTTGTTATGATTCAAATAACATAAATGTGTGGATTGGAACACTCCAGGAACTTATTAAAAAGATATGAAGTAAGTTACAGGGTTTCAAAAATCGAACATTTTTGGGATAAAGAGGGAGGCGCTCTACTATTAGGGCGCGTGCCACTATTAGGACCAATACGGTACATGGAAGCATAACAGGATGATCAGAAAGTGTATCATGTAGATTAAATATTATATATTGATAAAAAAGAAGTACACCTAAAAAGAAAAAAAAAAATAGCACCATCACTTGACAAAATGTTGTTACTTCCAGAGCGTATACCCTACCACATGCGCGCTACAGGGAAGAAAAGTATAAAAATCAGCCCCGCAGCATCGAGAACTACGAACCGGGATTTTCATCAATTGCTTTTCGGGAGGCACGAGTGGTAAGGGATTTGCTGTGATGGTTTATTACAAAAAGTATTGGACGATTGTGCATACTTTAGATTATTGTGGCATACCGATTATTTGCAATAAATTTGTGGATCTAAGTATGTTTATGTTTACTGTTGTTCAAATATCTGTAGTGTTGATATAACTCAAAATTCATGTTACCATCGTCTTTGTGGATACATGTACGTGTTGCCATGGCATTTTACATGCTTGCCTTGACATGCATATTTCAGTGTGCAGAAAAATTTAATTATATCATTTGATGCATTTGATATCGCTTGGTAGCATCAGAAATGTTGTGCCACAATTTTCTGTTGAAAATTCAAACAGTATTTATATAGTTCAGTATATAAATAATATAAAATTACAGTGTGGAAATGAAGTAACTATTTTAAAACATTGTAAAAATTTTACTCATTACTTATGATAATGCCTGTTGAGCAATCAAACACAATCTAATTCATCAATAAAAATTTAAAGGCAGTGTTGATCACAGTGGAATCATTTAGCAGTACATGTTCACATTCTGACATAATCATAATGAACTTGTCTGTATTCAGTAGAAAGTATCAGTGCAGAACACATTGATCGGTCATAACTCACTGCCTTGATGTCGGCTGTTTTGGCTGACTCGTATAATGTAAAACCAAGCAAAATATAGACAAAACCCAAAAGCAAACACATTGATTGCACAGGGCTTTACAAGCGTTTGGGATGTTTTGAGAGTAGCTGCCAAAGGAGTTTGTTCTGTACGCACGATAAATGTGCCAGAAGAGTTTGTTATTTCGGTGAAGAGCTGAACAATGCATTTACTGAAAAAGTTGCCAGTAATACCTGAAGTACCAGGAGAACTGGAATACTGGCATCAATTGGTGGGTTTCTACTTTGCAGTAGAGGAAAATAAAAAAGTTGCAAAAATTCTTAAAATGTGCACCATAGCTCATGCCGCTTCGGGAGCTTCTGCATGGAAACCTACATGAATTAAAGGCATGGGATAAGGTGTATATGAAAATATGAGTCATACATTAATGTGCTGCTTTCTAGTTTTGGCAATATGGGAATAGGGATATTCATCAAAGAACAAATATTTTTGAATCCCAACAATAAAATGTCACATTATATACGGCTTTGTTTTGCAGGTACACTGCTTCATATTAACATGCTTTTAAAATATTTTAATTTCTTCAATGCCTGTTTTATTTTCATTCGTTCCTAAATATACATATTCAAGTTAGTAATTGGCAGTGAAATAATGTCATTTTCATTATTTTTATGCAACTCAGTGCAGTACGTATTATGAAAATACCAGTAACATTAAAATTATTGACAACTTCTGTTCTGCAGTCTCCAATACCAATCACAACAAAAGATGCTCCCAAATCACCTGAGCCTAAGAGAGATAATAAACAGGCGAAATCTCCAGACAAGGGAGATAGAAAGTCTGATAAGGTATTCGCAAACAACAACAACAACCCTATATTATATGCTCCCATCCTGACCTTGTGATAAGTAATACTCCTTGCCGCATTTACATTTCTTACAGTCCTGTGTGCATAACAATAAATTGCTTGCTGCGTTTGGCTGTGAATTGCTAACTTAATTAATTACATATTTCAGCAGTACTATCCCTATTTCATTTTAATCTGATGATAAAAACAGCGAAGCCTCAGATAACTTATCACCCTACTAATCACATTATAACTATATCATGAAATCAGCTTTCAATTTCCAAGTTGTGAATAAAACTTTTATTCCAATTCTATCAGGATGACATTCAGGAAGCAAGATTCAGAATCATAAAACATACAGCCAATTACAGGAGACTTATAAAACAGATATCATTCCTTATTCGAATATTATAGATAATTGAACGATTCTAATTGATTGAGAAGGCTGAGTTAGGCTATCCTGAGTTTATATATATTGTAAATATTACTTGACTAAAATAGTCATGCTTTCTTAGATCTTGTGTTACCGGTAGGTGAAAAAATGTCTTGTGATATGAATGTCGTCATGTCATGTACAATATTTTCATATCTAGATCACTGATTAAGATATAATGTGCATATTGAATGTTGAGTATATGAATGGACTAACATTGGTATTCGATCATGAACATTTTGATAGAATTAACAGTCAATGTCAACTAATATTAATCTAATTTCTTCCACCTGCATGCCTCCTGTAGGAAGAGACGGCTATTGAGGTAGAGCTATTTACCGTCAGTCACAGTGTCATTATGGTGTTCTATGTTGTATTGTCGGCAGCGTGCGGATTTCAAGTGTGTGTGTTTTGATCAGTGTGTTTTATTTGATGTCTCTGTTCCCAATTCACTGTTGACGTTTTGCTTTGTTTCATGAGTTGGTTATTGTTTTCAACAATTGCTTTATGTGTGAAATAGTTGGATTGTTTATTTCCCTGATATAGAGGCCAAGGGGAGAGAAAATTGCACATCAGTACAATGTCTGAATGGGTGATGCTGTAAAGCGGTGTTTTACGATGTTCATCAATTGTTAGTGTATTGTGTTATCTTCCTGTATTATGTCATGACAGGTAGCATCAATTCAAGCACCTCGTTACAGGTGATACATTGCTATAAAAAGACAGGTCAAACCGGACACCATGCAAGTGTTTGAATGTCAAAATATTTATAGGATTTTGCTTCTTTGAAAAAAATCGTTTTACAATACTCTTCATAGCAGTTCATGCTTGTTTATTTCGTTTTCATGAACTCTGGATAACTTAAGAGCAATTCTTATTGAATCAGTATATTATTAACAAGCTTCTTATATTCACAGTTAGAATCTAGCATATTATGATAATAATATTGATAACAAAGGATTAAACATTGACGTTGAGCTGTTGTTGTGTTATTCACATGGCTGTTAGATGTGAAACTATCGGGAATGTATTACTGTGTAAATGACAGTGTCATCATCATCATTGAAAAATACATAAACATCATTATTCATGTTAGTCGGGTCTACATTAAATGTACACATTTGGATGAATTCCTGCAGTTCAAACATTCACAGTCCAGGTACACTACACGTGTTGATTACTGATAGTTGTTGTTTTATCAGAATATCCATTAAAACTGGTTGCTTGTTAGCCAAAAGGGACATGTTTGAAATTTTTATCTTGATTGGAACTGAATGACAAAATGCTGTTTGGAATTAATGCCGTTGTTTTTCTAGGCCAATGTTTATTGAAGGACAACCAATGCTCGGCCTGTAAAATTCATCGCCAGTGACAACTGAGCTTAAAACTCAATGTTGTTTGAGACAAGCTCCAGTGAATAGGCGCAGATTGCTTCTGATCAACATCACTGTTTGCCATGGCAACCAAAATTGACTGTTGGCACAAGTTCTTCAGTTCGGCACATCACCGTCACATGCGTGACTAGTTTCCTGCGGTACCTGGCTGACCTTGTCATCAATTATTGCAGCAGTCTCACCTTCCCCTATTGTCTGCACATCTCCCCCCATTCACCTCATGGGCTCGCAGAAACTTGGTTTCAAAAGTTTGAATGGGGTTTGGGAGCAGCAGGCTTTGAAGTGTGTTACCTGTCCATGTGGTTTGTTCCACTTGGCTGAGCACAATCAAAGACCCCCCACCCCCCCCCCCACCTCACCCCGCACAAAGTTAGCTCCCCTGAATCAGCAGGTGGCTGCCCTGTCACTGGGCACACAATACCCTGTCACCTGTCTAACACTCGTTTGCACGGTCAGCGGAAGTTACTTCAGCATCTGTTAGGCCACTTGAAACTTATGTCACTGAGATTTTAAGAAAAAATTGTTTGATCATTTTGTAAGTTTGGCAAATTTACATTATAGTATTGATGTCTTTCATTCACTGAACATGGTGAATAGTTGTGTATTGAGAGCAATACAATGTTCTCAATATAATGTCAGCATGGGAATAATTTAAAACTTTTCGATATTAATAGAATCAGGTAGATTTAACTTCATGAATGATAAGGAAGCAGGTAAAGGGACATTTATCTTTGCCAGTCCCATCTTTAATTTACTCCCCATGCCTCTTCCAAGTCATCTTCCCCTCCCCCTTCCTGTCTGTGACACCAAGTGATCACACACACATCCCCCCCTCCTCTCCCCGTGTCATTGCCTGCCATATTAGCAGGGCCCCAGACTGTGCCACACGTATGGCATGACAACACCAATGATATTGCGTCATATCCGTTACAGTCAGAGAATTCCCTATTTTGAAAACGGGGGATGCCCTTGATCCCCCGCAGAATGGTGGGGGATATTTTGCTATGGCTGGTTGTTGACCCGAGCTGGTTGGCATTGCACACGAAGAGTTTCAAGACCACAGCACGCACAGAACGGCTCTGATGGCGAACGATATATATGGGTTGTCAGGCATGAAAATCAGTCGTTTTAAGGGGGTACCCTCAGAATTCGAGCTGTAGCGAAAAATCCAATTTATCAACATATATTTTCCTTACTATAGTGAGATGAGGAAATGAATTGACTAGCTTTGTATATAAGCTGCTAAGGTTGATCTTGTTCTGGGACGGAGCTATGGAGACTTGAATTTGGGCTTTTTATCATTGTTTTGTATGGCCGAAGGAATTAGTGAAATCTGTCCTGAAGGAAATACATGTATTCTACAATTTCTACTCTAGATTGAAGTTAACGTTAATGTTGTATTCCCTTATTATGATTTTGGTGCAAAAAGATTAAAATTGGCCTTTTCTCTGTGTTTTTGATGTATTTTTTTCATAAACTGTGAATTTGGTGAAAATGCGTGATTTTGCAAAACAAAGAGGGTCCTCCCAAGAAATCGCTTCCCATGGCATGCATTTATATGGCTTATTTGTGTTTGAGAGATGCTGTTTCCAATGTGCAAAACAAGAAAAGCTCTCAGAATATATGTGTTATTGATATAAACACCGTTTTTGAGGGAAAAATGCATATTTGAGTTTTCGGCCGAACTAAAAGAATTCCAGTTTAGCAGCTCAACTCCCGATGTTATGTTAATAAATCCCATAAAAATGAATTATATATCTTATTTTTGAAGATTTGATACCAAATTGACGATGATTTGTTTATTTTTGCCTGTGTAGCTGACCCTTTTATGTCATTTCGGGCCAATATTTGTGATATAATTAATATTTATAATTCCATGGGGCGCACATAATTTGTGGTTCTTTACAACAAAACTGCATCCTGATTCTTAAGTACCTCAACCACTGTAGTATGTGATAACTTTAGCCCCTGACACCAAAATTTGTAGCATCCACAATGAAATAACGCATTGATGGGCCGATTCCTTTTTTACGATTTTACAATGGGATGAAGTCCGTTATTGGCCTATAAATCCAAAGTGATATAACTTGCACCCCTGAAACTTTGTACACATGTTATCTAGATCCTAATTCATCACAATTTATTATCAGATGGTAGTAACATCAGGATCGCCTACTATTCAGGCATGACAACACCAATGATATTGCGTCATATCCGTTACAGTCAGAGAATTCCCTATTTTGAAAACGGGGGATGCCCTTGATCCCCCGCAGAATGGTGGGGGATATTTTGCTATGGCTGGTTGTTGACCCGAGCTGGTTGGCATTGCACACGAAGAGTTTCAAGACCACAGCACGCACAGAACGGCTCTGATGGCGAACGATATATATGGGTTGTCAGGCATGAAAATCAGTCGTTTTAAGGGGGTACCCTCAGAATTCGAGCTGTAGCGAAAAATCCAATTTATCAACATATATTTTCCTTACTATAGTGAGATGAGGAAATGAATTGACTAGCTTTGTATATAAGCTGCTAAGGTTGATCTTGTTCTGGGACGGAGCTATGGAGACTTGAATTTGGGCTTTTTATCATTGTTTTGTATGGCCGAAGGAATTAGTGAAATCTGTCCGTATGTCCCTCCGCCAGTTCTGTTGGCGCGCGCGCTCCACTCAACTCCGCAACGTGACACATGCACAGGTGTGCTCCCACAAGCTGCTGCCACCCTCCCTTGGTCCATGGTCCCCTCCACCAGGCAAACATAATGGCAGGGAGGTGGGGGGGGGGGGGGTGGTGACAGGAAACTGCAGCACAGCCCTGACATTGAATCAATACCCCCTCCACGCACTCACTCACTCCGCCCTGTCCTAGCCGCCTGGCTGCCTCTCCAAAGGGAATTGTGTCCTCAGCTCTCAGGCTTCACCTGGCTAGGTGTGTAGGGAAATGAACCGACCTTCACATGCACAACATTATAGTTAGATATTCTCTGTTGACGTGATCAGTTGTGAAGTTATAACTGCACCAAAGCCGAAACCAATTGATTTTGCGATTCTTGTTGATTCAAAATAATGTTATGTTTCCATTGTCTGCATGATGTGAGCAGCATGGGCTACTCAGGTCACATTGGATATGCTACGGATAACCTCACGTCGCTTCTCAAGGATTAATATCATGGAATAACAAAGGCACGAATGCCAGAGCATGTTACTTCATCAGCTTTTTAGATAAATGGAATATCCTAACACACTGGGCTGAATAAACGTCCATTCAATATTGAATACATTGCAGCCATTTTTGGCGCTGCTCATCACTGTTTATAGGTCAGTATGCTGTGGTAGAGTGTTTGAATTTCCAATATATTTGTAGTTGATTCGATCATGCCCTGGCTTTATGGATTTTTTTTTTCAATGATGGCAGGGAGAAAATGATATATGTGTTGTGTTCATCTGAATTTAGTATTGATTATTTTGCTGTAGAAAGAAAATATATTTGAATATCACATCAGCTACATCATTATTTACTTCTCTCCAATATTATTCGCTTGTGACAAGTGTTTTGCTGTTGTATTGGTCGAGATGGTGTGTCGTGACCATGTAGCATTGTTGGTCTGAGACTAGGTAATTATTTGCAGACAAATATTTTATGTTCAACACCTGTGTAATAATAGTGGAACAGCAAAGTGTGATTGTCTTAGTCATTAGACATCTCATTGTTTATATTTGCATTGTAAATGACTGCATGGACTACAAAAACATTCAGGCTTGATGGAAAGTAAGACATGCGAGTACAGATGAATATTGCTTCTTGTATTGTGGTGATTTTCCCTCAGAAAGTGACTATCATGGTTCTGATGAGGCTCTAGATGACTATAATGGAATTAATCATATGATGATGATAACCAGTAGGTATATTGATTGTACAGTAATCAGGTTTAATGTTCCGATAGCACAAACTGAGTATGCTCTTGTATTTAGAATCTTTCACTCTGTCTATTTTCAAGTCAATATTCATTGAGTACGTTTAGCTGTAACCAGTGAACAGACTCGGATGAGATTGATGAGTTAACAGCATTTCCAGCACATGTGCAAGCAGAACTATAATACTATTTTCTTCCGCAGCAAATTCGGCCAGCTACATCGTGATTTCTCTTTCCTGTTCCAGTTCACAAGTTCTCCACCTCCTTTTTCCCCAAAAGTACGATCCACTGCTGCACTTGAACATGAAAAAAAATACAAACCTACTAATTTATCAAAAGAAGCATAGTATACAACACGGAAACTGGCCAGGGGCTACCAACTATCAATCCCATCTGGGATACAGATTGGAAATATGACATATCTCACCTCCAAACACATCTATTTGGCTCACAATCGGCGTTCCCGGCCTTGGACTGTATTACCTGTGAACCTGTAAATATCAACATCACTGGATACCAAAGCGCAGCCCGACCTGACCAGAACCACTGCCCAAGGGAACCATGTCCATGGCATGTATGCGAGCCGTTCTGTTATTTGCCCATCATACCTGAAACAGTACTGGACTGGACACTACAGCACACTAGCAAGCAAGCAACACGGAGACTCAGGGATTTTCAGTACCTTTTTATGAAGAGAACAGACTGAAGATTGACTTGGAGATGTTCCCCTCATGATACTATTGCTTGGCTATTTTGGATCATCATCATTCTGACCAGACATCTTCATTTTATGGAAAGCATTTAGTAATCTAACTTGGATATATTATGTTTAAACCACTTGTGTGTTGACGCTTACCTACTGAAGTACATTCGGAAATCTTGAATATTCGAAGCACAGAATGTCTGTCAAGACACATAACATGGGATCACGACTTCACCCGAGAATGGCCAAGCGAGCCATTCCTAGAAAGGTGTGTGTCTTTCTTCAAGTTGAATGATGGCTGCATTCATCCTTTTTTGCGAAAAAAAAATCTACCACCATCGCATGATGAAGTTCACTGGATATTGAAGAGGAAATAATTGGATTTCATGTGATTGGGATAATCTGGCAACTGGTCAATGTGCCTTAAAATATTGATCATCGTGGAAATTAGGCCTTTCGGAATTGTGTGATTAGTTCTCATGCAGTCTACAGGCCTGCTCAGCTACTGGCAGTTCAAGGATGTCCACTGTATTGCATTGATGGATTTACTTGTAGTCAGTCTATCAGAGAATGGTATTAGTTTTCTGCCGATAATATCAGTTACTGGTAGTTTTGACTCAAGATGAAATCATTACATGTTATGCTAATTAAAATTGAGTGGTGACAGGGAAATTAATGAATACATCTAGTATTGAGTGAATAATTCAGACACATCTCAATGTCAGAGATCACTACATTGCTTTCGTTTCGAAATGAAAATGATTTAATGTGACTTAAAATAATGTGTTTGGTTTCACTATTCCACCTCAGTTGCACCCTCCAATATTGATTTGTCAATGGTTTATTTTTGCTTTTTTCGTTACGTTTTGCAGTGTTTGCTTGGTCCATTCCATTTGGTTTGCCATTGACTGCACAGTTGTGTGGTGATATTTTGTTTATTGATACTACAAGTGTTAGGTCACATATTGATTTTTGCTGCAGCTGTATTGATGTGTTCAGATGCTCCTGGCTGTCTCTATATGTGTACTTAGTTGATCTGTAATGGTGGTATTAATACCAAATTTGGCAATTTCTGTATTATATACATGTACAGCAATTATCTTTCATGATTTGGATCATAATTGTTTGTGTGAAGATAGTACATCCATTAGATCAGGCATTGTAAAAAGAGTGTTCATATACTTAATGACATTAATGTTAAATAACAGCCCAAGTTTGTAAGGATTAATATAATCTCAATCTCTCACTTCACCATCCTGCTGGAGATTCAGAAATCACCACATTATTCAGAAGTTTGTTTTGTTTTATCCCCATGTGCTTTCAGGACTGACATATGTAATGTTTGGCTTCTTCAAGGTTCAAACTTGCACATAACCTTGCTCATTGTTTTCTGCACCTAAATCAATAGCAACAATGAAAACTATATATAATACCCTTTCATTGTGATGAGAATGTACTTGTCGACCTTAAGCCCAGATACATATGCAGCAGATAAAGAAAATCTTGTCACTAATTTGTGAAGAGCGTTGTCGATGATGTTTTCCGAGTAGATCATATGTCAGTCCTGTGAGGAGGTGGGATTAAGTAGAGTATGTTTGACACCATTGTTGTCATAACAAAACATACTCTCTGTAGTACATGGTATATTTCTACACCCATAGTTTACACAACAGTGTAACTTGTTATCAGCTATTGCTGTGCAAATGTCATTTGTCATTCATGATATCACAGTTTCGCCAGTGGAATTCAATGTAGTAGTTAACGATTGGATAAAAGTATGACAATGTCTACTCTATGCTTGCAGAGTTACCTGTACAACCCTCCAATTGAGAAACCTGGACAATTCAGCAAATAGTAAGTACTGATAAACCTGCCATTAAAACTTACATATATAAATTCACGCAACTGGTTGTATCAAAAGTTGGTTAAAATTTGTATGCGTAAAATGTTCAACTTGTCGAACTTCCAACAGTCTTACAATAGACTTATCTCATAATATACCTGAGATATATTCATTCATTCATTAATATATATATTGTTGTACATTTTGTATATATATGTTCAGCGTCACCTCTCTGGTATATTTTCAGCATCTACAGTGATTCGGAACATGAGATAAAGAAGAAAGAACGAGCGTTGTCGCCAGCGTCTGACGTTGAGAATCGGGAGGCATATAGACGCTTCCAGAGGGGTGGAGATGTCCCCTACGAGGGCCTGCGCTTCCCCATACCACCCAAGAAAGGTCAGTGTCAGACAGACACTATACTAGATGATACGGAGTGTGTTCGTTAAATATCAGTACATTTAATTAAAAAAAAAGAAAATAAATTATCCAATAATTCAAGTTATAGAGTACTCTGCTTTGAAAACATTGTTGAAAAATTAAATGTTGATTGCTCATATTAATATGCCCAGTCAAAAGTTTGATTCAAAGATTTTGATAATGTATTGCATTATCCTGGCAAAGGCTGTCTTTAATTTGTGATTCTAACATGATACTGGTTATTTGCATACAAAGTGGTGGCATCATTAGTTAGATTACTGTTGACCCTTTCCTCAATGTTGTTTTATGGATGTAGATATTTTGTAGTTCCATTTAATTAATGACACTTATTTTGATTTCTGGAATGGGATTCTCTTTATATACTCATCGACTAAAATTTTGCATGGATCATGACAGTATACGCACAAACTAAAAAAACTTCCAACAAACATGCATGTTTGACACCTACATCAGTTTTACATCATGTGGCATGTCAATAGATGTCGACCTTGACCTTGAACTTGGCCTCATTATGTGATACCATGACCTTTGCTTAGGTGGGATTTGATTGCATACATGGATCAACTAATTTGGTTCATATACCTAATACCGAATACTAAGGAACATAAAGGTGTAGGTACGTAAGGTATATATATATATATATATAGCATTATAAACAATCCTATTACCAATGTTATCGCTTTCGTTTGTCATGTTATCACCTATCTCAGGGTCAGATGGACACCTAAGCATTTATCATCGATGAGATCAGACAAGGAGATTATCACCTGCAGGCATGCTGCCGACTAATCAGTAATCAGTGACATTATGTAGTACCGTCAATGGATCGGTCTCCATGTCTATACAAGCCTCATCACATGAAGTCCTTCCTCCAAGCCTTGCCACCTCCTATTGTACTACCACGCTTGAACATTTGAAGGAGCCAATTTGTCGGAAATGAACATGCTTATGACTGGGCATATAATATGAGCAAATTATTACTTCAATAAATATTTGATATAATCAATGTCGTTTCGATCTAGGCAAATGCTAGAATACTTCCAAATGATTTTGTAGATTTGATAACTTAAATTAAAGCTGTAAATGCATGCCATAAATGTATATACCCCTGGCCTTATTACTACTACTAATATTGGTTTGAAATGATTGCAGTTTAATTCATGGCATTCCTGAATGTCATACTATATATCTACTTTCATTGAATTGAATTTCAGATGCTCAATGGCATAAACTGGGTAGATTTTGCATGAGTTGGGGTTGAGCCACAATAAGAACCTTAATATTGGCAGTAACAGTTGTTGGGAAATGCTGTGCACAAATTGGGAGTCTCCAGTTTGAGGAAACCTGAGTCCAAAACCCTAGCATGCCAGGACATGTCATTCAAAGTCAGAAACGTGATCATGCAGCTGACAGCAAACTGTCCTCAAGAAATGATATCCCAGTGAGAAAACCTGGTGCGAAACGGTTCTCTTTCACCAGAGCAGAACTCGGAGAGTTAGATAACGGAAATGTGAGCAGCATGCAGAATAGCAAAGTTAACGCCATGAACAATAACTCGACATCTGGTGTACATGAACACATGTACAGCGATGACTTAGATGACCTTGTTATGTACAATGTCAAGGTCACACAGTTTAGTGACCACAATCAAGGTCATATTCCCAGTGTTCAGAGTAAAACCCCAGGTTATAGGCCTACAGCACAAAATAGTCATGATCATGTTGACAAATCACTTGAGTTCATCCATCAGCACCCAGACCTTGAAAACAATACAAGTCACACACATGCAGGTCACAGGTCTGGGGGTTGGGAACAAACAAGTGGCCCTAGGAATGGTAGTGCAAGGGGCAGGAGCTTGGAGGAAGAAGCTAGCAGACCTGAAGTTATGGCCCTGATCAATAAATATCAGCCATACTCCTATACGATTCAAAAGCCCACACCCAACGCTAATGAGAGGAGACCTGGTGGAAGATCTCTGGACAGTGTACCCAGGGAAAGCCCTAGGGTGAAAACACACAAACAGGTTCATCCTCAGTTCTCAGATGAGGAGTCTTCATATCATAACCCGCATCATGCTGAGATAACATCTCTCCAGTCATCCAAGACTTTACCTAAGGCCAGAGCTAGATCTGTTGACAGTCAGAGACGACATAGAATAAAGTTTGCGGACCACCAGAGGTCTCTCAGTCGGTCAGACTCCGACAGTGAAATCCTCCCGGAGAGACGGAGAAAGCCTCGAGGCATGTCCAGCCCACAACCTAGTCACACCACAGAAACAGTACGGACTGATGCTTTTGGCAGAAACACAGTAGAGGCACATCACCAGTCAGATGTCAGAGCAGGAGATTCTCTTCCACCGATTCCGAAGAGAAGCTCCCCACCACGGACCAACAGCAATCCTGTCAAGCAGAGTCGGCCTCGCTCGTGGCAGGACCAGGCTAAGTGGGACCTCCCATTGAAGTCCTTGGATGATTCATCTTTCAGCCTCATCCACAGACCAGCGTCTGACAGCAGTGACAGGTCATCTCGTATAGATCCTCAGACATATCAATGCTATGCAGCAGGCATTCTACACTCTGCCAAGAAATCAGACAAGTTCATGAAGCTTCAGAACCATTACAACACACTCGAGAGAATAGCATCCATCGAAGAACAGACGCTGGCTAACAATGCTAGGAGTGGAAAACACCGATTCAACCTGTTGGATGTCAGATCAAAATCCCTAGGAAGTATGGCACCACAATCAAGAGCCGATGACATCTTGACAACCAAGTACAAGCCCGAGAAAATATGGGAGTTGAAAGAACTCTACGCTGATTTGGAAGAGGCCCAGGAAGATGAGGAATTCCTCTTTGATGCTGGAAATCTGGCGAGTGTTCAGTGGAAACCGTGGGATGACATTGGACTGCAGACGAGAGAGACCACTACTCAACAACTACAATACATGTTTGAAGTAGGGAGAAATCAAAACACTAGGGCTGCACTGAATAAAATATATAGAGGAATTGCCATAGACTTCAAGAGAGAATTGTCTTTCAACAAACTATGTGACAAATACAAACACCTGGATGAGAAAAGCAGAAAAGCAAAGGTAGCTGAGGAATGGGCAAACATGCACAAACGCAGTCGGCACAGTTCAGAATCATCGTCAATCATCAGTTATGGCAGCACTCTACCAACCAGCTACATTGATATTATGGAGAAGGCAGCTGCGAAAGCCAAGGAAAGGGCCTTGTATGGGTATCATATCAAGGAAAACAGTAACAGATATGAGCAGCGTATTGAGAAACTCAAAAAGAAGACCAAATCTTGCCCTGATATTCACAAAGAGTCACAAGAAAAGGATATTCCTTCAGTACGCATAGAAAAATCGCCTACTCAAGGTCTTCCGCATGAACACACTCATCCATATGTATCAAAGTTCTTGAAAGATGAACAACGGCAAGTAGGAAGACATAGAAGATCCGCTGACCAAGCAGAAAACATCACAGAATTGCCCAACACTATGAAATCCTCTAAACCAAAGTCACAAATTGGCAACATGCTACGGAAAGAACTTGGAGAGATACAACATTCAGAGTTGTCCAGGGACCATGATGCGAGAGCTGAGAAACCAATGATTAATGAGCAAAATATATCTACACAATATAAAAGTCGTCTTTCTGCACCTGCTGCCCTGCCTAACAGGCAGCCCGTCTTAGAGGAGAAATCTGTTGCTAGTCATGCTAGTCAACCTCTTCAGATCAAACCTGGAACACACAGTCACGGCATGAACAAGAAGCATATCACTGAAGTAGACTCTCCATCCTCTAGTCAGAAAGCCAAGTCAGCACCTGTGAGGACGCCTCCATGGAAGAGTGAAATCAGAAATGTGATGGGCACGAAACTGGAAACAGATCCAAGTGACAGTGGTGAAGACTTTCACGGAGGACTCGAGAACACTGGGAGAAACTTGCAAATTCTCAACAAAAGACTGGAAAACTTCCGTAAGCGTGACAGCTGGAGGAAAAGCTCGAAGCCACTGCCTGGAACAGTATCAAAAGCTCTGACAATGTTTCAGTCATTAGAGGAAGAAAATAGTGATATACCACCGATTGTGAGACAGTCGAATGGAACTGAGAAATTTGCACTCAGAAGACGCTATACAGATTTTGGTGATTATTCGGCACAAAGACAGATAGATGTTGAACCTGTGGAGTCCTTAGCAGATTTTGCACAGAAGAATCAAGCACAAATTAAGCAGGCCAGATCTGAACCTGACCTGAACAAAGATGTCCAGAAAAATCCTGAGGCATATCAAGAGGCCAAAGGGAAGTTTGAAAGGATGAGTTCTGAATCGGAGACTGGATCCTATGGCCCAGTCAGTCTTCCAACCCGGTCTCCCGGTGCTTCAGGACATTACATGTATGAACCTCGAACACGCAGTAAATCTGAATCACAGGAGAGACCCAAGTCATTCCATGGAGCGTCTACCACTGACTATCAATATGCACAGAATCCTGCCATGAATACATCTAGCATGAAAGGTTCACTAGATGTTACGACTTCACCAGCGAGAAGAAGCAAGCAGGCATTAGCAGACAGTCACCAGTCATCCCCAAGGAGACATGAAGAATCACAGATTGGCCGCCTTCCGGATGATGTAGTGAGGCGGACTGCTTTGTCCAATGATCAGCGAATACCATCGGGTACTTTCGACAAAATGATGAGATATGAACAAATGCAGCAACCTGCCAATTTATATGGTAGTCGCCATCAGACGATGCCAGATGTGCAACCTGATAGCAGCATGGGACACCATCCAGAGAGACAGTATGGCCTGCAGCCTCTACACAGACTCCACGGGAGTACTGAGCACATGTATGAGACCGATCTGGACACAAGTAGGTCCCAGCCACTGCAGCAGGCAGCCGATGTCAGTCAGGAGGACCATGGGTACAACACCTCGCACACTAGCACTACTGTCAGTGAGAGTCCTGGACAAGTCAGCTATCATGGACAGCTGGTTGAGCACCAAGACAGGGCAAATCCACAGAGGCCAGTTGATCAGCAGAGTTACAGGGAAGGGGCCAAGATGGCCATAGTGTCACCTAGTTCATACCATCAGAACGAAAGACTGGTTGGTGAGAGACCACAGCAAGAAGATGTGCTTCAGCCTCTCCCTGAGATTGTTAATGATACTTTGATCAACCCGAACCATCGTTCCTTCTCAACATCTGCCCTGACAACAGATGAGACGATAGCTGATCCGTACTATGGTGATCTATCGCGCTGGTCCCATGTCAATGTGACACAGGGACTGGACAGGTACCACAGCCAGGAAGACCTTGGTAAGGAGCAGAAATGGACTACTTCAAATCTAACAAGATATGGGAGTGCCACGATGAGTAGCCAGGAGACTTTCATCATCAAAGACAGTGAGACAGATACATCACCCACAACAGAACAACCCAGGTCTGCAGGTAGCAGTGTAACAGAAAGAGAATACAGGGGAGCTCGGCAGCTGACCTACCCACAGCATGATGGACCTGGCCAGGACTACCAGGATGAATACTACAGGGGAGATACACCAGGAGACTTGGCTGGTCATGTTCCACGAACAATATCTGGGGACTTAAAGGACATCCAGAATGAGTATGGGCAAGGTTCTGCCCTAGCTGACCGAGATTGGGAGAAACATCAGCCGCAGACCCCCACAACTCCTATTGGTGCTGTGCAGAAAAGAAACATGGACACTGGAGACAGAGGAAAATCTGATCGCCACTCATGGAAGAGGCAGTATGATGTACCTCCCAATGTGGACATCGATGAACTGAAAGAGGGCAAGAAAGGCAAAAGTGCTGCCAAGAGCTTAGACAGGTCATGGGATGTCATCAGAAACTACACCCCAGAAATCGGACCAAAGGAATTCTACAATGACCTCGAGGTGATTGGCAATGAGTGGCAGAGAGAGAATGCGAAGCAGCAGATGGGAAGCAGGCTGCACCATCCTGGCTACCAGATAGTCGAGCCCAGCTCCAAGTATCCTCCAGAGTACAAGCCACCTCCAAAGTATGTTCATCCTTGGAATGATCCGCCCGAGGATGAGACGGAACAGAAGCGACCAATCCCATCGATGAGTCAAGAGTCACTTAACAGGTTCCATCCTCCGGCTCACTCGACTCCTTTCAACAGCAGCAATGATCTGCTGATGGACGATAGCCAGTACCCAGGAGAGGGTGTCCAGCATAGCCAGTCATATCCCACTGATCTAGCAAGTGTCAATGCTCAAAACATGGCTCAACCCTCATACTCTCACCCTGCCTTACACCCACCAATAAGCAAGTCACATGGCATGCATAATGAGATGGACCATCATCAAGGCAGCACTGTTCCTACTAACCAATCAGGTTACTTGATTTTAAATTTTCTTTGTGTGATTGGTTTATGGATGGTGTTGGTGGGTCACAATTTAGGCATTAGGTGTTTTAGTAACTTATCAGTTTTCATGGTTTTCAGTTCATTTTGCTGTGGGCACAAGTGATTTTCTTTACTTCTATATGGTGTTGGTGTTGTATAATTTTTTTCACGATATCCGGTTACTGAATGTCTTCTTTTTGAATTTCAGATAACAGTACTTATCACTAAATTGCAAACCACAACATGACTGTCAAAAGAATATTTTGAAGATAATGGCTAAAATTCATGCATAATTTGCACCATCCATGTAGATGAAGAAGCGGCTGAGCCAGAAGACAATGTTCCACGCACAGTTCTACAGAGTCCAATCCTTGTCCCCAATAGAAAACACACTCGGTCAAAAAGCACAGGTTCCTCGAGTACAGACTCGTCCCAGCCCCAGTCCGCAGTGGAGAGGCTGGGGGTAACAAGTCCACCACCTGCAGGTTTAAATATTACCACAAGAGGTACCCCCATCATACAAATTTTCAAATGCGGAGCAGGGAGCTTAAAAATAATAGATAACAATCACCCGATGGCTTCTTACTCTGTCACCTTTGCAGGCTTTCTTTATCTAACATTTTTCACTTCACAAAGCTACTGGTAATATAGTATTAAGTCCTTTCATTCACTTGTTTGTAATTTGCCTTTGTGTCTCCGTGTTGTGGAATTAAGGCATTTCGGCAGAAATGCCTTTATGGTTTTAGCAGAATTTTTTTTTTTTTTTTTTTTTTTCTTTTTTTTCTTTTTTTTCTTCTTCCGCCACTTTTGGTTTCCGGACGATAACTTTAGATTGCCTTGACGGATCCTTGTCAAATTTTCACCGCAAGTCAGAAATGATATGAGGAAGAACCCTATTCTTTTTGAGCCGGATCGGAGGTCCGTGAGGTCCGTGAGGATGAAATCAAGGCTAATTTTAAGACTTGGTTTCCGGACGATAACTGGAAAAATATTTATGCAATAGTTGCAGAACTCTGCATGGAGGTTCATATGCCACCAGGGAAGAACCCTATTGATTTTGGGATCGATCCGTCAAACGACCTTTGACCTAGAGGTCAAAATAATTTTTTGCTGATTCATCCTTGAGGCTTCCTGCATATCTCGGAAATTGTGCGTCGTAGAGCGAAACGGACATTATTTTCGGACTCGTCGCCCTAGACAAACATCTCTAGGGTGTACTTTTTTTTTTGATCCGGCTCCGAGGTCCGTGAGGTCCGTGAGGATGAAATCGAGGAACTTGGTTTCCGGACGATAACTCAAAAAATATTCAGGCAATAGTTGCAGAATTTTGCACGGAGGTTTATATATCACCAGGGAAGAACCCTATTGATTTTGGGATCGATACCTCAAACGACCTTTGACCTAGAGGTCGAAATAATTTTTTGCTGAGTCATCCTTGATTCATCCTGCATATCTCGGAAACGGTGCGTCGTAGAGCGAAACGGACGTTATTTTCGGACTCGTCGCCCTAGACAAACATGTCTAAGGGGTATTATGGATGAACTTTGACCTTGACCCGAAATTTTTTTGCCGAGTCGGCATTTTTCGTTTTCGTCGATATCTCGGAAACGGTGCGTCGTAGAGCGAAACGGACGTTATTTTCGGACTCGTCGCACTAGTCAAACATGTCTAAGGGGTATTATGGATGAACTTTGACCTTGACCCGAAATTTTTTTGCCGAGTCGGCATTTTTCGTTTTCGTCGATATCTCGGAAACGGTGCGTCGTAGAGCGAAACGGACGTTATTTTCGGACTCGTCGCACTAGACAAACATGTCTAAGGGGTATTATGGATGAACTTTGACCTTGACCCGAAATTTTTTTGCCGAGTCGGCATTTTTCGTTTTCGTCGATATCTCGGAAACGGTGCGTCGTAGAGCGAAACGGACGTTATTTTCGGACTCGTCGCACTAGACAAACATGTCTAAGGGGTATTATGGATGAACTTTGACCTTGACCCGAAATTTTTTTGCCGAGTCGGCATTTTTCGTTTTCGTCGATATCTCGGAAACGGTGCGTCGTAGAGCGAAACGGACGTTATTTTCGGACTCGTCGCACTAGACAAACATGTCTAAGGGGTATTATGGATGAACTTTGACCTTGACCCGAAATTTTTTTGCCGAGTCGGCATTTTTCTTTTTCGTCGATATCTCGGAAACGGTGCGTCGTAGAGCGAAACGGACGTTATTTTCGGACTCGTCGCACTAGACAAACATGTCTACGGGGAATTATTGATGAACTTTGACCTTGACCCGAAATTTTTTTGCCGAGTCGGCATTTTTCGTTTCGTCGATATCTCGGAAACGGTGCGTCGTAGAGCGAAACGGACGTTATTTTCGGACTCGTCGCACTAGACAAACATGTCTACGGGGAATTATGGATGAACTTTGACCTTGACCCGAAATTTTTTTGCCGAGTCGGCATTTTTCTTTTTCGTCGATATCTCGGAAACGGTGCGTCGTAGAGCGAAACGGACGTTATTTTCGGACTCGTCGCACTAGACAAACATGTCTAAGGGGTATTATTGATGAACTTTGACCTTGACCCGAAATTTTTTTGCCGAGTCGGCATTTTTCGTTTTCGTCGTTATCTCAGAAACGGTGCGTCGTAGAGCGAAACGGACGTTATTTTCGGACTCGTCGCACTAGACAAACATGTCTAAGGGGTATTATGGATGAACTTTGACCTTGACCCGAAATTTTTTTGCCGAGTCGGCATTTTTCTTTTTCGTCGATATCTCGGAAACGGTGCGTCGTAGAGCGAAACGGACGTTATTTTCGGACTCGTCGCACTAGACAAACATGTTTAAGGGGTATTATTGATGAACTTTGACCTTGACCCGAAATTTTTTTGCCGAGTCGGCATTTTTCGTTTTCGTCGTTATCTCGGAAACGGTGCGTCGTAGAGCGAAACGGACGTTATTTTCGGACTCGTCGCACTAGACAAACATGTCTAAGGGGTATTATGGATGAACTTTGACCTTGACCCGAAATTTTTTTGCCGAGTCGGCATTTTTCGTTTTCGTCGATATCTCGGAAACGGTGCGTCGTAGAGCGAAACGGACGTTATTTTCGGACTCGTCGCACTAGACAAACATGTCTAAGGGGTATTATGGATGAACTTTGACCTTGACCCGAAATTTTTTTGCCGAGTCGGCATTTTTCGTTTTCGTCGATATCTCGGAAACGGTGCGTCGTAGAGCGAAACGGACGTTATTTTCGGACTCGTCGCACTAGACAAACATGTCTAAGGGGAATTATTGATGAACTTTGACCTTGACCCGAAATTTTTTTGCCGAGTCGGCATTTTTCGTTTTCGTCGATATCTCGGAAACGGTGCGTCGTAGAGCGAAACGGACGTTACTTTCGGACTCGTCGCCCTAGACAAACATGTCTAAGGGGTATTATGGATTAACTTTGACCTTGACCCGAAATTTTTTTGCCGAGTCGGCAGTTTTTGTTTTCGTCGATATCTCGGAAACGGTGCGTCGTAGAGCGAAACGGATGGTATTTTCGGACTCGTCGCCCTAGACAAACATGTCTAGCGGGTATTATGGATGAACTTTGACCTTGACCCGAAATTTGTCGACATTTTTCATTTTCGTCGATATCTAGTATTATAAATTATTCATCACACCGAAATGCCTCCAAGGCATCTTTAGGCCTTGACGTCTAGTTTTAGGTGGCAATACATGTATATGTATGATGTTTATCGCAGTGATTTGCAGTCTATGATTTTTGTGGTAGAAATTGGCAATTACCCGGTACATGACACTTCACATGATAAAAAAACTCTTTCCTCTAATGTCTAAAAAAATGTATTTCACGTAAATTATTTATATTTCTGTGATTTCATTTTTAATTAATTAAAATAGACCCCCATCTAGACTTATCCTAAAATAAAATATTTACTTTTAAACTATTTTATATCATGAAAATTACCCCAGAAATTGATGAATACCTACCATCAGCAGTTTCCGGGTACCTCTCCGAACCATGCTAACATTTTGTTATACAGTGGATCCTGTGTTAAAGACCACCTGGTTCGAGGTCTACATACATAAATGCTGAAGAACTATAGTGCATGTATATAACTAGGTGGTGGTTTATACATTATATTCTTCCATCTGTTCTCATATAACTGAGGGTCACACGTCTTCTGATCTTTCTGCTTATTAAGGAAGGATATGGTTGCATTTTGTAGTATAATAGTTTCTAACTCACATCAAAATATGTCCGTGATGTTTATTTTCCTGAGCTATATATCGGTACAGAGATGGTACCGCTATTTTCAGTTGTAATTTTGTGCATTGCATGATTTCTTTCTTGGATTATAAATTTAGTTTCTGTATTTGCACCAAGTATCCTTTTTGTGATGTATACCATGAATAAAACTAGCATGGAGACTACTAAAAATTCTCAATGAAACGAACGAATTTCCAACGGAATACACATTGAAACTGGGGAATTTGTATTGCAGAACGCAGCCAGTCTGCGTCAGAGCGCCATGACCCCCGACAGAGGTACGCTGGCATGGGCGGTCGGAGCCCCACGGGATCATGGGATAGACGCACTCGTGAGGAAGAGATTGCGCGCAGGAAGCAGGAAATGGTTGGTGACAGCTCTAGCTGTATTTGTGATTATGTATGGTGAAGTTTGCTATATACTAATATGTGTATACTTATATCAAAACTACGTGTATATTATAGATAATTTCTCATTTACAGCATCGGATCACTGCTGAGGAGAAGAGGAAGCGAATGGAAATGGAGATGAGATCAAACGAAGCGCGACGTCACAATGATTTCTTGACGTACGTACAAATTCACATAAATTCCTTAAATTTCATTTATCTACAAAAAACACAATTGCATATACAATCATATTAAGTGTACATGCAAACTTCATTTGGTTTGGTAGTTTCATATATTTTAGAAGTGTTTCATATGAATGCACAAGTTGCAGTTCATATTTCTCCTAAATTATACACAGTTGTTCTTCCTGATGATGCTGTGTTTGAATTTCGTTGCTCCTGAAAATTGTGATGATCTTGCAGTGTTTGATATTTAAAGTAGTTGTTTATTTTTTATGTGGATGTGAAGGAACAACCCACATTTTCAAGCAGTTTGTTTGTTTTATATTTCCACTAGAGTTTTGTACATGTTTAGTCACATAGTATTCACATTAAAAATTTAATTTACGTATGAGATTTTTCGTGGAAACTTTTGCTGTTAGATTCATGTTTTATACTTGTATATTTTGAGATACCTGTAGAAATAAGCTACTCAATAGATGTAACTTTCTTGTGTTGCTCAATATTGTGGTATTTATGGTAAATTCACCCATTTTTCTGCATGAATGGCAGCTTTGCAAAAGCTTGGTTATAGATGAAAGAGCTACAATACACAATATCAAATTATGTAACTTCTACATCAATGGCTACACAATTAGTTCAAAACATTTTGATGATATGCTTGAATTCATGCAATGCAATATTCAAATAAGCTTGGGTGGTTTATTTTGCAAGGCTGTTATACAAATTGCACCTGTTGAGGCAGCCATTGGCTGATGCTGCTGCACCTAACCTGCTCAATGTATGAATGCTATACACCTTTTGCCATATAATGTCTTTCCATTTAGGGAGTATATCAAAGATAAGCTGGATGATAAATATTGGCTGAAACTGGCTGGCATAGATGATGAAGAAAAAGAAAGGTTGTTGTTTAAGCTAGCGCTCTGCTTTCTTCCCTATCCCCCTATTAGCCTGTACCAAGATTGCACCAACCAAAGCTTGCTTGACTTTGTGTGTTACATTTACGTGGCATGGATTGTGCATGATATAACAGACAAAATCGCTTGGCTTCATCATTCCTCAAGCTTCATATTCATGATGTACGGTCCTTTATCTATCACTTTTGAAGCACTATCCATAATATACATACAGTATTTGAAATTGAAACTTGCACAATAGCTTAATGGGAATATAAAGCAGTGTGAGTGTGAGGATAAGAAAGGCACGCTTAGATAAAGTAATACATCATTAGAAATTAATAATTACTTAATTTTGTTTTTTGTTGACTGGAAGTATTGTACCACTATTTCACTTTTCGTGATCGTGCTTTTTAATTTGACTTTCTGTTACTAGTATTTGCCTGAACATCTGTAGTCAGCAATATTGAATTTAATAGAGAATTACCGGTAGTTGCATTTTAGCAGATATCCAAATAGAACAATGTGCTTAGAATTGCTGTAGCAACACACATGTACTGAATCTTGTGTGTGCACAAGGTTTTCCTCATCATGCATATATGCATTTCCAATTTGCATATTTGTGAAGGAACATATTTTGATGATCATACACAAAGAATGGCTCTAATAAACAGGATCAACATTTCTCGATATTCATGATATTAATTAATGTTAACCGTGTACCAATCAATGTCCGCATAACCGCATTAACACTGAATCTACGCAAACACTTGTACTCGTTTTGTTTTTTCGTTTACTGTATCATCAATCCATTTAGTACATGTACAGCCAAATTATATCATTATGTCGCTATTGTGTTGTCCATGCTTAGGCAAATTCAGCTAATTCACACAATACATGGCTGCAATTTGCACTGAGCAATGAGCTGCAAAATTACAAGTGTAATCACTTCATCATTTTCATCATATACCCTGAACCAGCTTATTACCTGGATATAAAAACACTGTAACAACAAATAAACTTTCCCAAAATTTAATATTCAAGCATTACCCATCAACCACATTAACGTTTTATTTCACCTAATGCCTGAATAACAGGCCATCATTTTTGTGACTTATCTATGCCAAAATTATTTTACATTCCTTAAAGCATAATCAGTGACAATGGAAGGTAATTTAATAAAAGAAGGAAACATTTCTGTAGGATCCAAATCATTATGCAAGGCTTTACTGTAAGACACAATTCCTCGCATCATTGAAAGGAAAACCTTTAGATCTCGATTCTTTGTATAGTTTTATTCACATGTCTATTGCAGTCCATCACAGAAGTCTCCAATTTCCCTGAACCGCTATGAAGATCCTCCGGATGCTCCCGCCCTGCAGCGACCCAAGAAAAAGATGACTCAGTACAAGGGGAAAGCAAAGGCACTGTACAGCTTCAAGTCGCAGAATACAAAGTGAGTTTGATCTCATTGTCTTACAGACAGACAGAATTGTTTTTCTTTGGCATTTACATGTACATGTACATGTAGTCACTTAGTATACTGAGCGTATATGCACTGTGCATTCAAATAAATTGCAATTCTCAGTATCCAACTCAATTGAAGGTATCATCTGTATGCATATTTCATGAATTGAATTCATCTGTTAAGGGAGCTGTCGTTCAGGAGGAACGACATTATCCTGCTGACGCGGCAGATTGATCGGAACTGGTACGAGGGCGAGCACCATGGCCGTGTCGGTATCTTCCCTGTCAACTACGTGGAGGTGCTGACGTCTCTGGATGAGGCCCGCGAGGCAGCCGCCGTCAGGGAGGGCCAGGCCCGCGCACGCCACAGCTTCACCGCGCACACCAACATGGAACTCACCTTCAGAAAGGTACGGGCGAGACAGTAAAAATTGCTTTCATTTCGAATCATAGATTCAACTTGAAATGGGAGTTTTGAGTGTTCAGTGTTTCATGTATTTGTGGAAAGTAATTCTGTGTCATTTCAGGGTGACATGGTGACTCTCGTCAGAAGGATAGACGAAAACTGGTATGAAGGACGCGTTGGTCACAAACAAGGCATCTTCCCGATCAACTACGTGGATGTACTGAAGGAACCCGATACCCCATACTCCTCATACGCACCGACCCCCATGACAGGTAAGGCATCATTTAAATATGATCTTGCAAACAATTCAGCGAGTAAGATGAAGGACTTGCATGCAAAATTTATGCATTTGGTGTTGTAGGCTCCCCAGGTCAACTGTCCCCTGTCAGCACGATATCAAATGGCCCTGCCCCCACGATCCCCTCGGCCCCCATCTCACCTCGGAGCAGCATTGACAACTTTGACTTCAGTCAGCCGTTCAACTACGGTCAGATGTCTGCGGCCTCTACCTTACAGCGGGGCGCCAGCGCACAATCCTACAACTCTGACTATGGGATGGACATGCTCCGGCCCTCTAGTGCCCTCGGTGGACGTAGCGATGGCTATGACAGCATGCAGCACGAGCGACAGAACCTGATGAATCGACCAAGCTCCGCGGTGCCGTTCTCAGACTACTACGGCAGGCACTCGATGAGGGACTCAGGCTTCCACAGCTCGGACGAGTCTCGTTACCAACGGCAACAGCCCCGCCAGCAGGATCCCGTCTCTCGCAGCATGTCCAACTCATACGAGGCTCGCATCAAGCAGAGCGCTGCGCCTCGCCCGCTGGACGACATTTCGCTCATCACCGAGGAAACTAAATATCCGAAGTAAGCAATGTGTGAATGTAATTAAGTAGTGCTGCAGTACATCACTCAGTGTAGTGTGTCTTTCTGAAGTTGGAGCCTTCTGAATTTCATGCTGATCTACCATGTTACCAATGTATTTGAAAATAAATGCTTGATGTACTTACTTCACTAGGTATCGGGCGCTGTACACGTACAGACCTCAGAATGCTGATGAGCTGGAGTTGCAGGAAGGGGACATCGTAAACGTGATGGAGATCTGCGACGATGACTGGTACGTCGGAACCTCGGAGAGGACCAAGGAGTTCGGAACCTTCCCTGGAAACTATGTCAGAATGTTGTGGTGAGTATATATTGATGTACCTTTCAAAATCGAGCTATAGTGCTGCCTTTTGCACTGATCATTGGTATTTCCTGACTGGGGAAAGCATTATTCGGTTCTGATAAAATCTTACATTTTTGTTTCAGACATGGCTGAGAGGGATACTCATTTCTGCCTTCGCTGGTGTGCAGACATCAATTTGTCTATGTTATTGCTATGCAACTTGCTACTTGGCCTTCTACCGCAGTCTTTGTGCAATGTGATAACTGTGTGCAGAATTACTCGTGGTAGCTGAATGTAGTTTTTGTGTCGGTACTCAAGCCTGTTTTCAATGATATGACAACATTTGTGGACAAAGTGTCCCAGATAGACTGTCATGATACTGCCTTGGTGCAAAGTTCACTTGAATCTGTAATCTCGTTTGAAGGGATTACCCAACTGTGACTTAGACACAAGAGACTATTTTCTTGTATCAGGAAATTTTCCTGGGTCTGTGACATACAAACGTAAGAAACATAAAGATCTGAACGGATGCAAGAAATGTTGGGAGATCGTACCAGAAACAGCAGTCACAGACTCGAGTAGACTGATGAGCTAGATCAGAGCTCCTGACTCAGTGGTCAGGAGACAGATCTTCAGAACACACTGGAGCTCAGCGCAATAAAGCCAGGTGCGAGTCGAGGCATCTGCGGTGATTTTGAGAGTTTCACGGAACTCGAAGCACTTGATGGTCTTTATCCCAGCTTGCATGCGTTGATAATTGATGAGCCATAGATCTGAAGTGGAATTTCTACTGGTGCATGCAGGGAGTGTGACAGAAGTAGCATGATTGAGCTCTGAAGGAGATACATTCTCTCTCTATCAAGCCCCAAACTCAAGAATTACAGGGAGAGGTACTCCAGGAGTGGCTGATCTCTTCTGTCTGATTGTGCGGTACACCTGCATGATGCTGTCCACGCCGCGTTGAGGAGGACCATTCGAGGTGGAGAAGCGGGAAGCTTCTCTCATGCATGGAACTATTTAGACGTAGCAAATGAATCTTTAGTGAGAGGGAAAACTGTTTTGTTGTATGTATTACTGGATTTTTGATACTTAATTGTACTTATTTGTGCATTTTCTCTTCACATTTACACACATCACATTTCATACCGTTCAGTACAAAAATACACATGTGAGAATTATTTTTCTCCCCAAAACAATGAGTTTTGTAGTACTGAGTTAACATATTTCGATTTCATTTTCATGTTACAAGTTTATTGTAATTTGCATGAATAGGTTCACAGTACTCATATTTCACAAAACTTCAACTACACTATTCAGCAAAATCACTGACACACTGTTGTACTTGTGCAAATACATGCTTACATTGTTCAAATTTGCATTTTGAAAATTAGGTTTATATATGTGTGTGTTTTAGGTATAGACACTGTTTGAGAAAATAAGGTAGTTGCAACAGATTGTATTGCTTGGTATATATACTACACATCATGGTGCTCTGAACAAGGACAAATACCGGTAGAACAGAACAATTTAGCTTCCATATACTCGTGTTGCTAAGATTGGACAATGGTCCAGAAGAGAATATCTCAATGGATTTTGTTACTTATATCCCCTGCTTGCTTACTCGAGCCCTGGGAAAAAATATTGTAGAGGGTGTGCTGTGATCCAAGACACATTTGTACATGTATTGTCACTTGTACAGTCGTGTCAGTGCAACCATTACGGAAAATAAGTTGAACGGCTGAAATATTTCAAAGCGGCTTATATGAACAGAATTATTCCTCGTTTTATTTTTCTGTAATGTATTATTACAGTTTTATGAATGTGTTATTTCAGAACAAAACTTTTGTTTCTTACATTGTATATATAGACTCCGTTCTATATATAGACTCGGTTCTTTTACCTTTTATGCATTTCTTTATTATACTATACATTTCATCATAATCATTGATTGACGATATAACAATTAATGTGTTGCCTGTCACTGATTGATACTACGTACAACAATAATTATTGTGTATGGATCAGTCCATTCAATTAGCGCAATTCAAGAAATATGTTGACAGAGTGATTTGGCTTCAATTCTAACAGTCTATCATCTTTAATAAATTTATCATTTCACCTCATTTTGTAAATTTACTTGTACATATTGTTTGGGAATACATGTTCAGTGTATATATATTTATGGAAAAGTTGTAAAAAGCAATCAATACAAGGCATGTCTTTTTGTGTATGTGTGCACAGTAGCAATGTTCTGTGTTTTAAATTTGTTCAAAATATTGCTTGGCAAAATACATTTGCAGGCACCAAATCCATAAAAGTGTTCATATTTAAAGCATCATATACATGTCATTCGAAGACTTCTTTACAATTTGGTGTCATTGAAAGAAAACTGCTCACTTTCAAAATACGAGATGTAAGAAAAAAATAAACTGTTGATTGGTTTTATATTTCCAATAGTTGTGCATGAAAAATATGGCATGTATGTTTTTGAAAAAAAAAACGTTGCAAATTGGTTAGGCTCTGCAATTAGTATGGTTTCTGTTCAAACCAAGTGTACAACTTTTGTCATAGCTTAGATGTGTACATATTAATTTGTGTATTTAAAATGTTGAGTTTTAATAAAATAAAATATTGCAACATCGTGCATAAATTGTAGTGTTAAATTTTTGTTATGGTGCCATTATAGTCAGGACACTTAAATATTTCTGGCTATTTATTTCAGTTCATTGAAAATCTATTCATACCATGAATTACTGGTTCGGAATAATAATTAAGATGATTATTATCGTTAAGTTACTTCCAGATTAAAATTACATTAATTGTATGTTTTGGAAGGGAATAGGGTACATGCTGATTTGCTTCAATCCAGTTTCATGATAAAAATTAGCCCAAAGTCTAAGACAGTTTAACGGATAATATACGTTTTAGATATTAGCCATTTTGTCCCATGACCTTGAAAATAAGTTCACTGGTCAAATTCAAGTTTACGAGAATATTCAGACATACATCATTTCCTAGCTGTAAACTCAACAATAAGCGCAATAATGGCAATTTCGTCATGTGACCTTGAAAAAGAACTTGACCTGAAGGCTAGACCTAAAGGCCTTGGGGCATTTCGATACACAACACAATCACATGTGAACTGTTAACCACTGACAATTTCCAACACAAATTTAGGGAAAATGAGATATGGCCGAAAATTACCCCGAAAGCTAAGATAGGTTACCGGACAATTTTGGCCATGGCAGGTAACCTATGACCTTGAGATTTACCAAGCAAGTTCATGTGTGAACATCAATGTCACCATTACATGTACGTGTGCGGCATTAAATTTTCTATATATTCATAATAGGAAGATATCTCTGGGTGCAAGCGTTCAGGTTGCTCAGGCCACTTTACACATTCCGAGTCAGATATTTGGCATTCAAGGTCATCCGAGGTCAAGGTCATCATTAGTTGTGCAATATATGATGCAAAAGATAAGATCTATCTACAAGCATTTCATCTGTAGAGACAAATCTGGGCATTTTTTAAAAACCAAAAATGGCTGTTTTGACCTTTCAAGGTCGAAGGTCAAATTTAAGTTCACCACACAAATCGCCATATATGACCTCCCATTTGAAAATGCCAATATCTAGGCTCTATCCTCAGGCATTCTATGAGTACAGTCCTGGCAGCTCTCAATATGAACAAAAAAAAGTGGCGAAAATTTTCCGTCCAAATTATTCTTCAAAGGTTGAAAAAATTATTTTTGCCTAGAAATGGACCCAAATGGATAGTAACGCGATTTGGGGCGAATTTTTTTTTTGTCGACCCTGCAAAATGGCCACCACACGCAGACCGGCGATTCAAGGGCAACCAAACTTATACACATCACAGAGGTACATAAGGGGAATCTTTTGAAATAAAAATCTCAAAACTTTCTGAACAGTGTTTGAGAAAATGGCCGTCAAAGTCAGAAATTGGTCGTTTATTGTCGAAAACAGCTGCCATTTTGGAAAAAATGCGAAAATCCAAAAACTAAAAAATACTTCCTTCTCGAAAAAATTCGCTTGTAAACTTTATAGATAAAATTGTTGATGCAGGTTGGACTGACAGACGGACGGACGGACGCAACGCCATACCAATAGGTTATCGGACCAAAATGACGGTAACCTAAAATGCCGACACGGCAAAATAATTTTAAGGTCAAGTTCATCCCCAATATCCCTTAGACATGTTGTCTAGGGTGACGAGTCCGAAAATAACGTCCGTTTCGCTCTACGACGCACCCTTTTCGAGACATGGTGGAGAATGAAAAATGCAGACTAGAGCAAAAAACAAATTTGGACCAGGGCCAAGTTCACCCAAAATACCCCTAGGACATGTTTGTCAGGCATGGGTTAATTAATTTGAATATTTATTTAATTGAATTACAATTAAAGTATAAATCATGCAAGTAAATTAAATAACAATTAACACATTTCATCAAGTTAAATAATTAAATTACAATTAAATGATAATTTTATTGTTTAAATTAACAATCACTTTCTCCATTACAGGAAGTGCTGAATAAAATGCCTTCATATATTTGCTGAAGGCTTGGACATTTACTTATACACATATTGAACTTCAAATATATATTAAAAATTTGTGAGAGATGAATCCGATGTTCCAGCCACTTCTAGGCCTATTATATACATTTTCCCACAGTGTGCAGAATGTATGGGATGCTTTATGATAAAATCTCCAGCATCGAACATTCCGTTTATTCAGGATCTCATATAAGTTCAATATAATTGTCCAGAGTGAAACCTATATTACGCAACCACACCATTGCCTGTTATTGCTGGCATTTGGTATGACAACTGGGGCTCAAATGACCATTATCTATGATCACTGACATCATTTTTTGGGGGGAGGTGGGAGGGGGAGGGTCATTTATTAAGGGAACTTTTGTCCAAAAAAACTTTTTGGTTAATTGTGAGTTAATTGCATAAGTTACGGCCTCCCAAGGCTGCCATTATTCATGCCTGAGGTAAGAGTAGTTTTGAAATCAGTTTCATAGTTAGTGGACAGTTATTTTCGGTTATGAGACTAGATTCTAGCAAGGCACAAACCCTTTACACTCGGCACAAACCTTTCTAGCAGGGCACAAACGTCTTTAGCAGGGTGCAAACGTTTCTAGCATGGCTCAAATCCTTTTAGCATGGCACAAACCTTTATAACATGGCAGAAACCTTTTAAGCAAGACATAAACCTTTATAACAAGGCGCAAACCTTTGTAGCATGGCACAAGCCTTTATATCACGGCGCAAACCTTTATAACAGGGCACAAACCTTTTTAACACAGCACAAACCTTTATATCAGGGCGCAAACCTTTATAACAGGGCACAAACCTTTTTAACATGGCACAAACCTCTATATCAGGGCGCAAACCTTCATAACAGGGCACGAACCTTTTTAACACGGCACACACCTTTATAGCAGGGAGTATACCTTTATAACAAGAAACAAACCTTTTTAACACGGCGCGAACCTTTATTATAATAATAATAATAATAATAATAATAATAATAATTTATTCTTATAAAGCGCATAAAATTGTACAATCTCGCAGCGCTCAAACCTTTAAAAACCTTTTTTAACACGGCACAAACCCTTATAGCAAGGTACAAACCTTTTTAACACGGCACAAACCTTTATAGCAGGGCATAAACCTTTATTACAAGAAATAAACCTTTCTAACACGGCACAAACCTTTATAACAGGGTACCAACCTTTTTAGCACGGCACAAACTTTTATAGCAGGGCACAAAACCTTTTAACACTGCACAAAACTTTATAGCAGGGCATAAACCTTTATAACAAGGCACAAACCTTTTTTTAACATGGCGCGAACTTTTATAACGGAGCACAAACTTACGGCGGCCCAATGCTGCCACTATTCATGCCTGAGTTAAGAGTAGTTTTGAAATCAGTTTCATAGTTAGTAAACAGTTATTTTCAGTTATGAAACTAGTTTCTAGCAAGGCACAAACCCTTTACACCCGGCACACACCTTTCTAGCAGGAAACAAACGCTTTTAGCAGGGTGCAAACCTTTATAACAGGGCGTAGACCTTCATAACACGGCATAAACATGGCGCAAACCTTTATTACAGAGCACAAACCATTATAACACAGCACAAACCTTTATAGCAGGGCGCAAACCTTTATAACAGGGCACAATTTTTTTTCGCATGGCAAAATCCTTTATATCACGGCGCAAACCTTTATAACAGGGCACAAACCTTTTTAACACAGCACAAACCTTTATAGCAGGGCACAAACCTTTTTAAAACGGCACAAACCTTTATAGCAGGGCATAAACCTTTATAGCACATCACAAACCTTTTCAACATGGCGCAAACCTTTATAACAGGGCACAAACCTTTTTAACACCGCACTAGCCTTTAAATCAGGGCATAAACCTTTATAACACATCACAAACCTTTTCAACATGGCACAAACCTTTATAACATGGCACAAACCTTTTTAACACGGCACAAACCTTTATAGCAGTGCGCAAACATTTATAACAAGGCACAAACCTTTTTAGCACGGAACAAACCTTTATATCAGGGCGCAAAACTTTATAACAGTTCACAAACCTTTTTAGCATGGCACAAACCTTCATATCATGGTGCGAACCTTTATAGGAAGGCACACACATTTTTAACACGGCACAACCCTTTATAGCAACGCATGAACCTTTATAACAAGGCACAAACCTTTTTCGCACCATGATATAAAGGTTCGTGCCATGCTAAAAAGGTTTGTGCCCTGTTATAAAGTTTTGCGCCCTGATATAAAGGTTTATGTCGTGCTTTTATTACCCTGCTAGAAACGTTTGTGCCCTGCTAGAAACTAGTTTCAGAACTGAAAATAACTGTTTCCTAACTATGAAACTGATTTCGAAACTACTCTTAACTCAGGCATGAATAATGGCAGCATTGGGCCGCCGTAATAAATTGATATCAATTGAAAATATTCAGCACTTAAATTAAATTAATCCAAAAATGAAATTTAATTAATTCAATTAAATAAATTGAGTTCATTTCATTAATCAATTAACAATTCAAATTTTAAATTAACCCATGCCTGATGTTTGTCTAGGGCAACGAGACTGAAAATAATGTCCATTTCGCTCTACAATGCACCATTTCCGAGATATGGCCGAAAATGAAAAATGCCAGCTCGGTAAGCAAATTTAACAACATTTTTCACCCATTATACCCCTAAGACATGTTTGTCTAGGGCAACGAGTCCGGAAATAACGTCCGTTTCGCTCTACGCTGCACCGTTTCCGAGATATGGCGGAAAATGAAAAATGCCAACTCGGTAAGAAAATACAGCGCACCGTTTCCGAGATATGGCGGAAAATGAAAAATGTTGGCTCAGCAAAAAAAATAACAATGGGCCAGGGCCGAGTTCACCCAACATACCCATAAGACATGTTTGTCAGTTTCACTCTACGGCACACCATTTCCGAGATATGGCTAAAAATGAAAAATTTCGACTAAGCAAAAAAAATTTAAGGTCAAGATCAAAGTTCATCCCTAATACCCAATAGACATGTTTGTCTAGGGTGAGTCCGAAAATGACGTCTGTTTCGCTCTATGACGCACCGTTTCCGAGATATGGCTGAAAATGATAAATGCTGACTCAGCAAAAAATTATCCCAAGGGCTAAGAAAGGTTACTGGACAACATATGTTTAAATTAAAATTCAAGGTCACGAGAATATTCAGCATGTATCACTTCCTATATGTCCTCAATTGATTGCTAAGCTGTATATTCAATAAGGAGAGAGATATTAGCAATTTTCCCATGACCTTGAGATCAACTTAAGGTCATCATCAGAATATTCAGCGTATATCATTCAGTGTATGTCCACAATTGATTGTCAAGTCATAGAGTCGGTGATAAACAAATATTAGCCATTTTGTCTTGTGATTTTGAACGTGAGGTAATAGGTCAATCTCAAGGTCATGACAATATTCAGCATACACAATTGCCTACATGTTCACAATTCATTGCTAAGCTGTGAAGTCGATAAGCGAGACATTAACTATTCTGTGCTATGACCTTGGGAATAGAATCAAGGGTCAAGTTCAAGGTCATGAGAATATTAAGCATATCTCATTTTATATATGTGCACTACTGGTTTCTAAGCTGTAAAGTTGATAATAAACGAAATATTACCCATTTTGTCCTGTGACATTGAAAATGAGGTCAAAGGTCAAATTCAAGGTCATAACAATACTCAGCATATATCATTTCACATATGTCCACAATCGACTTCTAGTCTCTAATCTCAATATTAAGTGAGATATTAGGCATAATGTGTCCCATTGTAATGCATAGGAGAATTTAACATGGGAAATCCTATTTAGGACCCTCTAACAAAACGAAAATTGCTGACACACGCAGACCGCGATTCAAGGGCAACGAAACTTACACACATCACAGAGGTATATGAGGGGGAAACAAAAATCTCAAAACTGTCTGAACAGTTTTTGAGAAAATGGCCATCATATTTTGAAAACAATCCGAAAATAAAAAAAACTAAAAATATACCCCCTTTTAAAAATATTTTTAGGCATTAATAATTTTAGACATGTAATGATAATATCATGAGAAAAACCAAACCACAAAGATTATGCACACCGAAATGTTTATTGATTATTTTTTCGAACATTTTTGCATCGAGAACTAGTTGTAGTATAACAAATGTATTTCCTCTGCAGGATATGAATCATATAATTTGACAATTGTTAAGTAGATTTTTGTGAGGTATATCACAAAAAAATGTACCATTAGGGTGAACTCGTTTATCACATTGAAACGCGTTTCATACAAACATTCAGCTTGACCTTTAAAGAAACTACATATTGACAAATCGAAATCATGTGAACAATGCAATACATAAACAAAAAAAAACATTAATAAGATATCATGTTATCAGAGGTAGTAAAATGTACTGCAGATGTAACCCATAATATTGCAGATTGTGCAGATAAAATACGTCCATTCAAGACTCGTCTTCACTACATTATCAGAGTGCATGCTTGATCTCAAAACATTGAACCACGTAGCTTGTGCTGTTCCATAATAGGCCTAGGCCTACTACTCGCCCACTGAAGATATACCATTCAGTCCGTTTTACACCTTCTTAATCTATGTTGGATAGCCAGAACGGCCCAAGTATCATACACTGCGCCTTAATACAGCCCGTCCACTAAATAAATGCCATTTAATCCGTCTGTCACCTTTTTAATCCTTATTGAATATAGAGGAAGGCGCAGGATATGATACTTGGGCCGAAGTGTTAATGCGGTAAATGGCCCAAGTATCATACACTGCGCCCTAATCCTAATCACCCACTAAAAGAATGCCATTTAATCCGTCTGTCACCTTTTGAATACTTATTGAATATAGAGGAAAGCGCAGGATACGATACTTGGGCCCGGTCGGTAAATCCTAAAAGTGTACAGTAGCCCGAACTCTGAAACTGGTATGTGAATTATTTCTACATGTAGGACAGATCTTGTGAAAACACCACATTTATGAATACATGTGCATGATGTGACGTATGCTACAAACAAAGAAGTATATATAAAACGGTATTGTAGCGTGACGCTTCACAATGTCATGATCTGACAGAAGGCTTCAGTGCTAAGCAACACTTCTGAATGATGCCAATATTATGAACAAAACAAAATTATTACACCACGGCAATTGATCAACACATTTGACGTTGTGCCAAGGATCTGTGGAGGGTCTTTGGTTGTGCCACAATTTTTAAAGAATGCTTTGTGATGCTGCGTCAGTATCGGTGTACAGCTGTGATGTGTGTAAATCAACATGAACATATAATTTTAATGGATGAGCTCATCACTAACTTGTTGATATTGACTTAGGGTAAAGATTGTAGCATTCAATAATTTTATTACTGCGTTAAAATAATGTATGTACGCGCCACTGCAATCGGTTTATGTGTGACACACCAAACAAATACAATAGGATAAATAATCTGTTGAATGTATTATCGTCTATGTCGTTAACCTCTGCTCCCTTGATTTGTAAGGTTGTTTAGCTCCATCCAAACACTCCCTTGAACTTTCCAATCATGAAGTCGACAATCTCGTAATCATTGGCGCGATGCTCAGCGTTGGACTTGACTTCAGCAAACGCATCATAGATGATGGTCAGGAACATACCCATCAGGCCGATGTTGACGATAGCCACGTACAGGAAGAAGAAGATCGGACCCAGGACCGCATCCGTCCGCTGGAACTCGTAAAAATCAAAGCTGCCAAGCGCAAAGGCGAACAGCGCCTCAACCGACCCGATGAATGAACCATAGTTGGCCAGGTTCTTGCCGAAGAGGACGTAAGCTACCATACAAAAGGCCGAGAAGTAGATGAAGAAAGTGATGCTGAAGTACTTGAGGTCCCTAGTAGCCAGCTTAATGGTGTCGCCAAGCATCCCCATCCGCTTGTTGAACTTGAGCATCTTGATGAACTTGATAGTAGCCAAGAAGACCACACAGGCCAGAATCATCGTGAAGATCTCATCCCAGATTGAGATTGAAACGAAGTTCACGTAATCACCTGTGATTGTACATGTATGATATTAAACAATGTTACAATGTATATCTACCAGTATATCACATCAATTATCACAATAATCTCATATCAAAGACTAATAACTCACCACTGCAGCTCTCGTGAAGTGTGTTTATAGCCACAGTGGAGAACACTTTCTTCATGGCGTACATGGCAATAGACCCAATCGAGAGACAGAGCTGTGAAAACTCCAGGATGTTCCAGAAGTCCATGAAGTACTGCAGCTTTTGTTTTCTGATATCAGTTATCATCTTGACTAAGAAATATAATGTGAAGCAGAGAAATGCCACCTCGAAAAATATCACAATCAGGCCGAAACCGCCGACGTAACCGCTGACACGGAACACCTGAAATAATAATAAGTATTTTGACGTTGTTCCTTCTCATTACCACTTCTATCGTGGTAATCCAAATGCAATTGCCTCAATGTACGTGAAATATAGTTCCCATAATGAAATTAATATCATTTACCTTAACCTCGCTGTTAGTGATGGCGGCACCGGTGGACATGTACTCCACTGTCATGATGATTGACCCGAACAGGTTGACGTTAGCGTTGTAGACCGTAAGTTCTATGAAGACGACCCTCGTGTTGACGCTCACCCACTCGTTCGCCTCCAGCTCCTTCAACAGCAGCTCAGTCATCGCTCTGCTCCTTGCGAACTCCAGCGTGTAGCCACCGCCTTTGTACGTGGCGATTTGGCCGTAGTGAGGTGGAGTCTTCAGCTCTATCGAGTCTCTATAGACCCAGGAGCTCTTCTCGTCATCATAGACCATTGTCTCGTTGCCGTCTGGGGGAAGTGCCCACCCAGGCAGGTAGTCTTTAGTGTCGTCGTCAATCCAGCTGTAGTCGTCACGGCAGTGATGAATCAACGTCTTGAACGGCTTCAGAACCTTACACGTGTCTGGAATTTAGGCATGATCTTAATGGTCATCATAGTGTAATTGGGTCCAGTTCACGAATACATTTTGTAGTTGCACTATATTGAATATGTACATATTCAATATAGCAGCATTGCAGCACCTATTTCATCAAACTCAATATTATGAAATTTGATGTTTATACCGTCTTTGATCCGCTGCTGCCGTATCCTAGCGACGCCGACTCTGATTGTGTTTCTGTCGTCTATCTGCAGTCCCTCACGCCAGTTCAGAGGTCTACCGTTGTACCAGGAAGAGGAGTACAAGCTCGGCAGGAACAGGTAGATGAACGTCCAGAAATCCTGTGGCTTTGTGATCTAGAATGATAGAAATGGCCTACATGAGATTGGGAATACTGGAAGGCATATTCGTGCATTTTTATCACATTTCATATATGCATAGATATCAGAACTCGCAGCAATTTTGTACATCAAGACTTTCATGCTCACAGAATCGAACTTGGAATTGAATAGCGTATTCTTGATATTCTGTGCGAAGTAGAACGAGTCGGTGTCTCGAGCCTGATATGACAGGAAGAATATAACAATCAGGAAGAAGAGGTAGACGATGCACTCCTTGAGCACCGCTTCCATCTGCATCTCTTTCTTCCTGAGCTCCCGAGCCTGCTCTAGAGCCTCTGTGTCCGGAGGCGGCAGGTCGTTCGCCGTCAGTTTACGCTGCCGCATGATATCTGTCAATGAATGAAAAAATATATATTCATAAATAGGTGAACAACAGTTATATCGAAACATAACGTCAAAGTCTTAGAATTGTACCCTGCAGATCTCGTTGGCTTTCGGTCAGATTGTCGTTGTCAAACTCCGTATCTATTTGGTCCAGGTCTTCTTCCTCTTCATCCAGTTCCGGCTTTCTCATGATGCAAGAAATAAATGCCGCCAGCAACAAAACCTTAATCGGCTGTATGACGGCGACGGACTGGAAGAAAGACAAGAGGAAGGTGATCAGCCAGTCTAGGGACTTCTCTCGTCCCCACTCCATGCTGTACAAGATCGTGAAGAACCCAGACGCCACAATCGACAGCACGCAAACTGAAACCACGAAATGAGAATCATTGTCAAAGTACATATTCCATTGGTATCGTGCTATAATCTTGTAGACTATAATGTACATGAAATTTAGCTCACTTGTCCAGGCGATGTAGATTGTCCAGTGAGGCAGACTCCATGTCTTCTTCTTACGTTTCCTGCCTTCCGTGATATCTTCATCTGGAGCATACTTGGATTTCTGATGGAAGTTCATGATGTTCCTCATGCTGTCCTTGAACTTCTGCATCTTGGACTTTTCCACGTTTTGCCAGAGAGACGATCCAGGATTGAAGGATCTCCAACGGAACTTCTTGGACTTCTTTGGGATCTGCTGGTTCAGCTGCATGATGGTGTTCTTCTTCTGTCGGGCTCTCCTGAACACCAGGACTATGAAGAGATTCGGTGGGAACACAATGCAAGTGGTTACCACGCTGATGAACAGCTGGTGGAGCGTAAACGAGAATGGTCCGATGGTCACTGCGCTGGTTTTCTCCACGTTCTCGTCTGCCTTGAAGAACATGCAGTTGGTGATCATAGTGAGGAAGAGGAGTGCCACACAGCAACTGACTCTCTGGACACGCGTGAAGGCGCTGCGAGTGGGTCTAGACACCACAGAGAACCAAAGGTGATCATTGGTAAGCTTTTTGCGGACGGAGGACGTGAACAGGTGCTTGAAGGCCGTCAGGTCGTTCATGCCAGCCACGGGTATGATTCTCTCAACCGCTCCATCATCCTCCTCAACTGCCAGCCATCGTCCACAGATGAAGAAATATCTGGAATGAGATATACAGAAGTTATATATACATGTAATTATATTCAAAGGTCCTTAATTAGATCATCGAAGTTACATGTAAAATATGATAAATTGTGTTACATACTTGTCCCCCGTCTGTAAGTCCACCAGTTGCACCTGATCCAAGAACCAGCTCCTTTTCTTGCCGCTGCCCGTGTTGTCATGCCAAATCCGGAGATAAGTTAGAGGTCCCAGACATCGCTCAGTACTCAGCACATAGTTGTAGATGCTTCCGACTGGCAGCTCCTGTAATTACCACAAAATCCATTAATTCACGGATTAGTAAATAAGGTCTATGATTTCTACATGTAAATACTCATCCTTGTTGCATTGATGTCACCTGCCTTTCTTTTCCCGTCGCTGAGCCTTCTAACTCCAGTATCTGACTCGTCTCCAGACAGTATAAAGCTGACACGTGACGTGGTATTGCCATTCTTTTTGACACCAGTGTACACCGTCATCTGGTAGTGGTACTGGTCAGTTGGCAGGTTGTCCTCAAGTGGTGACGCTCCCCACTAAAATAGTGGGTATGGTTATTCCGACAACTGCACGTCACAAAGATTTCAATAGTTTTCTTGAAAACTATGCACTCAAGAACATTTTTCCATTAGATACCTTGATCAGGTCCTTTTTGTCGGCATGTCTGGCCCAGATGAGGACTGCAATATAGATAACGAGCACGATCGTTACTGTGAGGAAGACGGGCATGCTCTCCAAGAACTTCTCAAGGCTGAACACCGTCTTGAAGTCGATCGTGTTCGGTGGGACAACGAAGTCTCCACCGAACGAGGTTAAGTGACTCGTCAGACACTGGGTCTTGTATATATTGGTGTAGTTACCGATCTGTTACAAGAAAAAAAATTGCTATTATAGGCTTGTTTATTCAAACATCAGAATTAATATGAATTTATGTGTTTGGTTAAATATGTTATAACATTTGAGATTCCTACCGACATGCCACCACTTTCCCACTGATCTGTGGACGTGTTAAAGAACCGACACCCTGTCTGGAACACCCGGAAACTGTACAGACTCTCATTGGTTGGGTTCGTGTAATCAACCATGCGACCTGGAACCCAAATATAATATACACTTGAAGATGCATCATGCTTAACGTACACACTATATATTTCATGAAGATATGCCAATGTATAGTATATTGGGTATTGTCTGCTGACTTTTGAGTTTGATGCCGATGTAATATTTGCCGCTGTTGTTGGTCAGTGCCGGGTCTGGGAAGGCCGTGTGGCGGAAGATGTGTGTCAGGTCAGATAAACCTTGGATCTGTTCCGGCCACTGGGACTCGACACTCAACTTGTCTTCACTGACTGGGATCGAACCCATCCAATCATAGTATGTGTCGTTTGGATAGTCGTCGTACTTTATCGCAATAAAGTAACTGTGGAAAATGATGCGGATATCATCAACATAGGCTATATTAATGGCATCATCCATAGTGATCATTGGTGGGCGACAATACACTAATACTGATACCTGTCTTCTGGAGAGAAAGGTTCGATGATGACTTGGAAGGCCGAGTCGTTGAAGGAGAGTTTAGTGCTGTGGTACTCCCAGTCTACAGTCTCTGTGGTAAGCAGCGTGTGGTTCGATGTCGGGATCTTATCCGGTTGACCTGAAACAAAGATTTGTCAGGTTCACGAAGTCACAACGACACTGTAGTGCAATGTGGGGTGGTGGTTATTCCCCTTTTGCGTACCATCGAGCCAGATGTAGGTGGGTTCGGAAGAGTTTTCCACTTTAATTGGTTGTCCATCTGAACCAACCAATTCAAGCGTTTGAACTTTGGTCTTCACTTGGTCAGCAGAATCACTGTATGTGAATGGGTTTTCACATTCCAGATTCTAGAAAAGAAATATATAACTATCATATGTTCTGGTTTTGAGTTAGATGGACAAATATCATTGTGCTGCTCTTTTCACAACCTACCATTGCAGACGTATCAGATCCTGCAGATCCAGCTGCAATAAATTTTGAAAACCAAATTAAAAATCCGTCATCTCACATGTATTAACTTTCCGTATTCGCCAATCTCATGGAAAACCACTCACCAACAGCACCATTTGCCTTCCCGATTGTCATGTTCATCTTAGGAGAAGCAATACTGAGGCTATCATCCGCTCCTTGCTTCCCAACAATGATCTGGCTGACGGCTGAGCAGGCCTGCATACCATTCTCGGTTGTTTTCTTGCGCTAGAAACAATGCCACAATGATAATCAATGTTTTGTAAACATTATAGTAATCATAACTTCTGAACTATACGATTGGTATTATATTAAATTGACATTTAGTGGTAGTTAGAAATGAACTACACACTATTGAACTGAGTCGTGACCCTTTTATGGACTTACAGTAGCGAAAATGGCCTGTTTCTGCCGCAGCCTGTCCTCGTCATATTTCTCTCTCATCCACTCCATGTCGTCCGGGTGCATGGCGTTACACTCGACATTGGCCCAGAAGTCGCAGTCCCCGGCCAGCGGGTCCTCGATCCACCCGGCCCAGGCACATAGGCCCTCCTGCATCTCACAGCATGCCGGCTCCACGTTACACACCTCACAGCCGTCAGCACAGCAGAAAGACCAAGGCGTCTCGTCCTCACAGTCCTCGTCGAAGTCTGGATCACAAGGCTCCACTCTCTTAAGACCGCCGACCGTCGGGATTGCGCACTGCCCAGTGGGAGGCTTCGGTCTCATCAGAATGATCTTTGTTTTGATTTCCTTCTTCTCGGCCTTAGTGTAGTTGATGCAACCTTCGTAAGGCGCCTCGGTGGTGACTGAGCCCCAATCTAGACCACCGAAACGTATGCCTCCATTGTTGCCATGTTTTGGCCTTGTGGTTGTCCTAGCAGTGGTAGTTGTGGTTGTGGTAGGAGTTGTACTGGTGGCACCTGGAGGACGAGAACTCGGAGGTATCGTGGTCGTGGAGGCAGGTGCAACGGCAAACTCATCCTCCTCTTCGTCCTCGGGTTCCGGGAATGGCAGTATGTTCCCAACTCCTGATACCATACCTGAAATGCACGTTGAAGTAAGAATAACGCAGTGTGGATAACGCAGTGCAACAGATTAGCGAACATCTGTATAATAAACCAGTGGGAGATTTCATCAATTTCATATACTCACTGCTTCCAATGTCTGACATCTGGTCAAGTGATGCACCAGCGCTCATGTTTTTGGCCTTTCCTGCAGTGCTTCCCAGAGCGCTTGCTGCAGTTGCCTGGTATACAAATTAAGTAGTTCATCGAATAAAGAAAAGGAAGGTCATGTCAATATAGAATTGTCGATTTTGTAATACAGATGATAACACACAGCAAGTACAGTACCTTTGCGTCTTTGGTCAGACTCCCAGAGCCTGTCACTGTGCCCATCACATCTGCCGTCTTTCCCACTTGGTCGAAGTTTTCAATTTTAGCAGCCACCTTATCCATCACATTCACTACCTTGGTCATCGTCTGTGCAAGATTATAAAGGATTTTCATTGTCATTCCTTGCATGTACGCTCATGAAATACTAATGTAATGAGATGATTGTGTAAACGATTTTACTCACCTCAGATGCTGCGCTGCCTCCATCCTAAACACAACAAAGGAGAGCAAGATCACCTGCCAGATTACTCACACAAATAATCTATGAATTACGACTAATAGTGCACTTTTTGTAGATAATTCGTGAAAACTTTCCAAATTTAACTTAAGTACTCACACCAACAACCAGCGATATAATCGTCAGAGCTGCATTGACGTCCAGGTTATCGAAGTCAATATTGTCCAGAGCGTCAGCGCTAATTGTTGTGGAGTACACGTGAGTTCTCCTCGTGACTCTGTGAGAACGCATGTCCTTGGTGATGACTAATTCGAACAGTAAGTCGTCATCCATGTTGAGTGCTGCGCCAGCTATGTTCACCTCATGTCCGAACACTGCAGTACCATTGGGAGACGTGTAACAACCGTCAGTGTCATACACGAAGACATTTTTGTCTAAGTTCGTCGACAACATCGCTGAGTCGTGGATGAGCTGGTCAAGACTTTTGTTGACGTGTTGGTACTCGGACTTCCCGACGCAACAGAATAGATACATGAGCATACCCGTCTTGTTAGACATCTCCACGTCAGGATCGTGTGCTACAGTGAGGTTCGCCTTGATCACATCCGTCATCACAAAGTTGGTAACCTCGTCTTTCTCCCACTCCGCAATGTCGGCGACCAGTGGTGATGGAATTATTCTGATGTAGGTTGACCTCGGTTGGGATCTTATCATCGTGGCTTGTGACCTCGACAAATGGTTTACAATGTTTTGCCTTTGTTCCTCTCGGATCCTGTGAAGTTCCAGAATATCAGATGACGGACCTTGGATGACATCGATGATAGTCCCATCCTGCATGGGTGCAGCTGTGGTCTCCATGTCAACCGTATGCGTTGTTTCATAATCGACCGTTGTTTCTCTAATTGTAAATGGGTCATCAAGTCGTTCATCTACAGTTTCGTTACCAGTACTTCTTCTGCGTCGCGCAGACACCTCATGCGTTCTGAGTGTCATGGTTACTGTTAACTTGTAGTCTCCATACCAAAGTGTGTTTTCGGGAATGACAAGGATGCTACTCATCATCTCTGCCTGACACACGTCGAGTTCTGGCCTCCATTCTCCATACATATTGATCCATTCTGACTTCCAGGTGTATCTTGGCATGTACATGTTTTCCCAGTTGTCTCCGCAGCTGACATCTCTAATTGTCGTGATGTTGATCTCGTTGCTTCTCCAGAAAATGAGCGGCTCTTGTTCAGTTGAACTGTCATCCAAATCAACAGAGAACTCGCTGCAGGTCGGCCGACCTGAGTTCGGCTGGGCAACTACAATCTCCGGGCACAAGTAGGTCTCAGTCATTGAGAACTTATTTATCACTGTAACTTTGACAGAGAATGCCCCAGAAGTTCTATAGGAGTAGGTGAGAACGAAATCTTCATTAGAAACTGGAGTAGGTGGCGGCCAAACTTCACCCGCCTCTGTTGCTGTGGTCATATCTACTGGAGTTGGCTCAGTGGAATTCAACATCATGTTTTGGTGTAAGTTCTCAGGCACTTCCGTCATTTCGTGTGGTTTTTCAGTTGCTGCATCATCTAGACCATCGACCGCTCTCTTTCTCCTTGCGAGCAATCGGTCTTCTGCAGTTGTCATCTCGAACACTCCCGGTTGTTCAGTGGAACTACCCACCACACCACGTGTCGTCTGAACAATCTCACCATCTCCCATATCCATTTCTAGATAGATCGGAGAACCACGTGGGCATCTTATAGTGAAGGTGAACACATCATTTACGATACCCTTGTCAGTGTCCACATAGGCGTCTAACGTCGTTACATTCTCGCCAACTTGCACCAGTGCATGGACATTCTGTGAGCTAATGTTGTTACTGACGCGAGCATGAACTCGGTAGATCCCATAGTCTGGATATATGTATTGGTGTGTTAGGACTGACGGCATCTCTTCTTGTGAACCCAGCATGACGGTTTCCCTCACACCATTATTGTAGTCGAAGTGGACGGACACGGGCATGGATGGGGTGGTGTGCATGTCAACACGTAAACTGAAGGTCGTGGACATCCCCAGCTCTGTCTGGTTAGTTCCCTCCATGGATGCTGTCAATATCGGTCGTTCTATCGATATCAGTTGAGTGTATGATTGGGAACTCACAGAATTTGCAACACTCATCTTCACATAGTGCTTGCCCAACTGTGCGTATGAGTGGTTTCTGTGTAAGACTACAGGTTCACTTGAAGATGGAATAAAAATGTCTTCTTCTGTGCCATCACCGAACTCCAGTTGAACATGAAGAAAATCTCCCTTGCCGACCTGAAAAGTGAACTCCAGCACATCTCCGACTTCTGCATGGGTGACATCTGCGTGAATATGAACGTCGTCTATTATCTTTTGCATGTTGAATATTTTCTTCAGGAGTGTTCTACCTGATGATTCCAGCATGATCATGTGTTCTCCACTGTACTCAATCACATTCTCGTCGATCTCAATGGAATCCGCCGTCTTGCTGACTTGGAGAGTTTCATCCCTGTCGTCAATGTACACCTTAATATTGTTAGCACGAACAGTGGCCCCCATGACTGGGATGTCTATCATTGAAGATCTTGGGAAGTTTTCGTACTGGAGTTCAGGGTTAGCGGACACAGCCATGTGCCAATCACCAGTCGACCCAAAGTCGTTAGTGCATGTCAGAGACACATTGACGACGCCGATTTCAGGATACTGTTTTGTGATCTCTGTTGAAAAGATCTGGTCTGTGATCTGATCGTATGGCAGTTGCTCATCTGGACCCAGCTGGAAAGAGCAATCTTTAACCTTTGGACTGAAAGCATCCAGATACAGACTGACAAGTCCTATCTCTTCAGTGTCATAGTTAGTGTCAGGTTTGATGTGCACCTGCTCCGGGGGTCTCCCTTCCTCGACGTACTCGATCTCCACGTCTACAAAGTGACTTTCCATCAAGGTCCGAGACACTGCCGTGATGTTCACGTGGTATGTTCCTTCTTCAGCCCACATGTGACCAACGCGTGCCTCGCCCCCAGGCACGACCTTGGAATGACCATCCTTGAAGTCGATGTGCAGTACGACCTCTTCAGGTCCTGTGGTGGAAATGCTAAACGTCAATGTCTCGTAAGGTCTGATGTAAGGTTTACTCGTCGGCTTGATGACTTCTACGGAGATCTCAGTCAGCCAGTCACTGGTAGGACTTTCCATGGCGTGACTTGCCCACAACACTCTGGGTGTATCATCGTCAGCGCAGTCAATCAAGTTCAACCCTTCCAACACTTCGACTCCACTGCAATGACAGGATGTTCCAGCTAAGATGGCGAGATTTTTTCCATTCCCCGTGCAAGTCGAACGACACATGAATGTCGGATCCGAAGCCACAGACACGTCCTCTACCGAGTCGGATACTGCGGCTGGGATCTCCGCCACACAGCCGATCGCCAGGTGTGGTTCGTACAGAGCTGCATAGAGGACAGCCATCACAACAAATCACATGGCGATGTTCATATCAATGCAGAAAAAAAAACATTTTGATCTGAACGAATACAAAAGTAATATCATTAATACCACCGTCTGTATATATCGGATAAATTTAAGTTAATTATTCAATTCCCAAAAACGAACGGTCGAAATCTCTTACCCGACTGAATCACCGATGCATTCACTCCTGATACAATCTGAACGTTCGCCAATTTGATGTCAGTTCCTGCTCCAGTGTCGCCAAAATGCGTGTTGGAGTTTCCAACAACTATCTCCGGGAATAGGTCCACTTGAGGATTCGTGTAGACGCGGGAGACTTTCCCAGTCTGGCGGGTGACTTCAATACCGTCCACGTACACGGTCAGCTCGTCCGATGCCCAGGTGAACGCCACGGACGTGTCCTCGTCATCCAGGAGGAAGAACTCACCCTTCCAGAGGTCGTAACCCCTGGCAACGCCGACCTCGTACTCGCGTCCATAGTTACGGCGAAAGTAGAAACCTTCAGAGAGTGGACTCTGTCCGCCACTGGAGAGGACATAGAGATGTGGGTTGCTGGGATCACTGGGGTCAGGCCTGAAATTCAAGGTCACTGTAAAGCCATCCAGACACTGGTGGATGTTCCCAACACAGTCGTGTGGAAAAGCCCCGAGAGTCTGTGGACTCGTGGCCACCGGATCTTGTCCGACATCTAGGAATGTTACATGGTCGATGGGCGCGAAGTCGTCAGCAACTGCAGAACACATTATCTCACTATAGCCTACTGTATATAACTGCCCGCAGACTTAGGTGCATGGTAATAAGTATCTTATTTTTACTTATTATTATTATTTTGCACCAAAATATTAAACTTAATGTCTATCAAAATGTATTTGAACCCCCCCCCCCCCTAAATATAATATTACAATATAATGAAAACGAAGATATTACATGTAAGCTGGTAGAATCCGAACGCATCGTTACCTGTTAGACTTGAATGTAATTCCCAAACTGCAGCAACAAGAAGAAGAAGAAACAGTTTCATCTTCCACATAGGTTGAGTTGTACTGGAATGAAGCTATATTCACATAATGCTATAAAGTTGTTGTTACAATAGCAAACTCCCTCTGTTGATTCAAAAGCAGTCTCAGGCGCGTTCGACAACTGTCATGGAAATGTAAATGACTTGGACCGAAATTGTGAAGAAATCTCCGCCTCCGTGTGATGACGACATGACGAATAATTCATTATGCATCAGGCAGCAGACTGAGCGCACGCCGGATGCCATGACAACTCGATCGATCTTCAGATGCATGGGAATTTTACCCCGTGCTCACAAGAATTGGATGGAAAACCTAATTAAGAAGACATGGATGATTTGGCAAATGAATCAACCCCCGAGAGATTTGATGACACGCGAATTCGAACCTTCTCCAAAACAACAAATTAATTATTTATCTTATTCCCCCAACTGACCGAACCGAGAAAGCGTGGCACTTTCCATTATTTCTGGCAGACTTTGACCAGCATTCAACGGGAGAAGCGACAGGGAATTTTGGCCAACGGCAAAAATGACCTTGAATCGACCCCTGGTCAGATTTCAGTGTATCACATACGGTAAAGCGATCAAATAGCTGTTACATGTAATCTTCTCGATGTGTTGAGCAACTGTGTGCAAGGTGAACCTGAGCTCAGCCAGCTACCTGCATACCGGTACATATAATATTTACATAAATCATATTATTTGAAGAATTGAGCCTAAAATCTACCTGCACATGAAAATCTCAATTCCACATTGAATGCCATTCCATAGGCCGTCGATCTATTGTCAGTGTTCTTCGATCATTTTCTCCTCCGAGAGACCTATATTTCATAAAAATCTAAATTTAGCAGACTAAGCTCAGCATTTAGCTTGATGGTTGGAGGTTAAACCCCAACTTAATTGGCTGAAATTGATTCTTCGTGAAATACGCCCGGTTATGAAATGTTTAAAAAATTGGCCTCTGAAAAAAAAAAACGCTCGAAGATAGAGCTTTGCTTTGTATCATGGAAATCATGTGCTTGACGGTCATATGCACTCTTACGTTAGATATTTTAGTAACTTCGAACTTGACCTAAGAGGAACTTGACTGTTGAAATTCAAGGTTTTATGGAAACTTTGTCCACCACAGAGTGTTCACATTTGTCTGTGGAGACAAAAATCCTGAAGAATATGAACATAGAGTGGGCGCATTTTTTTGCGCATTGTGATCAAATGTCACCAGAGTACCGTGAACAGTGGTAAATGGATTCAAAGGAATTTCAAATTCATGACTTTATCATCAGGAACAGGATCAGGGTCGGATCCAGGGTTTTGACTTCACATGACCTTGAATGATAAATCTGAAAGTCAAACCCAAACTCAAATATGTAATTTGAGCTCTACATACGTATGGGAGTTTTTTTTATAGTTTTATTGGGGATATTTTGGTAGTATTGAAGTTGACCTCAGATGAACTTGAATTTGACTTTGAATATTTAAATTGAACTCTGTACATACAAAACGGTTGTAGATAGACCAAAGGTTTGTGTTATGAGCATAATAGGAAGTCATCTATGTTGTGGATGTTTTGATAGCCTTGAAGTTGACCTCAGATGACCTTGAATTGTAACTTGTAAATCAGAAGGTCACATCTGAACTGAAATGTGTGAATGGAAATCTTTGATTGGACTATGTATATAAAACGGCTGTAGATAGAGCTTAGGTTTGTATTATGAATACATAGAAGATCATATATTAAGGATCGTTTGGCATTCTTGAATTTGACTTCCTATGACTTTGAGTGCATGATGTGTATCTGAAGGTCACTTCTGGCCTGAATTGTGTGAATTGGCACAAACTGGCTATAGACTCATATAAAGCTAGATTTAAACTGTGACCAGATGGGAAGTCACACATTGTATATGGTGTGTCTTTTGGTAAGCTTGAAGTTGACCTCAGACGACCTTGGCTGGCAAATCACATCTGCACTCTGCATACAAAACAGCTGTAATTAAATAGAGCTTAGGTCTGTATTATGAGCATTGAAAAATATGACGATTTTGCCCAACGATTGCGATAGGAGTATGGCCTTTTTCGTACTCCATACCTATACCTGTTTTGGCTGCTTCACGATCGAAGCTCGTGCGTCGTCTAGCTTGGAGATGCATTGTTCTTCTCTCACTCCACTATACTGTATCATTGGCCATGACGTCACACCCTCGCTCTCGTGCGCTGCTAGCTTTATTTATATCCAGCAGACCGTATTGCTTTCTTTGAGTTTTCTCAGAGCTGTCAAGGGGAGAGGACGACGGTGGGCACGGCCATGTGCTCCTCCTCCCCTCTGTCTTTCTAGAGGGTCCGCGAGGACCCCGGGACAATTCCAATCGGGGGCCCAGGAGGGAGGCTGCTTTGATTCGGTGGCTCACGCCCCCATGGATAGGTAGTCTCTCACCCTGGGATGGTGCGTACAGGCTCTGGCAGACCGCCCGGATATCCGAGGCTCTATCATCGTGGTGGACCGTCGGTGAGGCCAGCCAGCAACACGCCAACGTGCGCGAGTTCCGGACGCCGCCCTCATGGCTTTCCAGCTCGTCACACCGGGCTACATTACTACGATGATGTAATATCTGAGTGATGTATCGAGGCTGGACTTGTTCGGCAAACTAGTACCTGGTCGTAGTTGAGTAACTAGGTAGCGGGCGTCAAATGTTACATAAGTATATGGCAGATCATTTGGTGACCTTGAATGTGATCTTAAATGACATTGACATTTTACAATGGACATTTCTCCGGTAACCTTTCTTACCCTTTGGGCTAGTTTTTAAATTCTAAATTTGCTCCTTGGGGACCATCCAATACTATCACCACACGAAATTTCGAAAATTTGGAACAAGTGGTGATGGATGCGAAGACCTTCAATATTTTCCCATTATATAGGCCTACTGGTAAAAAAATAGCTTTTTTTCAAAGATAAAAAAAGGCACGGAAATTGGAAAAAGACACAGAATATTCAAGGTCAGTTTGTGTAGATCATCCCATAGTAGGCCTACGCACGCTGGGAAAGGCGATCTCCAGAATCTGAGGTTGAACGCCGGAATTGGAGGAAATGGCGCAAAGAAAGCAAAACATTATGAGTAGCTCCTATGATTTTAGGTGAATACAGTATTTCATAACGATTACTGGCATAAAAGAGTGTGTCCATAGAGCATGCGAACATATATGGCTTTAAGGAATAAGCCAGGTTGGTGTGAGAATGCTCAGACCAGGCAGTAAACTGGGACACAAAATAGCGGGTCAATATCCGTTTTCAAACGAAGTGCGAAGTTACAACCAAATTTGTCATTTTGAAGGGATATGTGGCAAAATACACATGTTTCACGCACAGAGATAGTTACCAGTTAAACTATTACTACAACAGAGACATCAGTATGTACACTTCATCTGATAAAACATGATTTATGAGCACATTCCGATTTGACAGCTGCAACTCCATGTGTATTGAGGACGGCAACTCCATGATTTCCAATAATGTGGTAGAATTGGGTGGCCCTGAAAGAATAATGTGTTTGCTAGTTTGTAAACAGTTGAGAAAAAGTTGATTTTCGGTTTGCCTTCCGCAATAGTTTGATAGATCTAGGGACCTACTCTTGTATTATTTGGTTAAACGCATGTGTTTATTCAGAATTTACTGCGCATATCATGGACACCAATACCGTCATCAGTTTGCTGGTTGTATTGATAGAGTGTGAGACAAATATGGTCACCAATAAATCGTATCTGCCTACTAGTATACTTTTCTCTGGTTGACACCTGCATATCTCCTCTCATGCAGGTTTACTTGAATGAGGACAGAGTTGGGGATTGACAAAATACAGGTGTATATGAGTTCATTCTTATGGTCCAATTTAAGCGCTTATTGGCCGGGTTAAATACTTGATTTAGGCATGAAAATTTGTAGCAGACGTGGGAAATTTACTTAGGTAAAAAAAGTAAATGTTTCAGTTTGCGTCTAAGTTATGCTTCGTAACTGGTTGTATGGAGCTTGGTTTTATTATATTTTCGGAGTACCTGTTTTGTGTATCGGTTTTTCGGTTTCATTCCTATAAGACATTTGTTTGTAACATAGACATATATTTTATCTGAAACAGTAAACATACAAAATATTAATAAAATGTAATTATTGGATCAAATAAGAAGTTGAACACGTGATATAAAAAAAACAATATAACCCCAAGAAAATTAAACAACTAAAAATAAATATAAAAGAAATCATTACAAAACACTTTGGCAGCTCCCAAATATATCAACACATATTTTTCCAAACAAGAGGGCTAGACATCGCACGAATGGCACTATAGAAAACAAGTTTTCCACTATGCGGTTCTGTGAGGATGATCTGCCGTTAATCAGTGAAATGATGCTGGCTCATTGAAAAGTCAAGTGTCATTTCTTCCGCCGCAAGAGATGATCCATTGTTGGAAATTACAAAATCGCGTACTGGACGATTCTCCTTGTTATCAGCCAGTGTTACTGTATTATCCTGATCAATATTCTTAAAAGAATAAAATTGTATAGGATTTTTTTTCTAATCGATTGCTTCATAGTTTTTACAATTCTTTGCCTGATCGGTTTTTGCAAGCAATCATCGACCATAGTGACTAATACAGCCATTTTGTGGACGCTAATTAACCCACATAGAATGAAATGTAGCCGCTGATTGTAAAATACCATCAAAGTAAAAAAAAAAAAAACGTTTGAGACGACGCGCAAGGGGACACAAACGAAATAAATATTTATTTTGGCCTTGTTCCTCTACGTACATGTGAAGACAATGGCGAACGCTACACGTAGCAGTATGTGAAGCATAGAAAGAGTATGTAGATAGGTATGAAACAGTTTTGTCCATGCGTGTATATTATGTTATATTTGCAGAATTCTTTGACACTAACCAGATTCGTTACATAATTTAAACCTATTTAAAATGTCCTACAATTATGGATCTATATCACGGTAGAATGAAGATAATTATACACTTTCTTTCAATGGCTTCAGGTATCGTCTGCGTCTTGTCTGCAAAATCTAACGGATCTTGAATTTGGGTGCATGTACGAGGAGTAAGACCACATATTTCGCTGTATATTTCGTGTGTCATGAACCCCATATCACCAAAGCAGAGACTTCACTGTATATTTCGTGTGTCATGAACCCCATATCACCAAAAGCAGAGACTCCACCAAGCAAACCCTGAGAGCGATCGATGTGTTCTTGGTAGCACTCATCACTCTGTTCCGTAAATTCCGGTGTTGCCGTTTTTATGAGCCCTCATACTCGTGGAGTTGCAGCCTAGATTCATTTCACATTGAATACTCAAAAATTTCGCCAAACATTCAGGAAATCTGGTCAGATATAAAGTCGTTTGCACCTAAACAACCATTCTGCACAATCTCAAGTGCTATATTTGGTTATTAAGTGAATTAAACTGGTTTATTCATTCGATGCGTGTTGTCGGCTAGATGCTATTTCAGTACCTAAAACTGTGCCGCGATTTATCAGATAACTGTGTGATATACTAAGGAGTTTTTGTTCTAGCGAGGGACAATGATCATTCGCATAACTGATGCACACTGTTATATCGATGACACGGACGATTTTACGTATCTTTTGAGGGCTTTTCCCTCAATCATCCTCACAATGTTTTGTTTCTTTTCGCGATTTCCTCTGATTCGGGCGTTCATCCTCCAATTCCGGCGTTCAACCTCAGATTCTGGAGATCGCCTTTCCCAGCGTGCCTACGGAAGCATAGAGCCGCCACTGAAATTTTATAGAAATAAAATTTTAGTGGTGGCTCTATTCTTCCGTAATTAATTAATGGCCTTTTTCAAAATTGAAAAAAAACACCAAAATAAATTTGAAAAAAAAAATCAAACTCTAAAAAGATAAATTCGTGAAGACTATCCCACATTCTCACAAAGTTTCAGAAGATTCCAGCAAATAGTCTCGGAGAAGAAGACGTTAAAATTGGGCAGTTTTTGTCGAAAATGGTCGCTTCTTCGCTAGGTGGGTAGGCTATATATATATATACTTCGATATATCCGACTTTAAAATTACGGGAGTTTATTGCGAAAAAAAGCAAAAATAAAAAATTAAGAAATGTCTCTTCTTGAATTATTTCAAGGCATTTTTATTCAAAATTTCAGCATGATTCATCCATATGAACCTTAAAGATAAAAAATAGACGCCGGTTGTAATGTCCAAATTTTCAGGCAAAAGTGCTAGCCTACGGCAATCCTCCAGTGTTCAGTGGTGTAATCCTAAAACAAAATGTGAAAATGTAAAAATCCTTATCTCCCAGACGGGGAATCGAACCCCGGCCACGGCGGTGAGAGCGCCGGATCCTAACCACTAGACCATCTGGGACGCTGGCTGCAAAGCGAGGTCGCTATGATCAGATGATATAAGTGATCTGAAATCTCCTTTTAGCGTGAAAGTTTTTCGAACGTTATGATTTTTGTAAACAGACAGCGGGACAGCATGGCGAAGTTCGGCGAAATTATTCCACTCCGCCTTCCAAAATGTGATCTGATGCTGGGAATTGAAGCTTACCGGGACACCGACCAAGTGCTGATTACGAATGATCAGAAATACTTGTTGTTGTATGATGTAAGTACTGAAACTGATGGATTCACCGGTTAAACAAATATTGGGCGATAATACAGTGATTTCGTGAAAAACGTTTGCACATGATGTACACTACCACCACACACTGACACAGCAAGCCACACAGCGCATGCATGCGCTTCATCAAGTAGATATCTACTCGGTTAACCGGTTACAGTTTCGGTTACATATTTTGTATGCCTCGAAAATACCCGATACAGATGCCACGTATGACAGTTTCTTCCCAGGCCAAGACTTCTGTTCAATCCTCCTTATTTCTTGCTCCCTGTGATGAGGAGGAAATCAGTAAGACAATCGACAATTTTCAACCAAAAAAAAAGTGCCGGGCATGATAACCTCAGTTTTGATCTTTTAAAAAAGTTAAAAACAAGCATATGTTTACCCATTTCCATTATCATCAATTCATCAATGGGAACGGGAATTGTTCCCCAAAATATGAAAATTGCGAAAGTAATTCCTATTTACAAGTCAAAAAGCAAAGAGCTATTCAACAATTATCGCCCCATTTCTCTGTTGCCCAATATTTCCAAAATACTAGAGAAAATCATTCACAAACGTACATATTACTTCCTCCAGAGTCAGGATATAGGCCTACTTCATGATTCCCAGTTTGGTTTCCGCCCAAAGCACAGCACCTTACGGGCAGTGTACAGTAATTCCCTCAGCCAATCAGCGAGCGTTCACCTCACTTAGGCAATTTAAAGGGAAACTGTTGTTAAACATCGCCTCATATATTTTTTAGGCCAGACTTCTGGACGAGTGTATATTCACCTGAAAGAACGCAGTGCTGGGATATAATGACCCGGTTTTCAAGGCAGTATCTTGTTGGCGTTCTTCTCAGGAGCTGGGGAATCAAAGGGGTTTTGCATGGGCATCAGTAACCATAATTTTGAGTATTTTCACCCCGGGTCCATTCAAGGCAGAATAGCGAAAAATCCCATGTGTCGTCAAATATATTCATGCTTACCACGCGATGCCCAATACGTTGAGGGATAAAACTAGCATAGTGGTTAGGCTGGGATTTTTTTTTAGGAAGGTGTTATGGACCGTCAAAGTAAGATCATTTAACATTGAGTTGAATGGCCAATATAATTAATATACAGTAGCCTTAACTGATTACACAATTTTCACTCTGCGTGGCCTGGGAGCGCAAAAAATGTCATAATTTGTTTGACTAGGTAACAATTGAAGGTTCCCGACCTAATTCAATGTTCATTTGCCGTGTTTTGTGTGGTTAAGGAGAAAATTGTGGAATACACATAAATCACATGGTCGGTCGGCATACAAAAATGTTCAAACTATCCTCAGCGGCTAAATTATGACTTGAATTACAATTTGTTTGCACAATATTAATGATACTGATGCATTTCAATAGCTCAGCCTTCTACAGGTGTCAGGGACTAGGAAATTTTGACCATCGGACCAGATCACAAGAATTGAGGTCGGCCCTATGCCGAGCTCACGCTTATCATAAGCAGCCCCCCTGACCCTGACATCATTCTAGAGACACAAGGTTGCATGCAAATAATAACCCCTTGATATTCTTGACTTTCCAAATAAATTATTAGTGGTTTGTTACGTTTCACATGGGTTCTATAGATAATTTTCCGTTTTTAGTGTGATAAATTCACGGTTTTCTTTAATCTTACTTTTCTAAATAATCGAAACTGCCATTGAATTATACCAACGATTGGGTCTTGATGCTAATTGCACTTATATTCTATACTCATCCTGAAATTTTCAAGGCTTTTGCATGAAAACTCAATGAGTTTTCAACAATTTCAATTCTAAGAATTTGGCAGACTGGCAAATCCCAGCACATGTAGCATATGTATTAAATGGGCTGAAACAGAGAATTGAATCGGGATATCAGGTTTATATTTCGTTTCACAATTACATACATATAAGACTACCTACTGACAAAATATAATTCATATATCTCAGAAACGCCTATATATTAAGGGCAGTGTACAGTAATTCCCTCAGCCAATCAGCGAGCGTTCACCTCACTTAGGCAATTTAAAGGGAAACTGTTGTTAAACATCGCCTCATATATTTTTTAGGCCAGACTTCTGGACGAGTGTATATTCACCTGAAAGAACGCAGTGCTGGGATATAATGACCCGGTTTTCAAGGCAGTATCTTGTTGGCATTCTTCTCAGGAGCTGGGGAATCAAAGGGGTTTTGCATGGGCATCAGTAACCATAATTTTGAGTATTTTCACCCCGGGTCCATTCAAGGCAGAATAGCGAAAAATCCCATGTGTCGTCAAATATATTCATGCTTACCACGCGATGCCCAATACGTTGAGGGATAAAACTAGCATAGTGGTTAGGCTGGGATTTTTTTTTAGGAAGGTGTTATGGACCGTCAAAGTAAGATCATTTAACATTGAGTTGAATGGCCAATATAATTAATATACAGTAGCCTTACATGCTGCCGCTCAATTCATACATAACACATTAACCCAATTTGAAAAAAAGACCCCGACTCTTGGAGTGTTCCTAGACCTGTCGAAGGCGTTCAACACTAATAATTACAACATACTTTTCAAGAAATTAGAACATTACGAAATAAGGGGGGTTGTTCTTAACTGCTATAAAAATTATTTTTGTGACTGAGCACAATTTGTGTCGTATAAATCTATGAACTCAAAGTTAAATGATTTAACATGCGGTGTCCCACAAGGCTCCATATTGGGACCTTTATTGTTCATAATATATTGCAATGAGTTGCTATCCGCATTTACTAATTCCAAATGTATATTCTGTACGCCGACGACGCGACTATTTACCGGTACTACTCATCACAGAACATACATGAACTATATGGGGTGTTGAACGAAAATTTAAAGACATTATCCAAGTGGTATATGGCAAACAAGCTCTCGTTGAATGCAAGTAAATCCTTTTATGTATTATTTTTGAAAATTTGAAAAACACTTTGGCATTTGACCGACGACTAAGCATCTCAATTGACAATGTAGAGGTAACTCGTGTATATAGTGTGAAATTACTAGGAATTATGATAGACAGCAAATTGGACTGGAAAGACCACATATTATATTGCAAGAAGAAAATATCGAGCGGATTGTATGCTTTAAATGCCGCAAAAAACATACTGACGAAAACAAATTTACGTCTCCTGTACAATAATCTGATCCATCCATACATAGCTTATGGAATCTTGCTGTGGGGATCGACATTCAAAAGCTATCTTCATCCCCTTGAAATCATTCAAAATAAAGCAATTCGCATAATTACGCATTCAAAATACAATGAACACACTACCCCTCTCTTTTACCAAATGAAAATTCTCAAATTGCACGATCTGCACACTGTAGAATTAGCCAAAGTTATGTACATGTGCTCCAGATTGGAGCTGCCCAGGAACCTGACCAGCATATTTACTGCTAATCGTGACACTCACTCACACAACACCAGGCAATCCAATGACCCACACACAGGGTTGGCTTTTTACTGGGTAGAGAGGTATTTCTACCCTACCATGGGTAAAAACATGGGTAATAATGGTAGAAAATTAGAAATGGGATATTACCGAGTAAAAATGGTAGTAATGGCAGAACATATGGTACACCAGTGTCACTCGACCTCTAGTTTGTGAGGACTTGCCTTGCAAGCAGCATCCCGTCCTGGGCCATGTTGTCTGGGAGTTGTCTGTTAGCATTGTTGGCTGTACTGGCCTCTCCCCATAGTAACTACTGTATACAGTGGATTCTGTGTTTTAAAGCCACCCAAGGGACCCCAAAAAGGTGGTCTTAAATGACAGGTGGTCTCTCATGACAGGTTCATTTACATGATAAAAGGCCACTTGGAACCTAGTGTAGCGGTCTTAAAACACAGGGTGGTCTCTCAAACCAGGTGGTCTTCAACACAGGATCCACTGTATATGTACCTACGATAAATCATTGCTCACAAAATATGTTTCAGGTGAATGACCACAAAGTCGTGAAGGACTGGACACAAGCTGGTAACCATGTCACGTGTCCGGCCGTGTGCTACGGCAACCCTGTCCAGTGTTCAGTTGTCATCAATCACACTGTGAGCGGCCTGAGGACATGCATACAAATATTCTTGAATATTCATAATATTCTTTAATTTGAAGTGATGCATGTATTTCAAAATTACGATGAGATGAATTATGTTCCAATAAATGTGTGTGAATGTTTGTTTCAGTCAATCAGAAGCTGGGCTAAGGAAAGCAGCAACTGGGGCAAAAGTAGGAAAACATCAGTAAGTTTTTATTTTCCTACACCTTAAAAACTCTTATTCTAACAGAAGTTATATCTTTGATTCATTCCATCATCACAGTAGTAGTTTGGTTATGATACAATGTAAACACTATGTTCATTTATAGGTTTTATTGCTATCAGTAGCTGTGGACTTGATGCAGTGTGATGTTTAACTCATACCAGCCATTAAAAAATAGATTGATTGTTCGAAAATTGCACAGACTCTGGGCGAGGTGTGCCGACTGTGGGCTCCAGTTGATCGGGATCTGCCGCTTGTCGTGTACAAGAACGGTTCCTGTAGCAGCTTGGATCACCCCAAGAGTCTTGTACTGGATCCTCAGATCTCGTCAGAGGACCGAGTCGCGTGGTGCGGGTCACCAGGGCGTGCCAGGGACAGGCTCGTCATCATCCACACAGAGACGGTATGTGTACTGTGTGTGTTCATTGTGTGGCTCATCATGGTGTTAATCTGATACTGAATAAAGCTTGGAGGATACCGATACTGTAGAAATTTGATCGCATGCAACCTTGTATTATTGTGACAAGTCAGTTTGTTGTGGGCAGTTTCAGAGTGACAGTTTCTTGTTTATGCCAACTTTTATTGAACAGTTATTGAATGATTGTATAAATTTTCCCTATTTCAGAACACACAAAACTTGTGTTTGTTGCTGTATCGATGGCACAAGGATGGAGACAAAGTGGCTTGTCAACGAGAGAAGATAACGTTGACTGATCCAGAAAGTCCTGTCATAGACTACAGCATCTGTCAGCGTGGCAACAAGACTTTCTTGTTCTTCCTTCGTATGTGATACTTCATCAAACCTATAACTATCAGTCATGAATATTACACCTATGCTTACAACATGTTCTATACTAAGTGCAGTTGTAAAGCTGTTACCGGATGACGATGGAAAGGAAACATTCACTAAAATCGCCTCCTGTTATAGCTCTTCGGTCACTTTGATGTTTCAGAGACAAATAATGTCATTAGTGTCAAGTGTGTCGACTACGATAAGACTGTCCAGAGTTCTGTGATGTCAAGAGTTGTGTCGGAAATGTCCAGTTGTCAAGCAATCTGTGCACTTGACGACCAACAGGTGGCAGTGCTGGGCACACAGCGAGATGACTCATCCCAGGGTAATGACTTGAATTGACAATCCGCTAAATGAATTATAGTAAAGTGAAATCTTCGTCAGCGTTCCCTGATATTTCATTGATTCTTTGTGTGATTTCAGGTGTGCTAGCCTTGTGGAACATGAAGTTCTCTCTTGTTCAATCTGTGCTGCCAGTTGCAAACATAAAGGAAAACTCAACAGTATGTATCGGTACTCACTTGACATCCAACTTTTTCTGATCAGTTCCATAGAATGCTCCATTTCAAATATAACTGTTTGTTAAAATCACCTTCATAGATGTGAATGTGTTTCTTAAAATCCTCATGCATTGAAAGTCACTACCACAAAGACATGACGGATGTACAACTGTCACAGGTGTACCGCGTCGGGAGTCACCTGTACCTGTCGACGGCTGACGGCCAGCTCGCTGTTCCCGTCCTGTTCGAGAGGAGCACGTTACTCAGTGCTCTCGGCAGACTGTCTGCCAAACAGACCAGCTCCACCGAACCCTCACAAGCTTCGGATCTTGTGAGTAGATGCAGGAAAATATTGATCGAGCAGAAACATTTATTGATCAGGTGTATGGAAAATTTGTTCTCCACATGTATTCTGTGATCTTTAAACTGTTTACATTCCTTTTCTCTCTATGGTTTAACAAAGTATCTGAATGGAATTTAGCATTTTTCAATCAAAAAATAACCGAGACCCTCATGTGACCTATGCTAAGTTTCACCACCTTTCACCATCGCTGAACTATGGGAGAGAATGTATGTAAACAAGCTGAATAAATATGAATGTACGTGTATTGTCTATTAAATAAAGTAGTGCTCAGTCAAAATACATGGTATATTTTGGCTACAGGAGTCGGCAAGAAAACTGTTTCAGAAGCTTGCTGACAAAACACAGGTAAGTATTGGTAGCACAGCTGGTAACGGTTTAAAATAATCAAGCAGTACTGATAATGATGGATTCTGTATATCCTATAGCCTTACAGATTGATCTCAAAATTGAGATGACGCGACTCAATTCAATGTTTACATGACTTTATATGTATACTATGTTAACAAGTGTGTTCATGTATTGCAGACACCTAACAAGCGTCAGTTCATGAAAGTCTTCAGCACACTGTCTACGAACTTGGATTCCTTCAGTAAAGAAAACATCATGATGTTCACTCCAGACATTATGTGTGTGATACAACGGCTTAATACGGCTGAGTTTTGGCCAGATGCCAAATTCTTCGAAAAGTTGATAGATGTGGAAGCATTTCAAGGGAGGTCAGTCCAGAATCGTTTATTACCTGTCCAAATATCACCTTCTGTCTGCATACACACCGTTATTCAGATGATACCGGTAGACCAGATATTCAGTTGTGAGTATCTGCGTGTGAATTGTCAATTATTGTTGTTTTCCAGCCTGTTGCCGAACATTATGCCTCTGATGGTCAAACACAGCGATTTGAACCTCATTCGTAAAGTTCTGAATGACGTGAAAGACATTCCAGAGTCAGTGCTTGTCATCATATTGGAATATTGTCTTAGGTAAAGTAAATATTTATACATGTAGTATTAAAATGTGAAAAGTTACACAAGATATTTTCAATGAAATTTTCCTTTTCTGATTAAAAAATGTTCACATATAATGCCCCTTCTTCCTTAACCTCTACGGAGTGTTTATGATGCAGGGAAAGTGTTTATTATAGAGGTAAGTATGTAATAAGTACTGATTTTGAGCTAGTATAACCTTCCTGTTTGCTCGCCAGGTTGTTTCCCGTCCAGGATTCGGCAGATGATAAAGCCGATGATGGGATGGATCTGGAAGAGTCCGACAATGATGACATTGAGGCTGTCCCGGTAGTGACCTGTCCATACAACAAGGAACATCAGTCCTATGTGTATCCTTCATCTGAATTTAGTGACCTAGCATCTTCATAGTCAATGAAAAACTGGGCCATTGTGCGGCGTTAGCCATACAATATCTGTTAGTGTATATTTGGCCCCATGGTGCCACGGGTGAGGAGTTTGTTATACACAATATTAATATTTATATAATTCTGTCATTTTCTTCTTTGCAAAAATTGCCAGTTCGCGAAAGTGTAGTTCCTTAACTTCAGTTCCAGCAATGAAGTGCTCAGTTTACCATACAATGATGTATTCATGGTTGACTGTTTACGCAAAATGGGATTTCAACAAGTTATTGTAAGATTGTTCAGTCTTTTGCATATTCGCAGATGATCACCTAAAACATTGTACTCATATACTTCTAAATGAATATTCTGATTTTCTCTGGAAACTTGACTAATATTAATAATTTCTTCATATTATGTTCAGGTACTGTTGAAATATTTGTGCTACATGCTGCATGTGTCATCTTCGTGTTGCTTGGATATGAAATCCAAAGAAAGTTTGACAATAACACAGGTACAGTTTATAAATCTGCATATGGTTGAAGGGATTTCATTTTGCTTCTAGACGATTCCTGGATGGACGACTCAAGTCTTCACATGTCTGAATGGATGATTCCTGGTTAGACAATTGTGTATTTGTTTTTGCATTTAAGCCATTTATTATCCTAGAATTATGTATTAAATGTTTATATTTTATGGACATGCTTTGTCCTGAATAACTTTCAAGGATCTTTCCACAATCTTAGGACAAATTATTGTAATTTTGTGGGAAGAAAAAAGTCTTCGCCTACGGTTGGCCATTGCAATAAGTGAGTTCAGCTGGATGTAGTATGAGATGTAGGCGAAGACTTAATGATAAAGGTGATATTTATATTGAAACGTTCTTGAATAATTTATTCATTTCATGAAGTCGTATCAAACAATGATGTCTGCTCGTCTTGCTTACGATGAAGCCCCATTCTTGCAAACTGCATGCGACTTGCTCATCGAGGCATTGAGCGATCAGTTTCCGATCTGACAAGACGATCTGCTCTCCACTTAGCAATAGGTACTCGCCTTTGTTATTATCAGTTGATTGGACTACAGTTTGGCGCAAAACAAACACACAAAGGGCGATGATACATGTGATATGGCTCCATTGCCTTGCCAAGATGGCGAGTCAATTGGTTAAGCTAACTTAAAGGGGCATTACCTGGTATATGGGATCCGGCTTTTAGAGGATTTCCAATATTTTTCTCCCAACGCTTTTATTTATAGAACAAAAGGTCAGATTACGTTTTTTGACCCAGGATTTCTGCCGAGCCAATACATGTAGTCAGATCAGCCCAGGTCGGCTCGGCAGAGATCCTAGGCCAGAAAGGTCATCTGGCTTTTTGTTCTATAAATAGAAGCGTCGGGAGAAAAAGCTTGGAAATCCCCTAAGAGCCGAATCCCATATAGTGCCCCTTTAAGACCTCTGCTGAAATACATGAAATAATAATATATTAATTTTATTAGTTTCAATGACACATACTATTGAAAAAAACAAAACTAGCATCAATCTCACAAATACACCTTGTTATAAGAGGAAATTATCGTCTAAGCAGGAATCATCCATTTCGGATCGTCCATTCAGGTAATGGTCCATTCAGAAATCGTCTATCTCGGATGACACCGGTTGAAGGTATTACATGTAAATTTGTGTAATCATGATAACTCACATAAAGTAGGCCTACAGCTGTGTGATTGATATTTGCAGGTTGTTGGCTGGATAAATGTAGTGGTCGATGCTCACTTCGCTCAGATAGTACTGTCCACAGACTGTCGGGAAATTCTCATCGATCTTCATAAAGTTGTGGAAACACAGGTCAGAACTTCATATGTTTGCAAACTTTACAAATACACCTCTAATGAAACTATTAGAAATAAGCACAACTGAGTTTGCTTGATTTTACAACTACCTTTAATAAACAATTAGAAATAAGCACAATTGATATTGCTTGATAAATTCTCTCTGCTTTTACTTTCTATGTTTTAATACTATTGATAAAATGATTTTACACCTACAGGTGCATTTCTATGATTCCCTGTTGAGTCTGGCGAATCTTTTGAACCAGCTGAAAAACCGCACCGTTCAGCTTCCGAAACAGAGTGTGGGACAGTACAGCATTTACACCCTGCATGTGAAATAATTGCAAACATTATTGTGTGACTAATAAAAATGTAAAATAATGTCATTTGACTTTCATTGCTCAATCTCGCACAAGGAATATGTGGATGCACTTTTGAAGAGGTATATGCATCACTGCATATAAGTTATAAGCATTTTGCTTTTTGCCATGGCCCATTGTTAACATGCCAATGCGACACGCGTCTCTGGGTGAGGACTGATGGCTTGTTTGCGATTTTCTGGCAAGAATTAGATATCTAGGCTATCCAACAATGAATTGTGAACTATTCGTCATTGAAAACTATTTTTGGTAATATTATTAAATTATAATTGGCTAGCAAAGAAATTACCAAATTCGACTGTCAAGTCGCTGATCGAAAAGAATTTGGATACGTTATGATCGTGTAAATTTTTTTGCACCTTGAAATAGAAACTAGCCTATACCCAAAATGATGACGTTTTACACAAAGAACTTGGGGTTTTCCAATGTCAACCAAACTGCTTTTCAGTCAAAAGGCACGAGTAAAACTTTCTATGTAATTTCCACGCGTATTCATGTTTTCATTGTTGTACATACCTAAATGTGTAATGTTCAGCGGCGTTGTGTCATCAGCCAGTTGGCAGTGAACATGACCTGATCAAAACCAGTTCACACGGCATTATCACCATCCGCCACATCCCGAGGGGAATAGCTCACTGACACTGTCATATCCCGAGGCTCAAATAATTTGGTGGATCACATGTACAATTTAGTGGGCAATCCTGTTTCTCTATGATAATCAATGACAACGATGAGTTAATCAGTGACACAAAATGATAAATACAGATAAAAGGCATCTGGTGTGTAATAATTAAATAAAGAACACTTTTCTATCATAACCAATTGTCATTCCAGATAATAAGTATGGGAAATTAATTAGGCATCCCGATTGAAAATCGGGAGGCCTTATGTTTTTGTCTGTTTTTTTTTTTTTTTTTTTTCTTTTTTTTTTTTTTTTTTTTTTTTTTTTTTTTTTTTCTTCCGCCGTTCGGTTTCCGGATCATAACTCTTGAACGCCTTAATCTATCTTTTCGAAATTTTCACAGCTCATCCGAAATACTTTGCTCCTAACCCCTATTGTTTTTCGTCGAGACCCGAAATCCAAGATGGCCGCCAGCGGCCATTTTGGAAAAAAAAATCGGGCGATTCCTGTCAATGTCATAATTTGATTCAGGCAATTTCCAGGGGGAAAAAATTTTTTGGGTGTATTTTTTTTTTGGACTTAGAATTTTTCCCTCACCTGCCCCCATGCAGATGTAATACTGTGACTGAGCCATGCTACTGTATTCACTGACTGCAGCCTGCATGTCCAGCATGAGGCTAGGCTCTGCCCTCTCAGCCAGTGCAGTATATGAGAGCCCTGCTCAGTAATGCCTGTGATAAGGCAATACCCCCCCCTCTCCCTCCCCCACCTCCACTGTCAGCCAGTCTAATCTGCATATGAATGTAGCAATGTATCAGTGACTTGTATGCACTGCCCCTCTTCCCCCCCCCCCCCCTCTCCTGTCCCCTCACCCCAGTTTACTATACTAACACCAACAAGTTGGAACAATGCCCTCCTTCCCTTTCTAAAGAAAACAATAGGTGGTTATATAATGATGACCCAAACTGAAGATAACAGCTTTGAAGGTCTGCCTGGGCCTTGCTTGCCGGTCAATTGTTCATTGTATTCAGTTAAAACAGCACTGTGTTTATCTGGATGAAACTACATGCATTGTTTTGTTTTCTAGCTGTATTTCACATGCAGTGACCAAATTATCATTGTTTTACTTAGTCAGAACCCAGAATAATTTCCTTTTTGCTTGTATTATGAATGTCTGTCATGTCTGTACATTTAATACCTATTGAGATTAAAACAAATATCTGATGGACATTTGTCTAGTGAGCAACTGCTATAATTTCCCACCTGTGTTCAATAATCCTGGTATATGTATTATAATAACAGTCAAGTTTCACCATTAGAAAAGAAAAGAAAAATTGGGGGATGCCACAAAGCCTATAGGCTTTTATGTCTAGTTGAAAATAAAATTGCCCACGTTATTGTACATCCTAGCCAATTTGGTCTATTACTAGGGCTAATACGAGTAGAGATTTTCGTGCAGTAGTACATTTTAATGTAGTAGTCGTCACAATAATAATTATTGAAAACATAACCACGAAAGTTGAAAAAACAATGGAACTCACACATGCTGAACCGATGTAGAGGCATAAATTACAATGACAGCATGAAAAACAACATTACAAGCCTAAAAACGAGAACGATAAGCTCAGAATTACTGGAGAATGTATTGTTTTTTTTATCACTTCGTGAAATTCACGAATAATCGGTTAGCCAATTTTTAACCGGTTAGAAGCCTTTTTGTAACCGTCAACGAGTACTCGCCTACTCGTATAAGCCCTATCTATTACCTGGGTCAATAGGAAATAGTTGTTTTATTATTATACTGGCTAAAATTTACAATGCATTAAAGCCAATCGAAGCACAATGGTGCATGCTTAGCAGATTACAGTTATACATTCCTCAGCTCCAGAGAGCACATACATAGTCTTTTAAATACCTGGTAGGCTACAGAACATCTTTATGAATACCGTTGGTAAAACACCATTGAACACAAGAATAATGAATTCAAATATTGGTTACACAGCATGGATATGAATATGGGGACAAGGAGTATAGTGATTTAGATTGTGCAGCACAGTTGCAGAACTTTATGATGACTTTGTGTGTGGTTTCTCTTTTTTGAGTGTTGTTACGTGTCGTGAACAGGATCCGGCAAACGTTCTATCTCACGACCAGTACCAAAGACTTTCATGGCAGATCGTGATCTGACAAAATAGAAAAATATATCATTTGACCACCTGAACGGTTTGAACCAATCACGGTCATTAAATTTTACCCAGTATATAATAACAGCAATTATATGACGTTGTTAGAAAGTGGGCGATAAAAGTTTTATCCCCGGCGCCACCTTGTTCACGAATATTTCATTGGAATTTATCACCGATAATACTTCCTCGTTACAGCTGTTATCTAAGATCTGTATACTGAAAAACAAATCTGATCTCAAATATTATGTAATAACATTATGAAAATAATAAAAATATTGAATATTCTATCTCTACTAGATTTATATTCATCTTCCAGAAGTGGTATGTACATTTCATATATCACAATATCATGCATATTGGATCAGCATTCGGGAGCAAAGAAATCAGTTTGTGATGCTGATTTTTCAGATCCCAAATGTTCGGGAATCATGATCCTGATCTGTCAAATTTTTTGCACGATCAGGTTTGTGATCTGGGATCACATCTGTGAATCGTAGGAATGAAACACACCCAATGATTCAACAGTCGACATCTGATAGAATTGGCAGAATGTAAATATATCTAGATCTACGCTTGCTGTCATATTAAGGTGTCTGATTTGTTTTGTTTGATGTGACAACATTTTTGCGATAGCATTTTCATATTGTTGAATGGCGATTTTGCTGTATGAAATTGTTTGTGAAGTTTTCTCAGTGGAAACAAGATCAAATTCCTCAAATTGCTATCAATATCTAGTCCCAGGCTAGCTGAATATGAGACCATCTACTTTTGAGTATATAATTCACTTCAATACGAAGCCCCCACCTCACGAAGCAAGAGGCGAACAAAGGCTCTCCGAACCGTGCCCACCGACTTCTAGGTTACAGAGTCACGGCAGGGGCTGGCATAGGCCATTTTGGTGTTAAGCCCAATGAAGGCCATGCTGACTGAATGACTCATCGTTCCCGAGATATAATAGTACTGAGTCAAGAAAGCCCAGGGAACGATATTAGGCATATGACACCAATGGCCCCATTGGGCCAGTAACATATGGAAATTACTGGCCCCATCAATAATTTACTGATCCCACTTTCAAAGTTCACTAACAACCATAATTACATCGCAATCCTGGGACAATGAACATTATGTACAGTCAGTTACCCAGTTTCTTTGGAACTAACAATCAATGCATGAACTCTGGTGTATTTTCACAAAAAAACAACATGGATACGCTTTCAAAGGAACTTAAACATTGTGAAGTACAAATTCGAAGAATGCAAGATTTTATACTGGCCCAGTGGGGCCAGTGACTTAGAGAATCTCGTGGCTCCTACTGGCCCCACAGACTCAAAATATGGCTTGGGCCCAGGGGTCAGGTGTTAATGCCGATCCCTGAAGTAGATTGCCCTTTCAAGTCAATGTTTTTTTTTTTGCAGTGATCAGATGTTTGAGCTCTCAAGAATTGTTAAATATTGTTTGATACAATGTAATTGAAAATGATACCTGTAACACATTATTTTGATTTGACAGAGTTGATGTCACAACTGTTCAGCAATGGCTGGGAGACAAGTGATGAAGCGGTTGTTGCCCCGTCTGAGGCCAGCATTGTTGTCGTCAACCAGACTGAATCTTTCTTGTGAAGCTGCGAGACACCAACCACTAAGTTTGGTACAACAGAGGGTGTCCGCAGTCGGATTACACACAACGCCACGATTTTTCAACGCCAACATTATCAACATTCAGGATGAGGAGGATTTTGATGCGCAAGTTCTGAAGAGTGACCGGCCTGTTATTGTGGACTTCCATGCAGAGTTCAGTTTTGTTTTTACGATGAATAAACTCCAATTTTTGAACTACCAGTAATATTTTGAGCTAATATTTTGAAAATTGTCATTATGCTGTGCATAGTTTACAATATTTTCCTGTGCTTCTTGCTTCAGGTGGTGTGGGCCGTGCAAGCTTCTTGGTCCTAGATTGGAGTCCATTGTCACCGGTAAGGATGGCAAAGTTCTGATGGCAAAAGTGGACATTGATGAGCACTCAGACTTGGCCATCCATCATGGGGTTAGTATGTCAATTTGTATGTACCGGTACCATAGCTTACTGAATGTTGAGAATAAATTTGGTTCGAGTTTTTGCATTCCCATCTCTGTACATTTACATGCTGTTAAGCTTTTAAAGCTGAGAGGTACACTTGCAAGAATTCCATATACATTGTACCCATAGATTTCATGATAAAATTCCAGTATAAACTACGTAGTTAAAAAATAGAAGAGAATTATTGCGACTTTAAGATGTTCGGTAACTCATGAGCTAGTAATTTCAGATTAACATATTTGTAGTTGTGTTACTGGAGTCACTCGTGTAGCTATTGTTATTCAATGCCTTGTATGATGCATCTTACCATGACTGTCTTCTACAGGTGGAAGCCGTTCCAACAGTTCTAGCAGTCAAAGGAGGAAAAACCGTTGACAAATTTGTTGGATTAAAGGATGATGCTGCTTTAGAGACATTTGTGAATAACTTGACAGGAGAATAACACAAGCACAATATTTATACTGCATGTCATTTATTGAGCGACCCTGTCCAATTATATGAACAGCTTACTTGAGGCAAAATGTATAATTCCTTAACAATCTTGTTTGTGCAAAATGCATTGAATTAATCAGTTGGCCCAGGAGTATTGCGGTAGATTTCTGTGAATGTGTCCACTGAATCCAGAGTAGGATAATACAGAGCAGAATAACACCTGTTTGATAGTTCTATGATTCAGTCTGCAATAATCATGTGAATATCCATCAGTATTTATGAGTAGACTTAAGGTTTAGAACAAAATTTTTTCAATGAGTGCCTTTGTTGGAGAAGGAAGCATGGGTAATACCAGTCCCACTTTATTGCAATAACTCGGATAGTTTAGAAACAAGTTGTAATAACAATTTTCCATGTTAGAATAAATGAATGAAGAATTTTTAACACGGTACATGTGTGTTGTATCTCATGTTTATTTCTATCCCAATAAAAATGTTTCTTTTGATGCGTATTGTAACAGTATAAGAACCCAAAATGATAATTAAGGCATTTCGGCAGAAATGCCTTTATGGTTTTAGCAGAATTTTTTTTTTTTTCTTTTTTTTTTTTTTTTTTTTTTTCTTTTTTTTCTTCTTCCGCCACTTTTGGTTTCCGGACGATAACTTTAGATTGCCTTGACGGATCCTCGTCAAATTTTCACCACAAGTCAGAAATGATATGTGGAAGAACCCTATTCTTTTTGAGCCGGATCCGAGGTCCGTGAGGTCCGTGAGGATGAAATCAAGGCTAATTTTGAGACTTGGTTTCCGGACGATAACTGGAAAAATATTTACGCAATAGTTGCAGATCTCTGCATGGAGGTTCATATGCCACCAGGGAAGAACCCTATTGATTTTGGGATCGATCCGTCAAACGACCTTTGACCTAGAGGTCGAAATAATTTTTTGCTGATTCATCCTTGAGGCTTCCTGCATATCTCAGAAACCGTGCATCGTAGAGCGAAACGGACGTTATTTTCGGACTCGTCGCCCTAGACAAACATCTCTAGGGTGTATTATTTTTTTTGATCCGGCTCCGAGGTCCGTGAGGTCCTTGAGGATGAAATCGAGGCTAATCTTGAAACTTGGTTTCCGGACGATAACTCGAAAAATATTCAGGCAATAGTTGCAGAATTTTGCACGGAGGTTTTTATATCAACAGGGAAGAACCCTATTGATTTTGGGATCGATACGTCAAACGACCTTTGACCTAGAGGTCGAAATAATTTTTTGCTGAGTCATCCTTGAGGCATCCTGCATATCTCGGAAACGGTGCGTCGTAGAGCGAAACGGACGTTATTTTCGGACTCGTCGCCCTAGACAAACATGTCTTAAGGGTATTATGGATGAACTTTCACCTTGACCCGAAATTTTTTTGCCGAGTCGGCATATTTCGTTTTCGTCGATATCTCGGGAACGGTGTGTCGTAGAGCGAAACGGACGTTATTTTCGGACTCGTCGCCCTAGACAAACATGTCTAAGGGGTATTACGGATGAACTTTGACCTTGACCCGAAATTTTTTTCCCGAGTCAGCATTTTTCGTTTTCGTCGATATCTCGGAAACGGTGCGTCGTAGAGCGAAACGGACGTTATTTTCGGACTCGTCGCCCTAGGCAAACATGTCTTAAGGGTATTATGGATGAACTTTCACCTTGACACGAAATTTTTTTGCCGAGTCGGCATTTTTCGTTTTCGTCGATATCTCGGAAACGGTGTGTCGTAGAGCGAAACGGACATTATTTTCGGACTCGTCACCCTAGACAAACATGTCTAAGGGATATTATGGATGAACTTTGACCTTGACCCGAAATTTTTTTGCCGAGTCGGCATTTTTCGTTTTCGTCGATATCTCGGGAACGGTGTGTCGTAGAGCGAAACGGACGTTATTTTCGGACTCGTCGCCCTGGACAAACATGGCTAAGGGGTATTATGGATGAACTTTGACCTTGACCCGAAATTTTTTTGCCGAGTCGGCATTTCTCGTTTTCGTCGATATATTGGGAACGGTGTGTCGTAGAGCGAAACGGACGTTATTTTCGGACTTGTCGCTCTAGACAACATTTATCTTATATGTATTATGGATGAACTTTGACCTTGACTAAAAAAATTTTTGCCGAGTTGGCATTTTTCGTTTTCGTCGATATCTCGGAAACACTGAGTCGTAGAGCGAAACAGACTTTTTTTTCGGACTCGTCGCCCTAGACAAACATGTCTAAGGGGTATTATTTTAACGGTAAATTTTTTTGCGGAGTTGACATTTTTCATTTTCGTCGATATCTAGTATATATTATAAATTAATCATCACACCGAAATGCCTCCAAGGCATCTTTAGGCCTTGACGTCTAGTTTGTTATGAAGATTGACGAAAGGTGTGATAGGAAATAAATGCGACATAAATGAAATAATCCTAACTGGTTTTCATATCCCAACTAGATCTGCAAACTAGTTTATAATTGCAGTAAAAGTGGATGTTGATTGACTTTTTTCAGACGGATTATACCAGCTCTTTTTGTTTCTCGCACGCTGATTTGAAGTCATCATTGAGAGACCCAAGTCTGGGAAAAATCTGGGAACAATATTAAAAAGACTTCAACTCTCTATCAGCAAGCGAGAAAATGCATATGGCTCTGTTTTTGTGTACGGTATTGGCTGAAGGCTCAGCCTTGATGAGGTCACTTGTACTGGGAAAAACCCATACCGCACGCAAAACAGTGCCATATGCATATCTTCACATATCACCTAGTTCATGCTCCAAACGTGGGATATGTATAATATCGCCATATTGATTTATGTATAATATCACAATACAATGTACAATATCGCCATAAGAAGAAAGAAGAAAGTTTTATTTGTTTCGTTGGTCTGTCTTGTTGAGGAATGTTCGGAACGTTATGATGTGAAAGTGTTATCATATTTATACCTGAACTAGAAACTCCCCTGATCAAATTTTGAGGCGTCATCATTTTTTGCTATCCGCTGCTAATGACAACAAAATGGAAGTGACAGCAGCCTAACAGTCTGAACATTACCATTATAGTGTTCTCTCTTTATTGGATATACTCCCACAAGGTTGGTACAGTAACACGGTTTCAGAAAAAACTACTACCCGGTACACTGTACGATAGGCCTAACCGTAGATCTATCAATGTCCAACTCACTCGATCTGGCACTTGACTGACCACTAGAGTTGGAGGACGGGCATGCAAATATCGGACACATGAATAAATCACGGTTTTCACATGTAGACTCTAGTATACACTTTGTAAAAAATATTGGACTGAGCAAATGTGTAAATCAAAGCATGAATTTCCACATGACAGGAGTTTCAGGTTTCTATCATTTTGAAACAGCCTTGGACAACAACTTGTGCTTTTCACTAATTCCGCAGCGTCAATATCTCTGATCAACGCTTAATTTGATATAAATGTCCGTGTGTTTTGTTGAAATTGCAAATGGTATTCATTATTAAACAATTATTTGTGCATAAGGTGAATCTGGTATCTAACTTGGTCCATGATGAACATGCTGCGCTCAAGTGAAGTAGACACGGCTTAATATTTTTTTGACGTCGGTGTTTCATAGCTCCTTGTCCGATATTTACATGCTCTGCTGCAGTCTGCTAGGATCCTAGACTTCGTGTACTTTCGAGGTCTGTGTCTGTGCTTTAGTTTCGTGTTGACTTTATATGTGAATATGAATTTGTAGTGTAACAAATCATTTTTTATTCGGTTACATTTGAAATATTGCATCGGCAATATATCTCCAATAAACAGGAAATGCATCCAAAACTGTCCGGTATTTGCGTGCTCCGACTCTAGGGCGCGGAGTGCGTCCAAGATGGCCCACATTGGTGCTCGGGACGAAAACAAACAAATCATGATTATGACAGTTACGAGCCGTCCGTCCTAAATTGGCCGCATCCCCAAGTTCGCCAACTGCATATTAGCAACACATAGAAGTTTGTGAAAAACAAAATGATGGTAAATAGATCTAGTCCTGGTACCGGAATATCGAATAACGATTTTAATGGGTGTTTTGAAGGACATAAAAGAGCCCAAAAATGCTGTTCGCGAATTTGGGAATGCGGCGAATTTAGGACGAATATGGCTCGTATCTGGGTTGACACACCAAATTGTCTTTTTGTATTCACTCAGATACAGGAGAGGACCCAAATTATACATGACAACGCATTCGAATACTAGATCTATATGCATACAGTATGGCATTGTTTTGAGTGCGGTAGATCTACCGGTATGTGTTTTTCCCAGCACGAGTGTCGCCATTGAATCCAGGCCGAGCCTTTAGGCTCAAAACAATGCCATATGCATTTTCTTGCACGATTTGAGTAATAACATTGTATAGGCCTATATCTGTCCAAAACACCGGAAATATTGAGAAAATCAACACATTTCAGACCAAAACAAGCTCCATTTTGCTGGTGTTTACATGGCTTTAGTTACGTAGCTTTTGCAATGAGAACGTTTTCTTTCTTTTTTATGACGTTTTGCTTGACAACCACAAAGTGCGGTATGGGTTTTTCCCGGCACTGTTCTCATCATGGGACAATGCATGCGTAGTGCGAGAACCCGAAATATTGTTGGAAATATTTCGGGTTCCCGTCCAAACATTTACTTTAGCCTTGGCTGACACCGACCACAAATTTTACCAGGAACTTAGGCAGGAAGGATTAGCGATGTTTGGAGGGGATGTTGAGCAATATATCGAGGTATTTAGTTGAATTGTCATATGTAATTTGGGTCCTCTCATGCATTACCATACATACAATACTAACAGTTTGTGTGTCAGCCCGTGAATCGGTCATAATAGTGATTTGTTTTCGTCCCGAGCACCAATGTTGGCCATCTTGGACGCGCTCCGCGTCGCTTGGGCTGGGCCACTGGCACTGAGCCTTAGTTATAGTGTGGTGACTAGTGCTCGTACCAGTGCTCGTACAGTCGATGAAATGTGTAATATATGAGCTGCTGATATGGTAAGAATTTGGAATTATTTCTTTCCATGTAAATTTACTCGCATTCGTTTCCATGTAAATTTACTCGCATGTCTGGAGAATCATAACAAGTGTGTCGGTCATAATTTGATTGTTTCATTGACTGTACGAGCACTGGTCCCTGTACGACTGCTGGTCACTTTACGCTAGGGGAACGACCCACATCAATCATCATGACTCATGATATGGTAACCAGCATTGTTAGCCTGTCTGTGTCACGCCCCTGATGGGAATCCCATCTAGTCTCATGGACATTGACTCAAATTTCAGTCAAATGACAACAATGTCAACATGGGACATGATCTGGTGATGATGCAGTCTGACAGCCCTGACTGCCTGAGTACTGTAGTACCTATTAAAGCTATAATCACTTTTAGAATTGACAAAATTTATTCATTCTGCGATAGCTTTATTTTGTCTATAGAATGAGAAATTGTACAAATTTGGTTCTGAAAATGTGTATTACGTGCCTAAATTCAGTTTCCAAATCAAGATTTGCATCATTTTTTTCCTAAAAGCGGCCCGCCTTGTGGGCGAGTTCTATACACAGTCTGATGACGTCATTGGTATTTGTCTAGATACTGTGGCAACCGACAATGTAGGCAGGCCGATCATTCTCTATCCACTGTTTCATGCACGTTCAACGGCAATTGTCTGAGTATCTGTTGTCGAACTGTGCATATTTCCTATATATTTCCGACTATCTCGAGATGTACTTTCAAGATTGCGTGACAAAAAAGAATGCTAAATTTGGCTGATTTTAAACGTGATTCTAACTTTAACCCTTTCACCCTTTTGCTCCGATTCTCCTTCCAGTTCGAAAGATGAACAATTGATCACATGACCAGCAATTACAGTGTGTTAGGACTGAAAATTAGGACCAATTTAGGTCCTAAATTTCAACCTGAAATTGGTTCTAATTTAGTTGGCGAAAATACAGAGCTTTCGCAACCATCTCGGCCGCTTCATCAGTGCTTGTGATCAACTCTCAGGTCACATGACCGCCGCTAGGGTGGTCACTTGACAGCGGAAGGCTTGTTCACAAGCACTGATGAGGCAGCCGAGATAGTCGCGAAAGCTCTGTATTTTCGCCAACTACGACTCTGAAAGGTAACTAAATCATTCCTTTGAACATGTCAACGGAGTCCAGTAACAACCTTCACTGTAGTACCTTGTTTCTTTGTTGCTTTCAGCACAATGGCCACCCTCAGTGAGATATTGGGCGAGTCTGAGCAGAGGACCTGGGCAGATTTCCAGGCTAAACAGACCCAAGCAAAACCAAAACACACTTTGTTTGGCTCCAATATGGAAATCCCTGATAAAGACGATAAAATGGCACTGCGAGAAATTGACCTCAAAGAATTTCAAGCTCAAATTGACAGGGACCGAAAGCTGCGACAAGACAGATACAAAGTAAAAATTCCTGACTACTTGAGAAAGTCGACAAAAGGTAATTAACTCACTTCACAAATTTATGTATCTTTCTAATTTGGTTGCATCTTTGACAGTTAAATGTATGTAGAAGTCAACATTACTCCTAGCATATCAATACTATGATTTTGCAATATGCACTCCCATGAAAAAGTTTCCTGTAAAAAAAAACCCAAGTTTTTGCTGCGAGTAATATTTGTGTTTGTTTGGTCAATACCATTTCACAGAATTTTTTTCATAGCTACTTACCCGAAGTAATCTGTATGATTGACATTGAAACTGAAGCTGGATATCAAAAATAAATTTGCATCATTGTCCTGCTCAATCTGTTCTACTTACCGTACTTTATAGATGTAGCTCTGGAACACACAGAAGATGAACTGAAGAAGCAGCTTGGTCAAACTCACAGGGCTAGAAAACTAATGGACTTTCTGGAAGAGAAATCAAAGTACTTCGCCATCGGAGATTCAAGCTCCCAACCAATCAGTCCCTCTGAATTGTCCAGAACAGAGCACACCATGAATCACGTGGGTATTGGAGGCACGTCAGGCTACAACCGAGATAAACATCAGTCCAAGCCTCGCATGCATCGCTACACGCTGGCTGGGGATCCCCTCCGTCTCGGCAAGGACTGTCGGGAGCCGGAGACAGTGCCAACCGGACCAGGACATGTGTACCGTCTAGAGCGTCCTGGTCCACCTGGCCGCCTGCCCAAAGAGGCTTACATGCACAGTGAGCTTCAGGACGAGAATGACGGCTGCGCAGTAAAACTACCGCCTAACATCAAGCACCAGTTTGGCACAAAAGTTTGCAGTCACCTGCTAGCAGATGCTGAGAAAGTGGAGAATACTTTGCAGGGTCAGAAGAAGAGGCAACAGCATTCCTCACTGGCCACATCCAAGTCTGCCCTGAGGACTCCCAGTCGACAGCGTAAAGACGACAGCATGGACCCTGGCTACAAGTCACTGGGAGATGCCCTGCGCCATGATTTCTTTCCGGGGTATTCCTCTAACCACAAGCAGAGTACAGCTCACAGTGTGTATACCGAGGATGTGCACAAGCAGCGGGTCCCTGACACAGACGAGTACAGATATCAGAGAGATGACCTGAGTAAGTTTAACATGCGTCATGCCCCATTGTGGTGACTTACTAACTTCATAATTCTCGTGTTTCGTCACTGCAGTACTGAAAGGTTCTGTCATTTTCATTCATAAAGACGCTCTGTCACAACAATGGAACCTGCTTCAAACCTTCTTAGACTACCTAGTTATACTAATGTTGTTTTTGCTTGTAGGTAAATGGGCTGAACATAATGTGCTGCGTGATAGAATGAAAAAGGCATGGGACAGCAAATTGACAGACACTCTAGCCGCCAAATGAATGCACTGCGCCTCCTGTGTCAACTCAACACAACTTCTTGTTTCTGCTGCTCAGATTACTTTTGGTACTGCAGTGATATTTCTGGTTGTTACTGGATTCCAAAATGCCTGTTATATAAATATATTTATGTACTCTCAGGTGCATGGAATGAACACAATGTATTGTATCTGATGCGGAAAAAGCTTTATGACGATTACCTGTCTGAGCAGCCTAAACAGGCAGTCAACTGGGACCGTACCACCACAAGATCAGCTCCAGTGAATCCAAAGCCTTCACCCATGGTGCCCAGAAAAACAAAGTCTAAACAACAGAAAACCCAGCCGAAAAAGGTCATCGAAAGAAAGAACTCTGGATTTGCTGATGTTGTTTTTGTGACGCCCCCAATGACACCTCCAGCCCCTGTCGTACTGGAGCCAGTCAAAGCCCCAGATAGGTCTGATATCAAAAGGGACGAGGAATTCTGGAACTTTTATGATAAGGGCGTAAAGTGATATGTTACATGTGTTGGTGTTATGTCTCTGATTATTTGTACTCAAACCGATTACTTGCCTTGGCTATAACATAACTTCATTGACTTTATTGAAAGTATTAAATCATGACTTACAATGTAGGAAGAGATTTTTCCTTCCTCATGCTCTCCATCAATTTGTTGTTGACACTAGAGGATTGATAAGCCTGCTGGCATACAGTATTAGTGCCAAACAAACAGGTGATATTGTTATTGATTCACCCATGTGCCAAAGAGATTTTCAATCCATTAATATTAGTTAGTTTATCATTACCCTCACCCCGATAGGGGGAGAGGGTATTGCATTTGGGTATGTCTGTCTGTCTGACTGTCTGTCTGTCTGTCCTTCCGCGCACATAACTCAGAACCAAATAGTCTGATCGACCCCAATTTTATAGGAATGAAGCGGTATCACCTTGGCTCGGTCCTCAATTTTTCTCAAAATCGAATAAAAATAGTTGCCATGGCAACCAAAAAAGTGAAAATCACATAATTTTCTTTTGAATGTTCTAAGATTCAAGACCATAGTGTGAAGCCAGCTTTCAATCTTTTCTTCCAGGAGATGCGCCTTGACAATAGAAACAATACTGTGAAATTTTACAGCTCAATATTGAACGACAAGGTCAAGGTCATGGGAAAGGTCAAAATCAAAAAGTTGCAATAACCCTGCTTATATTCATGATTAATTTTCCCTGATAATTTCGTATTTTTCTTTGGTTCATCCCCCATGATATACTACATGACCGATGGTCGTACCATCAAATTTCCTCATTATCGCCCAAGGACGGAAATGTAAGGGTCATCAGGCATCAGCTGAATTCTCTGATTAGTAATATCGTGAGTTGTAGTTATTCAAAACAACTGGCAATATTCAGTAAAATATAAAGTATGCAGTATAAATCTGAGAGTTTGCAACGTTTGGGAGGTCAGTATCAAGAACTCAGGTCGTGGTCAAGAATATGGTTAAGATATAAAAATCGCAAGTACTTTATTTTATTAATGATTATTTCTCCCATGATTCTTGTATTTTATTCTTCTCTATGGCCAACTTCCCACCAAAATCCCTCATTTATCGCCCAGTTCGAAGATGTAAAGGTCATCAGCTTTCATTTTAATAACTTAATCTGTAGGGGTGAGGGTCTGCAATCTCTGATTGTCTCGTTTATCATATTTTGTTTGATAATTGCACACATCTGTATTTTGTACTGCGAGTCAATTTGGTACTCAGTAATTTATTGTGTCAAGAATATTACTTTATACTTGTATCATGGTGTTATACTTGAAACATGTATTTTTAATTTTGAATGAAATGCTTGACCTTTTGTGTGATGCTGTATGTTGGAACACACAGACACTGACAGTAAATATTTTGGTGTCCAACATGTAACATACAAAGTGTTCCATTGAATAATGTTTCTGAGTGGAATTGTCAGGGTTTGAATTTATACACAGAATTGCTTGCTTTATATGTAAAGCGAGGTAACAGTATCTTCGCATGTTTGAACTGTTGAATTTCTATTTTTAGGTTATCGGACCTATGGTCTGATAACCTATTGCCGTCACATTGTGTCCGTCGTCTGTCCGTCCATCCACATTTTTATCTTTAAAGTGTACGGTCCAATCTTTCTGATAATTTGGGAAAAGATACCTTAAAATAATTCAAGGAGGATTTTTTATTTTTTCTCAAAATGGCGGCTGTTTTCGTTGAAAAATCTCAATTTTGAATTTTGGCAGCCCTTTTCTCAAAAACTATCAGATCAATTTTGAGATTTTTGTTTAAGAACAGTCCTCTTATAAACCTTTGTGACATGTATAAGTTTTGTTGCCCTTGAATCGCCGATCTCCATGTGGCGTAGTGTTGGGAATCGGACATAAATTTCACAATCGATCATCGCCAAGATCCAACAACTCATCGAAGGCCAAAGTGAATACAAGACCAATACATGTATCATGTAAAACGTTGGAATTATTGGCCTGGCCTGAGCCGCTAAAAAAGAACAGCAAAATTTCGAGTCCGCTCTAACTGGTTTAAAATCCGCAAATGTAAGCGCAGTCTTGGTCAGAGGCGGCTCATTATGTCAATGCTTCCTAAATCTAGCCAAATAGGCACTTGTTACACTAGTGTTTTTCTTCACTATTAAAGCTGGACTAATGGCTTAAAAGGAGAAAAAATAGATTAAAAAATATATTTCGGCACATGTACCGCATGTGTTCATACGGTACTGTGCCCGTTACATTTCCGAAAATGCCCGACTGCAGTCGGCTGCCTTCGGTTGTTCTCGGCGTTTGCTCCAAACGCTCCAGCACTTGAGGGGTTTCTGCCAGTATATAAGGCCCCAGTACCGTTCAATGAAGCGTGTCATTTGTGCGTACATGTCAACACGGAAACATTTGGGCTGTTGCCGCTAAAGCATATATCGATATACCTAAATGGGAACGCTAAAAAGGTGGATTTTGGTGGTATTACTGTACTATGAAATAATTTTACATATGTACTCCATTCCGTTTCAATGTACATTACCAACGATATGTATGTGATATGATGTATCAATCGTCCATACATACCACTTATTCGTTGGCACAGTTGACCACTACCGTTCATACAGTTGTATTTCGGGATGCTAACAGTAGCACCCCCGCCCCAAATACTATGACTGTGCGGACTATGTCTAGGCTGTGTATCTTTTATACAGTGCGATAGCATAATTATACAAATAATACTCACTGTCAATGATGTTTGTTAGAAAGTAGACTATGACTATAACCAATTTCGGATACAATACATTTTGTACACTAAACACTGATTGGCAATGAAATGTATACATAATTGTCTAATCGCAAATCATAGTTGATGAGCTTTATTCTGGAAAGCGAAGCCTAAAGCCTAACAAATATTGCCCAACAATAGTAATCCCGCTAGATTACAACTCAAGCCTGTTGAGTTGTAATCCGACGGGAGAACATGGGCCAATTTCTCAATTGTGATGTACATTCTGTTATGAATCTGTGTGTGATATTTTATGTAAACAATTGACATGTCGAATATATCGTGTTTATTTATTTCCATTTCGGAGATAGATTTAGGCAATATGATGGTTTATGCATCATATTCTAACGATATAAAATATCTGCTGTTGACAAGCAGTATGGGGGATATGCATTCACCGGGAGTGCAGCGTGGTGTTGCAGCCTAGAGTATCGTGAGTTGAACTGGACTATACCACATGACGACAGGCGAGTTTTATATCGACCGGTTGCACTTTGTGAGCGGAGCTCTTTGGAGCAAACGCCGAGGGCGGCCGAAACTAGCCGATGGTACTTCGGAAATGTTCGGTAATCTCACGGGTGCAGTACCGCCTGGACACATGCGGTACATGTGCCGACATATATTTTTTTTAATCTCTCTTGTCTCCTTAAATACCATTAGTCCAGCTTTAACTGTTCTGAAGCTGCCCGGGGTACTTTTTCAAACAAATTTTCTGACATCTTGGCTTGCCAGTGACGTCATCAGTTTCGCTTCTGATGTTTTGTAATTTGCGGACTACCGGTACTATTTTTTGTTCCCCTCCGCAGGTTGAAAAAAGTCGATGTTGCCATTTTGTGACATCGATCATCGGTTAGAATTTCAACATCGATCATCGAACCTCTATATAGATTAATCAGTGCAACACTAATGTGGCGGCTATTTTGAATTTTTGATGAGTTTCGCCCCAAATCGCTATACCATTTTGGGTCATTTCCAAGCCAAATAATTTTTTCACCCTTTCAAAAAAGTTTTGGACTTTTCGAAAATTTTCGACACTTTTTTCCTTCGTAATGGAAGCTGCCGGGACTGTTCTCATGAAACACTGGAGAATAGAGCCAAAACACCCCTAAGCATAGTTTGTCTAGTGCCAGGAGGCCGAAATTGAGCTCTGTTTCGCTCTACGACGCACCGTTTCCGAGATACGGTCAAACAGGAAGTGCAAAGTCGGCGAAAATAAATTCGACACCAGGGGTCGTCTCGACCCAAAATACCCCTAGACTAGTTTGTCTAGTGCCAGTAGGCCGAAATTGAGCTCCGTTTCGCTGTTCAACACATCCTTCCCGAGATACGGCCAAACAGGAAGTGCCGAGTCGGCGGAAAAAAATTCGACACCAGGGGTCATCTCGACCCAAGATACCCTCTAGACTACTTTGTCTAGTGCCAGGAGGCCGGAATTGAGCTCCGTTTCCCTGTATGATGCACCGTTTTCGAGATACGGCCAAACAGGAAGTGCCGATTCGGCGAAAAAAAAAATTGACAACAGGGGTCGTTTCGACCCAAAATACCCATAAGCCTAGTTTGTCTAGTGCCAGGAGGCCGGAATTGAGCTCTGTTTCGCTCTACGACGCACCGTTTCCGAGATACGGCCAAACAGGAAGTGCTGAGTCAGCGAAAATAAATTCGACACCACGGGTCGTCTCAACCCAAGATACCGTCTAGACTACTTTGTCTAGTGCCAAGAGGCCGAAATTGAGCTCCGTTTCACTCTACGACGCACCGTTTCCGAGATACGGCCAAACAGGAAGTCCCGATTCGGCGAAAAAAAAAATTGACAACAGGGGTCGTCTCGACCCAAAATACCCACTAGGCTAGTTTGTCTAGTGCCAGAAGGCCGAAATTGAGCTCCGTTTCACTCTACGACTCACCGTTTCCGAGATACGGCCAAACAGGAAGTGCCGAGTCGGCGAAAAAAAATTCGACACCAGGGGTCGTCTCGACCCAAGATACCCTCTAGACTAGTATGTCTAGTGCCAGGAAGCCGAAATTGAGCTCCGTTTCGCTCTACGACTCACCGTTTCCGAGATACGGCCAAACAGGAAGTGCCGAGTCGGCGAAAAAAATTTGACAACAGGGGTCGTCTCGACCCAAGATACCCACTAGACTATTCGTCTAGAGCCAGAAGGCCGGAATTGAGCTCCGTTTCGCTCTACGACGCACCGTTTCCGAGATACGGCCAAACAGGAAGTGCCGAGTCGGCGAAAAAAAAATTTGACAACAGGGGTCGTCTCGACCCAAAATACCCACTAGGCTAGTTTGCCTAGTGCTAGAAGGCCGAAATTGAGCTCCGTTTCGCTCTACGACTCACCGTTTCCGAGATATGGCCAAACAGGAAGTGCTGAGTCGGCGAAAAAAAATTCTACACCAGGGGTCGTCTCGACCCAAGATACCCTCTAGACTAGTATTTCTAGTGCCAGGAAGCCGAAATTGAGCTCCGTTTCGCTCTACGACGCACCGTTTCCGAGATACGGCCAAACAGGAAGTGCCGATTCGGCGAAAAAAAATTTGACAACAGGGGTCGTCTCGACCCAGAATACCCATAAGCCTAGTTTGTCTAGTGCCATAAGGCCGGAATTGAGCTCCGTTTCGCTCTACGACGCACAGTTTCCGAGATACGGCCAAACAGGCAGTGCCGAGTCGGCGAAAATAAATTTGACACCAGGGGTCGTCTCGACCCAAAATACCCACTAGACTAGTTTGTCTAGTGCCAGGAGGCCGGAATTGAGCTCCGTTTCGCTCTACAACGCACCGTTTCCGAGATACGGCCAAACAGGAAGTGCCGAGTCGGCAAAAAAAAATTCGACACCAGGGGTCGTTTCGACCCAAGATACCCCCTAGACTAGTTTGTCTTGTGCCAGGAGGCCGAAATTGAGCTCTGTTTCGCTCTACGACGCACCGTTTCCGAGATATGCATGAAAGCCTCAAGGATGAATCAGCAAAAATTCTTCTGAGCTCTAGGTCAAAGGTCGTTCGACGGATTGATCCCAAAATCAATAGGGTTTTTCCTTGGTGGTATATGAACTCCCATGCACAGAATACTTGCCATTGCATGAATACTTTTTGAGTTATCGCTCGGAAACCAAGTCTCAAAATCAACCTTGATTTCATCCTCACGGACCTCACGGACCCCGGAGCTGCCTCCAAAACAATAGGGGTCTTCCATGTAATATTTCTGACCAGTGGTGTAAATTTGGACAAGATCCGTTCAGGCGTTCCCGAGGGCATTTCGTTCCGAAATGCCCTAATGAATACGACACGACGGTTTCTACACATTCACGTACTTGCCAAACCTCCCTAATATGAAACCGTTGGTTTACTTGTAGTAGAAAGCCATGATAAAATATTTTGTTTTCAGGGCTAGAATTTCATAAAATTACGCAAGAATTCTGTTCTCATTAAGGCATTTCAGCAGAAATGCCTTTATGGTTTTGTCAAATTTTTTTTTCACTTTTTGGTTACCGCACGATAACTTCAGTTTGCCTCGATGTATCTTCGCCAAATTTTCACCACTGGTCAGAAATGTTGTGTAGAAGAAGCCTATTGTTTTTGAGCCGGCTCCGGGGTCCGTGAGGACGAAATCAATGTTTTTGGTTTCTGCACGATAACTCAAAAAGTATTATGGCAATGACTGTGAAACTTAGCATGGAGGTTCTTATATCTCCAGGGAAGAAGCCTATTGATTTTGAGGCCGATCCGTCAAACGACCTTTGACCTAGGGCTCAAAATAATTTTAGCCGAGTCATCCTGGAGGCTCTCGTGTATATCTCGGAAAGGGTGCGTCGTAGAGCGAAACGGATGTTTTTTGGACTCGTCATCCTAGACAACCATGTCTAAGGGGTAATATGGATGGTCTTTGACCTTGACCTTAGATTTTTTCGCTGAGTCAGCATTTTTCGTTTTCGTCGATATCTCGGAAACGGTGCGTCGTAGAGCGAAACGGACATTATTTTCGAACACGAAGCCCTAGACAAACATTCTTAAGGGTATTAGGGTTGACCTTTGACCTTTACCTTAAATTTTTTCGCTGAGTTGGCATTTTTCATTTTCATCGATACCTCGGAAAAGGTGCAACCTAGAGCAATACAGACATTAGACAGATAGTCTTAGGGGTATCAAGTTTGTCCTCCACATACATGTACTTGCACAAATGTCTAATAGGTCTCATTGGGAGCATCATCATGTTTTTACTGAGTCAGCATTTTGTTTTTTTCACGCTTCACCCTGAAATGCCTCCAAGGCCTTGACGTCTAGTTATATTTTGCGAGAATCAAGGGCCATTTTGCGAGAATCTTTGCATGAACGATTCTCGCTGAATTTCTAGCCCTGGTTTTTCACAAATTGACTCAAAATCATGATATCTATAATTTGTATGATGTTTGTCACAACTACAGGTTCAATAATACCTTTATTGATTGTTGATTTAATGCACTAGTTTTGACTATGTACAATATCTCTATACAATATGCTATCTGAAATTTGGTGAAAAGTTGCAGCTTGATGGCCAATACATGTAGAAATATAAATCCAAGCTGGTCCGATGATTTAACACAAAATAATTATAAGCAGGAAGCATGGTTGTTCTTGATGTGAACTTGAATTTACAATGGAAGTGTGACTACATGTACTTGATTAATGACAATTTTGTATGGGACTTTATACATGAACATAAAATAAAAGCATGCATATTTTTTTATGACACTTTTGCAAAGAAATTTATTCATGTACATATTTTGTGTGAAACAAAAATTTACAAACTGATGCTCGTCAAAGGCATACTACAATGTACTGGTGAATCGAGCACGTCCTGCATGCAATCATTTTGTATTTCACTGGGCAAAAAAAATAAAATTACTGAATATAATGAAAAGATTCTTAGGACAGTTTTTACAAGGAAAAATACATTGTGTACCAATGAAAATTGATATAAATTATCATTGCATTCATTTACCAGAATACAGTTCTTCAAATCTATAAATCCATACAGACAGGGACACAATACATGTAATCAGCCAAACATTGAGTCATGAAGTGATTCCAGTTCATATTCTCTTTGTTTTGCTCTTGCCTATGAAGAAAGGAAATAAACAACATTTACACAACAATTTTCCCCAAAGGTGTGACAGCCAACTGTCACAATTGACATATGATTCAGAAAACTAAAATTTAAGCAATGACTCACAAAGATGATTGAGGAGGTTGACAGGAGATCAATCAGATTATGGAATAGAAGTACATGTATTATTTGAAGTGTACCTTATGTTTTCTGTAGGCTTCATAATCGGGATCATCTGTTGGTAATTCACTTCTGCAGAAAGGACAAGTGTTTGTCTGGAAAATAAACGGTACTGGCTCACCTCGTATCATTGTATATAAGGTATAATGATCCAGTCTTATCATCTGTGTGATGCTGGTTATAACAATAACTGATTTCACGGGCAAATTACAAAAAAAAAGATACTTTGTATCATTTACCTTCTCTAACCAAGGTGAAATACAGCTGTCGTGGAACTGGTGATCACATGGCAGAATTTTTATTTGCTGTCCGGATTCATAGGGACCCATACAAATGGCACATTTCTCTTCCCTGTCTGAAATTACAGAACAACGAATTCTATGATCACGTCATCTGTAGGAAATGCAATTGTTTTGATCAACATCACGATCTGAGCTCCACACATTTAGTATGGTACTAACAGTACTTAGATCGTCAAATTGCAAATACATTGTGTTCTTCGGTAATTAAAGGTATGACAGGAACTGATGACTATGACGAACCTTCCATTTCGTCTGTGACTGTGAAAGCAGGCATATTTTTTACTACTTCCTTCGATGCCGGAGGTGCTGGTTTGTCTCCACCAAAGGCACTGAAACAAGTAATGAACAGTTCCCTTGAAAATCATGATAAGTGGACAAATATACCATATATACCAAACTAAACAGAAACTAATAACTTCGAACAGCAATAAGATGACAAATGAGTAGATGTTCTGAACACTTTGTCTTTCATACTCACAAAGCAAATTCTTCTTCAGAAAAATGGCCGCCATCAATGATCAATCTGTAGCAATTGGAAACATACAGATGATATTTATAACTAGAATGCAAATGCTCAAACTTAGTTTTTAAAGAATAATAATAATAAACCTGATTGATAGCTTATTACCAGTATATTGAATATACATCGACCATGAAACACCTTTGCAATAATGAACAAAATGTATTAACTGCTTCAAATCTCCAAGGTGTAATTTTCAAGATAAACATGATAAATTAGTGTATGACCATACATTCGATATATCTGCCATTGCGAGGGGTAAACAAGTATTCAAATATTGATCTACACTCTACAGGGTTGTAGATCTTGTGATCAGGTGATAACGACTGATTAACAAGGATCTGCAACTACATATTGTACCACAGGTGCCGTAGATTTATGATAAATGTTATAAAAGCCTCACCTTGCGAAATGTAGCAGATGGTTTGGAGCCTGTCCTGGCCTCAGTGGCTCACAGTTATGTTCATCAAAGTATGATGTCATTTTGTTCAGGCAATGTTTACACTGAAACACAAAGCGCTGTCCATGTGACGTTCAGAGTGACATTTGAGGGTTGTTTGAAAATTAGACGTTCATCAGTTGCTGAAGCCTGAAGGCTGTATGGGTGTAGCCCCAAAAGTGGCTCTTCAACCTGGTGATTGATATGGGCGGTTGATGGAGCCACATGAGACCCTTGGTTAGAAATCGGAAATCACAAGTCTTCATCCGTGTGGCTCTAAGCTAATTGGTGTGGCAACTCATGATTGGTTTATTTTGTTTCCTTGACAACTTCTGAAGAGTGTGGCACAGTTTGGGTTATCTATAATCGTTAGAACTTCGTTTTGTATTTACATCTTTTAACACATCAACCCATCTATCTTTGCTTGAATTCTAGTCTCTCAGATGGTTACCAAGCGATAAGGCCGCCAAAGCGATCAGGCCGCATATTATCATACCCATATGCACGAGTGTCATAACACTCATCATCCATCACTTGACCTGTAGTTTGATGGCGGCCTGATCACTTTGGCGGCCTTATCACCTGTACCCCTCTCGGACTGTAGCACTGAAAAATATAAATACATTGATATCACATGAAGAACGAGGCACTCTCAAACTGTGCTACACTCTTCAAAAGTTGTCAAGGAAACAAAATAATCATTTTGTGAAATGTCACATTGCTGATTTTAGAGCCAAACGGATGAAGACTTGTGATTTCCGATTTCTAACCAAGGGTGTCATGTGGCTCCATCAACCGCCCATAATCATGGCATATCTAATCGATCACCAGGTTGAAGATAGGCCTATAGTATGGGTGTATCTCCAGAACATGTAAATGCTATGGAAAGCCGGTAGATCTAGTATCATTGCGAACAGCCTGAGCGACGCGCGTCGCTCAGGCTGCATTGCGAATTGCTTACAATGTATCGCAAATTGTGAATCACTTTCATATAGGCCCCAGCCCTACTTAGGATTAGGATATGTACGTCGGTTTGTTGTAGATCACAAGTACCAGAATCGCGCCAGTCATCACATACTGCGTGCGTTTGTTTACATGCTAGTTTGTTCGCCCTCTGATTGGTGGCGCTGCTCATTCAATTACCGCGGGGAATCTTGTCTTGTCTTGTTCAATATTTGCACCTGGCTCAGAGGTACTTTGACATGACGCGTGCGTGGTAGCAGTCTAAATACTTTATTACCAGCTTCATTGCTTTCACTGGACATAACACCTATGGAACCTGGACTGTTACGGTCTTCCATTATTTCCTGACCATGTTCTACTATCTTATGAAGATAATTTGGGAATCTTACATAACTGAAGTGAGCTAGAAGTATTTTACACATTTCAATACTTTTCTGTTTGAACACAGCTAGCTAGGTATATCTGCAGGATTTTTTTTGGGATTGACAGATATGAACAATTTCCTGAGAAACCTATACAAAGCAAACACTTCTGATAGTTTCTGGCGTTATTCTGCATTTGGTATTAGAGACAACAAAATATTTTCATTGTCAACACTGAGCATATATGTCTAGCATAATTTCCTGGCATCATCATTGCTGGATTTAAACCTATAGACTCTTTCACATGAGCATCCAGTTTAACACAGGCATCATCAATCAAGTACTTCACATCTGATGTTGTTTCCCACTTTTTTACTGTTGCTTTTGCTCGTGATAACAGACTTGAAGAAGGAACACATATTTATGTCTGCAAGTGTGGCATCTATTCCACGCTCTCTGGGTTCAGACATAAGATAAGAAGTGGAGCACATTTAACACCTTTTTCAACTTGCTGATTTCAGTTTCAGTAAGTTTCTCAGGATTACATCTTATAGGATCTCAGCAACTGTGGAAGTTTCACTCAGAGAGCAGCTATAACTGAAAATGACCTTAATTAGTTCTTTAACTGCACTCTCTCTTGTAGCATGACAAATGCTTCAAGACCCCCTATGTCGTTTCCTTTGCAATTTCCTCACGAATAACGCGTAATACTCATGATTTTACGCGGCACTCCCTGAATAACGCGTAACGCCTATAGCCACCGTGCCTGAGGAACGAGCAAATTTCTCATCAATCATGGATGTGAAAAAATTTATAGTAAACAAGCGTTGTGCACATTCCAATTTCTGGTATATGAACTTCTTCTGGTATATGAAATTCTTCACCATCCAATGACAAAGTGATTTTAACTACTGCGAATGAAAACCTGAGTGCCTTGTCAGGAAGATACCGATAAAATTTGTCTGTGTCTGTCAACATCACCCATACCGTCTGCACCATCTTCAATATATACCACAAATACATCATGATCTCCAAGTTGTCATCAATTGCAGACAAGCATTCCACTTGTGGGATGTGTAACAACATGTTGCCTCTAAGCATAGCTGGAGTGTGGTAGACAATATTATCACGAGACTCACTAGCAATCAAAGACCATCTGGCTGATAGAGGAACGTAAGATACTTCTTTCAGTCCTTGCAACACTTTACGGCCTGTTTTTTTTTCCATTTATACTGTCATATTCACTCTTATACTCATTTTTAGTTATTAGGTTATCCACACGAATCGCTAAACATTCATCAACATCAAGATCACACACGTTCTCATTCATCACATTGTCAAGTGCCTTAGCCTTCTCCTTCTGGGCAGTATCTAACAAACTTGCAAATCACATGCAAAACATCTCCTTTAGATTCGTTATTGGTTGCACAAAAAATATCAACATATTCATGAACACTTTTCAAGCGCTTCGATTTCACATTCCATCTGTCACTCTCAGAAAGTGATCGCTTTTCTGGCCCCCTTTTTTAGGTTACCGTACCTATGGTCCGATAACCTATTGGCATGGCGTTGCGTCCGGCGTCCGTCGTCCGTCGTCCGTCTGTCCGTCGTCCGTTCACATTTTTATCTTTAAATTATATGATCGAATCTTTCTGAAATTTTGCACAAAAATACCTAAAAATATTTCAAGGAAAGTTTTTTTTTAGTTTTTCGATTTTCATATTTTTTTTCAAAATGGAGGCCGTTTTCGACGAAAAATGCCTGATTTTGGACTTTGGCGGCCATTTTCTCAAAAACTGTTCAGTAACTTTTTTTTCTTTTTGATACACAACACTCCTCATATGTACTCCTGTGATGTGTATAAGTTTCGTTGCGCTTGAATCGCTCGAAGTGGGCCATTTTGGGCCAAACTTGGCCCAAATGGGACTTTCCCATGTTAAATTTTCCTATGCTTTATAATGGGACACATTATGCCTTATATCTCACTTAATATTGAGATTAGAGACTAGGAATCAATTGTGGACAGGTAGGAAATGATATATGCTGAATATTCTCGTGACCTTGAATTTGACCTCTGACCTCAGTTTCAAGGTCAAAGAACAAAATGGCTAATATCTCGCTTATTATCGACTTTACAGCTTAGAAATCAATTGTGGACATATAGGAAATGATATATACCAAATATTCTGATGACCTTGAATTTGACCTTTGACCTCATTTTCAAGGTCACAGGACAAAATGGCTAATATCTCAATTCTTATCGACTTTACAGCTTAGGAATCAATTATGAACATATAGGAAATGATATATGCAGATTATTGTCATGACCTTGAATTTGACCTTTGACCTCATTTTCAAGGTCATGGGACAAAATGGCTAATATCTCACTTATTATCGATTTTACAGCTTAAGGATCAATTGTGGACGTGTAGGAAATGATATATGCTGAATATTCACGTGACCTTGATTTTGACCTTTGACCTCATTTTCAAGGTCACGGGACAAAATGGCTAATATCTCGCTTATTATCGACTTTACAGCTTAGGAATCAAATGTGGACATATAGGAAAAGATATACGCTGAATATTCTGATGACCTTAAATTTGACCTTTGACCTTACTTTCAAGGTCATAGCACAAAATGGCTAATATCTCGCTTATTATCGATTTTACAGCTTAGGAATCAATCGTGGACATATAGGAAATGATATATCCATAATATTTTTGTGACTTTGAATTTGACCTTTGGCCTCATTTTCAAGTTTCTTTTTAATACATAACACTCCTCATATGTACTTTTGTGAAGTGTATAAGTTTCGTTGCGCTTGAATTGCTGGAAGTGGGCCATTTTGGCCCAAACTCGGCCCAAATGAGACTTTTCCATGTTAAACTCTCCTAGATGCTTTATAATGGGACACATTATGCCTAATAACTCACTCAATATTGAGATTAGACACTAGAAATCAATTGTGGACAAATAGGAAATGATATATGCCGAATATTCTCATGACCTTGAATTTGACCTTTGACCTCATTTTCAAGGTCGCAGGACAAAATGGCTAATATCTCGCTTAATATCGACTTTACCGCTTAGGAATCAATTGTGGACATATAGGAAATGATATATGCTGAATATTCTCGTGACCTTGAATTTGACCTCTGACCTCAGTTTCAAGGTCAGACCACAGAATAGCTAATATCTCGCTTATTATCGACTTTACAGATTAGAAATCAATTGTGGACATATAGGAAATGATATATGCCGAATATTCTCATGACCTTAATTTGACCTTTGACCTCATTTTCAAGGTCACAGGACAAAATTGCTAAATATCTCGCTTCTTATCGACTTCACAGCTTAGGGATCAATTGTGGACATATAGGAAATGATATATGCCGAAAATATTCCCGTGACCTTGAATTTTACCTCTGACCTAATTTTCAAAGTCAAGAGCACAAAATGGCTAATATCTCGCTCATTATCGACTTCACAGGTTAGAAAATCAGGAAATGATATACGCCGAATATTCTGATGACTTTGAATTTGACCTTGTTCTCCACCTTCAAGGTCATAGGAAAAAATGGCTAAAATCTCACTTATCATCGACTTTACAGCTTACAAATCAATTGGGGCCATGTAGGAAGTGATATATGCTGAAGATTGTCATGACCTTGATCTTGACCTTTGATCTCATTTTCAAGGTCAGAGCATTAAATGGCTAATATCTCGCTTATTATCGACTTTGCAGCTTAATATCAATTGTGCACATGTAGGAAATGATATATATACTGAATCTTGAATCATGACCTTGAATTTGACCTTCGACCTCATTTTCAAGGTCAGAGCATAAAATGGCTAATATCTCGCTTATTATCATTTTTACAGTTAAGGAAGCAATTGTGAACAAATAGTAAACGATAAATGCTGAATATTGTCATGACCTTGAATTTGACATTTGACCTCATTTTCAAGGTCAAAGCACAAAATGATCAATATCTCGTTTATTATCGAACTTACAGCTTTGCAATCAATTGAGCACATATAGGGAATGATATATGCTGAATATTCTCATGACCTTGAATTTGATCTCATCTCCAAGGTCAGAACACAAAATGGTTAATATCTGGCTCATTGTCGATTTTGCAGCTTAGGAATCAATTGTGGACATGAAATGATATATGCTGAATATTCTTGTGACCTTGAATTTGACCTTGTTGTCAAGGTCTCAGGACAAAATGGCTAATATATAAAATGTAAAACATTGTCCGGTAACCTTTCTTAGCCCTTGGGCTAATTTTTTCGAAAAGAGCTCTTCGTGCTCCAGGGTTACTGGAAGTAGTGGGCCGAGTCTCAGACGTAACGCTTCGTGTCCTTCGTGTTACATCTTGACAATTGCATCAAAACAGACGATTTAAATGAAAATATAAATAACATCAAATCCACTGAAAGAAATATAATCCATATTGATCACTTATACCAGAAACCCATAAGAGAGACTCTCTTATGGGTTTCTGCTTATACACATGTAATATGGCCAGACAGATGCTTTTTTTTGTAGAGTCACATAAGTTCATATTATTTGTAAGCCTTTCGTCTCCGAAACGTTACGTCTTAGACTATGGTGTTTAATGGTTCACCACAAACACTACTTAACTTTTTTATTATCATCAATGTATTACACAACTATTACGACTGCCAGCAATGGGGTTGGGTACGCGCGGCCCACTTGCGTTCTTTCCTCTGCGAACTACGAGCACATCAACCCGGTGAGGGTGCCCTCCAAAAGGGCCAAAATAGGACAGTTATATTTGACCAAAACTTGACATATTAGTAAAAAGTAGTAAAATTTGGGACTTTACTATGTCCTACTGCATATACCTAACAACGTATTTGTTGGTAGAAACAATGTCTTTTTCATTTTAAACTATAAATGTACAGCACTGGTACACGTGTGTTGTATAGAAGGCTTGAAATAACGATGGGTTGTGCAGCTGTTCGCGTCCGTGTTACATTTAACCATATTTATCATTATTTCCCAGCATTCGATTGTGTGTTATTCGCATTCAGAATCACATTGCGCTATATGAATTAACTGGATCTCATTGCCAGTAACTAGTCATCGGACATAGGAAGTGTTTCACGCAACTATGTGAAATCAGCCACAAGACGCAACAGAGACACGATGTTGATGTCCTTGTTACATCTCGACTTTCTGAATGTGTATATTATGGGCAGTATTCTCTGTTCTGCCTGCATGTTTTATGTTTTATGCTGTCATATGGAAATTGAAATTCATTATTAATGTATTATTTATTTCCTGCATCATAAAATATGTGGGTATTGAATTATTTATGTGAAGACGTAACATGGACACTTCCGTTTTAGACGTAACAGGGACACATCGAGTCATGGTTACATCTGCACAATCAATTTATCGTATTTCCAACATTCCACGCTCTATCCATTTCTTCTCTACACCTTCTGACTTTTTGTAATGTGAATCCTACAAATCATATTGGTATATCCATGATAAATGATCAAAGAATCACAAACTGGTGTGATATTTGCAGATGTAACAAAGACACCAAAATGTGTTATCCTCGATACATCGTCCTCATCATTAGACGTAACATGGACGCGAATTTTGTTATGGGCCTTTTTCATGCAATTCATTACAAATATAATTGCCATCTGTGTTTGAAAGTATTATTACGCTTAATTCTGTCAAGAAAAACCATCATTTTATTTATGCTATGAAAAGGTTTTACATGCACAGATATTCACTTTAAAAAGTATTTTCGCGTCCTGTTACATCTGTCACTTATTTTGATGTACTTCACCTGTGTACATAACAAAAAGTGTGCTTCATCATACATGTTTTCAAAGAATAAGTGGCGGAGATATAGAATGGGTTAAAACTGAATTTGAAATAGGTACATAATTCTTCAAATAAAAGCTGCAAACTTTGTTCTGGTGTCATGTTACGTCTGACCAAATTACTTTTATAAGAGATTTTTCTATAGCTCATTGGTTATGCAGAACAAGATGCGGGATGAAGTATTTAATACATGTAGTTCCATTCGATAGTTTAAAACAAACAAGATGAAAATCAAGAAAATCATGCTTTTTGCTATTAGTCAGATGTAACGAAATAATGCCTGACAGGAAATCCCGCGTCATATATGTTCTGAGCAGTCCAGATATCTCAATTTCATATAAGTTGACCGGCCTTTACCGGTACCCACCCCGGTCTCCACAAGTCCGGCATGTGGAGTGTAGTTTGTCTGTGTGAACAACATCCTCATCAACCTGCAATAAAGCAATGATCCTTTAATCTAGTTATCTATATGTTTTGCTGTATGCCAAGCTGTTCATATTTTTTAATTGTGTACATTTGTTTATATCACAATATCAGTACTTACGTTTGAGGACTGTTGCATGGAAGCATCCATCTGTTCAATCGCCTGGTCTTTGGAAAGCCGTCAACAGGTTAACAAAGTCTGAAACAACACGTACCAGAATTTTTTTCTACAAATTGTTTGAATCCAGCTTGGGAATGCTCGAGAATGCTTATTTACAGAGCCATGTGTAATTTACCTGCAAGTATGAAAAAGAAAGAAGACGTAATAATAAATTATGTTGACATGATTTTATTTACTAATTTTTCATCACATTAATACGGTGGCTCATTACCGCCAATTATATTCGTGCATTTCTCACCCCGTCTATAATTATCCCCTCACAATATTCACCCAGTTTATAATATCCACTCCATCTACAATTATCACCTCATAGTTATCACGGCGTTTATAATTTTATAATTGAGGGGTGGAAATTATAAACGGGGTGATAATTGTGAGGTGATAATTATAAACGGGGTGGAAATTATAAACGCAGTGATAATTCTGAGGTGATAATTATGAACGGGGTGGAAATTATAAATGGGGTGAAAATTGTGAGGTGATAATTATAAACGGGGTGGAATTTATAAAAGCGGTGATAATTCTGAGGTGATAATTATGAACGGGGTGGAAATTATAAACGGGGTGAAAATTGTCAGGTGATAATTATGAACTGGGTGGAAATTATAAACGTGGTGAATATTATGAGGTGGTAAATATAAATGGGGTGAGACATACACGAACGTAATTGGCGGTAATAAGCCACCGTACATTATGCCTATTGAGTAAAGCTGTTTTTCTGGCAAATTTTCTGGCATTTTTTATAGTTTATGTTCAAGACTATACCGAACATACCGAGGTATAAGGCCCGAACTTGCTTCCAAAAAAATACCACCTTGTCCGAAAAAATTGTATCACAACATGATGATTTTTTTTAACACAAACACACATTATTTTGGAAATTATTTGTATACACTACGCCTAATACACTACGCCTAATTTCCAAGAAAGAAATCCTAATTTTATCCATTTATCGGACAGCACGGTATTTTACGGAAGCGTATTACCGTCATGCAAATAAAAAAATTATAACTCGCCACGGCGAGTTACTATCTCGCCGTGGTGAGTTAGCTATCTTGCCGTGGCGAGTTACTATCTTATCTCGCCATGGCGAGTTACTATCTTGCCGTAGTGAGCATCGCCACATTCAAACCCACCCACACTCATGCCACTCTGCCTGACAATTCCTCATCCCCAAAGACCTTCTGAAGGGCTTCCTAACCAAAATCCCACGTCTCCTGAAACTCCTGGGAATGCTGGGCATTGTTCAGTCTGAGATTCACAGCAACGCGACATGCCATCCGCATTGGCATGTCAATGTCCTGTCAATGTCCTTCTCCGGACAGGCCATCAATGGATCTCTGATAAGCTCATCTGAAAAGCTCATTTCAAAAGCCTCTTGTTGTTCCAGTCCCCACTGGAGAGTGGTTTCTTTCTCCAACAGCCACGACATTGGTGCTGTCTTGGCTGCATAGTTCTGGATGAATCTTTGATAATATATATATATATATATAAACCCCCAAGGACTTCTGAACCGTCTCAATTTTCTTGGGATCACACCCGACATTCTCTTTTGATGCCTCAGGAAGGCTTTTTTCTTCCTGAACAATTCACATTTTCAGTTGGTTTCAGCATTAACCACGCTTGCCGTAACTGCTCGAACACCAACTGGAGATTCACGAACGCATCAGACACATCAGCTCCAGTACAGAAAACACTATCCAGGTAAACGAGACAGCATCTCCATTGGATACCTCTCATTGGCCTCATCACTGGTGCTATGTTTAGGATGTCTTCACTCTGTCTTTTGTATCCATCTCCACCTGCTAGTACCTGCTGGCCAAATCCAAGGTTAAGAAGTGTCTGCTCCCAGTGAGTGTGTCAAAAGTTTCGTAAATTGTAGGCATCGAATATGCATCAGCTCAATTCTAGGCCACGGATATGCATCAGCTCAGTGATCTTGTTCAATCTTCTTCAGTCTATGCAAAAGTGTATAGTTCCGTATTTATTCCTGACCAAAACTATAGGTGAGCCCCAAGGACTCTCACTAGGTTGGATTATACCTGCGTCAGCCATTTTCTGTAATTCCGATTCTATAATCTCCTGTTGTCATAGAGGATCCCTCCTCAGAGGCTGCTTAATCAGGGGATCAGAGTCTCCCATATCAATCTTGTGTCTCACCAACCAGGTTCTGCCTCCCCCCCCCCCCCCTGGCTCCATGAATATGTCCCATTACATCCAGATGAGGTATTGAAGTTCTCCCTTTTGTCAAATCTTCCCCTATTCCCTTCAACAGAGGCTGAAGAAGTTCAGGCAGTTCATATGGCATCGGAGTTGAAGGTAGTCTCCCCTTGACATGCCTGAGGCTACCATCGGTTCATCTCCTGCCTGTGATGAATCCCACAACCATATCAAATCCAGATTCCCCACAGACTCCCAGGACAGCTTCGGCCTTGGCTATCTTCTCCCATGCACAATCACAAGAGGATATAGCCCCGATTTGAGCAGACGACCAACCTTCTGCAACCAATGACAGGCTGCATCCCACTTTCTTTGCTCGTGGCCCTTTCAACCAGAGTGCCTTCCATCTCTTCCGATGAGCCTTGCACTCTCTCCTTTACCACCACTTCCGAGCAAGGATGTAGTTCTATCTCATCAGCCACAACCCCCGGGATTGAAGTGCGGACCAGGCCGGCTACCATTATGTCCATCACGGAGGACCCTCCTCCCAGCTTCACTTCCATTCTTCAGATGCCGTAACAGTCAATCCCGTCCCACTGACTCCGTTGAAGGCCTTCATTTCTGGCTCCAGGTCCTGCAGATTGTAGTCTCCTCTGTGGACCGTACAGCAAGGTTGACTAAATAAAATTAGTGTTTGACATTTGCATTAGTTTTATCTGTGACACAGCTTCAGTCAGTTTTGTATCATTGCACTGAAGCTTCGAAACGTACTAATAAATGAGCAAGTGTGACGATTGAGACTCTGGTTACTCCGGCATACTCCGCTCGTTAACCTTTTATAGACTCTCATTGTGTGCTTTTCTGTAGGGCTATCATCTGCCCCACAGAACCTGACAACAGATATACTGTTCTCCTTTTTATTATTCTTAAGGACACGACCCTCTCATTCACATGGCAATGACATACTCCATTCACTTAATTAACGACCATTCAGGCCTAAACCACGGCTATCACAAGCCAATAAAAGACCAGCATGAGCCAAAAAACATGACTACAACAAGGGCAAAATCAACAACTTTTGCCAGCCAATATAACTTACACATTGCTTGATTTCCTGCATGTGGACTGCAAGCTTCAAGGCACATCATTTTATGCAGTTGCAGCTATCCCAGAATTCCCCGCACAATAACTATATTATGCACTCACCATACAGCAGCATATCTAGCCCAGCTCACTCATCACAATCCCCGAACACTTTTGGCATCCTTAACACAACGGTCGTACACTCTAAAGACAACCATCTAATCCTGAATATATATACATGTAATACAGTGACTGCATGGTTGCAACCTCCTTTTCTACTTTAGTTTGGTTACAACAAATTACTACAAATTAAAACATATAACAATGAGGAAAATCTTGGTAAACAAAGAGTTATATCTACAAATGTACATGTCGTCTTCCCGAGATCCAGTCCCACATAGTCCCAATGTGTCGTTGCCACGTTGGCTCCCCTCCTCCATCTGTTAGGGTTTTCCTGCATCGTCCGGCCTCCATGCCTCCTCCAGACTAGGTAGCTCCTATCGGCGAAAAGGAGTGGCAGTGAAGAAGGACTCGATTCTGAAGGCAACCCCTGCGAATCTGCGGGATTCTGGGCGCTACCCAATAGGTGTGCTCGCGCACCGTGCCATGTGTCGCCAGGTACTCCTGCTTCCCATGAGCATGCGCCTCCACAGCCACTGTTGCCCTCCGCTGCACGTCTTCCAGCTGGGCCCCCATATCATCTGCTGCCATATATCATCTGCCATATCATCACTCGACGCTGCATCTCAGCCAGCTGAGCCCTGTGCTGCTCTATTGCCCGCATCTGAAGCCTCAGCTCATCTCTGTCCCTCAGCGACTCTTGTAATTGCTTTTCTCATCCCTCCAGAAATGCCTCGACCTAATGAGCGATTGTCGTGCCTGCTGTAGGGTACCCTCCCATAAACTGACCTGTTCTCTCACTCGCTGCTCTGCCCAGGGCCAGATTAACGTAGGGGCTGTTGGGGCTGCAGCCCCAGGCCCATAGGCCCAGCAAGAAAAAAATAGGCCCCAATTCTCACAAAAACGATGCACAGTTTTGTTTCAACTACGGGGCCTATTTTTAACTGCACAGTATTTTTTAAAACTTGGGTCCTATTTTTGCGAGTGCTTATTCGTTCCCTTTTCTCACTCAGAGGCCTATTGTAGGCCGCAGATTGAAACCGCGTTTTTTTTTTTTAACTTGGGGACCTCTATTTTTCTGCGGGTGCTAGTGTGTCTCCTTTTCACACAGATGGGTTTAGGCCTACAGAAGGTCTCCATGATAGGCCTCCATGATAGGCCTACACCTGCCAGCAACAAAGTTGCACACAAAAAGGCCGAAAAGTACATATGTATGATAAAATAAAAATTGATTATATAGGAATTTTGTGTTTCACTGTTTATAATAAACAACTGCATATACCACAATATGTTAGATTTTTTATTCTGAAAAAAATCACAGATTATTTATGGGGGTCAACTTCAATAATTATTCGGAATCCTCGATAAATTAATAAAATTTGAAATCTACCGGATTTACAATAATATATCTAGGCCAAATTACTTTTTCAGTCCTTTCACTCTTTAGTGGAAAAAAAGTTCAAAATTCGAATCCGATTTGAATGTCTAAATATCGCATAAATTCTTCCTCAGATACACGCCAAACTGCTCAACTCACAAAACAAAAAAGCCATTTTTTCCTCGGGGGCTTACGGCACCTCCCGAACCCCCAGACCGGATAGCTTTAGGCCCATTTATATTTTCCAACCCCAGGCCCCTTTGTCGTTTAATCCACCCCTGGCTCTGCCTCCTTGGTGCCCATCACCCCATGCGATAATTTTGCACGGGGTCCACAAGGGCCCGTGCACACAATCACACCGCTTCGAGCCACAGAAAGTTCTGTAAAGTCATCTCTCTCACAGCAGTCAAATCCACTGGGGACCTCCAGTGCCCCCATTTAACGTCGCAGCTCGTCCAAACTGATATCAGCCAGCTGCAACGTCCTCCACTCTAGCGTCTTCTGCTGCTGCCTCAGCCCTGGGGGTATACGAACCCCTATGGGTAACTCAGATGCCCTATATCTGTCGCTTATTGCCCTTAAACGCCATCTTACACCCTGGGAAATACCGAGTGTCTTTATTTTATAAACTTTATTGAAGATCCCCAAACAAGCAAAAGCTTAAGTTAATGGGTCTCAACAAAACATATGTACAGATATGAACACATACCACCAATTCACCAATTCTTGAAGTTTCAAGTTTTGTACATTCCTTTCGAAGTGTCTGGTTGACGAGATACATTTCAGAGATGCATCAATGACTTCACAATTTTGGGTATGAGAAAGTTCAGGTGTGCCACGCATTAGGACATTTGAAATAATAAACAGACCAGCCAAATTTTCAAGTAACGTTTTCCTATCGCATTGAAACAAGGGACAATGAAAAAATTAGCCCAAGGGCTAAGAAAGGCTACCGGAAAATATGCATTTTAGATATTAGCCTTTTGTCCAGTGACCTTGAAAATAAAGTCATTAATAAATTCAAGGCCATGGAATATTCAACAAAATATATCACTTCTAGTATGTCCACAATAGATTCCTGAGCTGTAAAGTCGATAATAAGTGGGATATTGGCCATTCTGTGATGTGACCTTGAAAATGAGTTCAAAGTTCAAATTCAAGGTCATGAAATTATTCGGCATATATCATTTCCTCTATATTCGCAATTGATTCCTAAGCTGTAAAGTCGATAATAAGCGAGATATTAGCCATTTTGTTCTCTGACCTTGAAAATGGGAACGAAGGTCAAATTCTAGATCTCCAAAATATTCAGCATACATCATTTCCTGTATGCTCACTATGGACTCCTAAGCTGTAAATTCGATTATAAGCAAGATATAAGCCATTTTGTATTCTGACCTTGAAAATAAATTGACTGACCTTGAAATTTAGGTCAAAGGTCAAATTCAGGGTCATGAGAATATTGAGAATATATCATTTCCTATATGTTCACAATTGATTCCTAAGCTGTAAAGTCGATAATAAGCAAGATATTAGCAATTTTTCCCTGTGACCTTGAAAATGACGTCAAAGGTCAAATTCAAGGTCACGAGAATATTCAGCATATATCATTTCCTATATGTTCACAATTGATTCCTAGCTGAAAAGTCGATAATAAGCGAGATATTAGCCATTTTGTTCTCTGACCTTGAAAATGGGATCAAAGGTCAAATTCTAGATCACCAAAATTTTCAGCATACATCATTTCCTGTATGCTCACTATGGACTCCTAACCTGTAAATTCGATTATAAGCGAGATATAAGCCATTTTGTATTCTGACCTTGAAAATAAAATGACTGACCTTGAAATTTAGGTCAAAGGTCAAATTCAGGGTCATGAGAATATTGAGAAGATATCATTTCCTATATGTTCACAATTGATTCCTAAGCTGCAAAGTCGATAATAAGCAAGATATTAGCAATTTTTTCCTGTGACCTTGAAAATAAGATCAAAGGTCAAATTCAAGGTCACGAGAATATTCAGCATATATCATTTCCTATATGTTCACAATTGATTTCTAAGATGTAAAGTCGATAATAAGCAAGATATTACCCATTTTGTCCTGTGACCTTGAAATTGAGGTCAAAGGTAAAATTCAAGGTCATGAGAAAGTCCTATTTGTGATCCGTCGAGAAAATGAAAATGGCCGCTACACGCAGACCGGCGATTCAGGGGCAACGAAACTTATACACATCACAGAGGTATGTGGGAGCAATCCTTTGAAATAAAAATGTCAAAACTGTCTGAACAGTTTTTGAGAAAATGGCCGCCAAAGTCAGAAATCGGCCGATTTTCGGCGAAAATGGCCGCCATTTTGAAAAAAAATGCGAAAATCAAAAAACAAAAAAAATAATCCCCTCTTGAAATATGTTTAGGTGATTTTGTGCAAAATTTCAGAAAGATCCGATCGTAAACTTTAAAGATAAAAATGTGGACGGACGACGCCGACGATGCCGACGCCGCCGCCGCCGACGACGACGACGACGGATGACGGACGCAATGCCATGCCAATAGGTTATCAGACCATAGGTCCGGTAACCTAAAAAGAAATGCTCAATGACATGCAGATTATGGTGAAGATGATAACCTAGTCCGCTGCACCCCAGCCTCAAACGCGTCAAGTGAATATTGTGATTTCGTGATCCTCGATAATATAATGGATTCGGAATTGAATCATCGCGAGAAAGAGCGCGCTTAAATGAATTTACAGTAGTGCTGTTTCGGATTTGCAAAGGCAATGCATTCCAATCGCTATTGGTCGACGAGAAAAATGAACTACTGAAACACCCGGGTGTCTCCTGTGGGCGGGTCCTTCTCTCAATTTATGTGGTACTGGTGGTGGAATGGGTCGGAGTGGCCCTTGCCAATCCTCCGCTGTGGATATGATTATGGTCACTGTGACCTGGGACTCCCGCATCCCATCGGCCTGCTCTCTAGCAGTCGTCCCAATCTGACTACTGATAACCACGCCAGCGGTACTTGCCTGGGACACCACCTGCCGGCCAAGTGTCAATGGCCCTTCCAGAAAAACCATCTGAGTCTCCATCCGAGAAACCATCCGAGACTTGACAGCACCATAGTGGTCTCCTCTGGTGTCCCACTTCTAGCCCCGGGGCATCCGCTGCAGGAACATCTCCAGCGACTATCAGCCCAACTCATCATGACACCACTCCAGCGAGTGTCCTCGGTGGAATGCCAGGGCCGCTACTGTTTGCTCCTTTGTTGCATTGTGTGGGGTACTCCTTGCTAAAGTGACCCTCTTCCTTGACATCTCATGCTCACTACTTCCGCTTTTCAGCCCATTCCCCGTCCATACTTAGGCCTCTTCCCTCCTTTATTCAGCCCTCCGCCGGGCTCCTCCAGCAACCCTCCAGTCAGGCCCTGGACCCTTTTCAGCAGCTGTTTTATTTGGTTTTCTCTTTGTGTAGCGTTGTGACGTGGTGGCTACATAGTAGTGACGCCACGGTTACAGCGTGAACGTGCGGACAGGTTTATAAGACATTCGCTGACACTCCAGTAATGGGGTATACCTCTTTATCGTGGGGTCGCCGAACCCTACATTTGTTCCATGTCCACAACTGAGTTCTCACGTCAGGATCCCACTTTCTTGGTTGCACGTGACCGGCCTCAGCCATCTGACCAGCTGTGATGTCGCGACTGGGTGACGGTCGCCCTCCCAATCCTCGGCCTCTTCACAACCGACTTCCCGAAAGTCAGCCATTTCTTCCTTCATCGCTAGACTTCTTGGTCGCTTGCATCCACCCACGATTGATTGCACTCTCATAGCAAAGCACAATATTGACAGCGTCAATTAGCGCTTTCGGCTGGCTCACCTCAACCCCCGGGCCTCAACCAAAACGCGCGTAGGCCCATTCGGTTAGTGTCTCTTAGGATTTTCAGTGGATTTTCAACTTTGAGCTGGCCACTAGCCAAATACTGCGTCAACTTAAACGTCACGATCATGGAAATTGCCAAAAAAAAAATTTCATCGGCTGGAGAAGACGTTTGTACTAGGCTCAATCAACCCGAACGCTGCTGCTAGTTGACGTGAACATTTTTTTCACCAAATCCACAATATCTTTATCTCAACAGAAATAAAACGATATGTGGCGATTTTGCCCTAAGCACGCGGCAGGTGATTGTAAACATAAATGCCATTTATGTGGCCTTTTCGTACTTGGCCTTGTTTTGACACGCTCCGTTCGAGCGTGCGTTGCCACGGCGACGCATTGTAATTTACGCTCCAGTAAACTATAACAATGGATCGATTAAACCTTGCGTGCGCCCTACAGTTTCTGGTGTATTATATACACACTGGAAGCGACTCGATCGAGGAGATTGTCCGAGAGATCGAGACTAGGACGCACACGAGGCTCGCCATGAGCTTTGTGTTCCCTGGGTCTGAGTAGTGGGCTCCTAGAGCCCTGGGGACGATTTCCATGGGGAGGCCCGGGCTGGGAGAGACAAGTTGCTGACTCGGGGGCGTACGCCCTGTGGATCGCCAGTTCTCTCCCTTCCCGGGACGTGTGACAGAGGCTCTGGCCAGCATGTCGGACTGTACGGGGTTCCGTCCCCGAGGCAGACCGCGGCTCGCCAGGCCCCGCCAGTTAACACCGTAGGGATGAACTAATTTCTGAACGGTGTCCGTAGGCCTGGGAGTGTCGGGTGGGCTGTTACCTGGTTACCGTTAATGCTGAAGTAGTTACCGTGTCCGCCGCGACCTCCGGTGAGCGGCCCTGCCGCAAGGATCCGGAATAGCGGATGCGCGTCCGCAAGGACTCGGATGAGAGAGGACTATCCTCGAGGATCCCGAAGAGCGGACGGTAGTCAATAACTTTACATTGGTGCCGTGACCAGGATCAGTCCGACAGTGTTCCATCGCAGCCTACCGTCACAGCGTTGTAGCCTCCTTCGTCCCTGGAGATCGCCCGCTCCTCAAGGACAACTCGAAAAGTAATGACGAAAGAAAGAGATAAGGCCAAAAATAAGGCTGATCAACCCAAGGGGGGGGGGAAACGGGTGGAAACGTCGCGGACAACACCCGGTCCAGCGACGGCCGCCGTGAGAATTCTTCGGATGACTCCGGCGGTAGGAAGGAACGTGCGGAGACCTCCGTGGACAAGACCCCGTCCGCGGAGTCGACTCCGGCGTCCCTGGCTCCGTCTCCGGACGACGAGTCGCGCCCTGAGGGGCAGCAACAGAGATTGCTATCAGGGCCTGGCCCTGATCCGGTAGGCGCGGTAGGTGGAGCTGGCAACGGCACTACCCCGCGCCCGCCTAAGTCCGGACGGCAGTCGTGGCAGGCGACGCTCTTTCAGGGGACATCTCCGGATGTCCGGGATCGAGTGGTAGCCGGCCCTAGTACCTCCGGGCAAGCGGACCAGCAGTACTGGATGCCACATCCAGCCGGAAGAGCTCCTGCAAGGGCTCCCGGCCGGGAATCCAGGCAGTCCGCGTCAGGCGGGATGGACCAGCTCACCCACACTCTGAGTGAGCTGGCTCCTCTAGGGCGCTATGACCGCGCCCGGTCGCCCCATCAGGGATGATCAGACCGGCGGAACCACTCCCCCTCTTCGCTGTCACAAGGCAACTCGGGGCCTTTGACGGAGAGGGAGAGGTGGCTGATATCCGAGGCGCTTGTACTGTTCAAGCGGAATCAGCCGCCTCCGAGCGTTGACCCGTCGGCCATCCTTAGTCCGGGGATGTCTGGGCCAGTAGCCCCTCCCCAAGTCCTGCCGAGTCCGCAGGCGCCAGTGGCCCCCGCAATGGGACCCGCGCCTGCTCCGCGGCTCGGAGGCACCACGATGGCGACCGCGTCGACCGTTCCGACGGTTGGAGCGCAAGCCGCGTGGCCGACTTACCCTGGCACGTACAGTGTGTCGGACGGGCAGTGGCAACAGACGGCTTCGGCCCCAAGCTTTGCCGCCCCTTCTGGAGCCTACCCAGTAGGTTCGATGGGAGCCCCGCCCGCACCTAGCCAGAGTGGGTTTTTAGCGGGAATGACCCCGGCGGCAAACGTGAGCTTCCCTGCTCCTATGTCCGCGGCGTCGATGTTTGCTCCGGCAGACTCCGCCGCAGGCGCGGGCAACACGGACGACCCCGGAGCCGGGACCGCACATCGGGCGCGTAACAAACGCGATGATGGGCCCGACCACTCTTCGTGGCGGAAACGCTTCAACGGGGATAACGCCGACTTGGAGGACTACTTGCTCCAGGTATGGCGTACCGCCGTGTACGAAGGATGGTCCCAGCATGAAGCTGGACACATCCTCGCGGGGAGCTTGGAAGGAAAAGCTCTCCGCGTAATGCCGTGTCTGCCGGTGGGAACAGTGACGTTCGGCGAGGTTGCTCGTCAACTTCGCCTGCTGTTCACGCCGACGACCAAACGGCGGCAGTCTGAACGAGAGTTCAAGGCGCGTACCTGCCAGCCGACTGAGTCCGTGACAGACTATGCGTTCAACCTACGCATACTCGGCCGGAGAGCTTTTCCGGACATGGACTCCAGACGGTTCGAGACGATGCTGATCGATCAGTTCATCGATGGCCAGCCTTACCACCTAGCGTACGGGCTGGCCACCCATGAAAAGCGATCGATGGAGGAGGCAATAGACTCCGCGCTTGCGCTTGAGGTGGCTGTCCGCCCTAGACAGTTGCCTCCAGCCCCGGCTCCGGCCTCGGCTGTACCTGCGCAGGCGGCGACTCCTCCTCCGGTTAAGGCATCGCAGGTAACCCCGTGGCAGGACCCGGTCGTACGGGAACCCGCCAGGGAACCTACCCCGCAGTGGGTAAGTGCGCCGGCACCCTCTACAGGGGCGCACGCACATGCGGCACCAGTCGCCGCGCCGTGCTCGTCCCCGGACGAGTGCGACATCGAGGAATACGACCTCGGCGCCGCGCAGATGATTGCGCACTGCGCCGGGATCGAAGCTCCGGGACCCGCAGAATGTTGCGCGTTCACCTCCGGACCAGCTCAGAACCGTCCCTGTTACTTCTGCGGAAAGCAGGGACACTTTTGGCTGAAGTGTCCGGAGTTGTTGGAACACCTGCGGTCGCGCGGATACCAGGGAGCCCTCCCTGGCCCGCAACGGAGGAGTTCCTTCCGGTCTGGTCCTCCGGGGCAGCAGAGCCGGAACCCGTGGCAGGGAAACTAGATCCGGACGTGGTGGCGATAGTTGTTCGGTGGCAAACGATGCCGCCCCACCCGCTGATGAGCAGGACGAACCCTAAGTAGATATGACTTCTCCGGAAGTAGTCCTTGGAGATCAGTCTAGCTCCTCCGCGGCTGAGGCGGATGGCGAGGACTCCGTAGATGAGCCCAGCGCGTGTGAAAGGTATCGCCCTACCTGCGCGCTGGTGAGGGACCCTTGCTGGTACCTGCCCCTGTCCTTCGGACGGGAGCCGGTCCGGTTCCTCGTAGATTCAGGCTCGGAGGTGACCCTCGTGGCCGCCGGAACGTTTAGGAAGGAGCCCGCGCTCCGCAACCTCGAGTTGCGGGATCCCGGACCGTACAAGCTCTACAGAGCGGGAGACAACCGCATCCGTATCCACGGCATCATCGATCTGCCTATTACCCTTGGGGACAAGGTGTATCTGACAGAGGCGATCGTGGCGGATATCGGAGCGGCCGGGATTATTGGGATGAACTTTCTACGGGTCCACCGGGTGACCGCCAACTTTAGTGCTGGCGAATTCCGGATGGGAGAGGACACACACTTCCTCTTCCGCTCGGGCCCGATGCATTCATTCCAAATGCGGGCATCGCGCACTGTAGTAGTGCCACCGATGAGTGAGATGATCATTGAGGCGAGGCCACGTCGTCCCCGCATGCCCCTCGATGGTCGACCGTGTATAGTGCAACCCGTGAGCAGTTTCGCCGCAGGAACTGGGCTCGTGCTGGGTGGGGCCCTGGTCATGTCCAACCCCCGCGCGATGCCCATCCTCGTGGTGAATCCTACGGATGCTCCGATTGTACTGAAGCGCGGATGCATAGCAGCCACTGCTATTCCCGCGTCCTCGAGTCGTGTCCTCCCTGACGATCCTGTCTGCCGCGCTGCGTGCGCGGCGGCGGCCAATACCCGGAGCAGCAACCTGTTTCGGAACAGCAACCTGTTCCGAAACCTAGCACAGATGCTAGGCAGTACCAAGGTGCGGACCACCCCCTACAGGCCCCAGTCTGATGGCCAGGTCGAACGCTTTAATCGATCGGTCCTCAACATGCTGGCGGCCTTTGTGAACGATCGTGCGAATGATTGGGATGACCACCTCCCGTATGTCTTAATGGCGTACAGGTCGTCGGTCCACTCTTCGACCGGAGTTACTCCGCACGCGATGTTGTACGGCCGGGAGCTAAATTTGCCCGTGGATATTATGTATCCAACTGCGGCAGAGACCGGCGCAGTACCCCAGTGCGGTCCGGAGTACGTGGAGTGGATTCGCCGCACCCTGGCGAACGCCCATGATTTCGCGCGCTCGCGCCTGGACAAGTCTGCCATCCGGCAGAAGCGAGGCTATGACGCCCATGCTAAGGGTAGGCCAGCTTTTGCGGAAGGCGACAAGGTGCGCTATTATTATCCGCCGCTTAAGCAAGGTAATAAATTTGCTAAGCCGTGGATAGGGCCGTTTACGGTACTGAAACAGGTGACAGATGTGGACTACCGGATCCGGAGGGATTCCGATCCGGACAGGGTTCTGGTTGTCCATATCGATAATCTGAAGAAGTACGAGGGCCCGCTTGTCATGGATCCGCTCGTTCAAGATGCGGAACCGGATGATGCTCCCGTGTGGGATCCGTCTGGTCAGCATCCGCGGACTCCGGACGAGCGTGTGCGCCGTATGGTGGGCCTCCCGGACCTCTCTGACCCGTCAGATGATGGACTGGGTGGCTATCAGCCCGATGACGGCGATCCGCAGGTACCCCCACTCCCTCCAGTACCTGCGGATGACGGGCGGCCACGCCGGAAACCACGTGCGCCAGCCCGGTATGGGTGGGAATAACCTTCCGCCCATGCGGATGCGTCTGCGGTACCCGTCTATCATACCACGGACGGGTTTTAGGTCGTTCCGTGAGAGTCCGCACGACTTACCTCCGCGGGTGGCTACTCTGTGGCTATCTTCGGAGTTGAGGTCCGCGGAGACTTTCATGTCGTAACGCCGCCGCTCCGCATCCGCCCTCATGTAGTTTCCAGCGCCAGGGACGTGCGGATGGCCTGTCCGCACATTGTGGACGGCTGTCCGGCGTAATCCGCACAACGGTTACGCTGGCCGGACGAATTTACTGATCCGGCCGGACGCCCCTGGTCCCGGGACAACCTCTTATATGGCCAGACTGAGGTTGGGATTTACGTCCGCTACGGGAGAAGCGCCTTCCCACGGATTTGGGGAGCTGGCTCTGGATGCGGGGATAGTGTCCGCACGTTAGGACTGACGTCCGCGGTTCGTCCGCATGACTCGTCCGGCGTCCGCTGCCCTTTAAGATGACGCACTTCGGTGTAGTTATCCCCCGTGAGCTATAATTACTATAATTACGGTTATAGTAATTAAGGTTTCTTACGGCAGGAAACCGACTATCCATTATGATAATGGAGCGGTTGTTAAGTCCGCGTGTGCGGACCAGCCGCGGCAGTGGGTGACGCTCGTTCTCGTCCGGATCGTACCTTACAATATGCGGTCCGGCCGGAATGACCGGAACCCCGGCCTCCTTCTAAGAAGGGGGTCGTATATTACATGCGCAACACTTGTGGTGGCTTTTAATTCCAATTTCATATTCATTGGATAAGGGCAATACGCTGTACTATGGTAGGCGTCCGGCCTGGACTCCGTCCGCGGGCAGCTCCGGACGTCCGCCGGCTATTGCTTTCACCATCTTTGGGCGCCTCTAGATTGGGCGCCGGTATGAAGGGTTCGCCCCCTAACCAGTGAGGTTATGGACCATGCCGGCACCGCGTCTAATCTATTGGCTCCGCGCTCCGGTAGTCGTTTGAGGAGGCTCTGGGCTGGACCGGGCACCGCTCCGCGGCCGGGCAGTACGTCGGGGTTGCTAGTGGGCGCTTTGCAAACGCCCATAGGGCGCCCGATTGTCTGTCCGGACGTCATGGGTATGTCCGATCGCCCTGTAAGCGTGCCAGCGGCTATGGGGAGTGATTTTGTTTATTTTCCATCTCATTTATTATTTATGGAAGGATTATAAGCCACAAGTGTGTGCGTGTTCCCGTGGAAATGCTATTCTTACTCATTTATCAAATATATGAGAAAGTTTAGTGATATATCTCTTGTCCTTGGTGCAATAGAGAGTAAGAAATCGGGAGATTTCTGCTTTCGCAAGAGGGGTGTAGGAGATTGTGTACATTGTATCGAAGGCTGTATGCCGTGATCTATGAAAAGCATGCAAGCGGTGGTGGATTTATTTTCATTGCTGCTTGAGCAGTGTTAAATTTTTATTTATCGCTGCTGATAGGGTGACATAATCGTAACACCCACAAGTAGTTTGGCTTTTTGATACATTGTATACAATCTTTAACCTGCGAGGGTGATTAACTTCACGTCATTGATCGCCAGTGCGAAAGCTATTGCTAATGACTGCTGTTAATTACTGTAGTATTTTAGCGGGTTCCCCCGGGATGGCTTGTGTATACAAGCCACCCGTATACATGGCACGATAGGAGTCACCGGGGGGAGATGCGTGTATGTGAATGCGGTAGTGTAAAACGTCCTTTTGTCTGTCGATCGGGTAGATGCAGTGAACAGACGTTTCCACGGGAACGCGTCATACGATGCGTGTGCAGTATAACTGCCAACACTTGATGCCTATAATCGATGTAACTCGACACTTACTGGTCATTCAAGCGCTCGGCACTGGTGGAGACGGATCTGCGGATCTGACTCCCAGTGTTTACAGCGATTAGAGCGCTTGATGTCAGAAAGTAGTGACGGCTGGGGTGATGATGTGGGAAGGGAGGAGGGGTCTCTAGAGCGCACTAGTGTGTACTCGAGACCCCTAGCTAGGCCTGAGGATGAAGACAATGAGCATGTCTCCGAAGGCGAAGATATGGGTTCTGCGGAATCCAGCTCCGGCTCCGGTTCTTACACAGGAACCGAGTCCGAGAGCGAGGTCGCGGAGGACCGCCCCGCAGAGAGTGACTCGGCCACGCCAGGCGCCGAGCAGCTCTTGGATCCGTCGCCTTTTCCTCGTATGGAAGAGGTGATGGACTGCGGTGGTGCGGGACTTGCTGGTGTGGATATTGAGTTGCATCCGCCCTCGGAGATGCTTGCGTCTCTGGGTCCGGATGAGAGCACTCGTGCGGAAATCCGTCCGGATGGCCGTAGCCATCCGGACACCGGTTCCGCCGAGAACTCCTCGGTGTCCGCACCTGCGGAGTCTGGTCCGCACGACCAGAAGGCCCTTGGGATGGAGCAGGTTGACGCGGCTGAGGAAGCCGCATCCCAAGCTCCGCCTCAGGAACAGGAGTCTGGCTCGAAGGAGACCGAGAACCGAGATGACGGGTTTACATCGCCCGTCTCTAGGCGTACTAGCCGTCAAGCCCGGGAGATTGCTCAGAAGCAGTGGAGAGCCCAGCAAGCGCTGGAAGCCTCTAACCGCGGGCAATCTGAGGCCGGATCCGACCCGGACCCGGCCTCCTCGCCTCCGACGAAGAAGAAGAAGAAGCGGACCCACCGGAAAAAGAAGTCCGGCGGTCTCTCGCCTCAAACCGGATCGAAGTCCGGAGGACCTCAGCCACTGGCGCCTAAGCCGGGCGGCCAGAAAGGGTCCTCCGCCTAACCCGGAGATGCCAAGACGCCTAATCCCTCGGGATCTGGTGCGGGCGGCGCCTCCGCGGGATCCGGCTCGGGCGCGGGAGGTTCCAGTAAGCGGGTGCCTATCCAGGCACCGAAAGGAACCTCCTCTTCTTCTTCCTCCGGTACCAAGAAGCCTACCGGAGCTGCGGAGGTGGGGTCGAGTCCAGTGGATCGAGGGCGTCCCGTGCCGAAGGAGGGAGATCTTCGCTTAGAACTCCTCCGGAAGCGCGCGGAGCAAGACGGGGTCCACCTGTCTGACGCCGCACTGGAAGCAGGACGGCGGTCCTTCGTTGCGCAGCAACAGAAGGCCGCGCCCCCACGCGGGAAGAGTGTGCCCCGACAAACCAGGTCGGAGAAGAGTTCGGGGGCGACCAAAAAGAAGAAACGGTCGTCCTCGGAGCAGCCCTCTATCCAGAGGCTGCGGGCCGAGATGGGCCCCGTACTCCCTGGAGTCCGTCAGGGACAGATGTACCTTCCGCGGTATGGCAGGGATCCGCAAGGGCGCCGCACAGCGGAGGCCGGCGCGGTGGCCGACACGCCTTTCACACGGCCTCGTCCACTCACGGACGAGGAGCGTGTCGGGTTGCCGCCCGAGACAGAGGAGGGTGTAATATGCCAACTCTGTCCGGAATCCCTGGACGGGTATGAGGACCCGCACCTTGCGCTCAACCGGGATCGTAGGTATCCTTCCTACGACCACTTGAGTCGACATATTGCGGGGTACCACTACCCCTGGATGAGAATGTTCGTTTGCAAGAGGTGTTACTCCAGTAGACCTCAGCAACGATATTTCGCCAGTTTAGAGGCCCTGAATAATCACCGCTCGGGTGCACACCGCGGTGAGGGACTTCACACCGTTGGTGATGAAGTGGGGCCTGTATTCAATTTTGGATACATTCCACCTAGGGTGGCATCGTTCATGACCACGTCAGGAATGATGAGGAATCGGTTCTTTCACTGGGGTCCATGGCGCTTTGCACAGCGCATCATGGACGATGCCTGGAAGGAGTCTGGCGTTGTGTCCGCGGGCTCGAGCTACACCGCTCGCCTGACGGCGTCAATGGGCCAGACCCCGGCGGAGTACCAGGCGGCGGAAGCCGCCCGGACAGCAGCAGAGGCTGTCCGTCAACCGCCGGCGACCCAGGCAGGTGAAGAACGGCACCGGGTGACCATGGTCGTGTCGGAGATGCCGCAGATCGCGGCCAAGACACGAGTGGCTTCTCCTAAGCCGCGCCCCCAGCCAAAGACTCAGGGGAAGAGTTCGTCCGCCGGAAAGACTCCGGCCGGGACGACGCCCCTGCAGTCTCCGGGTGCGCTGACTCAGGAGGATTACCCGGGCTTGCTTGAAGTGACGGTACCCGCGGGTCCGTCTGAGGGACGGGTGGTGGCAGACACCTCCGCCTCCTCGAGTACCGCGTCGGTGGTCCCGCAAAGGACCTCGCGCGTGACTCCCTCGGTTGCGAGCAGTAGCGGACGTGCGGTACCTCTCTCGAGGTCGACGTCCGCGTCCTCGTTGGTAGTTGAGGGGACGTCCGCGGGATGGCAAAGCACCGCCTCCCTGGACTTGGATCCCCTCGACGCCACGGCGGACGTACGCCGGAGGCTCGGTCCCACGACTGCCAGCGTCTACGAGACTTTTCGCGAGTCTGTAGGCCAGGCGGTCGGCCATCGCCGCGATGGTATGGACCGGATCCCCGGTGACCCGGCGTTGGTGAACCTGCCGGTGCCCCGAGCCATTCGTGACTTGGGGTCCGCAGGTGTAGCCGCGTTGGTCCGCGCTCGGGAGGAGCACCCCTGGGATCACCCCCAGCGTGGTCGACTCACCCGAGCGGCGGAGTACCTTGTGACGGAGATGGACAGCTCTCTGGATCGGTTCAGCCGGTGCCGCGCCGAGGCCTCCCGTGTCGCATGCGATCTCGCATACGACCAGGGCCTCATGGAAGGCACCCGGCGGAGCCTAGAGAGCTACCGGACTTTGTCGGCCGTCATTGAGCGGCGCGCGTTCGACCAGGGTCGGACCGCCGCTCTTGCCGAGCAGTCCGGGGCGTCCGCCCCCGCCCCAGAGGTAGCCGCTAGGATGGAGCACCTGGAGGCTGAGAATGAGCAGCTACGGCGTCGTCTTGACGAAGCCGAGGCCGCTCGGACTCGCCTACTCCAGGGCGTCGATGACCCCGAGTCGTCCGCCCTGAACCAGGCGGCTCTCCGGCGCGCGGATGCCGCTTTGGAGCTGGCCATCTACCCATACCTAGTCCAGGTGTGGGGAGAACGGACGGCCGGTCCACAGCGCACCCGCGATACGGTAGAGATGTTCCGCGCCATTGCAGATCTCGGCGCGACATCTCTACCGGCCTCCGTCGTGATGGCTCCGTCAGGACCCAGATTGCAGGGCTCACCGCAAAAGCCCCTGCAAGCGCCACCAGGCCTGCCTCATCCGCCCGTGCAGCCGGCTTTCTCTATGCCGGCTCCGCTGCTTCCGCGGCGTAGGGACTCGTCACCGCCGCCAGACCCCAAGACAGGCGGCACGGATGAGGAGCCTATGACGACAGAGGAAGGCTAGGGCACTAGCCTCGTCGCTGCACTTGTGCGGCGGCGTGCCGGAGTCGCTCCCGCGGCTCCGCCCTGCCTCAGACCCGTTCTGCGGATCTGAGGAGCCGGCCGGCAGGCTCATTTTTTTAGAGGTACTATCACTTTTGATCACTCGGTGTGTCGTTTTACAAAATTTCTAAATTTAAAGTTTAACCTTAAAGATATTCCAATGACTCCGTCAGGACCCAGATTGCAGGGCTCACCGCAAAAGCCCCTGCAAGCGCCACCAGGCCTGCCTCATCCGCCCGTGCAGCCGGCTTTCTCTATGCCGGCTCCGCTGCTTCCGCGGCGTAGGGACTCGTCACCGCCGCCAGACCCCAAGACAGGCGGCACGGATGAGGAGCCTATGACGACAGAGGAAGGCTAGGGCACTAGCCTCGTCGCTGCACTTGTGCGGCGGCGTGCCGGAGTCGCTCCCGCGGCTCTGCCCTGCCTCAGACCCGTTCTGCGGATCTGAGGAGCCGGCCGGCAGGCTCATTTTTTTAGAGGTACTATCACTTTTGATCACTCGGTGTGTCGTTTTACAAAATTTCTAAATTTAAAGTTTAACCTTAAAGATATTCCAATGACTCAACACACCGTCCTTTTATAACGGATGACCCTCCAAGGTCATCACACGGTTTTGGACCACCTCGGTCAAAATTTTAGCTTGTTTATGAGGGTTTATTCAAAATTGCAAAGCGCGTTATAGTTTACTCCGTAAGTCCGGGGGTAGTTCCCCATTCTTCCAAAAGGGACTCTTAAAGTCCTAGTGTCTTGCGCCGTGACTTCCGGGTGTTGCCATCTTGCCTTCTTCCGGACCCCGCCATGCGAAGCCTTCGTCGGGTTTTGGCAGTTTTGGGCGCGGGCGGAACATGTTGGGGACCAACATTGTAAGAAGGGGGTAATGTGGCGATTTTGCCCTAAGCACGCGGCAGGTGATTGTAAACATAAATGCCATTTATGTGGCCTTTTCGTACTTGGCCTTGTTTTGACACGCTCCGTTCGAGCGTGCGTTGCCACGGCGACGCATTGTAATTTACGCTCCAGTAAACTATAACAATGGATTGATTAAACCTCGCGTGCGCCCTACAGTTTCTGGTGTATTATATATACACTGGAAGCAACTCGATCGAGGAGATTGTCCGAGAGATCGAGACTAGGACGCACACGAGGCTCGCCATGAGCTTTGTGTTCCCTGGGTCTGAGTAGTGGGCTCCTAGAGCCCTGGGGACGATTTCCATGGGGAGGCCCGGGCTGGGAGAGACAAGTTGCTGACTCGGGGGCGTACGCCCTGTGGATCGCCAGTTCTCTCCCTTCCCGGGATGTGTGACAGAGGCTCTGGCCAGCATGTCGGACTGTACGGGGTTCCGTCCCCGAGGCAGACCGCGGCTCGCCAGGCCCCGCCAGTTAACACCGTAGGGATGAACTAGTTTCTGAACGGTGTCCGTAGGCCTGGGAGTGTCGGGTGGGCTGTTACCTGGTTACCGTTAATGCTGAAGTAGTTACCGTGTCCACCGCGACCTCCGGTGAGCGGCCCTGCCGCAAGGATCCGGAATAGCGGATGCGCGTCCGCAAGGACTCGGATGAGAGAGGACTATCCTCGAGGATCCCGAAGAGCGGACGGTAGTCAATAACTTTACACGATATAATGACACTTTGCTACTATGATGTTGAAGAAAAAAAGTAAACCCGAGGGCTGAGAAATGTTATCAGAGAAATGTACAGTGTTAGACATAGCAAATTCCTGTGAAATTACGTACTGCTTTTACATAATTTCATGATCACCCAAAAAGCACCGGACGTGATTGCTCACAATACAAACCACTCAAGTTCATCTTAGGTCAAGCTCAAGATCACCAAAAGATGCTTCATATAATAATGCCTACATGCTTATATTACCAACCAAAGGTCATGTACAAGCGTTTTGGCACCAGAGCCCAATTTGTGCATATCATGTCATTTTGGGCCTTTCTGCCCTATGTATCAGGCCTTAGTATCTCGATTTGTATCCCAATAGGCTTCTTCTGAAATAAAAATCTTGAAACTGATCAGACAGTTCTTGAGAAAAGACAAACACAATGCAAATTTGTGCATTGTTTCAACCAAAAAATTGTTGTTTTTGGCCTTGAATTTCATCGAAGGTCAAATTCTAGGTCACCACACAAATCACTATGACATTCCATTCGAAAGTGCCAGTAGGCCTACATGTATATCTTAGCTTTGTCTTCAAGCGTCTTATAAGTACGGTTGAACAGATCTTGAGAAAAGGGCTGTCAAGGTCTAAAGTTGAGCATTTTTTTATTTAAATAGGCCGTCATTTTGATAAAATGCGAAAATTAAAAAATCCGGATATATTTTTGGTATTTAGAAAGATTTGAGTGTAAACACAGTGATCTGATCGACGGACGACAGCTATAGCTAGACACCGGTTATCGGACCAAATACAGTTCTCTAACAGTGAACAACGGACGGCTAGACGGACGGACGGACGAGGCCACGACGCCAATAGACTCTCAGACCATCCATACGGTAGGTGACATAATAAAAAGTTGCACACCCGAACATATATCTGTAGATATATCATGAACACTGGGGCTCTTGCTCGATATTATGACTGATTATCTAATTTCACCTCTTAAATGGTCATATCTAGGGACTGATGAACTGGACACTGGATACAGTCATGGAATCGGTTTTGATAGCTTCGTTGTCCCACTGGGTCCCGGGCACTGGGTATCCTCGCACGTTATGATAGGAGAGCTGTGATTGGGGAAACATACACGTATATACGGTAAGATATTCATGACGTTTCCATTTATTGTCCAATCATGTGCCAGACAGGATGCACGTGACCTTTGGCGTGCCTCAATTCCGCCTTTTGTGTGCAGTGTGAAAGAAATATCGTGAACTGCCAAACCATGGCTGATTTCGAATATACCGAAGATGCCTCAGAAACAAACTTTGACAACCCATCAAGTACTAATTTTGAACAATCAGAAGAACCAGCTACAGAAGCTGTCTCGGCAGAACCAAACGGCCAAACAGATGAACCCCAGGGCGAAAAAATCAACGCTTCTAAAAACGAGGACGACGAACGGTGAGCTCCACGCGTGGCGAGCACGGATAAACCGTCGGCGCCGGCCGGCATCCGCCATCTTACAGATGCAAACCTAGATCTATTTATGTTTTATACCTTTCCAAGTTCAGTAGAAGGAAGTCACATGTACACAATGATTTAGGACATCTGTAGATCTGAAAGTATAAATAGATCTAAAATGCTAGTAGATCTAGACTACAAACTAGATGCATCAAATGATTCATGATTTAGCCTAGAGCCTTGTAGACCTAGTACAGTGCTGTAGTGGTAGATCTATAGGTCTATTCTGTCTCTGGATCCGTTTTTTGATGTTTTGTCACTTGACTTGATTGAAATTAGGTTTACTTGAGGACTAGTCCCTCATTTTATGATATTGATATTCAATGGTCTTGGGCTCAGACTAGATATAGTCAGAGACTTAGTACCTTATGGGTCCTAAAAGTGGCACGCGCCCTAACCCTAATAGTAGAGTGCCCCCCTCTTTTCCCCTACGAGCCGTTTGTCCTAAATTCGCCGCATTCCCAAATTCGCCAACAGGGTTTTCAGACCTTGTAATGCGAATGAAACCAACCAGTTCTATCATCAATCGAGACTATGATATTCAATCTTTGTACCAGCAGTTTGTTTTCCATAAAACAAGTTTCTTACCTCTGATAATATTGAGTTGGCGAATTTTGGGATGCGGCGAATTTAGGACGGATGGCTCGTAAACGTTCGACTTTTGCAATCTTATAATACACTTCACATATACACCTCCTAATAAGATCTTAATGTTCCAATTCACATATTTGTTAATTGAATCATATCAAAGGGGATTGAAGGCCATATAGGTATAATATAGGGCCCGGATGAGTCGGAAGTTTCTGACCCGGGTACCCGTGTGGTCTGACCCGACCCACCCCGGGTGACCCGTCCAAATATCAAATTTGAAAGGGAATAACTGGAGCAATTTGTAACACTGAAACGCCAGTCACGGATCTTTGACACTTATTATATGTTTGGTCGGTGTTTATTTACAAGTTTGAAAGAGATCACAACTACTTCCGATTTTTTCCCGATGATTTTCTTGTCTTTGTTGTGATTTTACTAGCGTTCATAGCAATTTTCAAGACAAAATCTATATCTTTATTTGTTCTTATAGTCGGCGTCATTGATCTGTGAGCGGTGGTTTTTTCGCGATTATTCCGTCAATAATTCGTATATTTCGATGAAATTTTGGCTGGAGCGTTATTTTATACTTGCCTAATAGGGTATGAATTTTCGGAGAGATTGATGTGTAAACAAAAAAGTTAGCCCATTTGGCTTATATATGACGAAATAGGAAAACGTCAAAACGTTATCTATAGAAATGCTACGGCGATCGGGGGCGATCCACGGCCGATTTCACCAGATTTTTACTATGGACGAGATAGGCCAACTTTTTTGCTTTGCATCCAATCTTCCCGAAAATGCATCCTTAGTTAGGCGGTCATAAGATAATATACCTGTCAAAATTCCAGCGGATTATCTCAAATATTGACTGAGTAATCGCCAAAAAAACACCGCTCACAGACCAATGACGCCGACTATAGGTACGGGTTAATGAAATTCCGACCTAGGTCATTGTATGACCCGCCCCAAATTCGGGTACCCGTCGACTCGTCCGGGCCGTAGTATAATATTCAGTGATTTTCTTAAATTGGTCCTGAAGTTTGACCTAAATTTTTCCCACGCTGCTACAGGAGGTCTTGCTTTTGCTCGCCGTGCTACTATTCAGACCAATACGATATGAGTATGCAGATCCATTAAACTGTCGGGATAATTATGATAGGGATTTTTCACTAACTACAAATAGAGATCTCTGAACTGAGATTGAGACCAACGGTACAAAAATATAAACATTCTTGTACACTTTGAAAGTGTCCGTATCAAACAACCATGGCTAGATAATGAAATGAAAAAACATCAAAATGTAATACCGGGTATGAAGGTCGGGTGGGAATCTCAAAATAGGCATCGATAATCATGAATGAAAACATTTGATCCCTTTGTTTAAAAAGCTGGGTGGCACAGCTCTGCCCTCAGGATGTTCAGTTATGTATGCAGTGTATGAAAAACCGTCGGACCGTCTGACATGTCCTGTGTAAATGACTGTATGTCCGATGTCACTCGGCAACACTTCTGTCCAGATGTCAGATGTGTATAATCCAGCCTGAGTCCAAGTGCGGTTTGATTGTTTTCCGAATTTTAGACACTCCCGCAAACTTGGATCTTCGATCAATCTTGGAACCTCTCGTAAATTGTTCAAGTACACACCATCTCGTAATACAAGTTGTTTGAGTAAGAGTAAAATCGCGCCGTTTGAGAATACCAAGGTTGGGGCATACAACACACAATCTCAAGACTTGATATTCCCAAAAAACCCAACACAATACTATCGTCTTCAAAGTGTTGGAGGCTATTGTTCAACTATGATACTGTTTGTCTGCATCTTGTCATAAATATGAAAACCTTGTCCTTACCAGTTATCACCTTAGATATTATTATCACCATGAATTTCACTATCAGTTTCATGTTAGCTGACATTTCACACAGTGTCCAAGCAGCACCCTGACGTATACATCATGTATACATGATGTGTAGATTTGAATGTGATTATTGAGGTAGATCTATCTTGTTCTGCTAAGTGTGTTGGTTTTGATGATTTCGGTACTCTACTCTGAACATAACAGAAACCATAAGTCAATAAATTTATTATAAAGTGTGCACATTTGGCGACTTGTATTGTTGTTTCATTACAATATAATATTATTCTTGTGCAATGTGGAGAGTTTCAGCTCAGAATTTTGTCTTGTTACGGAGTCTACATAGATTACTATTATGATATGATTGAGCAGGTATCTTGTGCCATTTGTCATTCCAATATGGACTGTATTTCTGATTCTGGTAGGCTTCAAACTCTTGTCCTACGTTGAGAGACAATGTCCTATGTGATAAATTTTCACATCTGTCCCAATGTCAGATGTATCAAAAAGTTTTTGATTTGCACTGTGTATGTATCATATTGGTCTTAATAGTAACACGGCGAGCCAAAGCAAGACCAAATGCAGCAGCGCGCGCAAAAATGGCGCCAAACTTGAGGTCAAATTTAAGAAAATTCACTGAATAATATACCTATAGCCTTTAATCCCCTTTATTATGATTCAAATAACATCATGAATGTATGGATTGGAACACTCCCAAGATCTTATTAGAAAGATATGAAGTGAATTATTTGGTTACAAAAATCAAACATTTATTTTTTGGGCAAAAGAAGGGGCTGCTGTACTATTAGGGCACGTGCCACTATTAGGACCAATACGGTATCATTATGTGCAATAATATGTGCTATGCGAGTTATTTTAGATCCAAACTGCATGTGTTAATGCTGTCCCTGCTCATTTTACATAAATGCTGTTTGAAAAAGTTTATTAAAACTCACGCCCGGTCTACAGCTGCGGCTGTATTTTATGGCTACATTGGCCAAATCACAATATATACTCAATAAGGTACACCATGTCACACAAGTTAACACAAATTACCTTATTCAACATGTAAGCTGACATGGTTGTCGAACTCAAATTTTGTGAATTTTATTTCATTGTATTTAGGGAAATACTCTGTTTTTGAAATTCATTGCTATTCATTTGTTTTCTCTTCAACAGAAAGATATTTGTTGGCGGATTGAGCTGGGAAACCAATGTCAGTAAGTGTCCCCTTTTGCTCTCCATGTGATATACTGTAAAATGACTAATTTTGGCGGAAGATTTATTTGGCGGTAGGTCAAAAAAACGCCAAATTAAATCGTCTGACAAATTAACTAGAATAATGATGAGAAATATTTGTGGTTTTGAAACCGCCAAATAACATGGGGCTCAGAATCGCCAAATTTAATAACCACCAAAATTAGTTGTTTTTACAGTAATGAATGCAACAATTGTGTATATATTTTGTGAATTCTAGTATAGCACATTTATATAAACATTCCAATACATAGTAGGTATGTCACAATTGATTGGTTAACTGCAGAATATGAATGATCCTGCTACTCTTGTCAGTTTTTAAGCAGGGATTGACGTTAGGCAAATAACACTGGTGGCCCCATGGGGCCAGTATCGTTTGAAATATAATGGCCCCATCAATAATCGGCTGGTCCCACTTTCAAAGTCCTCAATCAATGCATACATCAATGCAAACACTGATGTATATTTATATTGACAAGGAAGCAAAGCGAAAATACATTCAAAGTCCCTGAAACATTGAAGAGTACATGCTCAAAGAATGCTGTATTTATTACTTGCTCAGTAGGGCTATTTGGGAACCTGAGGGCCCCACAGGCTCAAAATATGGTGTGAGGCCAGCAGGCCAGTGTAATCTTGATCCCTAAGAACTCGGGAGTGTAAGCAATGGAAATGCTTGCAGGAAAGTTTTGTTGCAGAAATTAAATACGGATGTAGCATTCATTCAATCTCCAATAGTTTCACATCAGCATTATATCAATCAGCATTCTGGGACATATACTAGTATACATGTAGCACAATCTGTGTTTATTTCAAAAGTTTAGGGTCGGGACGAGTTGGAAATTTTGTACTTGAGTCTTCAGTATCAGTAATTTAATAGCGCTCGAGTATTCGTTCAAGACTTATATTATAAATGAACGACAGGAGGTCGGCGGATACTATGGATTCGCGATTGTCACGCCGCCGCAGACACTTTCTTGTGAGCCCTCTACAGGTCGCATTACTAGGCCGATTTTGATAATTTCTCACATGAACATATAATATAGTAAGGGAGCAACGCATCAATTCTATTGCCATAGCAACCAAAATGGCTTATTGGGGACACATTTTGTGATGAAATAAGCCCATTCATCATAACACACGTGGCTTGTTAGCGCTCTCGGGGGTGGCAATTTTGAAGGAATTGCTGTTGTATTGAAGAGGAATGTTTGACAATGCGCATACATAAAACCTATTGTTTCTCAGATATAATGAATAATAATAAATTTATTAGTTAACTTATTGCAACAGTGTGAAATATCCAGTTTGAGATCATTCAGTTTCACTGTAACTGGAGAACAAATCATACTGAAATGGTGCATATATGACATTATATGTAGAGCTGATGGCTTTGTGCAAAACAGATTATTATTACTGAAAAAGTTAACATGACTTTCACTAGTTAAGTCTATTATTGCCCACAATAAAAATAGTTAAGATATCAGAGAAACATTTATTATTGAACTAAACAAGGCTAGGCTTTTGTCCAGTATAGATTTGATATAGTAATAACATTAATTAGTTAATATTGCTAACTTATATAACTTATTAGGTAAAACATACTCGTTATCAATGCATGTGAATACAGAATCATCTGTAATGTTTGTAATGGATTGGGTTTCATATTCCAGTCGTGTGAAAAGTTTTGTGGAATATATTTGGTAAGAAATAAGTTAACAAATATTGCAGTTGTTAACATTATTACTGCATGAAAAACTAGCTATGACTTGGAACTTTTATGACTGAATTTGATGAAAAACGCTGGCCCATCAGTTATGATATTTTGTCTGAATTAAGGTATTTTGAGCAACAGGGATGATAGGGCATCAGGGGAATACACCCACACGGTCCTAGGCGACCGAATTGTCTAAATAAGACCAAAAGTGTTGATATATGTGTAATACATTAAATACAGTTCATGAATTTTTCTGTACTTTTGCTTACAGAGGACCTAAGGGAATATTTTAGCAAATTTGGAGATGTAGTTGACTGCACATTGAAAACAGATCCCACCACTGGCAGATCTCGGGGGTTTGGCTTTGTTTTGTTCAGCACCTCGCAAGATGTTGACAAGGTGATTAAACACGGCCATTGACTGCGTAATATTGTTGTAATGGATGTTGTATTGAAATATCCTGCTTGGTCTTATTCTCTATTTGACTACTATTTGTAAGACATGTATACCATGTATATACGTGTCATAATCGAGAAGGACCTAATTGGGTGATCGTATGAAATGCCAGTACACGACATGACATTGATGAAAGGTCAAAATGACAGTTACTTTGAACTGTGTTGATGTTCCTGTTTAAGGTCACTGCCCAAAAAGATCATGTACTTCATGGTCGAAATATAGACCCTAAGCGAGCAAATCCTCGAGGGAACAAAGAACCCATCAAGAAGGTCTTCGTTGGAGGGCTGGACCCAGAAGTCCCAGAAGATGAAATTCGGTCCTACTTCGGACAATTTGGCAAAGTTTGTAGATATTGGTTCACATTCTAGCACATGGAATTTCGAACAATTTATTGATCTTTCTGTCTCTCATGAATCAATGTCTTTTTTGTTAGATCGAGGAAATCGACCTACCATACGACAAAATGAAGGGCCAACGTAGAGCATTTTGTTTCATCACATTCGAGTCAGAAGTTATCGTGGATAAATGCTGTGAAAAGCAAAAGCACACAGTGGGCTCTAAAGAGGTGAGTGAATGTTGGTGAGGAGTGAAGGCAATGTCAGAATCAAATTGGACTGCAGATATAACTAGTAATAATTTTCTCCCAGATCTATTTTTCAGTTCTCTATTACAGGTTCAACTAAGATAACTTCCTGAAAGTTACTAAATCGATGGTCCATGATTGACAAGACTTGCAGATTTTATTTTCATACATACAGGTTTACAGTAATGATTAAAGCGGTACACATCCTGTACTATTGTACACTGTTGAAACAACTGGTTAGGAAACAAACAATAGCCAGTCTAAGTGCAAAGTTTTATGCTGATCTGGGACTGCTATTGCTAGCATGTGCTGAGTGAGCTAAGGTATCCTAGGAGTGGCTTTGCATTACTACAATGTACCTTTGTTCCACTTCCAGTGTGAGGAATGGACACGATTGGAACAAATGAGGTACATGAGCTTGGATCACCTCAGCACTTCCTTAAAAGGTTTTACCTCTTGAGACCAAACCCTGATCAGTCTGCGTTCCTTGTCTGTTGTTCCACAATGTTAAATTAATTTTAATAATTTAACAGGTTTTTCAGTTCTAATTTCTAGATGTCAATGGTAGAGGTTTCTACTCAGAAAAGGGTCCTATCCAGACCTGAATAAAGGTTTTAAAGTGTATTTCATGCAATGTTCCTTCTTGTTCTTGTCATGTTTAACATATAGCTCCTTGACCTCCACCATGTCTGGGAGCTCTGTTATCAATGTATAATGAATCAATCTTCTCTACACAAGCTTTTTGTGGTTTTGTTTTGAACATAAACTAATGCATTTTGTGGCATTATCTGGAGCAGACAAATATTACTGTAATTATAGGATATTCATTGGTTTATTTATTCTTGCAGGTTGATGTGAAGAAGGCCACACCCAAAGACCAACCAGGTGGCTATGGATGGCGAGGACGTGGCTGGGGATTCGGTCCACCAAGAGGCAGAGGTGGTCGTGGCCGTGGAGGTTAGCTATGAAAATAATTACAAGTGGAATCATGTACATTTAGAAATTTTTGGCATAAAGAAATCACTTTCCTTTCAATGCTGATATCAAACATCTTGATTTTCAGGCTACCAAGGATGGGGCAACGACTATAGCTATGACTACTATAATCAGGGGTACAGTGGCTATGGTGGATACGACTACAATCAAGGCTACGGTGGCTATGGCGGCGACTACAATAACTACTACAACCAGGGCTGGGGCAATTATAACCAAGGCTATGGCAGTAGCTATGGTAATGGTGGCTATGGAAATAGCGGTTATGGAGGTAAGAAGCGTTATGTACAGAAACGAAATGGTAACAGTTGGACAAACCATGAATAGTGCTCCAAAGACATTACTGTTTGCAGCAGCCCAATGCTATGTATGCTTCAGTCATCAGAAACTTGTGTTCTTTTATTTTTATATACACTATGAAATAGTTATGGTGCTGGCAGAGTGCTGCTGGCTTTGTTTCAAAGCATGTACCATGATTGTTGTAGCACTGAAGCTGGTCAGTTGTTTACAGATGTGACATTTATTGAGTATGAAAAGATTATGTAAGAAGGGAATATCTTGAGTTTGAAGGATTGTATCAAAATATTGTATCATTCCTTGCTTCAGACCATGCCATCAATGAAATAGTACGTTTGCATATTTATAACTATTGTATGTTCATGCATCCTATTGTTTCATAAGTTGACATTAAAGGCTGGTGCGTATTCTATTTCATTTCAAAGCCTAAAAGTAAAGCCTATTTTAGCAGAACTGACCTAGTTCAAAATTAAAAGATTGTGGTGTAAATAACAAGCATGCATATTTAGGTTTATCTTGTTCAGTTGTGAAAAGGATCATGCACTTATTTTGTCTAAGAAAGAATTGTAACTCCTGCGTGTTTGAATTTCCAGCAATGTTGATGATTTAAATTTTGCACCAGAAATTTGATGTTGGTGCAATATCTGTCATATTCTGTATGGGCGTGTAAATAAATATAGGCCTCTGTTGTCCATGAGCCATTGTTAAACAAGATCACTCATTGTTTGGTTCTTTGTTGAGAACGTTTAATCAACAGTGCTTGAGGGAATTGAGAAATGTCAAAATTGATATTCGAAAGCACCAGGCCTTTTATGTTAATTTGATCGCCAAAAATGTTGTATTTATGCTGTTTAGGGTTTCATTCCTATATGTTGGGAGCATTTGTCTTTTATTGGACTGAAGTGTACCATTTTCTATTCTAAATTCCAATAAATTCCCCAAAGAAACCCTAAACATGTTCCTGGAAAAAAAAATTGGCGCCAGAGTATTCAATAGCACTGTTTCCTTCAAGTCCTGTAAAGGTCAAACGCTCTTTATTCGTTAAGTAAAATGGATTCCAAGGATAACCATGCCTGAACTTCCAACTAATAGCAGGTGTTCCATGAAGTCCATTTTCTTCATAAAGATTCCCACAAATGCGCCAATCTCACAACACTATCAGTTTTTAGTTTACCGGCCCTTTGGGCCGATAAGCTATTGTCGTGGTATTTCGTCCGTCCGTCGTCCGTCCGGGTCTGTAACTTTTTTTTGACATGATGAATTTCCCTATAAATTTGTCAGAACATACCTTTGGCCAGTATCTAAAGACCTTTTTAAAATTTTTTTGATTGAATCGTTTTTGCCTATTTGGCGGCCATTTTTGACGAAAAATTGCCAATTTTAGACTTTGGAGGCCATTTTCTCAAAAACTGTCTGATCAGTTTTGAGATTTTTGTTTCAAAACATTCCTCTCATGTACCTTCATGGAGACTTTGGAGGCCATTTTCTCAAAAACTGTCTGATCAGTTTTGAGATTTTTGTTTCAAAACATTCCTCTCATGTACCTTTATGATGTGTATAAGTTTTGTTGCCCTTGAATCGCCGGTCTGCGTGTGGCGGCCATTTTGATTTTTTGACGGGTCGGCGAAAAAATTTTTTTTTGTCCCAAATCAAGTCACTATTCGTTTTGAGCCATTTCCAGCAAAAAAAAAAAAAATTTTTTTTTTGACCATTGAAAATTGTTTCACCAAATTTTCCCTTCATAATGGGAGCTATGCAGAGTAATCTCGTAGAACACTTCAAGATAGAGCCTAAGTATTGGCACATTCAAATGGGAAATCATATATTGCGGTTTGAGTGGTGACCTTGAATTTGACCTTCAATGACCTTGAAAGGTCAAAAGGACCTTTTTTGTCGAAAAAACGATGAATTTTGCCTTTAGTGGTCATTTTCTCGAAATCTATTCAGACAGTTTTCCTCAAAATCATGTATAAGATTCTCCTAATGTACCTTTGTGATGTGTATAAGTTTTGTTGCCTTTGAATCGACTGTCTGTGAAAATTTGTCATTAACGAAAAAAATCTTTCAAGATGTAACTTGATTTCGTATTATAGTCCATACAGAGAATGTGTTTCTATCAACATTTACGATCATGTTTTAACATATAGATTTTAACATCAGTGTAACAATTTATATGTATTCAGTATTCTACCCTATTCACATGATTGCCGGTAAGCTACAGCACCCTTGGTGCTATGTTCAACATTATTATACATGTACTTTGAAATTAACGTACATCACCTGCCAATTTAACAACAGAACCAACATACTGGTACTAATCATGTCCTGATTGATACTTCGTGATGCACAAGTCTTTCAACTTGATTTTAAGTATCACCCGTGTAGCATCTGGAAGTACACCAGGGCCTCCCTATAGAAAGCATCCAGTGATTTTGTGGTTTTATTTATCCGATAAAGATTTATATTTGTACATGTATCCCCCGAACGAAGGTCGGCGGATACTATGGATTTACGATTGTCGCGCCGCGTCCGCCGCAGACACTTTCTTGTGAGCGCTCTACAGGTCACACTTCTAGTCCGATTTTGATAATTTTTTGTATGAACAGAATATGGTAGGAGTGTGACACCTATCGATTTTCGTTGCCATAGCAACCAAAATGGCAATTGGGGACATATTTTGTGATGAAATCAGCCCGTTCAACACACATCGCTTATGAGTGTTCTAGTGGTGGCAATTTTACAGGAATCGCCGTGATATTGAACACGAATGTCGGACAATGCTCATACACGAAACCTATTGTTTCTCACAGATATTTATTGAATAATAATAATAAGGTAATTAGTTAAACTTATGACAACAATGTGAAATATCCAGTTTGAGATAATTCCATCTCATTGTAGTTTGAAAACAAATCATACTAAAAGTGTGCATACATATAGAGCTGATGACTGTGCAAAACAAATTACTATTACCATGATTACTGAATAAGTTAACATGAATTTCACTAGTTAAGTCTATTATTGCCCACAATAAAAATAGTTAAGGTGAAACATTTATTATTGAACTAAAGGCAAACCTTTTGTCCAGTATAGATTTGATAACTGTAGTGATAACATTAGTTAGTTAATATTGCTAACTTATTACAACAGGTAAAACATATTCGTTATCAATGAATTTAGATGCAGAAATCATCTGTAATGTTGGGGATTGGTTTCATATTCCAGTCGTGTGAAAAGCTTCTCTGGAAAATATTAAGAAATAAGTTAACAAATATTTCAGTTGTTAACATTATTACTGATATTGATGAAAGACACTGGACCAACAATTATGATATTTTGTCTGAATTAACATATTTTGGGCAACAGGAATAATGGGCATCAGGGGGATACACCCACACGGTCGTAGGCGACCGAATCGTCTAGTTGTAATGTTTTGCGAAGTATTTCACCACACATCACCATTGTGTTATTTTACTTCAAATTTCCTATTGTTGTAGAATCTGCTATCAATATAGTTCATTGAGAAAAGTTGGTTTACAGTACATCCTTGGTGGATGTGGGGGAGGAGTACTGCAACTGACTACAATATTTTTTTGGCACCTACATGTACTTTGACTTTGTTTGTTCATACCAGTCCTTTGGACAGGTATCCATCCTCTGGTACGTCATTGTTTGTGTATAATGCTGTTGATGCAGCTGGGCTGAAGTGTTTGATGTCTGTTCAGGAGGTCAGTCCGGTGGTGGTGGGTATGGTAAACCGAAGAGAGGAGCCAATGGATCGGGATCATCAAGTTCCAATTCCTATCATCCTTACAATCGATGATTCTCAAATATGGTAAGTTCCTCGGAGGCTTTGTCAGTCTTATGCTGCGTTCAAACCAAGTTGTGAAGACGGTGCACACCGCCGGTGACGTCGACTGTTACAGGCGGTGATTGTTGGTTTGAACGCAGCACCATAAACCACCGACAGCTATTTCACTGGCGGTGAAAATGGAGGCGCTAAAATACTTCCCACTTCACCGCTGGTGAACACCGTTGGTAACATGGCTTGAATGCAAATCACTGGTGTTGAACTGGGAAACACCGTCTTCACAAGTTGGTTTGAACACAGCATAACACACATACACCCATTGCACCATTGGGAAATTTTGTACCAACTTGACCTTGACATTGCTCAAAGAGCCATTAAGATCACTCTCAATTCATTTCAGCAACTCAACAAAATCGACTTACCAAACACATTGCTCACATTGGGAACACTTTCGTTATGCAACTCGGTCTTCTACTTTCAGTATGACTTAAAATGCAAGAACAACTCGATTAAGAGTCTTGTTACATGAGTAGTATTAAAGCTATAATCACTTTTAGAATTGACAAAATTTATTCATTCTGCGATAGTTTTATTTTGTCTATAGAATGAGAAATCGTACAAATTTGGGTCTGAAAATGTGTATTACGTGCCTAAATTGAGTGTCTAAATCAAGATTCAAATTCGGGCCAGTCAATCTCGCATCATTTTTCTCCTCAAAACGGACCGGCTTGTGGTCGAGTTCTATGCACAGTCTCATGACATCATTGGTGTTTGTCTAGATATTGTGGCAACCGGCAATGTAGGCAGGCCGATCATTCTCTATCCAGTGTTTTCATGAACGATTAACGGCAATTTACTGAGTATCTGTTGTCGAACTGTGCATATTCCCTACATATTCCCAACCATCTTGAGATGTACTCTCAGGTTTGCGTGACAAACAAGAATGCTAAATTTGGCTGATTTTAAAATTGATTCCAACTTTAAGGAGCTACAAACCCTATTCGAGTTGTTTGGACGATCAGCAATTTGAGCAATATCTAGGCTATGTTGGTGGAAAGACAAGGGCGATAATATTGAATTTTCCAGAGGTGCAGTGGGTGTATTAGCCATAAAGTCGGGTCTTCGAGAACCTTATTCCTAAAAAGTAAATACATGAAGCCTCATTTTATTGCTTCCTAGACACAGCTTCCTAGACCAAACATCAGTGAACCGTATTGGTGTCCTAGCATGTCTATTGAACCTACATGGTTTTCTAGACCCCATGAGTGAACCTTAACCTTCATTTTACCTAGCACCTGCCAACATGGGTGACAGGGCATTGGGGGTACACCCATATGGTCTTCAGAGACCGGAGAACATCTGGTTTAGGCCAAAAAAAAAAAGTCTTTTGGTTCTCATTCCCGCGCGCACCACTTTTTACTCCCGCGTCAGTGTTTTTTTTTTTTTTTGGGAACACAAAAAGAAATAGGCTTCCCTTAAAAAAAATGAGATGAAAATGTTTATTTTTCAATACGAATCTTGTTTCGCGAGTTTCCCATGGACTTTCCTTATCTCTTAGGGGGTATTCGATTTGTATCTACAGATCTCACCGGTCATAACATGGCCTCAGAAAACTTGTTTTGTTTTCGTTCCTAGTTGCAGTGTATCATGACACTGTGTAAATTCAACACACAAATATTATCCCAAATTAAATACGTGAAACTCAACACGCATGACACAGTGTAAAAGCCGGGGATATACCTCCGTGTATATTTTGCTCATTTCTAGTCTTAGTCTGCAAATGCTGTAGTATTGTTTCGTAAGTTTTATACAATTGTTTATGTTGAGTAGCCTGAATAGCATTTTATAGTTTAACATGTATATTTCGCTCATTTCTAGTTCTGAATCTGTGTATACTTCTGTATCATTACATATCAAGTTTTACATACATGTTTATGTTGAGTAGGCGTAATTTTACATAAAATAGCATTCGTATAGCATTTCATTTGTCAGTACTATTCACTTTTATTTACTTGTCTCATTTGGAAGATGTGCTGAAATATACTGTATATAGAAATTTTAGAAATTTCAGTTTTAAAACCTGAGTATGATTGATTTGTAAGCGTTTTACAAGTAATAACTTGAGTCGATCGCGCCTTTCAAAATTTTCATCGGCCCGCGTTAAAAAAAAATAAAAAATAAAAAATCAGCACCATAGCACCAATTTTCCAAGAGCACCATGATGAGAACCAAAAGACTTTTTTTTTTTTGGCCTTATCGGAATATTTTTGTTTTCCAGAGTATGTTGAGTGAGTATGTTCATTGTGTGATCATTATATGGAAATATCCAACATCGTCTCATAGCGAAGAAGAATGCTGCCTTTCCTTCATCTTCAACAAACTGGATTGTATTGTCTTATGCAGTTATGAATGTGTACAAACTTAAAAGTTGCAATCCAGTATTTTACTGTTTTAGTCAACAACATGTTTCATGTCATGAAAACTCATCGATTCATCATTTCGCGGAATCACATAACTTATCCAAGTATTATTGACTCATTTGCTATATTGGCGTTTTCTCTAGTTATTTGTGTCAGATTGTTTGTTGTATAAAATTGGGTGTTGTATAAAACTCATAAATGCATCATTTCATGAAATCGCATAAACTCTACAAGTATTGTGAACTCAATTGCTATTGTGTAATCTTTAGCTAACTGTGTCAAATTGTTCTCAGTATTGTAACTGATAAATGCATACATGCATGTATAGCTTTTGTGTGTGAGGACAGATACACGATAAACACTCTTTTAACATTTATATAGGTAATAAAATGAAAACAAAAACATGACTAGCTTTCTTGACACACACACAATACAAAATAAGAACCAAAGGCCCTGTTACCATCGGTTACCACAATATTTCATGAAATGTACATACAGGATACTCCTTGGTCTTAGTTCTGGATTGGCCTCGTCAAACAGATTTTGGCCCAAGTATCAGACACTGCGCTTTAATATTACTCGCCCACTAAATGAATGCCATTTAATCCGTTTGTCACCTTTTTGATCCTTATTGAATATAGAAGAAGGTGCAGTGTATGATACTTTCTTGATTGTATGTGTATGATTTTCGTGATTCAATACTGGCTATAAGCACTTACAGAAGTAATAATGTATTATGATCATGTCATTACAACTAACTATCATATCCTTGATGGGAAAAAAATCACCTTATCCTTGGAAAGTCCAATTTACACATTTTGTGCTGAACATATAACCTTGAATGAGTGCTCCAGGTTCAATTTCACCCAAAATGCTCCATATACACGGTCCTATACGTCTACGGCTATGTTCGTCAAAAACATGCGTCGTGCCTCCCATGCACCGTGCATGTTTTGAGAAAAATAGCATAGATGCGATCAAAACAAACATTTTCAACCCAAAAGGAATACTGTTGAGTTCTATTTTATAGCTATTAACCTAGCAGATATGTTATTCTATTAAGCCCTGCCAGCTTTCAGGGTGCACTGTGTGCCATTTCCACACAACATCGACAAGCAATTTCTGTTTTTAGGTTACCGGACCTATGGTCCGATAACCTATTGCCGTCGTGATGTGTCCGTCGTCCGTCCACATCTGTATCTTTAAAGTTTACAGGCGGATTTTTCTGAAATTTTGCACAAAAATGCCTAAAAATATTTCAAGAGGGTTTCTTTTTATTTTTAGGTTACCGGACCTTTGGTCCGATAACCTATTGCCATGGCGTTGCGTCCGGCGTCCGTCGTCCGTCGTCCGTCGTCCGTCGTCCGTCCGTCCGTCCGTTCACATTTTTATCTTTAAAGTTTATGATGGAATATTTCTGAAATTTTGCACAAAAATACCTAAAAATATTTCCAAGGAAGGTTTTTTTTAGTTTTCTGATTTTCCAATTTTTTTCAAAATGGCGGCCGTTTTCGTCGAAAAATGGCCAATTTTGGACTTTGACAGTCATTTTCTCAAAATCTTATCAGTAACTTTTTTTCTTATTGATGCATAACACTCCTCTTATGTGCCCCTGTGACATGTATAAATTTCGTTGCCCTTGAATCGCTCGAAGTGGGCCATTTTGGGCCCAAACTCGGCCCAAATGGGACTCTCCCATGTTAAATTCTCCTATGCTTTATAATGGGACAAAATTAAGCCTAATATCTCACTTAATATTGAGATTAGAGACTAGGAATCAATTGTGCACATATAGGAAATGATATATCCTGAATATTCTGGTGACCTTGAATTTGACCTCTGACCTCGGTTTCAAGGTCAGAGGGCCATTTTCGTCGAAAAATGGCCAATTTTGGACTTTGACGGTCGTTTTCTCAGAATCCGTTCAGTAACTATTTTTCTTATCAATGCATAACACTCCTCTTATGTACCCCTGTGACACGTATACATTTCGTTGCCCTTGAATCGCTCGAAGTAGGCCATTTTGGGCCCAAACTCGGCCCAAATGGGACTCTCCCATGTTAAATTCTCCTATGCTTTACAATGGGACACATTAAGCCTAATATCTCACTTAATATTGAGATTAGAGACTAGGAATCAATTGTGCACATATAGGAAATGATATATGCTGAATATTCTCAGGGTCTTGAATTTGACCTCTGACCTCGGTTTCAAGGTCAGAGCACAAAATGTCTAATATCTTGCTTATTAACGACTTTACAGCTTAGGAACCAATTGTGGACATATAGGAAATGATATATGCCGAATATTCTGATGACCTTGAATTTGACCTTTGACCTCATTTTCAAGGTCACACCACAGAATGGCTAATATCTCCCTTATTATCGATTTTACAGCTTAGGGATCAATTGTGGACATATAGGAAATGATATATGCTGAATATTCTCGTGACCTTGAATTTGACTTCTGACCTCAGTTTCAAGGTCAAAGCAGAAAATGGCTAATATCTTGCTTATTATTGACTTTACAGTGTAGGAATCAATTATGAACTTATAGGAAATGATATATGCAGATTATTGTCATGACCTTGAATTTGACCTTTGACCTCCTTTTCAAGGTCGCAGGACAAAATAGCTAATATCTCGCTTATTATCGATTTTACAGCTTAGGAATCAATTATGAACATATAGGAAATGATATATGCTGAATATTGCTATGACCTTGAATTTGACCTTTGACCTCATTTTCAAGGTCAGAGAACGAAATGGGTAATATCTCGCTTTTTATCGACTTTACAGCTTAGCAATCAATTGGGGACATATAGAAAATGATATATTCTGAACATTGTCATGACCTTGAACTTCACCTTTGACCTAATTTCCAAGATCACAGGACAAAATGGCTAATAGCTTGCTCATTATGGACTTTACAGCTTAGGAATCAATTATGAACATATAGGAAATGATATATGCTGAATATTGCTATGACCTTGAATTCGACCTTTGACCTCATTTTCAAGGTCACAGGACATAATGGCTAATATCTCGCTTATTATTGACTTCACAGCTTAGGAATTAATTGTGGACATACTAGAAATGACATATGCCGAATATTATCGTGTCCTTGAATTGACCCATGATGTTTTTTAAAGGTCACGGGACAAAATACTAATATCTAAAATATATATTGTCCGGTAACCTTTCTTAGCCCTTGGGCTAATTTTTGGATTTTCGTATTTTTCCCAAAATGGCGGCCATTTTTAACGAAAAATGGCCAATTTTGGACTTTGGCGGCCATTTTCTCAAAAACTGTCTGATCAGTTTTGAGATTTTTGTTTTAAAAGATTCCCCTTATTTACCTCTATGATGTGTATAAGTTTTGTTGCCCTTGAATCGCCAGTCTCCGCGTGGTGGCCATTTTGAATTTTTGACGGGTCGGCCAAAAAAAATTGTTTGGCCCCAAATTGCATTACTATCCATTTTGGGTCATTTCTAGGCAAAAAAAAATTTTCACCCTTTGAAAAAAATTTTGGACTTGGACAATTTTCGGCACTTTTTTCCTTCATAATGGGAGCTGCCAGAACAGTACTCCTAGAACGCTTGAAGATAGAGCTTCGAAATTGGCACTTTCAAATGGGAAGTCATATATGGCGACTTGTGTGGTGACCTTGAATTTGACATTGGATGACCTTGAAAGGTCAAAACAGCCATTTGTGGGTCGAAAAATGCCCAAATTTGCAACTTGTCAGTCTTTAATCGAAAACTGTCTGATCACTTTTGAGATTTTTATTTCAAAACATAGTAATTGGGGTTTTTGACATTATATAAAGATGTGTATAAAGATGTATATAGTGTATGAAGTGCCTTGAATTGCTCAAAAGGCTTGAAATCTAGGCTGAATAGGGATTTTTTGAGATTTTTGTTATAAAACATGCTAATTGGGGTTCCTGACATTGTGTATAAAGATGGAGTGCTTTGGATTGCTTAAAAGGCCCCTTAAGTGTGTAAATTGGCCTCTACAGCCAAAAAATGTTTGTAGGTGTAGCTGGAATTGGAAGTCATACATACCACTTCTTTTGGTGACCTTGAACTTGACCTCAGATGACATTGAGTGCTATATCTCAGTGTCATGTCCAACAAGAAATGTGTAAATTTCGTCTATAGACAGAAGACTCTTAAGATAGACCTTGTATTTGTATTTTGAACATAAATGAATACAAGGTTATATGCTGCACACTTAATGATGACATTGAGTTCACGAAGATGACCTTGATTGGTTAATCTGAATGTCATATCTCACCTGTCGTGTTTCAACTAAAATTGTCCGGTAACCTATCTTTACCAATTACGATAATTTTCTTGAGGGACATGTCTTATAGTAAGATCGTAACACCAATCGACCAAACTGGCTGATTGGCAACACATTGGTGTGTTTTTAGGTTACCGGACCTATGGTCCGATAACCTATTGGCATGGCGTTGCGTCCGTCGTCCGTCGTCGTCCACATTTTTATCTTTTTTGTTTACAGGCGAATTTTTCTGAAATTTTGCACAAAAATACTTAAAAATAATTCAAGAAGGAGGTATTTTTTAGTTTTTTTATTTTCGCATGTTTTCCAAAATGGCGGCCGTTTTCGACGAAAAATGCCTGATTTTGGACTTTGGCGGCCATTTTCTTAAAATCTGTTCAGTAACTTTTTTTCTTTTTGATACATAAGACTCCTCATAAGTACTCCCATGTTGTCTATAAATTTCGTTGTGCTTGAATCGCTCGAAGTGGGCCATTTTGGCCCAAACTCAGCCCAAATGGGACTTTCCCATGTTAAATTCTCCTATAGATGCTTTATAATGGGACACATTATGCCTAATATCTCACTTGATATTGAGATTAGAGACTAGGAATCAATTGTGGACATATAGGAAATGATATATGCTGAATATTCTCATGACCTTGAATTTGACCTCTGACCTCAGTTTCAAGGTCAGAGCACAAAATGGCTTGTATCTCGCTTATTATCGACTCTACAGCTTAGGAATCAATTGTGGACATACAGGAAATAATATATGCTGAATATTCTCGTGACCTTGAATTTGACCTCTGACCTCAGTTTCAAGGTCAGAGCACAAAATGGCTTATATCTCGCTTATTATCGACTCTACAGCTTAGGAATCAATTGTGGACATATAGGAAATGATAAATGCTGAATATTCTGATGACCTTGAATTTGACCTTCAACCTCATTTTCAAGGGCACAGGACAAAAAGGCTAATATCTCGCTTGTTATCGACTTTACAGCTTAGCAATCAATTATGAACATATAGGAAATGATATATGCAGATTATTGTCATGACCTTGAATTTGACTTTTGACCTCATTTTCAAGGTCACAGGACAAACAGGCTAATATCTCACTTATTATCGATTTAACAGCTTAGGAATCAATTGTGGACATATAGGAAATGATATATGCTGAATATTCTCGTGACCTTGAATTTGACCTCTGACCTCATTTTCAAGGTCCAAGGACAAACTACTGGCTCATATCTAGCTCCTCTATTGACTGTATGGCTTGGGAATCAATTGTGGACATGATATAGAAAATGATATGCATTGAATATTTTGATGATCTTGAATTTGACCTTTGCCCCTTCATTTTCAAGGCCACAGCACAAAATTGCTAATATCTCTCTGATTATTGAATTTACAGCTTAGCAATCAACTGTGGACATGATATATGCTTAATGTTATATATGCTGAATATTCTCTTGACCTTGAATTCAACCAGTGACCTGGCTAACATCTAAAATATTAAACATTGTCCGGTAACCTATCTTCGGCCCTTGGCCTAATTTTTGTGTACGGATCACAAACCTGATCCCGGATCATGAAACCTGATCCCACAAGAAGCGTACAGATCTGGGATCAGAGACATCATAAAGATCGAAGAGATCTAATAAATCTTCTCTCAACATTTTCTGTTGCACTTTTCTCTCTATTTTGGAAATGATTTGTATTGCATGTGCTATGTTTTTACCAAGCAACTATAACACATGTACAAAATGATCACATTTTGGGGTTAGAAGTGTTTTTCGCATACGGATCAGAAACCATATTGGCCTGTTTAGCACACATGGTTTGTGAACGCTCTACGGGTGAGAGTTTTCAATGAATGATGATGAAATCGCACAGGCTCGATAAGGAAGCGATTTCGAAGCTGTAGCATTAGTTTTTCTAGTTAAGTCCAAAAGAAAAATAGTTTATGTAAGAACCTTTTAATATTGGGCTCAACAAGGTAAAGGTTATGTCCAGTAGAGATTTCATGGTTCTAACCGAAAAAGTTAACATTAGCTTTATACCCCCGTCACACCAGGGCCCGATCTCACTACGCCCGTTCTGCGCTCATCGAGCGTGGTTGAATCGTATAGCACGCATGACGATCGCAGTTTGGTCTTCTATGGACGTATAACGAGCGCCATCAATCTTGGGGTGGTCACCATGACCGTGAAGAGCGTGGCGAAATTTTGAACATGTTGAAATCGTAGTACCAGCGTGGTGAAAAGTGAGCGCAGTGGGGGCGTACTCTCAGCGTAGTAAAAACGGGGTGGGCGCCGTGTGCTCGCAAATTGATCGTGATACGAATTTGATGAATGCAGAGTGAGCGTGTTGGGATTACGAACATTGGGTGGTCCGTGAAAGCACGATATCTGTACGATTGCAATACGTCCTTACAATGCCCTTCCTGCGCCCCCGGAGATGCGCCTGCGATGCTATCCTGCTCTCGCCATGACCATGATGCGTCGCTGATACGCTTAGCACTTTTGAACAACGATTATTATACGCCCACCATGCCCTGACCACGGTCAAACTACGCTCTAACACGCTGGGGGTAATCTCAAACAAATTGCGGGTATGAAAGTTGAAAATGCACTCCTGTCAAATTGTTTATGTCAACGTGCAACATGGAGGAGGCCACACTGTACATATTAGTACAGAGCCAAATCGAACTCGATTACCAAGCCCTCATACTAATGAGGAGGATGAGGCGAAACAGAAAACAAAGGTCTTGCTGGGTACGTCCGTGGCTTTCCGCAGAAAGACGACTTCTCTATGGTCATTATGATCGCCTTCTTGCCGTACTTCGCATGGAAGATCAGCCGTCTTTGTTCAACTACTAGTACTTGAGGATGCCTGCTGAAATGTTTGATGAGCTGCTGAACCGGGTTGGGCCCAGAATCCAGAAGCAAACACTCGATACAGGAAAGCACTTGAACCGGGACTGAAACTTGCAGTAACGATGAGACACCTCGCTTCTGGTGACAAATATCCATCACTTCAATTTGACTTCAGAGTGGCCCGTAACACAATATGCCTGTTTATTCCAGACGTATGTCAGGCTATTGTAGAAGAACTGAAAGACGAGGTCATTTCGTGTCCTACAACATCAGAAGAATGGCGGGCAATTTCCGAAGATTTCCTGAGAAAGTGGAATGTGCCACATGCCTGTGGGGGCCATCGACGGAAAACACGTGGCAATTAGATGTCCTCCGAATTCTGGAACATTGTATCATAACTACAAAGGCTTCTTTTCATTGGTGTTCATGGCCTTGGTGGACGCTAACTACAGTTTTCTGTGGAGAGACGTGGGTGGACACGGTTCTCAGTCTGATGCTCAGATCTACAACTACTCGGAGCTAAAAGACTGTCTGGAGGATGGATCCATTGGCTTCCCACATCCTGACCCCATGCCGAACGATGACAGGAACATGCTGTACTTCATCCTTGGGGACGACGCATTCGGACTGAGAACATATCTCATGAAACCCTTTGCTCAGCGCGGCAGGACAAGGCAAGAAATGATCACTAACTACAGGTTTTCTAGAGGGAGACGCGTGGGGAGAATGCTTTCAGCATACTGGCGCAAAGGTTTCAGCTCCTGCTGACAACCAACAGCAAACTCCCGAGATAGCGAGACTCATCATCGAAACATGTGTCTGCCTTAATAATCTGATGAGGAAAAGGTACCCCGGCCTCCAGAATGCACAGCTCGACACGGAAGACGAGCATCATGACATCGTACCCGGACACTGGAGAGAAAACGAGAACATGCACGATGTCAATGAAGTGAATGGGCCGAACCGTGACACCGTGGTCGCAAAGAAGCAGAGGCAGTATCTGAAGCTCTACTTTAATAGTTCCGCAGGATCGGGACACCCGAAAACGAGTTCCAAGTTCCGAGTTCCAAGTTCCAAGTTCCGAGTTCCAAGTTCCAAGTTCCGTGTTTAAAGATCTAAGAAAATGGTGTCGTCGGTGTTGAGTCATTACCGTAAAACTTCTAATAAACGCCCGGGCGTCTATTGATTTCAGTTACACTCTAGACCCGGCGTCTATTATAGTTGGCGTCATTGGTCTGTGAGCGGTGGTTTTTGGCGATTACTTCGTCAAAATCTAAGATAATCCAATGGAATTTTGACAGGTATGTTATTTCTGAACCGCCTAACTAAGAATGCAATTTCGAGAAGATTGGATGCGAAGCAAAAAAGTTGGCCCATCTCGTCCATGGTAAAAATCTGGTGAAATCGGCCTACGACCGCCGTAGCATTTCTATAGATAACGTTTTGACGTTTTCCTTATTCGTTAAATATAGGCCAAATAGAGTAACTTTTTTGTTTACCCATCAATCTCTCCGAAAATGTATACCCTATTAGGCGAGTATAAAATAACATTCTTGCCAAAATTCCATCGAAATTTACGAATTACTGACGGAGTAATCGCCGAAAAACCACCGCTCACAGACCAATGACGCCGACTATAGAACCCGGCGTTTATTAGAACCCGGCGTTTATTGATTTAAGTCGTTGTCTGGACCCGGCGTTTATTGGATTTGGCGAGGCCTGTGTTACGAAATGACAAATCGGATGACAGTTTAGACGCGTTGACGTTGTCGATATTAGTATCTGTACGTTGCTATGTTACACCATGTACGTAGACCCGGCGTCTATTAGAACCCGGCGTCTATTAATTTCAGTATACCTGAACCCCCGGCGTCTATTAGAACCCGGCGTCTATTAGAAACCCGGCGTCTATTAGAAGTTTTACGGTATTTCTACACATGCCACGCTTTTTCAGGAGTTCTTTGAGCATTGAGTCTAAAAGTTGCAGAGACGAGGGATCATGGCGTCATTTTGAAGGCGCAGCACCACTATTTGTTACACGTTCGAATAAATGATAAATAACAACTTCTTCTATTAAATTTGTTCAGTCATCCACAGCATAGTTCGTTGGTGATGCCTGAACAATTATTTAATGAAAGAAATTGACAAGATCCGAATTTATTCTGTCACAATGCAATAAGTATTATTTTCTTTCCCCTTTGTTTTCAATTTTCCCATCATTTGTATTTAATTCTGTGAATGTAAAATATAGAAATGATATAAAAATACATTTGAACTAAATAGAATTGAACGAAAAACACACCCAAATCCGCAAACTATCCGAAATTTCAAATCATACCCGCGTGGCACTCTGAGGTCCGCGCATACCAGGTATCAGCTTGGAAGGTTAATTTTTTTGTGATATTGAAAGGTGGCACAAGAAAGTGATTTAATGAGTTGGAGAGACCCGATGCATAAATATAAAAACGATAACTGCACTTTCTTGGGACTTTAAATGCGGAACTTGGAACTTGGAACTCGGAACTTGGAACTTGGAACTCGGAACTCGAAACTCGGAACTTAAAACTCGTTTTCGGGTGTCCCCGCAGGATCAGTGCCATGGCAGGATCTTATGATACAGTGAAGCTGGAATGATCACCTGTACGAATAAACTTTGCTACTGTAAACAACGTTGAAATTTGTAGTGTTACTCTGCGTGACATTTGGTACTACTGTAAATAACACTGGACTATTGGTGTATTTCTTCATGAGACATTTAATGCTACAACGATGGACTATTGGTGTGTTTCTATATGTGAGATGTAGAGCCTGCCATGTGTTCAATAAAAAAATCTTCAAACATAAATAATGTCGAATGAACATGTCATTTCAGTAGCAGTAAATCGGGAATATATCATCAGGAACATGAAGCGTATGAATTTGTCGATGATATGGTAATCACCCCCTGTTCGCGGCACAGCGGTAAATCAATTCTTGACGTTATCGGTTCTAAATTATCGACGTTATGTGCGAAATTCTTGACGTTATGTGTGAAATTTTTGACGTTATCTTTGTTTACTTTTTGTTCTTTCGCGATTTTAGCATGAATTAACTCATTTCGCTCAGGTAATTGGGAAAAGGGTGAATATATATTCGAGTTATGTGTTAGAGCAAGCATTATGACATCCCAATAACCCAACGAAACGTAAAAAAAAAGAAAATCATGCCTCGTAGCTATTTGAATGTAATATATGCAGTTTGTTCCCATATAATGATTCAGATATGAACTCAATTTGAGCTTAAATATAATGGCAGCTAATTTATGAGTAAGCACTTGAAGGGTCAATGCCCAGATTATAAATTAAACATAATTGTTAGTCGTTTTCAGCCAGCAATGAGAAGTTCGGTATTCTTGACGTTAGTTCGTCATGCTTTACGTTATTGATAACGCCAATAATTTAGCACCATGCAGAAATGGGAATGCATACATGTAGATTCCCTCTTTGATAATAATTGTTCCATATCAGCTTTATATATTTATTTAATGCATTTCCAGTCCTTTCCGCTGACATACAAAGCGATACCATCAAGAACCATATCCATATCGTCAAGAATTTCCAACATAACGCCAAGAATTAAAAACCGATAACGTCAAGAATTTATTTACCGCTGTGCCGCGAACAGGGGGTGGTAATATACATGTAGTAAACTTAATTTTGATTATTACTTGACTGGCATTTTTGTATTAATTGCTATTGGTCAACTCGGGTCACGTGTCCAGCCATATCAGGGTGCATTGCATGCCACAGTCTGGAAACTTATATGGCTCAACCATAAAAAGTTGTATGGTTGCGAGCCAATCAGCGTGCACGAACCTGGGACTGTACGGATTCCAAACATTCGCATACTGTAATCTTTTTATTAAAAAAAAAGTTCAAAACTGGGCGTCAAACTAAAACAAAAATATTCTGTTGTCTGGGAATGACATTTTCAACATAACTTCAAATTCATTTCTCACCAATTGTTTCAGAGCAACACATTCTTATGCAAATATTTCTATTTGAAAGCAATTTTCATGCACACGAAGGCAAATCGCAGATTCATTTGTGCAACAAATTAACCGTCTTTCGACGCGTGTATCAGTCGCACTACGAGCTTGCTCGGCGCGTGGTTGTGAGCGTGAGGAGCGTTGTTTGATCATATTACCATCAGCACGGTCGCAATAAAGATGTGGTGAGCACGCTGTAAGCGTGATGCAGGCGTGCTGTTGGTCGTGGCATAGAGCGTGATAAAAGCTTGTTGTCCGCAATGAGATCGGGATAAAGACGTCCTGGGTCGCACTATTGGCGTGGGAGCTCCTAAAATAGACAATTGACCCCGCTCCCACCACGATCGATCCTTATCTTTGAGCGTAGTGCGACCGCAGTGAGATCGGGCTCTGGTGTGATGGGGGCATTACTAGTTAAGTTTCTTATGGACCACAATAGAAATAGTTAATCAAAACATTTATTATTGTGCTCAACAAGGTAAAGATTCTGTCCAGTAGAGATATTGGTTGAAACTGATTAAGTTAACATTAGTTTAACTAGTTAGGGCATTTCGGCCCGAAATGCCCTTATGGTTTTGTCTGGGTTTTTTTTTTTTTTTTTTTTTTTTTTTTTTTTTTCTTTTTCTTCTTTTTTTTTTACTTTCCGCCGTTTTGGTTTCCGATCAATAACTCGGGAACACCTGAACGGATCTTGTCCAAATTTACACCACTGGTCAGAAATATTACATGGAAGACCCCTATTGTTTTGGAGGCGGCTCCGGGGTCCGTGAGGATGAAATCAAGGTTTATTTTGAGACTTGGTTTCCGATCGATAACTCAAAAAGTATTCATGCAATGGCAAGTATTCTATGCATGGGAGTTCATATACCACCAGGGAAGAACCCTATTGATTTTGGGATCAGTCCGTCGAACGACCTCTGACCTAGAGCTCGGAAGAATTTTTGCTGATTCATCCTTGAGGCTTTCATGCATATCTCGGAAACGGTGCGTCGTAGAGCAAAACGGAGCTCAATTTCGGCCTCCTGGCACTAGACAAACTAGTCTAGGGGGTATTTTGGGTCGAGACGACCCCTGGTGTCGAATTTATTTTTGCCGACTCGGCACTTCCTGTTCGGCCGTATCTCGGAAACAGTGCGTCGTAGAGCGAAACGGAGCTCAATTCCGGACTTCTGGCACTAGATAAACTAGTCTAGTGGGTATTTTCGGTCGAGACGACACCTGGTGTCGATTTTTTTTTCGCCGACTCGGAACTTCCTGTTTGGCCGTATCTCGGAAACGGTGCGTCGTAGAGCGAAACGGAGCTCAATTCCGGCCTTCTTGCACTAGACAAACTAGTCTAGAGGGTATTTTGGGTCGAGACGACCCCTGGTGTCAAATTTATTTTCGCCGACTCAGCACTTCCTGTTCGGCCGTATCTCGGAAACGGTGCGTCGTAGAGCGAAACGGAGCTCAATTCCGGCCTTCTGGCACTAGACAAACTAGTCTAGTGGGTATTTTGGGTCGAGACGACACCTGGTGTCAAATTTATTTTCGCCGACTCGGCACTTCCTGTTCGGCCGTATCTCGGAAACAGTGCGTCGTAGAGCGAAACGGAGCTCAATTCTTGACTTCTGGCACTAGACAAACTAGTCTAGTGGGTATTATGGGTCGAGACGACCCCTGGTGTCAAATTTATTTTCGGCGACTCGGCACTTCCTGTTTGGCCGTATCTCGGAGACGGTGTGTCGTAGAGCGAAACGGAGCTCAATTCCGGCCTTCTGGCACTAGACAAACTAGTCTAGTGGGTATTTTCGGTCGAGACCACACCTGGTGTCGATTTTTTTTTCGCCGACTCGGAACTTCCTGTTTGGCCGTATCTCGGAAACGGTGCGTCGTAGAGCGAAACGGAGCTCAATTCCGGCCTTCTTGCACTAGACAAACTAGTCTAGGGGGTATTTTGGGTCGAGACGACCCCTGGTGTCAAATTTATTTTCGCCGACTCGGCACGTCAGTGAAACGGAGCTTAATTTCGGCCTACTGGCACTAGACAAACTAGTCTGGAGGGTATCTTGGGTCGAAGCGACCCCTGGTGTCGAATTTTTTTTTGCCGACTCGGCACTTCCTGTTCGGCCGTATCTCGGAAACGGTGCGTCGTAGAGCGAAACGGAACTCAATTTCGGCCTACTGGCACTAGACAAACTAGTCTAGGGGGTATCTTGGGTCGAAGCGATCCCTGGTGTCGAATTTTTTTTTGCCGACTCGGCACGTCAGTGAAACGGAGCTTAATTTCGGCCTCCTGGCACTAGACTAACTAGTCTAGAGGGTATCTTGGGTCGAGACGACTTCTGGTGTCGAATTTTTTTTTCACCGACTCAGCACTCCCTGTTTGCCGTATCTCGGAAAAGGTGCGTCGTAGAGCGAAACGCAAAGATGCCTAAGGGTGGGGTCTGTCACTTAAACTTTGATCATGGACAGTTTCAGAGTCATCATGGTTCTAGACACGGTCTCTTAGGTATATGTTAGCTAGGAATAGAACTCACACGAAATGCCCCAAGGCATCTTCAGGCCTTGACGTCTAGTTAAGTTTATTATTGACCACAACAAAAATAGTTAAAATCGATAGCTGTATGATCTGCCAGGACATCTAACGTCCTAAATGGCGTTTTCCTGACGTCATACAATCCTTTTGGAAATAAACATTGCCACGTGGTCATTTTTGCTGAATTTTAATACTGTAAAAAGACTAATATTGGCGGCTATGAAATTTGACGGTTGTGAGCCCCACGTTATTTGGCAGAGATTTAATTTGGCGGATTCAAAACCACTTACATATCTTAATATATATCTAGTTAATTTGGCGGACGATTTAATTCGCCGGTTTTTCCCCTACCGCCAAATAAATCGTCCGCCAATATTAGTCGTTTTACAGTATGTGATATCCCCAGCACCCCTTGAAAATATTAGTCAGTTTTTGCTAATCCTCTCTTCAAGTCAATAGGATTATTCTGAATCACGTTCCTTTCGAGTCACGGCTTGGTGTATGAAATAGAGAAACCCCGAGGAACAGGGGGTTATTCAACATGGTCGAGGGCGGCAGCCCGAGACTATGTTGAATAACTCCCTGTTACTCGAGGGGTTTCTCTATTTTAAACCATAACCATACTTGCATTGTTCTCGCAGGTGTTTAATCAATGCTGTATGTTGGTTAAACACCTGCCGGTCACGACTGAGTAGTTTTCTGTATGGTTTAAAATAGAGAAACCCCTCGAGTAACAGGGCGTTATTCAACATGGGCGTTATTCAACATTCAACATGTTATTAAACACCTACGAGAACAATGCAAGTATGGTTTAAGGAATTTTTAAAAAAAATGAATAGGCCTGGTTTCGACATGCCTGGGCTTGGTTGGTCAGCATCGGCCTGGTTTTCAATGCCGATAATGCATGAGAGGTGGGGGAAAATGTCTCTATTATTGTAAGGTTTGATGCCCCCGCTACCACTGAGCACGGTCACCGCAGGCGTCGTGATTACTTAACTACGACCAAGTAATAGTCAGCTGAACAAGTCTGGCCTCGATACATCACTCAGATATTACATCATCATAGTAATGTACCTCGGTGTGACGAGCCCGAAAGCCATGAGGGTGGCTCATGGACGGCCGCACGTCGGGGCACCGGACTGGATAGGAGTCAATTACGAACATATTGGAAATGATATATGCTGAATATTCTCGTGACCTTGAATATGACCTTTGACCTCATTTTCAAGGTCAATGCACAAAATGGCTCATATCTCGCTTATTATCGATTTTACAACTTGGGAATCAATTGTGGACATACAGGAAATGATATATGCCGAATATTCTGATGACCTTGAATTTGATCTTTGACCTCATTTTAAAGGTCAGATCACAAAATGGCTAATATCTCGCTCATTATCAACTTTACAGCTTAGGAATCAATCGTGGACATATAGGCAATGATATATGCTGTATATTCTTGTGACCTTGAATTTGACCTCATTTTCAAGATCATAGCACAAAATGGCTAATATCTCGCTTATTATCAAACTTTACAGCTTAGGAATCAATTGTGGACATATAGAAAGTGATATGCGCTGAATATTCTCACGACCTTGAATTTGACCTTTGACCTCATTTTCAAAGTCCTAGCACAAAATGGCTAATATTTCGATTATTATCGACTTTACAGGTTAGGAATCAATTGTGGACATATAGGAAATGATATATGCTGAACATTCTCGTGACCTTGAATTTGACCTTTGACCTCATTTTCAACTGATGACCTTGAATTTGGCCTTAGACTTAAAGGGTATATATCACGAAAATAGGACATCAGCTTATTTGAAGCCACTCGTTGAGCTGAGTAGAACAGTCTTTACAGAATGTTGATATCTCGATTTGTTAAAAAGTTATAGCTATTTTAATATTGAAAATCCGGCAAATTTCTCCAGACAGTCTTGAAAAATCTGTCGGCTTATTAATATGCAAATAAGATGTGTGACGTCATTGACAGCTTGCTTTTTAATTAGGTGATTTAACGTGTCACAATTAGGCATTTAAGCTCATATTTGGTCACCGAAACTTGGTCAGATATAACGTTTAGTAGGAATAATCAGTGAGTGTATATAAATTTTGGTTGTCATGGCAACCAATGGGCTGATTTGGCCCTTAGCAACCAGGTTGCTAAGGCTGGTATTCAAGTTAAAACATGATATGAAAGTATCAAACCAATTTAGATAACAGGGTAGTGACTATATTTTGTGGAATTAATCAACAAATACATCAAAAACACACCTTAGCAACCGATACAGCCCTGAGAAATCACCAACGTTTAGAGCCATTACAAATGAATGGTACCATTACTACTGGTTTCCCAAGCCTGTATTGGTTGCTAAGGGTTGTGTTCAGACATTTTGATGATATATTCCTCAATATATTGTCATTACTCTATTGTCTGAAATGGTTTCACACATGTATATCTTGTTTTTAATTAGATATTGACCTTAGCAACCATGGTTGCTAAGGGCCCAGCCAGACCAATGGTAGCCATGGCAACCGCGAATTCCTTGAAATCACTGATTATTCTAACTAAAAGGCATGGGTTTTGGTGAACAAATATGGATACAAACGGTCTCATTATTCCATTTAAAAATGCCTAATTAAAAAACAGTCTGTCAATGACGTCATACATCTCATTTGCATATTAATTAGCTGTCAAGACTCTGTTGTCAGATTCTGTAAATATGTACATGTTTAAAGTGTCATAACTTTGGAAGGAATCATTATATCAATATGCTGTAAAAACCATTCTGTTCGGTTCAAATAGTGCTTTCACGTACATAACAAAAACCAATTTCAAATTTTCGTGATATATACCCTTTAATTTTCAAGGTCAGCGCACAAAATGGCTCATATCTCGCTTATTATCGACTTTACAGGTTAGGAATCAATTGTGGACATACGAAAAAATATATGCTGAATATTCTCGTGACCTTGAATTTGACCTTTGACCTCATTTTCAAGGTCAGAGCACAAAATGGCCAAAATCTCGTTTATTATTGACTTTAAGGAATCAATTGTGGACTACTAGAAAGTGATATATGTTGAATATTCTCGTGACCTTGAATTTGACCTTTGACCTCATTTTCAAGGTCGAAGCACAAAATGGCTAATATTTCGCTTATTATTGACTTTACAGCTTAGGAATCAATCCTGGACATATAGGAAAGGATATATGACGAATATTCTGATGACTTTAAATTTGGCCTTTGACCCAATTTTCAAGGTCAGAGCACAAAATGGCAAATATCTCTCATTATTTACTATACAGCTTGGGAATCTATTGTGGACATATAAGAAATATATGCTGAATATTCTCGTGACCTTAAATATGACCTTTGACCTCATTTTCAAGGTCAATGCACAAAATGGCTAATATCTCGCTTATTATTGACTTTACAACTTAGGTATCAATTGTGGACATATAGGAAATGATATATGCCGAATATTCTGAGGACCTTGAATTTGATCTTTGACCTCATTTTCAACGTCCGAGCACAAAATGGCTATCTCGCTTATTTACTTTACAGCTTGGGAATCAACTGTGGACATTTTAGAAAGGATATATACTGAATGTTCTCGAGACCTTGAATATGACCTTCAACCTCATTTTCAAGGTCAGAGCACAAAATGGTGCATATTACAGCTTAGAAATCAATTGTGGACACATAGGAAAAGATACATGCTGAATATTCTTGCGATCTTGACGTTACCAGACCATCAGTCCAATCACCTATTGGCTAGCCGGTAAGCTACAGGTCCCTTGGGCCTATGTTTAAATACCTCTTGTTGAAGATAGTATCCAGTGATTTGGCGCCAAAACTTTCCCCAATTACAATGCTGCCCTATATTGAAGGAGTACATGCCCCATTCAGCATCATTGGGGTAGCGAGCTGTGACAAAAGTTCATTTTCAATCAATTGACATCAAAACCGCAAGTCTCCGCAAATTAATCTGAACACTAAAATTGCAAATATTTATCATTTTACAGCATTCATCTTCAATTCTTTGTGCAAGTTTGTTATAACAAAGACAGACGAACTGACATTCTACATAATTTTATTACACATATAAATGCTAAAACCACTTGTGATTACTCACAAATAGAATCTTCATAATTAAATGAATCTCCTCACATACACATAACAGGATTTACGACAACTTCCGAATTTTGCAGACTGTTTTTATAAAAAAAAAAAAAAAGTAAAGGAGTGACCAACAGATATAATACAAACAATCTGAGTGCATAAAATGACAATGGTTCTCAGATTCACAAGACAAATTATCAGAACACTGTCCCCGCAAATAAAACACTACACATTCTGTAGTTCCGGCAATATTATGTTGTATGGTCGGGACATTAAGGACAGGCAATTATCTTGAAAAATTTCAGACAATTGCTCAGTTACTGATATCCATATGGAATGACGTCCAACATCAAAGTACTGCTGTAGCATGCTGGATCTCATGGCCAACTTGAAACACTGTAAAAGAATGAAAAACAATAATCAGCAAAAAAATATTCCTCATGATAGCAGACTGACCATATATACTGTAACTCATTTTATCATCATCATCATTTGCATAATTTACCATTTGTGATGACTTATCGGCTGTACGGGTGATAGGTACTGGTAGTTGTGGAGGAGGCTCCTGCAGCACCACCCCTCTTTGCTTTGCCGTAGCTGCCTGTCTGACCACTGGTATCGCCACCTTCTCAAAACAGAACAAAAGAAAAACCATACAGTTGCAGCACATCACTATGAATATCAACTCTGTATCTGGCAGTGGCCAAATTTTCAAGCAGGACTTCCAATTTCAAAGGAAATACTGAAAGCTCAGGCAACTTGTCTGTTTGTCAGATGCTTAAAAATTGAAATTCAGTTAGGTATAATTGAAAAAGAAGACAGATGCTTAGAGTGTATGCCACTGATTTAGAATCAAAATATCAAACTGAAAACAAGGCCAAGATTTCATGGCAAAGTACAGTATTCTCTTGTAACATGTTGATCAGTAGGAACACCTCTCTGATGCTTTCCTTCGAACAATGGTCTTTATACAAAAGAAGGCGTGTTATTTATGGTACTAAACATGAATAAGTACATATTTTGGAGGTAAATGACACATGTGTAATCAAGAACTGCCTCATCCAACTGCTAGACACATAAGAAAACATAGTATTCCAGTCTGCTGTCGTGTATGAACATCTCTTCCATTCGGTACAACTCACCTTTTTCTGTGCCGTACCATGCTCCATAATCATAACCTTGGGATAGAAATAAAACAGGAAATCAATCAATAGACCTGCGATTGGATGTTCACAAAATACATCATAGGGGACAACTCTGGCTTCTCAATTGCTTATTTTCACAAACAAGCCCGTTTTTCAAGGTGCACTGCATCTGAATATTCAATATTTTGGAAAAATGAAAAACCACCAAAGTATGGCATATTCGGTAATAGTCTGTCATTATAGTCAGTGTCCTACAACATGCATATCAATGGAAGGAAGAGTGAAATCTATTTGTATTTATATTAACAGAACTACATAAAGTTATTTATACACATACTGCATCAAAAATATTTTCACCTCATTCAAACATGTTTATTGAAACCATTACACAACTTGTTAGCTACTACATAAATAATGATGAAATATGCACTCACCTCCATAACCACTGTTTCCATAACCACTGTTGCCATAACCACTGCCGTAACCTTGATTGCCATAACCACCCCATCCCTGGTTGTAGTAGCTATTGTAGTCATAGCCGCCATAGCCTTGATTGTAGTCGTATCCACCGTAGCCACCATAGCCTTGGTTATAGTAGTCGTAGCCGTAATCGTTGCCCCATCCTTGCTGGTAGCCTTTAGAGAAAAGAGCAGAAAGTGTGTGTCTGATGTAAACTAGATTAACAATACACCTGTACTACATAAATACATTTTGAATTTTACAATTTTTATTGCTTTTGGAACTCACCACCACGACCTCGGCCTCTGCCCCTGGGTGGTCCCCAGCCACGACCTCGTCCTCCAAACTCTCCCCTCTGGTCTTTCGGGGTAGCCTTCTTCACATCTACCTAAAACCAAACGACACTACTCAATACTCAGAAACAGTGGTGGAAAAGTCATCTGTAAAGTAGATATATCAAAATACGTCAATGAAGTGGGCAGCAGTACACAAAATATACCAGTATATAAGTATGAACAAACATTAAACAATGCATGAAGGCTAGTACAGGTCCCGCTAGAACCTGTTTCTGAGAGCAGATACCTCTATCATTGACAGCTAGAAATTAAAACTGAAACACCTGGTAAATCATTTAGATTAATTTAGCATTTCAGTAAGTGAGCACAACGAGAAGACTGATCAGGGTTTGGGCTCAAGAGGTAAAACCTTGTATGTAAGTGTTGATGTGCTCCCAACCTCATGTATCTCATATGTTCCATTCGTGACCCTTCCTCACACTGGAAAGTGGAACAAAGTCAATTGTAGTATGCAATCCACAGGTAGAAGGTTCATCTACGGTAGATTTAGCGGCCCAAACCAGCCTTACTCATTGCACTTAAGGTTACAATAACTCTTTAACCACTTAGTGCGAAGTCGTGTAATCTAGCATAGGACGGAAAAAACACATTAAAGGAATCAGATCAAATCACTACTGTAAACCTGTATGCAAAAATAAGATTGAAGAGAATGGGGGGAACTGTCAACCATGATGCACTTAGAACCTGTAATGAAGAACTAAAGTTGTAATTATACCATACACAAGCCTTACCTTTGACATGTTGGCTAAGAAAAGACAATAAGCGTTGTACTCACTTCTTTGGAGCCTATGGACTGCTTTGGTCTTTCACAGCACTTGTCCACAACTGCCTCCGACTCGAAGGTGATGAAACAGAACGCTCTTCTCTGTCCTTTGATTTTGTCATATGGAAGGTCGATTTCTTCAATCTGGAATTATTTTTGAAGACAATCTAGTTGCAATAACCTTGTTAGCTTATATATATTTAGCTACACTATTATTGAAGCAACTGCCTTCGAAACCAGTCAATGTTTTTTTGGAACTTATATTTCATATTAAACATGCTAAATCAACTGAATGAGACACAGTCACATCAGATGTAATGACTATAACCAGTCCTCGGGAAATTTTGCTCATTTTAACAGTTGTTCTCGCATAATTACAGGAACTGTATCCATCACACGCAGAGGTAAACAAAGCATAGAAGTGCAAGATGGACTGAAAATTCCTTGACCTCATGGTATATCACTGATTATTTTCTCATAACTACACTATATACGCACATACGAACTGGAAAATGTACTCGAGGTGGACTTTTAAGCGCGATTTGGGCATTTGTTCATTCGGGTTTGATGGATGCACTTCGATTGTTTATATACAAAACCGGCACAAAATGTGTATTAAAACGGATGAAAAGACAACTCAGACAATTGTAATCGTCAAAGAGTACACCTTTTGTTATCTTACATTAGATGTGTTACACAAAAATTCAGTTCTGAAAAAACTATTGCATACATTCGAAGGCAGTAGCTTAACTTATGACTCGGATGGTAAATAGACTTCATACAACATGCTGCATGTGTCTGGACAAGTTCACATCATAGTGCACATTTAGTACACAAATTGACTCATCAAAATAGAGAAATTCTGATGGTTATCCCAATATGGGGTGAAGGTGACTGTGTACTAACTCACTTTTCCAAACTGCGCAAAATGTGATCTGATCTCATCTTCTGGTGTCTCTGGATCCAGTCCACCAACAAACACCTTCTTGATAGGTTCTTTGCTACCTCGGGGATTTGCTCTTTTTGGGTCAATATTCCTTCCTTGCAATACATGAGTCTCTTGAGCAACGACCTGAAAAAATAGCACATACAATATTAAATTAAATCTGAAAACATACAAGTTTCTTATACAGATACAGACTTCAAACCTTCAAAAATATCAATCTCACCTTGTCCACAGATTCAGGACCATTAAATAACACAAAGCCAAAACCTCGTGATCTGCCAGTTTCAACATCTACTTTGAGAGTACAGTCTGCGACCTCGCCGAACTTGGCAAAATACTCTTTAAGGTCCTCTGAAACACACATTACAGGAAACATTGAATTTGTAGGTTCAAGGGTGCGAAACAAATGTTGGAACAACATGATCTTTTAGACATCTTTATTTTCAAAAAGAGTACTTACTCGCAGTTGTTTCCCAGCTCAGTCCTCCAACGAATATTTTCCTAGAGTGACCACATAAAAAAACTGATATTAACTGAACTACATTTTTACACAATACAGTGGAAACTAGTGTCTCAACTGAAGAATTCATACTTCTTTTTATTCCCAAGTATTATTGCATGTCATTTACACAGTTCAGTAATTTTAAAACATTACCAGGTCCTCAGTGTTTAAATGAGTGCAAAAGTTGTCATGATTGATGTAAAGATAACTGCTGTAATTCTAAGCTGTTCCCAAAGTCCAAACACCAGACGTTTTAGATATTAACCAAATCATAACAGTCTTGAAATCAACTTGGACATTGACTCACCTGTTGTCGTGATCGAAATTTGATCTGCTTGAAAGGGTGTTGTTCCTACCAATTCAAGAAAACAAATGATAGAAATGCATGGAAACAATTTCTTACATGCAATATTTCATAAGAAGTATGAATTCTTTAGTTGCAAATTGTGAATAAATGCTCAACCACCCTCTGCATGTGATGACAAGTGACAATCTTGAGAAAACTGGAAATGCCTAAGTACTCTGTTATAAAACACCACTCATCAGTATACACTTGCATGAAAAGAAGATATATACTGTCATCTATTAATAGCATTGTATTGTCAAAACAATTGGGATTAGGCAAACACCAGATCTGCATATATAATTAATTATATCAATCAATTTCTTATTTGCCAAAAAATTTCAGGCTACTAGATCTGTTGAAAATGCAAGGACATTGTGGAAAATGTAACGATATCGCCATGTTATCAAGTGGGAAAGAGACTAGTGCAAACTGAAGTTGCTGGTGCTGCAACTTATAATCAAATATGGAAGAGCAGCAGGTGCTGATAGGATGCCTTCTTTATAATTTAACTGTACCAGCCAGCTGTTCTAAATTCGCCACAACCCAAAATTCACCAACTCAATATTATCCGAGCTCAGAAGCTTGTTTCGTGGAAAACAAACTGAAAACCAGTTGGCGGATTTGGGAATGCGGCAAAGTTAAGATGGATGGCTCGTACAGATCTAGGTCACGTGCCATAATTACTTTGAAATTAGATTGATCTGTTTTGGTGAAAGTAAAGCCTATCTGTTATGGATTGGTCTTTCAAATACATGTAGACATCTTTGAAAGGTTTTAAAACTGAAAAGATAATGGTTACTGTACACATAGTACTTTTCAGGAGAAGGGGGTGTGGGGGTGTGTGTTACTAGTATTTTGTGACTTTTACGGAAAGCGACAAAAGCATGAAATTATATTGCCACAAAAATTTTACTTTGATAAAATGGGCAATCTCAGACATAAACTATGGTTGGTTTAGCCGTGCTCCAAATTAAATACTGTAAAACGACTAATTTTGGCGGACGATTTATTTGGCGGATTTGGCGGTAGGAGAAAAACCGCCAAATTAAATCGTCCGCCAAATTAACTAGATATATGTTAAGATATATATGTGGTTCTGAAACCGCCAAATTAAATCTCCGCCAAATAACGTGGGGCTCACAACCGCCAAATTTAATAGCCGCCAAAATTGGTCGTTTTACAGTACAGTGTTTAGACCTTTGTTTCATATGAGCACAATCATACGAAAATATGTCCCGCTACATTATGACCAGGCTGGCAACACCATTTCAATGTTCTCAGTCAAATTCTATGTCTTGGGAGGTGGTGGGGGTGGACTGATGCACACACTAAAATCATTAAGTCTGAAATAAGCGGGATCTATAATTCTATATCATGATATGACCATGATATCATGATACATCTATAGATCAATAGATGTAGATCTATCTAATTCATCTCAAAATATATAAAACTGTCCCAAACAAGTAAGAATGAATCTCCATAAAGTTCATGTTTACAGTAGAGCTTGAAGGCAATCTTATTACCAGTCAATGTCCTGTATCATAATGAAATTTCCAGTCTATTTCTACACTAACTCAGACCAATTTAAAGTAGATCTACATAAATTTAAAAATTCATCATCATGGCTGCTGCATTATCAATAGATATAGAGCGCATTTCACAAGCACTGGTTCATATGAACTAGTTCATATGAACCAGTTCATACGAACCTGCGCGTTTCATAGAAAAGGTTCATATGAACTGGTTCAAGTAAAAGTTGGACCAAATCACAGAAAGTTGAACCAGTGGACACTTGGATCTATCACTGCTCAGAATTTGTAGAAGTAAAGACAATTGCCCATTGTTCACATGAATTGGTTGCTATGGGGATATTTAATATTTTTAGAAAGTCAACAATGCATGTAGAAGTTCCAACATTTGAGAAATGGTTCATATGAACCTGCACGTTTCACAGGAAAAGTTCATATGAACCAGTTTGTATTTGGTCCATCTTTTTGAGATTTGGTGCAAGTTTGAGATTTTTGGTTCAACTTTTTGGTCCAAAACATGAACCAGTTCATATGAACCTGTGACTAAGAAACGCGCTCATAGATCTATCAATCATGCCCAGGGCCATGGCATGACCAATTTTGTTATGATCATGAAGAAACAAAATTAGGCCTCGCACGATATCATAGAGGTGTTCACAAAATATATGTTATATGGTGGCAATTAATATACTCATACATATATATAATCATACAAATATTTGAATCATGTGTTTCTCTTGTAAAATGGCTGACTGCGTGTTGCGTCTTGCTCAAATGTGCGCGTGACGCGATCAACCCAGCCGGCCGGCCACGCGTTTTTCACCTTTCGTCGTCTTCATTTTTCGACGCGTTTATTTTCTCCCCGCCTCCAGAACTTTCAATTGCAACTGCGGGTGTCGTTATAGCTTCTTGTTGTTCAAAGTTCGTGTTTGATGGATCTTCTGCAAATTGTTGATCACCATTTTCTCCAGAGTACTCGTAATCTGCCATTTTTGGGCTTTTGTGTGTGCGGCTTCCTCGATGCGAAATGGGAGAATGAGGCTTTAGCCTCGTTATCGTTGTGTTTGGCCTCGTTTTATTTACCGCATGATACACAAACGAACAGCGATATAATTGACCTATCGCCAAAGCCCCCAGAAGTTGTCCGAGTTTCACAAATTACGTCAGCAAACTTCTCTTTGGGCAATAATAACGTTTTGCAGAATGCGTCGTAAATGGCGTAAAAAGACTCGGACAAATTGGTTCGGCGATAGGTCAATTAACCTATCGCTGAACCAATTTGTCCGAGTCTTTTTACGCCATTTACAACGCATCCTGCAAAACGTTATTATTGGCCAAAGAGAAGTATTTTGACGTATTTTGTGAAACTCGGACAACTTTTGGGGGCTTTGGCGATAGGTCAATTGGATTCAGGGTTCAGGTGAAACAAGCACAGGGCTTATAAGGGAATTCAACCTTCATTTATTTGAGATTTAAAGATTCTCTGAAGAATAATTCACTCACTTTCGAAACTGAGAATAAATATATGAAGCCTATAATGAGAGGGGCACTAGATCTATCTGTTTTTAGGGGATTTCCAAGATTTTTCTCCCGACGCTTCTATATAACAAAACGTCAGATGACGTTTTTGATCTAGGATATCTGCCGAGCCGACCTGGCTGATCTGACAATTGGCTCGGCAGAAATACTTGGACAAAAACGTAATTTTACGTTTCGATGTATAAATAGAAGCGTCGGGAGAAAAATCTTGGAAATCCCATAAAAACAGAATCCCATATAGTGCCCCTTCAATATTAAAACTGGAATTAAAATGTAACTCCAGAACCCCCCCCCCCCCAGAAAATACTAGTAAACTTTAAAAACCAGAATTAAATATTAAAACCTGAATTTTAATATTTACTCTCTCAATAAAACAAAACCGGAAATGAATATTAAAACCTCAAATTAAATATTGCATCCGAAATTTAACCAACGATCCCATAGCTTTTTAAAAATAACCAGTTCTGGTAAAATTTTGTCGTAATAGGGCCATGGACATGGGGCGAGTTTCTTTAGACAGATATACAGATTCAAATTTTCGATAATATCAATCTCACCTTGTCTACGGATTCGGGACCATTAAATAACACAGAGCCAAATGTGATCATGAAGGGCACAGGGTGAGGGTTGCATATAACTCGTATTATTGCGCATTTAACTCAAAAGAATATAATTTAATATATTCGAAAATTCATGGATGGTATAAATATTCTCTTGGCTCAGAAATATGTCGTTTCTATGGAAATTCACTGAAAAAACGTCAACATTGTAATCCTTCAACTACGATTACGCACTAATTGATTTTGCCACAACTTCAGACTGACAGCAGGTTGGACGCCGATACGTCTGTACATCCCAGAGTTCATCAGAGAGTAGAGTGCCCGTCTTGACTTGGTAATGTTGTTTTGAATATGTAAAGTTTTAACGTCGTCCGCTGTCTGGGATCCTCGAGGATAGTCCTTTCACCACAGGTCATCGCGGACGTGCACCCGCTATCCTCAGATCCTCACAGAAGTCCGCTCACTGAGGGTCACTGCAGGCGCAGTCATTACTCTATCATCAGAACATTAACCAGGTAGCAGCCCGCCCAACTAGCCCAAGCATGCGGACACACTCAGATACAGGATCATCACCGTGGTGTTAACTGTAAGGCTTGGCTCGCCGCGGTCCGCCTCGGATATGGAACCCCGGACAGCCTGACAGTCTGCCAGAGCCTGTGTCGCACCATCCCAGGGTGGAGAAGACCGGTGATCCAGAGGGCGTGCGCCCCCGAGTCATCAAGGTCTACCCCAGACTGGGCCCCCTATTGAAGTCGTCCCCAGGGGCCCGTGAGGGCCTTAGCCACGGATCGAGGACGTAGAGCTCATGAATGAGCTCTCCGTCGTCTCTCACGCCTTGCTCTGAGACAACTTCCCAGATCAAAACGGTACCAGAGTATATATAACCCCAGCACACGAGACACGAAGGAGATCTAGGTCAAACCATTGTTATAGTTTACTGGGCGAGAGAGGATTAGAGGGCGTTGCCGGGGCAACGTGTGCTCCGAGCTGAAGCGTCCAAAAATAGACCGTAAAACTGGTTAGTGTTTAGCAAAGACTCCTGCCGCGATCTTTGGGCAAAATCGCCACAAATAGTTGTAGTAAGATTGCCTCGAGGCGTCCGTGCAATACCCAGAAGGGTTTCTTCTGCACTCATCTCAAGGGGCAGACCTTTTAACTTCCATGCACCCTGGATGTGCCTGTCCTGTTTGGTGTCTTGGTCTTTTTCGTGCTGAAGTTGTACCTTCAAGGCATCCTGAGCTGCAAAGTGTATCATGGCTTGCAGGTCAACTGGGGATGATGATACATGTAACAGTATCATGTCATCTGCACATGTTGGGACGCTCACATCTATACTTCCTACAGTGTACCCCAGGCGGCTCCACTCTAGTCGATGGAGGAGGGCATCACTCCTTGCTTTAACTCTTTCACTGCCGGAGGCGACTTTAGTCGACAGGGGGGTCGTCCCCCATGAATGAGCTCTCCGTCGTCTCTCACGCCTTGCTCTGAGACAACTTCCCAGATCAAAACGGTACCAGAGTATATATAACCCCAGCACACGAGACACGAAGGAGATCTAGGTCAAACCATTGTTATAGTTTACTGGGCGAGAGAGGATTAGAGGGCGTTGCCGGGGCAACGTGTGCTCCGAGCTGAAGCGTCCAAAAATAGACCGTAAAACTGGTTAGTGTTTAGCAAAGACTCCTGCCGCGATCTTTGGGCAAAATCGCCACAAATAGTTGTAGTAAGATTGCCTCGAGGCGTCCGTGCAATACCCAGAAGGGTTTCTTCTGCACTCATCTCAAGGGGCAGACCTTTTAACTTCCATGCACCCTGGATGTGCCTGTCCTGTTTGGTGTCTTGGTCTTTTTCGTGCTGAAGTTGTACCTTCAAGGCATCCTGAGCTGCAAAGTGTATCATGGCTTGCAGGTCAACTGGGGATGATGATACATGTAACAGTATCATGTCATCTGCACATGTTGGGACGCTCACATCTATACTTCCTACAGTGTACCCCAGGCGGCTCCACTCTAGTCGATGGAGGAGGGCATCACTCCTTGCTTTAACTCTTTCACTGCCGGAGGCGACTTTAGTCGACAGGGGGGTTCACTGCCGGAGGCGACTTTAGTCGACCAAAATTAGGAGAAATCAGGGTAAACTGAAACACAAGAAAATAATATAAACTTCACCAGTGAAATTTTGAAACTTAAATTGTAGTTATCTTACTTAGAAGAAACCCACTTGATATTTTAGTGTAATTGAAAATATTTTACAGTAGATATGCCATTTAAAATTATACTTTATATTTTTTCAAAATAACTTGGCACTTGGACACAAGATATGAAATAGTTTTTGGCAGTGAAAGGGTTAAAAAGCTCTGTCGACGGTATTCCTCCTTGCGGACACCCTGCAGTTCTGTGAACTCGCCGGAGAGCTTTCCATCCCATTTTACTGCAGAGCTCATCTGATAGTATAGGAGCCACAGATCTTCCGCTACACCCAGCTGGCTCAACTTGAGGAGCATTCCTTGGTGCCATACCACGTCGAAGGCTTTTGAGGCATCCAACAAGGCAGCGTAGAGTGGCGCCTTCTGGTCCAGCACTTCTGCACATGCCACCGTAACCAGGAGGGCTGTGTTAACTGAGGACGAACCAGAACAGAATCCTCGTTGCAACTTACTCAAGTTCGCTGACAAAATCTCTTTTGTGGGCTGGACCATGACCTTACTACCAGCTTCCCAGATTAGTGACCTCACTGTAATCCTCCAGTAGTTTTCTGATGCACCTCTGTCTCCCTTGCCTTTGTACACTGGCGTTATCACACCACGTTTCAGAGGGCCTGGTATATTTCGGCTGGTCAATATTTTGTTGATGATTAGTGCAAGTTTGTTCATCAGGACCGGGTCTGCGTACTTCAGATGTTCAGATAATATAACCCACATATCTGGCACTTTGTTGTTTTTCAGTCCCTTCAGCATGTCATGAACGTCACTGATCTGTACCTCGGGACACAACGTGCTCCTCCAACAGAAGGTTCTGTATCTCTACAGATTCTCTGTGGATGGAGTAGTATGGTGTGTTTTCGGAGGGGGTTGCCAGGCTCTCAAATTAGGACGCCCATGCCTGAAGAAGGTCTGTCCTTGTGCACGTGTTCCCATTGAAGTCAATGGCCGTGGTGTTGTCGCATGATCTCTGTCTTCTGGACAATGCTGCAGAACAGAGATTGGTTGCTAGGGCTAGCATCCATCATACTCGCGAGTTTTTGCTTTCTCTTTGTTGCTGCAAATTGTCTCTGCTGCCTGCACAGGTCTTTCTTGGACTGGATCATCTTCCTATACGATGGCGAATTGTTCTCTGTTGGTTTGTTGTCACATTTCCACTCCCAGAACGCTGCCTTGTTGTCTTTGATGGCTTGAACAAGTGGAGGGTTGTTTTGCCGGTTTTCATGGACGTTGAGAGGACGATACTAGTGCTGCCTCATAGAGTATGTCATTGACTCTCTCGATCAGGATCTCAGGTGGGCAGTCTCCTCCTGCACTGTCAAGGGCAGTCTGGAGGTTGTCGGCCGTAGTCTCCTTGTACAGTTCAAGGTCGACCTTCTCCCACTGGATCCTCACCAAGGCCGGTTTGGCACTGGGGTCATTTTGGCTGGTTTCCTTCCCCTTGGTATACGCCCATTCAAGTGAGAGAATTCTGCTGTTAATGGATCATGTGTAGATGTGTTGGCATGGTGGCGCACCTGTACTGCAACATTATGTGAACTCATGTGTTGTTCCCCAGCGTCATGATGTGATCGATCCGTGACATGGCTTGGTGGTTGTTGTTGTGGTAGGGGTAAACACTAAGGTCACCACAGGCTCTGTACCCAGCATCCGAGCAGAAGTCCATCAGGATTCGGTCTCTGGCACAGGGGTTCTCACGTGTCAGTGATCCGCTAAGGTCTCCAAGCCAGATCAGGTTCACTGTCGAGCGTCTCCCGATACAGCTCCAGCTCTCCAGTGGAGTTCCCTTCTGGCATGTAGGTGTTGATGACCAGTGCATCGAAGGGCTTGCCTTTTCGTCCAATATCGAGCAAAAGCAATCAAATTAGCATGTAAACAAACGCATGCAGTATGTGATGACTGGCGCGATTCTGGTATGCCTACTTGTGACCCGAGTTTCGGGCATGATTCCATAACCATGAAAGTCATCAAAGGCTCAATATCTGTAGCGTTTAGACATGGTGGCTACCTAGTAGTGACACCACGGTTATAGCGTGAACGTGCGGACAGGTTTATAAGACATTCGGCGACACTCCAGTAATGGGGTATACCTCTTTATCGTGGGGTCGCCGAACCCTACATTGGTGCCGTACCTTTCGAACCACTGGGTTCTCTCGGCGTCGTTCCTGGGGTCAGCCCCTCACTGAGATTCACATCGCAGCCAAGTATCTGTACATAATCGGGTAGCTGCGGCGTCCTTGATCTTCAGTGCTGTGATGTGACTGGGCAGTGGGATATAGCTGACCTCGGGGAGGAGGTCTCTCCGAAAGGGGAAAGCACTGTAGCGTTATGACGTGGTAGCTCCCTAGTAGTGACACCACGGTTATAGCGTGAACGTGCGCACAGGTTTATAAGACATTCGGCGACACTCCAGTAATGGGGTATACCTCTTTATCGTGGGGTCGCCGAACCCTACATATCCAATATCCTACTCATGTTGTCAAGGTCATTACTCAGTGGAATAGTACCCAATGCTTTAAAAATAGCCAAGGTAATTCCCATACACAAGTCTGGAGATAATGCCATATTGAATAAGGACATTTCACCGACCAGTCGATTCACGAATGCTTTTCTCGAGACGATTCACCGACAGTTTATAGCCCCGATTCAGTGATTCACCGACGGCTGGCTGGGCGGGCCAGGCTCGCTGTGGGCTTGGCTAGAGAAGTGTTGGGAAGTACTAATACCTATACAAGTTGCATGACTTTGTCGTCGTAGATAGGTCGGGCCTAGCACTAGACTTGAAGTTGGAATCAATTTCAAAGTCAGCTAAATTTAGCATTCTTGTTTGTCACGCAAATCTGAATGTCCATCTCGAGATGGTCGGGAATATGTAGGAAATATGCATAGTTCGACAACAGGTACTCAGTTAATTGCCGTTAATCGTGTATGAAAACACTGGATAGAGAATGATCGGCCTGCCTACATTGCCGGTTGCCACGATATCTAGACAAACACCAATGACGTCATGAGACTGTGCATAGAATTCGCCCACAAAGCGGTCCGTTTTGAGGAAAAAAATGATGCGAGATTGACTGGCCCGAATTTGAATCTTGATTTGGAAACTCAATTTATACACATTTTCAGACCCAAATTTGTACGATTTCTCATTCTATAGACAAAATAAAGCTATCGCAGAATGAATAAATTTTGTCAATTCTAAAAGTGATTATAGCTTTAATAGATTTAGAATAAAACTCAAGTGAAGATGGTGATTTCGAACGGAACTTATTATTTTGTCATTGCTCACATAGTGGCAGCACTGCAGTGAGCTATGGCGACAAAATCAAAATATTGTTTTATTTTACATGTTTACAGTTTGGATACGACACGGAACGTTGCAGTTGAGCATAATATATAATATCGGGACACTTGCAAATCGTGTAGAACTAGTACAGCATGTTCATGCTATCTAGTAAAATCATATCGTAAAATCTACATACTAAATTATTTTTGTCTAAAATGTGTCATTGCATTGATGACTTTGCAGGTCCGCTTCTTGACAATCCAGTCCATCCAATCTCTGGGATTGAACGATTCCCTGACCTGTTAGGGACTTTCATGATCACTTGTTTGGTGTGAAAACGTTACCATAGGCATAACCAATAATGTTGAATGGAATTATTTTGCATGCACGTAACATTAATAGTTAATAAAATATGTCGTGGAGTGACTGCAGTCAATATCAATTGAATATATAGGACTATTTTTTAATCCATATACATGTATGAGAAAGAAAATGGTGAAAATATCAGTTCGTGTTGTGTTAATTGTTACATTTACAAAACAAAAAAGTCACTTCTGGCATATCTATACACAAACTGATGAAATGAACAACCAATGATGTATTTATCATTGAATTGACCTCAACTTGAAAATTTTTATTTTCTGTGATCAGCATGTGACACGAGTTACCAGTCTTGAATAAGTCTTTTATCTGCATTCTCTAAAATATTCGAAAAAATTGTTTTCAATAAAATTTCAACATATCTGACCCAGAATAGACTTCTGTACAGCCACCAATATGGATTCAAACCCAAACACAGTACCATCCACCTTATCTTCACATGTCGAACAGTGGTGTAGACACACAATATACGCGCGTAGTATATTACGGAGAATTGTGGTAGAAGCGGTCCCGGATGGAGATATTATGAAACCGGAAGTTTGAGTTGCTAAGTTACATGGATGTGAGAACATGAACTCGGAGAGCTTTGCAGCTTAAACAAGTGATTTTTGTCAATTATAACGATAGGGTCGATTATACTAACATCTTGCATTGGATACAGGTGGGTAACTGGGTTGTTTGTCAATTTTATCATAATAGATCTACTGTATGATGATTGAAATTGTTTGTTTGGCCTGGGCATGACCCGACGGTAACGCCTAAAGTCGACGTCATTCAACTCTGAACCACTGTTTTTTCGCGATAATTTCTTCAATTTTTTAGTTACCTTTCTGAAATTTCAACAGCGTTCATAATGCTGAGCGACCTAACTTGTTATGAAATTTGTAAGATTTTGGACAGTAAACAAAAAAGTTGGCCTATTTGGCCTATAGTAAATTTCTGGTGGAATTTGGCGTTGGACCGCTGCCAACCCCGTAGCATTCATATAGATAACGTTTTGACGTTTTCTTATTACGTTATGTATAGGCCAAATGGGCTAACTTTTTTGTTTACGGTCCAATCTTTCTGAAATTTTGTAGATAATTAGGCCGCTCCGGATTATGGAAGCTGTGAAAAATTCATGCAGCTATCTTACAAACTAATAAAATTATCGCGAAAAAACAGTGGGTCAGAGTTGAATGACGCCGACTTTAACGTCAGTAGGCCCCTAACGGCCCTAACTTCCGGGCCTAACGGGCCGACGTCTTTACTCAAACAAAGAGTAGAACTAATCTAGTTCCGTTCTCACCACCAACCAACTTGACCACCCGGCCCCAAGGTGGCCAGCTTGGGATTCGTCAGTTCCGAGTTGACAGTTCGAGATGACAGTTTGAGTTCGAGTTGCCCAACTTCCCGTATAGAATTACTTTGATATAGGTCTAGAATGGACTAGATCGAGTCTTCTCGCACTCCGCATGCATTGTCCCATGATGAGAACAGTACCGGGAAAAACCCATACCGCACTCTGTGGTTGTCAAGCAAAACGTCATGAAAAAGAACGAAAACGTTCTCATTGCAACTTTCTCACTTTTTGAGATAAAATTCTGAAATTTAGTGAAAAATTACGGCATGATAGAATCTACCCTTGGAATTGAGAAACGGAAAATTTCAAGTTGATTCGATCATCCAAAACAAACCTACGGCCAAAAAGCGTGTTTCACTGACAGATGAACTTGACTTTATTAGGACCAATATGGTGCATGTAGGCATAATTTATTCACATGGGTAAGGAGTCTGAGGACTTTTTTTGAGAAGCTTACCATGTTTACCTGGTGCTAGTAAGTTAGTAACATTGTATTGTGTAAACCATCAATCTGCATTTTCATTGTGAACATGAATTGTAATGCTGTCTTCAATTTCTTGGCACAGAATTCAGAATGGCCTGCACAGCAATTGAGAACCAAATTCGAAACACAACACAAACTAAACGAATCAGGCCTTCCGAATTTTTTCTTGATTATGACAGACTGCGATCTGGATATGTCACAGGTAGGTTGAATGTGACTAAGTAACAGGTCCTCAAGCTGCTCATCAGTTTATTTATTGTATTTATCGTATAGACTTCTGTGGAAGAGAACTCACACAACTGCACATATTTGTTGTGCTTCTGGTGACAAACATGTACATGTTGTTTTATAGAGATCTATCGTTTTATTTGTCGGTAAACATCTCACCATGAATGAGTTTACTCATGAGATAACACATACATGTATGTATGTTTGTTTGTGCCCAGAATCACAACAACTTAATAGTCATGTGACCTTTGTATATCTACAATCATGACGACCTATACAATGATATAAATTGTACTGTTATATAAATTTCAGCAACTCAGTTCTACCGAGTTTTGTGGGAAAACCTTGGCCTGAAATTCAACGAAGCTGAACAGCAAACTCTAACAGAAAAGTACGCACTGAAGGGAGATGGAAGAGTGAACTACCAAGCATTCTGTGCTGAAATCAATCAGCCATTTGATCCGAACAATGTTGTTAGTCCTCCAGACGCACAGAAAGATGACATTATGTAAGTCAAAATGATACTAGTTTTTTCGTATAGATATTTTGTGATGTCACTTGCCTTTTTCAATTGTCTTTTTAATCACACTTTGTGAATTGCCTTGCCTTCAGTTAATATTGCTAACAATATTGATTATTGAAATCACCATTAATGTTGGGGATTGAACAAAGTTCTTGAAATATTTCTGGGAAATATCTGTTAAGAATTTAGCTTTAAATTAAAGTTATATCGAGGGATGTTTGTCTGCATGATTTACTTTTGAGTGCTCGAATAATCGAGCGCTCGCTCGTTATTTCAAAAATTCTGAGCACTCAAGCCTGAATTTGAATGGTCAATTTTTCATTGTGCATGAATTTCGAAAACAAGTACAAAGTTTAGGTCGTATTTCGCATTAATAAGACACAAACACACTTTATTGTATCCCCCGAACAAAGTTCGGCGGATACTATGGATTTGTCTCCGTCGCGCCGCGCCCGCCGCGTCCGCCGTAGAGATTTTCTTGTGAACGCTCTACAAGTTGCAAATCTTAACCGATTCTAATAATTTTTTATACAGACACATCTTATGGTGAGATCCCGACACCAATCAATTTTGGTTGCCATAGCGACCAAATTGGCCGATTGGCGACACATTTTGTGCTCAAATTAGCCTATTTAACACACATGGCTTGTGAACGCTCTACGAGTAGGAGTTTTCGATGAATGATGATGAAATCACACAGGCTCGATGAGAAAGACCGTCACACGAAACCTATTGTTTTTCAGAATGATCAAATAAATATTAATTAGTTGATGGACTAACTTATTACGACCTTTAAAATACCCACTTTGACATCTGTGATCACTCCAATACCCTGTATTATGAAAGTAAATGGCAATGGATTCTTGTTCAGAATTGAGACCTGATGTTTTGGGTGAAAACAGAACAATATTATTGAATAAGTTAACGTTAGTTTTACTAGTTAAGTATATTATTTACCACAATAAAAATAGTTAAGATGAGAATCATTTATTATTAAGCTCAACAAGGTAAAAGATTTTTGTCCAGTACAAATTTCATGGGTGTAACCGAATAAGTTAACATTATTTTTACTAGTCTATTATTGGCCACAATAAAAATAGTTAAGACAAGATATATTCATTATTGGGCTCAACAAGGTAAAGGTTATGTCCAGTAGAGATTTTGTAGCTTTAACCAAATAAGTTAACATTATTTTTGCTAGTTAAGTCTATTATTGACCTCAATGAAAATAGTTAAGACAAGAAACATTTACTATTGAGGTCAACAAAGTAAAGGTCTTGTCCAGTACAGATTTCATGGGTGTAACCGAAAAAATTGACATTATTTTTACTAGTTAAGTCTATTATTGGCCACAATAAAAATAGTTAAGACAAGAAATATTTATTATTGGGCTCAACAAGGTAAAGGTTCTGTCCAGTAGAGATTTTATGGCTGTAACCAAATAAGTTTACATCATTTTTGCTAGTTAAGTCTATTATTTACCTCAAAAAAATAGTTAAGATGGGAAATGTTCATTATTGAGCTGAACCAGGTGGATTTTCACATTCAAATCTAATTTGGAACATATTTCGGGTGAAAATAGACCTTTTTGTGAAAACATTGATCTGGCTCCAATTTTGTCACCTTGAAATGCAGTTTTGGTCAACTTCTAGTTTGAATTTCAACTTGAAACCAAGTTTGGCACATATTATGAGTTAAAATATAACTTATGCCGAAAAGTTCGATCTGGCTCCAAATTCGTCATCTTGAAATGCAGTTTTGGTCAACTTTTACATTGAATTTCAACATGAAACCAAGTTTGGCACATATTATGAGTTGAAATATAACTCACGGCGAGAAGTTCGATCTGGCTCCAATTTCGTCATCTTGAAAAGCAATTTTGGTCAACTTTTACACTGAATTTCAATTTGAAACCAAGTTTAGCACATATTATGAGTTTATATATAATTTATGGTGAAAAGTTCGATCTGGCTCCAATTCCTTCAACTTGAAATGCAGTTTTGGTGAATTTTTACTCTGAATTTCAACTTTGAACCAGGTTTGTCAAATATTCTGAGTTGACATATAACTTTAGGTGAAAAGATTGATCTGGCTGTAATTTTGTTATTTTATCGATGTCGGAATGGAAATCCATATGCAGTGATGTTGAAGGTGATCTTGAATTTGACTTTCAATAATCTTGAAAGATCAATGCAGCAATTTTGGTGGAAAACAAAACAGTTGTGGCTTAAGATTTTACATTTCTCTGGTAATCTTTTTTAGCCCTTGCTCTCGTTTTTCATACTTATCATTAATATAAGTATGATAGGGCAGGGATGATAGGGCTACGGGGGATACACCCAAGCGGTCGTAGGCGACCAGAAGTGTCTAGTTTTCATTTCCAACTTTGCGACATCACACTTTCGGTTAGATAGTGTGGGGGTAACCAGCAGGCTAAATCATTGACTGATCATTTATTTTCACACTGTCGTCTGCAGTGGTAAAGCTTGAGCTGCGCTCGATGATCGCTAGTATTTCACAATAATCAATCGAACTTGAAATTTCAAATGAGTCCGAACACTACTTTTGATTACAATATCCATATATACGGCAACTCGGGATCTGATACCAGAAATATTCAAGAAATTGCAGCATTCAATAAGCTTGATAAGGTACTCCATAGACCATTAATTGGGTTGCCAAGCCATTTCTACATGAGTATACTGGTGTTCCATATCACTTGATTGCTATTTTCCTCTAACCTATTTTGCAGTGCTGCTGTCCAGAGATCAGTTCGACCGTTGAGTGCTGAGAGCGAACAGAGAATCAAGGAGCTACTGGAGAGCCTGCACCGTTACTACAAGTATAGAGGTCTCAATTTGAGAACTTCATGTGAAGACTTCGACAAGCATCATATAGGAGTCATACAAGAAAGTCAGGTACATTCTATGGAATTTAAATTCATATTCACATCAGTTCAGTTCAACCAAATAAAATAATCAGTGTATAAAAAAACATTCATTTTCGTCGGGACATGATTCTCAACTCTTTGCTTTGCCTATGAACATTAGTTCTACCGGAGTTTTCCACGACCACCAGAAGTGACCGAGTCGGATATTGCTCTGCTGGTCAGAAAGTACCGTGATCCAGAAAGGCCCGGACTGCTCAAGTATCTGAATCTTCATCATGACCTTGAATCAGCTGGCAGTCAGGAAGAAAAGGATGCTTTAGTGCTACCTTCTGAGACTGATCTCAGTAACTTCCTATCACCTCAGGTACCAGTATTTAGGCTGTTAGAATACATGCTGCTGTTTGCAAACTTTTGTCTTGGTGTTGGTGTTGTAGTAAAATGAGAATTTCTTTGCCTAGAATACTATTAAGCGTATTCATGCTAAAGACTTAAACATGGCCTTCCACATTTACAGCCTGGAGCTGACACCACCCTGCAACAGATTTTTGATCGCATCCGAGTGGCTGTGTTCAAGAATGGAATAAGAATCATAGAATTTTTCAAGGACTATGACAAGTTGCGCAGTGGAACTATCTCAACGAATCAGTTCCACTGCGGTCTCTCACTAGGGATAGGCAAAGAAGCTCAACTGACAAGAGCAGAGATTCAGAAAATCATTGAATTCTACCGCGCTGATGAAAGCAGAGTGCGGTATAAGGAGTTCTGCGAAATCATGGAAAATGGTAAATACACTTGAAAAACTGAAATCATATGACAAGACTCAGTCTACGTGTACCTGTATCATGTCTTGTCACAAGCATGTTCCAAGGATCAAATGAATGCTGTGTTTTATGGTTATTTCTAAATAACACCATATAAATTTCTTCGTTTTTCACCAAGCCTTCAATGTCCCTGATTTGGAGAAGAAACCAACGTTGGATGTTGTCCGTCCCCCTCAAGGAGCTCTGGGGAGGGTAGGTGCTTGAGAGTTCCTGACATGCTTTTGAATTCATAATCTTGACCATATTGACTGTTTTATGTACAATTGTATGCCATCCCAACAGAACCTGCCCAGTTTGAAAAATCAAGATGAGGAACGGGTTCGAGAGGTTTTGGAACATCTCTCTGACCAAGTACGAAAGCGCAGGCTGATGATGTACCAATACTTCAAGGATTATGACAGGGTATGTACAGTCATAGATTGATATTATACACTTATCATTACATTACACTGTAACACGTACGATCCCAAAGTGATGATCAAAACATGATTCATCTTGGCTTTGTTATTTATTCATCTAGAGCAAAGGATACAGTCGCGTGATAACACCCACACAGTTTGGCCGGATTCTACACTTCTTAAGTCTCAATGTTGCTCCTGAGGACTTCAAACTGATATGTAGAAAGTTTTCTGATCCAACTACAGGGGATGTGAACTACCCAGCATTCGTGCAGACAGTGGACAAAGGTAATAAATCTTGTGCTGTGTACAGTGTGTAGTGTATACTTAGAGAAGATGCATTCATTTGCGTTGTCATATACAACAGGTAACAGTAATGATCTGTGCCATGTTTTTAGCCTGAGATATTGGCGTGAATAGGCTGTCAATTTTGTCAGTGCCTTCGTCCATGTTGATGTCTCACGTATTGTCTGTATTTAAAGAGCAAAACATATGAACATAATGTAAAGTCATATGGTGCATCTTCTAGTGACCAATTTGAGTTAGATGACCTTGAATGCTCAAAACTCGAGGTTTTAAATTTCTTCCAAGGACATTTCAAATATTATTTTGTTGGTATTATGAACAGATTAGATCTGTTGTGGTGCAGATCTGTCACTGACCATGAACTTAAGGTAGTCCGCTCCAAACAGTGAGGGGAGGGGGTCAAAGAGTTTTTCAAAATAAATGACTGTATTAACAAAATCTAGAGCTTCAAAATGACATATTTTATAGAGTAACTGATCAGCATCCTAAAACTGAAAAGAAAATAGGGGAAAATAGTCACCGTATCCGTTCTCTTGGAAAACAATATTCAAGATGTGAATATGGCCAAAAAAATGTGTAATAATACCATAAAATAAGTCATTCTAGTAAATGTTTGTGATTTTTGAAGAAACGAGCACGGTGACCCCCTATTTTCTTTTAAGTATTAGAATGCTGATCATTTACTCTATAAAATATGTTATTTTGAAGAGATAATATTCTAGTTATAGCTTTTAAATTTTGACTTTTCATTACCTCCCTGTTTGTTGCGGACTACGTTAATTGCCCTACCAGGAGCCTGAGTACTCAAAATCGTTCATGTACAAAAGTAGCCAAATTGGTCTATGAAAACAGAATTATATCGAAAAACAATGAAATGTGATGTTCGAATTTTTTATTTTGTGACATCGTTTACCCAGAAAATATAATTTATGAGGGTATTAGAATGGGGGGTGTTCGAACAATATTCAACATCATTAACGGTCATTGTCTGTAATTAACATGGACGTAAATTATAGCTATAAAATTACGTTTATAATGGTAAGACATTAAAGAAACGGAACACTGACGTCATGATTGTCAACCACTAAACAGTGCTGCCAGCTGATTATTACACAATATTCCTGAACACCCCCTAATTACATATATGTTCCAGTGAACTACAGGGCCCTTGGTCATATGTTTGTATTCCACAGAGTTTGTGAATTATACTCAAGATGCCCCTCAAGTGGAGCCGAAACAGCTCAGTCTGCCTACTGACCTTGATCTTCAGTCAATCACCCGCGAAAATATCAGCATCAACGATGTATTGTTGCGCATTCGTCACCATGCCTCCGTCAGCAGACGCAGGGTATATACTAATAAATTTAATCGGTATAATATGACTTCTTTCCCATTCACTTTGACAGCAGTGCTAATAATGTGTCATTATGTGTCTACATTCAGGTCTGTGAGTTCTTCCAAGACTTTGACCCTCTGCGTAGTGGCTCTATCACAAAAAGCCAGTTCCGCCGAGGTCTGTCCTGCCTTGGCATGAGTGCACTGGGTGACTTCAACCTTTCCGAGGCACACTTTGAAGCCTTGTGTGGCATGTACACAGATCCAGCCAAAGCTGATCAAGTGCTTTGGATGAAATTCATGAATGATGTTGACAGTAAGTCTATAACATCTTACATACAACTGAATAATATAGTTATTTGTAACATGTGTGTTACTGGTATATATGCAATGACTTAACATATTGGATGCTTACTCACAGTTTTCTCACAATATTTTCAGATGTTGGAGAGACAGTCTCTGAAAACAGCAGCTCAGGGTTATTCACAGTCCCCAAGCCAGGCACCATGGATTGGAGCTGTGCAACAGAAGAGCACAAAGCATTCTTCGCACAGATCATGGAGAGACTTCGTGCAAGAACAGACCAGAGAAGGATTCTCGCCAAACCTGTATTTCAAGATTTTGATAGGTCTGTGCCATTGATGCATGTAAAAATTTGATATATACCGTATTGGTCCTAATAGTAGCACGGTTGAGTCAAAGCGAGACCTCTCGCAGTAACACGCGCAACAATTAGGTCAAACTACGCTCTACTATTAGGGCACGTGCCACTATCCGGACCAATACGGTATGAAAACAATGTTTATGTACTTTTTAGGTTACCGGACCTATGGTGAATTTTTCTGAAATTTTGCACAAAAATACTTAAAAATAATTCAAGAAGGAGGTATTTTTTAGTTTTTTGATTTTCACATTTTTTTCAAAATGGCGGCCATTTTCGACGAAAAATGCCTGATTTTGGACTTTGGTGGCCATTTTCTCAAAATCTGTTCAGTAACTTTTTTTCTTTTTGATACATAAGACTCCTTGTATGTACTCCTATGATGTCTATAAATTTCGTTGCGCTTGAATCGCTCGAAGTGGGCCATTTTGGCCCAAACTCGGCCCAAATGGGACTTTCCCATGTTAAATTCTCCTATGCTTTATAATGGGACACATTATGCCTAATATCTCACTTGATATTGAGATTAGAGACTAGGAATCAATTGTGGACATATAGGAAATGATATATGCTGAATATTCTCGTGACCTTGAATTTGACCCCTGACCTCAGTTTCAAGGTCAGAGCACAAAATGGCTTATATCTCGCTTATTATCGACTCTACAGCTTAGGAATCAATTGTGGACATATAGGAAATAATATATGCTGAATATTCTCGTGACCTTGAATTTGACCTCTGACCTCAGTTTCAAGGTCAGAGCACAAAATGGCTTATATCTCGCTTATTATCGACTTTACAGCTTAGGAATCAATTGTGAACATATAGGAAATGATATATGCTGAATATTCTCGTGACCTTGAATTGACCTTTGACCTCATTTTCAAGGTCACAGGACAAAATGGCCAATATCTTGCTTATTAGCGACTTTACAGCTTAGGAATCAATTGTGAATATATAGGAAATGATATATGCTGAAAATTCTCATGACCCTGAATTTAACCTTTGATTTCATTTTCAAGGTCACAGGACAAAATGGCTAATATCTTGCTTATTATCGACTTTACAGCTTAGGAATCAATTGTGAACATATAGGAAATGATATATGCTGAAAATTCTCATGACCCTGAATTTGACCTTTGACCTCATTTTCAAGGTCACATGACAAAATGGCTAATATCTTGCTTATTATCGACTTTACAGCTTAGGAATCAATTGTGAACATATTGGAAATGATATATGCTGAATATTCTCGTGACCTTGAATTTGACCTTTGACCTAATTTTCAAGGTCACAGGACAAAATGGCGAATATCTTGCTTGTTAGCGACTTTACAGCTTAGGAATCAATTGTGAACATATTGGAAATGATATATGCTGAATATTCTAGTGAACTTGAATTTGACTTTTGACCTCATTTTCAAGGTCAACAGGACAAAATGGCTAATATCTTGCTTATTATCGACTTTACAGCTTAGGAATCAATTGTGAACATATAGGAAATGATATATGCTGAATATTCTAGTGACCTTGAATTTGACTTTTGACCTCATTTTCAAGGTCAACAGGACAAAATGGCTAATATCTTGCTTATTATCAACTTTACAGCTTAGGAATCAATTGTGAACATATAGGAAATGATATATTCTGAATATTTTAATGATATTGAATTTGACCTTTGACCTAAATTTCAAGGTCAGTCATTTTATTTTCAAAGTCAGATTACAAAATGGCTTATATCTCGCTTATTATCAAATTTACAGCTTAGGGGTCCATAGTGAACATATAGGAAATGATGTATGCTGAATAGTTTGGTGATCTAGAATTTAACCTTTGATCTCATTTTCACGGTTAGAGATATGGCGATTTCAGTGGTCACCTTGAATTTGACCTTCAACTTTCTCGGCTTAACTCTGTATATTTCTCCGGTAACCTTTCTAGCCCATTGGGCTAATTTTTTGCTTTTCTCTAATTCTGTTTTTGTTAATGAAATAAATACATCATTTCACAGTGGAGAAACACAAGATTTTCCATTCCTGATAGCCCACTCAGACCATGACAGAAACGAACAATTCCCCTGCTGGAGGGCCATCTGTTGATTTACCTACTACATTTGCGTACATTGTATTTATGAAAGAACATTTTTACCAAAATGTCATTTTGTGAATGAAAACCGTCGTCACTATGGGGATACGCCAAACTTTCAGACTCACTGCTAGGATTGCCACTATTCAAATTGTCGCTTCCATTTCGCCCTGAGTGACCTGAAAATCTTGTTGTAACTGGAAATATGTTGATCTGCTTGTACATGGGTTTGTTTTATGTTACAGACATAACAATGGACATGTAACTCGGTCTCAGTTCCGCCAATGTCTAACAATGCTTGAACTGCACTGCAAAGATGATGAGATGCAAACTCTTGAAGCCAAATTTTGCAACGATACTGGATTCAATTACATCTCTTTCCTAAAAGTGAGTGAATCCTGCAATCCAGGAATGCTTATATATGTAGATCTAGGCTGTGGGTGTAGAATGTACCAGTACTTCCTGGTTGTAATTTGTTTCTTAGCATTCAATTTATTTGGTACCCAGTTTCATACAAAGTTTCCACCACAGGAGCTGGAGCCAGAAGAACCACTGAAGTTGATGTATGGGGAGAGACTTGAACAACTGAGACTTGCGAACCAAAAGGTCAAAATCCCTGAGGGATATGTTGCAAAAGACCTCCAGGGTGTTCTTGAGAAAATCAAAACCAAGGTCAGTTAATTTGCAGTTACTTTTTAGGTTACCGGACCTTTGGTCCGATAAGCTATTGCCGTGGCGTTGCGTCCGTCGTCCGTCCGGCGTCCGTCCACATTGTTAGGTTACCGGACCTATGGTCCGATAACCTATTGGCATGGCATTGCGTCCGTCCATTCACATGGACGTATTGGCATGGCGTTGCGTCCGTCCGTCCATTCCCTTTGGGCCGATAAGCTATTGTCATGGTATTTCGTCTGGCGTCCGTCCGTTGTCCGTCCGGGTCTGTAACTTTTGTTTGACATGATGAATTTACCTATAAATTTGTCAGAACATACCTTGGGCCAGTATCTAAGGACTTTTTTCTAAATTTTTTTGATTGAATCGTTTTTGCCGATTTGGCGGCCATTTTTTACGAAAAATTGCCAATTTTGGACTTTGGTGGCTATTTTCTCGAAAACTGTCCAATCAGTTTTGAGATTTTCGTTTCTAAACATTCCTCTCATGTATTTCTATGACGTTTATAAGTTTCGTTGCCCTTGAATCGCCGGTTCGCGTGTGGCGGCCATTTTGATTTTTTGACGGGTCGACAAAAAAAAAATTTTTTGTCCCAGATCGAGTCACTATTCGAATTTGACCTTCAATGAACTTGAAAGGTCAAACCGACCTTTTTTGTCGAAAAAACGATGAATTTTGCTTTTGGTGGTCATTTTATCAAAATCTATTCATACAGTTTTCCTCAAAATCATGTATGAGATCATCCTTATGTACGTTTGTGATGTGTATAAGTTTTGTTGCCTTTGAATCGACTGTCTGTGAAAATTTGTCATTAACGAAAAATATCTTTCAAGATGTAACTTGATTTCGTATTATAGTCCATACAGAAAATGTATCAACATATCAACATTTACGAAGATGTTTTAACATATTGATTTTAACATCAGTGTAACAATTTATATGTATTCAGTATTCTACGCAATTCACATGATTGCCGGTAAGCTACAGCACCTTTGGTGCTATGTTTTTTTGATTTTCGCAATTTTTTCAAAATTGGCGGCCATTTTTGACGAAAAATGGTCAATTTTGGACTTTGGCGGCCATTTTCTCAGAAACTTTCTCACCACTTTTGAGATTTTTGTTTCAAAAGATTTCCCTCATATACCTTCATGATGTGTATAAGTTGCATTGCCCTTGAATCGCCGGTCTGCGTGTGGCAGCCATCTTGATTTTTTCGACGGGTCCCAATGGGACTTTCTTTACATGTTAAATTCTCCTATGCTTTGTTTATTAAACATACAACAGCTTATATGTTTGTATTATGAACAGATATGAAGTCATATGCAGCGTACCTAATGGTGACATTGCAGTTCACAAAGATGACCTTGATTGGTAAATCTCAAGGTCATTTGTCACCTGCAATGCTTAAAACCAAAATTGTCCGGTAACCTATCTTAGCCCTTGGGCTAATTTTCAACTTTTTAGCTTCTTATTAGCTTCTTGTGATAACTACTGTTGAACATCATATGAAATTTGACCAGCCCACCAGTGCATTCTGAAATATTCTGTTTATTGCAACAGGTATACAAAGAGCGGGTGAGAATTCACGAATGGACTCGTGATTATGACAAACTGCGTTCTGGGAGAATAAAAAAAGCTAATTTCAGACGAGCATTGGATCTGTGCAAGTTTGAATTGGCTGAATCAGAAATTGCCATTCTGGAAGATCAGTGAGTAGTTAAACTCATCAGGTGTTAAATCATATGAAAATGCTATTTTTTCCTCAAAATGGCTTGAAATCTTGACAGGAAAACATTATTCTGCACAGCAAACATATTCCGCAAACATTGATTCTTAGATTCCATCTTTTTTCTCTTATTTCTTAGTTACCAGTCACCTGAGGATCCTGACTTTGTGGATTATCTTGTGTTTTCGGATGACATTGAGTCAATATTCACGACAAAGCACCTGGAGAAGACACCGACACTGGAAGTGACACGATTCCGTCCCCCAGCTAAGTGTGAACTCAATGCTCTGGAGCCTGAGATGGAGAACCTTATGATGAAAAGCATGGAAAGCTTGGCTGAAAAGGTGACCCCAAATTCTCACCTGAGATAAGGCCCAGTTGGGCCTATTATTTACCTTTGTAACAATGTGTGAGTCAATAATGAAATGTGAAATTCCTTTTTGCCATTTTTACAGGTCAGAAAGAACCGCATCCAGTTGTTCCCACTATTTGAAGACTATGACAAAGTGCACAATGGCACAGTGTCACGCTCACAGTTTCGTAGAGTCTTGGATGAGTTGGAGCTCGCCAGTCTTGTGGCGTCGGAGCAAGAGTGGGTTTGCCTCTGGAAAAAATTTGACGTACGCGTTGGCGGTAAAGATGATGTCAACTACATCGCTTTCTGTGACATGATCTATCATCTTGCACATTTTGAATGGCGGAAACCTTGAATGGAAATAAGTGTCGGATATATTTCAATGTCATAGCTTCTCTTCCAATATATTGCATCATCTTAGTAAGCATCTGTTTTGATTGTTACCGATCACTTCATGCTGTGCTTTGTACAAAGTATTACCACATGGAGTATGTGTACTCCTAGTATTAACCATGCAGTATTTATGCTTTTAAACATACAAATTGATGTTAGTTTCATAATGTTCATATGTGCCAATACTGATAGTGTTTGAATTTACAAACCATATAAGTTGGTTTATTTTATACAACCTCCAGTGGTGTACTTTTGATGGAATTACACAACATCGATAATTAATTGTATTGTATATACCAGTATGTATGTCAATATCACTGTATAGATGTATAATAAAGCAGCTTGAATACATATGCAAATTATAATATATAGATAGATATATTTATATGTATATACCAAAATATATTTTATTTACGAAGTGTGATTGGTTGCTGTACTTATATTTGGAAAATGCTGTGTTATTTTATGGTGAATTATATGTGTCTGTTATGATGTTTCTGCACTTTATACATTGTGGTTTGTATTGAATCACTGCACGATATTTATATAATCGGAATATTGAAATGACGAGTACTATTCTGACAAGAAAAATTTTCTCTTCCATGGACTTCACTACTGATGCCATCAATTGGATAAATACTTGTGGGAGTGTAATGTTGAAGGGAATGCTACCCATTTTATTTTGAGCATTTCATGCATATTGAAAATAGCAGTTGCCAATATTGTCTGGCATATCGTATATATGTAAGTCTGTTTCATAGCCATTATGAAAAATATCTTTTGCTAACACATTTGTTGGCTCCCACCAGGTGATTCAAAACACTGTGATATTACATACTGTTCACAAAGTATCTCCAGCCTGATAGTATTACAATTTTACCTATAGTATTAAGTGTATGGTGCAGTTTATTTAATAAAGTGTAAATTGTTGATATAGTATTGCATGTGTTTTGTTTTCAATTACCATGGATTTGGAGCATACGTAAGACCACCGACAGCCCATACTCACTTTGATTGCTTGTCCAAGTTGAATTCCAGTATACCAGTTACTTCCAGATATATCTTCATACAGTGGATCCTGTGTTTTAAGACCACCCAAGGGACCCCAAAAAGGTGGTCTCAAATGACAGGTGGTCTCTCATTACAGGTCCATTAACATGATAAAAGGCCACTTGGGACCAAGTGGAATGGTCTTGGAACACAGGGTGGTCTCTCAAACCAGGTGGTCTTTAACACAGGATCCACTGTACATACATGTAGCTATTGTTCTGTTCTACTCTGGCCAGTTCGTAAATCAGATTGCAACAGGGGCCGCAGGCATTGCAATGAGTGCACTCGGTTGTGTGTGCGAACGCAGTGCTCGCACACCTAGGATCAAACTCATGAACATGTACTGTATGCAGAGTTGCGCATAATGCTGCGTTCCAATCAAGTTGTGAAAACGGGGCACATTGCCAGTAACGTTGACTCACAAGCGGTGAGTGTTACTTTGAATGCAGCATTATTTAATACACCCAATTTTCGACCGGCGCTGAAAATGGAGGCACTAAAAAATCTCCACCGCCGATGAATACCATTGGTAACTTGGTCTGAACCTGAATCGCTACATTGGTAACTTGGTCTGAACCTGAATCACTTCTGGTGAACTAGGGAACATCGTCTTCACAACTTGGTTTGAGGGCAGCATAACTCACACCTGAGCTCCATGTTAAAGTATTTTGTACTTGATGGCCAATTTACACATATCTAAGTAGACACAATCTCCAACTCCTGGCACTAAAACCAACAGATATCAAGTTAGGGTTCCTCGTGGTGAATGCAGCTTTCCCCTTGTCCTCCTTCATCTCCACCTGCCAGTATCCACTAGCTAGGTTGAGCGTGGAAAAGTAGCCAGCCCCGGCCATTGTCGAAGCGCTTGTCTATCCAAGGCAAAGGATACACATCGTTCCTCATCACATCGTTAAGTTTTCGGCAGTCCATGCAAACCGGATGGTTCCGTACTCACGGACGAGGACTAGAGGAGACAACCACAAGCTATCACTGGGCTCTATCACACCTGCTTTTAGCATCTGGTCAATCTCCGCCTCTATAAGCTCCAGCTGTTTGTAGAGCGCTCTCCAGAGGAGTTACTCGATTGGTGTGTGATCTCCTGTAACTATTGTGTGCCACACACCAGTCTTTCCCGCTGTGCTGTTTCCGTGCCATTTCTTGCCAGTTTTCCACTGTTTTTCGGTTTCTGGCCCTCGGGGTCCGGGCCCCGTTCGGGGTCTGGCCCCCGGACCTCGGTCCAGCGGCTTTGTGTGGACCGATGTGGCAGTAGTCTGGCTGGTTGGGTGGCGCGAAGTCCGGGCCCAGTACGGGGTCCGGACCCTGACCCTTTAGGTTTTCTGTGCTTGGCACAGCCTGAGACACACAGGCCGGCCCCCGTGCCAAATCCTCCCAAGACCCCGAGGCACGAAGCCCGGCCCCCGTCCGACGGGACCCGGACCTTGGGTGTTCCCTGATGACAGGTGGTCCAGTCCGCTTTGGGGGATTTGGTCCCGGGTTGGCAGGCCCTCTTGATGGAGAGAACTCTTGTTGGACCAGGGCTGTCAGGCCCCGGGGAGGAGGATTGCCTTCCACCTGTTCAGGTCACCCTTTCGCCTGCTACTACGGAAAATTCTACCGCTCTTTTCTCTTTGCAGGGTTCTTCAGCGTTGACAGCCTTGTCGGCTTTCGCCAACGTGATGACGAGCTCGGCGGCTCAGCCTACACTGCCAGGTCCCTCTCAGGTGGTCTCTTCAGCCCCTTTCCCCCCCCCCCCCCCCCTGGTCCGGGGTTTCCCGCTGTTCCATAGGTGGATGTGTCCAGCATTGTCTCGGCCGTGTTGGCAGCCTTGGATGCCCGTACAGGTGTTTCCCTTCCCCCCCCCCCCCCCCCCACATCGGATGCCTTGCAGCACACTTTGGCCCTGGAGCCTCCCCTGCAGAGATCTTTGGTCAGGAGTCTGATGCAGACTCTGGGGAGGACTCGGTTGTGTGCGGGCAGGACGAAGCTATCCCTACCACATCTGCTGGGCCCCCGCCACTGGTTTCGGTTCCGAGGAAGCGACCTTCTTCCATGGCGGCTTCCGTGATGGCTCCCAGTGACAAGTGCCCAGGACTTGACACTGAACTGGCGGACAGTGAGGATGGTGACGAGGATCTTTCCTTCGGTTCTGAGGAAGCGACCTTCTTCCGTGGCGGCTTCTGTGATGGCTCCCAGTGACAAGCGCCCACGACTTGACACTGAACTGGCGGACAGTGAGGATGGTGACGAGGATCTTTCTTTTGACCACAAGCTGGACTTAGTATGGTCGACCTTGGAACCCACACTTTTCCCAGCCGAGCAGAGGCCCACATTGTCCCAGTGGTCCCCGGAGCGACAGCCACGGCGAGGCCTCCCCATCCTGGATGATCTCTGAGAGGAATTTTTGCGTCGCCGAATGAGACCCTAGATCAGGGGAAGACCGAGAAGACCTTTCCACAAGAGAGACTATCTGCCATTTAACCCGGATTACCTAGACAAGCCGGCGATTTTCTCTGAGGCGGCGGTCCCTTACCTGGGAGATAAGACTCGCCCGGTGACTGTGCATCCTGAAACGTTGCTCTCTTTGAACCATGCGGCCCGAGGAGCTACTTGTGTGTCCTCCCTGGGGGACTGGTTCCGGACCGCGACCTACCGTCAGCTAAAGTGTGCCCAGACAGCTCTGGAAGCTTTGGAGTCTCCTCTGGCAGAGTTGGCGGCCCTCGGGGACCACCTTCTTTCGGCTTCCCAGCCCTTGGAATCTTGCGACCTGGCGTCATCTCACTGTATGGAACAGACCACGTATGTGGAGTGGGTCCTCCACTTGCTGAGGCGGGATGATTTTCTGGGTCAGGCCAATTTTAAGCTCCCTTCGGCCATGGTTACGGAGCTACGCTGTTACGGAGCAGAGGCTGCCTCTGCTCTGTCCTCTGTCCTCTGCCCTGGCCCTCTTCGCTGGAGTGGAATCGAGGCTGCCTGCGGCACGTGAGCTAGCCCGCCAGGAGGAGTCCGTTTCTGCCAGCAAATGGCTTACAGAAACCCTGGCCAAGCGCCTAGCCTCTCCCCTCCAGGCTTACACCACACCTTCTTCCAAACCCCAGCCGTTAGCCAAGCCGAAGGAGAAGAAGGACAAGAAGCCCTTTCGGGGGACCCCTGCCGGCAGTGAACCCAAGAAGAACAGCAAACGGCTAGCGCTTTCACTCGAGATCGCCGATATGATGGCCAAAACACGCTTGAAAAAGTCTTTCCTCTCCCAGTTAATACAGTAACCTTGTTCTTGATTCCCAAGAGCTCAGGTGGGTGGCGTCCCATGATCGACCTGTCATCTCTGAAATGCCACGTCAAGACTCCCAAGTTCGCCATGGAGACTGCGGAATCGATCCGCTGTCTCTTCCAAAAAATTCTTGGGCGGTTTCCCCGGATCCGAAGGATGCGTTCTTCCACATCCCGATTCGCCCGTCCTCCCAAAGGTACCTTCGCTTCCTGCACCAGGGCACCGTGTATCAGTACCGCGCCCTGCCGTTCGCACTGTCCCCGGCCCCATGGATCTTCACAATAGTCATGAAAGAGTTGCAGATACTGGAACGCAAGGAGGGCATCCTCCTCTACCAGTACCTGGATGACTGGATTATTCATCACCATTCCCCCGAGGTCTTAGCTCGGCACTTGCAGTCCCTCAACGCGCAGCCCCTCAACATTAGCGGGGTATAGGACCGCTCTGGCCAAGACTATCTTGCCCCACACCGGCGTTAATCTCGGTGAGGATCAAGACCTGAGTGCTTTACTCAATAACTTTGAAGTCGAACGTCCGCTTTCTTGTAATTCCGTTCCGGAGTGGGGTCTATCCCTGGTGCTGACCCGTTTGGCGTCTGCTGCCTGTGAACCTATGTCCTCTGCTCCTTTGAAGTTTTTTACCTGGAAGACTTCCTGCTGGCTCTGGCTTCCGGACGTCGCAGGGGTGAAATCCATGCATTGGATTTCTCAAAAATTCGCTGGTGGGAGGATGGCCTCAAGGCCTCCTTGCAGGTCATTCCTTCCTTCCTAGCGAAAACCCAGCTTGCATCTTCTCCTCCATCGGCTTTCACGATTCCGGCCTTGGCGTCGTCTGTAGGCCCGAATCTGGAGGAAGTCTCCTATGCTCGTTGCGGGCTTTGCGCTAGTACCTTAAGCGGACAAAAGGCCTCTGGGCTGGCAAACGTCTGTTGTTTATGTCACATCAGTCAAAACCAGACGTCAGGGCCTAAAGATGCCTTGGAGGCATTTCGATGTTAAGACTAATTTGTAATATTTATAACATGTTTACCATGGGCTCTACAATGCTCTACGACACACTGTTTCCAAGATATCGACAAAAACGAAGAATGCCGACTCGGCGAAAAAATTTCAGGTCAAGGTCAAAGTTTATCCATAATACCCCTTAGACGTGTTTTGCCTAGTGCCACAAGTCCGAAAATAATGTCCGTTTCGCTCTACGACGCACTGTTTCCGAGATCTCGACGAAAACGAAAACTGTCGACTCGCCGAAAAAATTTCAGGTGAAGGTCAAAGTTCATCCCTAATACCCCTTAGACATGTTTGTCTAGGGCGACAAGTCCGAAAATAACGTCCGTTTCGCTCTACGCCGCACCGTTTCCGAGATATCGATGAAAACGAAAAATGTCAACTCGGCGAATTAATTTCAGGTGAAGGTCAAAGTTCATCCATAATACCCCTTAGACATGTTTGTCTAGTGCCACGAGTCCGAAAATAACGTCCGTTTCGCTCTTATGACGCACCGTTTCCTAGATATCACTGAAAACGAAAAATGCCGACTGGGCAAAAAAAATTCAGGTCAAGATCAAAGTTCATCCATAATACCCCTTAGACATCTACGACGCACCATTTCCGAGATATTGATGAAAACGAAAAATGCCGACTCGGCAAAAAAATTTCAGGTCAAGGTCAAAGTTAATCCATAATACCCCTTAGACATGTTTGTCTAGTGCCTCGAGTGCGAAAATAACGTCCGTTTCACTCTAAGACGCACTGTTTCCGAGATATCAACGAAAACGAAATATGCCGACTCGGCAGAAAAATTCAAGGTCAAGGTCAAAGGTCATCCTTAATACCCCTTAGACATGTTTGTCTAGGGCGACGAGTCCGAAAATAATGTCTGTTTCGCTCTAAGACGCACTGTTTCCGAGATATCAACGAAAACGAAAAATGCTGACTCGGCAGAAAAATTCAAGGTCAAGGTCAAAGGTCATCCTTAATACCCCTTAGACATGTTTGTCTAGGGCGACGAGTCCGAAAATAATGTTCGTTTCGCTCTAAGACGCACCGTTTCCGATATCGACGAAAACGAAAAATGCTGACTCGGCAGAAAAATTCAAGGTCAAGGTCGAAGGTCATCCTTAATACCCCTTAGACATGTTTGTCTAGGGCGACGAGTCCGAAAATAACGTCCGTTTCGCTCTACGACGCACCGTTTCTGAGATATCGACGAAAACGAAAAATGCCGACTCGGCGAAATAATTTCAGGTGAAGGTCAAAGTTCATCCATAATACCCCTTACACATGTTTGTCTAGTGCCACGAGTCCGAAAATAACGTCCGTTTTGCTCTACGACGCACCGTTTCCGAGATATCGATGAAAACGAAAAAAGCTGATTCGGCAGATAAATTCAAGGTCAAGGTCAAAGGTCATCCTTAATACCCCTTAGACATGTTTGTCTAGGGCGATGAGTCCGAAAATAACGTCCGTTTCGCTCTACGACGCACCGTTTCCAAGATATGCAGGAAACCTCAAGGATGACTGGGCGAAAACTATTCATAGTTCCGATGATACATAAGCCCCGCCCACTTCCATATTTACTACCCAATCAAAAGACGTCAAAAAACGCGCCAAAACGTAAAAGTCCCACAAACAAAACCGGCATGTTCAACAGCCCAATCTCTTGAATGAAGTGGGATGATAGTGTACTTCTGATGCACTCACGGCCAAGTAAAGCCAAATAATTTAAATATTTGAGCTTACAATATATTCTCCATCCCCTTATGAGTATAGACGTGTGAAATATGGTGTATTATTTTACAAAACGAATGTGTAAACAGAAGCAAGCAAAAGTTACATTATTCCCGACTTGCTCAAGCAAAAGCACATGGTATGTTTGTGGGACTTTTCCTGCGGTTGCCAAGGGGGCGTGGCCTGTTGGGATGTCGTCGGAACTATGAATTCCGACCTCTAGGTCAAAAGTCGTTTGACGGATTGATCCCAAAATCAATAGGGTTCTTCCCTGTTCAACAGTGTTGATATATGAACCTCCATGCAAAGTTCTGCAGCCATTGCCTACATACTTTTTGAGTTATCGTGCAGAAACAAAGTCCAAAAAAAAACAATAATTTAATCCTCACGGACCTCACGGATCTCGGATCCGGCTGAAAAATAATAGGGTTCTTCCACATAATATGTCTGACCAATGCTGAAAATTTGGCGAAGATACATCGAGGCAAACTAAAGTTATCGGTCGGAAACCAAAACGGCGGGGAAATTGGCTGAGCAGGACTCCGCCTGTTTGTTCAAGGTATGCGCCCATGATGTTAGGGCCATGGCAGCCTCCCTTCCTTATATGTTACGGGTTCCCCTCGATCAGTTCATGCAAGCATGCTCGTGGCAATCCCATAACACCTTTATATTACGTCTTTCTATCTTAGGGACTTGACTTGGACGGGAAGTGAGGGCTACCACCTTGGACCCGTGGTATCTGCTCGCAGTGTTTTCACCCCTTGAGGTTGACATGGTCCACCCTGTACATATGTTCTCCTGTACATACGTTGATGTTCCGTGGTTGTGAGTTCCGGTTCCGGTTGCCAGTAGATTTGTCTCCTATGTCAGTACGGTCGTACTTTTCAGTTTTGTATGCAATGTGGCCCAGTTGTGTCGGCAAGGCATATCACTGTAAATATGTTACCTATGACCGGAAGCCAGTCACTCTACACCCTAAGGTAAGTTCTATAACTTACTATCTATGTTATTGTATAAAACCATCAATGTTTTGGGTTTCCTGGGGGCACCCATTTTGGTTTTCACCAAATTTTCGAGAGGAAAGCTTAGCTTCCCTTGTTGCCTCTGGGGTTGAGCTTTCCATTATGTCAGAGTTTAGTTTGGAGTACCCCTCCTCCGAATTTTATTCTGATTTTACCTGTAATGTGTTTTGGAGGTAAGATATAGGCATATAACTGGCCATTTTATGTAAATAAAACTAGTGTCATATACTATACTTACCTCCAAAACACAGAGTGCCCACCCGATCAGCCCCACATACTCCGTCTTGTTGGCTTTCTTAAATCGACGATAATGACGTCACGTTCCGGTCACATTTTCCAAATGGGGTTCTCTCTATGGAGAACTCCTATGTCAGTAAGGCTAATAAGCCATAACCCATAATGTGTTTTGGAGTTAAGTATAGTATATAATACTAGTTTTATTTACATAAAACGGCCAATCAGTTCGCTGAGATCATCGACAAGGTGACGCTCTCCAGCAAAGGTTGGAAGTGTGAAGGAAGGTCTCTGCACCCCTACTCTGCAGAGGCATACATCCTGCCATGCACTCCTACAATTCTCCAGAGGAAGGAGGCATCACACGGGTCGGCAGATGTTAGCTTGTAACTGGCATCACCTCCTGAACCTCATGTAGCTGTGCCAGCAGGCACAGCTCCTGGTATCATCACCTTGCGCTACTCTGTGTTCAGGAGCAGTATCGTCACTTGGATCACTTCATCTCCGCGCAGCTCTACCAGAACTTTTCCCCCTGTCATGTCACTATCAGTTGTTGGCTGTGCAAGACCCACACGTGAATGCCTCGTGCCTGGTGTACCCTTGATCAGAAGGGAGACCAAGACTTCGGACCACAGCGGGAGACTAGTGGGATCCCCACAGGTAGCCCAAGGACCTTTGGCTTTGGTTTCTCACTTAAGTACATCTTCCTCTCGCTTACTCTCATCTCTCCACGGGTGAGGTCGAGTGTGACGCACAGCATATGTAGCATATCCAAGCCCAACACTCCAGGCATCCCCACCCAGCCTAAGAGAATTCTGTTGATATCCAAGTCCTCCAGATGCAGGATAGCCGGGAGTGTGCCGAGATCATCGAGGCGGTTTCCCTTCGTGGTGCGTAGGGCAAGCTTCGAGGTCGTAGAAGGTTGACTGCTCATACCTCCTGGCGACACCTAGTGTACCAGACTGAGGTTTTAGGTTTCTTAGCTATGATTATACAGGAAGAGGGAAGCTCTGTATCCTTCTCAAGTGTGACACCCGGAGTCACATCAGTATTCACAAGTGACAAGGAATGTTCGTCTTCCCTCTCGAGTGCAGCACTCAGACTCACGTGAACATCATGAACTTCAGTAGTTACAGTAGAGTGGGTAGGGTCGTACTCCCCTTCAGGTGAACCACCTTGAGGCGTTTGCACATCATAAACATATAACATCAGATACATCATGGAAATCACTATTTCCATGTCACGTCTTGTCACATCGCTTTCTGGTCCTGACCTGCACTGGCCAGTATTTGCCCATCCTTTTGGCATCAGAAGTAGGCTCCAGTTTAACGAAGGGTTCTTGCTTTCCAACTCTTCTTGGACACCCTCGTCCTCTAGCTGCCTCAGCAGAAGCGACAGGGACTCGACATCTTTCGGTCGCTGGGGACATTCCCTACTCTCTGTCTGGGTTGTCGGCACAGCCAACACTCACACTCGTGACCTCAGGGCCTCTGTGTCGAGGTTGTCTGCAGCAGTCGTCACTCCTTCCACCTTTTTCAAGACCGTCCCAATCAGTTCTATTAATTGGTCCATCTTTTGGGCCAGGGACTCAAACGTTTCCTTGAAATGGGCAGGTTGAGGCCCAGAGCCACTCTGTTGCTCGTCCCTCCTCGTTGGAGGCTGAACCCCCTTTGTGAAAGCCTCCTGGTGTTTGATTTGCTCCTCCGCCGGGGTCTCGTCCTCTACCTGGGCTCGGACTGCTCACACTGGCTTGCGGTTGATGCTTTCTTAGTGGGTGATGAAGGCTGTCTTCCAGGGTCTTCCTGTCTTTCATGAGGGCCATGGATGCGGTTTTTCCAGGGCTATGGTCTCATGCGCCTTATCCCTGAAGTGATGATAAGACTACTCAACCAGTCACCGGATATGTTGGGTGAAAGTCTGCTGCATATCCTCCGTCTTCTGCATCCTGCTCCGTATTATCACGCTATAGGTGTCTTCTTGGCAGGCTGGGTCGAATCGCTTGGTGAGTGTTTCCACCAGATCCCAGTTTTTATGCTGACCCCGTCTCATCCTTGTGAAGATCTGCCTCGTTTCTTCCGTCAAACTGCTCGCCAGATACAGCCCTATTTTTAGGTGACCTGACCTGTATCCGACGTCCGTCCTCCTTCTATTACATTTTTATCTTTAAAGTTTACGATCACATCTTTTTGAAATTTTGCACAAAAATGCCCAAAAATATTTCAAAAGGGAGGTATTTTTTTAAAGTCATAGTAGCAAGGTACCATTATAAGGTTTTATTCCTGTTCAGATAAAGGCATTGTGGACATTTGGTGATAAAAAAGATGTTCGCGTTAATTGGTAATTAATAACAGCGACATATAATCGAGTATATTGAGCCAGTATTGCAATCGCCTTCTCATGCCGATGAGAAAAATAGCTTCGGCAGTTTCCGTAATCGTGACGTCAGTTGGGGCAAAATGTGCTTTGATGGCTGGCCAAAAACGTAAACACGTAATTTGGGCGGTCATCTCAAAGATAGAAAACCACTCCAAAATGCATGAGATTCAAAAGAAAACATGTGAAAACCAACAAATACTGGACATCTTGCAGTTCAACAAACCTCTCTTCTGGGAGAATAAATAGTACTGATTCTAAATATCAAGACAAGAAATGCCGTATTCCCACCATCTCACCCGTTCACTTGAATTGTCAAACATACACAACGAGAATGAATATGCGACATGCAGTTTACCTTGCTGGCTACATGTACTTTCAGTACTGCCTCAAATGACGTCACAAACCACGTGACCCATACTAAAATCGTGATCAAAATCTTCGGCAATTTACGGAAGGAGTGCCTATTTGATTCAATATCTCGAAACCCATTGATTGTATTTGTAAAATTCGTTCAAATTCACAGATAACTATTCATAATGGACTAAATGAAAAGCACTTTCATCGGCATGCTACTAGGTCTTTAATTTTTTTTTCTTTTCGAATTTTGAGATTTGGCGGCCATTTTTGACGAAAAAGGGCCAATTTTGGACTTTGACAGTCGTTTTCTCAAAATCTATTCAGTAACTTCTTCCTAATTGATGTATATGACTCCTCATATGTACCCCTGTGACTTAGTTTCCTTGCCATTGAATCGCTCGAAGTGGGCCATTTTGGGCCCAAACTCGGCCCAAATGCGACTCTCCCATGTTAAATTTTCCTATGATTTATAATGGCACACACTATTACTAATATCTCACTTAATATTGAGATTAAAGATTAGGAATCATTAGGAATTGTGGACATATAGGAAATGATATATACTGAATATTCTCGTGACCTTGAATTTGACCTTTGACCTCATTCCAAGGCCAGAGAACAAAATGGTCAGTATCTTGCGTATTATCGACTTCACAGCTTATGAATCAATTGTGCACATACAGTAAATGATATATATGCCGAATATTCTGATGGTCTTCATTTTGACATGTGACTTCATTTTCAAGGTTACTGGAAAAAATTGTTATTATCTCTCTCATTATTGAATTTACAACTTAACATAGACATATAGGAAATGATATACGCTGAATTGAATTGTGACCTTGCATTTGACCAGTGACCATATGTTCAAAGTCATGGGACAAAATGGCTGATATATGAAACATATATTGTGCGGTAATCATTCTGAGCCCTTGGGCAAATTTTTCTCGGTAGCACCTATCGTTTTTGTGCCTGGACGCTAGAGACAATTTATTTTGGAGACGTTAGCAATTCCGTGGAATATCTCAGAGGGGAGAAGACTGCTGAAGACATAGAATTCAGAGACACAAGTTTTCTTACCAATTCTGACATTCAAGCAAATATACTCACAAAATATATAAGCAATCCACTAACACACTGACAGGTTCAGATAAAGTCACCAGGTTATATAATAGTTACAGAGCTACACCGAGTTCAGGTTTAGACTAAGACCCTGTCTATATTCAACATCTATAATAACGTCTGACCATCCTGGGATGTGTCCATGCAGAGGTCAAAAGTTGAAGCTCCACAAATCGTCTGCATGCGGAGATGGCTGCTGCAGAGCCGTTGTATCGTCACCTTATATAGAGGTGACTTCTCTGCAGAGGTCACCGCACAATCGTATATACATGTAATTATGCGAAAAATATATGCAATCCACTCACATAGTGAGTAGGTTTAGACTAAGTCACCAGGTTATATAATAGTTAAAAAGTTATGCCGAGTTTTGGTTTAGATTAAGACGTGTCTACGTTGAACATCTATACTGATGTCTGACCGTCCTGCCCTTGTGTCCATGCAGAGGTCAAAAGTCCAAGCTCTGCAAATCGTCCGCATGCGGAGGTGGCCACTCCGGAGCCATAGTATCATCGGCACATGCAGAGATCATTTCTTTGCTGAGGTCAACCCGCAATCATCATGTGTCTGGAGAAGGAATCTGCTTCTCCGTCTGTGCCAGGGATCTGACCATCGTTGGCATCAGGGATCTGGCCGCCATGGAGAACATCTCTCTGCTCCGTCACATATAGAGAACCATGTCTCCCAAACGTCTACGAGACTCTCCACTTTCGTGCCTGCAGACTATCTGCACGTCAAAAGTTTCCTTCACTCCACAGATGCAGAGTCAATGTCCATTTCGGAGACCGATTGTCTCTGCACATTTACGTGGATTTCCCTCAGCTCTGCCTGCATTTCCTTTTATGGGAAGAGATGAGAGCCTTACTGCATCGTAAGTTGGCCGGGGCTCATAAATTTGTAGGGCTGAGGACTGGATTCATGTCTTGAAGGGAAACCCCGCATCCTTCCCGTTAAAGTTTTAGAAACGGAGTATAAATCTTGGCTCTGCATGCACAGGTCAAATATGAGGAGACTGTCGAAATCTATGTCCAGCCAAGAATAGACCTAAACGCCGCATTACGGAGCACGATGCAGACCGCAAGCTTTGGCCCAGCATATCTGGCGAATGGTTGAGAGGTCGTATCCTAACCTCGTGGATGAGGCACATGAGACTGTCACATTAGAAAGCTTCCTGAAGGGTCTTGGGGATGGTGACTTGAAACTCATGGCCCTGATGAAGAACATGAGGACCCTGGAAGAGGCGACAGCTTTCATCACCCAGTATGAAAGTGTCAACCGCGAGCCAGTGTGTGCAGTCTGTACCCTGGTGGAGGACGAGTGCCCGGCAGAGGTGCCTCATAATGTGATGGCCCTCACCAAAGAGATTGGCCTCTGCTGAAGAGGGACAATAAATGGAGTGGCTCTGGGCCTCGGCTCCCATATTTTGAGGAAATGTTCGAGACCCAGGCCCAGAAAATGGACCAGCTGATTGAAAATTGTTGGGGACGGTCTTGAAGAAGGTGCAGGGAGTGATGACTTTGCGGAAGACAAGGCAAGAGTGTACTGGTGTGGGATGACGAAAGTCGTTGAGACTTGGCGATGGATGTGCTGGAGATCGGCATGATCTCAAAGAGGGGGCAGCGGTACATTCTCATCATTACAGATTGTTTTCTTAATTGGATGGAAGCCTACGCGATGCCTGACCATCAGGCCCAGATGGTAGCGGACATGTTCGTCATGGAGTTTGTGTGTAGATGGGGAGTACCGGCTCGTATATTTTCAGATATGGGTCGGTAGTTCGAATCCGGCCTCTTCTGGGAGCTGGCTGCGAGATTGGGCACCAAGAAGATCCATGCTAGACCACATCATCCACACTCCAACAGCAAGTTGGAGCGATTTAACCTGTAGCTCCTCCAGATTTTGTCTGCAGTCATCAGTGACAACCACAACGACTGGGACGACTGGTTGCCATACATGATGTCTGCATTCTGGGCGTCTGTGCAGGGAGGTGACTACTCCTTTCGACCTGATGTACCGTATGGATCCTGAAGCAAGAGAGAAGTCTCCATCGCGTGCTCCCATGGATTATAGAAACCACTGCCATCGCTCACGAGTGTACTCGTACACACATGAAGGCGGCTACGGTATGCCAGAAAAAGAACCATGATTTGAAGGCGGCACAGAGACGGTTCCCAGATGGTGATTAGGTACTATACTGGTAGTTCCTGAAGGCTCAAACGAATCTCTGGTTGGGATGGACATAACCTTACCTGGTCTTCAACGCCTAAATCGGCTGACATGTGAAGATCCAGGGATCCCCGATGGACGCGAAAAAAGGAGGTCCACATTGACCACCTGAAAGTTACGTGCCCATATATGCCAGAGCATGTTCCTTGAGTACGCACAGAGATCCTGCGGAGAATGCGAAAGGACATATTGAGGGACAACGAGGAGGCCTGACTGGACGTGACGGCTGCGGAGGACGGGTCTGGCGTGGAGAAACTTGGGGTCCCTGAGGAGGAGACAGGCGCAGAGCCAAGTGCAGAGCTGGATGTGAAGACGGGGACGGAGTGGCTGAGAAGGAGGTGGAGGGCACCGTAAAGGCTGGGAGACTGGACATACTGGGCCACTGAGGGACCTGTACCCGCCCTGGCCATGACGAGAGGCACCTCTACTCCAGCGCCTCTGAAGCTTCTTGGCCACTAGGGGTTCTAGCCATCTCCTATTTTGTTGGAAATGTTAGGGGGAGAATTCTAGATAAAATCAGGAGCTGCAGGAACTTAGTGCTGGCAATCAAACTGTTTGCGATGCTGCTGGGACTTGGTGGCAGCTGTGGAGGGTGATCTCTTCAGGTGCGGAGGATCTACTTCGGCAGTGCGGAGCCTACCTCCGCGAATGTGGAGAAAGTGATTTTCACAAATGTGGAGGTCCACCTCGGAGGTGCAGATGAAGGAGTGACAAGAAAGAGGAGCAGTGGAGGTGGCACACAGAGGCGCCTACATACCACAGGAAACGAGGACGTGTCCAACCCAGAGAGGGTGGAAAGATAACGAACTGCTAAAACCCCCATCCTCCGCAAAACCACCTGAACAACCTGAGGATTGTTCACCTGGCTGCGGAGTCTACCCATGTGCATGCAGAGCCATGATCACGTGCCCGCAGAAGATACCATATGTTTATGTGGAGAATGACTTCCGGTCTGAGTGGAGTATGAAAGCAGGCAGCCACAACTCTCTGGGAGCTCAGTCTGGACGCGAGACACCATGGACGACGGATCACCCTGAGATGTTCCTGCTCTTTCAGAACAGGCAAGGGAAGGACTAGTTTTTCTACCTCGGCATGATGTGACCTTCGCAGTGGGAGAAGATACTGGGCCTCTACGTTTATTGGGAAATGTCAACAAGAAGGGTGCGGATCCTCATTTCAATACTATTTATCCGGTCCACGGCCCTACAATTTTATGAACCCTGGCGCTCTTGACTTGGAGTTGACATCAAGGCGGTTGTGTCTTTTCTTGCAAAGGCATGCAAGTGGAGGTGAAGAAAAGCCCTGACGTGAACTCTGCATCTGCGAATATAGAGAGAAATCTACTGACGTGTGGAGACCCCCGAGTCTCCTCAGGCGACGAACCTCTGCATCCGCAGACGAGGGAAGTGTAGCAGACGTGCGGAGGACTTTCCACAGTGACGAGGAATCTGCAGAAATGAAGGACTTCCGCAGCCAGTGAATAGGACCTCCGTAGAGACCTCCGCAATGGCGAGGACCTCCACACAAGAGGCACTTCTGCAGAGCAGATGACGGCAACTTGACACCGCAACAACCCACCTCCGGAGACGGACGAGTCTTGGACGATTCACCTCTGCATGGACACAAGCGTGGGACGAGATCGACATTAGATCTTAGGCTCAAATGTTAAGCCTAGTCCTAGTCCTAGTATCCAGAGGGTCGACTGGAAGTAGTATGAGCATGTGCTTTCGCCTCTGCAAGTATGTCATCGGGTCTCTGCAAGCACGTGCACAGTTTCTATGGTGGTTCTGCGAAGACCACATGGATTTACGTGGGCAGATTGTCACAGATATAACATCTGATAAACTTATCAACCCTCGAGGCCCGAACCCTCGGTCTGAGGTTGTACACTCTTGAAAAATAGGTGCGGAGGATTTATTTCGGCAGTGCGGAGCCTACCTCCGCAAATGTGGAGAAAGTGATTTCCACAAATGTGGAGGTCCACCTCGGAGGTGCAGATGAAGGAGTGACAAGAAAGAGGAGCAGTGGAGGTGGCACACAGAGGCGCAGAGGTATCATTTAACAAATGAATACGAACAATAAGTAGGTCTACTAACTGTTACTTTATACATTTTACTCATTTTCACTTTTAGCAAGACATAAACCTTTTTAGCATGGCACGAACCTTCTTAGCGAGGCACAAACCTTTCTAGCACGAAATTAACCTTTTTAGCATGGCGGGAACGTTTATAGCATGGCAGAAACTTTGTGCCTTGCTAAAAAGGTATATGCCATGCTAAAATGTTTCCGACATGCTAAGAAGGTTTCTGTCAGGCTATAAACGTTCCAGTTTTGCTAGAAAGGTTAATTTCATGCTAGAAAGGTTTGTGCCTTGCTAAGAAGGTTTGTGCCATGCTAAAAAGGTTAATGCCATGCTAAAAAGAAGGTTTTCGCCATACTACGAAGGTTTCCGCCTTGATAAAAACGTTTCTGTCATGCTAGAAATGTTTATTCCATGCTAGAAAGGTTTGTGCCGTTCTGAAATGGTTTATGCCATGCTAAAAGGTTTCTGCCATGCTGAGAAGGTTTCTGCCATGCTATAAACGTTCTAGAAAGGTTAGTTTCATGCTAGATAGGTTTGTGCCTTGCTAAGAAGGTTTGTGCCATGCTAAGAAGGTTTATGCCATGCTAAAAAGTTTCTGCCTTGCCTAGAAGGTTTAGGTTTCTGCCATGATAAGAACGTTTTTGTCATGTTAGAAATGTTTATTCCATGCTAGAAAGGTTTGTGTCATGCTAAAAAGGTTTATGCCATGATATGCCATGATAGCCTAGAAAGATTTGTGCCGTGCTAAAAAGGTTTATGCCGTGCTAAAAAGTTTCTGCCATGCTGAGAAGGTTTCTGCTATGCAATGAACGTTCCCGCATTTCTACAAAGGTTATTTCCGCGCTAGAAAGGTTTGTGCCTTGCTAAGAAGGTTTCTGTTATGCTATGAACGTTCCCGCCGTGCTAGACAGGTTAATTCCATGCTAGAAAGGTTTGTGTCTTGCTAAGAAGGTTCGTGCCGTGCTAAAAAGGTTATGCCGTGCTAAAAAGTTTCTGCCATGCTAAGAAGGTTTCTGCCATGCTATAAACGTTCCCGCCGTGCTAGAAAGGTTAATTCCATGCCAGCAAGGTGTGTGCCTTGTGAAGATGGGTTGTGCCGTGCTAGAAAGGTTAAAAAGGTTAATTCCATGCTAGAAAGGTGTGTGCTTTGCAAAGAAGGTTTGTGCCATGCTAAAATGGTTTATGCTGTGCTAAAAAGTTTCTGCCATGCTATAAACGTTCCTGCCGTGCTAGAAAGGTGTGTGTCTTCCTAAGAAGGTTTGTGCCGTACTAAAAAGGTTTATGCCGTGCTAAAAAAATTTCTGCCTTGCTAAGAATGTTTTCGCCATGCTAAGAAGGTTTCCGCCATGATGAAAACGTTTCTGCCATGCTAGAAATGTTTATTCCATGCTAGAAAGGTTTGTGCCGTCCTAAAAAGGTTTATGCCGTGCTAAAAAGTTTCTGCAAAGCTAAAAAGATTTTTGCCATGCTAAGAATGTGTCTGCCATGCTATAAACGTTCCCTCCGTGCTAGAAAGGTTAATTCCATGCTAATGAGGTTTCTGCCATGGTAAAAACGTTTCTGCCTTGCTAGAAATGTTTATTCCATGCTAGAAAGGTTTGTGCCATGCGGAGAAGGTTTCCGCCATGCTAAAAACTCGGCGAAATGGTTAACAACTCGCTGAAAACTATTGTTTTGAATTCAAGCTTGGCGGATTGATTTACAAGCTGGGCGCATTGGTTTACAAACTCGGCGATAACTCTTTCTGGAATTCAACTTCCAGAAAGCGGATTGGTTCATAAACTACTTGGCAGAATAGGGACACCGTAACGAACAGTCAAATTTAGTCAAGCCTATATATCGAATGATATATCTATCGAATGTATATATGCTTTAATAAGTAGGTTTACAAACTTGTGATTTACCTATGTTCATTTCCGTGTGAATGTCCGATGAATGGTGGAAACAAGGCCGACCTAACTAATTGAGTTTCTGGGTCTGCACATTATTCTGCATTTGTTTGGTTTTGTATCGATGCCATCAGCTCCTAGCTTCAAATCAATATAGGCCTATGTTTGTGATGAATAGACTATGCTAACACCCCTATCGTAGGCCTACTCTATGTACAAACTTTTTGGCTGAAATTTAACTTTGGGGTAGATTGCCAACATTTAAAATTTTTGTGATTATATTTCTGCAAATTGCAGAGACTAGATTCTATATCTGATAGTAGGCCTATCTATATAGGCTCTGTAATTATTTGGCAGAAAATTTCCGTTTGATCGTGATCACAAACCTGATAATCTGCAGAAAATGACTCGTATACAGTAGAAAAATCAACATAGATTATACTGATTCCTTTGATCTCAATGGGGCCTAGATCTATAGTAGGCCTATAGGCTTAGATCTATAGGCCTGTAGCTTCTATGAAGGGCTATAGCCTACACCTCAATATTTTCACATTATAAAAATAATCCTGTATATTTGTATGAATGTGTATAGTTACTGAATAAATTCAATCAATCAATCAATCAGTCTAGCAATGAGTTGTTTTTCGGTGTACGGATTGTAAATCTGACCAAGTTCGGATCACAACCAATGTTGCATGTTCTATATATATGTGTCCATACGGTAATCCAGCCGTTCTGCACTCCATATAGGTGTCGCCACCGCTTCATCGCGCGGATTAGGAAAATCTGCTGCAGTTCACTTTCAAGTTTCAAAACACAAATGTTGGGCCTAATACTGTAGGTTTCCATTCGCTGGTTATTTCACCTGCAAATTGGGAATGACATGCGATTCGAAGCAACAGATCTAGGTGGGTTAATTACATTTCTCTACGGTGCACTGTAGGGCCCAGTAGCCTGAGTAGGGCCCAGCCTGAGCGACGCGGACGCGGCGGAGCTCCGCGTCGCTCAGGCTGAGTAGGGCCTAGCGTCAGGGCAGTTGGGGAAAGAAAGGGGCAAATTTGACAACAGTAGGGCCTACGAGCCATCCGTCCTAAATTCGCCGCATGACGCATCCCAAAATTCGCCAACTCAATATTATCAGAGCTCAAAACTCGTTTTATGGAAAACAAACTGCTGGTGCAAAGATTGAATATCATATATCTAGTCTCGATTGATGATAGAACTGGTTGGTTTCGTTTGCATTACAAGGTCTGAAAACCCTGTTGTTGGCGAATTTGGGAATGCGGCGAATTTAGGCGGACGGCTCGTACCCAAATTTGACAACTAGATCTATTACTGTCACTGTGGGGTTGGTAAATTTGGGTGCTCAATTATCTTTTTTGTGGAGTAATCGGTGTTAGGTGCATTACTTTTCCCCTTTCAACTAAATACTGTAAAACGACTAATTTTGGCGGACGATTTATTTGGCGGTAGGGGAAAAATTAAATTGTCCGTCAAATTAACTAGATATATGTAAAGGGCCCATGTAGCGCAGCTTACTATTTCTTCTAAATTCAATGAAGATTAAAAATGTGCCAAACGGATTAATACGGTATACATTCAGTGGGTGAGTAGCATTAACAGAGTAAGGTGTGATAATTGGGCCATGCTAAGAAATATAAGTGGTCTTGAAACCGCCAAATTAAATCTCCGCCAAATGACGTGGGGCTCAAAACCGCCAAATTTAATAGCCGCCAAAATTAGTCGTTTTACAGTATAGATCTAATGGTCCAACACCTAATAATGACAGGAACGTCCCAGGTTTTTGCTTTTGGTGCAGCTTTGCCTTTGGACGTGACTGACACTGCCTGAAGGTCAGAAATTTATTTGCTAGATATACTTCAAATGAAATAATCTTTCAGACAATATACACTTGCAGAAGACTTCATTTTGTCAACTTCATTAGATGTCCATTGATAATGATATAATTTAGTTATAAAATTTTTTTGGATATTAGTCCAATACCAGGTACCCAAATTTACCAACCCCTTGCCCCCAAATTTGGGTACTGTTGGTAAGTTTGACAACAGTCCCCACATTTGCCCCTTGGCCCTTTCCCCAACTGCGTCAGGGTACCTAATCATCGACCCTGTCCTTAATCATCGATCCCTGCAAACACTGCCAAACAGCTGTGCAAAACAGACATCTGACAAAAACCACACTGAGAGTACTTCTAATACACGTTTCAGCACATTTCACATTTTAGTTTATTCAAGTTTTGCCCAGTCTTTTGCAGGGGTCGAGCATTAGGGAGAGGGTCAATGATTAGGTACTCTGACGCTAGATCTAGCCTGAATTTACTATTTAGACCTCACCTTACTAAGGCTCATGAGGATAGACTCTCACTCTGTACTCTGTAGGCCTAGATGATCTAGGCCTATACGGCTGTAGGAGTACGTGTTCTCACACTTTAATAGTTTAAATCATACTTGTAAATGTTATCTCACCAGACAACACTGGCACTGCCTGTACTGGTCCAGACTCCCGTGACTGGACACCAAGCTAGGCCAGAGGCAGCCTGAGCGCCGCGGAGCGCCGCTAATATCTCGCTTATCATTCACTTTACAGCTTGGGAATCAATTGTGGACATATAGGAAATGATATATGCTGAATATTCTCGTGACCTTGAATTTGACCTTTAACCTTGTTTTCAAGGTCAGAGCACAAAATGGCCAATATCTCGCTTATTATTGACTTTACAGCTTAGGAATCAATTGTGAACATATAGGAAGTGATATATGCTGAATATTCTCGTGACCTCAAATTTGACCTTTGACCTCATTTTCAAGGTCAGAGCACAAAATGGCTAATATCTCGCTTATTATCAACTTTACAGCTTAGAAATCTATTGCGACCATATAGGAAACGATATATGCCGAATATTCTGATGACCCTGTATTTGACTTTTGACCTCATTTTCAAGGTCAGAGCACAAAATGGCTATTATCTCGCTTATTATCAACTTTACAGCTTAGAAATCAAATGTGGACATATAGGAAATGATATAACCAGGTATGCCGAATATTCTGATGACCTTGAATTTGATGTTTCACCTCATTTTCAAGGTCAGAGCAAAAAATGGCTAATATCTCACTTATTATCGATTTTACAGCTTTGGAATCAATTGTGGACCTATAGGAAATTATACATGCTGAATATTGTCATGACCTTGAATATGATCTTTGACCTCATTTTCAAGGTCAAAGCACAAAATGGCTAATATCTCGCTTATTATCGACTTTACAGCTTAGAAATCAATTGTGTACATATAGGAAATGATATATGCTGAATATTCGTGACCACCTTGAATTTGACCTCTGACCTCAGTTCAAGGTCAGAGCACATAATGGCTTATATCTCGCTTATTATCGACTTTACAGCTTAGGAATCAATTGTGGACATATATAGGAAATGATATATGCTGAATATAGGCTCTGTAAGTCTCGCTCGTCTTATGTCGTCAAATAACGTAAATGGGTATGAAATCTAGTACTTCCGGGTCCAAACAACGCCACATGGTCATTTTTGCTGCATTTCCGTGGGTTCAGAAGCACCACAGAAAAAGATAATTTGGAATAGAATGATAAACCTTTTTCATGTTCCACAAAATGGCTCTCCGTTATGTATTTGTGTTGAATATAGCACGATAGATATGATTCGAATGACTCAAATTGCATTTTATTTACATAGTGTTTTATAGTGTGATTTTCGCCCCTTAAATCGCTGATGATTAAATTTGATTGGTGATGTTATGATATAAATGGTGCCAAAAATACACGACAACACATGCGGCCCACGAAAATGTTGATGAGTAGCATACTACTACAGTTTGTCACAATTAATATCACCTTTTCTCTATAAAAGATGCTGTGTCTAAAATATACAAACACAGCATATTCACGCTCTGTATTGAGCAGGATATATTCGATGAAACTCTAAATAGACCAGCTCATGCCAACTAGTATCTATTGAAATTTGTGGAGTGGGTTTCTTGTGTATTTCCGATAAATTGCTTTTATATAGTGTAAAACTGCGTGTATCCAAATTACATGATTGGTTCCGAAAATTTGGCAGGAAATTCAAATGGTCCCAAAATTATGAAATAACACAAAATAACGTGACGTTTCAAATCTCGCTTACAGACCCTATTCTGATTATCTTGAATTTGACCTTTGACCTCATTTTCAAGGTCACAGGACAAAATGCTTGTTAAAATGCTATCTCGCTTGTTATCGACTTTACAGCTTAGGAATCAATTGTTAACATATATAGGAAATGATATATTCTGAATATTGTCATGTTCTTGAATTTGACCTTTGACCTCATTTTTAAGGTCACAGGACAAAATGTGCTTATTATCGACTTTACAGCTTAGGTATCAATTATGATCATATAGGAAATGATATACATTGTATACAGATTATTCTCGTGACCTAGAATGTGACCTTTGACCTAAATTTCAAGATTACGGGATAGAATGAATAACATCTCGCTTATTATCGATTTACAGCTTAGCAATCAATTGTAAACATATAGAAAATGATATATGATGAATATTGCCATGATCTTGAATTCGACCTTTGACCTCACTTTCAAGGTCAAAGGACAAATGGCTAATATCTTGCTTCTCTATTGACTTCATAACTTGGGAACCAATTGTGGACATATAGAAAATGATATACACTGAATATTTTGATGACCTTGAAGTTGACCTTGACCCTATTTTCAAGGTCAGAGAACAAAATAACTAATATGTCCCTTATTATCAAGTTTACAGCTTAGGAGTCAATTGCGAATATAGAGGAAATGATATATGCTGAATATTTTCATTACCTTGAACTTGACCTTTGACCTCATTCTCAAGATCAGATCACGAAATGGATAATATCTCACTTATTATCGACTTTACAGCTGAGGAATCAATAGTGAACAAGCTAGAAATGATATATGCTGAATACTGTGACCTTGAATTGACCAATGACCTTATTTTCAAGGTCAGGGACAAAAGGCTAATATCTAAAATATATATTGTGCGGTAACCTTTCTTAGCCCTTAGGCAATTTTTTTTCCATCCTCAAACGCTGAAATTTAGTGTGAAACAATCTATTTCTCGCATTTGGTGAGGTCTGGGGTGCTTTTTTTTTTCACTTTTTGGTTTACGCACGATAACTTCAGTTTGCCTTGATGTATCTTCGCCAAATTGTCACCACTGGTCAGAATTGTTGTGTAGAAGAAGCATATTTTTTTTAACGGCTCCGGGGTCCGTGAGGATGAAATCAATGTTTCTGGTTTCCGCACGATAACTCAAAAAGTATTATATCAATGACTGTGGAACTTCGTATGGAGGTTCGTATATCACCAGGGAAGAAGCCTATTGATTTTGGGGTCAATACGTTGAACGACCTTTGACCTAGGGCTCGGAATAAATTTGCTGAGAGAGACATCCTTGAGGCTCTCGTACATATCTCAGAAACGGTGTGTCGTAGAGCGAAACGGACATTATTTTTGGACTCGTCGCCCTAGAAACATGTCTTAAGGGTATTAGGATTGACCTTGACCTTAATTTTTTTCGCTGAGTCGGCATTTTTCGTTTTCATCGATATCTCGGAAATGGTGCCTCGTAGAGCGAAATGGACATTATTTCGGACTCGTGGCCCTAGACAAACATGTCTTAAGGGTATTGGGGATGACCTCTGACCTTGACCTTAAATTTTTTCGCTGAGTCGACATTTTTCATTTTCGTTGATATCTCAGAAACAGTGCATCGTAGAGTGAAACGAACATTATTTTTGGATTCGTGGCCCTAGACAAACATGTTTTAAGTGTATTAGGGATGACCTTTGACCTTGACCTTGAAGTTTTTCGCTGAGTCAGCATTTTTCGATTTCGTCGAAATCTTAGAAACGGTGCGCCATAGAGCGAAACGGACATTATTTTCGGACTCGTCATCCTAGACAAACATGTCTAAGGGGCATTAGGGATGGCCTTTGAGCTTGACCTTAAATTTTTCCACTGCGTCGCGTTTTTCGTTTTCATCGATATCTCGGAAACGGTGCGTCGTAGAGCGAAGAAGACGTTAGTTTCGGACTCCTGGCCCTAGACAAACATATCTGAGGGGTACTAGGAATGAACTTTGACCTTTACCTGAAAATTTTTGGCCGAGTAGGCATTTTTTCATTTTCGTCGATATCTCATAAATGGTACATCGTAGAGCTAGATGAATGTTGTTTATTTTATACATCACCAATCTATACTACTACATGCTCCTGTTCGATCCTTTGGATCGTTCTGGATAGAAATTCACGTACTGAAAGCAAGGCACGATTGTCTGCCTGCATGACTCGAGCGCTCCTTTTGCCGCCAAAAACCGCCGCACATATGAGCGCGCAGCTGCGCAGTAGCTTTACTTTTCTGTCCACCGCCATTTTTGCTGACAGCTTTGGATATTTGGTCCCGGTGAATTCGTAAAATTTAGTCTGCAAACTAGTCTTTTGCGATACATTCTTACGGAATTTCATCTGCCACGTTCATAGACATTGATTTCTGTCTATTTGGATAAGTATCGGTCGATATTTTGATCTGTGTAGCTAGTTCACTCGATTATCGTCCACTCGTACTTTAGATAGTGTAGCTGTTGTTACATATTTCTACGTAATTTGTAATGTATACATTTTGTTTATACTCTAGTATTTGTGGTCCTGTTAGGGTCTTTTTCAGCGCAGTCACAAGTTTGCTTTGGCGCCTTCCCTGTTTCTGTTAGTTGTTTACACCCGGTTGTGACCATGACTTCACAATCTCCCTTGGTACCGGTGCCATGGACGATCGTCCGTGCCCTAAGTGCTTGGTCAACACCCTCCGTGGAGGGGAGAAACACAGTTTGTGTTTCGACTGCTTGGACCATGGCCCGGTATCTATGGAGGATTTGAGGTGTGATCTGTGCTGCTTCTGGCATCCCTCTTCCATCGTGCTAGTGACTGCAAAGTATTCTGAGGCCTCGGTGGCCAGACAGGATGCTTTGAGGCTTGCGGAGGCTTTGGGTCCTTCGCAAGTCCGTCAGTCACCCATGGAGGTGGAGGCTCAGCCGGTGGCGCCACAGACCACGTCCAGTGTTAGCCAGCCCCTAGGGCTAACTCATGACATGGTCAATGCGGCTGTGCAATCGTTCTTTGCACAGTCGCTGTCCTCCCTTCAGGGTGACCCCTCCTTCCGGGTCTCTCTTCCCTGCTTGGACAGGGAGTCCCGGCCATTTCCTTGCCCTCCTCTTCGTCACAGGGAGAGCTCGCTCCCCCTGTAGGCAAGAAGGCGAAGTCTTCTAAGAAGAAGGCTTCGATTCTTGCCAAGGTGAAAGCGGACCAGGAACTGCACTCTTCCTTCTTCGTCCCCTCGTTGGGGCCGATTGAGGAAGAGGGTTCTGTTCTCTCCTCTCCAGGGCCATCCAAGAAGAGGAAGCGTGCTTCCTCTAAGCGCCGTGGGACTAAGTCTGCATTTATATTCGATGCGGCTCAGTCTGCGACCGACCTCGACGATCAGGCCTCTGGCCTCGATCGGGGGAGCACCTTGGTCGGTTCATTCAAATCCTCAGTTTCGAGGTTTGAGGGAGAGGGGTTCCCAGGTTTAGGAGTGGGGCTCTCGATCGCTCGTGTGATCGAGAGCCTACACTTGGTGGTCGTGTGCCCAGTCGTCGATCGGGGCATGATCGTGTGGGTGTGTTCTGGGGTCGTTCCCCAGGACCACTCAAGTCCTGTGTATTGAGATGTTAGTCGTCGGACGGGCGCGTTCCCTGAGCAGGCGTTCCCTCACCCGTCCCTTGATGTACCCTCGGGGTCATCGAAGTCCTGGATCGGACCTGTGAGGTCCATCGATCAGGGGGGGGGGGGGGATGAGGGGCGAGCGGAAGGCGATCAGGAGTCGTCGGAGGATGAGACTTCTGATCGTACCGGATCAGGTCGGTGGCAAGGCGTATGGACTTGCCCATCGATGCTCCAGGTCCATCACGGGGTTCCGGTAGGTTCGCATCAGCCACTGTTCGCTGACCAATCCGGCTCCTTGTGGGTCCCGCGTTGGTTAAGTCTTTCGACAAGATCAACAAGGGAGTTACGGCTAAGAAGGATGTGGCTCGTACGGAGTCGACATTCCCGACTAGTAATGTTTGACCTCAGTCGATCGACACCTATCGGACTTTGGAGTCCGAAGGGGGTCATCAGACTTCCGTCCCGGTCGAGGACCCTAACCTTCACCTGCTTTCCCGGAAGCAGGGTACGGTCTGGTCTGCCTACGTGAGAAAAGGCCTGCCTTTCTCACTGGCAGACGTTTGGGCATCAGTTGATGGGCCAACTCTCGTTGACGGATCACCTTACCACCTTGGTGCAGGAGTTTGTTGATGAGGTGGATCTGGAGGAAGGTGGTCACGCCAACATTCATGTAGCACTCGGTGTTTTGGCCGGAGTCATGCATGCTGCTGAGCGTGACAGTGCGCACGTGGGCGCACAGTTGGATCTCGCCATGCGTGATGCCAATCTCCGCATGCTCGACTTGCATGGGAGGCCGTTATTCTCAGGCTTCACCTATGCCAACCTCTCCCGATTGGATATTTCTGTCATGCGGAGTATCTGGCCGATCGGACCTTCTTCACTGATGCGTCCGGAGTGGCCTGAGGTGCTCATATGGATGAGCACGAACTCTTGGGGGTGTGGGACACAGCCGTGCAGTCGTTGCACATCAATGTCCTAGAGCTGCGAGCAGTGAGACGTGCGTTCGAGATCTGGGGGCCTCACAGTCCCCCAGGGATAAAGTGGCTAGTCTTTACAGACAACAGTACTGTAGTAGCGCACATAAACAAGCAGGGCGGGACACGTACGATGCAGCTCTGCTTTGAAGCCGAGTGTCTGATCACGTTTGCCTTCAAGTGTCGTCTGTTCATCAGGGCACTGCATCTTCCGGGTCGCAGGAACGTCCTAGCGGATGCTCTGTCGAAACCAGACAAGAAATTTCAGCTTTTGCAGCACGAGATGCAGCAATCACTGGAGATGTGTGATCGAGGATGTCAGGATTCTATTCTCTCATCTTCCTGGTACCGAAAAAAACAGGCAGGTGGCGTCCTGTTTTTGACCTGTCGAACCTCAACCAATACCTGATCATTCCCAGGTTCAAGATGAAGTCGGCGCTCTCCGTGCAGAAAGCTTTGTTCAAAGGGAAATGGGCCATCAGTATCGACGTCAAGGACCTGTATCTGCATGTGGTCATACATCCGGCCGTTCGGCGGTACTTCAAGTTCACATTTGAAGGCTCAGTGTACCAGTTCACGGTGCTTCCCTTTGGGGTCGCCACCGCTCCTTATGTGTTTACCCGCATAGTAAGGGCGATGGCAGCCAGGTTACGGTCGGTAGAGATTCAGTTCCATCACTACATAGACGACTGGCTAATCGTGGCCGACTCGCCAGCTCAGGCAATCGAGCAATCCGGGTTCGTCCTCAACTTGACAACCAGCCTCTGGATTCCCAATTGGGCGAAGTCTCATCTTTCATCGTCTCAACGGTTCTAGTATGTCGGAGTAGAGTACGATCTAGATCTTGGAGTAGCTCTTCCTTCGGGGAAGAGAGTTCTCAAAGCGACTGCGGCGATGGAGGTCGTGTTAACGCAGTCATTGATCACAGCTCGACAGTTTCTGCCCATCATCGGTCTGTTGGCATCGATGGAGAAACAGGTGCTCTTCGGCAGGTGCTTCCTCAGACCCATTCAATGGTGTCTAGCGTTGCAGTGGCGGATCCTCATCGATCAACTAGACCAGGTCGTGACCGTGGACGATCGCGCTCGGGAGGCAATGCAGTGGTGGCGGAACTATCGGAATCTTCCCCGATGGATGACACTGGCGGAGTATCTGGCCAATCGGACCTTCTTTACTGATGCGTCCGGAGTGGCCTGAGGTGCTCATATGGACGAGCACGAACTCTTGGGGATGTGGGACACGTCCGTGCAGTCGTTGCACATCAATGTCCTAGAGCTGCGAGCAGTGAGACGTGCGTTCGAGATCTGGGGGCCTCACAGTCCCCCAGGGATAAAGTGGCTAGTCTTTACAGACAACAGTACTGTAGTAGCGCACATAAACAAGCAGGGCGGGACACGTACGATGCAGCTCTGCTTTGAAGCCGAGTGTCTGATCACGTTTGCCTTCAAGTGTCGTCTGTTCATCAGGGCACTGCATCTTCCGGGTCGCAGGAACGTCCTAGCGGATGCTCTGTCGAAACCAGACAAGAAATTTCAGCTTTTGCAGCACGAGATGCAGCAATCACTGGAGATGTGTGATCGAGGATGTCAGGATTCTATTCTCTCATCTTCCTGGTACCGAAAAAAACAGGCAGGTGGCGTCCTGTTTTTGACCTGTCGAACCTCAACCAATACCTGATCATTCCCAGGTTCAAGATGAAGTCGGCGCTCTCCGTGCAGAAAGCTTTGTTCAAAGGGAAATGGGCCATCAGTATCGACGTCAAGGACCTGTATCTGCATGTGGTCATACATCCGGCCGTTCGGCGGTACTTCAAGTTCACATTTGAAGGCTCAGTGTACCAGTTCACGGTGCTTCCCTTTGGGGTCGCCACCGCTCCTTATGTGTTTACCCGCATAGTAAGGGCGATGGCAGCCAGGTTACGGTCGGTAGAGATTCAGTTCCATCACTACATAGACGACTGGCTAATCGTGGCCGACTCGCCAGCTCAGGCAATCGAGCAATCCGGGTTCGTCCTCAACTTGACAACCAGCCTCTGGATTCCCAATTGGGCGAAGTCTCATCTTTCATCGTCTCAACGGTTCTAGTATGTCGGAGTAGAGTACGATCTAGATCTTGGAGTAGCTCTTCCTTCGGGGAAGAGAGTTCTCAAAGCGACTGCGGCGATGGAGGTCGTGTTAACGCAGTCATTGATCACAGCTCGACAGTTTCTGCCCATCATCGGTCTGTTGGCATCGATGGAGAAACAGGTGCTCTTCGGCAGGTGCTTCCTCAGACCCATTCAATGGTGTCTAGCGTTGCAGTGGCGGATCCTCATCGATCAACTAGACCAGGTCGTGACCGTGGACGATCGCGCTCGGGAGGCAATGCAGTGGTGGCGGAACTATCGGAATCTTCCCCGATGGATGACACTGGCGGAGTATCTGGCCAATCGGACCTTCTTTACTGATGCGTCCGGAGTGGCCTGAGGTGCTCATATGGACGAGCACGAACTCTTGGGGATGTGGGACACGTCCGTGCAGTCGTTGCACATCAATGTCCTAGAGCTGCGAGCGGTGAGAAGTGCGTTCGAGATCTGGGGGCCTCACAGTCCCCCAGGGACAAAGTGGCTAGTCTTTACAGACAACAGTACTGTAGTAGCGCACATAAACAAGCAGGGCGGGACGCGTTCGATGCAGCTCTGCTTGGAAGCCAAATGTCTGATCATGTTTGCCTTCAAGTGTCGTCTGTTCATCAGGGCACTGCATCTTCCGGGTCGCAGGAACGTCCTAGCGGATGCTCTGTCGAGACCAGACAAGATCATAGGCATGGAATGGAGCTTACATGCGGGGATGTTTCGTCGCATTTGTCAGGCGTTCGGGACACCGAACATAGACCTGTTCGCAACCTCTCGAAATCACAAGCTCCCGGTGTATTTCTCACCTCTGCCAGAGAGCGAGGCACTGGCTGTGGACGAGATGTCCTAGTCGTGGGACGGGCTGTACAGGTATGCGTACCCACCAACTCGGTTCCTAACAGAAGTGCTACACAAAGTGGCCAGGTCTCAGTGCGAGATTCTGTTGGTGGTGCCATCCTGGCCTATGCAGGCGTGGTTTCCGCTGCTACTGTCCCTCTTGATCGACGAACCACGGGTCCTTCTGATCGAGAAGTGACATAATACACGATTCCGTCCACGTGCTCAAATTACATGTGTGGAGGCTATCGAGCGATCCTTCCAGGAGGCGGGATTTTCTCAGAAGGTGTCCTTACATCTTGTGAGAAAGAATAGGAGATCCTCCTCTAAAATGTATGAACCTAAGTGGTGAGTATTTGTACGTTGGTGTAACGGGAGTTGCGTTGATCTGCTCTTTGCCCCTCTGAATGCAGTGCTAGACTTTCTTTGCTTTCTGTTTGATAGGCTTAATTTGAAGCCTACAACGACCGAGGGATATGGGTCCATGCTGGGACCTATATTCTGAGCTAGGGGTATCGATTTATCTAATGATTGTACCCTATCTGACTGTTGGCGTCCTTCAGGATGCAAAGGCCTCTGGGTGTGCCAAATCACCCCGATTGGGACATGGCGTTTGTGTTATTAAGGCATTTCGGCAGCATTGAAATGCCTTTATGGTTTTAGCAGAATTTTTTTTTTTTTTTTTTTTCTTTTTTTTCTTCTTCCGCCACTTTTGGTTTCCGGACGATAACTTTAGATTGCCTTGACGGATCCTCGTCAAATTTTCACCACAAGTCAGAAATGATATGTGGAAGAACCCTATTCTTTTTGAGCCGGATCCGAGGTCCGTGAGGATGAAATCAAGGCTAATTTTGAGACTTGGTTTCCGGACAATAACTGGAAAAATATTTACGCAATAGTTGCAGAACTCTGCATGGAGGTTCATATGCCACCAGGGAAGAACCCTATTGATTTTGGGATCGATCCGTCAAACGACCTTTGACCTAGAGGTCGAAATAATTTTTTGCTGATTCATCCTTGAGGCTTCCTGCATATCTCAGAAACCGTGCGTCGTAGAGCGAAACGGACGTTATTTTCGGACTCGTCGCCCTAGACAAACATCTCTAGGGTGTATTATTTTTTTTGATCCGGCTCCGAGGTCCGTGAGGTCCTTGAGGATGAAATCGAGGCTGATCTTGAAACCTGGTTTCCGGACGATAACTCGAAAAATATTCAGGCAATAGTTGCAGAATTTTGCACGGAGGTTTATATATCAACAGGGAAGAACCCTATTGATTTTGGGATCGATACGTCAAACGACCTTTGACCTAGAGGTCAAAATAATAGGCATCCCGATTGAAAATCGGGAGGCCTTATGTTTTTGTCTGTTTTTTTTTTTTTTTTTTTTCTTTTTTTTTTTTTTTTTTTTTTTTTTTCTTCCGCCGTTTGGTTTCCGGATCATAACTCTTGAACGCCTCGATCTATCTTTCCGAAATTTTCACAGCTCATCCGAAATACTTTGCTTCTAACCCCTATTGTTTTTCGTCGAGATCCGAAATCCAAGATGGCCGCCAGCGGCCATTTTGGGAAAAAAAATCGGGCGATTCCTGTCAATGTCATAATTTGATTCAGGCAATTTTCAGAGGAAAAAAAATTTTGTAGGTGCATTTTTTTTTTTTTTGGACTTAGAATTTTTCCCTCGCCTGCACCCATGCAGATGTAATACTGTAACTGAGCCATGCTACTGTATTCACTGACTGCAGCCTGCATGTCCAGCATGAGGCTAGGCTCTGCCCTCTCAGCCAGTGCAGGAGATCAGCCAGTCTGTCCAGCACAGCAATGGGCTCTGCCCCTCTCAGCCAGCCCTGCTCGGTCATGCCTTACAAGATCAGCCAGTCTGTCCAGCTCAGAAATAGGCTCCGCCCCTCTCAGCCAGCCCTGCTCAGTCATGCCTGACAAGATCAGCCAGTCTGTCCAGCACAGAAATAGGCTCCACCCCTCTCAGCCAGCCCTGCTCAGTCATGCCTGACAAGTGATACAGCTAGCATGTCCAACATGACCCTAGGCTCATATCCATGCATTATCCCTCACTCCCCCCTCCAAAGCCTGGTTTACTAGTGTGTGTACATGGTAAAAGAATGAAGTTACATCCCACAGAATACAATAGTTGGTTAATAAGCCAACACACATGACACAACATGCTTGGGGGATGATTTGCCCTGTCTGCATTTATATTGTACAAACATGTATTGTTTGAATGTTTTGTTATTCAACTCTATTTCACATGCAATGACCAAATCATCATTGTTTTAGTTAGCTGGCAAATGTTTGGCTTTGGTTATACCGTAATGGCCCGAAATACCGCCGGTTCTCGTTTACCCGCCGGCCTCGTTTAAGCGCCGGGGATAAGTCTTTAAAAGCATTAATAAGCGCCGGTCTCGAATTAGCGCCGGTTCAAATAACCGCCGGGTGTAAGTCTATGTACCGGTGCACGTAGCACACAAGAGTCCCACGGTGATTGCAATTGATTACACATGTGTGGAACAACACAACTGACACTTACTTACCGATATGAGATTTTGATTATGACAATAGAACACCTGCTAACCAATTAGGTGATGCAATTGAGCAGCTGCATGTATATATAATTGTACTGACTAACTTAATGATATTCATTCCCCAAGACCCAACATTACATTACATTTATATCAGCATAATATAAATAACCATTACCATATATCTTTATTGGTTGCATGTATTGCGGCGCCATGCGACATCTACTACGCACATAACGTATGTAGTAGGTCCGTGTATGAACCGGTCATGAAACACACCGATATAATAAATCCAAACTCTCTGAAAAACTGACTGATTTACAGAGTATCGACGGCAGGTACCAGCACCGGTAGATTTTCTATTGAATTTGCAAGCTTCATCACGATGTATTTTACTATAATTTATAAGTTTATCTACCGTGTATCTGCTGTTCATAGCCATTGGATTAACACCATCCTCGATGCGACCGCCCGTCATTATGCCCTCAACTCCCATTCCCCCCTTCCAGCCATGCACTGCGCGCTGGATATCACTAAATACAGTGAAGAAAATCGGTGCGTTCACGCGCACAAACTTCAAAATATATCGTTTTTGCTCATTGTATTATTAAGCGCCGGTCTCGTTTACCCGCCGGTCTCGTATTAGCGCCGGGGCTGAAACATGTAAAGCACTATTAAGCGCCGGGGCGGTATTTCGGGCCATTACGGTAATATGAATGCGAAAATTCCGCTGTATTGTACAAGTTTTGAAATCACAAAATTGGCCAAGATGACACAGCATTCTTTTAGTCACGTATCATTTTATATTTGACAGGAGCACCTGAAAAATATCACGAACATTCTGATTAAATATACTAGTACGCTGAATAATATTGGCTGGGTAATTGTCCATTCATTTGGGGTGGCAAATGTCTGGTGGGCCAAGTTGTCAAGATGATAAAAAGCAGTTCTGGTAAGAAACTGTCTGATGAGCTCTCACTCTTACCCACATACAATGGCCTATGTATCCTTTTTTCTCAGTCCAGTATGACCATTTGAAATGATAAGAACAAAATGGGGGATGCCACAAAGCCTATAGGCTTTTATGTCTAGTTTTTTGCTGAGTCATCCATGAGGCATCCTGCATATCTCGGAAACGGTGCGTCGTAGAGCGAAACGGACGTTATTTTCGGACTCGTCGCCCTAGACAAACGTGTCTAAGGGGTATTATGGATGAACTTTGACCTTGACCTTGAATTTTTTTGCCGAGTCGGCATTTTTCGTTTTCGTCGATATCTCGGAAACGGTGCTTCGTAGAGCGAAACGGACGTTATTTTCGGACTCGTCGCCCTAGACAAACATGTCTAAGGGGTATTATGGATGAACTTTGACCTTGACCCGAAATTTTTTTGCCGAGTCGACATTTTTCGTTTTCGTCGATATCTCGGAAACGGTGTGTCGTAGAGCGAAACGGACGTTATTTCCGGACTCGTCGCCCTAGACAAACGTGTCTAAGGGGTATTATGGATGAACTTTGACCTTGACCTTGAATTTTTTTGCCGAGTCGGCATTTTTCGTTTTCGTCGATATCTCGGAAACCGTGCTTCGTAGAGCGAAACGGACGTTATTTTCGGACTCGTCGCCCTAGACAAACATGTCTAAGGGGTATTATGGATGAACTTTGACCTTGACCCGAAATTTTTTTGCCGAGTCGGCATTTTTCGTTTTCGTCGATATCTCGGAAACGGTGTGTCGTAGAGCGAAACGGACGTTATTTTCGGACTTGTCGCCCTAGACAAACATGTCTAAAGGGTATTATGGATGAACTTTGACCTTAACCTTGAATTTTTTTGCCGAGTCGGCATTTTTCGTTTTCGTCGATATCTCGGAAACGGTGCGTCGTAGAGCGAAACGGACGTTATTTTCGGACTCGTCGCCCTAGACTAACATGGCTAGATGGTATTATGGATGAACTTTGACCTTGACCCGAAATTTTTTTGCCGAGTCGGCATTTTTCGTTTTCGTCGATATCTCGGAAACGGTGCTTCGTAGAGCGAAACGGACGTTATTTTCGGAATCGTCGCCCTAAACAAACATGTCTATGGGGTATTATGGATGAAGATTGACCTTGACCCAATTTTTTTTTGCCGAGTCGGCATTTTTCGATTTCGTCGATATCTCGGAAACGGTGCGTCGTAGAGCGAAACGGACGTTATTTTCGGACTCGTCGCCCTAGACAAACATGTCTAAGGGGTATTATCGATGAAGTTTGACCTTGACCCGAAAATTTTTTGCCGAGTCGGCATTTTTCGTTTTCGTCGATATCTCGGAAACGGTGTTTCGTAGAGCGAAACGGACGTTATTTTCGGACTCGTCGCCCTAGACAAACATGTCTGAGGGGTATTATGGATGAACTTTGACCTTGACCTTGAATTTTTTTGCCGAGTCGGCATTTTTCGTTTTCGTCGATATCTCGGAAACGGTGCATCGTAGAGCGAAACGGACGTTATTTTCGGACTCGTCGCCCTAGACTAACATGTCCAGAGGGTATTATGGATGAACTTTGACCTTGACCCGAAATTTTTTTGCCGAGTCGGCATTTTTCGTTTTCATCGATATCTCGGAAACGGTGTGTCGTAGAGCGAAACGGACGTTATTTTCGGACTCGTCGCCCTAGACAAACATGCCTAAGGGGTATTATGGATGAACTTTGACCTTGACCCGAGATTTTTTTGCCGAGTCAGCATTTTTCGTTTTCGTCGATATCTCGGAAACGGTGCTTCGTAGAGCGAAACGGACGTTATTTTCGGACTCGTCGCCCTAGACAAACATGTCTTAAGGGTATTATGGATGAACTTTGACCTTGACCCGAAATTTTTTGGCCGAGTCGGCATTTCTCGTTTTCGTCGATATCTCGGAAACGGTGTGACGTAGAGCGAAACGGACGTTATTTTTGGACTCGTCGCCCTAGACAAACATGTCTAATTGGTATTATGGATGAACTTTGACCTTGACCCGAAATTTTTTTGCCGAGTCGGCATTTTTCTTTTTCGTCGATATCTAGTATATATTATAAAGTAATCATCACACCGAAATGCCTCCAAGGCATCTTTAGGCCTTGACGTCTAGTATTGTTTAACTAAAGCGCCATGGGAGCCTTTGCAGGAAGTAAAAGCTAACCTTGAAGACTTTTCTACTAGTTATGTTAGCTAGTGGTCGCAGAAGCTCAGATGTTGCAGCGGTTGACGTGTCGCGTGTAGCATTTGGCACGGATGGGTCTGTTTCCTTATACCCAGTACGTGATTTTATGCCTAAAACATGTGCTGCGCTTGTGTCCGGTCAGAGCACTGAGGATTTACATCGATCGTACTAGATCCATCAGGAAAGATCGTAAACGACTATTCATTTCCTACCAGCCTAACACACCCGGGGTAAACGGTTGCGTGCGTACTGTATTGAATGCTAAGCAAAGTCCCGGATGTGTACGCACTCAACACATAAGGTAAGAAGGAATCGTAGGTGATTTTCTTGTTGTGTTTCGCCCACTAAAGTTTTATTAGCCACATATCCCTGACGATAAGAGATACAACTTTATTTGAACCCCCCACCCTCCGAATGCGCCCTGGCGACATCAAAATGGTGATCTGCGATGTAAAATCCCTTTAATGCGCCATGATGTGGCATAATAGCCATTATGAATGCAATGCCTGATGTGACGGGAATTCCCCTACCACATTGTGTTGTGACTACTTGTTGACTAATCTGACGTCCAAGCACCTCATCCCTTTCCAGTAAGCAGTACGTCACTTGTATCTTCAAAAGATAATATACAGCGGTGGTTTAATGTTTGGTAAATTTGGGCGCAAATGTTTCTATGTATCGTGTGTATTTTCATTGTGCATTACGTGCGTACAGAAATCATTGACTGCGTACATTGAGGAAAATTGTCAATTTAGTGGCAAATCCCAAGTTTTGTCTGTATATTTCATTATACACTGAAACATTGCTTCTTTTTTGATCGAATTGTGCTGATACTGGTTAATATACTGGGAATTTGGACGACAGTGGGGGGCTGTAACACTCGAATGGGGCGATAATAGGGGTACCGGTACACTCGGTACCAAATTACACAATGTTAGCAGTGAAAGAACCCCAAACTGCTTGATAGTTAGTGAGCTTGTGATAATTAACATCGAATCCAGGTACTTGTGTCTTGTTTCATTCTAAATTGACTCTAGTGGGCGAAACACAACAAGAAAATCACCTACGATTCCTTCTTACCTTGTGTTTTGAGTGCGTACACATCCGGGACTTTGTTTAGCATTCAATACAGTACGCACGCAACCGTTTACCCCGGGTGTAACAGGGCTACGGATATTTCCACAGCTACACTATCCAGATGGATGAAGGTTGTAGTGAGGACTGTCTTTGCGGAGTCAGGTGCTGGCGATCAAGTTACTCACAAGATATCGTCCCACCAAATTAGACACATCTCGATGTCTTTGGTGGCCAGGTCGAATATTCCATTAGAATATATCGTGAGGGCCAGAATGAGGACTAATTCTACGACTTTCATCGGGTTCTATTTGTCCAATGCTGCCAAACTTCAGCACCAATTGGCTAGATTTAGACTGGGGCCGCTGGTTGTTGCACAGTCGGTCGTTTAAACCAGCCGGACAGAAAAGTGTTGATTTTATTATGCACGTGTATATAGTCACACTTTGTGTTCTGTTTGAGTTCTTTGATTTACGGTCTCAAGTAGAGTACCGTTTTCCACCGATTGGCGGAAGAAAAATTTCGTGCATGAGGCAAACAAGTGGTCGCCTTGCTAGGTGAGTATGTTTATTTTATAAGTGAAGATATCTTTATATTTAGCATTGTTAACGATTCGCTTGAAATTGACTGTTTTCATGACTCTCTAGCACAACTGCTCCACCGCCTATCCCTAATTCTAAGGAGCATGTAGTAGTTTAGATTGGTGATTTATAAAATAAACTTCCCAAATTTTAATTGTTAATTTGCCGTTTATTTTTATTACTCTTAAGTACTACAGTAAACGCCCTCCTATCCACAGGGATGGGGTCAAATTAGTATTAGTATTTGTATTTAAATACGCTGTTTGAGCGTATTTGTATTTGAATTTGATAAAAGATTAATTGCAATATTTGTATTTGCCAGTTTTGTGCTAGTGGCTTCCTTTTGCTGGTTTGGGACAGAAAAGTGAAGCTACTGCGCAGCTGCGCACACATATGCGCGGCGGTTTTTGGCGGCAAAAGGAGCGCTCGAGTCATGCAGGCAGACGATCGTGCCTTGCTTTCAGTACGCGAATTTCTATCCAGAACGATCCAAAGGATCGAAAAGGAGCATGTAGTAGTTTAGAGGCGAGCAATAACAATAAACGGCAAATTTCCAATCAAAATTTGGGAAATTTTCGGACTCGTCGCCCTAGACTACATTTTGCATTTGTTTTTTTCACCCTGAAATGCCTCCAAGGCTTTTAGGCCTTGACGTCTATTTCAAAATATGAATTTGGTTTGACACTGAAAATAAAGGTTTCAATTTTGTACCAATTTGTGAAACCTGCCTCATATCTACCAAACTTGGACACCAGCTGTGCAGTGCTCATATTAATATTCACATTCACATATTTTGGACGATGGGGCGTCACAGGGATGTTCTCCCACATTGATACACTTGACAGTGATCAGAAATTGTCCAATTCAACCACAGAGACAACTTTTGTACATATTTAACTTTTGGACCCTTGCCCCTTGGTCCAATGTTTGCCACTATGGAAGACGTTCAATCTGAATAAAGGAGATATGCTTGTTACTATATCTGTTTTGGTTGGAACAATTGTAAAAAATTAGCAGCTTGTGGCAAAACCATTTTTGAATTGAAAGTCGATCGTTGCAAAGGCTTCGAGTCGGTAAATATATCATAATGCACACAAATGTCGATCGTTACAAAGGCCTCAAGTCTGCACATATATACGGTATCTTCCCTACACCATTCTTGTACACGTCGCCTATCCAATTTAAACTCTTGCTGTTTTTGCTATGCGTATTTGCATAGTTAACCACTATTAGTTTGAAAGAAAAATCGTAAGTTATTTTGGGTTTCTCCATGATGGCACTATAACCAAATCATGTGATTTCCGGCATGCGCACTCACAGTCGTCAACGTGCGCACAGGATTCCTGTAGCGGAGTTACAGGAAGCCTGCAAAAAACAACAACATAATCTGAGAAAATTGATGGTAGGTGGATATTTTTGGTTGGAAACACATCCCAAACGAGGTTTCCAGCAAAGCGACTTAGCAGATAGACTAACATAAAGATATTCTTTTGGGTGGTAGTTTCATTTGTTGTTGACACCTTCGTTATTATTAACTATAAACACATGAAGTGAGATTATTCCTCAATTATCGTCCGATTGCCCCTTTGTCTACATGAAATCACCATATAATGGAACTTTTGCCCACTGCTAATGTGCATGGGGGTTTATTGGTTCACAGTTGATCAAATTCAACAGTTAATGGGAGGTGACACTCGTCTGTTTGTGTTTGTCAAGCAATTGTTTATCGTAGCACACACGAGATATGTGCTGCATGATTCACGTAACAGGCGCTGAAGTATTCACGTAACAGGCGCTTCAGTATTCAAGTAACACTGGATGTAAAATTGCCCTAAAATTTCTCTTTCCACTAAATTAACTTTGCACACATCAATATAAACACATACAAAGGTCAGATTCATGGATTGTGCATTGTACTGGAAAAGTAAAAGCATATAGGCTGCATTTTTCCTGGCTGGATCTCTTCAATTGGCAATGCAAGTACCACTAGATGTAAAATTGTCCCCGAATCTCTCTTTCCACTAAATTTATAGCAAAATTATTCATTATATTTAACAACTGGAACGGTATAATATGTATGTACACTATACATAAACTGAACATATACAGTGCTCACCATGACCTCACTGATCAGTATTGGGACCAGCGTGGGACTGGATGCAGTGTTGTACAATGTCATCCGTTTGCTCTGATGAGAAACTGCAGTACCCACAGTCACCAGCCATAATGATTCTCTGTAGGAAAGTTGCTAACAAAATCACACACGTAAGATAGGTTAGGTCCATGCAACACACCAATACCAATATCATTGAGGACATGATGAGCACTGTATATTCAGTTTGTTATATTGTTCCAGTTGTTATACATAATAAGTTATTCTGCTGTAAATTTAGTAAAAGAGATATTTGGGGGCTATTTTTCATCTAGTGCTACTTGCATACTAAATTAATTTACAACGAAGAAAAGGTATTGCCAGTTGATGAGATCCAGCCAGGAATATCGCAACCTATATGCTTGTACTTTCCCAGTACAATGCACAATCCATGAATCTGACCTTCGTATGTGTTTATATTGATGTGTACAAAGTTAATTTAGTGGAAAGAGATATTTTGGGGCAATTTTACATCCAGTGTTACTTGAATACTGAAGCGCCTGTTACGTGAATACATCAGCGCCCGTTACGTGAATCCTGCAGCACATATATCGTGGGTGCTACGATAAACAGTTGCTTGACAAACACAAACAGACGAGTGTCACCTCCCATCAAATGTTGAATTTGATCAACTGTGAACCAATCAACCCCCATGTACACTAGCAGTGGGCAAAAGTTCCAATATATGGGGATTACATGTAGACAAAGGAGCAATCGGACGATGATTGAGGAATAATCTCACTTCATGTGTTTATAGTTAATAATCACGAAGGTGTCAACAACAAATAAAACTACCACCCAAAAGAATATCTTTATGTTAGTCTATCTGCTAAGTCGTTTTGCTGGAAACCTCGTTTGGGATGTGTTTCCAACCAAAAATACCCACCTACCATCAATTATCTTAAATTATGTTGTTGTTTTTGCAGGCTTCCTGTAACTCCGCTACAGGAATCATGTGCGCACGTTGACGACTGTGGCACTGCGCAGCGCTAAATATATCTACTGGCATCATAATGTACCGGTGCGTCACCTGGCAGAACCCCAACGGGAAGCGATTTTGCAGTGCATGTTTGCACTATGATGTCAGTAGATGATTATGGTCACAAGGCCGACATTTTAATTTCAGGTATATCGTAACATAATAGACGCACCCCCTTCGCTTTTGCAACGCGCCCGGCGCGTCTATTAGGACATATACGGTATAGCATCAAACAAAATATGTTTAGTTTGTTGAAAACTTGCACGTACACACATTCAAATATATTGAGTTATAATGTGTTTCTTCTCTGTGTTACAGCGTTAAGATGGAGAACAAGGCTCTTCGAGTGACATTCAAGAACAGAATCCGATTTGCAAGTCTTCTGAAGGATGATTTGGCTGAAGCCCTGGAAATTGCACCAACCCTCCTGCGTTATAAAAACAGAAGGAAAACACTAAATGATAGGTTTGGTGTTGTGCAAAAGGAGCATCGCAAAAAGTGGAAATTGACTGGAGGCTTACCAAAGAAAAGCCCTTTCAAGCTGCACAGAACAAAGAATGTAAAACCTCATGAGAAGCCGCGAAGCAAAACGATTGGACATGCAAAGAAATGGACTCTGCCAGACATATCCAAACCATCGAGATCTTCAGATAAAACCAAGATGCAGAAAAAACTTCTCCTTCAAGGAATACCAGATACAATGTCTTCAGTACCTGAACTAGATCTGATGGATGAACATCTGAAAGTTCTTGCTGATGTCAGAATTAAGCCGACAGAACCGCTCATTCCAGACAAGCCAGTTCCTGGAGGCGAAATCCCCATGATGTTAACATCAAAGATTCAACTACCACCTCTTTCTTCTGTTATCAGTAACAAACCAGGTGATACACCAACCCCTGAAAATACAAACAATAATGGAACTGGGGAGAAGAACTCAAGTGACAGATCAGAAAACGACAAAAGTAACATGCCAGTTTCTGATGAGATGAAAGTAACTACTGACGCTGATGTATATATGCTCAACAAACTGTCAATAGACCCAGATAGAAACCATTGTGCTCATGATGTGATGACAACAAACCATATCAATGATGTTTCTGTGTCCCCAAATATGGACTCAAGACCTGATTGTCTGATGAAATTTCATACTGAGGCTGAGGGAAACCGAGATGGAAACCAAGAGGTGTTGCTGTTTGAGGAAGACTTGCAACTGCCAATAAGAACTGAACATACAGTCAAGGGCGAACAACAGGTAGTGAATGACTGCACAAAGAAGCCGGATACAGTTGATAAGACATATGTTTCAAAGTTGAGAACAGATCTGTGTACAAGAGCTGGTCAAGGGAACGGAAAAATTGACAAGCAGCCCAATCCAGAGAAACACAAAGTAGATAAGAAGAAACCTCTGCAAAACAGTTCAAAGAAAATCCAACTGCCGAAAGCCGTGAAGTCTAGTGACGTTCTAGCACCTGAAGCATTTCCTTTGAACATGCTGTTGCCCCCGGATAATGTCAAGACGAATACTGTAATACCTAGTGGGGAATGTCACACAATGAAGGCTGACCATGACGCAATGTACCAGAATGACCATGCCCATTTTATCGAGAATAAGTTTGAAGACAATAATCCAGATAATAAAGTTGATGAATGCACTTCCTCGAAGAACGTTTATGAACAAAAGTACAGTAGTCAAGAGAGCAACAAACTCCATGAGTTTATCATACAGACGGACCAAACCATGCCCACAATAGCTACAAAAGTGGATGGCTTGTCCGACGTTGTGGAGGATAGTGAGAAAGCTGTTTTCCACCAACATTTTCAGGAAACAGATCCTTCGAGAAATGCCAGCTTGCACCTTAAAATGCCCAATCTGTGGCCAACTAGTGCAATTGAATTGAGCCCAATCCCAAGTCCATTTCTAGCTGCGGAAAACAGAGGAAAGGAACCAGAGACTGATGGCAAAACAAGCGACCAGAATAAAGACTGCCTAATCCCAAACCAGACTTTGTCGTCATTCATTTCATTCCAAGCTGAGAAAGATGCTGATATTCTTGGCAAGATGCTCCAACAGGTTGAGAAAGGTGTGGACGACAAACCTCACAGACATTCCACAAAAGAAACCAAGAACTCTGACCACCATAGCTCAAAGACACACGCACAAACTGAAAAGCAAGCTGAGCGAAAAAATGGAAGAAAGACTCGACCAGACACAGCTGGGAAATTCCATGGAAGAACGTTGCTCACTGGGAAGGAGGTTCCACCTCGTCACATCCCTTTAGAACCGCTGTATAGGTTGCGGCCTATAAGAAAAAACGGGGAAAAAGAAACCATTCCATTTGATCCAAGGATAGCACATTATGCAGAGAAATCACGTAGAATGTTGAATAAGGTTGTCAAGTCGAAGAGTGAAATTCTCACTGTCCCAACTGATATTGGGTTAGGAAAAGCCTTCCAGGACAAAATGAACGTGGACATCCAATCAAAAAGCAGTACAACAGGGACCAGGGAACTTCAAGGACCGATGTATGACCTCTCACCTATGACAAGATCCAATATCTGCAAAAAGCAAAGCTTTGCAAGTGTGTTGCAAGATTGTCATAAACCATCACAAACAAAAAGTGATGATTCTAATAGTTCGGATTTTGTGATCATGGAAGTACAAATGAAGGATCTCCCTTTGAATACCAAACCAACGAAAGGCAATTCGACAGTAACGTCTCTTCCAGAAAAAAATGCCACCATGAATGATAACATGAAGTCAGACTCACCTTCTGCCCTGCATCAAGGCATGTCTCTCAAGATGTGTGAACAAGATGTGACATCGCCGCAGAGTGTTCGACATTGTGGTAACATTAGCCTTGAGGGGATAAGAGCAATTACTGATACCAAATGTCTAACCACAAATGTTGCGACTGAGGTATTTCAGTTGGAAGATGAGAGCGGAAAAAAACAAGGCCTGGAATCCAGTAAGAAAAGCATGAAGAGGAAAAACTCCATCACATTTGAAACTGGGCCAAGGAAGTCTCACTGTGGAGAAGTGAGTTCAACTGGAACATTCGAGAAAAGCGACAAACACTCATTGGACGGCGAGAAAATAATTAGCAAGCAAGAAGATAGCAGTAACTCACAGTTCGAGTTGTGGAACCTGCTCGATGATATGGCAGAAGACTGCTCCACTGGCAAGTGTGGACATGTCAGTGTTGAATCAACAGCTGTCACCAACAAGCAGAATCTGGCATCTTCTGGGGAGCAGAAAAACAACAACAATGACAAGAAGTCACTCGGTTTCACTGGGATTTTGAGAAATGAAACTACATCTGCCACCAGGACTGTTCACGATGAGATGTTGACTGAGACAGTGTTGAATGTTGAAAGATGTGAGCAAGCTCATGCAGTCAGCGAATTGCCTTCGGTCGTGTCATCCAAACCTGCAATGAGTATATCACCAACTCCAATACTCCTGTCCAGCGTAACGGTCGAGTTGCTGAAAGCTGCTGTTGATACTGCTCAGTCCCTCAGTCCATTGAATATAAAATATCCAGAAATAACTGAGTTTCCCGCTCCGAGGGATGAAGAGAAAAGAGAGTGTATGCAACAAGTTGCCATTGAAACTGCTCAGTCCGTCAATCCATTAAAAACAGAATCAGCTGAAGTGTTTTCAACAGGGCTAGCCGTACCAGCCATCACATGTCGGTGTGATCACATTCCTGATGAGAGTCATGACACTGCAGGCACACATGCTTATGAATGTATTGAGTGTCAACCCATTTTGTGTGATCCTGATGCTGGAGAGGTCTTTGGAAGAGTTAGTAACAACACAAATCTTACCAAGACAGATGGAGATGGTCAAGAGAGTGTGCACAGCTGCTCTTCCTCCATGAAACTTGATGAGAATGTTGATAGTAATTTGGTTTCAAATCTCTTCATCGAAGACACTGCTGCTGGCCAGATTGGGACAGCTCCATCATACTCACCAGACATGGTAGGGAAGTTGGACGAACTGATACGAGAATGCAGGGAAAGTTCAAATAGCTCTGATACCAATGTTTCTGGTTTCTCAAAGCCACAGAGCCTGCATGTTGCAACCATCAGTGATGTTCAAATTGACGCCTTTATCAGAAATTGCAAAGAGAACTCAAGCAGATCAAACTCCGATGCGGAAAAAGTTACCAGTCTAAATCAAAAGCTGAAGGATGTTGAGGATAATTGCACAATTCAGTCTGTTGACACTGCTTGTGCAACTACTGTAGTGAGAGACAATATCTTTGATGTCTTCTCTCGATTGGAGGATCCTAAGTCAAACAAAAGAGAAGTTGCTGTTGTAGCTCCGACACTGCAGAAAAGAAGTACATTTCCTTTAATGTCGCCACCAAGGACCGTTGTGTTGTCATCAAACCTGTCCGAAAGGACAAGTAACGTCATTGACTTGACAGGAGAAACTACATCAACAAACACTAACGATACTAAAGAATCATCTTCCTCTTCCAAGCCAGCTGCTGTTTCGCAAAACTTGCTGGTAGGTCAATGTTCACCAATGCTGGAGTCCGCAAGCATAACTTGCCAGTCATCTAGAAAGGAGTTGCATGCTCACAAGAAGCATAAGGGAAAGGAAACAACTACAAAACCATCCCAATCACGACCGGATAGGCAGAGCAGAACATCGACCAGAAAATCCAGATCACCTTCAGGGAGATCAGGAAGTACAAGAGCAGACAAAACGAAAAAACATAACAGCAAAGAGAAGAGAAAACGTCATCACAGCTCATCTACATGTTCGCATACACAAAGCCAATCTACTAGTAAATCCAGACATCATAGTGGATCTGAGTATGCTCGTGGTTTGCACAACCAATCAACATCTTTTGAAAGATCCTCTTCCAGGTGTTCCGTCCCTGCACGTGTGCCCTACACTGATGAATCATCAAATGACAGTCGTGCATACGATGGGTATTACATACGAGATAAGCGCATCAAGGATTTTCATTCCTGGAATGATTACCCTGGAAACAGAAATAGTTGGAGTGAAGCTTCCAATTCATCTATTCACTCAAGAACACATCGTGACATTGGTCAGTATGAGAGAGAATCGAGACAAGAGAGTGTTGACTACAGAAGATTCGATGACAGACGAGAATGGGAGGAAGAATCTTCTTACAGGGACGCAAGTGTGCGCCGCGACTGCTACAACGTAAGGGATTTTAGCACCTCAAGTGATAGAGCTCGATCAAGGGTACCATTCGGCCAACCCTATGATCAGGACGATAGGTTTGGTCATGACGTACCATCGGATGATGAGTTTCCTGATAACCCAAGTGTGGCTGCGTACAGAACAAGTGAAAACTGGGACTACCAGTTGGGTTACCAATGACTGTCTGCAGTATGTTGCATTTGTTTTGTAATCGTCAGTGTGACGTGTGAGTAGTTGGATATTGATGTCATTTCCATTCAATAATCAGCCCGTATCTTATGTGTCATCAACTGTTCTTGTTAAACTAGTAATCTATGTAAAATCATGTATAAATCCGCGTTGCATATGCAATGTTTATTTTTAGTCCTGTTCATATACTAGTAATGTTTGCTTTTATGCGTAAATAGTTGTATATGTCTTTCAAGCCTACGTCTGCTATGAGTACATTAATAAAACTAGATGATTTTATGTTGTGTATAGCCATTATGATTACTTGTGAAAATAACTTGTCATTCAATTTGTGGTATACCAGACTGAGAATTCATTTTGAATCAATTTCGTTAAATGTTAGATATATTTGTGTTTTATTTCAGTAGTCTAGCTGAGAGTAAGCCTAACGGTACACGGCCAAATGTTTTATTACACCATTTTATGCATCCCATAAAGGTTATGAAGTTACTATATGACCAATTTTAAGGACATGCAATGCAGTTGGTGTTTTGTTATGTCATGTCGCCGAACTTCATGTTATATTTTACTGAGCTTCAGTGTCGCATGACATTGTGTGTTTGTGTTTGTTTTGTTTTTTTCCTCACATGACATGCGTCATATTGAATATGCATGTGTTTGATAGTTGGATCTACCGTTGTGTTCGATTTGTTATGTATATGCAGAAACGTCGGTGCATTGAAAAGATTGACATGTGGATTTTATTGACAATGGGCGTTCATATACTGTTGTACATGTAGGCCTTCTAGTAGATTCTATAGTGTTAAGATAAAATATAGTTCACACTTGAGATATGTGTACATGTAATCGTGATCATTTGAATTGCACGTTTAGTTTCTGCATTCTAGCGTTAATCAATAAACATAATAACAATCTTAATCTTTGTGTGTTTGAATTTACCAGACATCAAGTAGATATTTAGTGTTATTACGTCCTTGTCCATAGTGTTTACTGTTGAACATATTACAGATGACAATGGGACATATCATTTATTCATTCAACAGGGGGCAGCATTGTAATGGGGCATGTCATTTACTCATTCAATTTTTTGGCGCCAAATCACGAACGAAAATCGTCTGTAATCAATGATGGCAGTTAAATTACTTTTATATTGCTAACGCCAGAAAAACAGATTAGTGACATCGTGGGCGCGTTTCTTGGTGTCGGGTTCAATGTAAACTTTGTCAACTTTTTGAACCTTGGAATTCCCAAGGTTGAAAAAGTTGACAAAGTTTGTGAACCTTTTCAACCTTTTCTTTTGCTAGAAACAGGTAACAAGGATCGAGTGAAACTGCTCGTATATGACGCCTTGTAACTGTTGTCATGGTGTGTTTTTTGTGTACGGATCACAAACTTGGTCTCGGATCACAAAACTTGATCCCACAAGAAGCGTACGGATCTGGGCTCAGAAACACCATAAAGATCGAAGAAATCTAATGAACCTTGTCTCAGCATTTGCTGTTGCACTGTTCCCTCAATTTTGGAAATGATTTGTATTGCATTTGCTATGTTTTTACCAAGCAACTATAATACATGTACAAAATGATAACATTTCGGGGTTAGAAGTGTTTTTCGCATACAGATCAGAAACCTGATCCGGGTTCAAGTTTGTGATCCGTACACAAAAAACGCACCCATTGTATCGCGTAAATTGAGGAGTTTTGCACAGCAACCTTTATGCAGTCAGGTACTGCTCATGGTGCCATGGCAACTGATTTTATAACAATAGTTAATTGTTCAATGTTGGGATTCCCCCAATTTCTGGTTTAAAAAGTTGAGAAAGTTCACATTAAACTTTTACATGAAACGGGCACAAATTGCAAACCTGAATTTCCCCTAAAAAGATTCAGAGTTGAGAAAGTTTACATTCAACCTGCCACAAAGAAACGCGCCCCATGTTTACCCCCAAAACAGTGCTGCCAGCTGGCGGATATCGATTGTAGTAAATTATCCTGTTTTCTGGTGTTATCAATGTTTAACGTAATTATTTATGTTAAACTTTGATATAGCGCCAGAAAAAGCATCATAGTGATGTGTGTAACCCAAAAAATTAGCGCAAGGTCTAAGATAGGTTACCGGACAATTTTGGCTTTAAGCATTGCAAGTGACATATGACTTTGAGATATACCAATCAAAGTCATTCTTGTGAAATGCAATATCACCATCGGGTATGCTGCATATGACTTCATATATGTTCATAATACAAACATATAAGCTCTATCAACAAGTATTTTGATTAGTGACAGGCAAGATTGTGAGATTTGGATTTCAAGGTCATATATGAGGTCAAATTCAATGTCTCCAAAAGATGTGCTATAAATACAGGACTTCTTGTAAGCTTATACACAATACTAACCTGTATGTGCAAGTGTTTAAGCCTCGGTGGCTAATTTACACATTTCACGTCAGCCATTTAGCACTCAATGCCATCTGAGATCAAGGTCAAGGTCATCATCAGTTGTTCCATATATGACTTCCTATATGCTCATAAAGCAAACTTAAGCTCTATCTACAAGCATTTCATCTGTCGGAGGCAAATCTGGGCATTTTTTTGTTTACCCCAAAATGGCTGTTTTGACCTTTCAATGTCATCAAAGGTCAAATTCAAGGTCACCACACAAATCGCCATATATGAGTTCCCAGTTGAAAGTGCCAATATTTAAGCTCTATCTTCAAGCATTCTATGAGTACAGTCCCCGCAGCTCCCATTATCAAAGACGGTGACGGTCTTTGCCATTATGAACGAAAAAAGTGCCGAAAATTTTCTAAGTCCAAAACTTTTTTCAAAGGGTGAACTTTTTTTGCCTAGAAATTGCCCAAAATGGATAGTAATGCGATTTGAGGCAAAAAAAAACATTTTTTCCGACGACCCGTCAAAAATTCAAAATGGCCGCCACACGGTGACCGGCGATTCAAAGGCAACCAAACTTATACACGTCACAGAGGTACATAACGAGAATCTTTTGAAACAAAAATCTCAAATCTGATCAGACAGTTTTTGAGAAAATGGCCGCCAAAGTTCAAAATTGACCGTTTTCGACGAAAACGGCCGCCATTTTGGAAAAAAAAAACAAAAAAAAAACTAAGACATACTCCTCAAATTATTTTTAAGGTATCTTTTCCCAAATTTTCAGAAAGATTGGACCGTAAACTTTGAAGATAAAAATGTGGACGGACGACGACGATGCCGCCGCTGACGGACGGACGACGGACGCAACGTCACGGCAATAAGTTATCGGACCATAGGTTCGGTAACCTAAAAACCAATGTGGTGAGACTGGATGCACTGACGATCGTTAGTGCATCCCGCAATGGCGAACCCACTCGCGGTTCGTTTGAATTTTCTTCATTTTCCCGATAATTACGATTGTGATCAATACACACATACATCTGCTGATTCTTATGCGCACGAAACAACCTTTCGTTGCAAATACATGGCGATTTATGTTGGTTTGAGCATGAAAAACTCACTCGTCTGAAAAAAAGCCGAAAGATTCCCTAACGATTGTTCTTGTAAAATCGAAGATTCCCTAACGAATATGTGAAGATTCCCTAACGATCTTTTCTTTATTAATTCAAATCTACGTTATTTGAATGTTAAACGTGAAATAAAGTAACAATTGACATGTATTGATGTGTACAGATGATCTTCTAGTACAGATTTCATATTTTTGATGTGATATTCGCTAATTTATGTCGCATAAATCAACGAATTCACAATGGTGTATGATATGGACCTATTACAATATACACGTATTAGGCCTATATCGTTAGGGAATCTCACTTTTGTCGTTGGTGAATCTTATCGCTAATTCTTTTCCTCAACATATCTAAACAAAGAAGCGTGATCTGCTTGAAAAAACTACGCATGTCTTTGACCAAAACACTAAGCTACATGTACCTTCAGAATATCCATTTATCACAATTGTACTTGTCATTTGATAAAATACGGTTAAAAACCAAACTGACCGTGTTAATGGTAGCCATTGCGGGATGCACTAACGATCGTTAGTGCATCCAATATCACCACAGTGAAAACGGTGCTGGCAGCCGGCGATCGTTTAAGGTGCGGTATGAGCACATTAGTGAGCTATGGTATATTTGAGTTGGTCCTAGGGGCCTATCTTACGGTGCCCCTGATAGGACATGATGAAAAAAAAACCTACTTCGTTCTCACGAAGTACTAAGTCGTTTGCTCGAAGTAGTAAGTCGTTAACACGAAGTAGTAAGTCGTTTGCACGAAGTACTACTTCGTTTGCTCGAAATACTATGTCATTCACACGAACTACTAAGTCGTTTGCACGAAATACTATGTCATTTGCACGAGGTACTAAGTCGTTTGCACGAAGCACTGCTTCGTTTGCACAAAGTACTAAGTCGTTCGCACGAAATAATAAGTCATTCACATATGCATACATAGTATTCGAACATTGTAATAAGCAATGAAATGATTGTTCCTGATATTACCAATTTACCCTCTAATTACCATAGTCAATTTCCAGGGTCCTCCCCATGTCCTAAATCTGGATAATCCTATTTACATTTAATAGTCAACTAATAGAATAATGAATAGTGCATCGGTACGGACAAATTGACCTCAAATAATAGCAGAATATTGTATTCAGTAATATCTAATTTATCAGGAATGTTTTGGGTAAAAATGACCACATTTTTGCTAGGGGAAGAATGGATAATATAGAGTGCCATGTGGTGCTTACGGAGATATAAGGCACCGAATTTGGAGCCCCATGTGGAGCGCCATAAAGCGCTTGTTATTTAATGGGGTAAGATGATGTAGGTGGGTTTGTCATTTATGTAACAAAACATTGTGCAAACGACTTAGTACTTCGCGCAAACGACTAATAGTACTTCATGCAAACGAAGTGGTACTTCATGCGAACGACTTAGTACTTCGTGCGAATGACTTAGTTAGTACTTCATGCAAACGAAGTAATACTTCGTGTGAACGACTTAGTACTAGTGTGAACGACTTAGTACTTCGTGCAAACGGAGTAATACTTCGTGCGAACGAAGTAGCATTTTTAGGTTACCGAACCTTTGGTCCGATAACCTATTGGCATGGCGTTGCGTCCGTCGTCCGTCCGTCCGTCCGTCCGGCGTTAACATTTTTATCTTTAAAGTTAACAATCGAATCTTTCTGAAATTTTGCACAAAAATGCCTATAAATATTTTGAGAAGGAGGTATTTTTTTGTTTTTTGATTTTCGCATTTTTTTCAAAATGGCGGCCGTTTTTGTCGAAAACGGCCATTTTCTCAAAAACTGTCTGATTTTGAGTTTTTGGTTTCAAAAGATTCCCCTCATATACCCCTGTGATATGTATAAGTTTGGTTGCCCTAAATTCGCCATTTTCCGTGTGGCGGTCATTTTGAATTTTTGGCGGGTCACCCCAAATCGCATTACTATCCATTTTGGGCCATTTCTAGGGCCAAAAAAAATTTTCACCCTTTGAAAAAAATTTTGGATTTAGAAAATTTTCGGCACTTTTTTCCTTCATAATGGGAGCTGTCAAGACTGTACTCATAGAACGCTTGAAGATAGAGCTTAGAAATTGGCACTTTCAAATGGGAAGTCATATATGGCGACTTGTGTGGTGACCTTGAATTTGACCTTGGATGACCTTGAAAGGTCAAAACAGCCATTTTTGGGTCGAAAAATGCTCAAATTTGCACCTGGTCTGTATTTTCTCAAAAAACTGTCTGATCAGTTTTGAGATTTTTGCTTAAAAAGATTCCTCTTATATACCTCTGTGACGTGTATAAGTTTTGTTGACCTTGCTTCGCCAATCTCCGTGTGGCGGCCATTCTGAATTTTTGACGAGTCGGCGAAAAAAAATTTTTTCGCCCCAAATCGCATTACTATCCATTTTGGGCCATTTCTAGGCAAAAAAAAATTTTCACCCTTTGAAAAAAATTTTGGACTTGGAAAATTTTCCGCACTTTTTTCCTTCATAATGGGAGCTGTCAAGACTGTACTCATAGAACGCTTGAAGATAGAGCTTAGAAATTGGCATTTTCAAATGGGAAGTCATATATGGCGACTTGTGTGGTGACCTTGAATTTGACCTTCGATGACCTTGAAAGGTCAAAACAGCCATTTTGGGGTAGAAAAATGCCCAGATTTGCCTCTATTGATGAAATGCTTGCAGATAGAGCTCATGTGTGCATTATGAACATATAGGAAGACATATATGGCACAACTAATGATGACCTTGAACTTGACGTCAGATGACCTTGAGTGCCAAATGTCTGACTTGGAATGTGTAAATTGACCTGAGTGGCCTAAACGATTCCACCCAACATATAGAATACCAAATGTAATGGTAACATCGAAGTTCATATGGATGACCTTGATTGGTAAATCCCAAGGTCATATGTTTACACTGCGAACCTTGATTGGTCTGTTGCAGTTACCTTGATTGGTCTGTTAAAAGGTCTGTTACCTGCCAATGCTGCCAAGGCCAAACCAAAATTGTCCGGTAACCTATCTTAGCCTTTGGGCTAATTTTTTTTTTCGTCATGTCCTATCAGTGGCACCGTACTATCTAGCCAATGAGGGGGAGGGGGGGGGGGGGGGGGTAGATCTCCATGGTGAAAGTCAAATACCGCACCTTGGTCGATGGCAGTTATCAACATGCCCCACTGCACGAATCGATATATACATATGAGCATTTTATGGGGTTCGTTTAGATCTTCAAAATATACTGAGGCTACATTTCTATTGTTCTGAAAACTTTTTCAGAATGATTGTATCCCTCAAACGTTCTGATCCTAGAATATACTGAAGCTACTTTTTCATAGTTCTGAAAACCTGATGATTGTATCCCTCAAACGTTCTGATCATATAATATAATGAGGCTATATTTCTTTGGTTCTGAAAACCTGATGATTGTATTCCTCAAACAAAATTCGGCGAATTCTATGGATTTGCTACTGTCGCGCCGCCGCGTCCGTCGTACAGATTTTCTTGTGAACGCTCTGCAGGCCTCAAATCTCAACATATTCTAACTAGACTCTCTCCGGTCGCTGACGACGGTCCGTTGGGGTGTATCCCCCGTACACATATCCCTGTCACCCCCGAACTATTAGACTCAACTAACAACTTTTTTTGACAGAATCTAACTATCATAAAAAGCTTTGCCCGCTAACATTTAAAGTGGGTCCGTATCTCTGTAGAGAACGAGTACTAGTATCGAAATAATGTCAATACGACTTTTACAACTACATTTTTGACTTTTTCCAACCACATTAGACAACCACCCAGATTACCCCCGTGGTATTTGCTGAATACAATAATAATTTGTAAGGACATGTCTTTGGTAAGATCACGACAATAGAACAAGAAAAAGCAGCTGACTGCGGAAGTCGACATTAGAGGTCGAGCACATCATCAGCACCGCGACAGCTGAATGTATCCTACTCAACGCCCCCCCCCCCCCCCCTAAAAAATGCTACCATATCCTCCCCCCCCCCCCCCCTGCTACCATATCCTCCCCCACATGATTCCAATTCAATAATTGAATTCATTCCCGTATATTATGATTAAAACATAGGCCTTCTTCATTCATACTCCTAATAAGTAAGCATTTATTTTGAAATTGAAACTGAAAATGATAATGCAAAAATGATACGGAACCTCAATAAAATACACTTTAAAATATTGGAAACTATGAGGAATATCTGCATCTGATATCATGTTATAGCCTAACATATGCCTACTGGGCTAATTAAAAGACCAGTTTAAAATATGAAGGCTCGCAAACCCAGCATGCGACGCCTTGTCAGGTGATAAAATATTATTCAATTTTCACTTGGAATTTAAACTAGAAACCAATTTTGGCACATACTTTGAGGTCAATTATAACTAACGTCTTTTGATGGAAATTCTAGATCTGGCTCTAATTTCGTCATCTTGATATGCAGTTTTGGTCAACCTTGGGACATAATTTGAGTTAAAATATAACTTTTACTGAAAAGTTCAATCTGGCTCCAATTCCGTCATCTTGAGATGCACTTTTGGTTAATCTTCACTTTGAATTTCAAACCAAGTTTGTCTCTTTTTTTTTTGGAGTGAAGCGTGGGGAACAGTTCCATCTGACTCTAATTTTGCCATTTAGAGATGCAGTTTTGGTCAACTTCTACTCGGAATTTCCACTTGAAACCAAGTTGAAATATAAATTTTGGTGAAAAGTTCGATAAGGATATAATTTCGTCATTTTATCGAACGTGGCGAAATGGATTGATTTCAGTGGTGACCTTGAATTTTACATTTGACCTCGTTTTCAAGGTCAGAGAACAAAATGGCTAATATCTCGCTTATTATCAACTTTACAGCCTAGGGATCAATTGTGGACATAATGATGTGTATCAATAAATACAAACAATCACATACCGCATATACCTTCACACACGCATACAAAATATATATTATGTTATTCATATCAGAAGATCATTTGTACACCACAATACATGTCAATTGGTACTTGATTTCATTTGTAGCGTTTGGATATCGTGGATTTGGATGAATAAAGAATAGATCGTTAGGGAATCTTTACATGTTCGTTAGAGCATCTTTGATTTTTAAAAAATAATCGTTTGAAATCTTTCGGTCTTGTTTTTCATGCTCAAACCAACATAAATCGCCATGTATTTGCGACGACCAGTTCAGGTGTATGTGTGTATTGATCAAAATCATAACTAACGGGAAATGAAGAAAATTCAAACGAACCGCGGGCGCTGTTCGCCATTGTCGGATTCAAGTTCCCTAACGATTGTTAAGGAATCCAGTCTCGCCACAGTGATAGCTAGCGTAACATTTATTTGAAATGTGCACAAAGCATAAAGCATTCATAACACACGTGCTTGATGAATGGGAAGTGGACAGCGTTGGCTTTTTGGAGAAACGCATATTAGGCCCACCCAATTTCATATTGGCTATATCGTACACCTCACTCAGTGCTGTGCCTGCATGCTTAGGAGCCGCTTATCAGCAGGATCTTGTTACTGGGCTGGTATGATTAGCCATAAAACACTCACTATCTATACTAGTAGTCGATGGTGATATCGTCTGCCGAGTTCATATCGGTTCACCCGAACCATTGAGATGGATGCCATCATGTCAATTCAAATTACGGTTACCCTTTCATGGTAAGAACCCGCGAAATTTTTATTTCTCCTCATCCACTTTCTTGGAATTGTATGTGACGCCCATGCGACGATCCGTCAGATAGACCTTATAGCGCCACATAGCTATGACTCTCCCCATGTGACGAGCAAGCGACGGTCCGTCAGATAGACCTTGTAGCGCCACATAAGAACATTTCTCTTTCTCCAAGTGACGGCCAAGTGACGGTCCGTCACATGGACGTTATAGCGCCACATAAGAATTTTTCCCTTTCTCCAAGTGACGGGCAAGTGACGGTCCGTCAGATAGCCGTTGTAGCGCCACATAAGAATTTTTTTATCTCCAAGTGACGGTCCGTCACATGGACGTTATAGCGCCACATAAGAATTTTTCCCTTTCTCCAAGTGACGGGCAAGTGACGGTCCGTCAGATAGCCCTTGTAGCGCCACATAAGAAATTTTCTCTTTCTCCAAGTGACGGGCAAGCGACGGGCAAGTGTCCGTCAGATAGGCCTTGGAGGGCCACATAGCCATATTTCCCTTTCCCCAAGCGACGAGCAAGCGACGGTCCGTCAGATAGCCCTTGTAGTGCCACATAAGAATATTTCTCTGTCTCAAAGTGACGGGCAAGTGACCGTCAGATAGGCCTTGGAGCGCCACATAGCAAAATTACCCATTCCCCAAGTGACGGGCAAGCGACGGTCCGTCAGATAGACGTTATAGCGCCACATAAGAATTTTTCCCTTTCTCCAAGTGACGACCAAGCGACGGTCCGTCGGATAGCCCTTGTAGCGCCACATAAGAATATTTCTCTGTCTCAAACTGACGGGCGAGTGACCGTCAGATAGGCCTTGGAGCGCCACATAGCCATATTTCCCTTTTCCCAAGCGACGAGCAAGCGACGGTCCGTCAGATAGCCCTTGTAGCGCCACATGAGAATATTTCTCTGTCTTCAAGTGACGGGCAAGTGACCGTCAGATAGGCCTTGGAGCACCACATAGCAAAATTACCCTTTCTCCAAGTGACCATATTTCCCTTTCCCCAAGTGACGAGCAAGCGACGGTCTGTCAGATAGCCCTTGTAGCGCCACATAAGAACATTTCTCTACCTCCATGTGACGAGCAAGTGACCGTCAGATAGTCCTTGTAGCGCCACATAAACAATTTCTCCGTCAGATGTACGTTATAGCGCCACAAAGCAATATTCACCTTTCTCCAAGTGACGGGCAAGTGACGGTCCGTCACATGGACATTATAGCGCCACATAGCAATATTTCCCTGCCCCAAGTGACGGGCAAGCGACGGTCCGTCAGATAGACGTTATAGCGCCGCATATCAATATTTCCCTGCCCCAAGTGACGGGCAAGCGACGGTTCGTCACATGGATGTTATAGCGCCGCATAGCAATAATTCCCTTCCCCAAGTGACGGGCAAGTGACGGTCCGTCAGATAGATGTTAGAGCGCCGCATAGCAATAATTCCCTTCGCCAAGTGATGAGCAAGCGACAGTTCGTCAGATAAAACATTATAGCGCAACATAGCAATATATTCCTTCAGCAAGTGATGGGCAAAAAGCGCCACACAGCAAGATTTCCCTTCCCCAAGTGATGAGCAAGTGACTGTCCGTGAGATAGATGATATAGTGCCACATGAAAAACACGCTATAAGTGGTGAACACTGCACAATCCCTGATGCATTAAGACGTATTGTCTGAAATCAAATGAATATATGATGAGAAATAAATGTTATCTCTGTGTACATATTCAAAATGCATGGGATCCGGTTAGAAGCAACTATTGTTTTCCTTGTGGACCTTTGATATCAGGAACATCAAACAATGACATGCAATTCAAACCAATATCTCACCACATGATAATGACCCTAACATTGGCACTGATTGTGCTTTAGATATAAACATCATAGAAGATTTTAGTCTCAAGTCATATGCAATTAGTGGATACTGCTGTCACAGATGACTTGGCTGATAAGCCTAGGACGAAAGAGACTGGGGTTTATACAAACAGTGACATCAGACATGGGCCCAGAGGGTGAGCTAGGGTGAGGGGGAGGGGAGGGGGGTGGGGGGGGACATGCACAGATGATATAGAATGCAGGACATCAGTGTTGCACTGGTGGCGTGGAGGACAAGGGCACTTCAGGTGGATTTTCAAAGACAATGATGATAATATTGAGAAGGGTACAGTATACATGTACATGTCAGATGGCCAAATTGTGATTCTGCATCATGTTTACTATAGGACAATAATTTTCATCCATGGGGTCTGTTTTTCAGAAAAATAACTTTCATCCATGGGGTCTGTTTCTCTGTCAAGGAATTAATACTGTAAAACGAATAATATTGGCGGACGATTTATTTGGCGGATTTGACAGTAGGGGAAAAACCGCGAAATTAAATCGTCCGCCAAATTAAGTAGACACATGTTAAGAAATATATATGGTTTTGAAACCGCCAAATTAAATATCCGCCAAATAACGTGGGGCACACAACCGCCAAATGTAATAGCTGCCAAAATTAGTCTTTTTACAGTATCTACATTCAGACAGTTCTGTCTTGGTGGGAACTCACAATATCATTATCATATCTTTTGCAGTACTTTCCATTCACAGAGGTCATCAGAATGCAATAGATATACATGTATCTCAGTGTTGAAAGTGTGTTTCGATATGTGTTTCTTTTTTTGACTGTCCCTCCACTTATTCGAAGTTACATGTTGAAATGAAGTTTTCAATGATTGAGAAATGTAACCATACATGTACATGTGTTACAAACAGTTCCATTTTGTAATCCATGATCTGAACTTTAAAGACAATCAAAGGAACTTTGTTGCCTAGTATAACATCAGAAGAATCAGAAATGCAATCATCATTGGAATTCATGATCAGCCCAAACTGTCTCCACCAGAAACTCGCAATGAAATCAATTACAAATGGGCATCTCTTTGGCCATACAAGTGCAGATATAAAACTGTCTGTTTTTTCCTTCGATCAGAAAGGTATGGCAAAGTCCATAACTTTCTGCCAATATCACTTTAACATTAGTTTTATGAGTTCAGTGTGTTAGTTTATTTACTTGTACAAATTAATTGTACATACTATGTAGATTTGCTCCAAGTGGAAGAATATTGCTGATTAAGTCAACATTAGTTTTACTACTTCAGTGTGTTAGTTTATTTACTTGTACAAAAAATTTTATATACTATATAGGTTTGCTCAAACTGGAAGAATATTGCTGATCATGTTAACATGAGTTTTATTAATTCAGTGCATTAGTTTATTTACTTGTACAAATAAATTCTATATACTATGTAGGTTTGCTCTAAATGGAAGAATAGTGCTGATTAAGTTAACTTCAGCTTTATTGGTTCAGTGTGTTAATTTATTTACTTGAACAAAATAATTGTACATATTATATCGGTTTGCTCTAATTGGAACAATATTGCTGATCATGATAACCTTAGTTTTATCAGTTCAGTGCACTAGTTTATTTACTGGTACAAATAAGTTCTATATAATATGTAGGTTTGCTGTAACTGGTAGAATAGTGCTGATCACTATATAAATGATATAGGTTTTCTCTAACTGGAAGAATATTGCTAATTAAGTTAACATTAGTGTTATTAGTTCAATGAGTTAGTTTATTTACTTGTACAAATAAATTCTATATACTATGTACATGATGTAGGTTTGCTCTAACTGGAAGAATATTGCTGATTAAGTTAACATTAGCGTTATTCAGTTATTGGTACAGTGTTTTAATTTATTTACTTGAACACAAAATTGTACATATTATATAGGTTTGCTCTAACTGGAAGAATATTGCTGATCATGTTAACATTAGTTTTATTAGTTCAGTGTGCTGGCTTATTTATTGTACAAATTAATTCTATATACTATGTTTAGGTTTGCTCCAATTGGAAGAATATTGCTGAATAAGTTAACAGTAGTTTTATTAGTTTAGTGCATTACTTTATTTACTTCTTCAAATAAATTCTATATGCTATGTAGGTTTGCTCTAACTGGAAGAATTTTGCTGATTAAGTTAACATTAGTTTTATTAGTTCAGTGTGCTGGTTTATTTACTTGTACAAATAAATTCTATATACCATGTAGGTTTGCTATAACTGGAAGAATATTACTGATTAAGTTAACATTAGTTATATTAGTTCAGTGCGTTAGTTTATTTACTTGTACAAATAAATTCTATATACTATGTAGGTCTGCCCTGCCTGGAAGAATATTGCTCATTAAGTTAACATTACTGTTATTACTTCAGTGCGTTAGTTCATTTACAAGTGCAAATAAATTCTACGTATTACGTAGCTTCGCTTAACTGGAAGAATATTGCTGATTAAGTTAACCTTAGTTTTATAAGTTCAGTGCGTTAGTTTATTTACTGGTACCGATAAGTTCTATATAATATGTAGGTTTGCTCTAACTGGAAGAATATTGCTGATTAAGTTAACCTTAGTTTTATTAGTTCAGTGCGTTAGTTTATTTACTTGTACAAATAAATTCTATATACTATGTAGGTTCGCTCTAACTGGAAGAATTGTGCTGATTAAGTTAACATTAGCTTTATTCAGTTATTGGTTCAGTGTGTTAATTTATTTTACTTGAACACAAAATTGTACATATTATATAGGTTTACTCTAACTGGAAGAATATCGTTGATCATATTAACATTATTTTTATTAGTTCAGGGTGCTGGCTTATTCATTGTACAAATTAATTCTATATACTATGTATAGGTTTGCTCCAACTGGAAGAATATTGCTGAATAAGTTAACAGTAGTTTTATTAGTTTAGTGCATTACTTCATTTACTTGTTGAAATAAAATCTATATGCTATGTAGGTTTTCTGTAACTGGAAGAATTTCGCTGATTAAGTTAACATTAGTTTTATTAGTTCAGTGTTCTAGTTTATTTACTTGTACAAATAAATTCTATATACCATGTAGGTTTGCTATAACTGGAAGAATATTACTGATTAAGTTAATATTAGTTATTATTATATATATTATATATTAGTTATATTAGTTCAGTGCGTTAGTTTATTTACTTGTACAAATAAATTCTAAATACTATGTAGGTTTGCCCTACCAGGAAGAATATTGCTCATTAAGTTAACATTACTGTTATTACTTCAATACGTTAGTTCATTTACTTGTGCAAATAAATTCTATATATTACGTGGCTTCGCTCTAACTGAAGAATATTGCTGATTAAGTTAAACTTAGTTTTATTAGTTCAGTGTGTTAGTTTCTTTACTGGTACAAATAAGTTCTATATAATATGTAGGTTTGCTCTAACTGGAAGAATATTGCTGATCATGTTAACATTAGTTTTATTACTTCAGTGCTTTCCTTCATTTACTTGTACAAATAAATTCTACATACTATGTAGGTTTGCTCTAACTGGAAGAATAGTGTTACATGTATTTAAGTTAACATTACTTTTACCAAATCAGTGCATTGTTTTATTTACTTGTACAAAGAAATTGTGTATCATATTGGTTTGCTCTAACTAGAAGAATATTGCTCATTCAGTTTACCGCTGCCGTCGAAGACTTTAGAAAATTGTCGACTTCAACAATTGACTTTGAAGGTACATTTGCAGATATGTGTATAACGTCATGATAAAATCAGTGACATTCGGTATAATAAAATAAATGGTCACTCGTTTGTCAGGAAATGTTCCCCCTCAAAGGCAATGTTAACCTCGGCTTCGCCTCCGGTAACATTGTCTCCTCGAGGGAACATTTTGCCATGTTCCCCTCCAAAACAGTCACCATTTATATGGTACATAATATATAGGTGTGCTCTAACTGGAAGAATATTGCTGATTAAGTTAACATCACTTTTGCAAGTTCAGTGTGTTATTTTATGTACAAAGAAATGGTATCCTAAATAGGTCGCTCGAACTGAAAGAATATTGCTGATTTAGTTAACATTGCCTTTACTACTTCAGTGTGTTATTTTATTTACATATACAGATAAACATGATAAATTGCAACAATTGTAACCCGAAAGTGTTCATTAATTGCTACTGCTAAATTTGTCAAAAGAATAACAACAATCAGTGATGCCACTGAAAGGAAAGTATGACATACTTAGTATGACATACCAGTTACGATTGGTTACAATGGAATGATATAGCTGAACATTTCCTTTACTGGTAAACGTCTTTATTCCAACAAGTTAGAATATGTGCCAGTTGTTTGAAAACGAATGACACTGGATATGTCTAGAAATATAGGTCTGCTGTTACCACGGTTACCATGGTAACTGGAAAATTATTGATGATTAAGACCACATTGGTTTTACTAGTTCATTGCATTAACACTTGTGTCAGTAAGTTGAAAACAAATGGCAATGGATATGCGTGAAAGCATTTTTCTGCTCTAACTAAGAATATTTGTGATGGAGTCATTACTTTCACTACTCCAATGTGTCATTTGATTTACATATACAAATAAATATTGCATACATTTCAGCCCCTACAGCAACGACAGTAGTTAATTACCTAGAACTGATAGATTTTGCAGAAAAGTAACAACATTCAGTGATGTGATTGCCAGGAAAGTATAGCATGATATCATTAACCATTGCCCAAAATGAATAATATTGAGGAATAAATGAACATGTCTTTGACTAGTCAAAGTTTTATTCCAACAAGTTAAAATATGGCAGTCAAATGCCCCTTAATATGTGTAGAAATATTGGGGTGCTACTTTTTCACCACAATGAAAGAACATTGCTGATTAACACCCGGGCCCATGTCTGATGTCACTGTTTGTATAAACCCCATTGTCTTTTGTCTCAGGCTTATCAGCCAAGTCATCTGTGACAGCAGTATCCACTAATTGCATATAACTGACAATATAAGCATCTTCTATGATGTTTATATCTAAAGCACAATCAGTGCCAATGTTGGGATCATTATCATTTGGTCGGATATTGCTTTGAAATGCTTGTCATTGTTTGATGTTACTGATATCAAAGGTCCACAAGGAAAACAATACTTGCTTCTCACCCAATGTACGCAGAGATTTATTTCTCAAAATATTCTTTGATTTCCGGACATATGTCCCAATGCATCAGAAATTGTCCAGTTTTCAAAGTTAATAGTGTTTTTCATGTGGGGGTATCAGCTCTATCTGACGGGCCGTCACTTGCCCGTCACTTGGAGAAAGGGGAGAAATCTTTTGTGGCGCTATAACGTCTATCTGACGGACCGTCACTTGCCCGTCGCTTAGAGATAGGCTAATCTTGGTATGTGGTGCTCCAAGGCCTATCTGAAGGTGACTTGCACGTCACTTGGAGGAAGACAAATGTTCTTATGTGGCGCTACAAGGGCTATGTGACGGACCGTCACTTGCTCGTCGCTTGGGGAAATGGAAATTTGGCTATGTGGCGCTATAAGGTCTATCTGACGGACCGTCGCTTGCTCGTCACTTGGAGAAAGGGTAATCTTGCTATGTGGTGCTCCAAGGCCTATCTGATGGTCACTTGCCCATCACTTGGAGACAGAGGAATATTCTACAAGGGTCATCTGACGGACCGTCACTTGCTCGTCACTTGGGGAAAGGGAAATATGGCTATGTGGCGCTCCAAGGCCTATCTGACGGTCACTTGCCCGTCACTTGGAGAAAGAGAAATGTTCTTATGTGGCGCTACAAGGGTCATCTGACGGACCGTCACTTGTTCGTCGCTTGGGCAGAGAAAATATTCTTATGTGGCGCTTCGAGGGCTATGTGACGGACCGTCACTTCCCCGTCACTTGGAGAGAGGGTAATCTTGCTATGTGGCGCTACAAGGCCTATCTGACGGTCACTTGCCCGTCACTTGGAGAAAGAGAAATTGTTTATGTGGCGCTACAAGGGCTATCTGACCGTCACTTGCCCGTCACTTGGGGAAGGGAATTATTGCTATGCGGCGCTATACCGTCTATGTGACGGACCGTCGCTTGCCCGTCACTTGGGGCAGGGAAATAATGCTATGTGGCACTATAAGGTCCATGTGACGGACCGTCACTTGGCCGTCACTTGGAGAAAGAGAAATTGTTTATGTGGCGCTACAAGGGCTATCCGACGGACCGTCGCTTGGTCGTCACTTGGAGAAAGGGAAACATTCTTATGTGGCGCTATAACGTCTATGTGACGGACCGTCACTTGCCCGTCACTTGGAGACAGAGAAATGTTGTTATGTGGCGCTACAAGGGCTATCCGACGGACCGTCGCTTGGTCGTCACTTGGAGAAAGGGAAAAATTCTTATGTGGCGCCATAACGTCTATGTGACGGACCGTCGCTTGCCCGTCACTTGGAGAAAGGGTAGTTTCCCTATGTGGCGCTCCAAGGCCTATCTGACGGTCACTTGCCCGTCACTTGGAGACAGAGAAATATTCTTATGTGGCGCCACAAGGGCTATCTGACGGACCGTCGCTTGCTCGTCGCTTGGGGAAAGGGAAATATGGCTATGTGGCGCTCCAAGGCCTATCTGACGGTCACTTGCCCGTCACTTGGAGACAGAGAAATGTTGTTATGTGGCGCTACAAGGGCTATCTGACGGACCGTCGCTTGGTCGTCACTTGGAGAAAGGGAAAAATTCTTATGTGGCGCTATAACGTCTATCTGACGGACCGTCGCTTGCCCGTCACTTGGAGAAAGAGAATATTTCTTATGTGGCGCTACAAGGGCTATCTGACGGACCGTCATTTGCAGGTCACTTGGAGAAAGGGAAAAATTCTTATGTGGCGCTATAACGTCCATGTGACGGACCGTCACTTGGCCGTCACTTGGAGAAAGAAAAAAATTCTTATGTGGCGCTACAACGGCTATCTGACGGACCGTCACTTGCCCGTCACTTGGAGGAAGGGAAAAATTCTTATGTGGCGCTATAAGGTCCATGTGACGGACCGTCACTTGGCCGTCACTTGGAGAAAGAAAAAAAATCTTATGTGGCGCTACAACGGCTATCCGACGGACCGTCACTTGCCCGTCACTTGGAGAAAGGGAAAAATTCTTATGTGGCGCTATAACGTCCATGTGACGGACCGTCACTTGGCCGTCACTTGGAGAAAGAGAAATGTTCTTATGTGGCGCTACAACGGCTATCCGACGGACCGTCACTTGCCCGTCACATAAACAGAAACAGTGTGAAGCGACGCTACAGGGTGGCTCTGACGGACCGCCGCATGGCCGCCGCATAAAATTGCACTGGATAAGATTTCGTGGGAGCTAATTTCGCGTCAGCTTACCATGAACTACCTACCCAAATTACCACATATATATGGATGACCAGTAGGCCTTTACGGGTTACATTTCACTAACTGGGACTCGCTACTTCCTCATTATTGGACACAATTATCGACAACATTGCGCGTTGTATAATACTAGAATTCTAGCGAGCTATATAGCACCCGAGTCCTACCACTATATTGCAGTGTTCATCAGTTCATTGCGAGGCTGATTTATTTCGGTGGTATGACGTAATACAGTGTTGCACAGGGATTACAACTATAGGAGCACCAAAAGTCCATACATTCGGACTAGCACGTACTGGTACTTATAAGGATCCGGCTATGGACAGGCACACTGAGGTTGTTCAACGGAAGAGTGGCGCTCCAAGGCCTATCTGACGGTCACTTGCCCGTCACTTGGAGACAGAGAAATGTTGTTATGTGGCGCTACAAGGGCTATCTGACGGACCGTCGCTTGGTCGTCACTTGGAGAAAGGGAAAAATTCTTATGTGGCGCTATAACGTCTATCTGACGGACCGTCGCTTGCCCGTCACTTGGAGAAAGAGAATATTTCTTATGTGGCGCTACAAGGGCTATCTGACGGACCGTCATTTGCAGGTCACTTGGAGAAAGGGAAAAATTCTTATGTGGCGCTATAACGTCCATGTGACGGACCGTCACTTGGCCGTCACTTGGAGAAAGAAAAAAATTCTTATGTGGCGCTACAACGGCTATCTGACGGACCGTCACTTGCCCGTCACTTGGAGGAAGGGAAAAATTCTTATGTGGCGCTATAAGGTCCATGTGACGGACCGTCACTTGGCCGTCACTTGGAGAAAGAAAAAAAATCTTATGTGGCGCTACAACGGCTATCCGACGGACCGTCACTTGCCCGTCACTTGGAGAAAGGGAAAAATTCTTATGTGGCGCTATAACGTCCATGTGACGGACCGTCACTTGGCCGTCACTTGGAGAAAGAGAAATGTTCTTATGTGGCGCTACAACGGCTATCCGACGGACCGTCACTTGCCCGTCACATAAACAGAAACAGTGTGAAGCGACGCTACAGGGTGGCTCTGACGGACCGCCGCATGGCCGCCGCATAAAATTGCACTGGATAAGATTTCGTGGGAGCTAATTTCGCGTCAGCTTACCATGAACTACCTACCCAAATTACCACATATATATGGATGACCAGTAGGCCTTTACGGGTTACATTTCACTAACTGGGACTCGCTACTTCCTCATTATTGGACACAATTATCGACAACATTGCGCGTTGTATAATACTAGAATTCTAGCGAGCTATATAGCACCCGAGTCCTACCACTATATTGCAGTGTTCATCAGTTCATTGCGAGGCTGATTTATTTCGGTGGTATGACGTAATACAGTGTTGCACAGGGATTACAACTATAGGAGCACCAAAAGTCCATACATTCGGACTAGCACGTACTGGTACTTATAAGGATCCGGCTATGGACAGGCACACTGAGGTTGTTCAACGGAAGAGTCAAAATAACGAGGTCAGTGTTTGACTGGTATATATGCATACACGGCAAGCTCAATACTAGTTATACACAGATTCAGGACAATAATTTACCTGAAGTTTGCATAGCATAGGCCTAGGCAGCTCATGCACTGTCTGCAGACGAATGCACATTTATGGGCTAGTTTCTGGCCGGGCAAACGGCGGGGCGCACTATCGATTTCTATACTATACTTCCCTCTGCCTACACTTGTTGAGAAAAAGTGATATTGCACTCAACCAAGCCCCATATTTGTGTGGTATTAGGTTTGTATGATAAATATCCATTCTCTTGTATTTCTGTGTTTAGTAGAAATGTATCTTCTGTTAATTGAGTTCCTTATTTATATCATTATCATAGTGACGCAACAATGTAGATTGGACGCAAACAACGAATTTGGAGTTAATTCAACTACTTAGAAATATATTCTGCTTCCTTAGTCATTTATATACCTGGTCATGGCATGCTCGTCACTTGTCCGTTCAAATCTTATCTCTGATATCAAGTAGGGTAGTATTACGTGTATAATCATCTATAGTCAAGACACCTCTTAATCAACATATCAATGTCAGTTGTATACCGGTAGTCTAGTCACTCTACAATCAATAGATCAATGGTAGGCCTCGCTTCAAGAATGGTTGTGTATCACATACGATACATGGAAAATCAAGGCTTGTGTTTGCCCGTACACGGTACACATCGTACATGTGTGGGGCTCATACATACCGGCAATTAGTCTTACATACATGTATATTCCTGTGTTTTTGACCAGTCCTCCATCAGCCGGGTGAATTTCATCCAATCAAAAATACATAAACTTTATGATCCAATCTAATTATCAAATTGTCAGTGTGTCAAAATTATTTCATAAAATTCAATTCATAGATTCTATCCTGAGCCAGTGCATAAGGGAATGTGCAACGTGATTTCAGTTTATTAATAATCGAATCATCGAAGATCTATTTTATAACAATAACACAACACTCACTGTGGGTAAAGGATATACAATAACAATAATGGAGCAGTAACCCAACACCTGGGCCTGAGGATCACTATATGAGGGACAAATTACAGCATGATGTCAGTAGATAAGATATCATAGTGTTAACTTAAGTAATGTGGTTATTAAGCATTAGCTATCTGCGCAAGTAATGAGGTCATCAATATACATGTAGTCTCATTCCAGGGGTCTGAGTGTAACGGCATCAATGACGTCCACTCGGACACTGGAGGTGACCGGGCAGAGGACAGGCGCTCCCGGCCATGGGACATGGTCCACATCGATGCCCTGCCTAAGTTCCTCAGGGATAATGAATACCTCCACTGGGGACACCGCCCACAACTCGGCTCCATCTACGAGTGCTGCAAATCTGCATTCATGATGCACACAGAAACCCTGAACATTTGGACCCATTTGCTAGGTATATCCTCTCAGTGCACTACTTTAGTGTGTGACACATGTTGTAACATTTCGGACGCACACTAGAGATAGGTTATGCTAGTGCATGAGTAATATGGAACTTAAGATTTACCATATTGTTTTCTAGGGTGCCTGGGTTGCGTTTTTCTTGCCATATATTACCTTGTCTTATGTGCGGCGGACTGGTTACACGGATTCGCGTTTGCAACTTTCTTTGGAGGCGCTATTTTCTGTTTGGGTGCATCAACAACGTTCCACATCATGATATGCCACTCGGAACCTGTCTGCAAAGTCATGGCTAAGTATGTTGGCTTCATAAATGTGGCCTGTTTCATGCTGAATCGAAATCTACTTTATCCGACTAAATATAACATTTACCATGGAAGTTGGTGAGCTTAATCCTAGAATCGAAGTCCATTTGCCAAGTGAACCATCTTTGACATTTAGGCCTACATTTTATGATCTGGGCATCTCCCTTTGTTGCAGAATTGACTATTGTGGCATTGTGGCTTTGATTGTAACATCCTTTATGCCCTGGGTGTATTTTGGATTTTACTGCCATCCACCCATGGTGAAGGTTCTATATATGGGGACTGTGACAACACTCGGTGGGATGTGTATATGGGTCGTCCTCCAGGACCGATTCAGAGAACCACGATATAGAGCTCTAAGAGCAGGTACTACCGCGTGACGTCACATATGCTCCAAATACACATCTGTAAATGCGTTCAAATGCTATCGACGTTCGTGGTCTATATTATAGAATGTACTGATTGTGTCTGATTTCTTATCCAGGGTTGTTCATATTCTTGGGGTTGACTGGTCTTGCTCCTGGGATTCACTACATTATGACGGACGGTCGTACGGTCGGCTACCACGGCTGGCTCATCTTCATGGCGGTTCTCTACATTGCTGGGGGCATCATCTACGCCATGAGGATACCTGAAAGGATCTGGCCGGGGAAATTCGATATTTGGGTAAGATGATTATTGTAGGCTATCTCGTGTATCTATTGTTCTTTACACACCAGGCTATAAAAGGTAAACTTGTTTTTATATAAAATATGTGCGTTGGGTGTTGTGGCAGTCCGGTCAAGTCTTCCAGATAAGTTTTGGTGACTGGAGATATTTCTTGACTGTTCCAGTGCCAGAGCCATCAGATCCTCCACGTGGCCGTACTGGGCGGTGTCATGGCCTGTTACCATGGAGCCTCACAGCTTGCCCACCATAGAGAAACCTTTGGTTGTGAAAGTTTGTGACAAAAAGTTCAAAGCAAACCTGGAACTAGGAGGCCTTGTCATTTTACACATATTTTAGAATGACATTCACTATAAATACCATAAATGTAGGCTTTGTTGTGCAGGTGTATGCCTTGTATGTGCCAGGATATCTTTGTTGATGAAAGAGCTGTGCTATGTATTGGTGATTATAGAACATATTATTATTAGGGTATATTGTCACCGTTTAAGCTCAGGGCTTTATAAAAAGTCATTCTACAATCCAGTCATAGGAGTATTGCACGGTTCAATTTATGAAGGGTAATGCTGTTTGTATGCCTTTTATACAGCTCTTGCGATTTGCAGTGTATGGTTTCATATTTCTGAAATGTTAATCACATAACATCCCTTGACCCAGCAAAGTCTTTGAAGTGTACACCAAGATGGTGTATTCCAATCTTGAAGTTCCCCGAGGGTTTTAGAAAGATGATTTCGTTTCTACTGTATGTTTTGTAATATATGTGTAGCATTTTGTAATTCCAAGAGCAGGTCACAAACTGGTAATCAGGTGTTAGGAATTGATAATTAATCTAGTCGCAGCAGTCAAATTATGTCTCATATATTGCTAATAAACCGTGTGTGAATAAAATATGACTGTGTTCCGATTAATTATTGGATTGGTTCCATTCTGCATGATGGCTTTTGTTCATCTCAATGACTGGTTGAAGCATTCCAGTGGCGTACTCTCGTTTTTTATTATCTCGAAATTTCGAGTTAAATCTCGAAATTTTGAATTAATATCTCGAGATTTGATATCTCGAGTTAATATCTCGAATTTCTAAGTAATATCTCGAAATTTTGAATTAATATCTCGAAATTTCGAGTTAATATCTCGAAATTTCGAGTTAATATCTCGAAATTTTGAGATAATATCTCGAAATTTTGAAATGGCAAGTTCGACTTACTATCTCAAATTTTTTAGTTAATATCTTGAATCTTTAATATCTTACTTACGGAAATTAATTAAGGACGTTACGTAAGCATGCTACGCAAGGATATCAGTTACAAATTGACAATATCCTACTGAGGGATTGTATCTCATTGCAGTGGGACTTAACCATGAGACAAGCATGTCAAATCCAGTACCAGTGAGCACGAAGAAACAACAATGCGACAGTGTAGTAGAATTCTTTGTTGAAAAGAGTGTGATGACGATGAAAGTAACACTTAAGGTTGTTCGAAACACCCGGAAAGGTGTTTTTATTGAGTAAAAAGTTATATTTCTTGATAGCTAGATATGTGATGGTTACAAAAAGCAGAAAAAAATACGTTCACTCATATACATATTAAAACTATGTAAGGAATGGATGTTCTAGTAGTATTATCTTCTTAACCGAGGCTGGCCCACTGAAAGATACTAGACATATGCTGTGATGCTTCCAGTACTTTGTGTGTTCAAGTCGAGACTCCGCCGTACTGATTACAGACCGCCGGATTTTTTAGTACTCCCATTGCACGGCAACATTCATACCCCGCCGATCCCTATTTCACCCCGCCGTTACATTCGCTGTTTATGACACGTTTGGTCAACCATAGACGGGCCACATTGATGACGCGTTCGGTGTATCGAACAACCTTAAGAGTTTCTATATTTTAGCACCTTTCTGTGTCCGGGCTAAATATCAAGTCGTCCTTTATTTTATATTAGGTTGAAAATATTAACATATATATATCTAAACCTACACGTATATTAATGTATTTCACTTTTACAACTATATTTATGTTTATTTGTGAGGCAAGTGTAACAGCCTAAAACGTCACCTCGTGACGCGTCCTGACAAGAGCATGGTTCTAAATAATCATGTTATTGAAGGACTGTGAAAGCTTGATAAAAAATAAAAATCAGTATAACAACAAACTGTCAAAGCTTGCCTTAGGAAACTGAGCGTTTTAACGATAATGAAACAAATATTTATAAATATGAGATCGAACTTCATAACGAAATCTGACGTTCATTTGGAGCTGCATGGGATCATATAGGTGCGTGATTATGCATTCCGTTCATTCTTCATTGCGTACTGGGTGAATGCAAAGCCGGTAACCTCTCCTTAATGTATACAAATTCAAATGTGTGAACGTGTTTTAATTATGTGTCACTCTGTGACGGTTGATTTGAAACCATTCAACTTCAAGCAGAGTTTAGTTCATCGTCATCAAATTTACTGTTAGAGTCAACGCGAAGTAAACTTGCGTTAAGTGTGGGTGAAATACAATAAACAGACCACACAGGAGCAATGCATTTAAAAAATCATCATGCACTCCGTGAAGGGTCACTCCATAATAGTCTGTTATGGAGTGACATACTGTTACGGAGAGATGGTTACTGATTACAGAGAACAAGATTTTTCCTTAAGAACTCGAGATTCAAACGTTGTTGTTTCTGCCATAATGTGTTTCTGTTACGTTTAGTATATGGTGTATATTCTGGTTTGATCACTATGAGCACATGAATACCAATGTGTGACATGTAAAATGTCACTCCATAACACTGTCAACTCCGTGACGCGAAAATGATGTTGTGAATCTACTTCGTAACATCATGCAAAGTATATTTTCTTTTGTTACCAAGAAAATGGAAAAATCAGCTCTGTTGAATATTGTTATTCACTATTTGGTTTGTTTTCAAAACATCGGCATAATTAATTTTACAATCCAAACATTTTTTGAGTATATTTTTTGTAAAAATAGGCCTACAAATATAGAAACTCTCACTTCCAATGATGCATGGATATATTTGCAATCACTGGCAGAACAGTGGATAGGTTTAGACCAGTTTGGTACAGTGCATGACACATGGAGAGTGGTCCACAATGTGCCTTTTCATCATCGGTGTAGAGCCAACATTGCAAACAAACGCAAGTTGCAGCAAGCATTAACCAGAAACAGGATGGTGCAACTTCTAGACACGAGGTATATTGCAATCCAGAAGTCTTTGTGTCTGGTGAAAGCCCGAAGACGAGAAACATCCTGACCGTGGGGGCTTGCATCTGTTGCAAATTCGTGATGCATGGAATGCAGTTAAATCGCACACCAGGCATATTCCGGATAGTTCACAGTGTTAATGACCCATTCACTACTGAAATCCGTTACCATCACAATGTCATGTGCTGGAAAAAAATATGTTCGTCCTGTATATACAGAGTCTGATGACGAACGAATGCACCTACAAAATTTCCGCCTCTCGGTAGTTTTACAAACATGTACGAACAGTGATATTTGAGCTACGCGTACGGGCTGAGAACCTCACAAGGACTCCTAGTTGACTACCAGAACTTGCTGAGAAACTTTGCTTGCTGGTTTTGACGTCAGTGAGATTCGTTCAAACTACATCAATTCTACAGAAGGAATTCCTAAAACAAATTGGATTCCATGTTCGATTTCGAAGAAACGAAAGTACGCTGGTGTATGCAGTGAATTCCTGGGTAGTGACTGTTGACCAGCTAATCAAAAATGTTACTTAGCGATTGCAAAACAAACTTTCTTCATCAGAAGGAATACAATGGCCCCCCACATGTTGACCAACTGGAATCACGAAACGTTTGTGATGACAGCATGCTGAAGTTCTTGACACGGTTAAAGAAATCCAACTGTAAGTGACTTGAACGATAGCCAGCAGAAATCGTCAACATCAGCAATTGCTTACTTGCTCCAGTCGTACGTAACCGGGAATCGTACATCCTTCCAAACGAAAAGTCGTGGAATTGTGGAATTGCTCCATAAATTTTCACTAGGAATTAGCTACAAGGATGTTCTTCATCTCTATGTGTCGTGGGCTATGCATGACCTGAATCACAATCAGGGATGTCCAAAGGAACTGGCAGAATTCATGCCACGAACTGCCATTTTAGACAACGATGATTTCCACGATGATACATTGACTGGAGGAAACACATCACACCACAGTTACCGCACCAGTGTTACGTTTGTGCATCCAGAGGAGGTCATAGTAGATGACGAAGATTCCGAACCAATGCTTACCAGGCCAAAGAATGAGGACATCACTAAGAAATGCTCAGAACAGCACATAGTAATTCCATACAAAACCTTAAAGTGGGTGCACACCAATAGTTCGAGAAGTAATGGACATCACCCCTCATGACCCATGCATACAGAGACAGAGGGGAGTAATCCGCTCTTTGGTATGGCTAGAAGACCAACACTCACAGTTTCCCACATAATCACAAGTTACTGGTGCCTTTGGTGGCTTCCAAGCCACTGTTCACAATCCAGATTATATTGATGCCACACATGTCTGGCTTTGTGGGTATGTACTGTATGAAGGAGCATCTTCCTCGAAAGGGTACTGATTGTTCATCCACAGTCAGGGTCTTTCCGGGGATGTAGTAAAGTCGAAGGTTGGCGTCAAATTCATCCCGAAGCTTGCTTGCACGTCGGGCACCACGGGTTCATTTGTCTCGAAGCCAACGAAGTATACTCATCAACTCTTGGAAGCAACGTTTGGCCACGGTAGAACGTACAGTTGGCGCACCATACTCTTTGGGATTTTCCACCATAAGTTATATTTTAACTCATAATTTGTGCAAAACATGGTCTCAAGTTGAAATTCAAAGTAAAAGTTGATCAATGTTTTCATAAAAAGCTATTGTGATCAATAATAGACTTTACTAGCAAGAAATTATGTTAACTTATTTGGTCACAGCCATTAAATCTCTACTGGACAAAGCCTTCACCTCCAGATGACTCCACATTGACCATGTTCGCTTGAAGTGGCCACGAGTACTAGGTCTCGCCACCGGCCTATAAGTAGAATCCCAAACAGGGCCCAGATTTCCACTTTATCTGTAAGCTGCCAAGAGTCGCCCCCTTGTTCTTTATTTTGTATTCCTTGCTCTGCCTCTTTGTTGGTGTCTGGAGCAGACCGCGCAATATGTTCTTCTCTAGTACACAGCTCGTTGGTGGTAGTTCTCTGACCCATCATCTGCCATCTTTGCCAACATGATGAGCCGATTTGTCCTTGTGCAACGTGACATTGTTGCCACCTATACAGCTGCATGCTCGCCGTCATCGTAAGACTCGCCACTGGATTCAGAACTGGATGCACTTGCGGCGGTGTTTCCTTCTCCTTGAACATATTCCGGTTCTGAGTCATCTTCTACACCCAAAAACTGCTCCATCGCCACCATCTCCATGTGTAATACAACTCTATTCAAAATTTTACATTATTATGTTGCTAAGCCTAACCTAAACAATTTGGCCAATTTCATGAACAATGTGCCGGGGCCTCGCAGGCCCGGTGTACACATAAAGCTTTTTCAATTATTGAAAGTTTCAGGAGTAACTAGACGCTTCCGGTCGCCTACGACCGCTTGGGTGTATCCCCCGTAGCCCTATCATCTCTGTTGCCCCAAATATATCACTGTCAAGTGTGAAAAACTAGAGCAAGGGCTAAAAAAGATTACCAGAGAAATGTTAAATCTCAAGTCACAACTGTTTTCTTTTCCCCACCAAAATTGCTGCACTGATTTTCCGAGGTTATTGAAGGTCGAATTCAAAATCACACTGAAATCTCTTCATATGAATTTCCATTTCGACATGTTTGATAAAATAACAAAAATACAGATAGATCAATCTTTTCACCTATTTATATTTCAACTCAGAGTATTTTACAAACTTGGTTCCAAGTTGAAATTCAAAGTAAAATTTGACCAAAAATGCATTTCAAGATGACGAAATTGTAGCCAGATCGAACTTCTCACCATAAGTTATATTTCGACTCATAATACATGTATGTGCCAAACATGGTTTCAAGTTGAAATTCAAAGTAAAAGTTAATCAAAACTGCATTTCAAGATGACAAAATTGGAGCCAGATCAAACTTTTCGTCATAAGTTATATTTCAACTCATAATACCTGCCCAACTTGATTTAAAGTTGAAATTCAAAGTAAAAGTTGACCAAAACTGCATTTCAAGATGACGAAATTGGAGCCAGATCAAACTTTTCGCCATGAGTTATATTTCAACTCATAATATGTGCCAAACTTGGTATTAAGTTGAAATTCAATGTAAAAGTTGACCAAAACTGCATTTCAAGATGACGAAATTGGAGCCAGATCAAACTTTTCGCCATGAGTTATATTTCAACTCATAATATGTGCCAAACTTGGTATTAAGTTGAAATTCAATGTAAAAGTTGACCAAAACTGCATTTCAAGATGACGAAAATGGAGCCAGATCGAACTTTTCACCATAAGTTATATTTCGACTTATAATATGTGCCAAACATGCTTTCAAGTTGAAATTCAAAGTAAAAATTGACCAAAACTGCATTTCAAGATGACGAAATTGGAGCCAGATCGAATTTTCCACCATAAGTTATATTTTAACTCATAATTTGTGCAAAACATGGTCTCAAGTTGAAATTCAAAGTAAAAGTTGATCAATGTTTTCATAAAAAGCTATTGTGATCAATAATAGACTTTACTAGCAAGAAATTATGTTAACTTATTTGGTCACAGCCATTAAATCTCTACTGGACAAAGCCTTCACCTTGTTGAGCCCAATAATAAATATTTCTTGTCTTAACTATTTTCATTATGGTCAATAATAGACTTTACATGTAAAAATAATGGTAACTGATTTGGTTACACCCAGAAATATCTACCGGACAAAACCTTAACCTTGTTGAGCTTACCTTGTTGAGCCCAATAATAAATATTTCTTGTCTTAACTATTTTCATTGAGGTCAATAATAGACTTAACATGTAAAAATAATGTTAACTTATTCGGTTACACCCAGAAATTTCTACCGGACAAAACCTTAACCTTATTGAGCTCAGTAATAATTGTTTCTCATCTTAATTATTTTTATTGAGGTCAATAATAGACTTAACTAGCAAAAAAAAATGTTAACTTATTTGGTTACAGACATAAAATGTCTACTGGACAGAATCTTTACCTTGTTGAGCCCAATAACAAATATTTCTTGTCTTAACTATTTTTATTGTGGTCAATAATAGACTAAACTAGTAAAAATAATGTTAACTTATTCAGTACACCCATTAAATCTGTACTGGACATACTTTCACCTTGTTGAGCTTAATAATAAATATTTCTCATCTTAACTATTTTCATTGTGGTCAATAATAGACTTAACTATTTTTATTGTGGTCAATAATAGACTTAACTAGTGAAAATAATGTTAACTTATTCGGTTACACCAATGAAATTTGTACTGGACAAAATATTTACCTTGTTGAGGTTAATAATAAATATTTCTTGTCTTAACTATTTTTATTATGGTCAATAATAGACTTAACTATTAAAAATAATGTTAACTTATTCAGTTACACCCATGAAATCTGTACTGGACAAAACCTTTATCTTGTTGAGCTCAATAATAAACGTTTCTCGTCTTAACTATTTTTTATTGTGGACAATAATAGACGTAACTAGTAAAACTAATGTTAACTTATTCAGTAATATTGTCCTGTTTTCACTGAAAACATCAGTTCTCCATTCTGAAAAAGAAACCAGTGTCAATACCTTCCATTGTACAGGCTATTGGAATGATCGTACATGTCAAAATGGATATTTCAAAATTCTGTAATAAGTTAGGCTGTTAACATATTAATATTTATATGATCATTCCAAAAAACGATTGGTTTCGTGTGACAGCCCTTCCCAACAACACTTCCAAATATTATCGAGATTCGTCAAAAATTGCCATCTGTAGAGCGTTCACAAGCCATGTGTCTCAAACAGGCTATTTTCAATGCAAAATGTGTCCCCAAACGACCAATTCAGTTGCCACGGCAACCAAAATCGATTGGTGTCGGGATCTTCCCATAATATATGTGCCTGCAAAAAATAATGGTGATCGGGTGAGAATTGCGGCCTGTAGCGCGTTCACAAGCCATGTGTCTCAAACAGGCTGTTTTCAATGCAAAATGTGTCCCCAAACGACCAATTCAGTTGCCACGGCAACCATAATCGATTGGTGTCGGGATCTTACCATTATATATGTGCCTGCAAAAAATAATGGTGATCGGGTGAGAATTGCGGCCTGTAGCGCGTTCACAAGAAAATCTCTGCGGACGCGGACGCGGACGACGAAGCCAAATCCATAGTATCCGCCGAACTTTGTTCGGGGGATACAATAACGTGTTCGTGATCGAGTGTCTACAAGAAAACTTGTAGACACGAGTGTCTACAAGAAAACTAGCCATAGGCCGGCTCTCTCTATAAAATCCAGGTTGTAGGATAATCTTTATGGTTCTTACGTCAAATAAACTCGGAGACAAACAGATAAAAGCAAATGATATTTATTGTGCTAGTATACCAGTATATACATACATTTAGCTATATAAACAATGAAATTACAACCATGTTGTATACTGTATGTATGCTATGGACAATTTGGTGAAGTTAAACCAAGAACATTAGACTTCCAATTAGGAAGTAGTCAAGAGCACTTTCTAACTATTTTTAATACTATTTGATTCTGATCTGAATACATTCAACATTCATGTACGTCAGTTTTTTTTAATATAAACTTATATTATTACTCTTCAAGTTTGTTTCAGGTAGAAATCTCGTAGGTATCAGGTCGTTGTAGAGAATAATCTAATAGAAATCTAACAATAATAAAAATAAATAGAAAAGGCTACCCACGACATATCCGTCATTTGCTATGCCAAGTTACAAAAGTGCCAGCCTGTAAGGCTATCAAAATTAACTCTTGTATGGCGGCGGTTGGGCAGGTGCTTGCATGGTGCTGACATTGAAACCTAGAAATATACAGTACATGAGTCAATATTATAAATAAAGTTAATAAAATTAAAAATTATGAGACGCTTCAATTACATTGGAGATCTAGCTTACCACCTGCATGTCCTTGGTAGGTGTTGAGAGGCGCCCTTGTCTGTGTGATGTCACCTTGATTGACCTGCCCGTTTGCAGGAGGCAACTGAATAATCTGAGCCCCAGGTATTGGTCTACCCTGACTATCCAGGATCAGAACTTGAGTACCGTTTGGCCCAGGTGTCGTGCTGTATTGTACAGCGCTTCTGGACGTCTGTCAGGAAAAAGTATCTCAGATAAATTCCTCGTATATTTAAACAAGGCCTGAAGATGCCTTGGAGACATTTCGGTGTAGAGTTTATAATATGTTTGCCACGAATGAGATTCGTTTTGCTCCATGACACACCATACTGAGATACTATAAACGAACAAAATGCTGACTCAAACAGGGCATCTTTCACTCTACGACGCACCATTTCCGAGATATTGACGAGAACGAAAAAATGCCAAATCAGGGAAAAAATTCAAGGTCAAGGTCAGAGGTCATCCCTAACACAGCTGAGACATGTTTGTCAATGGCGGCGAGTCCAAAAATAACGTCCATTTTGCTCTGTGACTTTCCGAGATATCACGAAAACGAAAAGTGCCGACTCGGCGAAACAAATTTAGGGTCAAGGTCAAAGGTCATCCATAATACCCCTAATAATACCCAGGTCCGAAAATAACGTCCGTTTTGTTCTACGATGCACCGTTTTCTAGATATTGACGAACGAAAAATGTCGACTACAGTAAGCCAAAAAATTAAAGATCAAGGTCAAGGTCATCCCTAATATCCCTTAGACATGTTTGTCTAGGGTGACGAGTTCGAAAATAACGTCCATTTTGCTCTACTACATACCATTCCCAAAATATGTATGAAAGCCTGATACGAATGATCAAAAATTCTTTTGAGCTCCAGGTCAAAGGTCATTCGACGGATTGATCCCAAATCAATATGAACATCTATGCAAAGATCTGCAGCCATTGCTGGAATATTTTTGAGTTTTATTCCGAAAACCAAGTCTTAAAGTCAACCTTGATTTCATCTTCACGGACCTCGGATCCGACTCAAAAAGTATACAGCATATCTACACAATATGCCTGACCACTCAGTGAGAAGACGATCTGTTCAGGCGTTCTCGTGCTATCACACGAAAACGAAAACGGCAGAACAAGAAAAGAAGGAGAAAAACAATTCTGCTAAAACCATAGAGGCATTTCTTCCAAAATGCCTTAATAAATTGTGCTCTGCGGTTTTTGAAAGTTCGTCAGATAGTGTAATTTATCAGCATGCAATCCAAAACACGTACGTCACTCGTAGAGCAGCACAGAACTCTACAACACAGGGTTGTGCTCCAGACACAACACACAAACTCCACAATGCTGGCTATCACCCACAGCGTTGATACAGCCAGTGTACTCTGTACAAGAAAATCAAAGTTTCAGTAGTACAATGAGCTCTAGATTGAATATTGCCAGGTACAAGACGTTGTCAAGAATCAATTATGATTCGTAAAAAAATAAAATCAGACACATGTGAACATACTTTGGTCCGTATCGCTGCATCATGGTCATAGGCTCCATCGTATAATTGTTTCGATTCTTGATTCGAATGGTCATAGCCCCACAGATCAACATAAAAGCCCTTCTGTATTCTGTTGACGTCTTGTCCAAATGCCCAGAAAGCAATGCTCAGCATGATGAATGCAAAGACACTAGCGAATATTGCCAGGACCAGATGAGCTATGATCAAGCACCTGGTCTTCTTGGCACCAGCACAAAGAGCAAACGATCCAGACAGAACAAACTGAATTAACAAAAGAAAAACATTAGTGCGCGAATAATGACAAATATTTTCATAGTTTGTGATATTTACCAGTGATCTCTTTGATATAGTCTCTCTTAGTGTGCACATAGTATATCCATAATGATTTAATCGTTGTCTATAACCAGCAACACGCTTTTATCGATGTCTTCTAAACGCTGGTACACTGGTATGCTGGTACAAGCATTGCAAGGTGCATGAACTCAACAATACTGCTCATTTCGTGTATGCCTCAATAAGCCTCACAATGCTTGTACCAGTGTACCAGCGTACCAGCGTTTAGAAGACATCGCGCTTTTTAAACAGAAAGTCGGTCAGTAATCGCACAAACAGGTACACTTTGCTGGCCCAAGTTTCATATCCTGCGCTTTCCTCTGTATTCAATGATGATTAAAAAGATGCCAAACGGATTAAATGGTATGATTTCAATGGGAGAGTAGTATTAAGGTGCAGCGTATGATACATGGGCCACTTCGCTATGAAAAACAACTCACAAATATCAGGCACCATATTCCAACTCCGCCAAAGTAAACTCCATTCTGACCGTGGCTATAACTACCGGTGTAATATACTGATCCGATTGTTCGTGACACCGAGGGATCAACATATTCCACACTGTTTAATACAAGCCCTGCTATGCCCAGTGCAAAGGCAAATACTCCAAAAACCAGCTGTAAAATGCCGAGTATTCTGGAACCCCTGGATCGGTAGTTCTCTTTGATGACCGGTGCGGATCTTGGCCTGGACGACACCTGGATGACGACTGGTTGGGGTTGTGTGACAAGCACCTGTGGCTGCACGGGAGGTACACCATACTGTGGCTGTACTACCGGATAGGGTGGCTGGACTATTTGTTGTGGCTGTTGTTGTACCGGTGCTTGTTGTTGTTGTTGTTGTTGTTGTTGTTGTTGTTGTTGTTGATGTGCGACTCGTGGTTGCTCTGGTGGAGCAGATGGCTGCTGGTTCGCGTCGGGTGTGTCATTGTCAGATGGAAAATGTAGCGGTTCGTATGGCGTGGCGGAACCTGAAGAATCCATGTTCCCTACCTGGGGAGAATTACCTGAAAAACACACTGAATACTCACACCCTGTATTGGGTAAACACACAAATCGATGACACTAAATCAATAACAATATTACAATATTTTAGTTATTCTCCGCTCACCTGAATAAACTTCCGAGTTGTCTCCAGCGAATCACGAATTTTGTGCATACATATATTTCCGCGGCGAGTCACGAGTGCCTATGGTAGCATGGTTAGTCATTCACGAAGCTTCCACCATCGACGTGACATCATTCTTTGGTGGTATTTCTGCTCTACAGTATTCAACCAAGCGTTCTATTTGCCAAGTATCCTCTCATCGCGTCACTTGTTCACCTTCATGGGTCACACCGATATAGGCCTAGCTTTTGATGTTGGGTGCCTTCACATGAACATCAACAAGTTCGATAAATTTTTCAATACAAATATGGAAAAAAGCCTATTAGCCGAAGAACACCTTCAGCGTGTATTTTATCGCATGTACACGATTCTCCTGCATACAGAACTCATACAGCTGTGTTACTATTGATTATGCACATACTGCTGTAGACTGGGTCAGCAGCATTCTGCGTTTCCATGGTTTCCATGTTGGCTTCGAAACAAGGCTGCTACTGATGAACGGAGGTAGATTGCGAATTTTAGCCAGATTTGTGACTACAACAAAATCAACACCAATCTACACTTTCATACCGATATTTACATAACATTCAGACATATTTTACATAGGGTCACACAACGACGAGGGGGGGGGGGGGGTACATGAAAGGGCACATATGACAGACTTTTGTATTTTCCTACCTACTCACAAAAAAGAATACGTACAGTATCATAATTGACGCTACTATGCATTAGACGTCATGCATTTCATATACTTTATATATAATTTATATCTGACTCGCATTTGCACCAACGATCAAACATTGTGCAGATACAATTGATCGACCCAAAATAAACAATGAACGGGAGTTCCAATTCATATCGGGGAACAGGATCGAGCTACATCAATGACCCAGGAAGACCCATTGTTACATGTGAATTTTGTGCGAGGTGTTTTTTCAGTTTTGACGAAGGCCTAATAAAACTAGACGTCAAGGCCTAAAGATGCCTTGGAGGCATTTCGGTGTTCGGACTAATTTGTAATATTTAAAACATGTTTGCCACGGGCTCTATGACACACCGTTTGCTAGATATTGACGAAAATGAAAAATGTCCACTCAGCAAAAGAATTCCGGGTCAAGGTCAAAGTTCATCCATAATACCCCTTAGACATGTTTGTCTACGGCGACGAGTCCGAAAATAACGTCCGTTTCACTCTACGACGCACCGTTTCCGAGATATCGACGAAAACGAGAAATGCCGGCTCGGCAAAAAAATTTCGGGTCAAGGTCAAAGTTCATCCATAATACCCCTTAGACATGTTTGTCTAGGGCGACGAGTCCGAAAATAACGTCCGTTTCGCTCTACGACGTACCGTTTCTGAGATATGCAGGAAGCCTCAAGGATGAGTCAGCAAAAAGTTATTTCGACCTCTAGGTCAAAGGTCGTTTGACGGATCAATCCCAAAATCGATAGGGTTCTGCCCTGGTGGTATATAAACCTCCATGCAAAGTTCTGCAACAATTGCCTGAATATTTTTCGAGTTATCGTCCGGAAACCAAGTCTCATAATCGGCCTTGATTTCATCCTCACGGACCTCACGGACCTCGGAGTCGAATCAAAAAAGAAAATACCCCATAGACGTGTTTGTCTAGGGCGACGAGTCCGAAAATAACGTCCGTTTCACTCTACAACGCACCGTTTCTGAGATATGCAGGAAGCCTCAAGGATGAATCTTTCGACCTCTAGGCCAAAGGTCATTTGACGGATTGATTCCAAAATCAATAGGGTTCATCCCTGGTGGTATATGAACCTCCATGCAGAGTTCTGCATCTATTGCCTGAATATTTTTCGAGTTATCGATCGGAAACCAAAAACCTTGATTTCATCCTCACGGACCTCACGGACCTCGGAGCCGGCTCAAAAAGAATAGGGTTCTTCCACATATCATTTCTGAGTAGTGGTGAAAATTTGATAAGGATCCATCAAGGCAATCTAAAGTTATCGTCCAGAAACCAAAACGGCGGAAGAAGAAGAAAAAAAAAATATTCTGCTAAAACCATAAAGGCAATTCTGCCGAAATGCCTTAATTAATTTTCTGTTTCTCGTCCCAGCCCGCCTGTGTTCAAAAGCAGCCTCCCGGGTTTTTATATTTCCGATTCTCAGATAAAAAATAAAAAGTGTTCCCGCTACTATTTTGAGGAGAGTGAATGATCGAAACACCGAATCACAGCATGCAGCTTAGGCATATATTTAACTTACCTCCTTATTTTCACTCTCCTCCAAATGAAAGAAAGACGCTACCAGTTTTCAAAAACAGTTATCCTATGTGGTTACGTGTATGTAATAATACATATAAAATTGTGATCATTAATTGATTTACTATATTCCTTTTGTTTACTCCAATGGACAAATTAACTACTAGAACGGTTCTCCACAAATACTCACCATTGAAGTATATTATCAACTGACGGTTTTTTATGATAATACTACTAGTACACAAAATCATCCTGTCTGTGCTGACGGCTAGGAAGAGGGCACACCAGGCAGTAGTGCCAAGGTGCCAGGCCAAGAGGTTTCAAGCCCAAATAAATCAAGCCTCCAGAAATGAAATCATTGAAGTCATGTGTTACACATGATTTCAATCCTAAAGGCTTGATTCATTTGGGCTTGAATGCGTCTGTGCACGAGTGTTTTTTTTTTTTCAATCAATCAATAAATCAAATTCATTTTCATTTCATTAGTGTGAAATGTTGTCCCACCAAAAATAAAAAAATAAAAAGTGCCTCCCTACCCAATTTTCTCTTGAGCTGAGGACGGTATTTTTTGCAAAATAAAAGACAAAAAATAAAAGTCCCTCCCTACCCAGTTTTGAAAAAAATAGGAGGACGAGAAACAGAATATTAATTTTTTTAGGCCTAAAAGTATATTACATTTGTAAAGAGAGCCGTTGTTAGTATTGAACACCTATGTATAATGGCCTTCAAATAGGTGACTTTGACTTTGACCTTGAATGACTAAATACTGACATTTTATATCAATTGAATGATTCAGAAAATATTTATGGGGCCTATGCAGATGCATCTTGGACACTCATTGGAATTTCTTCATGGATGACCTCAGCTACTATTGCCTGGCCACCGTCCAAGAAAGTGTTGAAAGAGAATAGCGCTAGCACAATCTGATTGTGAAAACTTTCCAAGAATCAACTGGTTAAGCAGTTGAACACAGATGCCGGGAAGGGACATGGAGGTATCACGTACAGCCATCCATACCGAAATCCTGAGAGTTGCATGTAGTTCAGGACACGTTGAGCTCATCCAGACCACGCACAATGGTGGCACTGTGGCGTACTTTAATTGAACTCGAGCACGTCTACATGTATGTCCGTCAGGATTTCGTAGTCAAGTCACTGGCAAATACGCGCGTCTCACGTGCACACCATGGAGGAAGAACTACTTTTCAGTCTTGCCAACATCCGTGGCTCTGTTTAAGAGCTAGATCTATTTATCCAAGAAAACTTTGAAATGCTGATTACACGGTAGTGATGTCTTCACGGTGGAAGCTTTGGCATGCGGCATCATTACACACCCATATGCCAGCTATAACTTTACGCATATCAGTATAACAGTAGAGTGTTTCCTCGCAGCAGAACTGTCACGTATGGTGCCCAATCTTTCAAGCTCATGGCCCTGAAACCCAAGTCAGGGTTCTACTGGCCTGAGAAGGCGGGACGTAGCCGCTGGGCCACCTGGTGCAGCAGGACCCAATCCTCAGTCAGGAGGCAATGTTGGGGCTATCAGGAGCATGGTCAGCACGGAGAGGAAGGGTGTGCCCCCAGCTGAGAGGCCCCTACGTCATACCCCATAAAGTTGATAGGGAGGTTGATTGGACAGAGTATCTAAAGCAGTTAACGGCTCGCTTGAATAGGTAGGATGACCAGAGCAAGACACTTTATTTTAATTAGCAACTCAACGGGGATGGATCGAGGCATGTTGAACGACCTGTCCATGGTCCAGACAGCAGACTCGAGCGAGGTAGTATAACAAATGGAATGAGAGTACCGTGGAGCCAGAAGAGAGGCTGCAGGGATGACCATATCAAAGACAATTTCCAGATGGGAATACCAGATGGAACCATGCCCATGTTGGCGAAATCAACCCAAGACTTTGGATGAGTCAATCGTGTGCTGTGCTATGAGAGTGCACTAGTTGAGGGTCAATGCAGATAGCCAAGAAGCCGAGTGATGGCAGGGTTCATCCGGTTGAAGAAGAAACGGCTGACTTCTAGAAAGGTGGCCCGGGGGAGACATATGGATGGAAATGTGTGGCTGTTGTTGGCCAGTCATGACGTCCCAGTTGGTCGACACAGGTAAACCAGAAGGAATGATATACCTGTGAGACCCCAGTGGTGGTCGCTGACCAACTGATGCTAGAAGGGGCTCCTCGTCCATCTGGGAGACCGCAGGAGAAGCCCAGTGAGGGACCTAATGCAGGAAGGAGGATTCCCAATACGGATGGGCAATGGGTCTAAGATCAGATGTAGTATGCCGGAGGTGTCAAGGAAGGGGTCACTATAGTAGAGAGTGCCCCCACACCCTGTAGCAATGTAGCAGATGACACTCGCCCTGGCAGCCCAACCCTGCACCAACCCATCACCCCCTCCCCCCGAGGACACCGGCTGGAGATGGAGAAGACCAACGCCTCTACGTTAGTCACGGTGGGAATTACAGGGAATATTCCTGAAGCGGGAGTTCCAATGCCATAGAGGGAGAGGGAAGAGACACATTCCGTCTCTAAAGGGGTGAAATCGCATCCAAAACAGCCAGATGTACAGGGGACATGCCTGCTTCCCACAGCTCGAGTGGGTGAGCCATGAGAAGGACAGCAGCAACTGTATATTATTTGCTGTCTGGATGAGTGCCCGCACGAGATGCTGGTAGACACACTGTGTTCGGTCACAATGGTAGACACCAAGAAGATCCTTAGAAGAGGAGACTTAGAGGATTTGGAGCAAGAGGCGAGAGCCTTCACTGTTGTCAGCAGAGAGGGTTGGTGATCAATGGTTGACGAAAGCTGGAAATGAAGCTAGGAGGGGGTCCTTGTTGACGGAGGTTGTGGTAGCTGCTCTGGTCGTCTCAGGTATCCCGGAACTTGAGGCTCTCATCCGATTACGAGTTTAACTTGCATTCCACCGGCCAGAGCTCCTGATCAAGAATGAGAAAAACTCATTACATGGGAAGGGCTGCACCACGATTTTAGGAGTTGTGGCTCATGTGGTTACAGAGCTGCAGCCCTGCTTGGGAAGCAGTGATCAAGGTGAGGATTCAAGCTCAGCCAGAGGGGACGGAAGGTGCCCTAGTGGAGACAGCCACGAGAGAGGGATGCCCACTATAAGTGGTACGAAGCTTGTCTGTGGTTCTGGGAGGCCGAGTGTGGGTACTGCTGCTCAACCCGAGACTCTACCCACAAGTCGTAGCGAATGGGAATGTGATCGCTCAGGCTGAACTCGTAGGAGTATGTGGTGAGCTAAGGCCAACAGAGCCACGAGGCCCACACCAACAGGAATATGAGCATGTTGTGGCCTCTATTATGTCGGTGGGCTGAAGCCCATTTCTGGAACACGTATGGCCAGAGTTACCTGGATATCTTCAGCCATTGACGAAGGGAACTGAAGAAGCCTTGCTGAGGTACAGAGGATGGCACTCCACGACATTATATGGAGGTACAGGTATATCTTAATGGAGCTGAGCGGGATATGAACAAGGTCGTGGTTGCTCCAAATCGATGAAATATTTGACTGAGAACAAGTACCTCTCAACGTTGGACTTGGCCAGTGAATACTGGCAGGTTGAGATGGACCCCCAGGATATCGCAAAGATGGCTTTTGACATGAGGTCAGGTCTGTACGAATTCAATGTGATACCATTTGGGTTGTCCATGGCACCGGCGACTGTCGAGAGGCTGATGGAAGTGGCGATGAGGTATTCCAGTGAAGGTGGTGCCTCATGTACTAGAATGACGTCAATGACGTCATCTACATCAAGGCCAATGTGCCAAACGTGTTGGCTATTATCCAGTTTGTGTTTGGGTGGCTCTTTGACCAAATTCAATGTGCATATTATTCCAAGGCTCGGTAATCTCCTCATTTCCGGCCGCCTCATAAAACAGACACTGTATGATGCACGAGCTCCATCAAAGCTACATGTTTATACCTTCCAAATTTCGACCCTCAACGTCTATTCCAAGAGAGCTATACTGCCAAAGCAGCGGCCGGGAGCCCCAGAGTCTATGCAACCAGAAACCCTTATGGGTTTCTGATGCAACTTATTAAGCCTTAGGTTAAGGTGCACTACTCCCGATCAGTTGCAACTGCAGTCTTTGGCTGAGTCGGAGGTGCTAGCTGTCCTTAAACAGTGTCTTTCAAACCAGGCCACCAGGCTGTACAGGCAGTTGCAGCAGGACAGGGATCTCTACCGGTCCTAGTCCGTTAGTCAGAATGAATGTTCTCTTCCCTTCCCTAAAGCGCTCTATTCCGGATCCCAGGCTCCGAGTCACGAGTTCTGCGAGACCTGGTGCTAGATGGACCACCCACAATAAGTTCCTGTGTGGGTCTGAGGGCCTAGTGGCAACTTATCTTGTTATCCGGTGTACTGTTTGACCAAATTTAATGTGTATGTTATTGCAAAGCTTGGTGTTCTCCTCATTTCAGCCAGTGACTTTTCGGCCACCTCATCAACCGTCAGGCAACGAACACGAGCTCCACCAATGCTACATGTTTATACCGTTACAGGATCTTCCAAACTTCGACCCTCAAGGTCTTGAGGCCTTTTGCATTCTGCTGCGGGATAGGGTTACATCTGAGACTTATATAGATATAGGTACTCTGGAATGTATCCAGAGCATTCAAGAGAGGAAGTCAAATGGACCTTCGATCACGAAAAGGGCCGGTCCAGACTGTTACACCCCTCCTCCCTCTAGTGCACAGTTGCTGCGAGATGACGACCATTACCGGTGATACCACTGCTTGTTGGAACTATTTCTTGCTTGCTACTTCTTTCATTTTGAATTCAGTATAATACTTAATTGAACATGTACACAAGTTTTCTTATTACACAGTTAGTATGAATACTAGACTGTGTGAAATTTCGAGGAAAACTCATCATGTTTTTTTTTGTTAGTAGTTAACATAACAAATATTCACTGCAGCGCCCTGAAATACTTCATAAAGATGATCTTGAAATCCATTAGACTGTATGTGACAAGTTATTTATATACGATAGAGTCTCCGAGATAATCAGCATTAAAAATATATAGGTATTTTCCTTCATATATTATATTCATACTCACACTTTGTTAATATGAAAAAGGAAAAACCACCTTGCAATTCTTTTGATGAGTATACAATGCAAACAACCAATTAAAATCATGGGCATTTTATTCGATAATTACATTTACACTGATTAAAAGAGTGCAGTTATTGTGTAAAATGATGAAGTTTGAAAATAATTTAGTAAAATAGATTATTTACAAACACAGATATTAGAACAATGATTTGAGTAATGACCTATCGTGCCTAGACAAAGAAATGTGAATCTGTAAGAGATATCTGTTACTGATGGTTGTGAATGTGGTAGAACACAATGACACAATTACATATGCATCATACTCACATACAATATGCCTTGTATTTCTCACAAATTATTAACAAAGATTATATTCCATCCTCTGTGAGTAAAGCAACAATTGCCACTTGTCTGATTCCAATATAACACAGATTACAAGCATCTTTACACAAATCACATTCATGCCACTAATTTGTGAAAAAAAGTTGAAGTGTCAAAGTTGAAAGAATAACCACAAACCTAGAGCAAGAACTGTAAAATTCTCATAGAAATACAGCTACGAACACGAGAATGAAAAACTGCATAAGTTTTGAACACATCACCTTTTTTGACCTAGGATTGACATTTGATACCTATATGACTTGTACATTCTGGACACAAAATGAGTTTTAGTTACAAAAGGCCGAGTATCTGTGGAGCACACCTTTGGTATGCAGTATACACTCTACACCGATCCAGACACACTACACGAGCCCAACTGGTCCATTCATGGGCAGTGGCGAGAATGTTTTAGAACATGTCTGCCAATGCTTGCTTATATTTTGATCACAGTAATGAAACAATCAATTCGACAATACCCAGCATATAATATAAACTAGAACATAACAAAGTTGAAAACGACAACAACAACAATAAAGTGCAGGTCCACCGTTGAATGTCAGCGATAAATTACAACAAATGACAATACTCCAAGCGAGAACGCATCATTGACGAGAAAGCATTCCAGCTGTGACATATTATGTACTTGTAAACAGCATCTACAGACCCACAAACGCAGCCATGCAATTGTTGAGCTGTGAGAATGTACATCAATGGAAATATTGCTCCTGCACTGATTGTCTGCACATACTAAACATGCTTGTACACATGATATGTTCATTGCCATCAAGTCAGTAAACAGCACTGACAATCCAGCGATACATTTTATTTTTATCTCTGTAGTGCCAATGTTGCCTGCATAGACACTAGTGTACTGTAATATTGGCATGATGTACTACAGTAACTGTTATTCAGTCACACTCAATTCCTAACTGATGCTGATGTAACTGATGATCATAAACTGATAGTGATCATAAAGATCTAGAAAGCCAAAACATGTATAACCATCAAATATCTTATCACCGATCCCTTTTATGAAACAGAAATCATATAGAATAAAACTTGACTAGGACAAGATGAAATAGTGCATGATACAAAATGTATTATTATCAATAAATAGTATACCATCTGAGAGTTCACGCATCATCTACTCAATCACATTCAGCATCATGTATTCGACAATCTCATGACTGTTCATTATGTGCACATGCTTGTGAATACACTGGCATCGTAACACACACACAATACACAATCTTTTGTTGTTGCAAAGATATTTTGTACATCAAGTAATATATTTCAAGTAAGAGAATACTCAGCCCCACGACCACATCTTCATTACAAATAATGGAAAGGATGGTTTGGAACTGTCGTGCATATATTTACAATGTGACACATTTTCACTGCACTAAGACTTTTACCTATTTCAGCCACTGAAAGCATAGAGTCCAATGAGCTACAGAAGATATGATGAACTAGCTAGGATGAATGGTGAATATACAAACCCAATTGTCTGACAAATTGTACTATCACAGCAACATAAGAATCATGATAAATATGGTGACGTTTAAACACATTATGTAATAAGTTAGAGAGCAATAAATAAACGTGGAAGTGTGGTCCACTTTGTGTCCTTTCCTGGCGTACGTCCTTGTGTATAGCAGTCACTGAGACCTGTCCAGAACATTGTCCATTATATGGAGGTCCATTCCGTCGACAGGCCACCAGCCCAGTGTAAAACTTGAGGTGCCATTCTCCATAGAGTCAGTAACATCTAGTAAAAACTGATACATATCATGTCACACGATGTAACCATGGGAACCCTAGTTACTTGTGCATTGTCAGGTTTACAGCTAGCCTAGCAGGACTAGAGTATGTACAAGATTTCAAGCTAGGACGTGCATGGTCATATATATAAATGGAAATGATAATCTCACCATTGACAAACTTTATAATTGCATGTATCAATGGCTTTGATCATTCATGAACAGGAGGTTATCAGACTACACTACAACCTGACTACACTGAGTGTACTGGTAGCAAGAAAACAGGGTGAGCAGAGATACTACAGCTGTTACAATGGTATGCAGGATATACTATATTCTGGATTTTGCAACAGTCTGACAGTCGAGTGCTCCATGCCTTGGAGAAAGCAGGGCACGACTGAGCATCCGTGGAGGATCACAGCCCCTCAACACACCAGTCCTTGGAGGGTCCTGACTAGAATGACAATGATTCGGTATCCTTCAGTAGGTATCCTGTGTGGTTATTCCAATGACTAGTGCGGCACAGACCACAAAGAACACTATCCCGGCCTGACACAAGCAGCAGAGTCAGACGACAGGTACGTTAGCTGTAGACTCCAGCCATGTGACGACAGACGTGGAGTCTACCGGCCCACATTTGTCATACAAGGTCTTCTGTTGATGTGAGGGAATTCTTCAGCACACTGAGCTCTACTGATATAGTACCAGCACTACCAAGAATATTCCTCATCTTGCCAATACCATCGTTCAGACTAAGCCTTCTGCACTTGTTGGACTTTGGCACCTTCTCATTCACAATGGTCGTGTGCATGCCCATGTCAATATCTAAAGGGTCTAGATCCTTGCATGTGCCACATATCCGCAACTGACCTAGCTTTGACAACTGGTCAACTTTGCTGTTCACAATATCCGGTGGTTGATGTATGGAGATGTTTGGTGGCGCTAGGCTATTTGAGGACCCTGGGTCCGTTTGATTTTCACATCTGTTGTTTGTGGTATTATCCTCATCTCCAGAAACAGAGTTGATGTTTTCCCTGGATTCTACTGTTGCCAGAGGCTGGTGGTTGTTGTTGTCTTCATCCAGCAACTTTGGCTTGAGAACTCCAGTCCTGTTGGTGATGTCTGCTTCAGGAGAAATGTCTTGTTGGCTCAAGAGTGGAATGTTTGGATTGGTGGATAGTGTTGGTGGGATGTCTGAATGTTGAGCAGTTGTAGACGCGTCCTTGTTTGTACTTGTGTCCTGTGCACAAGTTCCCCCTGGACTGGAGAGACTGGAGAACTCCAGCGATGGACCGGACACGTCCTCGTTCGTGTCCTTGGGGGCGGCTTCTTCCGATACATCATTGTGATTGTCATTCCAGTCCAGTGGGAATGTGCTGACACTGGTGTTATCACTCATGTTATCATCCTGACTGGACACATTATCGTGCCCACTATCCAGGATGTCACTGGTGTTATCCGGTCTCTTTGAGAAGCGCCTAATGCGGCTATCACTCATGTGTGGTAACAGTTCCGATGATGTGTCATCCGAGTCACTTAGGTGGTGCACAATCTCTACTCGCACCTCACCAGCATGTAGCTCGTTGTCCGACTGCTGGTCATAGAGACGACACAACCCAGCTTCATCAGCACTGTCCGAGTCAGACAATATGTCCGGGTCATCATAGAGGTGTTGCTCGTCTGGGCCTGCTCCGTCCCCTCGTGGACTGAACATCGAGTTCAGCTTCTTTTTGGATGTCAGCTTGTGGTCCTTGCGAGGGTATGGATCAAACATGTTGATGTTGACGCTGTTGCGGTCGTCGAGTGGTTCTGATTGGGAGATTTTCTTGTTGAGGTTGTTATATTGGGAGTTGTTGAGCTTGAGGGACTTGCTGCGGCAGACTGATGGCTGAGAGCGATGCCGCAGGTACATTGGGTTGGGGTCCATTGCCAGTGGGAGGCTGCTCCCCCACGTTGGAGATACAGCTGGTGAAGCCACCATGTTTGGGACGCTGCGTCTCAAGGCTGGTGGTGCCCCCTCCTGGCCCCAGTCAGCAGACAGTCGGTTCTTGTCCACACACGGGTTTGGGCTCGGACATGGACTTGATCCTGGGTATGGACTCGACCCTGGGTACGGGGAGGAACCTGGATATGGACTTGAGCCAGGATACGGACTGGAACCGGAGTAGGGACTATCCGAGGGAAAGAACATGTAGCGAGGGTCGCCTGGACTGAGGGACATTGGTGAGGCAGTGGGCGAGCTATTGTTGCTGATTGCATCCTGTCGAGCAAGGAGGTTCCTGCCTCGAGGTCGCGGAGATCCTGGTATCCATGGCGGCAAGGGACTCAGGTCATTAGGGGGTGTCACTTTCAGTGGGGGTGGTACTGGTATCAAGTCGGGGATTGGTGCACTCATGCCCTCGCGGGGGTTGAGATCGAACTCGATCGACATTGAAGCATTGCTGTCTTCAGCCCCAGCATCTGTGTCTGGAATGATAATGTAGAAAAAATTGTAATTGACAGTCAAATAAATACAAGTTTTCTGGTGTAAAAAGGTGTTAATTTTTGTGTGTGCTAGACATGCTAGTTCACAAATCTTCGTCATGATCAACAGTGAACAGTAAAAAAAAAACTCTAGCAGATTTTTAGTGAAACTGTCAAAACACACAGAAATATGCTAAAACCAATCACAACGGAGTATTAACATGCACACATTAAAAGAACAATATCTGTCACACACTGTAACTAATAAATTTTTTTCACTGCAGAATTTACACTAATCTCAAATAAAGCTAGAAATGTCAGCAGGGTATACCGCCTCTGAAGTCTGAATACCTCGTCCATGAATAGTCTACAGGTAGACACTTTTTAATTCTTATTGAATAAAGAAGAAGAGCAAACGCTATAATCAACAAGTTCCAAAATGTTGAGGCAAAGTCAGATATATAGAAGGGACTGTTGAGATACCTAGTTTTTGTGATTTTTCTGCTAGTACGGGAGTCATTGCTTTGTACACCACAACTTCACATGTCATATGCAAGAGAAACTGTGTTAAATAAATATTTCTTGTCGTGACAGGAAGTCTAGTAAAGATACCTCACCTGTCAACCTGAACTGAATAATTTTCAGTTCTTCATTAGGAAGATTCATTGCTTCACTCATTTTTTTCTTTTATCGCCACTGTTTCTATAGATCTACAGTGCTTACTCCCACTACACTATCTCAAGAGTTTCAAAACACATACACAATATGAAATCCAACTGAGAAATGTCAAAACCATGAGATATTAATCACACTTCCTGCTGAAGTGAGTTGTATTAACATACGCCATGAAAAACAAAAATATTCATGTGAATCAAATCGGTTCTGTCAGCATTCTCATATCAGGAAAATTGAAGTTAAACTGTGGCATTTAGCAAAGCATGTTAGTTCCCGGACATGCGCTTTGTACTCTCCCAATGGAGTTCAAGAACACGTTGAAGAACATGCGTTGGAGAACAACTTGCACAACCATCAATCTGGACAGCTCTAAGAAATGGACAACACCGATGACTGACGAAGGCTACAGAAATTAACACTGCACAACAACAATGCCATCAACAAACCTATTCTGATTAGAGGGAGCTTCAGACGTCGGCGCTTGCCTGAAATCAAGCAGTACTGTGCAGGTTATGTCACCAGAGAGTTGTCTACATACAGTGTGTCATGGTAAGCATACACCGTGTATAGTCGGTAGACAGTGTGCAGGAACTACCGCATAAATGTGCCCACTGCCAAACTACCAACCACGTCCGAGATTCCTCTTACCGCATATAGTTTTACCAAGCTGCCACAGCCTGGAATTTTCAAGTTGTTTGAACCCTGATATTTTGAAGATTTGCTGAGACGTGGTTGGTACCTTGACAGTGTGTGATCAGCAAGCATACACAGGAAACTATTGGTTACATATGTATATATATATATATATATTATGTATGAAATAAAGTAAGTGTGAATATAGTGTTGTATAGACACTGATTTATATTCACTGTAAGATATGTACATTGGCTTCCTGCTAGATTCACGCGACATTGCATGTGTTTATATACAGAGCCATAATGCACAGGTTTGCCTAGAATTCATGCCTCCATCCAAAGCACTCGACACACGAAATAATACATAATATGCAGACAAGATGGCAGATATGCAAATAACTGCTTGAATGATTGAATAACCCATTTCATTTCTGTTTCCGATTAATGTATATCTCTTATCTTGTTTACACTAAATGTAATTTGCATGCCTGAATTGCATTTTCTACAATATTATGAAATTTTCATGTTGGTACTTTCACCAGTACCCATATCTTCCAAGTTAGCTACCCAGTTATCAGCCTGCACACTGACACACTACACTGTACATACCGGCGAGGTCAGCCTTCTTGTCCTTGGCATGCTTGTGGCCTGAGGCAGCCTTCCTGGCACCAGACCGCCGAGACACCGGGGGACTTGGAGGTCGCACGCTGTAAGTGAAGTCCGTGGGCAGCGATGTCTGCTTGCACACAGACCTGTGAGGCGCCAGGTGCGTGCGCGTGCTCGGAGGTTCCGAGAATTGTGTCTCATCCTCCGTCTTGGACTTGATGTGATCAAAAGCACAGAAGATAAACATACATGTATTTCAATAAAAGGCAACAACCAGCTGTTTGCATTTACATGTTGTGTTACGTTAATGTTTCTCTGCTTCGATATACATAGCTGGTCTTTTTCACCCTCCTTCTCTTTTGCTAGGAGACTTTACCAGTACCCACCTGGTTGCCCTCGTCCTCGTCCTCCCTCCTTGTTGCTAGGAGACCACACTAGACCAGTAACCACCTGGTTGCCCTCGTCCACTCCCTCCCTCCCTGTTGCTAGGAGACCACACTTCACCAGTCCCACCTGTTCACCCTTGTCCCCTCCCTACCTGTTGCTAGGAGACCACACTTCACCAGTACCCACCTGGTCTTTTTCACCCTCCTTCTCTTTTGCTAGGAGACTTTACCAGTACCCACCTGGTTGCCCTCGTCCTCGTCCTCCCTCCTTGTTGCTAGGAGACCACACTAGACCAGTAACCACCTGGTTGCCCTCGTCCACTCCCTCCCTCCCTGTTGCTAGGAGACCACACTTCACCAGTCCCACCTGTTCACCCTTGTCCTCTCCCTGCCTGTTGCTAGGAGACCACACTAATACCCACCTGGTCCCCTTTTCTGCTCCCTCCATGCTGCTAGACTGCACTTCACCAGTCCTACCTGGTCACCCTTGTCCCTTCTCTCCCTCCCTGCTGCTAGGAGACCACACTTTACCAGTACACACCTGGTCGCCCTTGTCCCCTCCATCCCGGTTGTTTGAAGCCTCAACCTCGATCTCCAGTTCCTGTTGTATCTCGGCTTCCAGGTCTGCGTCCTCGTCCATGTGGCGGTGTGATTCCTGCAACAAGGTCAAAGGTCACTGGTGAGATGGGCAGATGGGGCAATTCAAGTAAGTGGACTGTGCACACACACGCCCTACAGGGGTCAGTCCTATCAAATACCAGATAAACCATCTATATCGGGTACCGTAAGATGCTGTTACTGAATGTTTGTAAACATGGTAAAACTACATGCATATGCAGATCATTTCTTGAACATGCATCTGTTGTCTATTCTATTTTTGCCTTATATGCTCGAGTGTCAGCATGTACCGTAATCGTAAAAGTGTGAGTCTCTATGAAAATATAAACAAATTTAACTATATCTAAGTATAGTGTATACAAAAAACTTGACAATAAAATGTATACTATTTATGTGATATGGTGACAATGCATGTAACAATGTGGGATATATAACTCAAGTCTTAAACATAAAGGAAAACATTGAAAACATTTATATGGGTTGATACAAACTTGATTGAAAAATATAGTGTGTATGATATGTGTAATTAATTCAATCACGAAAACATAAAAATGATAATAATAACGAATGGTACAAACATGAATGGAAATGGTAATGTATACATAAATGTTTGTAGTGTTCCAAGCATTTGTCATGCATGATGGAGCGTACATGCATTTCATGAATGCTTGTTGGTGCCTATATCTTAGTTTTTCATTGTCAGTCTCTATCTACACAATAAAACAACTGTTTTTGTCTGAATTTATGCACTTATTTTTCTGCCAAGGCATAGATACTGGAGGAAAAACACATGTTAGGTGATAATCATCACTGGAAGTAACATAAATAATAAAATATTATTACCCCTCCTTATCCACAGTCTTACAACATGTACAATGTGTACTGTGGATAGTGACTGGTAATTCCAAGTGAACAACAAGTGCATGTTCATGTAATTTTAACAAATTTGCAAAAAGTTTAATAGAATGGTTGTTCATGTTCACAACATTATAAAATTATTCACAAAGCAATGACATTGTTTCACATAATTCACATCCCACTATATTCATCTTATATCATGACTGTAATATCTTGATATGAAAATATTGTTTGTATGCTATCAAGTTGCATCTATAGTTCCATCAACATTGTTGCTTTCCGCACATGTTTACTAAGTGCTGAAGATGGTGAAGCAAACAACTGGAAGCAGTTGAGCAGCGCACACACAATGGTGGTGACGGTGACGATCACGATACAGGTGGGCACGTGACGTGGAAAATACACAGCAGATCTCGTTGCCAACATTGTAAACATCACACAATTAATGGTGAGCGCCATGACACGAGAAAACGCCAGCAGCTTCAATTATTTGTGTGGTTTGCGAGTGAAGTATAGGGAATGAAATAATAGATAGGTCTGGGTCTAATAATAAAAACAGAAACAGATTCTAAGAAGATTTTTTGAAAGTATAAGCAGGGTCCAAAGGCAACAAAAGCTTTCTAAATCTACATAATTGAGTAGATTAATACATAATGTCGACAAGAGTTATACGTAGACAGAACAATTTCTAAATTGTACCTATTTTAAAGATTAAACAACTTAAGAAAATAGAAGGCTGAAGTTGCTATAACAAAAGTACTAATAAGGAAAAGGAGAAGATAAGTTAAAATGTAAAGAAGAGATAGCACAAACCACCATGGGAACAATTTGTACTTGACGAATTCTTTGCTGTTCAATCTTTGCGGCTTCCACGGCAAGTTGCTCTTCATCCTCTTCATCTTCCTCAAAATTCTCCTTTCCTTCCTACATTTGATTTTTTTGGTCGATGGACAGAGGAAAGGAGAACAAATGTCGTCAGTAGTAACATACACACCCACAAGCACAGGGGTACCACTGGACACTCTGAGGGAATTATTGGACGACATAATCAGGAGATGCAAGGATAATCAATTGTCTTTTGTTCTTCTGCTTAGTGTCAGATAATCATGATGTTAACTTGATAAACCAATAACGCCAAGCTAAAAAGTTTGAGTTAGCTTTTTAGTATGAACGAGAAATGTAAGACATCCACAACCATAAAACTGTACAAATGTGAATGAGAAAATGCAATTTCTTTGAAATCGCCTCCATATTTTCAACACAGAAGGATATTCAAAGCATCATGGATCCAGCAGGCAATCAGCTTGACACATATCAGAGCAATGTACAATATAGTAGATTCTTCACTGCTGACGTCGACATTAATGCATGATAATTTCAAATAAAATTTCTATTACATGATATCAACACAAGTTTCACAATTCTGGCTTGATGAAAGCTACTTGGTTTTGGAAAAGTCTTATTATAGGACCATCTGCTGCCATTACAGTATTTTTTAAAATAATGATCTTAAGACATAACATCCATAAGGACATTTGAAGCATGCAATGGTATACATTGTACACATATTGGCAGTGGTGGGAAACTTACAAGCTGCTAGTCAAGGGCACAAGAACTCAGAAGAAATCAGATGTCAAGGCCTAAAAATGTCTTGGAGGCCTTTCGGTGTAAGCATCACACACAATTATTCTGCCTCATCAAAAAAAAAAAAAAAAAAATGATATCTAGCGTAAAATTACCCCTAAGACATGTTCGTAAAATAAATGTTGACTCAGCAAAAAAATTTCAGGTCGGTTTCACTCTACGACACAGTGTCCGAGCTATCGATGAAAATTCAATATGCTGACTCAGCGAAAAGATTTAAGGTCAAGGTCAATGCTTATTTCAGGTCAATATCAATGGTCATAATCCATAACCCTTATACATGCTTGTTTAGGACGATGAATCTGAAAATAACGTCCGTTAGATATCCAGAAAGCCTCAAAGATAACTTGGCGAAAATCATATCGAGCTCTAGGTCCAAGGTCATTTGACCATGACCCCAAAATCCAAGGGTTCTTCCCTGGTGATATATAAACAGCCATTGCCTGAAGACTTTGAGTCAACACGTGGAAACAAAATACAAATATTGACATCGATTTCATCGTCATAGACCTCACAGACCTCGGATCCTTCTCCAAAACTATACAGCACATCTAAATGTCTTACTAGTGGTGAATATTTTAGTACTATCCTTTGAGACATTTTCGAGTTATTCCACGGAAACGGAAACAGCAGAAATAAAAAAGAAAAAGAATTATGACAAAACCATAAAGACATTTCGGAAATGTCTATCTGAACATTGCAGCACAAAACACAAGGGCTTCTGCTTTCTTCTCTTTGAAACACTGCTTTCTTCTTTATGATATTGGCACAGTTTTTGCTGTACACCACTGTATACTTCCCTTGAAGGAAATGTGTGACAGACTGCTAATGCTGTACTCACCTCAAGATGTTTCATGAGTACAGCCACCACTACGTTAACGAGCACGAACTGCGCCATCAGCACGAAGATGATGAAGAAGACGGGAGCGATCAGCGGGCTGACACAGCAGTCCCCTGAGGGACAGTTACCTTTCGCCTCACAGTGTTCACGCAAGGTGTCCTGAAAACAAGTCAGGAAAACTTGTCAAATGTTGACTTCCGGTGTAATTTCTTCTTCTTATTGGAATTCTGTGTTCTATTCGTGTCGATTATTTTCACTTCTGTGTTATTTCAGTGGTCTACAAGGTGGTAGATATTTGCCTGTGAATGATTCATAAAACCCCCAGCAGACACAAACCTTCATGATACCGTTCCAGTTGTCACCCGTGGCTACTCTGACCAGTGTGAGAAAGGCCATGCCGAAGTTCTGGAAGTGTGCGTGCTTACTCAGACCCTCACATGGGAACACCTCAGAACACTCTGTCAACACAAAACTAGTATGAAACTCAACATGAACCTGCCCAAATATTATTTTTTATTCTTTCGTTCATAATTCATAAATTCTTTATTCATTCCATAACAATCTTTGGCAATGATTCTGTTGGTCGTTCTGTTGGGCTGTATGGTTGCAAATCATGAGTATACATAATAATTCAATGAGTTACGGTACTGACATTTTACACATGAAACAATTTCCACTTAGAACAGGTCTGAGAGTGACCAACAATGACCATACCGAGTCTGCCGAAGAGTTCAACCCCTAGTGCAGCAAAGATGAAGAAGAGCAGGAAGAAGAGCAGCCCGAGGTTGCCCACTTGCGGCAGTGCTTGCATCACTGTGTCCAACAGCGCACGGATCCCCTTAGCCATCTTCAACAGCTTCAACACTGACGAGTAAGAGACAAAACCTCGTGATTTTCTCTCAATTTCACATTATATTGAACTGCAAAGATGATGATGATGATTGTGTAGGCGTAGATTACCCCGGGCGATCCTGAGAACTCGCATGACTCGGATGATTGTTGGGTTGATTGGGATGACAGCAGACTCCATTTCTTCTAGGATGATGCCAACCACGGAGAGAATCACAATCATCGCATCCAGCTGGTTCCATCTGCAACAGTCCAGTAAGCAAATGTAGCACTAGTAATTTGGATGAATTTCTAGTTTAGGAGGTATATTTTGATATATCCATATCTTTGTTACACACCTGTCCTTCATGTAACGTGTAATGCCGAGAGCCGCAATTTTGACAGCAGCTTCCAGGATGAAGACAGAAGTGAAGAAAAAGTTGAAGATCTTTAGGGCATGCTCCAGTGTCTGTGAACACAAGATGAGAAGCTTCTAATATAGACATATTCACTACATATGTACAACATATACCATGGGTTACTGTAAGTACAAAATATTGGTTGAAAGAATTGACATACTGCAGGCATTAGGTAGTATTCCAGGGCCATGGTGACGACATTGAGACCGATGACTCCGGCGATTGCGAGATCAAAGTACTTGCTGCTGATGACCGTGTGGATGAACAGACGGGGTTTGGAGTAGGTCGACCAGTAAGGTGGCTGTCGCATTTCTGTAGCACATGGGGGCAAAACATTTTGTTCATTAACAGCAGATTGACTATGAGACAAAGACATGCAATGGTTGTTGCTAGTTTTAAGATTAGTATGTGTGCTAGTAGTATTGTTAGTTTAGATAATTTCAAAACTTTTTTACGCTTAAAATATTGTTAGTTGATATAATATAAGAACATGCAGAAATATCCATAAGTTTACAGCACAACCAGACTCATTGAATGAATTACTATATTATGAGTTGTCCAAATCCTTTCAATACTTATGTTATTTACAACCCAAAGAAAGTTTGAAAATGACAAAGCATTTTGAACGAACAAAGGACACTTTGGGAACAAGGTTAATATTGTTAGAATTCTGAAAATCACTGACACTGTGTAATGAAGTTCCAATTTTGTTTTTACCGTGGTTTTTCAAATGAATGCCATATGGAATGGATGCGAGGTTTTTTTTACATTCAATTTAGTGATATTATAAAGAAATAAATCGACATATATGAATGATATTTCAAGACTGAAAAATGTAAACATGTATGGGGCTTATTGATCCATGTTGATGATACAAGATTTCTGAAAACATATCAGCTACACATATACCCCAATACGATACATACTACTACTAATGTGAATTAAACTACATTTATCTTTGGATTGTTGGAAATGCGTGATCCTGATTGTTCAGTTCCGTGACAATACAACGCCATATTTGGAGAGCTGTGACTAACCCCTCAATATTTACTGTATTGAGGGCTTCAGGCAGGTAATACGGAATGACATTTGGAAAGTTCCATATAATCCAATGATAAAATCGTTACCATTGACTTCAGACCCCAATACGGCATGATGGCTGTTTTCATTTAGCATACCCCACCCTGCAGCTGTGTGATATGATGCAGATATCATGCCGTATTGGGGTCTGGAGCCCATGATAAGTTATAGTATGGAGAAAGTGACAACAGTGAAGACACAAGTGAAAATATAACATATAAAACACATAATAAGATTACTAGTAAATCTATTGTATAATCGAAAATAATTTGGAAGATAATTGTAATATTATGCACCAAATGTGATTAAACTTAAGATGCCAATATGTGTAAATATGGATAAGAATGTTGAATACTACTGGTAAGTATTTTTAAAATTCAACACCCAAATATTTCTTCTATCATGGATTATAAAAGGTAAACATGCACACAGATTTGAAGAGTCACCCAATACAGGAAAGGCACAGATTACAAAATCTATGAAGAGGTGGTTTAGTTTTCAACATATACAAATTGGGAAAACTTTCTTAGATTTTAATAAAAGCTTTCCTCATTTATAAATTTGCAATATTAATCCATCAGTTTTGTATATCATGTATATTGAAATATAAACCACAACCAGAGAGCTCAGAAGGAATATTTCTGAATAGATCCCAAAATAACAAGGCTGTTCAATAATTGATTGTATTAGTTATGTCATTCACTACTTTCACAGACATATTTCATAAATTTTTCAGTGTACAAATTTTCATATTTGAGAATCCTGAATCTCCAGCAATGTCAAATTTTGTAATTACTTTGAAATTTGATCCTATTTTACACGTTCCAAACCTGTTAATCACACATATCATCAAACTGCATGACATATGTAGAATAGACATGCTATAAAGATTATTGTACTAGTAATTAATGTATATGATATTACATGAAAGCCATGCCAAGCATCTTGGCCATATCATTGTATATATTTATACAAGTACATTACATTCACAAACTGCTCAAAGCAATAAAATGTACAAAATCATCGGTTTTGAGCAAGAATACTTAAGATATATATGTATATATATAGAGTGAGATATACATATTCACAGTAAAGCAAATCACGATTACCAGGTTCGTTATTCATCAATATACACAGGTCTCGATTAATTTCACTCAGTGAACATGTGCAGAATGCGGTAGTTAGTTGAACGTTATTTTTTCAAGCCTTGTTATTGAGCGGGTCACACGTTTGCTTGCGATCTGACCGACTATAAAAACACTAACTACAGAGTTCGGTCGTAGCAAGCAGACGAGTGACCCCCAGGAAAGTACAACACTATACCAACCCCGAGTGAGGCGCTGGCGTTGAGAAGGGGACGACTGGCTAGCAGTGATCTCAACAGGGATGTCAATGCTCATACTTCTCCGTTTGCGTTCCAGTTTTTTGGCGCGCTTGGCCGCCCGACGGGCCTTCTCTTCCTTCTCCTGGCTCTCACGACACTTGTGGAAGTTCTCAACGACCACGCCCACGAACATGTTGAGGACGAAGAACGCGACGAGCAGCAGGAAGGAGATGAAGTACAGCAGACACCACTCGTTATGGTTCACCTGCGGCTGCAAACATGTCCACAGACGGTATGAGAGAAATATCACTTGAATCAAACATTTCGTGGTCCAGTTTTCTATCACAATATGAGATTTTCTTGAAAAAAACCTGTCATGTTCATCAACCAAGTAGGTGGCATACCTGCATTCCGACACCCACTGCGTCTAGTCCGGAGTACATGATATTGACCCAGCCATCCTTGGAGGCCAGAACAAACAGCGACATCAGTGCCTGGTGAAGGTAAGGTACAGTGATACATCTATAAGCATGTTGACTGGTATATAGATCTTTCTCTGGTTACTGCCAGTGTAGCTGCACCAACCTGGCCGAGGTTGTCAAAGTTGTACTTTTGGTTGGTCCAGCGATATTCCCCTTTCAAGTTGTGGCAGTCAGTCTGATTGACCACATTGTGTACGAGTGCATCCACTCCCTCACAGTAGTAAAATTTACCCTTGAATAACTGCAAATAAAACCGATATCATACAAATATCTACTATCATAAACAAAATAAAATGTGCAATTTTTTTTATTTCAACAAAGTTTGTTTGATTTTAATTGTGTCCGTTCAGAAGATTTCTTCCCACAAATGACCACTCAGCAATCAACACACCTGAACCCCTAGAATGCCGAAAATGATAAAGAATGTACAGCAGATGAGCACAATGTTGCCAATGGGTCGTAGTGATGATAGTAACGTCTGCACCACCAGCTTCAGGCCTGGGGCCCGACTTATCACTCTGCAAGGGGAAAACAAACTTTACATAAATTGTGACGCAGTTCTGAACAAAAAGATGCATGGTCGGCGATCGCAGTGTGTGGCACCAAATAAATATCATTCTGTCATGTACAAATAAACCATTGATGTCAAAAGTTACCTTAGTGGCCTGAGCGTGCGAAGAAGACGAAACACCCTGAGAATGCCGAAGATGCGAGTGCCCTTGGATGCCCAAAGACTGACCACAAGGTCAATGAGAGAAATGACGACAAGGATTCCATCCATGATGTTCCAGCCACTCTTCAGGTATGCTGTCTTACTTAGTAACAAACCTTTGGCGCTCACCTGTTGCCAAAACAATCAATGTACATGAGGTTTGGACCCAATTCTATGATACTTTTATCTGGATCATTTTCTAAGCAGCCAGGTAATAAATGCAGGTAATAAAATATTATCATGTATAATCTTCATGATCATGATAATATTTTCAATATGGATGACAGAAGAAATTACACAGTCTTACCTTCACAATCATTTCTAATAAGAAGATCACAGTGAAAATATAATTGGATATGAATAAGAACTTTCGCTCCTGAAAAACAAGCAGAAAAGTTGTGTCAAATACTGTCCAGATGTCAAGGAGTCCATGATAAAATTTAAGTTACAAACAGATTTTAGCTGAAGCACAATAAAAAAAGAATTTATAACTAGATGTTCTCCGGTGGCTTGAGACTGCACAGGTGTAATCCCCTCATGACAAAGATATCTCATATTGTTGTAATGTGATAAATCATTAAATCCTTTTTAGTAAGATCTCTATGGACACGGCTGCGGCTGGACCATCGCAACTTCATAGTATCTACCGAAATTTGTTCTGAAGGAGTACATACCGCACTATCAGATGGAATGTCAGGTCGCTCCATAGCTAAAGTGATACAGTTCAGGGCTATGAAGAACAGTATGCCATAGTCAAACCATCGTCTCTCAGTCATCCATATACAAAATTTACGCATTCTGAAAGAAATTGTGAGTTTATTTCACAAGACAGTATCATTCATTTAAACATGTTGAAGGAGCAAATTCTACTTTACATATTCTATCCATCCTTCATTTCAATAGTAGCATTTAAACATATTAATTTACTTTCATGAAGAATCAAAAAGTTTTTACAGAATTTGTACCTGTTATCCGGGTGAAGGAGATACATGGCGTAATGCCGTCTTTCATAAAACACACCAGTGGGTTCAGGGCAACATTTACATGGGCACACCTTGCAATGTAAAAACATCCATTTTCACATTTTTGGGTGCATCATGATATATTTCTCAACATTATGATAAACTTGACAAAAACTTTGTTTCTCATCAAACAAGCTTTGAATTTGGAATCGCTAATACATGTATGGTTAAATTGAATATTATGTGGAACTTCATAAGATTTCACACAGCTGAATAAAGCACAAATCTAAGTGTGCAAATTCAACTCCAAGTGCACCATAATGAGGCACAGAATACCACTCACAGGTCCATCATCTTCGCTGTCGTGCTCGCTCGCATGTGCAGTATGGTTAGCCTCGCCATCGGATGCGGATTTGTCGGGATTGCCGAGGTCAGAGTTCAAGTTGTTCTGCTTGTACTCGTCACCCTTCGGCCCGCTGGTGACAGAGTTCTGCGGACTGAGCGTGTGCTGACTGTTGATGGAATTCTGTCGGCTGAGCATGAAGGAGTTTTGTCGGGACAGTGTGTTCCGACTGCTAGTGGAATTTTGTCGCGAGAGGGCGTGGTGATTCTGTGTGTATGGGTGACTGCCGTGTAATGAATTATGTGGACTCAACTTGGGTGGGAAACTCTTCACGGAGTTCTGCGGACTCAGTGTTCGCTGGTTGTTCAGTGGAGCATGGCCGTTACAGTCACTGAAATCACAAAAACAGTCCATTAAACTGATGATTTGTGTGACACCAGCTATACAATCTATCCGGGTGACTGTAGCATGCAAGCTGATCTACTGCTGATGACCAACTGTTTAGTCACTCCAATCTCCCCGCTCTGTGACTTTTCCTATTTAATAAACCCTTTTATGGCACTGTAATTTTGATACATGTTGTGGTCATTCTTGGAAATTTGGACAATCTCGAGAAGGTCCAGGACAAACTTGAGCGTTCCAAAATGGCCCTGGACCATTTTGGAACGGTGCTTTACTAAGATGATTTTGATTTATTTCTTGACAATATGGCAAAAAATATTAATGTAGCTTTTGTTTTATAACCAAGTTGGATTTTACAAAGCTAATTAAAAGGGCAGAAAATTGACAAGCAAGCAAACACCGTGAATTTCACTGATAAATTTAAATAAAACAAACTTCCATATAAATTTATTTAATCATTGAATAAACATGTGGGAAAATTTTATGAATTTATATTCCTCGATTTTAATTAGAAGGGAAGTTGTGTAAATATATTTTGCTGTTTACATCCAATATTTAATAAGAAACATTTTATATTCCAAGATTGTCCTGGGCAAACTGGGCATCCCCGAGAATGTCCAAATGCCCAAGAATGAGCACGACATACACCCTGTGTTGGATTAATGGAGTGTATTCCTGTGGGAACAGGGACCTTGCCCAGTAAGTGGATCAAACTCATTAGCAGGCACAAAGACGTGTGATAATGAAAGACTGATTGGTGTTTACATGGCACAGCGAACATCAAGGTTTTGTCCCTAGTGACTAAACAATACCTCGCAACCTGAGCCAGTCATAACGCGCCCAAGCAAGGTTTCCGCAGGATATGACCACACTCTCAGACAGAAGTCTACAGCGTATCGATTCCCACTCAGTCACTGATAATCTCGATCGGTGAAAACAAATTTGATTAGCCTCTTTCTAGCTGAGAGGTGGACATGACCTCCACCTTTACCTAGTCTCTACAGTACTCCAAATTTTGTCGGAGATAGTTTCCAATACTGGGATTGACACATGGGGCACTGGGTATAGGGGGTGTACAGTACGAATCACACAGAAGGTCACTAGTATGCTAGCCTTGTTAAATGATTGGCGCGCCTTGGCTGCGCCAGTGTCCGTTTTTAGCATATTGAAATGCTAGCACATACAATGCGGATGCTCGCCTGACCGCGCCAGAAAAATGCGAGCATTACTTAGGCGCGCATCCACCGTCTGTAAGGCGCGCCCGAGTCCGTTTTGGGCATTTCACAATGCTAGCATTTTACACAATGCGCACCTCGTGTTGATGCGAGCATCGTAAAATGCTAGCCAGTTAAAGATGCGCAGCATTTCCTATAATGTGCACCTCGTGTGGATGCGAGCATCGTAAAATGCTAGCCCGTTAACAGTACACATATGCTACGGGAGTAACTGTTAATCTGGTACATGTTTACTGTGAATCTCTGGTGAACATGCATTGGTCTGCGATAAAATCCATTAAAAATTTGTACGGAAAAAGTGAGTGTGAAGCGGAGAGAGGTGAATATATATCTGGAATGACAATTCTGTTTTCGTTTTCATTATTATGTTATACAAATAATTTGCACTGTTTCTATAGGCTATAGCTACATGTAATCTACATGTTTGCTTCATTTTTCTTCAGGTCGAGCTTGGTTGACGGTTTTCAAGAAAAACGACTGAGTCTTTCTGGTTGTTTCTCGTGTCCTCTAACAAGAAGATTTATTTGCTGTCCTCATCAGGATGATTGTTTGTTTATCGGGCATATATCGAGCGTGACAAAAGTTCATTGCTTGTCACTTTCTGACAAGTAATCAAATGTATTAATTTAACACTGACAGTTTATTGACTTGCTGCCAATATTCTATGGGTTAATTGCAAATTTGAAAACAGTATGTCGATTGGACGCACTGCAATACTAATGAAGACTTGTTATTTGCAAGAAATCACAATTACAATCGACGCATGTATGCACATAGCTGTCACAGTTTAGGAACGCATCCAATTGTTCTCGTTTCAAGTCACCAAACAATTAAACACATGACAGTTACTTCAAAGATCACAAATAGTGACAACAATATTTTCTTGGAGAATTATCGTAACAGTCACAGATAGTTTACACAAGACAAAGTATCTGGAAAAGTGGAATAAACAGGGCCGCTATTTGTCGGACAGGGAGTGCTAGAGTTGCGTGTAGACCTGAATTAACTTTTCATATGATTGTGATGATGTCAAAAGTAAACATTGAAGGCCTGGACCCCTTCCCTGTTTGATAGATCTTTGTGGATAACATTGGTAAGGTACGTGTATGGCAAGTATTAAAAAGTGCAAATATAAAATGGTTTGCAAAATTAGGGCAATTTGAACGTGAATTGTTGTAAATCTTCGAGGAAACAATCGATACGGTAATCGCATACGTGATACTGCGCATGCGCAAGAAATCCTGACATAGTGTAAAACATGGACTGGCACCAGGTACTATAAAGCTTGAACTGTAGCTTATTTAATTATCAGAGATATATCTGACCACAAGCAAGAATATTTTGTATTAAAACTTTTAAAAAGATATTTGTGATATATATCCAACAACACATGAAATTCTTTGGACATCTGTCATGTCTATAGGCCTAACATAGACTACGCGAGTGACACAAGGAATGAAGTGAATAATGTTACAACTAGTATATAAATAGGGTTATTCCACAATATGTGTTTTTGGGGCACACAAACCCATATTGTAGAATATTCCTATAATATACACTAGTATTTTGTATCATTATTTAAATTATATTATATCTTGGGAATATACTTACTTCAACATTCACGGACGTTCACACTTACTAGTTACTTTAACCATTCGAGATGAGGTCACTGTACTGTGCTTTTACATTAAACTTCAACACAAGTGTGTTAATTGCTCAGTGGTAGAGCGCTCGCCTCACAAAGGAGTGGTCCCGGGTTCGATCCCAGGTCTCACTCCTTGGCGAATTTAGCACCTGATATGTTGTCCTTCTGCCCAAACAGGACATTAAACTTGCTGGGTGAGGATTATGGTTGCTGCACCGGGATTCTCAGCGGTGGTGATGGGGAAGCTGATAGATGTACCCGGATCTGCTTGAGGACGCTATAGAAATTGTGACAATGACACACACAACACAAAACAGGACCCTACTGGAAATAAGTGCGAGCACTTTCGTGGGTTATCTTGAGGGCTCACCCCATGAATAAATACAATCCAACAATGCACAATTACAATCACTTGGTCAACTAGTTCACGCTAAAGCGAACAGCATACACGTACAACCCAAGTCACAATACAAACGTGTATACGATGTATCTTTATAAATATAACTCTAAATAATTTACAAGCATGGAACAGAATTATCAGGAATTGATATGATGTACAACTCAATTGTGAACAGATGCCTTTGAACCACACCACTACAATTCTTGGAAAATTTATCGTACACGTATGCCCTCCTTGTAATGAATGAAGAGTTTTCAGCTTCATACCAAATGAAATCGGTTTCATCACCTGGAAAGAAAAAACATCATTAGTCAATCAATAGCACGACCAAATATACCATGTATAAAGATACAAATTACTTCTCCATTATCATGATTATATGTTTATTGGCGACTCAAAGAATTATCTCACCAGTCCACGAACCAAAACCTGGTTTCACAGTATGTCAGAATAAATTAAGACAAACTGAGCATATCGTTTGGCTGTACAATGAGAAGTGAGAAAGGAGTGCCCGGGCAACTCGATGATCGTCCGTACGTATGTCAGGCGAGCATTCACAAGGCGAGCATTCGCCGATCGTCAGGCGAGCATTGTCTTGGTGGGCATTCGCCCATCGTCAGGCGCGCATTCACAAGGCGAGCATTTGCCGTTCGTCAGGCGAGCATTGTCTTGGCGAGCATTCGCCGATCGTCAGGCGCGCATTCATAAATGCGCAAAATGGACCGTGGCGCAGTGAGGCTAGCCTGGCTTAGCATTTGTTTTCTGTGGTGCAAATGAGCATTCGTGATGCGCGCATCGGTAGGTTGTAATGCTAGCACTGACTTCGCCTGACATTGAGACAGGCTAGCCTGGGTAGTGACCCTCTGTGTGACTCGTACTGTACATGTATCAGGGAGTCTGACAGCAGTATAGATGACAAGACTACAGCGACACTGACAATGTTTGGGTTGGGAGTCAAGGTCTGCGCAAGCAAAGAGTCGATGAGGTACAGGGAGACTGAAACCCAGAGGAGGTCACAGGAAACAGGGAGCTTAGACATGGCACCGCACACTGCATACACCTCCAAAATGACAAAGTCGTATTTTCATGAATCTATGAAATGGGCCAGTTTCGATGGTACCTTGCCAGCACATCAAAAATCGAGATGTGATTTCTAGATTCCCTCCATATTTAACTCGTCCATATTTCTTGTAATGCCGTTTTCATACTGATCGACTTTCTTGAGGCCAAGGCAAGGCACTTCCACATCAATTATTCAATTACTGGAGGTTAATTGTGAATGTGCCGTCATCATGCAAAGCCGGCATTGCTGTCACCGTCGTGAGCAACAACAGTCTCAGTAATGGATCTGGTCAGGTGAACTGTACACAACTCAACAGTTCTACCAATCTTGCAGATGGCTTCAAACTGCAAATACACCATTGACTGAGACTGCATGTCAAGGCTCAATCATAGGCATATATGGTCAGTCATAGAGGCAGAACTGAATTGTATTCACTTGATTTCAGGTGGTAAATAGAGCAATTTAGCTAGACAAAATCCACGTTGAAGGAGAGCGAGTAGCGCCATATAAGCCTGCCGAGGCAGAAACCAAGCCAGGATGCAAATGTCAACAGGAAGTGCAACAATTCATTATATGTCAAACCTATAAACTGCCATCCCCCGAACATCCTGACATTCAAAGGGTTAACCTAGCTGATTCAATAAAGATATCCATGGATTACATGTACATGGGAAATTGGAATGCATAAAACACACAATGATAAATGAGAAAACTAAATATGGGGAAACATAAAGTCCCGAATTCCAGTATTTGTCATTCCATCGATACTCGTTACATCACAAGAGTTGATATTGTATCATCTTCTGTGGGCAGCGCGGGAACGACTTTTCCCAGCCGTCAGGAGATAAATGAGCTAAAAAATCTCGTGAATGTCCCCGAGCAGCGAGCTACTTGTGCAAATCATCACGGAGCTATATACGCAGCCCATTACCATGGAGATGATGACGATGTTGGCGGCCGGTTGTGCATATATAGAGTGGGAGATGATATGCTGCGTCATGTCACAGAGACAGAAGTCTGTACGTGTGGAACGGGGTGCGACATCTCATGTGTGTCGATCAATATACTGCCTGCTAGAGCTCACCGCTATAAAATAACCCACTCGGACATAAGGTCTGATACTCTCGTAATTATATCTCTGGCTCCAGTTCAATTTCAGTCTATCTCAATCAACATTGAATATGTAATTACACAGTTAAAGTCACAAATCTAGATGTATACTAGTACCAGCAATTGCATAATCAATATGGAAATACTGAGGACTTGTTATCCATCTCACACCTCAATTACGACAATGTGCCATGCACTGGCAGTTTGTTACAAGTAATTATTCATGAATTATAACTGATAATGCAATATTGAGATCTTATTCAAGTGCAGGAGAAATTGCTGTGCACCGAGGATTATAATGTATGCATGCAAAGCCGAGAATCACACAGTGGAGTGACACACACAAAATCAGTACTTTCACATGATTATTCACAGGGCATGTCAAAATGATAATGTTTTTGTTTGATACTTTTAAGAAGAGAATAATACTTCAAAGAAGAGATACTACACTGTGAAAATTTAGTACAAATTTGGAACTGCTTCTATTTCAATATACTGTAATATACTGGCAGTTATTCATATGTTCAACATGACATGCTTTGTGAATACATTATTCCTTGCGTAAAAATAAAACAGATGGTATGTTTTTGTCTGCATCTTATACATTGTATAGACTGTGTACTAAAAAAATCAGAGATAGTTGATGCTGCATACTTGTATCTTTATATATTATTTCTTATTATGGTCCGTAATAGCACAGAAAAAAGTAGCATAGATACAGTGAGGCAAAAACTAACTACCATTAACCTTCGATTCAATCAAGGCACTCAAAATGACAAATCTCTCTCAAAATTTCTGTAAAACTAACTAAATGGCAAAGGCATGATTATTGTCAAGTGTATAATTTGACACATCAAGCACATTCCTTTTCTTGCATACCTGAATATGTATGTAACAGTGCTGTAGTTGAAACACAGAAATCAGTGTAAACAATTTTTTTTTTGTGCACACAGAGAATTTGAGCTGGTGAAAATTATTCGAGTTAAAATATATCCATGTATACACACAAACCAAGTTTTCAATTTATAGATATGTCTCATTAAAAGGCTGAATGCTTGAGATTTGAAAGATACCACCCAATTCTGTCAAAGTGATCATTTCTGGACCTGCGATATATATACTCCCCCCCCCCCCCCCCTGTACACGAGTACTGCTGTCTGACCTGTAGTTGTTGAAGGAGCCCCGTCTGGGTGCTGAACGTTTGCGCCCACTGTCGTCTTCCCCCTCGTCGTTGCTGTCTGATTGGCTGTCCACCAAACTCTTGCCATCCTCGCGGTTGCGGAAACGATCAAGCCAGCTTGTACGGCTTTTCTGGCTCTCGCGTCTGTTCAGCTTCGGGGACGGCCGAGGCGTGCCACTGCGTACACTCAGCGAGGACTGCTCATTGCAATAAATGAACAAATACATGGTTTATAAGGTTACGTGTCAGCACAAAGGGGAGGTGCATATAAAATTTTTATATTTCAGCATATTTTACCATTATATTCTATGAATGATTAAATGATTTCTTTCTTCTTTTGTCAAATAACTTGATGACGATATCTAAACTCATAAACTCATCAAGTAATATGATATTACTGGGAAGGACTTTTGTCCAAGCCACAGTACTCGTGGAGCATTAAGACACGAGAGTTCATAGACGGCGACATTGGCTGAGCAAACAGTTTGTCTTAGACATCAATGCATCGACGACCCAGGAAGCATCACGTAACACTGGGGCAACAACTCACGCAAGTTTTGTCGATGGAATCAATTGACGGCGAGCTCATATCAAAGACACGCGCCACTGCCAGGGTGTTCTTTATGTCCTTGCTGTTGGCCGAAGTTTCGTTGGGAGAGCCTTGGGGGGTGGACATGGGTGTGGCATCTGTGTGGGTGATAATGGGGGGGTTGAGAGGCCCAGGGGGTCCGCCGCCGCCGCCCTGGCTGTCGAATGATGCGTTGAAGTTTTCGTCTTTGGTCACCGACACCGACGGTGGAAGACCGAGCAGGATCTTTTCTGCAAAAACAGAACAGCAAAAACACCATCAATAGGGGTATCTAGACATTCTTGACTTGCTTTATGAGAACCCTAACATCTGAGAATGCTACACTAAAATTCTTAGGAACTTACAGACATGTACTCCAAAAATGGTATCTACATTGGGACGAGTAATTTGGGAGTTGGGATTGGTTTCTACCACACTAACACTTGTGGGAAGAAAGTGGCACATCTGCTCTCATCAACGGGAATGTCCATCACATAATGTAATCAAAGTTGATCTGCAGGAACAGGCTAATGTAATAAAGTATCATATCCTCAAGCTCTAAACACAGGGGACCCTCCAGATCTCTGTGTAATGGGAGAGCCCTCAGGGTATCCAGGTGAGGATACCACACTGAGGAAGGGGGGAGGGGAAGGTCAATTGTCCATCCACTCTCTGCTATACCCCAGTGGCCCTGATTACCAGCAGAGTTGTCACTGGACAACCTACAAGCAGGACTCAAGGACAGAGCCAATCTCCTCAACACCAGAACCATCAAAGCTAGCACCTCTTCTCAATGGCCAACGACATTTCCCGGCAATCAAGCTCCTTTGTCGGCTCTGCCTCACGACAATTAAAAGGCGTATGTCTTCCAATGAAGTACCACACTGTGAGCGCGGCAACTCGAGGTACGAACTAAGATCCACTTTGGCCAAGTTAGGGGAAACCACGGGGAATCTGGGAGTGATCTGTAAGGACTGATACTAGAACTTAACTGGAGAATGGTGCTCAGAACTGGCATGAAATAGTCAGCAAGAAGGTGTGATTGTGGCCATGAAAACTGTCATTGGCCCTGGCTTTATGATGCTCTACATCCAATTCCTTGCCACATGGCCCAAAGGATATAACTGAGAAGAGGTCAATCTGTCAGATCTCTCCCAATCCCTGACATGTCCTGATATAACATACACATGGGGGTGCTGAGAAGACCACAGAAGATGCTCGCAAGCAGTTATTTAGGGGTTCCACCCAGCCCATTACAGAAATTCTTCTTCGGTTGTCCAGCATTAATTTTTGATTTGGTAATACCCCGCAATGGCACTGGAGCTCAGTAAATGATGGTACAGTCCGTTCTGCAATCTGCAATTTCAGCACCCCTTCTAAGAACCACTGGGTAGCAGAAAATAAATTTATTGGGCAACAGGAATGTTTTTGAGAGGGAATATTGTTGTTGTGCTCGGAGCAGACGATCATTACACAAGGAATCTATGCAATAGAGATTTGATTCCTTCAGCACTACAGTAAATAGAAGGCACTCTCCAGAAATACGAAGGAGAAGTAAAAATACCGAGAGAAAGAAACCACACTCCCGAGGATCTTATCACTGAAAACACAGCATTTATCAACTGCAATATTTTCCTAAGATCAGCTGCTCAAGTCGTTCAGTTTCCCACAATCTTTTCTCCATCTCTTCCCAGTCGTTAACATTTTTATTTCTATTCATAAAGGCAACGACTGACCAGGAAACTGCTGCATTTGTTGTGTAATTGTTGCATGTTGACATTGTGTACAGTTGCAAGAGTAATGACGTCCCTCATGGCATATATATAACACTCCCTCCACTCAATCTGAATCCTGATGTCTCTCTGTACTCCAGGCAGATAAACTGTTTATTACTCACAAAATGCTCTCAATGGTCACTGTTTTATGGATGAGGGCCGACCAAAATGGAACGCACAAAGGAACATGAAGTCTGGTAACTTGTGTTGGTGGCTGACCAGATTGGATATCACATTGCTGAGGCACATGGAACAAATGGAGACATGCTTCCAGCACAAGATCTTATAATATTCTGCATTTTGTTCTTCTATTTGTCCCATGAAATATTGCTACCTGTCTTGTACCTGACATGCCTGTTTTGACAGTGAACATGACAAGCATACCAGGCAGTATTACATTATTATATGACACAAATAAGAAACACATAAGCTTTTTTCCCATCTGTGAGAGCCATTCTACCAGTCCATATAATTTGGTGCAGAACAAAGTACTTTAGTTGTTGCAAAGTATCAGAATGAGGATAAAAAATGCGCACATACATGTTATATACATCCAAAAGGTAGGAAGTTTTCTGATCATTACAAGTAATTGTTGGAATCGAGGGTTGTTGAGATTTAACAATGGTCAGGTACACTGTCTCTGTCTAGCTTGCTGTGTTACATGAAGTCACATCGTGTGTAGGAAACGTGGACATCACTAATGGGTTGCGGAGAGATCGGGAGGTCGGATGTGGACCGTCATGGCCCCTGTCAGAGGCCGCAGTCAGCTGACAGCATGCCACAATGATATATTGCTGGGCGACAGACGTGACATAGATAAACTGTCCGCAGCTGCTGGCGGCCACACTGTGCAAGGGAGGGCACTGGGCAAGCATCGACCCGTCCGCTAATGCAGCCCCGCTTGTGTGGCAGCGATACCCAGACCACGTACCCGAGCGCCATTAGTGGCCACACCGCCGGGGTAACGAATCTCGCGACCTTGTTTGGCTCAGGTCAAACGGTATTACCGCTGACAGGACCACAGGTCACAAGTGTTATTGCCAATAATCGGTGGTTAATGGCGACTGATTGTCGGTCAAGGATCATCCTGTTCATGCCTAAGCACAGATCAATAGATGGTATTGCTAAAGCCAATATACTTCCGGGACAACTCGACTCAACTCAACAGTGCCTCTTGTGGTCAACACTCAGAAATTGATATTTCTGTGAACTATTTTGAACTAGATTGACCTTTGAACTTTTCTGACATATTGAATCCCAATACTGGTACTGAATCTTTTCAGTACATGTACTTGTACATCCGTAGTCTTAATCACTCAAACCTAAAGCATATAAAGTGCATAGAACAAACTAAGTTGGATTTGAGTAACAAGAACCATACTTCTTCCTGACATGTTCCATTTATTACTTTGACAGAGACACATAATGGCTCAGAATTATTTTGAACTGGCTTGCTGCTTCAATCAATGTACAAAGAAAATATCCACAAAGTCCCACCAGGGATGTCCCTTAGAGTGGCCTATGCACACACAACTGCCCCCACAGACACTCTTGTGGCATCTTAACACACTTCTTCCAGGCATCAACCACTTCAGTGAAATTAGGCCCTGATGAGCTATACCCACTATATGTATACAAACACAAGGCACCAACTGTCGTTAGGAAATGGGTGTGTATACTTGAGCCGGTGCTACAAGCATGTGACATTTTCTGCCTATGACCTCTGACCTTTCTCCTTGTTGTTCTTGATGTCGTCGGTTTGCTCCTGAGAGTCGGAGAGCTTGCACTTGCACATCTTGGTCAGCAGCTCCTTGTCCTCCAGTTTGTTGATGTCTTTGGGCTTGAGAACCTCATCTTCTTCTCCCAACGCTTTCTGTTCTTTCTCTTTGTCCTCTTCTTCCTTCTTCTTCTTGTCTCCTTCGTCTTGACTTCCCTGAGATCAACAGAAACAACACAAAACCAATTAGTTCAGAGTGGAAATATGTCATATTTAAATATGTATGCCTATCTAAAACACCGGTGCAACTACTGGAAATGTTTGAAGCCAAGTAAGTGCTAGGTGTTCTACATGAACCAAATGAAAGCAAATAGCCATTATCCATGGGATTACACACTGTCAGGTAAGTGACTTTAAATTTAGAATAAAGATGACATAATATTCTTAAGTAAAATATTACTGAGGAGATTCATGATTGTGTAGTCTTACATCATGTACACTTAACATTTAAAATTTTGATTTAGAAATTTAAACAGACCCACATTAATCAATCATATTATATTTGAATGTGCATTCAGAACATGAGAGTGATGAATATAATCAGCATTACTTTCAGTTAGCAAGAGAAACATTCCACATTACATCCCCTGTATTATCTCAAATTCCCTGCAATTCAAGCCACCATAAAGTCATATATCATTATCATCATCAATAACAATCATTTTGAATGCCATGACACCCTCACCAAAACTGGTGTCAAAAAACTCATTATGTTCATAAATAACAGAAATGAACAGCGAAATTATTTATGAACATTTGGAATTGAAGGCAGTGATAGGATGCCAGAAAAGAGAAGACTAACAGATACATGTAGAACTAGCTGGTTACGGTTACCACACCACCGTGCAACTGTGGGAAAAGCCACTGGCACACAGCATCAGTATAACTATTGCCAATTTCCATGTTAGCAGTAAGCAATAAGCATGTATACTTCTTGATGATGACAAAACTATACATAGTTGTGAGTTGCAGCAGTCTGACATCTAGGCATTGCAGAGAATGTACACAAGTAAGCTGCCATTCCATGAAGAGTGTGCAGTGCCAGCCATCAGCCACAGTGAACCAACCAATCACAATCAGCCTCAACCCAGTGGTAAATTTGAATCAGCCAATAAGAGCAGTGCATCAATAAAATTGTTTATTGTTAACAATAATCGAAAGATGGGCGCGCAACGAGAATTGGGAAGGCTTACAAATCTTTGTAGTCAAAGATTTTGATTGGCTGGCAGTAAGAGAGTGGGCTAGACGAGTAATTTGTACAATAATGTTACATTGCCAGAACAAGATGGGCCAGCGACTGGTGATGACTGGTCGGGTGTTGGTTGCCGTGGCGAACGTGGCTGAGGTGTGTCGTTGGCTCGAGCTTTGGTGCCAAAACGTAAAATCGGGAGATTGGCGGCAGTCTTCAGTGGTTTCCATCGCTTCAAGTCCAAGAAAGAGTAGTAATGTATCTATTAGCAAGCTGTTCACGTCAACGAAACTTGCGGTCAAACTGCTGTGTTGTGTCTGATTATATAATTCTTCCCAGGAATGTATACAAAAACCTCATAAACTGTTGCACAAAGAAAACAACATGCAGTTATATTAGCTTACATGGTACAAATTTGTGAATTTCCAATAATTTTCCTTGAAAACAAAAGAACATTTTTACAGAAGTAAAATTGCTACAATATAATACAACCATTAGGAGCTGCCAGAGATCGAGGGCAAATGACAATTTTCCAACCAAACTAAGCATGTCTTTACCATATATATTTAAAACCAATCATGATACATTTATTTCAAAGCTAACTTGCATTACAACTAAAGCCGAATGCAGATGCTGCAGATGTGAAGGCAATGAAACTATGAAAAAGCACAAACATATTTGGGATACACCGTCTACACAACCCCTGATACAACCACAAATCCGTTACCATGGCTACATTATCAGAGCAAAACATTTTTACATAGAAAACTGACCACGAGGAAATATAAAGACGATACAAAATGCCATTTTCTTTGAAAAAAAGAAGCAGCAAGTTTCTCAAAATCGCAGGAAGAACATACATATCAGATAATAAATACTACAATCTAAGGGCAAAAAACGTCGGCAATAAAACAAAATATCCTACACTACTAAATGCACCAAAATTTTGGACGTCAAGCATTGTGCAATGATCACTTGCAGTGCTTACCTCGGTAGAGAAGCCCTCCACAAGGATGGCGACCAGCAGGTTAAAGAGGACGTAGTTCCCGAAGGTCATGAGTGCGATGAAGTAGAGAGCAGCCCAGTCAGAGGTTTTGGACATGCCGTTGTACAGGACTTCATTCCAGTCCTCTTGGGTCAGAATCTGTGCAGAGAGAAACAAAGCCAACAATACAGTATCATGGAATAAGAAAATTTAATGTAGTATTTGTATAGTGTTTCAGCATGTTAGAAGGTAACATGCTAAAATAATTATATGTGAACCTATAATATTCTTTCTACCAAGCCATGATCAATGAGTCATTCTTAGCATATTTCTATCTGAATGAAGCCATAATTCCTAAACATTTGGAACTGATGAATGCGACCATTTGATATGAGCGGGATATTTATCCTGCTGGGATGGAACGGGTCGGGTGTGGGGTGACGGGAGACCATCGAGACATGGCAGAAAACCTAACGATAAAAACAAGTACTGAAACTGAAATATAGTGAGCCTTGGTATCTCAACTCTATCTTGTGAAAAAAGTTTTGATGTTAGCACAGGCATGTGTCTCAATTTGGTGACAGCTACATGTATCAAGATTCCACAGATATGTGCGGACGCCTCCTAGCTTGACAGATCGAGTCAATGTGACTCATCATGAAATCCTGACGCAGATTCCAACTAGATTCCTACCCAATCATGTTCAAACCTGAGCACAGATAAATGCACATACTGTGATTTTTGCTTCAGAATATATATTTGTCCATGTTGTCAGAATGTACAGAAATCTTCGTTAGACAAAAAAAATTCTCCTAACTGAAAAAGACATCCATGCAGCTGATCGAATTTGTGTTGAACAAAATGAATGAGTTGCCGCCATGGAACTGACAATTGCAGTGCACCACCTAGTTCATGCTTGCCTCATAAACTCATTCAAGGAGCAGAGGGCCTTTGGCACACATTATTTTTTTCATGATATTTTCAATTTAGCTGATGCGTCTGGCCTCTGTGCGGTAAACCCTTGTAACATTCTTTTCCTGGGAGCTTGATGCCAAATGGCTGATTCTCAGTGAGTATCTATATCGCACTTTGACAGATTATTTCCTTTAATGGACTGTGAAAATTGCCCTTTTTTAACCTGGCTTTGAGTATTGGTTACTGGGTTCGGGGGTAGAGTGGGCATGAGGGGGTTTGGAGTGGGGAGAGTTTGATACCATGGATACGGGGTGGCGAGGGGTGCCACAATGCTGGAGATGATTTACTCTGTGTAGATGGCGACATGGGCACACTGTGGCCAGGGTAAGCACTATACAGTTCCTGTGCAGGCCACTGACACCACCCCGGCTCCTAGCTACATAAATCCTGTGGTATACACACCCACAGATCAATGTCCTGGGGCAGATACTGCAAAAATACTCAACCAAAGCGAACAAACTGTGGGCAAAAATGTCTCCAACTATGTATCTTTGCTCAAGATGAAGTCTTTGGCCTGTGGAGAGGCAATGACACTACACTGTACTTTTTGGTTCCAAGCTCCATTCTAGCAAATAAATGACCAAATCAGATTGCTAGTCGTGCTCAGTATGCAAACAAAGACAAATTCGTTTCCAAAACAGCCCCTAAATATATGGAACGACAGAAGTTCAAAGTGAAGCAGTAACTTTCTTCAAACACACAAAAAAAGAAATACGCTGAGTTTTGTGTCATGGGACTGCAGTGTAAGTATACTGTCAACGGGCCATGATCACCTATCACACGGCTGCACACAGGCAAGCCTGCAGTGAATGTCAAGGAAAATGACTGAGTCAATGGGGTGAACTGCGTTTGAAACTCTCGACTGCCTAATTGGGCATGATCATAATTATTTTTCCTTAGGGGAAAACCAATAAACAACTTTTATTCCTATAAGAAGACATTTTGATAGCAGCATTGTGATGCTGTGTTCCGGAGATGTCTGCACGCTTCGTGTTCCTGGAATTATGTGAGTTTTTGATTCTACTCTAAATGAAAGATTAGATGAAGAAAATTACCAATAACTTCTAGCCTCAATTTGATCAATTAGTGTCCATTAATCACACATTAAATCTATCTGAATCCCAAGAGAGATCACCATGAAGAATGCACTGACCTGGAAGACAGTCACTAGGGACCATAGCAGGGTGTCGAAGTTCTTGCGCTCACAGCGACAGCCGAGTGTGACGTTGGCGCGCTCGGTGCACGTACAGGGACGATCCTCGATCGGGTGCTGGCAAAACTTGCCCCCAAACAGGTGCATACCAAGTACACTGTCAAATACACCGAATTCATTTGATACTTTAACTTGCAGATTTTTAATTTTACATTTAAATGACATTACTTATATATTTATTAACATGGTTTAGTTTTTATTGCAACATTTACAGGTGGCATTCGTTCGGTGTAATTAATATCAGGTTCAGGCAGCACACCTTCCTTTCATCAAAATGATCTGATGAATCTGGTATAATTATGATGATGACTCATCTATTACCACCCGTGCGCCTTATTATGTAACAGTGGGTGAGGCGTCAGATTCGGGGACCACACGATGCGAGCGATGTTCGTGTGGTGTGCGAAGTTTTCTATCCTGCAGTCTGTTGCCACACCCATCTCCTATCACACCACTTCACACTTCTTTCTTGCTATATGTTCATTTTTTTTTTCAATTCTCTCCTTTTCCTGGTTTTTTTTTCATCTTCACAGCTCTGGCTGCAGAGAATCAATGAAGGAATCTGAGCCTGGATATGGAAGTCTGCGGCTCTGGGCGGAATCGCCGTGTCTGAGCAGGAAGGACGACACAACGCCTCCATTAATTCAGCATACAATACGGCACGACCAACATTGCAGTATTTGACCAAATAAACGCGTCCAGTAAAACCCTCACTAGCAGGTATATAGCATGTATGACAATTACCGATAGAAGCAGGAGGATGACGTTTATTATGTCAATTCTGGAAAGTGTTGGTGCATTAAATTCAAAAGAGCTGCCAGTATTTTCTCCAGTACTAATACGATAATATTATGCTAAAATATTTTCCATCATATATTGTATGTCACGTCAGTTGTATAAAAAATAATTATTTCTTTTTCATCGATATCGCAGGAACCAATGGTTCTTGGGAATTTATTTATTGCTATTTTTGTGAAGTTTCTTGGAATAGAATGACATTTTGAAATGTAATTAACTGCAAACACTTCACATGAATCGATCACAGTAACTGACAAAATGCTCATAAATCCATCATATATATCGAGGTGATGTTTTTGGTCATACACACTTACGACGAACATACAGTATGAATAATGTACAGAGAAATTTCAGGTGTGCATGAAATTTTTAACCAACATAATAATAATATTGTAATAATACTTGAATCATATGGAAGCAGTGATTTAAAAATATTATCTCACATATTTATGTGAAGGGACCACATATGTGTACGTCAGTCTTACAAATTGATATTTCTCATTCTCACAATTTTCCTATATAATGGTGTCACTGAACACATTACATTTCTCTGATTGAAGAGTCGATTTATGCCCCAGTTGCACATTGTACGTCCTTAATACCCACCCACTTTTGACACGAAAAATGACTAGGTAGAGTAAACAATACAGTTTTCGGACACTAACACTAACAGGGAAGCTAACATTGTGGAACTTATCAAACTAGATACCTCTGCTAATACGTTGCAGAAATTCCTTCAAACCAGAAAGCCCACAATTACTTGGTTCAGTTCAGTGCTTGAGGACATTTGTTTGCGACATAATAACTGATATATATAATTGCCGGTAAACCATGAAGTGTTTGATTTCTGGCGGTGTCCCAAATTAGCCTGGTTTACTCTAATAATTTTTACTTTTTTCACTCAATTTTGTCCACATCTAAGATCTGTCCCCCCCCCACCCCCTCCCCATGTGGCCGTAGCAGCGGTGAATAGCAGGCCCGGGGCGGTCCGACTCACCTAAAGATGAAGATGAAGAGTATAAGCAGTGCAAAGAATGTCGCCACGTTGTCCATGGTGCGCAGCATGATGACGAGTTGTGCACGCAATGCCGGCATGAAGCGCACCAGTTTCAGAACACGAAGTAGTCGGAATGTGCGAAGAACGGACAGGCCGCCAGTGCCCCCCTGGATCAGTTCTACCAAACTGTAACCATGACAACAGATCATACAAGTTAGCTACCAATGGACATGTCATCTGGTCATAGGGATATATTTGGATTTCCACAAAGCTGGTACTTGCTGAAACGAAGATTTCTATTACTCAGAATGATTGATTGGTTGATTGATTGATTGAGACCAACACACAGAATATTTTCACTTACCTCAATATCACAATAAATCCATCAAAGACATTGAAGCCATTTTTAATGTATCCGAATGGTCCAACCGCTATTATTTTGAGCAGCATTTCTAATATGAACAGGGCAGTGAACAAAATGTTGCTATACTCCAGCACCTTTGTTAATAACTCAGGCTGGAATAGAAAACAAACCAAAATCAATAACATGCATAATGGGAAAATTAGGAAGCATTAACTTAACACATATTTTTGTTATCCTAACCCCAGGAAATACCAAGGTAACTACATCACATGTATTAAACATGAATACATTTTGTGTAAATTCAATTTGTGAAATTCATACAAAACTTTAGATGATATGGATAAGTTATCAAAACACATTTAAATTAACCTTCATGATAATCATATAAACTGCTGCATGGATAGTTGGGGACATATATTAACCGAGGTGTTGTCCCTATTCATTGATTGAGACATGCACACGCACTGCCAACCTGTGTGATGGCAGTCCACAAATCAATACTTACTTGATTATGAAATTCTATGCCCATGCTAAGTGTGTTGATGACAATGGCGCCTAGGATGCTTTTTTGGAATAGATTACTGTCCACCAATTTATGCACTCGAGCTTGGAATCGACGGAATATGCCTGCAACAATATAAACGTGCTCATTATCAATTCTGATGCATTATTGAAAAGAATCACATTTTCATTCTTCATGTTAATTTTAGTGGGAATATTCACATACAACTTTTTTAAAAGGAACTTTAAACAATTGTGAACCAATCGTGAAGGAATTACTTATCACTTGACTTGTTTTTAACATTTTCTGAATCATTTGACCTGCATCATGTATTCTGCCAGGATTCTCATAGAAAAACGTTACATACACAAACCACAATTACCGCCAGGAAAAAACCTCAGCAAAACAAAAATTAGCCCAAAGGCTAAGATAGGTTACCGGACAATTTTAATTTGGCCATGGCAGCATTGGCAGGTAACAGACCTTTTACCAATCAAGGTTCGCATTGTAAACATATGACCTTGGGATTTACCAATCAAGGTCATCTGTATGAACTTCGATGTTACCATTACATGTACGTGTGCGGCATTTGATATTCTATATGTTGGGTGGAATCGTTTAGGCCGCTCAGGTCAATTTATACATTCCAAGTCAGACATTTGGCACTCAAGGTCATCTGACGTCAAGTTCAAGGTCATCATTAGTTGTGCCATATATGTCTTCCTATATGTTCATAATGCAAACAGGAGCTCTATCTGCAAGCATTTCATCTACAAAGGCAAATCTGGGCATTTTTTGACCCCAAAATGGCTGTTTTGACCTTTCAAGGTCATCCAAGGTCAAATTCAAGGTCACCACACAAGTCGCCATATATGACTTCCCATTTGAAAGTGCCAATTTCTAAGCTCTATCTTCAAGCGTTCTATGAGTACAGTCCGGACAGCTCCCATTATGAAGGGAAAAAGTGCCGAAAATTTTCTAAGTCCAAAATTTTTTTCAAAGGGTGAACATTTTTTTTTGCTCTAAAAAAGGCCCAAAATGGATAGTAATGCGATCTGGGGCGAAAAAATTTTTTTTCGCCGACCCGCCAAAAATTCAAAATGGCCGCCACACGAAAACCGGCAGATTTAGGGCAACCAAACTTATACATATCACAGAGGTATATGAGGGGAATCTTTTGAAACCAAAAACTCAAAACTGATCAGACAGTTTTTGAGAAAATGGCCGTCAAAGTCCAAAATTGAGCGTTTTTCGACAAAAACGGCCGCCATTTTGAAAAAAATGCGAAAATCAAAAAACAAAAAAATACCTCCTTCTCAAAATATTTTTAGGCATTTTTGTGCAAAATTTCAGAAAGATTCGATCGTTAACTTTAAAGATAAAAATGTTAACGCCGGACGGACGGACGGACGGACGGACGGACGGCTATACTCCCTCAGTAGCACTTGTGCATATTTTTACTTGTGAGGTGCAGGTGGTACATTTCATACTTATGAGTAGCATATTCAGTGTCCGTAAATGTGAGGAGCAACTCACAACTACAGACTTTGCACCTCACAACTACAGACATCGCAACTCACAACTACGGACATCGCAACTCACAACTATGGACATTGCAACTCACAACTGTGGACACTGCAACTCACAACTGCAGCCATAACAACTATGGACATTGCAACTCACAACTACTGACATCGCAACTCACAACTGCAGCCATCACAACTATAGACATTGCAACTCACAACTATGGACATTGCAACTCACAACTATGGACCTTGCAACTCACAACTGCAGCCATCACAACTATGGACATTGCAACTCACAACTGTGGACATTGCAACTCACAACTGCAGCCATAACAACTATGGACATTGCAACTCACAACTACTGACATCGCAACTCACAACTGCAGCCATCACAACTATAGACATTGCAACTCACAACTATGGACATTGCAACTCACAACTATGGACATTGCATAGCAACTCACAACTATGGACATTGCATAGTTGGACCTTGCAACTCACAACTGCAGCCATCACAACTATGGACATTGCAACTCACAACTACGGACATCGCAACTCACAACTGCAGCCATCACAACTATGGACATTGCAACTCACAACTATGGACCTTGCAACTCACAACTGCAGCCATCACACTTATGGACATTGCAACTCACAACAATGGACATCGCAACTCACAACTGCAGCCATCACAACTATGGACATTGCAAGTCACAACTATGGACATCGCAACTCACAACTGCAGCCATCACAACTATGGACATTGCAAGTCATAACTACTGACATCGCAACTCACAACTGCAGGCATCACACCTATGGACATTGGAACTCACAACAATGGACATTGCAACTCACAAATGCAGCCATCACAACTATGCACATTGCAACTCACAACTATGGACATTGCAACTCACAACTATGGACATTGCAACTCACAACTGAGGACATTGCAACTCACAACTGCTGCCATCACAACTATGGACATTGCAAGTCATAACTACTGACATCACAACTCACAACTGCAGGCATCACACCTATGGACATCGGAACTCACAACAATGGACATTGCAACTCACAACTATGGACATTGCAACTCACAACTGTGGACATTGCAACTCATAACTACTGACATCGCAACTCACAAATGCAGCCATCACAACTATGGACACTGCAACTCACAACTGGAGCCATCGCAACTATGCACATTGCAACTCACAACTGGAGCCATCACAACTATGGACATTGCAACTCACAACTACGGACATCGCAACTATGGACATTGCAACTCACAACTGCAGCCATCACAACTCACAACTACGGACATCACAACTATGGACATTGCAACTCACAACTGCAGCCATCACAACTCACAAATATGGACATTGCAACTACGGACATCACAACTCACAACTATGGACATTGCAACTCACAACTGTGGACATTGCAACTCACAACTGCAGCCTTAACAACTATGGACTTTGCAACTCACAACTACGGACATCGCAACTCACAACTGCATCCATCACAACTTTGGACACTGCAACTCACAACTGGAGCCATCACAACTATGGACATTGCAACTCACAACTGGAGCCATCACAACTATGGACACTGCAACTCACAACTACGGACATCGCAACTCACAACTGCAGCCATCACAACTTTGGACACTGCAACTCACAACTGGAGCCATCACAACTATGGACATCGCAACTCTCAACTGCAGCCATCACAACTTTGGACACTGCAATTCACAACTGGAGCCATCACAACTATGGACATCGCATCTCACAACTGGAGCCATCACAACTATGGACATTGCAACTCATAACTATGGACATCGCAACTATGGACATTGCAACTCACAACTGCAGCCATCACAACTCTGGACATTGCAACTCATAACTGCAGCCATCACAACTATGGACATGGCAAACTCACAACTATTGGACATTGCAACTCACAATTGCAGCCATCACAAGACAAAATCATGTCAAAATCAGTTGCAGTCATGTCTGTCTAAGTTACAATCCTGCATGTAAAACAGACTGGCAGGAAAAGTCAATCAAAGGGATTTGCAGTATTTTTTGTCAAAGTGATTTGCAGTCATGTCCATCGAAGGGAGTTGCAACCATGTCCATTAGAGCTCATTCAAAACCAAGACCACCTATGCTTGACCACCGTATTTATTGTTTCAAAGTTAGCATGAACATACCATATAGTTTCCAAGAGAAGCACACCCTGCTCAGCACTTCCAACAGTGGCAAAAGCAAAATTAAAGACCTAGTAGCATGCCGATGAAAGTGCTTTTCATTTAGTCTATTATGAATAGTTTTCAATAAATTCTAACAAATTTTACAAATACAGTCAATGGGTTTCCAGATATCGAGCCAATAGGCACTCCTTCCGTAAATTGCCGATCCCGATTTTAGTGTGGGTCACGTGGTTGGTGACGTCAGTTGAGGCAGACCTGAAAGTACATGTAGCCATCAAGATAAAACTGCATGTCGCATATTCATTCCCCTGATGTATGTTTGCAATTCAAGTGAAGGGGTGACATGGCAGAAATGTGGCATTTCTTGTCTTGATATTTAGAATCAGTACTATTTATTCACCCAGAACAGAGGTTTGTTGAACTGCAAGATGTCCAGTATTTGCTGGTTTTTGCGTGTTTTCTGTTGAATCGCATGCACTTTGAAGTGATTTTCCGTCCACAGAGAGCTGACCACCGAATTACGTATTTTACGTTTTCGACGAGCACATCAAAGCACATTCTGCCTCAACTGACGTCACGATTACGGAAATTGCCGAAGCTATTTCTTTCATCGGCTGGAGAAGGCGATTGCAAAACTGGCTCAATATACTCCATTACATGTCGCTGTTGTCAGTTACCAATTAACGCGAACACCTTTTTTTATCATCAAATGTTCAAAATGTCTTTATTTGAACAGAAATAAAACCATATAATGATACCTTGCTACTATGACTTTAAGGCCAAAGTTGATGTCCAATTTTTTTTTGGAAAAAAACAGATGAACCATCTCCGCTGGCCAAGCTGGGGAATCCGTCTCCACTGGCAAAGCTGAGAAATCCGTCTCTGCTGGCAGAGCTGGGAAATCTTTCTCCACTGGCAGAGCTGGGGAATTCTTTTCCGCTTGCAAAGCTGGCGGAGCTATGGATTCCGTCTCCACAGGTAGAGCTGGGGAATCTTTTCCGACTGGTAGAGCTGGGGATTCCGTCTCCACAGGCAGAGCTGGGGAATCTTTTCCCACTGGCAGAGCTGGGGAATCCGTCTCCGCTGGCCGAGCTGGGGAATTCGTCTCCACTGGCCGAGCTGGGAATCCGTCTCCACTGGCAAAGCTGGCCGAGCTGGGGAATCCATCTGTGCTGGCCAAGCTGGGGAATCCATCTCCACTGGCAAAACTGGCCGGGCTGGGAAATCCGTCTCCACTGGCGAAGCTAGCCGAGCTGGGGAATCTTTCTGAAACACGAATATATGAGCAATGTTCACATCAGTTGGCTTGAGTTAATTGATCAATTAATCAATCAATTCATCAATTAATTTCTTATCAAGTTGTATTTAATATTGATGCTGAAATTTCTGGACAACACTTTCTTCTGCATTCGGGCACACATAAACCACACATTTATGCAGGTAAAATACGAAATAGACAGGTGTTTGCCTCGTCGCTAATGGAAACATGTTTTGTAAGGTACATTTGACATATTTGATAAAATCTCAAATATATTTTTCAGAAAAATTGCATACTTTCAACTTGAGTAGTTGAATAAAGCATTCAACATGTTCGAAGTTGAACCAATGATCCTATGCGAGTAGCTAGGCTATGGTATATGCAACTTCTACCATGACAAGGCAATCGGCAGCGCTGTCTGGTTAATTCTGTGTAACTGTCTAGACAATCACAATGGAGCAATCGCTACACAAGTTGAGCTAGGTATTAGTCAAATATATGCCAAACCTAACATGTCTAACATGATAAATGTTATTCCGTCCATGACACAATGTCACGCATGTTATGTGAAAATTCAGAAGAGTTGGCTATCTTAGCGAAGCTATACTAGTAGGTTCATTGGTTGAACATTCAGTGCATTAATATGTCTTATTATATGTCTGTCCAGTAATTAGCTGATATATCCAATGTGATTTTGACGAGTGCAATAAGAAACCCATACTGTACTGTTCAGTCCTGGAGCCCGTTTCACTAAGGCCAAGAAGAGCTCGTTATAGCATCAGATTTTTCGTTAAGTGAAAAGAATCCTTGTTGATAACGAGCGTTCCTGATGTTCATCTTTTGAAATGTTTGTTGTATCCATCGTTAACAATATGTTGTCATAGTTATTTCTCAATGTTTTTTCTTCCATTAATAAAACTTCAACGAGGAAAGGTACTCAAGGCACTCAAGGTCATCTGAGGTCAAGTTCAAGGTCATCATTAGTTGTGCCATATATGTCTTCCTATATGTTCATAATGTAAACATAAGCTCTATCTGCAAGTATTTCATCTATAGAGGCAAATCTGGGCATTTTTTTACCCAGAAATGGCTGTTTTGACCTTTCAAGGGCATCAAAGGTCAAATTCAACGTCACCGCACAAGTCACCATATATGACTTCCCATTTGAAAGTGCTGATTCCTAAGCTCTATCTTCAGGCGTTCTATGAGTACAATTCCGGCAGCTCCCATTATGAAGGAAAAAATTACCAAATATTTTTCAAGTCCAGAAAATTTTTAAAAGGGTGAAAAATTTTGTTCCCCCTGGAAATGGCCCAAAATGGATGGTAATGCAATTTGGGGCGGAAGGAACTTTTGTCACCGACTCATCAAAAATTCAAAATGGCCGCCACATGCAGGCCGGCGATTCAAGGGCAACCAAACTTATACACATCACAGAGGTACATAAGGGGAATTTTCGAAACAAAAATCTCAAAACTGTCTGAACAGTTTTTGAGAAAATGCTGTCAATGACCGAAATTGGGCGTTTTTCAAAGAAAATGGCCGCCATTTCGAGGAAAATGCAAAAAAAAACTTTCCAGGGAATATTTTTAGCTATTTTTGTGCAAAATTTCAGAAAGATTTGACCGTAAACTTCAAAGATAAAATGTGGACGGACGACGGACGCAACGCCATGGTAATAGGTTATCGGACCAAAGGTACGGTAACCTAAAAAAAAAAATAATACCAGATTGTACTGGGATTTTTTGTGCGAAACAAATCCCAGTACAATTCAGTATAATCATGTACTTGTATAAGACCAATGAAAGCTACATATATACTTATACCATGTACTCACTAGTCATCATCAGCGTGTGAATATACAGTCATCACATCTTGCTCCTCTTCATGCTCGGTACATTCAACAGGCCATAACAACTGGCCAATGCCTGGCAAACGGCTCCAGCAGGCAACTGTACAGAAAATGGTAAATAAGATTCATTTTCCAGAAATAATTTATAAGCAAAGGGTGAATGGCCTCTGTGGTATTGAGCTTGACAGCGGTCCGACCGCAAGCGACCGCATAGGCGTATCCCCATTACGTATTATGGGACAAAATCACCTCACTAATCACAGACATCAACACACTGTGTGTTGTGAGAGAATGTAGCAAAGAACTAACTTGTGAGGTGTGATCGGCCATGTGGCACCTCAGAATTATTGGACAAAATCACCTCACTAATCACAGACATCAACACATTGTGTGTAGTGAGTGAATGTCGCAGAGAACTAACTTGTGAGGTGTGGTCGGCCATGTGGCACCTCAGAATTATTGGACAAAATCACCTCACTAATCACAGACATCAACACATTGTGTGTAGTGAGTGAATGTCGCAGAGAACTAACTTGTGAGGTGTGGTCGGCCATGTGGCACCTCAGAATTATTGGACAAAATCACCTCACTAATCACAGACATCAACACATTGTGTGTAGTGAGTGAATGTCGCAGAGAACTAACTTGTGAGGTCTGGTCGGCCATGTGGCACCTCAGAATTATTGGACAAAATCACCTCACTAATCACAGACATCAACACATTGTGTGTTGTGAGAGAATGTAGCAGAGAACTAACTTGTGAGGTGTGATCGGCCATGTGGCACCTCACAATTATTTAACAAAAATCACCTCGATACAGTTATACAAGTGGAGAATGTGTACGTGTATGGTTTTTTTTTTCCTGTCAATGTGGGCATTTTGTTTATTCTAATAATGCGATATTCAACTAGACGCTCTCTGGTCACTGTCGACTTTGTTGTAATAACTCATTAACTTATTAAGGCATTTCGGCAGAAATGCCTTTATGGTTTTAGCAGAATTTTTTTTTTTTTTTTTTTTTTTTTTTTTTTCTTCTTCCGCCACTTTTGGTTTCCGGACGATAACTTTAGATTGCCTTGACGGATCCTTGTCAAATTTTCACCGCAAGTCAGAAATGATATGAGGAAGAACCCTATTCTTTTTGAGCCGGATCCGAGGTCCGTGAGGTCCGTGAGGATGAAATCAAGGCTAATTTTAAGACTTGGTTTCCGGACGATAACTGGAAAAATATTTATGCAATAGTTGCAGAACTCTGCATGGAGGTTCATATGCCACCAGGGAAGAACCCTATTGATTTTGGGATCGATCCGTCAAACGACCTTTGACCTAGAGGTCAAAATAATTTTTTGCTGATTCATCCTTGAGGCTTCCTGCATATCTCGGAAACTGTGCGTCGTAGAGCGAAACGGACGTTATTTTCGGACTCGTCGCCCTAGACAAACATCTCTAGGGTGTACTTTTTTTTTTGATCCGGCTCCGAGGTCCGTGAGGTCCGTGAGGATGAAATCGAGGAACTTGGTTTCCGGACGATAACTCAAAAAATATTCAGGCAATAGTTGCAGAATTTTGCACGGAGGTTTATATATCACCAGGGAAGAACCCTATTGATTTTGGGATCGATACCTCAAACGACCTTTGACCTAGAGGCCGAAATAATTTTTTGCTGAGTCATCCTTGATTCATCCTGCATATCTCGGAAACCGTGCGTCGTAGAGCGAAACGGACGTTATTTTCGGACTCGTCGCACTAGACAAACATGTCTAAGGGGTATTATGGATGAACTTTGACCTTGACCCGAAATTTTTGTGCTGAGTCGGCATTTTTCGTTTTCGTCGATATCTCGGAAACGGTGCGTCGTAGAGCGAAACGGACGTTATTTTCGGACTCGTCGCACTAGACAAACATGTCTAAGGGGTATTATTGATGAACTTTGACCTTGACCCGAAATTTTTTTGCCGAGTCGGCATTTTTCGTTTTCGTCGATATCTCGGAAACGGTGCGTCGTAGAGCGAAACGGACGTTGTTTTCGGACTCGTCGCACTAGACAAACATGTCTAAGGGGTATTATGGATGAACTTTGACCTTGACCCGAAATTTTTTTGCCGAGTCGGCATTTTTCGTTTTCGTCGATATCTCGGAAACGGTGCGTCGTAGAGCGAAACGGACGTTATTTTCGGACTCGTCGCACTAGACAAACATGTCTAAGGGGAATTATTGATGAACTTTGACCTTGACCCGAAATTTTTTTGCCGAGTCGGCATTTTTCGTTTTCGTCGATATCTCGGAAACGGTGCGTCGTAGAGCGAAACAGATGGTATTTTCGGACTCGTCGCCCTAGACAAACATGTCTAGCGGGTATTATGGATGAACTTTGACCTTGACCCGAAATTTGTCGACATTTTTCATTTTCGTCGATATCTAGTATTATAAATTATTCATCACACCGAAATGCCTCCAAGGCATCTTTAGGCCTTGACGTCTAGTTTGTATTTATTTGATCGTTCTGAAAAACATTGACCGTTTCATGCAATGACCGTTCCCAACAAGGCTACAAAATATCATGATTCGATGTAAATTGCCAGCTGTAGAGCGTTCACGAGCCATGTGTCCTAAAAGGGCTGATTTCAGCACAAAATGTGTCGGCACTAGGTCATTTTGGTTGCTATGGCAACAAAAATCGATGGGTGTCGAGAACTCATGTATATATATGTCCCTACAAAATATTATCGAAATCGGTTCAAATGTGCAGCTTGTGGAGCATTCACAAAGGAATGTTTACCGCGGGCGTTGTGGCGGGACCGTTGCAAATCCATATATCCGCCAAACTTCGTTCGAGGGACACAATTAATTCAGCTCCATGTATGGTTTTAGCAATGATATCTCAAATAGTGTTTTTCAAGTTATTATTCGAATAAGCTGGAGAGCACACCTCACAGGAATCAGACCTGAAATTATAACGTTTTAGGATCCGATATGTATACAAAAAGTTCCGTGATGATATCTTTGAAATAAAGTGTGTGACGTTGCTCTCCCCCCTCTCCCCCCCCAAATATTTTTTTTTTCTTTTGTAGTGGACATTTTCCGATATGGCTTAAATTTGATAGCAACCAACCTCAGGGCACAATATATGTATACGAAAATTCTCGTGATAGCTCACGTTTCGGAATGAAGTGTGTGACAATATTCTCTCCAAAAAAACTAATGTTTCGATATCAACCAACCAACCTTCCTAAATTCGCTGGATTAAGGAAGTATTGACATGATCATGAGCTGCTTCTGACCAAAAACGCGAGTACCATTCCTGATTTTTAGCCAGTTAAAGCAGACTCGAAGAATTTTGACACGGGACTAGGCATTTCGTCTTCGGGCCTCTGCCCTCAGAGAAGACGCCTGACACAGATCGGACAGAACGGTAACCAGATAGCCTAGATCTAGTCCACTGTATTTCGAAACAGTGATAAACTTACAAGTCTGTCATGTCTCAGTCTTCAATATCTGCGTGAAATACGCTGTACAATGTACACATTTCGACTCACCTTTCCTATCGAGTATCGTCATCCATCTTGAATGTCATCTCATGAATATCGATCACGTGACACCTGTCCAATTCGTATCCAGCGTTTCGTACCAATACGACAGTCCGGTCCAAGCTCAAGTTTTAAACTCGAAAGTACTTAATAGAAATGAACTTAATAAGCAATTCCGTTCATTTCAACACGTTTTTCTTCATATGATCATTATAAAGTTCACAGTTTCGTTAAATCTCAAATGAAAGCGCAAATCGAAAGGCCCTTGTGCACCGCACAAGTCATCCAAGGCCGATGCACATTGTTACGAAATGCCTCAAAGGAACGCATGCGCCCCAAACGGTACGACTACCAGATCACTCGCCAGAGTGCAGCACTGTTCGATCATTTTCGTCCGTGTCATCAGATTGGCCGTCATAATGGCCAAATGTCGAATAGCCGTCGACTAGTGAGTTGACTTGCCAAAACCACACGTGCACCTCAGAAATGACCTCCTGGCGTGGCTGAATGTCATCACTGATGAGTTGCAGCTCACAAGTGACCAAAAATCACACAAGTCACACCTGTACTCTCCAAAATACTCACAAGTCAGTTTCAGGGAGAGCGGACGGACGGACGGACGGACGGACGGACGGACGACGGACGCAACGCCATGCCAATAGGTTATCGGACCAAAGGTCCGGTAACCTAAAATTTAAACCGACATTCCATGAATTTTGAGTTCTATCCACACAATAGTGTCTGGATGGCCAAAATTACAGTAGATTGTAGAACTAGGGAGTGAGCATTCTGGTCCATCTGTGGAAGTTTTTACTTCAGTTTATGAAAGCAACATATTCCCAAGATACACTTCCTCCAGGGGTATAGAATTATATAGCAGTGGGCCAGAATTCCATCAGTAAATTCCGGCAGGCTGTCTACACATGTTGCAAGCCGTTAATGCTGCTTAATGTCCCAGCTATGTGGCAAGAATGTGATTTCATTCATGATTTCAAGAAGACGAGGTAGAAAGAGAAATTCAGGGATGAAATATCCATCAGGCTCCTCCAAAGATGTCTAGATTTTTTATCAAAAAAAAAAACCTCCACAAAACCATTCTTAACTCATTAACTATGGATCAACTACCACAGTACACGAACATTCAATGTTTTCTCAACATGCTAAGCAACTGTGATTTTTTTAGCTGTAGATTCACTCCCAGCTCTGCCCAGACAAATGACCGGAACGTGAAGTTGCATTCATGAGTGGCCATTTGACCGTCTGTCTTGTTGGTCCACAGGGAACAATGAAGTCAGAGGCAACAGCAATCGCATTGACAATAACTGCGTCATCGACCTCTCTGCATTATTGATATGGTTCAGATGTTTTATGGAATCAGACGGTGGGAGCAGTCACAACCTGTATCCACGGAGTAGTCCCTTAGCCATGATACGAGGTAATGGCAGCCGATAATAACCACGCAAAGCAAAGAATCCACAGGTAGATGGAGCATTTAGGTAGATAGTTAAGCAGCGTATATTCCCATTTCTCTATTACACATTGCAATATAAACTCTATCCACTCGCAGGAACAAAATTTACGTTGCAGTTCTACCTTTCTAACAGTGAACGAATGATTTATGAATGCTTGTAAAAATGTTGACTGCTCGCACCAGGGTATCTTACTGCACAGAAAGCCTGATATACTGTTGATATCCAGGATATTGAGCTACCATATTTTAGTGCAAGAATTTTTTTTGAGCGTTTTCTGAAGTTCTGATGGAATGAATCAATCCAAAACATTGTCTGCATGTGTCCATAGAACATTATTTGACATTTTTGCAATTCAACAAGAAAATATCGCTTTGAGATATTTTCACAACAAATATATATACACAAAATTTCCGAAAAATATGTCCGACAAGAATTCACACTAACAGACAACAATGGATGCTGGACACACGCCAGATAACGAATGAAGACATAAGCTTATCGGGCCAAAGTTCAAAATAATGAATTATATCATGAATAATGTACTCAATGTGAGTGAAGCAAATAGAATTTTTGATGTATTCCAGTCTTTAAATAGGAATCAATAGGTAATTATGTTGCTACAAATTGGAAGAAAATGTGAGAAGGACTGGATATAATTTTAAAGAGCTGATCCCTTCTTGCTGACCCAGTAATGCCAAGATGAGCATGGCAGTTATAGCTGGCTGTGAACACCCCCAGAATAGGAACAAAAGGTTGGTGAAGCTTTAAATTGCAGATTGTGTGACTGATTCCGTGGTTCACGTCCGACATGAGATTGAGTAGCAGGCACATTACACAGAACACGAGGGATATCTGGCTCCATGAAGCTGTCAGGGGCGCCCGAGGGACCCGCCTAAACAAAATCGTCATGCGATCTCGTATCCAACTGGAATGCTCCAATCAACCTTAATACAGAGGCAATAAAAATCACTTTTTGTTTGATACATTATCCAAGTGAAAAGCGATCAGACACAAAGTCATCATGACATTTATATATAAGTGGGTTTAAAAACTCGACTGCTGTCTAGAGAACAGGAAGAACTCATGCTGTCAATACATTTAGATATAGATTGGCATCAGTTAGCATGGCTAGCGTGCTCCGCTCCCCGGTGTCTCTAGTATCAGTGAAGGTTCGTCAGGCAGGCGCTAGCCTCCAACAATTCCCTAATCCCTCTGACAGGTGTAAGCCCAGACAACTTGACATGGGGGATTGGATTCGGTAATTGGCCACATCATTGTCAGACAACCCGTGTGCCACAGGGATTCCAGCCCCTTGCGGACCTTTTCCCTACTAACGTGTTGATGTTTCAATTTTTTCTCCCCTTGATCATGTGCCATCATTCCACATTAAACTAACTGCCAAACTGTGAAACTGCGAAGTTGTTATATGGGTAATGGCACTGTTATAATATACAGCTCACAGTGAGATAGAACATTTGTATGGGCAGTGTTCCTGTGATTTCCCTTATTTGACAGGAGGGGCTGGGGTCAGGGTGATGTTGCCATGGGATGTCTGATTATTTCGCAATCTTCCAAATATGTAGCACTTTCCAATTTCCCGGGACATTTGTTGAGCACCATACATGGTACAACTGGTGGAGAATCCGACTCTATCTCAACATGTTGAATATTTGAAGAGAACTGATCTCCAGCAGTGCGCAAAATAGACCCATTCCCTGCTGAGTCTGCACTGCTTTCAAAATGTCAGCAAGCTTTGTTTTTAACTTGCTTTTTTCCCATTAGCACAACATTAGTGTAATGTAAAATAGCCAGAGAGGACTGGTTCTCATGGTCAGTCTGGTGCAGCGGAGAATGGAGGTCACCAGACAAACTTGTAGTGTGACATCACAAATAAAGAATACAACATCATAATTGTCTGCACTGCTGACATTAGAAGATTTCAAACTAGTAGTTGACATGTGGAGATGTATCATAGGACACAATGAGCAACCATGAGATGGCAGTAATGTATTAATTCTCTCAAACAAAACATCACCATTCTTTTAATTTGAATACTGAAGGATGAGTTTTCAACCTACATGAGCAGAAAAAAGCTTCATTAATCATAGATCACAAAACCATATGTTGAATACTGTATCAAGAGAGGAGCTAAACTATTGACAGAAATCAAAGAAGTTAAAAGTAAGATGTCTAAATGGTTGAGATGCCTCTGTCCCTCCACAAAATGGTGCGATGAAGTGATGTACAACAGATACATTCCTTTCACGAGTAATCTGAATTTGACAATAGGCCTACTGATGATATCAGCAGGACCTTTGTCAGATTGTATTGGCATGGACAGTAAATGTTGTTCAGCATATCTCTCAGGTCACCGTTCATATAAAATTAGACATGTGACATGAGTGGCATGACTGACCTGGTTTTTTGGGTTTGAGATCATCGTCCTCCCAGTCGTAGGAGGAGTCGTCACTGTCACTGCTCTCGTACTCAGAGCAGTGCGTGCTCGGGCGCCGGCCGCTCTCCACGTCACTGCTTAGCTGCGGCACAAGGGGCGAGCTCACCGACCGCTTGTCTGCAACAAAACACGATGCATAGCGTAAGTAGTCGAGGCAGTTTGTTTGGGACGATCATGAACAGTTTGTAAATCCAAAGGTACTACTCATGCATCACCTACAAGAGGTGTGTATTCGTTAAAGTCTATATATGGGACAGTATGACAAGTACGAGCGTGTGGTGTACCTCGGTCATCGGTGTCTGTACTGGAGTGTAGTCTGCTGGGGTCGTAGTCTCGGTTGGCGAGTGAGTTACTGCTGACTAACACGGCTGGTTTAGCACCATGCGCTGAAAGCACTTGCGGGCTGATGACGGCGACGTGTCGGCCATTACCTCCATTGCTGGCAGACGACGAGTCTCGACTCAGACTGCGCTGCGCACCACTAAACGTCACCGGTGGAATATGATTGGGGGAAGACTGCTGCGAAGGTCTACTGTGGCCATGGTTACCGTTGCCATGGTTGGTAGTGCCGTTGACACTGGCTACGTCGTGAGCGGGTGAAGTGACGGACTCCGACGGCGGTGAGTACAGAGAATCCGTAGAAGGGTTTGCACTGGTATCACTGGGCACTGTGAGGAACGTTGGTCGCCGTGGAGATGATAGAGGGTCAATGTCTGATATCTCGGGACTGGCTCTCGGGGCCTGTCCCACACTCTCTACATTGCTATAGTTGGGCTGAGTTTGATGAGGAGGATGTGAGGAAATGAATATACCGGTATTGTGCGGTGTAGTCCTTCTCTTGCCTTTTTTCCGCAAAGATATGGCTCTCTCAGGAGTCACTCTGCGCTGCCTTCGCCCTTGAGCATTTCTGAAAAAGCGCTTTAATTTGCGCTTTGTTTTCCTACCGATGTGTGCTAGGTATTTGATTATTTCATTATAACAACCACCAGGTTCTGATATACTGGCAAGTGTACTACTGGAGTGGTAGCGTTTTCGCTCCTGTAACATGCGCTCAGTCTCGCGTTTCTTTGTCTCTGAGAACTGTGTTGCTATCACTACTAAGCACAGGTTGATCATAAAAAAGGCCCCGATCTGTCAAAGAAAAATACCACATCTTTTGTAAGTTATTTGCCAACAGAAGTTTCTGTATGCACATTGAATATATATATAAACATGATAAAATACACCAATTTAATGCCACAAAGTTATCGTTAAATTGAAATTTCCAAATTGAGTCATTATTCCATTACTGTAAATCTACAACTACAGAAGCATTATACTGTGTCAAAGGTCTGCTTGGAATCTTTGTACACAAACATCTTACATCATTGAAATCTCTTTCTTTAACATATATGAATACAATAAAATTAAAACATACACCATAAGGTTCTACAAGCTTATACATGTAATGAGTTAACGAGTTTAGTGAGGAAATCTTTGTTAGACATTGTTTCAATCATACAAAATCAGTATGAGATATAGTTAGTCCAACAACAATCAAGATTAGCATGATTTTGTCGCAAATATTAATCATGTTAATGTTATGGGCCAAATGGGAATTCAATTCATGCTCTTATTATATCGCACAAACTCAAATCATAAGATACAATTGTGGGGTTGCTGAACACCTCAAGACACACTCTTATCAAACTACTCCCTAAATGTCATTTCTTGGTGATATTTGTCCACAAGATAATATCGCATCTATGTGTGTATTCATGTTTAGTTATTTGTCCATTCTCTAATCTGATAACAGTTTGTTCAATTTTATTCCTATGATTTATATTGAATTTTGAAATAACTGACCCAAAGATGCTGACAAAACATTTACCTCCTCAAAAAATTACTCTGTATTACCCGTATCAATACTATTGTTCTCACTAGATATATCATGAGCATAACCAAGTCAACACTATGGTCAGCTAATGGTCAATGTGATCATATGATTGGCTATCAACATGATCAAGGACTCTAAGTTCAACAGGCCATAGACCATGTAGACCGGGAGACACTTGCTTGGCATCCATCATCTGACATGTCATTCTGAATACTAGTCATACATGTAGCTTATTTTCTTGGAAGAAATGAACTCAGAATAATACATTAAAGTTTGATAAATGCCATTGCAGTTCACAACCCAGAGCATAATGAAAAATTTAGCTCTCAGTTCATCCAAAATGTACTGAAAGGTGTTGGAATGCCCCATTAATCTGTGGCCAGCATAGAAAACTGCAGCTATCAACGTGATCAAAACTGCCATAAGCAATACCACGAACCATATCTATTGTATCCTCTCTGGAGGGTCAATACCTAGGCACAGCTGGGCGAACCAGCTGGAGAACAACTGTACATTGTACATGATAAAAACGGGATGCCACACCATGCGAACCAACAATCACGAAACCATCACATCGGCAACAACCATCGTCCAACCAGACAACAAACAACTGACTCCACAATACAACATGGGCACCACGAGGCAGCATCGCTCTCCATCACAACTCAATACACTGGATTGTGCGGGATTTTTGAGTGTGAGGGATTAGGATTGTGCGGGATTTTGTCATTGGGAGCGTGGTATTTGGGATGAACAGTCTTTCAGGTGTGTGGTAATTTTGATGTGCAATGGGTAGTATGCACATTATTATTAGCTATACATATCATACCATCTACAGAGGTATACTTGGTTCATACAAATTTGCTGTCCAACTGAACTCTCTTTATTTAGTGTTGCCATCTGACTCAGAATGCACAATGATGGAGTAATTATTAGATTCTCATTGGGTGTTACCCGATCTCATTATGGTAAAACAGCTTACCATGTAATGAAATCTAAGTATTATTAAGGTGGTGTACACACCCACTGTACACAATCCAACATGTACACTTGTATGCATAATCATCGAAGGTGCAGCTTGCCCTTCACAAATTCACAACATTTAACTTCCCTTTGTGCATGAACTTGGCAGAAGTGTTTTGTGTCCAGAAAATGTTTCCGAGAGCACTGCAGCGCATAAACTGAGTGAAGAAAAAGATTTCTAGTTTCTTCAATATTCAGAATATCACTGAGCAAATTTTGAAATATTACACTAGTATTTTGTTTTTCGTCTTTCATTACTTGCAAAGTTTGATTGATGTCAAGATATATCCATAGCTATTTTTTGCATGATTAGTGTGTTACCATGGTTGCTCACTGAAATAAACACTGCATAGCGGGGAACTAGGCCTACAAATGAAATCATGCAGCCCACTAGTTTTCTATGCGGTCTAGAACTGAACACTTGAATAACCAACTGTATATGCTTATCTAGAAGTCACATGACATGTGACAATCAAATGAACCAATCAGTGTTGAGTATTACTATGAAGCCAGAGAGTAGACAGAGGATAGAAGAGAGGATACAGCCAAGGTCAAGGTCAAAGCAACAGAATTACTCAGTAGACGCCGCGGACTCATGTGTTAGCGACCACGATATAACTGATAGAAACTCAATCAACAGTGCCGACTAGTGAACTCATAATTAACAATATCCAGACTGGATTCTGACTAACAGTGTGTGCGTGTCTGCATATGATTACAATTTATTTATGTACAGAACATTTATGCCATATGAGTTTAGATTTAATGCGGGATTAGTATTACAGTGTTTGCAGCTAAGTGTGTTAATCATGTTAATACAAGGCAGACACTAAGGGGATGTGTTTTACGCACTTGACACCATTAGGTCATGCTGAACTACATTAATGCTAGACCAAGGTCTTGGGTAACTGTTGTCAGCGCATACTTACCACAATTAGCAATACAAAATACATCCAATCCCAAAACGAATGTGCGTCCTGCACATAATACATAATATTTACCCAGCCTGCTAGGCTTATCACCTGTACCATGGTGACAGGGGGCACCAAAAGACAAGGGTACGGGGGGCAAGGTGGTTTTAAATGGGACAGGGCGAAAAAAGAAAGAAAAGGTCTCCGTTAAAAATTATTATAAAAAAACCCAAAAGGACAGTCTTTGAAGACTGTCTCTTGAAGTTTAACTTACCACAATGAGTGCTACAAAGTAGACCCAATCATAGAAGGAGTGCGAGTCTTGTAAATAGTACATAATATCTACCCAGCCTTCCAGGCTAATCACCTGCAATGAGAGATATGTTTGATTGCTCTGTCTGCGAGCCAAATTGATAAAGTTAATAGAGGCTGAATGTAACACTGCTGCAAGGTAGATCTGCAAGCGCAAAGACATCCACTTTGGAAATAATACTGCCAGAAAGGAAAAGAAATAATGCAAACTACAAGAAAGAAAATATAAAGACAAACAAGACTATTAGAGTTTGTTGTAAAACTCGCCTAAATGCTGATCCATGTAAGTTCTAACCCCACAACCATACCCGACAGTTCTACCACAGTACACCTCCTACTAAACCCACTTACTAAACCCACCAGTCAGGCTATATATCAACACATATTAAGGCATTTAGATACATGTAAACGAATTTAGGCGAAACACCAGAACACCAAGTAATTCTTTCATAAACTATTCATAAAATGACTTTATTACAAAGGATGAAAAAATGTCCTTAATGTCCCTTTGTAGGCCCAGTCATGAATATCTAGATGTTATTGCTTGTAGTGCTGCACTCTATTCTGAGCTCATTGTATGACAAATCCCATATGACTTGACTTGTACAGTCAGCATTCCCTCAAACAAACCACAAATTGTTAATCATTAATAATTAACATTACCCCAGTAGTAAATGACCTTTGGAGCACCTGTAATTAACCTGGGCTCTGGGGCAATAACTGGAAGAACTCAGGTACAACACACCTGGGCACACCCAATCACCACCCACATCACAACATCATGAAATATGTATTGCCATACTGAATTTTGTTATTTGGAATTGTACATGATGACAGTCCCCTGGATAACCCCCTCTGCCATCATGACGCACATTGCAAGTCCATTATGTGGCGGACAATGCCTTGGCAGCAATATTGCAGGCAATAACTTCCCTGGATGCCTTTAGCTATTGGCAGTGTCGAGCCCCCAAGTTTGTCTTTGAGGATGGGGCGTGCCCTCGCTGAAAGGGAGTACATCATTACAGGACCTATCCGGCCATTACACAAATGTCAACGATCCAAATTTGAAGGAAATGTCTCAAGACACATCACCGAGGATTAGGGCAACTAATAAAATTGGCAGGAATTTATATGTGCGTAACTTCTTGTTACCCCCACCTGCCATTGTATCAAAGACTGAAAAACAGACATAGGCAGGTCACACAAAAGTATATAAAATCAGGTTCATAAACTTATATTAGACATTTGTATGTCAGGAACAATCAAAATTCAGGAGAAATATACACAAGACTTTAACCAACACAAAATCAAAATGAACATGTGAATTAGAGTTGTAAAAGTGAAAACAAATATCATCATAATCCATGGCTGTACAAATATCAATAGAATTACAATAAAAAAAAGCATGGACAAGAAATATTACACATATATAAGCAAAAATATTACACTATTTAGGTTGTCAAGTCATCATCTGTAGCCATATTACTGTTATGACTATTCTATTCACTGCACATTATCAAAAGCTTATATTCAATGAATTGCTTTAATCATGTTACCAGTAAAATCGTTTTTGCTCAGTGCACTTTAGCTCGAAGAATAACTGCAATATTTACTCTACAAATATTAATCAAAAATGTCAAACAGTACTTTTTTCATTACAAAATATTTTGCATGCTTGCACATTGTGTGCATAGTGCGGGTAAGCTCACCTGAAAAATGGCTACCCAAGCCAGCCCAATATTATCGAAGGATATGGCCCCTTGGAAAGGGTTGTCCCCCAAAGGTTTACAAGTGGTGTAATACTGGTTCCAGTTAACACAGTCAATCTGATCCGGATAGTAGGTATTGTTGTCGAAGGGACTAGCGGAGGCGTAACACTGGTAGGGCGTGCCGTTCGTGAATCTGTGACTGGAACGTGGGATGTCAGCGCACGTCGTCATCCCAGACACCTTGCCGTCCTTGTCAGCCACGGCGCAGATAAAGTCAAACTTACTGTTCTGCGGCTCGTAGTAGTCAGGCAAATCTCTGCAGAAACAAATTATAACCACTTCAAATATTGGTCTAAATGTCGGTTATACGATTTGAATGGAAAAACTATCATTAATGGGTATCTAGTTTTCAAAAACACGAATGCATAGATCCCAATTATACTCGTCAAATCGCTCACTTGAAATTCAGAAGAAGACTGGTGTTTACCTATCATTTAAAAAGTTGAAACAGACAAGGTCAGTTTTAAACCAATTATTGAAATTCCCCGTCTTATAAAGCAGATTATTCATGAAAGTAACTTCTTTGGTTGATAATTTAAACAAAGCCAAGGTCAACAGCAGATTATTGAAAGGTCTGTGATAGTTTTTTTGTTCAGAAACACAAATGGAATGGAGAAAAACTATGCAATTTCTGGGCCATATATTGCCATCGTTTCTGTTCCATAAGCAGGCCATGGCCACAGCTCATAGGCAATTTCACAAAATACATCAGAATGTTTTGTTCGAAAAGAAACATTGAAGTCAATGTTTGCTTAACAATTCTGGGTATGTCCAGAGCTTGTATAAGGTGACGAACACATGGTGAAAACATCAAAATATTAATTTTCCGACCAGACAACATACCAGAAATTCCACAGTCAATTGCGCTGTTCAAACTGAATACAATTCTGTACTTGATTGTCCAGAAATTAAATTATTGATGACAAAAAAAACTAAGTAAATTTTCTTTTAAAGTGGTAGTTTGAACACTGATCTACCATTTAGGTGCATATATGATGTATGTATTCACTTTCAATATATCTCTTGTACTGGTCAATTTTCCAAGAGATTCTGCTGTAAAAAAGATCTTATGTTATTTACTTTTTGCCACTGTTGCAGTTGAGACCAAGGACATGCTGCACACATAGTTCATTATCTTACACACAGCCGTCAGTTCACCTATACCACAACGTTTAGCCTACATAGTCTTGCTATCTCTAAAACATAAGGAATATTGTGGGTATTGTTGCTGCAATATTTTCAGCCAGTGTTGAGTTTTTTTTTTTTGCTCCCAATTTTTGTTCTTTTTATATTCTAATCTCTATTGTTGCCCGTTTGCCTGTTATCTGAGGTTAAATGTGCACACTGAGTTGGCACATCAAACCGGTGGAGTCTGGCTTCACCGCGGACACCCCAATCCCACATCTTCTCCTCTCTCCACTCTGCCCTCCGGTTCCAAGATCTATCGTTTCTCGGCCCACAGGCAAAACAGTTATAAAAGGAAGCAAGCTGACCTTTTTGACTTGACTGGATACACACAAAACAAGAACATTGTTGGTTGTGTGTCAAGAGCAGACAACTGAACAGGAGCCATAACTCTGATCTATTCCCATAACTGATGTAATCAATTCAAATTTTATTTCAATGAAATCGTTCTGGTAATTGTATCGTGTTATTCCTAATGCCATCCAACTGCTGCTGTAAGACAGCTTGCAGGGGCCAAATGAAAGGCTCAAGACTTGTATAAGAGATGAGTGCCTTAGGCAAAGATTATCTGGCACATGTTCAATGCAGCATGAATGCCTGTGTCTAGATGTGATTTTCAATTTCTACAAAATACATCCAGCTCAATACAATTTCTTCAGGTGTTTATTGTGTCTTTATTGTTCAGCAAACAACAATGCAATTCAAAATGACCATGATTTAAAACCGCCATCGAAAAACAAAATGGGAGCTTCGTCTATTTTTATGGGTTTTGGATTTTAATGTAAGTTGATACTTTTTTGCAGCCTTCCCACAAAAGACATATGGCAGCTGCATTGTGAGCACCATCAGAACTGTTGGTTATATGTTATTATAAGTTGACTGAAGATGGTACATGTAGAACAAAAGACGGTTATTTCCAATGTCTCAAGTTGCTGACTATCAGCTGTCATCTCGGTCAACGCCCTGAAGATCGTCAAGATAATATTTTTCACTCTGGTTTCCAAGTCATGCCATCTGCATCAAAATCCGTCACATGCTGCATGCCCAAGGACAATAGACCATACTTGATATAAATCACATACACCAGGAAAAATACATCAGCTGTCAAAAAAACATGGACCTGTAATTCTTCTTTGAATACATTCTAAACCTATAAACCCAATTGCCCTGATCCAATCCCTGGACAATCCTAGAATTGTCAACAAAATCCATCCTCACATTCAACTTCCTTGATTTAATGACACAAAAACATTGTCCCCAGGCGTTACGAGCTGTCTACATTGGCGAGATTATCACTACGGTGCCAGGATTTTGTTTTTCTCCGGCCAAATTACCCCCTGGTAGCTGGGACGATAGCCGTGTGTAATTGTTTCAGCATCGGCTCTGAAATTAGTCTCTGAATGACGCAATTATTCCAGGCAACATGAAACGCTCTCAATTAGACATAGGAACTTAGTTCTTGGCAATATATATCAGAGGGAATTGGTTCTTAGTAACACTCCTCAAATGCCAAACAGCAATTATTGCTTCTACTAAAACCAAGTGGTGCAGAGTTCTTTCAAGGAAATCACTTGCTTTGTTATTAATGTACAGTTTTCACTAAGTATTATTCCAGAAAAGACTAGTGTATATAAGGAAAATATAAATTTTTGTTCAAGAGGACAACTAGACGATTCGGTCGCCGACAACCGCATGGGTGTATCCCCATGGGTATACACCCATAATGAAAGTTCTGTCCGATATCAGTAATGAAAGTTCAGTTCTTTTTTCTGAACAAGAATCCAGTGCCATGTGCTGTTCATAGTAGAGGGTATTGGACTGATAACAAATGTCAAGGTGGGTATTTTATTGGTCATAATGAGTTAGTCTGCTAACTAATTAATATTCATTTGATCATTCTGATTTATTTGACAGTCTTTCTCATTGAGTCTGTGTGATTTCAACATCATTCATCGAAAGCTCCCACCCTTACAGCGTTCACAAGCCATGTGTGCCAAAAAGGCTAATTTGAGAACAAAGTGTGTTGCCAATCAACCAATTTGGTTGCTATGGAACCAAAGTCGATTGGTGTTGGGATCTTACCATGAGATATGTCTGTATAAAAATTTATTAGAATTGGTTCAGACTTGCAACCTGTGGACCGTTCACAAGAAAATCTCTGCTGCGGCGGCGCGACAGAGACAAATCCATAGTATTCGCCGTCGTTCGGGGGATACAATTACAAAGAAATCATAGTTCACAACAGGACAGCTAGCTATTTGCCATTCCATTCTGAAATTGCACAGCCAGGACATGTTAAGAGTGCAATATTGTTAAATGTCTGCAAGAGCAGTCGCTCTCATAGAGTGACTGCTCAGTCGCAAATTATTATGACAATTAAACATGATTGTCATTTCTCAGAATTCATGAGTGATACCGGTACATAGAACTTTGTTAAATGTGATCAAACTTCAGACAGTACATTTGACACAATGTCGTGTGGAGTACTTACGGATTCGAGACATTTGGCGGCAGTTCTAAGAAGCAGCGATTGCGCAATAACCCGGCCCACAACTGTACCCCGACAATACCGAAGATGAAGAAGACGAAGAAACAAAGGAGCAGCACATTTCCGAGCATGGGTAAGGTGTCGAGGAGCAACATCACCAGGATCCGCATACCTGTCACAGGTGTAAACATGTCTCCATAGTGACGGCATGGAAACCTAGCTCATGGGATAACATAATTCATGCACTTAACCGTGTACATTTGTACTACGAGAACTAATAGTAAAACATTTGATGAAAATTCAACTGTACTTAAAGCACAATTGTTGATAACCAAACAGTGAAGTTCTGTTGCCGTTTTGATGATGAAAACCAGTTTCAAACATTTTTGCACATTTATCAAGCGACTCACTTGGTATGCGGTTTATTGCTCGTAGCGGCCTGAGAACTCGAACTGTTCTGATGGCTGAGAGACTCAGATTCTCCGTGTCAATCGCATATTCAATAGCACTGTGTGAGAAAAGGACCAGAAGAATACGTTGATATATTTTGCACACAAGATTATAATTATGAGAACTTGGATTGAATGATGGTTGACTCGGATCATCTTCTGCAGCATATATTAACTATTGGGATCAAGAATTGAGTGATGTAACTGGTTGGACCACATAAATTTACTGAATACTTGTCATGACATTGTTCAAAAGGAAGAGAACTGTTACAACAATAATATTATTATCTATCAGTTACATGTACATGCCAATATGTTTTGCAGAGTAGTTTGTTTATTGAAGAGTTCTTTGCATCCACAGACTAGTGGTATAGTGAGGTGATACATTCACGATCAGGAGTTAGGAAATGGAGAAAGAAATGAAACACAACAACATAACAAATGGTAATAAAACATAATAAACATGTGTGACGAATAGATATTTTGTTAGCAATGAAACAAAACAAACACTCAATGAACAATATCAAACCATGCCTTGGTTTGTATGAGCGGATGCTGAGTATACCGGTAACTCTGGTCCATAAATCTGTCATGATCAGTATCAGTTCTATGGAGTTTCATGATCAACATACAGAATTATTTTTCTCTGTACACAGCAAAATTTACAGCATAGCAACCTGATATGAATGAGTGGGTGCACATATTAAATTCTATATATATGTAGGATGTACAAAACATGTATTCTGCCTCGAAAATAATTATTCTGCATCAAAATAATTAGGTCAATATCAACAGGAATTCTACAAACAAAAAATGTAAATATGAAGTGAAAACAAACCAGAGCATGAAACTGAGGTGACTGAAGTTTGAAACACTTTTTCACCCATCAAAACTCTCTCTCTCCCTTTTCCAATTTTGACCAGCCAAGATCCTCACACAAACCCTTTTCCTTTCTTTGTAAACTAACCTACTCACTACCCCTAAAGTCTCCACCGTCCAAAACCCTCGTTCTGACAACGGAGAGCAATTAGACACTCGGTAATTACCCTGTGGTTGAACCATCTTGTCAATCGATCTGTCCCAAAATCAACACGGCCATCGAGCAACACGCAGGGTGCGACCGCACAAAAGACAGGGTTTCTAGTACGGTTAAAAAACTGTCTTGTCCACCATTGATCTTCCAAGTTTTTCTTTCCTCATCATTCTTGGCTTCTGTTGTACAAGCCCATTATAATGAACTGGCACGCTGAACAAACAATGCCCCAGGATTTCATGCCTCTGACCAACTTGGAAATATGGCAGCGCGTTATTAACTCAAATTCTGCAACTCCAGAAAACACCCCCAGCATCATTGTTAGTGTAATATTTCTGAATTTATTCAAAAGCCACACGAATTTCAGAGGCTGAAACCGTGTTTTCATTTTATTTCAACGGAACAGCGCAGGACCACCTTTTCAGTGGCACAACATGCTCAGATATGTGTGTTGTATGTCTAGATGTTGGCACCCTCTTGGAAATTGTCCAGGATCGATGTAACTTTGTATGTATTATAATTCATTAATGGTTTTGTTATATAAGGCTTGTACGCAGACAACTCCCCCAGATCAATACGATCTCATGCCCCAATCTCAGGAACAAGCAAATAAATGTCGCCTCGCTAGGAATGTTTATCGTTCAATTAATGTAGCAGCGACAATGAGTGCTGCAGGCATCAATATCGCTCCGGAGGTGCCTTACGAGTGTTTGTGGTAGCTCCGTGCAAATGGAAAATTCAAAACAACAGTCGTGTATGCCACATTCACCCTCCCCGAGGAATTCTTGAGGTACGTACCCGTGATAAAAGCACATACTCAGGATCCCAAGTAAAACACGGTAATTGATTCAGGCGAGTTTTCACTCTTGACCGTTCCCTCTGCAGCGCGATCAGTCCTCGCAAACATGCATTTGATAATGGCCGCTTGAACGTCAGGAAAGACACTTAAGCATCCTAAAGTACACAACATCGCGTCCTTGGTACGGCACATGCAGTGAGTGCCTGATGTGTCCAATACACAGAGCAGTGCATCGCAGAGCTAAATATCAAATGGTCATCATAAACGCTAGCACCGGCAGTGACAGCACTTCAAAATGATGGCTATTACAGCTAATACCTGCTCCTACGATAAGTGCAACACAAATACCTATCTGAGTTTGAATTATCAAAACTGGGTATCTGAATTCACACGAGCTTGTTAATTATTCAAATCTGACATCAAAAATGTACAATGAACATCATAATTCCATTAACGAAATTTGACAGCAATTAAAGCAAACAGCACATCATGTGTCATAGTATGGTATGATTCAAACATGTTGAAATCTGTAATGGTAGAAGGAACTCTTCTAATTGGAACTTGGTATTCCAAATATATGTGTTGGTGTATGTGTTACACCAATTGAATACACAACGAATACAATATTACCAGATTGCATGCAACGGTTTTGTAGTGTTGGAATTTTGCAACTTGAGTGGCAGAAAATCATAATCGATAATGGACTGTGGACAAACAGCCTTTCCAACATATGAACAATTATAACATATAAGATTCTGTTCCATTTGACTCCATGGGGTGTATCAAGACTAGTTACCAATAGGCCTGATGTCTTCTGAAGTCATCAACACTGCTGCATTTATACATGTAGGCCTTATACATTATAATATCATGGGGTTGTTGATAATAAGTAAGTCCAGTCTACAAAACTGTACACCTGCCAGCCAATGTAAATATTAAACCTTTATTAAACCTCTCTAATGACAGAATAAATAACTTCCTTTGTTGAAATAAAGCTGACCATCAACAGAGCCAGGCAGTACCACCGTTTTTCCACTTGTTCCCTTCCCAATGTCATGCAGAATGTGACTGAATAAACGGCGGCACTTGAACTTTTTTTATTGATCACCAAAGACAAAATCAACATTTTCCTTTTGATTGCAAGTCTAACATTTGCTCAGTTCTAGTGCAGTTATTGTAAATCAATAGATGTCAAACAAAGAACCTGGAAAGCCACAATGAGAGTTACATAATGCAAGTTGATAATCATGATTATGGGCGTTGTGTTACATCTACAAGCACTGACCATGGTTTACTCGGCCCAGCTATCATACGCTCTGCCTTAATACTACTCACCCTCATGAATGACATCAGAATCCCATAAGAGAAATTCATGGGCTTCTGATAAATCCGGTCTGTCACCTTTTTAGTACTTACTGAATACTTTAAACCCGGAATTTATTAGCGTCCGTTTATTTAGCTTTTTGTTTAAAATGCTAATATTAATATATTACTTTGTTAAATATAACATTATGATGGTAAGATAAAAACGCTAAATTAAAGGGTCGCCAATATGCCAACACAACCAAAAACAATTAATTTAACAGATGCTAATATTTCAGGGTTTAGAGTATGGAGGAAAGCGCAGGATATGATAGTTGGGCCATTTACTATCAGTTTAGAACCAGACACAAAATAGTGAGTGAATCCTCGACGACCATTCCATAAATGCATTGTACATGTGTCTGTTTACGTATATAACAATATATTTCAAATGATTTAAATGTCATTCACCTTATTTTATCAATGCGAGTCCAGTGTCAGTCTAGACAAGAAAGAGTTTACCTAGATTCCAGGAATGTTAATTGATGTCAGTCAGGATCTCCTTCGAAATGCCTGATATCAAATTTTGACAAATACATGAAGTGGTATGTGATGGATTCCTCTCTGTGAACAGGTGAATGATGGGTGACCAAATTGATTCCTGAATTCATCCTTTAGCCAGCTTATTCATATTCATACAGAATAACAACATTTCAAAAGATCAAATATATGAAATCATGAACCTCAACTGAAGGATCAGTTGCAAGCACACAATATCAATCAAACTGAATATCTTATAACTGTGGTTTCTTGCCTTGTAATACTCGATCCATCAATTAAATGCAACAAAATATGGCAATAAACAGAATCCAATAATATCATAGCAGAAAATAATGCAATGAAATGGAGAAGATGAAAACAAGCATGAAAGTAAATCATGTTTTGCCTGTCACTGCAAATTACCTAGCAGCAGTTTGTCGATTGATTATCAATAAATAACACATACTTTACAATTGCATGGAACCTCTGAATACAAAACAAGTTCCCAGTCTGAGCATGTGACAGATTCTAAAGCGCCCAACATTATTAACTGGTACGCGATCGAATATTCAGCTCCCAAGATTTACAGATGGGGAAATGTACATCACAAAAGCCGCAGAGAGTCATTTTCTTCAGGATTCAATTACACATTCAATACCTGAAATAAATTATCATTTTGCATTGCAGCATAATCAATATTTGAAGGAGTTCACCACACAAATTTTATTCTTGTTCTAGTTTGAATTTTAATCCCTGATACAATTAATATGATATTGTAATACAATGCATGCAAGATTGTTTTTACTAAACATGTCAAATAACGAAGAACACAGAATGTTCATACAAGAAGCACACTGATGGTACTGCAATAATATATGTCAACTTTTTCTGAAATATGTTTCGGTGGAAGTATTTCCAAATATTGGTTGAGGAAACATGTATACAATAAATGTCCTATACTCTGATTTTTTTAACTCGTTTACACCGTTTTTTGCCTTCAGTTCAGTCAAGTTACTTCGAGCGAACTATTTAACTGAATATTGCATATCTGTGATACAAACAGCAATTAATTTACACAAACCTGCCTTCCGGGACGCTATCTGTTTCTTCCAAAACACAAAAGTTTTATTTAAGCAAGGATTTGCTCGAGCCATGGGCACCGACATATTGCTTGGTTCTCGACAACTGATGACGGAATCCAAATGGACAAGTTCAAATTAATCATAATGGGGGGATCGGGTTGTCAGTTGTCGTCAAGGTGCCTGCACGTGCGAGTAATTTCGAATCAGTTTACCTGCGTGGGCGGTCCCGATTCCTAACCCTCGCCCCTATGCAAATTATCGGAACAGAATCGCCCATCACGTGCCAAAGGAAAACAATATTTTGTTGACATGCAAACAACAGGATTTCAGCGAAAATTTATCATTGCAGTAGATTGCTAACTCTCACAGTTCTATGAGCAGAAGTCTGAAAGTTTGCAGAAAAATGCCGTTTGATCTCCAGGTGAAGTATGCCAAGTTACAATACGATACCATTAAACATCGCAAAAATATCGGCAAAAAACGGTGTAAACGAGTTAGAAAAATCAGAGTGTAATTCCAGGGAAAATGGCTTGAACTGAAATCAGAGTACTAGCTCTTGTTGTATAACCTGATATATAAAAGTAGACATATAAATGGAATCAAATACATGTGATATTGTACGTCAAGTATAAGAGTCAATACCAAAAATGAACTACATAGCATATACCCGGTATCCATTACCAGGAGGCTCACTCTCGATGCCACATCTTTGCAGTCATGATGAAACATAAGACATAACCCAATATGATAGCATCATGCATGCACAGTACTGCATCAGACATGAGCCGGCAAAGTTGATAGATTAGTACACAGCAGCAGTAACCATAGTAACTGTGTGAGAGACAGACGCCATAACAAAAAGGCAAACTGTGAGCAGGCTGATGCTGTACAAGTGCCACAACCTCAAATTCTTTCAGAAAATATCAGAACCAGTGTTTGTTTGTCTTGAAGAAACAAAACAAAATAAAAACGCAAAAGGCAAAATTCTTACTTGTTCAATATATAGTCTGCAAAGCTTAAATGGAGAAAAAAAAATAACAATGACATACATACAAACAGAATTCTCGTACAAACAGAAAATACATTTACGAAATCAGAATGGTTGTTTGAACAAAGACGACAAACATCCTAATGGGGTACATTATCGAAAGGTGCAAACTGTTTGTGTCATTCTGTAATTTGGCCCACCTTGCCATATAAAGATATTCCAATTTTCATAGTTTTATCATGCATGACTGAAGGTAATCGATATTCATAGAACATGGTCGGTGCTGACCAGTAAGGTGACTGAAATTTGTCAACAGTATAATGACTTCGCTATGCATGAACGATTTCCCAGAAGAGGGCATTAAATGCAAGATGGGTCTTTACCGAATGACTACAATGAATTTGCAATTGGCGCAGGTACCCCATTATACACAACAACAATACATCAGGTTTTAGACGATGAATTGTACACCGATATAGCAGAGGGATTTGATCTCACGACTGGGAAGAAAATAATCCCGAAATGTCCAAATGGTTTTTGTAAGTTATTCCATAAATCACAATCTTTTACTCAACACTGTCAGTTTTCTCAGTTTCTCTAGTTCAAATTCAAAATGATACTGATTTTATCATGTTTATAATTTTCCAGCAATTTTCACATGGTGGCCTGTAAATTTTATTACAAACTATGATGCACTATCTCAGATCATGCTGCCATCTCCACTGACTGTTCGAAAGAGCGTAATTATAAATGAATAACTTTCAAATCTTCATAAATTTGAGAGAGTTCACTGTTATTTTTTTTTATGGATTGTCAAAATGTATTTACTGCATGTTAGTGCAAACATGAAATCATTTAGTGAACTAAGCCAGTTTCAGCGTTCGGGAGTTACTGTAAGTTACATGTACTGGTACACTTAAGAAATTCACGACCAATCACAGAGTCCGACCGGTGGGTCTGCACAGAGGGTGGGTTGAGGAACACCGGTAACCTTGGATACACAAACACAGGAAACAAGTAAAATTTTGCCTTTGTTCTCCACACATTTTTTGTCTGCCTTGCACAACTTCCAGAATTTTGAGGTTACTTTTTACTGGGTACAACAAAAGCTGCACATGCTTGAATTGCAAAACTATGTAGGCCTAGATGACTACAGATTTGGACCGTCACAACATTAGTTATCTATGAAAATTAGAAACTCAACAACAAGTTATCATTTCTTGGATGTAAGTCTCTAAAATTTGGGGATGTAATAGTTAGTCAGGAATCAGTCAGCTTCTAAGCTTGTTTGTTGTAACTATATGCTTCATTTGAATAGCATAATGCAACATTTAGCAAGAAACACAGTTATCGAAAGGGAAGGGCACATAGATATAAGCATGAATATTTATGTTATTAAAGAAAGTCAATATCTGTAACAAAATTTCAATGCTGAAAATGAAAGAACATGGGATATATGAAGTAGCAATCGATAACCACACAACATGATTAAGCCACAAAATTATTACACACAAACACAAAAGTAGACATTACATCAAACACGTGAAATGACAAAACAAACACACCGCCATGATAAATATATATTGTGGATGTATAACATGTAACTGATATCTGTGGAACTGTGGATATTTTACTCTTTCTATTTCAACTAGACATTGATAAGAGTAGTAGGCCTACACATTGTATAAATAGCAATTCACAGCTACAGTTAGCCACACCAATGTATACATGTACGTACTCAGAAAGACAATACTGGCATTATAGTGATGGCCTATTGGCCCAGTTCGGTGTGTTGTCCTTCCAGATCGGCTGGCAAGCATGAAGCCAGGTGGCCAAGCCTTTGATCATGCGACCTTTGCCTCTGGCCGCTGGTCCCCGCCCTGCCCAGTACACCATAGCTCGGCCCAGATCCATTCAGCCACATCGCCCTCACGCAAGGTTACATCGTGTATCGCACCAGCGCCTACTAATTCCCAGCCAAATAGACTCGGATGCATCACAACATCAACCAATTTCATCATTTGCAGAGAGATGGTGAGCGGCAATGTGTGTCCAGATTACGGCAATTTAAAAGCAGTCCCAGGAGAGATGATGGGGGCCTGAGTGTTGTGGTGGGTAAACATTGAGAAATAGACCCCTTAACAATAGACGATAACAGATGGAATCAGGATCCTGCCTCAGGGGGGGTTAACCGACTATAAGAACCTGCATAACGGGAGATGGACACGATCTAGATACCACCAGAAGCCCAATAAGAGATGCATGGTTTCTGATACCACTTTGTCCTGGATCTGACATCAATCTAATCAGTTTGAGAGGGGTCCATGGGGGAGCTGCATTTATTGATCCCCGATCACTGATCCAGATTGCTGGAGAGAGAGCGCGGCTTGTGAAGGATTACAGCCCATCCTGGAGTCACACACACAGCCCGGAGGAGCTCAGAGCTCAGATCCGTCCTGGCCTGTGGGTTAGGTACACGCTCACTTACAGCATGCACTTAACCTGTTTTCTCTGCTGCCAGTGGTCTGCCACTGAACCAGATCCAAGATACCCAAAGTCCGTCTTCCCAATAACTACTCCCCGGCACCATGTTCAACCACAATAAACTTTTAATCTGCAGCTTGCCTTACGTACAGGACGTCGGTCAGACTTTGTGTATTGTGAGAATCCATCTGCTAGTGTTACACTTGCACAGAGAAAAGTGCGGATTTATTCTTGATGTATACTATCTGTCCTCTGTCTAACTTAATATATGTGTTTATCATCAAGACGTGGAAGGCGCAGGGCAGTATATGGGATGCTTTCTCAATCACCCACTGGCAGGTGAACGATTGGTATGGGCCAAGTCCGCAAACTCCCTACATTATCATGCCAACCACCCCCAGAATGAAGAGCCGAGATGCCACTTTAACCATTGCAGCAGCAGTCCTTGAATGCTGAACTACAAGGGCTTTTGTTGCGGAGAGTTATCTGCCCCAAATGGGAATCGCGCCAAGCCGAGATGCGGCAAGTGTAGCCAGCGCCATGCAGGTGAAGGGACATACTGGCAAGTGAACGCAGATCGTTTCACGTTCTCCACGTCCATCTCCTCTAGCTGTCTGCGGTCAGAGTCAACACGATCACGGGAAATCTGAACAGATCAAAACTCTTCTTCCCCAATAATTGATAGGTGTAGAATGGTTGCTGAAGGCCCTGATAAAATCATGTCAGGTAAAAATGCCAGCGAAGAAACCCAAGAATTTCACCTATGGCCGCCAGGGGTTGAGAATTGTGCGGAGTGTGGGACCAAGGGGCCAGTCTACCTCGGCTGGTATGTGCCTTACAGGTGTGAGGTCAGTTATGTGTAGCACTGCCCGCTCGGGCTACAAACCTCCAGCAACCCGCTCCCACTGCCAGGACACTGACAACCCAGTACTAAACAGCACCAGAAGGGGAGCTCTGGAATGGCGAGTTGAGTCTGAATTGCCAAATATCGGTAATACCAGCTTGCTATGCTGACATGATCCTAGTCAAGTGCATCGAGGCAAGCGGCAGCTGAAATCTGTGTGATTTGTTCTAGACTGCCAATCTGATGGGAAAACGAATAATTTCCTTCTCACAAACACTCGATGTAACTGACATGAAGACAGCCCTGTCCGTGGTGAGGATCAATGAACACTTCTAATCGCGGAGAAAGAATGTGACAAGAGATAGTCTGACCTATCAAACCCCCTTTCCCAGGGTCCCAGCTTAGGCGGGTTTGTCACTTCAACCATTACCCACTGCGATTTACAACATAAATCACGAAGCTCTCTCCCTTCTATCGCCAGTGATAGATTGCCAAATCTCACACTGTCAATATCTCTGTATGTAAAGAATATCTCAAATCACTCGTAAAATCTATCCCAGAGCTCCAGCTGAACAAGAAATCGGCTGATCGATCCATTCAACAACCACATGATGATCTCATGATACATACACACTTGAGTGTGCCACTTCTGCCGTCGAATAGCTCTCGGTCTGATTGCATTTTCTGCATGCAGGATTACCGGTAAGTATATAGGAATCTAAATTTAGGACTGCCACAGTTCTCAGACAGACATCATTCTTTTCAGGCACGAATCATTAAGATAAAAATCAAGGATCAATATAACTGCTTTTCTTCCATCCAATATTTTGTAATCAATAGCTTTTTGACTCACTTTAATGCACATGTGTAATACTTTCCAAAAAATTCACGTTGTGAAATTAATTCACTATGATGGCACGGTAATAGCATACTATCGGAAACCACATCACACCTAGTTATAGGACCCTGAGTCATGAGTGAGTGGGCTACGAGAGGTGACCACTACCAGACCGCAGACTGACAGAACGTGCGAGAGAATGTATCCACAGACCAATCCATTCACGTCCAAGGATGGAACACGGAGCAAAGGTCACAATCCCTGCAAAGCTAGGCTGGAGATGGATGATCTCACAGAGAAAACTGATCACGGTGTGGAGATGCTTTGGCAGTAACAGGCGAATCTTGCTTGCAGCATCGGTAACTGAGACACCATGAAATGTCTTTATGCAAGATGCCGAGCAAGTGCTGCCTTGAGCAAATTTTCTCCCTTGGATTCATTCAGATTAATTCAATGATATAATTTCGTGTAAATATCGTGAATGGTTTTTGATGATGACAGATTTGACAATTCAATGAAGATTATAACTTCCTAAATACATTAGACTTCATTCTTGCTCATTTTCATACAAAAAAAACTCCCAGATACTGTGAAATGAACACTGTCACAATGCAAACACATTTGTTTTCTGGAAAAAAAACATTGACAACCACACTGTGAGTACAGAAACATACATCCAGAGAATCTTGAAATTTGTAAAGCACAGATTATCAAATGCAACAGTTTGTTCTATTCCTAAACTTGACACTAAGTTTACAGCAGGTCCAACAGAAGACTAGCATGACTCAGCAAGAAGCAGGAGCAAAATACCACAATTTCAATGAACAGAACACTGTATATATATGTACATGTATAGAGTCAAAAACATCACACAAAGCAGGAGATAATACAATATAGCCAACTGTACCAGGGTCAATTCCACATCAGACTGTATTAATTTTTATCTACAATTTACATTTTACAGATGTAGTATGCTACACTGCAGGAGCTGGTCAGTTAAGGCAATGTACAACAGAGGACAAGCAAATGTGATGTCAGACTAGCATCGGGCAATTAGAGTCTGCACCAATCTGGAAGATTTATCTCATAGATGCCCAACATATTTATCACCAGTTTTTTTTTGCATTGATTTTGGCCATTGCAGTGAATGTTTATAAGCAGATTCGATGGGTGTGTGACGAAGAGACACAGAACACAAAAACAACATAGAGAAATACAGAAACATGTACATTTCAATTAATAGAGTGAACACAGAACACTGAACAGACTGGTACATTGCTAATACTCAATTTCAAAAAGTACTAAATAAAGAAATAAATGTGATACTCACCCTGCCAAGACTATAAACATATCCAATCGGTTCCAAGTCTCTGCCAGATAGGTATCCTTTCCAAATAATCCCATGGCAGTCACTTTGATGATCATCTCAATGGCAAAGAAGCCAAAGATCGCATGATCGAAATATTCCAAAACTTTGCAGCGCGATGTCATGCAGACTTCGTCCTCACAAGGTTGGTACATTCCCAGCGTTACACAGTTCAACAGAATGGCTGTCATGCTTATCCGCTCAAACCATGTGCACAGGAGTTAAGGATCATTCTTTTGGTATCAAACATTTAATCATATTTACTCTCAATCACTATCAAATATCTTATATGAAAATTTCACTCAAATTTTATGAAAAACTCTTTAGTATAGTATTCATTTGAAATCGCAAGTGAACTTACCTTTGATTGGATACATATAAATAAATAGTATTCTCTTAGTTCATGTAGTTAGAAATGATTCACAAAATTACCTTTGTACACTATACATACCCATACCTGCAGTATTATACTGAACTCAAACTTACTCACCATAATAATCATAATGCACAAACTAGGTCCCCTTTATCTCAAATAATACCACAGATATTGAACCTCCAAATGCTGACCAACAGGATTAACGGCCAAACAAATAGTAGGCCTACAGTTTTATTGACACTGAATATTATGTCATCAACTTGTATTCTTAACCTGGAAACTTAACAGTTTCACTCAATGTGCCTCATGAAAACAACAATATAATGTTATGATTTATCAAGGTGCATGTTGCAATTAGACCTTGGGATGTACATTTTCTACTTTTCTAGTGAGGTGGTGCAAGTGCAGTGCAGTCATTGCTGCACCTCAGGGCAGAGGTATGAGTGGATACGCTGAGGATGAACGATGATATGTGTGGGTGCACGCTTCCTGTCAGTGTCAGCTACATGTCAGATATGATGATGGAGGGGATGAGGTTCGGACTGATTGACATTAATTACAGTTAATGAGCAGCTATTGGCCAGTGTTTGCTCTGTCCGGATGGATGAGAGGGGTTCAGGCCGCGTCCAAGTAAAGATTTATTATGTAATTCATGGTAGCAAGTCAAGTTGCCTCTCGTTGTTGCCGTACTCTGGATTGATTGACCTCTCAACAATGCCATTAGCAATAAGCCATTAATTGCTTAGCAGACTCGATAGCCAGAGGATCTTCAGCATGATTAACAATGATTATTTTATTATTATCTCCCATCATAAAAGGTTCTATAATATTCCCGAAGTAATTTCTATTCCTAATATACCGCAGCAAAGTACGAGAACGTCACAGGAATATCAAGCCCTGAGCATGGTGATGTGACAAAACCAAGATGTGTATTGTCCGGAAGATTCCCCTTTTAGTCAGATTTTTATCAATACCGGGCTGTCATTAATTTCTCAGATCTCTCAGTTTACGTGGCCTGTTATCATCCAGTGCAATCTACTTGGATCGAAGTACATCATTGCCTCGGCGCTACAAGCAGCAGTCGACCCTGCGGCGACTCACGATGTATTATCCTCAATGCCTGTTACATCACAACGCCAGGTTGCCATGAGACAAAAATTCCGCACACAACCTGGCTATTTTGTTCTCTTTGATATTTTTTATTTGAAGGAGGCAATGCCAGTGGCAGCTAGCGCGCTGCAGAATGACCCGGTGACAAGACGTGCAGTATGGAGGGAGACCTGGCTGTACGTGTGATCGAATCGGCCAAGAACACAGTGTGACAGGGACGTGTTTGAATTACGATTGTTGATCAATAACTCTAGTTATGTGTGTGCCTTGCATGCAGATCCTGCTGACTGCACCTAGGGGACCCTCTCCCATTCCCCCATACAATGTACATATACAGCAGCCATTGAACACCAGAGCAAGGACCAGGACACAGACACGATCCCTTCAACATCATATCAATCTGTCCATATTTTCCATCCGAGCAGAGTAAGAAAGTACAGAAAGTGTACAGTTTAATTTGTAACCATCCTGTCAGAAGGTACCTTTCCGGGAGCACTGCAAGCGATGGTTGCTTTGATCTGTTTGATCTGAAATACGTCACAGAGAATAGTCAGTGAATTGCCAACATGACAGATACATATACCTAATAGGGTGCAAGTCTTTGTGTGGGCTCCTCAATTAATTGCTACGTGGGATTTCCTGTAAATAAATCCCTCCTGGGTTAGTATTGATTCCTCATCTGTGTCTGTCCTTCGGCAAACTTGACGATTTCCCTTGTGAGGTTTTCCGGCTTCTGACACCGGTTAATGTGGCGCCGTGTGACACAATGTATCCACGGGAGCCTGATGAATTCTAAAGGTGTGTATGCCACAAACAAAGGCCATGTTTTATCTGACAGGGAGGCTTATAGCCAGACACGCCCCGCAGCGAATGACAGCGCCACCTATCCTGCCAATAGTCCTCTCCAACATTCTCAAGGGCATGGCCAATGTGATGACCAGATTATTACAAGTTTATTGCGACGTTTGATAGTTTCGTGTCTATTTCACATAAGCCTGGTTCGATCTGTGAAGATGATTGATTCTTGATGGTAAAAGAGTGAATAGAAAGCCCATGAATCGAACAAATTCTGTCAGAAACTCAATGAGCTACCAAGAGACAAATGACTTGGGTCAATGATTAAAATATCTCCAGCAGTCTGAATTGTTACCACTCATGCATTTATTTTTGATACTGGAATATTCAACTCAACATCATTAAACACAGGTGAACTTAAGATTATCTGAATCATGACACATTAACTTTTCGTGTTATTGAAAAACTTAACAGATCATAAATATTTTCTATTGCTTGTAAATTCTTCTGTTGGGCAAACATTGGTATCCTCCCCAAACAAAAGACTCCAGTTCACAAATCTGGCCATTGCCGAGTTTTAGAGTAGATCAGAATCTTCAGAACTGGAAATCCCTTCCCAGCACGCCATACTATTCCCCAAGCTGTACCATATAACAAGGGCAAGTAGTAACAAATTGATGTTCACTTGTCTCATATATATATACTACATTGCTTTTTCCCTTCTCCTATGGCCAGTGCTATTTGGCAATGGCTATAGCAATAACTTACGCAGTGACAGAACGTGGGAATCCAGTCCCCGCCGATAATAATACACCCGTTTATCTCCGATGGTATTCACCAGTTCATTGGCAGTACATGTGTTATAATGATGTTTGGTTTCGAGTCGAGTTATGCCACAATAACATATTACATAACATGTATACCAGGTGTGCACTTTGTCAATAGCACATACCAAAATAACATAAAGCAAAGCATCATGTAACCATGACGATATAATAGTCATAGATGTGTGCACTCGTAATCAAGTTCAACGACTGTACTTTGTATAACATATTGAAATTATCAACAGATATAACTTGGACTGTGAAAGTCCGTTCATGTTGTTGTTGCTGAAAAGTTACAGATCTGTATAACCATTACTGGCATATACGATTAGGATATATCACTGTCGATTAGTTTCAAAAGTAAACTTTAAAGCAAACATACATCCCAATGAAATTAGATCGCAACATTCATCATGATTTCAATGATTCTTTTGATGTGTTCAAGATCCGACTGCAAAGACCAAGCAACTACAGATGGTGCAAGATCTACAACTATTCTCGAAAAAAATATCTGACCATAATTCACAAGAGGACCGAGAGAAAGCAGATTCCAAGAACTCCCAACAGTTACAGCAGTGAATTGCCAGGGCATATACAAGTCATTACTTCATTAAACCGGCCCCAAGGTGATATAATGCAGCAATCAGGGTCTAGCTACATGTTTGGAGTTTCAATAACAACCCTGAAAAATCCAACCAATGTTTGTGGTCATTGGAAGCACCTTGTGTAAATAATTAATGCTGTAAGGGAGACTAGGCCTTTGTATGAACCAGGCACTATACAATGTCTGTCTACAGATTCTCCACCAGATGCTGGAGTGGATCGGGCCACGGTCAGTGTTGTATTTACCTATAGCTACTAATTATTGATGGTAATTCCCCAGAAGAAATCAATGCATCTCTCTAATGTAATGACAGGTCTCATATCAACTTGGTTCAGGGGTTATCAAGCACTGCATCAGCTCTTAATATTGCACAATAATCGCGATGACAGGTAATGATGAGTGTTGAGTGAAACAGTCACAGAAGGTTCCTAATTTTTCCCTATAATATGTTGAAATATTGATCAGTATATAACATATGTTGTTATGCTATTATAGCACATGTTACTGAGGATCAGATGAGCACAATCTATCAAGCAGGAATGTTACCATGTAATATTGATTACTGGTACACACAGCTGTATTCTCACTCAGGCAAATCAACACTGCTCATTACTCACTCAACAGCACTAAAAATCGATCCATTATTATTTTTCCAGTGAAGATAAATTTTCCCTGGGTCTGTAAGTTAGTCAGTTGGTCCTTATACCCGCTGACCACTACAAACAGTTCCTCAATCAATTCTGTTGACCTTCCTGTACTTAGCCTAGAGTATTGTGTGGACAGCCAGATATAAAAACACTGATCGGCTCCTTTGTTGATCTGATTAGTACTGATCTGTTTTATGATCAAATCCAGCCCTGATTAGCCTTGATACGACCACTATGCAAGAGAGGCAGCACACTGCGCACCAGAAAGCTGTTTGTTCTCCAGACAAAAACCTCGCTCATTAAAACTAAAATGGATGTATCAAAAGTTTACACAAGGAAGACAAGCATTGATCAGTTTTTCACAAGATGACAGATGTCCCGGTTCACTGGGTACAGATCTATCACAGATAGGCGATTGTGCTGGCTTGTATATATTCTATTAACACACACCATCAAACATCCTGAGATATATGCCTTCCCTTTATTGCGAGAGAATGGGCCAGGGAATCAGCTCGGCTCATGCCATGATATATTGCCATCTTATCCATGTATATTACTAATTATCTTTTCGGTAAATCAGCTTTAACGAGCTCCTTTGCGGAATATTAAAGAGAGGATGGTGATTGAGATTGATAGGCCAGAGGGCCGAGCATGCGGACTAATTGCTGATGTTTGCGGCTGTGTGACCGGGCTGCTCACCTGCTTGCACAAAGCCGGGCCCACTGATTTACAATCCATCAATTAGCCACCGAATACCTGGACAGCTATGGTTGGAAGCGACGGCGGGGATCCGTCTGGAGATAGGTCCGACCGGACAACAACTGGGACAGCGGGCATATAACCAGTATGTCCCAGGGGTGGACAGAGAGGAGCTGTTCTGTTGGTTTAGGTTACCCGAGACTTTGGTGTCGGACTCCCGATCCATCACCGACTGAGACGCAATGCCTGGCACTCCGAGACGCACACAAGCACCCTGCCTCGGCGGCCAGGCGCGACAATTGTGTGCACTCTCCAGCTACACATGCACGACTGCTCCCTCATCTTGCAGGTATAAGTCCCCACTGAACTGTCATCATCGTCACATACAGTATGCTGCATGTCATGTTCAATGTAGTGTTGTCTTCATCAATTTTACATTGGATGAATCTTTCCTCACGGCCTTAAATTTCAACGGTTCTCAATACTATCAACATGATCAAGCAGTGTTGATTTGATGTACAATGCACAGCTAACAATGCCCTGTATCCCAGTACTGTTTAGTTTGCATACTGATTTAAGTCATTTTCAACAGATTCCTTGAATCCCCATAGTGTCTGAATTTCTATCAATGAAACAACCAATAAGCGTATACCGGTAGATCACAGGCAGATAGATCCAATTGTTTAAATTGTGCCGCTGTGTAATGAAGAACCAAACCAAGTAGATGCTTAATGGTTTCATTCCCGAATCCTTGGAACAGTTCAATGATCACAGAATGATCTAACCTGTTGTTTCTATCATGACCTTTAGCCAAACAAAACAGACCTGAGAACCATAGACACATCGGAACTGTAAGCATCACAGAACACAAAACTGGAGGTTTGGAGCTAATCATCGGAGCGATTGACTAGATTCTGGCTCCTGTTTCTTTGGAATACCACTTATTTACGTAAATAAACAAATTAAGTGATCCTGGTATATCTAGCGGAGCAAGCTGAGCTTCAGTGCACGCAGCCTGCGATTCCGGAAGCCAAACTCTGACATTTGTCAGTGTTAGAAGCCTCACTAGCTGGCTCATTCATGTAACACCTACGAATATATGTGAAGGCGGATTTCATTGAACACAAACAAAATACACACGTGAAAGCTGGCTGGGAACTGGCAGGGAAATACATACAGGGCCGGAAGTCCCATTGAAGGTGGGGGGGAAGGAGAACAGAGGGGTCGGGGGAGGCTCCTCATGCATTCAGTTTCACAGATTCCATCTCCAGATTGTTTTACTATCTTCCTAGAATAGGCTTATCTGCAGCCTAATAGTAAACACAGCATACCAATTATACCTTACCAGGAATTCAGAATAGATATATACTAAGAATGTAGAATACACAGTTATAGTTACATATTTTACACAACATAAACATAAAGTGTTATCTTCTGGTCCATTCCCTGCTATGGAAGTTGAAACAAGATCTCAGAACATTTCTTGGATGTGGTGGGGGGGGGGGGGGGGTAAAAAGATTGCCTAAACTTGAACATACAATGTACTTTCCATAAGTACCCGTTGACCTTAAGTCAGCACAGTTTTTGACATCAAGTGTACCACTCTGTACACTCAGTGCACTGCAACCAACTCATACTGTTATCATTCTGATAAAAATTTGGATTTTCTTCCTTGAAAAGTTACAACAATATATTATGCTAGTATTGTCATTCATGCAGTATACAAAGAGACACACAGAAGAATTTCCAATTATTCTAATGAACATATACATTTGACCATCCCCAGACAGTGCATAGAGTATGGAAAGCAGGACAATAATGTTGTTGTTAAAACTTTGGCTCCCACACGATGATGAGTAACCAAATCTTTGGCTTGCAGTAGCTGAGGAGGACCACAAATCATACAGTTGCTTCCTTCTGATGATTCATATCCAGGAAGTGGCACACATAAATTATCAACAGCTAGAAAGCAACTTAACCCACTCCACAAAGACAGAGACTTCACTGAAGAAGACTAGTGTCACAACTCGGGGTAATACATCGCCCAACTATTCATTTGGAATAATGCAAACTCATCAAACACATCTGGACACTGAGCTGCACTTGTTTTTCCCCGTTTTTAAGAGTTAAATTATATACTGACAGAGCATATAGAAATATGTGCATTTATATTTATTGAGTATAACATGGAGCATTACTACCTGTACCACCAGAATCTGAGAGGTTTCTGCTGGCGAATTGTCAGATCATCTGACTTACTAGTCATGAAGATACTCTTAATGTTGTACCCAGCATTTCTTACTTGTAAATGCATGCATTAATATTTTAGTTATTTAGAGCAGTCCACATGTAGCAACACTTCCTGGTGAAAATTTGTGCTTATTTTCTTTGCTTATTAATGACTGGAACCCGAGAAAAGATGTTCAACAGCACTGAAAAATTCAAAATAATACACAACTCTTCCCAGGATACATTATATTCATGATGAGTTTTGTTGCGCTCACTGCGGTTTCAAACATGCAGAATTCCGGTCTGGTAGACAAAACAAAATTGGAAGAACAAAGTGGTAATTTCTCAACGAAGCTGTGTACTATGTGCTTAGTACAGCAAGTCGTTATTCATTACAACTACACTGGGAAAATCATGACTCTAGTCAGTGTGGGCAACTCCCGTAGAATTCTGATGAAATCAACTTGTAGTTATCAGGAGACCGTGCAATCACAGAAAAAGATTCCACGACAAAAAGTACAATCTTCATTATGTTGGGTTGCAGCAAGAACGGACTGGAAGTAATCATGTCACATTTAGCACCGGAAGCTGAGCCACATGTTCTGCGGGCAGACAGCTAGATGTGGAGGAATTGCTGGAGCCGGGCCCGAGCTGGAGGACGGGAGCTCTACTTGGCAGGAAGACCTTACAGGGACGGCACTCGCACCCACTGCGGGAGATGGCAGGCCACAAGACAGAAAGGGGGCAAGGGCAGACTCACCACGGCTAGTCAAGTACTGCGTTCTGAAATGGCTTCGATAAGATTACTGTGGAGGCACCATGCTTAAATCATAGACGGCTCAATATTGCAAGCTGTAAACGTTATATGCTTCTTTAAACTAGACATACTTTCCTGGGTGTTGAGGTATTCCCCAAGAATACATGTAAGCTACCATTGTTTGTTGGCTTCCTTCCCCGTTCGTGGCCCGCCCCGAGGCATGACTACTCACATGGCAAGAAACCAACTATAATCTCGATTCTATAGATCAAAACACCAACAACAAACTTGTACTATCGTCTGGGCAAGTTTACTGCACAATTATAGATTATGCTTTTGTTTTCCAACTCCATAACATGCATTATCAACAAATTGGGAATTAGGCTGAGCATCACATGAACGTCAATGGATTCCAATATCTCCTCGAAATGCTTAATAATTGAAACTGAACCGAATTTTATTTTCAGGAGTTATTGGAGTACACCACAGTTATTGGTGTACAACATTCTACGAGTCTCTGAGACTTGAACATATTATGTTTTCATCATGTTTCCACCACGAATACCCGGTAGCACTGCATAAACATAAACACCTCGTGTCAAGAAAATCTAACTGTATTGGTGTTAATAGATCACATTTAAATAAAAATCATCCAAAGTTGTGTACTCAAATGGAAACAAAACAACACAAGCAATGCACTTCCTAATTGGGTACCCTATTGTGAAGACGTTATTACACAAGACAATGGAGAAACCCAAGATGAGTACCAGCAAAGCCATCAAAGAGCAACATGGATCAAGTTTCACTGCCGAATCAATTCAGTTTAGTTAAGTTTTAATTCTGCTGGAGCTATTGTTGTGGTGATAATGCAGCGTTCGATAGCTGAAGTTGTTTTGCACCGGTTCACCAGGTTTAAGCTACAGGCAATAAATGGATTCACTGGTTGAAGCGGCAGGAGAGGCAGCAGATTGAGGACTACCCGAGTCATGTACCTGTTTACCGTGTGCATGTACCCCATCTTGTTAGCCGTGCACTGGAACAGGAGACAGATATGTTGACAATCCTACCATCCCCAGCAACAATTATGTACTGTAACTTAGCTCGCTGTTGGAACATATTACAGACAGAGGAGTATCTTATTTCTAGGGTTTCCTGAAAGTCTTGTGCTTCTACAGATTTTATTGATGATCAGAGAAAAAGCTCATTTAATGTGAGTCAAAAATGACAAATGCAATCCCTGTGTTTTCGAATCATCCGGCGACCTGCGACAAACTTTGCTATATCATTGTTGTCCTCCACATATAATTCAATAAGCTTGTCACTGGCAATCATTGTTATTTTCTGACATATTGCTGGAAATTATCTGAAGCGATCACGACTCACTAACAGATTCAGGCCTCACATTGACCATACATGATCTGTGCCTAGGGGTTAGATGTGGACTGATGATTGATGGTCAGGCAGTGGGACAGTCACGCAAGCCCAGCGACACCGGCCACCGTAGACAAATGCTCATTGTCAAATACGCTCGCCTGCCAATGTAACCGCAATTTTACTGATTGGAGTCGCAGGGATGGACGGACTGTTCGATGTGGATCCAGGCAGAGTGTGTGTGCAGAACAGGGCAGGGCTGGTAGCTGGACTCTCACAGACGGACAGACAGACGGACGACGGCGTACACAAGCAGCTACTGGCACGAACACGCCCATCAGTAAATTATGATTGATTACTTTATCAGAGGAGACAATCAATAGAAGACCCAGAGGCACAACCAAATTATTGGGTTTCTGACACCCTCGTGGCTGTGACAATCAGGCAGATACAAGATGATTTGTGTCAGGTTCACAGCTTCATTGGCTACCCCGGATCTGAACCTGATGGAATTAGTGCTCAGTTTTATGCGATAATGTGCTGCTAATTAGCTCAGAATCGTGCCTCCTGGCCCCATTTACCTCCCCACTAATGCTCCTGACAACCCACAATGTCCACCGGAATTTTTTTGTTTCCTTCACGAACCTGCCTCTCACTGAACTAATCAATGCTCATGGTGAGAAATCCACGACATGCAGCTTCAGGTATTGCTGCCCATTCTTAGACATTGGGCAATATTTACTTGGAGGCAAACATGGTCTAGCCATGCACAAAATGTAGCTATTCTACACTCCTTGAAAATATCATAAGAAGTTTGGCCTTGTAAACACTCTCTTAAAGGATGAAAGAATCTATTCCATAACAATGCCATTGTGTGTGACTTATGACATACATGTGCACCTAGAAGTCGACCTGCAAAATATACGTATGATTAATTTATTGGTGCAGCTTGGAGAGTCCTTGAACTTCAGTGACTTGCATCGCTGTGTCCAGGCTCATTGTGTAACCAATTAGCATGATTGATGCCACAGCATTGTACCCCAGCATGATACAGTCTACCGGGGGGGGGAAATAGGGCTCAATATGATAGAAATGTAAGAGAACTTAGCAATTGATGCTCTAGGTTTGTAAAAAAAAATATATTCATATAGAAATGTCCTGGAAGTCAAACGAATATACACAATGCACATTGTAGTGTTCAAAATACATGTGCCTTGATGACAATACTTGAAGCATATTCGTGATATTGTTGCATTTCAGTATACTACACAAACATTACAATAGAGGTACCAAATACTTCCCATGCCATCCTCGACACCCACACATACATGTACCTATTCTGTTCTTGAGGGTTGTGTTGAGAGATAACTTACATCAGTCAAGCGGTTGATAATTTTTTTGCGATGAAAACAGGTAAGCAGCTCAGGTGACAGCATCCAATTACCAACAGGACACAAAGTGCAATGGCAACATAACTGGCTTTTTGTAACCATAGTAACACTCTCAGTCACGTGGATAATTGCTGCTGACAAAACTTGCCAGAAATGCATCTTGCCTGGGAAGATCCCCTCGTGAATCAAGTCTAAATCACATTTCTGAGATTCACTGGCAGAAGTCTGCAATAGCTGTGAGGAATCCGACACCTAGTAAGCTCATGCATTATTAACCAGTGCCATGGTTTCGAGCATCTTGATTGACTCAATTGCCCTTATAAATTTTACAATGTTCAGCCACTCTGATAACCATTGCAGCATTCCCCGCCCCATGAATCGCACAGCTAAAGAGCAGCATGGCTACAAATCAAGCTAGGAACGGTGAGTTTTATTCGGTTGAAGCTTTCGATCACAGGCAGACTTGGCTAGATCCTGCTCACTGGTAGTCTGACATGATCCAAACCAAAGGCCCAGCGCCTCTCCATATCAATACCTCACATTACGCACTCAGATAATGAACAATCTGCAGATTCTCATTTTTTGTGCAAATATGATAGTCTACTTCCGAATTGGAAGAGCTGATCTTTGCATTCTTTCTGCCATTCTGCCACGTGCATTATTTCACAACACACATTCCCAATTTTGTTTCCTTTCCAAAAAAAAACAAAATTCTGTAATTGCCATATCTGCACAAACATGTAGCTCAATCTGGGAGATTTCTTGTTATACTGCGGTGAATCATGAATATGTCTTGGGTTTCGCACAAAGATTACTAAGTACAGTATTGATCAGAATGCTTGTAATAAATCACAAGCAGCGACCTGCAAAATAACAACAACAGGCAACTGATGATATGTTAATGCAGGTGTCTATTTTGGAAAACCTCCAGTGTCAATAAGATTTCAACATGTTAAAGAACTCACAGTTCATTCACCTTCTCAGCCACTCTCTTCCAGTGATAATAATATTGATATTGCAATTTTGTGAAGATTTCGAGATGTTCAATTCAATACATCTTCCTTGCCCTTGTGCATGGTACCGTCAGACTATGAGGACATTTCTTGAAGAGTAGCGACAAGATGTACATGAAAGGTAGCATGAACACAGAGAAGAACTTCTTGAAATGGCCTGCCATAGAACGCAGCACCCGAGGTGAACCCCTAACGGCATTGAATGGTGGAATATGCTAAATGTGCCCCTGCTCTTTACATTGCTCACCCAGCCGTGGCACAATTACACAACCTAGGGAGGAGGGGAGAGGGGTTCCAGCTAACCCTAAGATCAGAATTTTCAGTGGCTGGGTTTTACAGCTCGCATTCACTGGCATGGAAGACCTTTATGATATCATCATGGATATCCCCCAGTGATTTACTTGTGCATTACGCTGAAGGGGGCATGGCCCCCGCCCATAAATTTGCACCGTGAGCGTATTCCATCGCTCGTGCTTCATTATTCTCGTTGACCCAAGCAGCATCCCATCAGGCAAAATTTTATATTCCAGACTGAGACATGAAACTTCACAAACACCTACAGCAAACTGGGGCATCGCAAGCCATAAAGAATACCGCAAATCTGTCAATCTAACAAATCGGCCAGAAATAAAGAATGAGGCTACACAGTAAACCAAAATGCCTGGATTTATGTCCGAGCATTCAATGGTCATTTCCCTTGGATACAATTCACAAGCAAGGCACATTGCAAACTTGCAGTGTCGTGGAGCAACACAGCCGTGTGGACCAGCGCTCCACTTTCCCTCAGCCAATAAAGTTTAGAGTGAGCCAGGAAGTCCAGAGACTGCGTGACTGCAGATTTACGTGGATGAATTACAGTCTTCAGGCTGGCATGCAGCAGTCATTGCAAGAGCTGGCGTCCCTCAGCGATCACATCTACACTGACAGCCCAATCAAAATCTATAAAGGAGAAGAGCTCGGAAACACCGATGTCACGCAACAGTTCCGAGCGTGTCCATCGCAGGAAGAACTATTCCATCTAAAGTAATGTCCACTGATTGTGCGGCACAGTACCTGAAGACTTGCACTGAGTCTTGTGAAGATGGAAAGATATTAACAAAAGATGTGTATGGAGACCTCATACATGTAACAGAAAATTATATCTTTCAACGATTTTTGCAATAACAAGACTTGATGAAACATTACTCTATTCAGAGTGCCATATGGTCATGTTCGAGATCACAGTATTTGACAAATACAACATCCTGTTTGAGCACTGAAGATCATCTAAGATCAATTTCAAAGAATTAGACTGAACGAATATGAAAGTGAAATTGCCAAGAGACAATGAGGTCTTATCAGCCTGTTGCCGATAACGTAAGAAAGACATTTGGCATGGCTAGCTCTGAAATCACTTGTTCTTCTTTTCTCTAAAAAACAGATGTCCTGTTCTCAATCAATAGACCACGAAAAGAACACTTCCGGTTATTCTAGATTTAGCAGCAATGAGCCAATCAGATCACTCGCAGGTAAACAATGTTCCGATTTGAAGAGGAATTACTCCAAGTCAATCAAATTACCTGTATCAACTCTCAAGGTAATAATTGCCACGGATAATAAGTCTCTACATCTTATTCAATATTTTTGAGTTAGGTCAAAAACACCTGCAATTGTAGCGTCCGCAAAGGTACCATTATGTATTTATAGCTGTGCTAAAAACAATTTCAGACTGCAGTTCCAGCTTCTGACTCCATGGTTGCCTTCAGGAAGATTGACAACTTGCTCACGGCGAAACAGCACAAACCATGCTTTCTCTGCTCATTATCATGACCACAAAATATTATGCTCATGACAAATTCATGCCTTGCCTGCCTATGAACAATTAATCCAAATGGGTCTAGCGTGAGCAAAATAAAATGTCTTTTGTTCAAGTTTGCAATTTTTTTTCTTTCTCTTTTCCATGTTTATTCGCCGCTGGAAGCACAAGAATAGGGACGGGAAAGTCGGCTCGGAGTTCAGGGCTCAAGTAGAGACATAAATAAGGAATCACGAGGTAAACCAATGGAGTCAACATGAGAAAGCCGTCATCCAGGACCTTAATGCATGGCTTCGTGCTGCAATAGGTGTATACATGTACATGTATGTCCTGCATGACGCAGGTTAGGGGGGTGGAGGGGTAGGAAACTCGTCAATTATTCAAGGCTGTGTCATATTGGAGCACCGAGGGAAGTCTATACACCGGTGTGTACTACATGTACTAGTTAGGGTTGTAAACGCTGCATCTTTAATGGAGTAATGTGTGCGTGTGTATGTGTGTGTGTGTCACTGCCAAATCAATGTGCTAGTCCTGTCTCTGATTACCTGGTAGTGAAATGTCCGACGACAAACACGGACGATCTGAGAAGTCACCGAGGGTCGCCGACATTGCGCTGATATTTAATATGTTATCACTCTGTGCGGTGATATTATATATAATGTTTCAGCTCATGGCTGAGGACATCAAAGCTAGAATAGGATTAGCAATTGTGAGAACAGGGGCAACCAGGTTCAACTTGTAATACTGTGTATGGACGTTTCCATCTGATAATTCCAATTACATCGATCTCTAGAGTCAGGTCCTGAGAAAAAATAATTCAGGTATCTGATTGACGAAAGTACATATATAAGCTCACGGACCATTTGACAGGTAAGATATATCATCCCTACAGTGATAGTCGTACATTGGTCAATAATAGATCAATATATCTGCAAGATAGAACAGGCAGCAGCATATGGTGTTATATCACTCTAGGAGAGTCTTTCCAGCAGACAAAGAGCTCCAAGCTCAGTACTGGGATCACCAAGTAACACAGAATGGAACCTTGGGACAAAAAAAAGCCCTGTGCATCACTCGTTTTTTTTTAAAAACGAAAAAAAAAAAATTGCGCGCATCACTTTCTGAGAGCCGATTTTCATTTTTTTTTAGTAAATTGACACCCGTACATCGATTTTGGTGAGAGTGTCTTTGACATTGCAAAACTTGGTGTATGGCTGGCCAAACAGAGTAAATTCAACAGGGTCGCTTATCAACAGTCAATTTTAGGTGAAAATGGTTGACCAAATGGGCCATATTTGACCGGATCAGTTATCGGCCGCCAATTTTAGCAAAAAAAAAAATAAAATAAAAAAAATAAAAAACGCGTCGTCGCATCACTTCTTTGGGGACCCCAATAACCAAAGCCATAATCCTTTTTTTTGGCCTTATCAAACTACAATGATATACCTGTGGATCTACATGAATCTACCTTTAGATCCACACACAGGTGAAGAACTATATCAGAAATGAATTTAGCTGTGAATGCTTCTCTGGAAATGAACAATCCAAGTTGAAAGGTAAACAGTTTGGTTTGAGTGTCATTACATTGGTAAAATCCAAGGCAGGAAAGCCATAAATTGAGTGACGCTGAACATGAATGGAAAGAGAAAATGTTTACAATTTCTTCTCGAGTGGCTGGGAAATTTATAAATTATTATAAATTTCATTCTGCCTTCAACAGAGCATGTTTACCATTTTGAAAAAAATCTAAACCGTGCCAAATATCTGTGAATTTTTTTCACCTTTCCCATTTTCTCATTTTCCTAATTTTTTGCACAACACTATCTATTTTAAGCGGCAATCTTTCAAATGTAGCAATGAAAAGTCAGGTATAAAAAGTCCAGGAATCCATGACCGTGGCTAGAACTTCAAGAGTCGGTATACAATCTGTTGGAACATGGCCGCATAATGTGGTATCTATTGGGGAGGCTAAAGCATTCCACAGTCTCTGGCCCTTCCCCCTCACACCATCCTGGACATGATCTCGTATTTTCTCATATACATGAACTAGACTTTTCTTTGCCCTGGAACCTTCCAGTCTGCATTATGCTTCATATCATCAATGAATGATGTACATTTGGCATAACTTTTGGATAAAAGGATCCGTGATCTGTTCCACAACTCAGAGGAATTTCAAATGATCACTGATGAGCGGGGAAAACATGCATTGCAATAGAATTGCGAACAGTGAGGACATAACAATTATTGATAATCATTCATTGAAATATACCATGCTGGAGACAGCTCCAGTTGATGTTCTGCGCAGGTAGATCTACTCTGATATCCAAACTGCATGTTCACATACCGTACATGATAAAACCACAAAAGTACATCACTCCCACACAATCTACATGTCGCTCTAGTGTATGATACCTGCCATAGCACATAGAGCAACAAGCTGTCAGCTTGCAAGCATTGAAATGTGTGCATGTTCAGTGCATTTAGCAACAAATTTTATTGATCGGCTTATCGTGCTTATCTGCGCAACAAGTTGTGGAAAAATTCCTGAACCAGTAAATACAGTAGATTACAGTGTTAAATTTCCCAGGTATCTGCCAGTCAGTCTGATAATGGAGATTACATGTTATGATAGGGGTAGGGTAGATCTCTCCTTTGGCATGTTTTGGAGCTTACTGGTATTCCTTTGAGATGAATTTAGCAGAAAGACACAGCAGTAGAAAACTGTCATGGTTTTGAGCTGCATGTGCCTGCACTGTGAGCTACACGAAGGTTTTCTCAACAAAAATGAACACAGCAGGAAGTAAAAATCAGAATATTAATCAGAATTTCCAGGACAGGAACCAGACAAAAGAATGAACCAGTCTACCGTAAACATTATTACAAAATTTTTCTCCAATGCCTATATTGTGCCCAAGCAGAGTGAGCGCCACGATACAGAAACAAATCAAGGACTGCTGCCTCAAAGCACCTAGTTCTAGTTCAATTCTTCACTGTCCTACATCGACAATAAACAGCAGAATCATCCGGCACTAATCCCTTTGGATCGAGATAATCCCAGTACAGAGGGGCAGGGGATTTATGCATCATAAACCGGGCATGTATGTCTGAACCTGCACATCCTCACAGCGGCTATTGATTTCTCAAAGAAATAAGATCTGTAGAATCCGTCTAATTTCTCCGCTGGTAATCATCCATAAATGAACACACAGTATCGATCAGTGCCGAGCCACTTGAGTCCTGTGAACCCCCAGTTACAGGTGATGCGTCTCGCTCGCTGTCGTCTCCCACGTAGGACCTGGAGTCCTGACAACAGACACTGGGCCCAGCCCCCCATAATTAGTGCCTAGGTAAGTCCGCTCCGGACACGGGCGCCACCACTCCAGGCCTTCCAACTTTTCTGTTTAGCTTTCATGCTTGATTCTTTTGTTGGGATTCCAAAGAATGGGAGGTTTACTGCATGTGTGTGACATTATTGGGTAAATCGAAGGTGTCCTCTGATGATGAGGTTCATCTAAATATAGTCGGGACGTTGAGGCACTGTTGGATGAGACGAAGCACAGTGTGACACCAGGCTATACACAGGTGCAGCACACTGGGAGCAGGCTCAAACTCTACCAACAGTCACTATCAAGCGCATCCTGGCATCACTCTCATGCATTATACATAGTTTCTAGTTTGTCTACCTAATAAACATAATACATGAATGCCCCCCGACAATGCCAATCAATGTTCAAATAAGAAAATGAATTATCAAGTTTGCAGACAAATCAATGATATCCAGTCCCAGGACAAACAGGCCTGATTCCTAGACAACATGTATACAGGCTGTTTACATGATACCACTAAGCTGAAAACATACTGAGCTGAAAACATAAGATCATATGAACTGCAAATTATTCTCATCACTTGCATTTTTTGATTTGGGGACAGTACATAATTTATCAAATTCAAAGGAATTGACAAAAACTGGCAAATATCATTTCTAATAGAAAATGATATAGAAAATATCTTTCCAAGTGTTTCTTTTTTTCAAAATAAAAAAAAAACCCAGAAAAGTAAGACAATTAGTACATTTCCTGGAATTCCTAAAACACATAGAAACCTGGAAATATCGTAATACATGTAGCTATTCCACTACGTGTCATACTGAGAATATTGGTATATACCTGATACTGACCATGACAATGGCGATCTTGATGATGGTATCAAGGTGCTCGACAGAGCTCCAGAGAAGATCACAGATCAATGGCTATACAGACGGACAACATCTCAGGCTTGAGAACTCGTGTGACATTTACAGAACCATCGAAGAATGCAGCCTAATGCCGTTCAATGGTCATGGTTAGGATGTTGGTCTCGTGAACTAATCCCTGCTATTGACGGTCTGATTTCTCTCATCTATCATCCTGTGACAGGTATCAGGAAGTTCTGAGCTGCCCCTCCTCCCCCCCCCCCCCCTCAACCCCACCTTTCCATCCTGCCAATTGTCCTATAGACAACACCAGACATCACCCAATGGACAATTTGTACATTGTTCAGACAACAGACAAGCACACAGCGTACAATCAATTGATTTCACTAAATACATCAGACATCCACCGCTATCATCTACATGAAAGTGTATCATGTGTCAACTCAATTAATACACCCACACCCACACCCACCCTTTTGAAACAATGACCATTAATGGTGAGGTGGTAAGAAAATTCGTCATTTAATTAGACCTTCCTAGGGGGAGACAGCATTATTAATAGCGATGCAAAGTCGAGGAAGTATTGCCGTGAGATCATGCTATTTATTACAAGTTTCCTTGAAACCAAGCCATGTAAGTAACATGAGCTAACAACTTGTAGATTAAAACTCGTAACAAGCTTTTTTTTCTGAACAAGCAGCACAATAAGAACAGGTGTATTTATTTTTCTGAGGCAATATTTCTATTTGGGAAGGAAGGCATATGGATAAAGCTTTTGGCAGGCGACCTGTTTGGTGCTTCAGTTCTGCAAGGCTGTGATGAAATTGTTGCGCTGGGTATTGTTCTGGGTACATGCGTCCGTGGAAGCCAGAGATCCCTGCGATGTCGAACTGGCCACTTGCACAAAGGAAGCCAGAGAGGCAGGGAAACCGACAGAGTGTCTGGGAATTCCCGCCAAACAACTGTTGCCACTCCAAGGTGCTTCAGCCGTTTGTCCATGGCACAGGAAAACCATCATTAGATAAAGAGAGCGCAGAGCCCCAACCGAGAGATAGACAACAATGTACAACACAATCAAAACTGCCCTCCTATGCATGAGCACATACAACAGATAACGTGTTAGTGATACATTGCAGCAAGCCGCCGATATTACGCCTCATGTTTCCTTTCCCTATTATCTTCACATCTTGTAGCTTCATCTTTATCACGGAAGTGTTTGATCAATATCTAGTATTGCTCATTAGCTAAAATATATCATGAGGAATAAGAAGAACTCCAATATTGTAGATGTACATGTACATTAAGAAATTGGTAGCAGATATATGAAATACGACACAATCCACAGGAGCAGCATGGCCATTCTTCGATCCAGTCGATAGAACAGACAGAATACGATACTTCTTCAAACAAAAGCAGTTGAAGAGGATGGAACTTCATACGGTACAGCTGCACGTGTGCGGCCTGATCCTGGAACGATGTCAACTGTCTGCCATGGCACAGTGTCAGGCATACAGCGTCAAATGTCAGACACAACATACATGTAGGTCCCCTAGACATTCAGCTCATTACAGCCGACCCTCCGGCCAGAAGAACGTCATAAATCGTTTCTGATTTCCATTCAATGTTTCTCATCTTTATACATGTACTCCGTCTGACAAGAAGAAGAAAAAAAAAACCCAGAAAACTTTACCAAAGATTTATCGACATTGTTCATTGTCGATGCAGCACGTCACCCCAATGACAGGCTTTTAAATCCGAACGAATCACACAAGATAGGAAAGAACTTGGGGCTGAAAAAAACTACATCATAGCCCTTAAAATAACCATATATTGATTTGCAAGAATTGCTGTCCATATACTCGATCGCTAGGCCAATATTTGTTAGCAGTTAGCATGGCTCCTGGTTCTATGTGTGCTCAGGCCATATTAATCTTGCTATTCACTACAACAACAACAACAACAAGTCATAAGAATAAATTTAGTTGCAGAGTCTATCTATCTATTTATCCTTTCTCCTCTTATCTTTTACCATGAGTATGTATATTGTACATTTTATTCCGATGAGATTGGATTGAAATCATGTAGCAATGCCACACCTATTCAGGCAATAACGTGCTATGAAAACCTGACTGACAACATGAATATGCACAAAAAGACCAAGGTCCCGAGAATTCTGTACACTTGATGACACTAGGAAATTGGAGTCTGATGCTGATGATTTTTCTCGGGTTTCTATTGGAAGTGAGCCTTATACAAGCACCGAGAGATACCTGATGCTGGCGAACACCGAGATTAATGGGATGATGTGAATGGACGAATCTGTTTCCGCTGGACACATTTGACTGACAGGTGCATTTCTAGGGAAACCCACTTTATGCAATTCTGTGCATGGACAAAATCTGGTGACATATGATATGACACCGTCTCTGTATGTACATAATAAGAGTTAACACGTCATTTCCATGGCAACCGTGTTCTCTTTAACACCTTGAAAACGGTGATGGAAACCTTTCATAGATAAAATTAACATACCTGACAACATTATTATCACAAATCTTAGAAATTTATATTTCTAAGGTGATGAATTTTATTTCTATGTACATGAACTACCCTGTCTGCATGGCATTTTACTACATTCTACCTGTCGTCACCACAGACATACAATCATGTAACTATGGTAACGTGACACCAGGTTATGTGATTGTCTGCCACTTGTTAAACTTCTCGCTTCAGTTTACTGCTGTGCATCTTGCCAGTGGTTTTGTCAACTGTGAACATTTTACCTGTTCGCTGTTCAAAAAGATTATTTCGTTTTTCACGAAATCACAGGCTATTGATATACAAGAGCCTTGACATTTTCACATAGTTTCAATAACTGCTGGACTCCCTTACCAAGAACTTCCAGCTCGGTAAACTGGGCACTGCACATTATATGATCAGTAACCAACATTACGATCCAGATATTGTCCGATGCATCAACGTAATGACAAAATATATACACTCAACCATGGGAAATATCAAACGCGCCAGTAGATGATTGATATCAGCAGAAATCAAGGGACGATTTGGGCCAGCCTCCGTATGTAGAGCAAGAGTAGCTCTTACTATTGCAAAAATTTGGGAGTGTTTGACTTGGCGTTTATCGTGGTAAGCTTTATATAATGTGCGTGTGTCCACAGTCGCGACCGCTGTCCCAGTGTCCACACCCGAACGGTATTTTGAGAGGGAATGAGTCCCACGGGACGCTGTTTGTCATGGCCTGTGCCATGTTGTATCAGACCGCAGCCTCTCACGGTAACGCACAATGTGACATTTTGTTTCTCGCAACATCACTGGCAGCGTAAAAGTCCTGATGGCAGGGGGTACATGTACATATATGCACTATATGTGTTCAGTTTGTCAAAGTCTCTCGTTTTGCACGGGTGCTCAAAAGCGGGTAAATTTGGAAGCTGGTCTGGGAGACGATCCATCATTCAGCTATCAGCTGCTACAATACAAAGATGGCATCAGGAGCCACATATAATCAACCTTAGCTAACGCCGCGTCTATCGGTGTGAGGTGACATGGAAGTCTACAGAGATAGAGTGCGATCAGCAAAAGTGATACAACTGGCAGAATCCTGTCTCACTCACAACAAAGACGGCTCTAACTTCAATTACACAAGCAAGTCAACTTGAAGTCATCACAAAATTTACTCCTTGGGAATTTTGTCCTGAAAGAATATTCTTCAAATGTGAATATTGCATGTTTTCTGTGTCAAAATCATTGATGGGTTTCACAGGTCTGGCCATGCTAAATACAGGAGATTTTCAGGTTTTGGATACATAAAGGTATTGATCCTTTGACAACAGTTATCCAACCGTCCGCTTGTTGTTTAATAATTGTACCACCTCACCATGTTAAAGAGTAAACCAAGAGTAATTCTGGAAAGTAATTCAAACCAGCATCTTGTGCTTCGTCCCACATGACTTGATCGACAAACATGGAAAATACTGCACCTCCCAATAATCTTCTTGGGTCCAAACTCTGCTTCTTATTATAACAGCATAAATCAGCCTCATACAAGTTTAACCTTCACACAATGATACAAAGAAAAACATGCTCTTTCCAAGTGCAAAACATGATGAAATGAAAGTCATGACCACCACACAATGCGCCTTCCATTATTTCAAACAAACCCGAAATGATTGAGAACTTCCTATTGATGATTTTCAAAAAGAACTCGGTGAGTAAGGAAGTTGAGGATTTGTGTATTGGCTGCATCATGGCTGCCTCACAGAAGTGAACACCAAGGAATGGATGTCCCAAGAAGGTCACGCAGACATTTCCTCCTGTCTGCCGCTGCCGAAATCATCATTTATCGTGATTGCAGACATCTGGCCGATTCCAGACCAAGTGTAAGGTGTTCTACGGTGTTCCACCCAGGAGAGGTGTAACGGTGATCCGGTTAATTAACTATATTCTCCCCACAGATTTCACCTCACCAAGTTCCAGGAGGCAATATACATACTTGGAAGTCAACGGCAATTCTCCAACTCATCCACAATAACCGTCAGAATACCGGGCGGGCAGCACTGGGAATTCTTTTCAATAATATTGGATGCATCGCAGCTATAACCTGGAATGGGCCAAAGTGGCTAACATAATGTAATTGCACCAGGTCTCTGCCATTGTTCACAATGTAATCATCACTTCCAAGACGCCAGTAATCATTGCACAGTGCTAGAAAAATGATGTTGCAATTTAAAGAAGTGCATTACTGGTAGAAAATCTGCATAGTAGACATTCTATAAAATAGCCACCTCAATTTGAGACAACAGGGATGTTTGCTCCAGTTGCTAAGTGAAGTTCTCTTTCATCATGTTCATGTAGCTAAATCATCTCGATTGAAGGCAAATGTATATTATTATTCACTCAAACAAAATCATACAATAACCTACTGATACCACCCACCTAGCATAAGCATTAATTATTGATCAACTGATCACTAGAGTGGAGAACATGATGACATTACACAAATCTCAAACAGTCGAATCTGGATAATTTGTGGGCTAGATTAGTCGGACAAGGAGGCAAATCACTATACACCTTGGCAAAAACACAGCCAGATAAAAACAGCATACAACGATCCATTGCTCGTAAATAATAATGTGAAGCGCTGTCAGCACTGCCATCATAGGCATCAACAGTTATATAAATTCTGGGTTGTTTCCGTGATCAATACGTGGAGTTAGGCACATCGATGCTTTGTTTCTACGACTCGTAGGCATAAACAGCCGGTAAACTCCTGCTAAAGAGCTGCGCGGAGTCTGAATGAATCCCCTGTCTACCATCTGCTGGTCGTATTGACCTAGGATATAGCTACCACTTGTCCTTGGCACCTATCCTTCGGAAAATATTATGGATGTTACTACCTGGCCACTAACAATACAATTAGCAATACCTGCCATAACATTGAGACACCTCTCAAGTGGTAATTAATGCAGCATCGCTGATAATGTGAGATAACCCGTGAGAGGAATACAAACACAATACTGGCATTGACTGCGCTAATACCAGGCAATTCATGTGTACACATGTAGTTACATTTACACTGGTTATGTAATATATTTAGGCACCTGTCCTGTGATATATGGGGTCCAGGTGCTTATATGTAACACTGATAACTTTAGAGATTACAAGGTATGTGTAGGTACCATTCCACAACATTGTTAAGCCTTTGTACAATACCAGTATGTTGTACATGCAATCTAAGTGTACATCAACTGTAAATCACTACAGTCTGGAAATAAGACACACGCAATGATCAACAAGGATCAGTGGCAATATTTCTCGGCAATCTGGTATTGTTTCGAAGTCTCATTCAATAAATCCAATAACACAACATATTATGACTGTATTATTAGGGCTTTAATCATGTAACGGTGGCATTAATACTCTTCAGAACAGACACTGAAAAATGTCAAACGCATAATTTATCATGAGAAAGGAAGCTGACGCCACATAATTTTGCAACGATTTTCTGAACAAGTTAATCAGAACAGCCACGCTTTAGAAGGACATTATCGATTGATGTTCCTTAATCAGTATTCAATGACATTCCAGAGCTCTGGTATGGAGGTAATCACACGCCTTTATTGTTTCCGATGCTGACAGTATCGAGTGTCAAATATGGAGTAATTATTGCTAAAGTGCATGCCTTGTGGCTAACAAATTTTTGGAGTAAAATTTCTATAACCCTTCGGTCCTTCATCAATATTCTACCTTGTGAGTGACTTATTGATCAGAAGACTGGCTGCCGTGGTTTGTTGGCCTGACAACAGCAGTATACCAAGTCTAACCAGGGATGAAGCTTCTGAAGTCCCTGTATGCCCTCAAGGAAATCACCTTGGCAGGGGATTGCAGTGTTCAAGTCAAGATGCAAAATTTCCTCACAGCAAGATAACAATATGAGTATGAACAATGGAATTTACCTTTTTTGTCGCAAAAACCTTCTGAAGATTTCCACCTAAAGAAACAAACCACAAGCCTACTACAACAGAACTAACATGTAACATTTGTCCTGGAGAAAACTGTAGTGCAAATTTATAGGAGAGTACCACCGAGAAAAGGAACGCCCAGGAAGTTGGACAGCACAGGCAATGTGACGATGTGTATTTGCTCTCGGCTTGCTTGGCTACATTAAAACATCGCCAAGGATTCAAGAATCATTCAAGATATCCTCTGCAACATTAATATTCATAATCTCCCACTTCATAAAACATGAATAATTCAGTGTTCATCAGAGTGCAACAAAGTCTAATTGATGCAAATCACTCTCGGCCAAGTATATGGAATGAATCAGAGTGGAAGTTTCTTGACACCTGATAACGTTGCATAACTGCAGTCTGCAATGAATTATAACTGAACACCTTAACAGGTGTGATGGTCCTAAATATATATGCATGGTCTGATGCTGTTCCTTTCCATGACATGATATATTATTAAAAAATCTGGTTCAATCAATTTGCTGGTGCAAACTATTTGAACACTGGACTAATAGTGGTGGGTGCGACCGAAACGCAATGATATTACAGGGTTAATTAGTACAGACTTACCTGAGTGGTTGATACTCCAAAACATCGATAGATCTACCAGATATATATCCATGTTTACCTTGTTACCTACTGTTCTAGCAGAGCCATGGAGGTTCACCCTGAGTGCATGTGGCTGTACTATCCAGAACTGTTCAGCTTTGATACATACCGTCACATGACAGCCACAGGAAACAGACTTTTTTATACAGCTCCACATGTACTGAGAAGGAAAATAATCAATATACTAGAAAATGCAATGCACTGAACAAAGGATATGGCCATGTGATGATCTTGAGACACCAGTATCTGGGAAGTGTGGTCTGCTCCATGCATCTGAAGACTTTGGGGACGAATCCTGGGAAGAGAAGATCTTCCTCCTCCTCTTCTTCTTCTTCCTCCTCTTCTTCCTCCTCCTCCTCCTCATGACCATGCTGTTCCTCGCCACTCTCCGGTATTGCGACAACGCTGGTGCTGCTCTCTTGGAGCGGCTGGTCTGCGCCGTCATTCTGGCCCGGTCCAGGCGGCTCGTCCTCAGAGCTAGAGCGCACTGGGACACCCGTAGTCGTGTTCCGGCGTTGCAGCGGAGTCTTCCTCGAGCGGAAGATCCCAGGGCGGCTCCGGCGGGTGATGCGCTGTTCTGTGGGTGGCGTGCCAGACTCTGGCAGCTGGGTAACGGACCCGCTGGATTCCTCCGCCATGTTTAGCTGCGGGTTGACATGTTGGTCCACGTCGACCCCGTCGCTGACTGGACCTCAGCCAGTCGGGTCCGGGCTTTGCAACCGGTTGGGGTGGTCTCTGTGGGCTGTCGCCGCTCAGTAGCCAGCATCCAGACTCCCACTGCGGGCAGATCTGAGGACCACTGACACCACTGTCCTGTCACCACCCCAGCCCAAAGTGTCACTGACTCAACAACACTACCAGCAAATGTCAGGTAACCACTAGTCCTCATCCTCTCTGTAAATCATCTCTCGCAGGCCACAGTGTCGCAGGGAGACCATCATTCAGCTGCCAGGTGTTAATGTCAGGGAACGCGATGTGCTGGTGGTCAGACAATGAACAGATGTACGGACAATGTGAACAGAGCAGTGGCCACCTTGCAGGAAGTTGGTGTTCGGTTGGACAGATCAATAGCCCTGTGTACAGAGGCCCATGCCTAGGTGAACTGCCACAGCTGATCGAAGACGCTCACAGCAGGTGTATTTGTTATATACATATAGCAATCACAATATGGGCACTATCTATCCGAGGGTTATGTGGCTGTGTATTCCTGACAAGGGATGGTATCCTTGGCGACGAGTGTCCAGCCTGTGCCGCCCTTAGAGTTCTCATTGACAGAGGCAGTGCATCTGTGGTCACGCAGCAAGCTCAGCTCAGCAGCAGAGGCAGCATGCACAAAATGTCAATATCAATGTCGCTTCTACAATGAAAGATAAATCATTAATACCCTGTGTCAGTACAATGCACTAGTCAACCATGGACCATAGGAATAAATCATGTCAATAACAATACAAATTATGTTCAGATAGGAGAAACAATAAAATTCCATCATTCAAACAAAAGGTATGAATACTTTGTGAAAACTAATACAAAACCGCGCCAGTTCCTGTGAATATCCCTGCTTTTGTCTGGGCCAACATATAGAAATAAGAAACAAAAAGAGGCCAGCGGGACTGGCAATAGAAGTTTGTTTGCTAATATCTGTATGTTGGTTCCAAGTGTGCACTGAAAGCATACCAGCCTCCTGCACACAACAAGGAGCTCCTGATTACAGGCTCCAGATAAGGCAGGCTCCTTGCTTCCCCTCAACCGTAAATCCCAGCCAAGATGACGCAGTTACACTCCCGACGTCCAAAAATCGTGCAATAAACATTTGTTTCCATACATTTTTTTTTTCTTAAATCACATGTACTTTTGCAATATACCTTAACTGGTTGTAAACCAAAATTGTTCAATAAAAAAATATATACACAACGAGTGTCCATCAATACACAACTATAGCTTTGGTTGGACAATTGATATCTAGTTCAGCCCAATAACTGCCCGTGAATAGTGCTAATTGATATCTACGAGTACCCACGTAAAAACTTGTAATTCTGTAACAATATCCAGCGCTTTCCGTTGACAGTTTATCACATAACAATAGGCACATACACAGTTTAGCAATTTGAGCTAATCTGATTTTCTTTCACAAATAAACACACACGAGCGTCGTTTTGCGAGCAATAAACGCCCGAGCGATAGCGCGCGCACCTTCACGAACTGTCAAAAATATACTCACAATATAGATGAATGATAATCCACCGAGATATGCCTTCAAACATATAATCCACCTCACTGATCATCGAATTCGTATCCAGGCTTTATTCCAGAGAAAATAATAAACACAGTAAGCCGATACCGTATACAGGTAATATTAACTCCATAGTGACATTGTTTGTCCGTGTTCCACGTATATCCGAGCAAGGAACTGTCTCGCGCTGCAGCAGACTTCGCGCAGTGCGTCTCTCTCTCTTCCTGACTGCTGCGGCGGCCAGGGGAAAAAACCAATTCACACTCCGGCAGCAGGCAGAGTAGGGAACACCACGTGATCAGCGCCGGCAACGTGAGGCGGAGGGCGGCGGGAGTCATGGATGGCGCCACCGTACAGCGTTCGACAGGTTCCCGCCACCGAGCCGCGTGCACGAGTGGAACGCGCGGGAAAAACTTCAGCAGACGACAGCTCGATATATCGGACGGAGGCAAGCCGTCTGCTGGGAATTCTAGACCCTCGAATACCTCGACGATTCCTCGGCAACACATCAGACCAACGGGAAGAGATCGTATAATAATATTAATAATAACGAGATCAGCAGCCAAGAAAGTGTGTTAAAACGAATTTTTGTTGTTCATGGTGTTTGGCGAATGCACTCGCGGCATGCGCCTCACTTAATAGCTAATGATGCTGCCTTGCCGATAACATGACACTGATTACAGTTGCTAGCAAATTGCATCAACGTGCTTGATGGAATAATTGACCGGCTAACCGAATCAAACCATGGCAACAAATGTCGTAGGCCTATAGCAGGATGCACTAAATTGTTAATAGTAGGCCTGCACGCGACACGCAAAATTGTTAATATCTAATAATTAAACGCATAATAATTTTAAAACTTCTATCAAGGGATTCGACTCCATACCAGACCCTTGTTTCTATGCAATGGATATGTATTTGGGAGTAATTCATGTCTCAGTTCTCCAGATAATCTTTGATTTTGGTGCTCTCTACGTTTCAATGCAACACCAAAAAAAAAACGTTTTCTTTATTTCCGAACCTATAATACTCTGGTGTTAAACGTTGAAAACAGAATTTGCTGTTGCTATCTCTGAATCTTATTGATCACCGTTTGTTGATTCATAGACAAATATTACGTCCATGGTGGAAGTCATAACGTTCTCTACAGAACCCATTCACGACTACTCGTAAAAATAAATTTCGATGGCAATTTTCTGTTGGCAGACTACCTATCCATACCGTGAAGACACATTAGATTTGCATATTCAATTAACTATATTTTCAACAGGCCTTTGTTTGTGGTGCCAAAATACTGTATTCATGGGAATATGTTCCAGACACTTTTTTCTAATCACGACAAAACTCAAAATTACCATAATTATGGTACCGTGCACCAACATGTAATTGTTGAAATGTTCGATTTAGATATGTCTAGGAGACTCAGATGTTTGAGAATTACGCATATTGTTCGAAGTGTCTTGGCTAACAACACAATTTTCGAACTGTGTGAACTCTTGACCAACGGTTACATTTTATGTCAGTACATGTCAATACACCAGCCCTATTGGGATCCCGGGCGTCTATTTCTTTGATTGCACACATCACGGAGCATCTGTCATAATAGTTCGTACATTGCTGGAAATACATGCATGAGTGTCGTTGGTACATTGCGATAAAACACGTATAAACTTTCCATTATCTGTGACGTAGTGGAACAAATATAGACCCTTTATCGACAAGTTCTCCGGAAATACCCCTGACTTCTCTCCTACAACCAAAGATAGTGGCTATTTCTGAACTTGCGAGTAATGTCCTGAACCACGTGGCACCGAGGCCAGAAGCAAGATATACCACGGCAAATTAGTGAATCCATGATCGTGGATGCCAGTGATGTTCGTGTCTTGTTTGTCCTCCTACTACTTTAGTAATAATACTACGCGTCCCTCAGTAAAAAAAAAAACCCACAAAACATGGCATGGCTAGGTTGTGCCTTACCTGCCCGGTGATACCATGATATTAACTACAATGCGATGTGACTTAAGTTTTCCCTCGAAAACCCAGTCTATAGTATTATGATATTACCTGCACATACATGTGTGGCATATATTTCCAATAATACACCAACAAAACATTGCACAAATCCCCTTAGATACAGCCGGTGGAATGCCATAAATTACAATAATAGACGACAAGGTTGGATGCGAATGATATCGCACTATACAAATCCCCCAGGTACAATTTCTGAAATTGGATACATACATGTTCTAAAGTGGGTACCCGGAAGATGATTTTTTTCTATAATTTTACAACCAGTTACATCGAAATCTAGAACAGTTTCAGAATATAATATCTCGCATTGCCTAGAAATTATACATATTCCATCTGTATATGCAAATTGGAAAACATTGATAAACATATACGCGTATATCGCCTATAATATAAACATGTATTGCCTATAATGCCTATAAAACATGTATTTTACCTCTGATGAATATCATAGGTCATAGTCGTGACAAAGATGATATGCAGGTGTGATGTAACTCACATTATTATATATAGCTATATATTACCAACTTTTATTGTACAAAAAAACGCGCCCTATATCACCATGAATAACGATTCGGAGATAGGTTAGCGCATCGATCCTTATTGAAGTCAGAGAACTCAGAATGACAGAATGACATACGACAGCGATTCGACAGGTACCAAAACATTGTCTTTCTTCTGTTTCATCTTTTCATGATTTTTCCGCATTTCTATTGGTATTCTGATTAACACTCATCATGACTGGGGCCAGCGTGAGTAGATTAATCGTAAATATCTCCAATGTATTTTGAGGTAACGAGTGCTGGCGAATCGAATTGAGCTCTAGGACTTACCTCGAAAATACCTCAAATTAGATAATAAAACACTTATATAGGTTATTGACTTTTACTGTCGGTCATTGTGTTGTTTTACAGACCCCAGAAATATAATAATCACCTCGACTTCGCCTCGGTAATTATGATATTACTAGGGGTGTGTAAAACAATATAATGACCTCCTTAAATTCAATAACTGTTAAATATATTGGCCCAAATTTCTGTAAATACTTTTGAAAGATTGCAATTACCATCAAACCAATGTCAGTCAATAGTCATGAGAAATATGAGAAATATGTACATGAATCAAATGCTGAAACGAATGTACTGAAAGTTGACCTGGAAATTGAATACTATGATAGCTCTCAAAATATAAATATATACATGTGTACATAAATATACATATATGTAGGTCTACTTTGCCATCTTTTTTTTTATTGCCTGCGTGTACATGTATTAAAGAATACTAAATTAAAGTATTCTGTTTTACTGGCGATCATTATAAAATCAACATTTAGGAACGACAATTTTTGGTAAAGAAAATAGACCATAATGGTGACGAGATAAACCTAACGTATAGAGGGAAATTACATGTGCACGACGTCTAAAGTGTTGCCGATTGTACCAATATTTACACAGTTACGTTATGCACAACTTTAGGTGTTACGTTGGCTGATTTAATTTTGTTTGGACACTAGAGGTGATCGAAGGAGGTAATCGACTGGCTGTGGAGGCGACGTCTGCTCCTCAATGTAAGCTCTTCCAGACGTAGAGACTCTTACCCTATCACGCTCCTTGGCGCAATGTCTTTATTAGTTTGCTGCATAATGCTCAACCGCTTGTAACTTATTCAATCGTGGACGAGACTGACATTGGGACTGCTTTTGGCTTCGGATTCTGGCCACTGGTCGGGTCGGAAGTCTGTTATTATAGTGCTTCTGGGCGGCCCAATCAACAGGCGACCGAACCGGAAATTAACAGAATGTGCACATTATTAGGTCTACTGTTCGGAATACGCTATTCGAATGCACTGATCAGTAACAAGGCAATATTATATTTCTCGGTTTTGGCAACTTGTAAATGTTGGTTGATTGAAGTTGATGTTCGGTAACTCAATTTTAGTTTCTTCCTGACAACTTTGCCAATACTCGTGGCCAAATAAAGAAGTGGTTTTGCGTCATCTTCCGAACACTACGGAGACATCAGTTGCAGGTCGTAATCTATACATTCATATTGATATAACATATAAGATATTATATGTGAAAAATATCCCAAGACGAATACTGAACCACATAACTGACCCTTGACCAACGATTCAACCAGTAGATTACAGTCATATCGTCGAGAAAGCATCAAAGTTCGTGGCGTCAGTTAGAAGTAAAGCAAACATTCATACATGTTTTTCAAATGTGTTTTTATATTTATGATGTTACTCATGTTGCCAGTAGCCAGTACACACCTGTATATATCTAAAGTTGCAATTCCCTTCAGGTAACCGCCCATGGCACGTGCACAAAACGTGAGGACGTTAATTCCAACACCATGCCATTCCAATCATTGTGCAGCGAGATATGCTGCGAAGAAGGGAACGCAAACGATGCCGCTGAGAGACAGCGAATGAATTTGAAGACTAGAAGATGATACTTCTATTGTCTGTGGACGACAGATTCCGAAGAATCGTGCACAGGTACATACCACAAATAACCGCAAATTTCCCCCACCATTCTCCCACCATACATTCCACGAGTCGAGACCCGAATACTTAGGTATGAATGAATCAACATCCACAGGGTAAGCCAGCCTCCTTCCTCCGTGAGTCTGACAAATAGCTCTACGTCAAATGCCAAATGACGCAACGTGTGATAAATCTACTATGACATCCCCTCAGACATCGTGCACATATAGTTATGGTTTATGTATGATTTCTTCAAGCTGGTACCGAACTTCGGTCTGTTTTGGACTTGGTGTGTATTTGAAGTGATTAAACGGAAAGTCATTTGCTGTAACAACAATCTACGGCTCAGTTTGAAACAACCATCTTTCTTGAAGTATGGCAAAGTATGGCAAAGTAAAAGTGTACCACTGGGGAAAACATTTATATGTACCCTATCACCCTGTAAACCAATTATAACATTTTGGACAAACAACATCCCCGCCAGTAGGAGAGTAACTACTAGTAAGTTAAACATTGATTTGCTCGTGATTTGCTGTGTCATAAATGTTCCTTACTTGGTTGATTTTTTGGGACTATGAACATCAAAGTGTCTCCTGTCACAGCACTGGATAGACTCTGATACTACCATAATGGTTTGGAATTGATACAATTCATTTCATTCAAGGTTCTACTTCGATATTCTATGGATAACCTAATACATAGCATCCTCTCAACTCTAACATTACTTTGTTAGCGAGCTGTGTAATGTGATGCCATGACCGTTGGTAATGAACTAATGAACTCATACATAGATGTCACAGTTATCGATGTGTAATGCAGATGAGTCATTCGACGGCAATAACAAGAAGGAAATTGATGAAATCTGAATTTTGTAACCATGGTACTATGTATCACTTATCAAGTATATCAGGCAGGTGGGTGGAATGTTGTGTCGTTGATATTTTTGTTGATATGGTGCTAGGAGAATAACTATCTTTACTTCTTGCACACGGGAAGCTTCGTATATTTTCCCAGAAAATGTGGCACATAAGCTAGATCTAATCATCATACGCAAGATTCGACTCATACCATAGATGGCTGCCATTATTCATCTATAATAGTCATAATCCTACAACGTATTGCAGTACTTAGCAATAGAACAATGTTAATTTATATGTAGTTTAGTGTAGGGAGAACATGATTTTTTTCTAAATCATAAAATTCAATGATACCATTTCATGGGGAGAATGGTTCCAGATGGGAAGTGCTATAATTACCATCGTATTGAGAAATGCTCAGGTAGCGAAGTTTTTTGGTGGCGAAAAACGTTCACATTCCTTGCCTCTCAGCATTTTGCTTCTGGCGCATGGAAAGAAATAAGAATTGAGAGGCAATACCTCAGGAGGCCATCCATGCTTGTGGTGAATCTATCCCAGCACATCACCTTTCTGCCAGGTGCTATTCACATAAGAAGTGATATAAGCTTGGTTGTGGCAGGAAATACGGCCAACACACACCGCTCATTGCAAGCGTGATCGTTAAACCAGACCGGGGCTTTCAGCATGACATTGCCAACTACTTTCATCTAGAACATTACACGGCCGTGTTATCCACGTTACGTGTTCACCTATCACAGAATGTTCTCTGGTGGTCTAAATGACGAGCTAGCAAGTGAAACAAATTGATACCTCAAAAGATGGCTAGTATCTCATAAACCAAATTTGCAAATCAAGGCTGAAATGAAAAGCATCAGCAGAACTTAAGTGGTTTATCATTCCCCTGGTCCATATACAGTTTAAACTGTCTGGACTCTTACTTCACAAAACTAGCAGCATTTTGCAGTTTACTGCACCGGCATTGTTGAACAAAGTAATGCTGACTAATATAATATAAACCTATGCAATATTTGGCAGAATTCGATAACTCTATGGTGATCAATCCAGTCTCACAGTTGTAATAGATAAACATAGTATAATAACATAATTCATCTAAATTCTGACCTCCACATTCCGATCTTTACAAAATGAAATCTATATTCAGGATTCCAAATGGATGTTGCACGGTTATTGTCCAACATAATGTCTTTTGATGCACTAAGGAGCAGAAAGCTCCATGTATTGCACCAATCAACGCGTTAGATCATCGGAAAAAGAGACGACATCTAACAACCAAGAGCTTTGTTCCAGTCAGCGTCCATTCCGGTGGCCAGTCTGATTTTGTTGACCCCAATTACCTCCTGAAACATTTGTTACATGATCTAATCTCTGTTGTTATACTTTGTGGTGGCACTGCATTGTTGTCTAAAAGCGTATGTCCCAACTGGCAGAGTAAATTACTACTTATGGGTATTTATTTCCCCATTCACTATCAGTCCGTCGTAATTGCCAATTTCTTCTGTTGTTGGAATCATGGGTGAAAACAGATTTGCACAGACTATTAGTACCCAGTGAAATGTTATTTATATATCGATTTATGATTCTGTGTGCTGATAGAAATATCTTTTAATAAATTGGGAAATTTTCAGCTTTTAATTTTAGGTCTTCGCGAATTACTTCTGAAATTCATCTTCATACTTAGATTGCTCACAACTTTCTGCCTTTCAGACACAACATACATAAAGCAAATGTATGTTGAAATTCATGGAGCTAAATACAATGCCCTAAGTGATGTACTTGTCCCGTCCTGACAGTGATATCAATATTCCGATCTCAGATATTAGAAGGTCATCTGATGAAGTTTGAAAGAAGATGAATGGAAGATTTCATCAATTTCCCGAGAGGACGTTCAGATCTCCACTGATGTCCTGTTGAGATGTGTTTATTGTTCAATAAATATAGATTATGTTCCAATGAGTTTAGTTTGGTGTTGTGGGAGGATGGACGTTGCGAATACTGGAATATATTTAAGAAAACAAAAAGTGATAATCAGTTTCAACACATACACTTTTAGGTGCAAGTATATCACCAGGTCGGATTAATACCAGTATAACTAGATTCTGAACTATTGTTCCAAGGTGGTATGGATACTGATATAACTACATATGTACAGTAACACAACAATGACTACGTTGTTGAATGATACGTTTTATAGCAGTGTATCAGCACTTGCATAAGTGAGCAGACTTGCATAACAATATGTACATGTGTAACTATACTTGCAGTGGTCGACTTTCTCTCAACTTAAAATTATTCTTATTTCAACAAGAGTGTTTTTAGGATGCTTCATGACATTTTGTAGAGAAGAGGTACATTGCCTCAAATATGATTTCCCAGACTTTCCTCGCATATGTTTATAAATATCTAGCTCCCTCACAATATTGGCTTCCGATAGATCGAGCTGTTATTAAATGCAGCCTGTTCCACTTCCTGTGATTAGATTCAAGTACCTCGGCTTCAGGTAATAACTATCCCAAGAATGTGATCAAATATCAGGCACCACTTTCAACCTCACATTCCTCGGGAAATTATATCGTGGGTGTATCTATTTAATGGATGCATGAATTGCAATGTTTATGATGCATGTACATTCCATGTCACACAATCGAGTTGTCATCTTTATCCATTTTTGAATAACAAAGTAAAAAACTATTATAATGTTAACATATCCACAAAGTGGTTTACATGCTGAATATATATGTCATTCATATTTTGATGTCTGCTTTCATCATTTAGACCTACTTTTGGACAAACATTAAAACCGAGATCCTTTTGACAATATCTCTGGTATGTGGTGATATATTTACTTCATAAACTTGAAAATTCATTGGGAACCAAATAGCTAGAGACTGATAGTTGTAGTCCAATCAAGGCGTGTACTCATTTGAGGTTGATAGCAACAACTTTTTTTAGGGTTTGCGAGCAGTCGTACGATCCATGAAAATCTTATTGTGATCACAAAGTGTAACGCATGGGTAATTGATGCGGTATAAGAAACAATGTAATTTTGATGGAAAGTATATCATTAGTATTCAACAAATTCCTGGCATAGGCTTACCAAGAAACCCAATGATAATTGTTCACCCTTCAGGTCAGAAGATTTAGCAATATGTCGCTAATTAAAGTTGTTGAGTTAAAATCCAATAACACAAGTAAAATGATAGAAATGATAATATATGTGGTCAAGGATCTCATTCAGTCCTTTTTTTATTGCCACATCCAATTCTACAGAACTACAAAAAGTATGTTCAGTTTACCCAGTTGAGCATGGGAAGCATGGTTTGGTTAAGAGTTGCTAGAGAACTGTTTATTGAGGACTTGGAATATGTTCAGAATTATCACAAGTTGTAAATGTGTGGCACTTATTGGAAAAAAATGGCACATTTTCTTGTATTGTAAATGTCTTCCAACCAGTTTAACATTCTGAATTGTAATTATGATGTTTTTGTTGGAGTATGCCATTACGCTCATGTACATCACCTTTTTTCTGAAGCCATGCTAATATCAATTTCAACTTTATTATTTATATTGAACCACACTATAGATCCACATTTATAGATCTAACACCTGTTAATTTGTTATTGATTTATCAGGCTAGATCAATCAGTAGCAGACCCCCGAGAGTTGTTGAGACCTCAGGGAAAATTGGGTGAAGATGTCTCTAACCCATTAAGCAGACATAAATAGATTATATAATGTCAAATTTCCCTCAAGTACGACCATTATTGGAAGCCAATTCTACTGTCAGTCACACTGAGTACAAAGTATATGGTTTCAAATAACAACAGTGTATGATACTGCAGAAAAATATGAAATTGGAAACGCTGAACACCTTTGGTTTCAAATCAGGTTTTACTATATGTCAAGAATATATCTTAGTTGTGACTTTATCACTTCAACTACCAGTATCTCTGCATAAAAGAGTGTTCCCAAGTCTGTGATAGTCAGAATCGCAGTCAGCATTGGCTGACTAGCATTACTTTTAGGTATACAAGAAGCATTGCTCATTTCTCCACGAGATGAGAGACATAGGCTAGGCCTGATCATCATGCATCAAATCATTTCATAGTTGGCTATTGCATTATTTGTCTGCCGTAGTGATGAGCCAATAATATATTCCATTACTTGCCGTTGGCAGCGGAACAATATCAAGTGTATGTAGTTCAGTGTGAGCGGGTGTGTGACTTCCATGACTGTCAAATTATACAGTTCAACAATCACAGTGTATGGGAGAATGGTTCCACATGAGCGGTAGTGTGATTACCACATGCTGGATCGAAAATGCTCAGGTAGCAAAGTTTGTAAGTTGATTCCTACGTGAAACATTACACCTTCCTTGCCTTGGCGTTTTGGGCATGATGCATGAAAAAATCTGAATTTGGAGGGAATACCTCAGGAGGCAATGCATTCTGTAGTAAATCCATCCCAGCGCATCACCTTTCTGCCAGGTGCTAGTCACACAAGAGGTGATATAAGCCTGGTTATGGCAAGAAATACGGCCGACACACAAGGCTCATTGCGAGCATAATCGCTAAGCCACGCAACAGCATTTGGCATAACATTGCAGACTGCTTTCATCTAGAACACAACATGGTCATATTATCTACGTTAACGTGTTCAGTTGTTCACCTATCACACTGTTCTCTGGTGGTCTAAATGACGAGCTAACAAGTGAAACGAATTGGTGTTTCAAAAGATGGCTAGCATTTCATAAACCAAACTTACAAATCAAGGCTGAAATAAAAAGCATCAGCATGAGTGGTATATCATTCACCTCGTCCATGTACAGTTAAACAGCCTGAAATCTTGCTACACAAGACCAACGGCGGCCTCATTCATAGTTTAGTGCACCAGCAATGTTGAACAGTAATACTGACTCACATAGTATAAAACAAGGTATTGTTTGGCAGAATTTGATGAATATGATGCTCAGTATAGACTCACAGTTGACATAAACTGACATCATAGATAGACATTATAGATTCAAGGACTCATGATTCAAGTTCACACATGATCTGAGTTGATTTAGTAAAAAAAATGTATATGTTGCGACAAATTTCTTGCCGATCTCTGGCCAATGTAACTTTAAGATGGTGTCACTTCCCGTTTTGAAATGTCATATCTTCGGAGCCAGACTGCCAATTTTGGCGAACATGGCCCATATTTCCTTGCGCAGTTGTCATTTCATTCACTTCCAAGAAAGTGATGAGCTAGGAGCTGGAGGTCCCAAGGGTATTGCCTGATGATTTTAGACTGTTTTTGAATGAATCAGTAGCGTAATGACTCATGTAGCTTGTGGATTATCACACAAGTAAAAAAAAAAAATATTGGGAGTACATCTAATTCATGCAGTATGATTTAGATTTTGTTCTCAACAGTTTGACCTTTACAAAATATTGCTATTCGGGATTGCAAATAGATATACTGGATGCGATGATGTTTTGTCCAGCATGTCTCCTGATGCACCCAGTAGCAAAAAGCTCCTTGAATTGTACCAGTCAACATGCTGTTAGCAGACAAACAACAGACGACATTTAACAAACATCAGATTCTTTCTGGTCCATGTTCATCTCAGTGGTCAGTCCGATTTTGCTGACCTCAATTACCTCCTGAAACGTTTGGCGCATGATCATATTATATTTAGTGATGGCACTGCATCGTTTTCCAAAAGTGCATGCCCCTAATGGTAGAATATTTATGTACATATATTGCACCGTTCACAATCAGTACATCACACGGCAAATTTCTTTTGTTGTTGGATTTATGGGTAAAAACAGATTTGCACAGACAATTAGTATCCATCGTAATGTTATTTACGTATCTTTTGATAATACTGTGTTGATAGAAATTGATTGAGGAAATATCATCCACATATAATTGAGCTGATTATTTTATGTTGTTGCAAATTATTTCTGATATGCCCGTGTGGATATCACAGTGGGTATCACATGTGGGGCAGGTGATGCTCACGCTTTCGAAGCACCTGATTTCACACTCAACTGGCTATTTGTCTGTGATGTTCACATGTCTTTGAGTAATACTAATTAAACACTCGCAATGAATTACATAGAGCCTATATATTTTGTTATGAGTGTATAATTTACTTTGCATGCACATGTGCATGTGACACTAAAATATATCTGCTCAGTTTGCAGCAGTCATCGTGGGAATGCAGTTTCCTGAAATATCGCAAAGTAACAGTGCACCACTGGGGAAACACTATCACACGACTAGCTCTACACACAGCTATTACTGGTGGACATTAAACTTCTCATAATGTCCAAAATTTTACATATAACATTAAATATAAAGTAATTGCTAGTACACATCTGGAAGATAATTATGTTTATTAGGTGAAGACATGACAAAAAAAAAAATCATTCTGTTTATTCACATTGTAAGATTTGTATCCCTCACAGAGCATACCCGAAATCGTAGCAAACAATGGATGACAGTAACCAATTCTCATATTTTGGACAAAGAACCTCCCGCCAATAGAAGAGTAACTAAATTAAACATTGATTTGCTTGTGATTTGCTGTGTCATAAATGTGCCTTACTTGGTTGATTTATTGGGACAAGAACATCAAAGTGTCTCCTGTCACAACACAGATCAGACTCTGGTACTATCATAATGGTTTGGAATTGATACAATTTATTCCAGTCAAGGTTCTTTTTTTGATATTCTAGGGATAACCTAATACATAACAGCCTATCTACTCTAACATTACTTTGATAGCGAGCTGTTTCATTTAATGCCATGACCTTTGGTAATGCGATAGTTACGTCACAAATAGATGTCACAGCGATCAATGTGTCATGCAGGTGGGTCATTTGACCGCTATAAGAAGAATGAAATTGATGAAATCTGAACCCTGTAGCCATGGTAACATGTATCACATATTACGTATATCATGTAGGTGGGTGGACTGTTGTTGAACCGCCTTCCCCTCTCATCAAACGTGAGTTTTTCTTCACGGTACTACTGAGGATCCAGGAAGGAAGCACGCCGGCGTCACTGCGGACATGGCGATCCTACTGAGTTACCACTACGGTTTGGTCGGCGGTTCCACCGCGATCATTGGCGGCAGGACTACGGTGTTGTGGGAAGCATTGAGGGGCCACTGAGGTTCTACTACGGGGATGGCGGTGCTACTGAGGTGCTACGACGGTGGCACTGCGGCAGCATCGCGGAACGAAGTGGCTAAATACATGGGAGGTGGTTTTCGGTGAAATTCATTACTTTTTTTTTGCTGAAGACGTGTACGCTACAGTAATTATGCCGAAACGTACCACAACAAGGGGAAGAGCTACCAAGAAACGCCCTCCTACGCCCCCTCCACCCTCGGAAAAGAGTCTTCCCATGAGGATGGTGCCGTTGGGGCTGTTGTTGCTGAAGGTGGTGATGAGTCGGACCACCAGTCCGTAGCCAGCTAACCAACACAAAAGAAGACCAAAATCAGAACTGACTTAACTGAGGATTTTCTATTAATGAAACGATCTGAAGTGTTTCAAAACTTTCAGAACACTGAAAACTTATTCAGAAAACCAAAACTTTTATATGCAAAAAATTGACCGCTTTAGCATCGTGCAAGACCCTCAGTGCAACCTCCGTGCAACCGCGGTGGAAACGCCATTGCCATACAGACACCTCAATAACACCGCAACCTCCGCAGTGTGGACGCAGTTGAGTCCTCATTGAGTCCGCTGTGGCACCCCCATACCCGCAGTTCTCCCGTGGTAGCACCTCAGCAGCACCGGCATCACCGCCACTTGATCGCAGTAGGGTCGCCAGTTTGCTTTTCTGGTAGTTGCACGGCGGTCTTACTGAGGATGCATGACGGTTATGGAGATGCTAATGAGGTGCTTGTACGGTTCCACGGCGGTTATGGCGGTGCCACGACAATCCTACTGCGGATTGGCCCCGTTCTCGGTGGCACTGCGGAAGTTTTGAACATGTTGAACTTCTGAATTTTTTCTTCATACTTAGATTGCTCACAACTTTCTGCCTTTCAGACACAATATACATAAAGCAAATCTATGTTGAAATTCATGGAGCTACATACATTGCCCTACGTGATGTACTTGTCCCGTCCTGACAGTAATATCGATATTCCGATCTCAGATATTAGAAGGTCATCTGATGATTGCAAGAAGATGAATGGAAGATTTCATCAATTTCCCGAGAGGACGTTCAGATCTCTGCTGGTGTCCTGTTGAGATGTGTTTATTATTCAATAAACATAGATTATGTTCCAATGGTTTTTTTTGGTGTTGTGGGAGGATTGACGTTGCGAATACTGGAATATATAAAAGAAAACATGAAATAATAATCCGTTGCAATGCACACACTTTCAAGTGCAAGTATATCACCAGGTCGGATTAATACCAGTGTAACTAGATTCTGAATTATTGTTTCAATGTGGCATGGATACTGATATAACTACATATGTACAGTAACACAACAATGACTATGTTGTTGAATGATAGCAGTGTTTTATAGCAGTGTATCTTTCGAAAAATTGAAGCATTTCAAGGTTATTTTACAGGATTTGTCACAAATTGAATAATAATTTAAAGTATGACCTAGTGTCAGTAATTCAAGGCAGGTTTGGCACGTGGTCTGCAGAACCAAGAACGTGTCACACACGTCGGTAAGAGCAGACTCGCATAACTATAAATACATTTTTATTACATGTATACTTGCAGGGTCGACTTTCTTTCAACTTAAAATTGTTCTTATTTCAACGCAGGTGTTTTTCTTAGGATGCTTCATGACATTTTGTAGAGACGATGTACATTGCTTCAAATATGATTTCCCAGACTTTCCTCGCACACGTTTATAAATATCTATGGTTACAATTTTCAGAGTTCTCTCACAATATTGGCTTCTGACAGATTGGGCTGTTATAAAATGCAGTCTGTTCCACTTCATGTGGTTAGATTCAAGTACCTCGGCTTCAGGTAATAACTATCCCGAGAATGTGATGAAATATCAGGCACCAGTTTCAACCTCACATTCCTCGGGAAATCAGATCATGGGGGTATATATTGAATGAATGTATGAATTACAATGTAGTAGTAGTAGTAGTAGTAGTTTATTTCCACAGCATGTATATAACAAAATAATTATTTTATATATGAAAACAAGACACATTGCTGTGGGGGACAGCACATAGCCAAGGCTGTCTTCCCGTGCTGACCCCATGAAATAGAAAATAGTACAGTTGTTACAGACATCAATGTAATGATACATTTAGCATACATTCATACAGTATGGCATGGTATGTGCTGCCGTCGATGGGATTTAATGCGCTGACACGCCAATACCCCAGCAACGCGAGAATGACACGAGCCACCTGAGCGCCAAGAGGAGAGCATGAAGCAAGTGGTAGCCGCCCAAGGCCACCACCTGCTTGACCGGGAAGCGATTTTGAATACAGTTATGGACAAGATCATATATTTTTCAAAAACATTCATTGCAATATGGGTTATCGCAATTCACCACATTACTGTAACTATCAATTAACTTACGAGTAAGTGATGATTTCAATACGTTTCTGTTAGAACATGTTCTACAGGACGATTCTAAATTGTTCCATACAAGTCCAGCATTGTAAAAAGCACAATTTCGGGAAAAATTGGTTCTAGGGATCGGTAGATGTACACAGTTTTCCTGTCGGGTTCTGCTGCTCGATTGGTGTTGCGGATAGAATTGGCGGAACGATACCGGAAGACGATCGTTCAGATAGTCAAAAACAAACAAAGCCGATGTCAGGGTATAAAGATCACACAGTTTGATAATATTGCTTCGTTTAAATAATGGTTCTGTGTGAGATTTGTATTTAGATTTGGTGATTATTCGGATAGCTCTTTTTTGCAGTTTACAAATTTTCCCTATCGAAGCGCTTTTGCCCCATGCTAATAAGCAGTATTTTAAATGGCTATGAATTAACGCAAAATACAAAGTTCGCAATGTGTGGTTCGCAAGAACCTTTTTCGCCTTGTTCAGCATATATAAATTCTTGGATAATTTATTACCTAAATACCTAATGTGTTGATTCCAGCTGAGGTTGGGGTCTAAGATTAGGCCAAGGAACTTTGTGTCATTTGGACTGGTTATATTGGCACATTCAACTATTGTATCATCAATCTTCAAATCTAATTTTCTTGGGATAATTAGTCTAGTGTTAGGAGTGAAGATCATGTATCTAGTTTTGCCAATATTCAAGGATAATCTATTTGCCTTCAGCCAGTTATTGATTGATCGTAATTCAAGGTTTACTGTGGAGAATAGCCGAGTGAAGTTATTGCCCGAATGGTATAATGTTGTGTCGTCAGCAAACGACAATATATTGAGAGACGTAGAGTATGGGAGATCATTAATATATATCAAAAACAAAAGTGGCCCGAGAATTGAACCTTGAGGCACTCCGCTATTCATGGATAGGAGACAAGATTTAGCCCCATTCATATCTACGTATTGTTGGCGTTCAGATAAATAGCTTCGAAACCACTGGTTACAGATGCCTCTAATGCCGTAGTGATCCAGTTTGCTTAAAAGTATTTCGTGTGACAGCGTGTCAAATGCTTTACTTATGTCTAGAAAAAGGGCCAAAGTTACGTCTTTCGTTGGCTTATTATTAGCTTCGCTAATCGCCTTTATGAGATGCATCACTGGGTGAATTGTAGAATGCTCTGGTCTGAAACCGTATTGATGTTTATGATGTAGATACATTCCTAGTTACACAATCTAGTTGTCATATGGATCTACTAGTATTTTTGAAGAACAATCTAATAAACTATTAGAATATTAACATATTCACGAACTGGTTTACACACCAAATAAATATGCCATTCATATTTTGATGTCTGCTTTCATACGTAGATCTGAACTGACGTTATCGCAGATATCTAGTTGACAATACTCCTGGTATGTGGCGAAATATTCACTTCATTGGGAACCAAAAGGACAGAAACTGACAGTTTGATTCCAACCAAGGCGTACACTCGTTTGAGGGCAACGTTTTTCGCTCTGCCTCATAGAACTCTTATTGTGATCACAAAGTGTAATACATGTGTACTTGATGCGGTATAAGAAGCAATATGATTTTGATGCAAGGTATATCGTCAGTATTCAACAAATTTCTGGCATACTAAGAAACCCAATGATTACAGCCTTCATCAGGTCAGAAGGTTGAACAACATGTCACTAGTTGATACTGGTTGGCTATTACACTCGTGAAGTAACGGAACATGATATATAATCAATGATCTCACCCAGTCCTTTCTATATCGCCACATCCAATTCTACAGAACTACAAAAGTATGTCCAATTTACCCTGGGAAGCATGAGAAGCATGGCTTGGTTAACTCTAGAGAATTATTTATTGAGGAAAATGAAAATTCATTCGGAACCAAAAAGCCAGAGACTGACAGTTGACATCAAACCAATGTGTATACTTATTTGAGGTCGATGGCAACAACGTTTTGTATGTTTTTTTCTCCATGCAAATAACCGTAAGTTTCCCCGCCATTCTCCCACCATACATTCCACGAGTCGAGACCCGAATACTCAGGTATGAATGAATCAGCATCCACAGGGTAAGCCAGCCTCCTACTCCGTCTGACAAATAGTCAAATGCCAAATGACACAACGTGTGATAAATCTACTTATTCACTATGACATCCCCTCACACGTCGTTTACATATAGTTATGGTTTATGTATGATTTCTTCAAGCTGGTACCGAACTTCGGTCTGTTGTCGACTTGGTGTGTATTTGGAGTGATTAATCGGAAAGTAATTTGCTGTAACAACAATCTACGGCTCAGTTTGCAACAGTCATCTTTCCTGAAGTATGGCAAAGTAAAAGTGTACCACTGGGGAAAACATTTCTATGTACCCTATCACCCTATAAACCAATTATAACATTTTTGACAAACAACATCCCCACCAGTAGGAGAGTAACTACTAGTAATTTAAACATTGATTTGCTCGTGATTTGCTGTGTCATAAATGTTCCTTACTTGGTTGATTTATTGGGACAAGAACATCAAAGTGTCTCCTGTCACAGCACTGGATAGAGTCTGGTACTACCATAATGGTTTGGAATTGATACAATCCATTTCATTCAAGGTTCTACTTTGGATATTCGGCCCAAGTATCAATCCTGCGCCTTTCTCTATATTCAATAATGATTAAAAAGGTGCGAGACGGATTAAATGGTATGTTTTCAGTGAACGAGTAGTATTAAGGAGCAGTGTACGTTACTTGGGCCGGATATTCTATGGATAACCTAATACATAGCAGCCTCTCAACTCTAACATTATTTTGTTAGCGAGCTGTGTAATGTAATGACATAACCGTTGGTAATGAACCAATGAACTAGATATCACAGTTATCGATGTGTAATTCAGGTGAGTCATTCGACGGCAATAACAAGAAGGAATTGATGAAATCTGAATTTTGTAACCATGGTGCTATGTATCACATATCAAGTATATCAGGCAAGTGGGTGGGATGTTTTGTCGTTGATGTTTTTGTTGATGATATGGTGCTAGGAGAATAACTATCTTTACTTGCACATGGGAAGCACTGTACACTTTCGCATAGAATGTGGAACATAAGCTGTATAGATCTAATCATCATACGCAAGATTCGACTCATGCCATAGATGGCTGCCAATATTCATCAACAATAGTAATAAACCTACAACGTATTGCAGTACTTGGCAATAGAACAATGTCAATTATATGTAGTTTAGTGTAGGTAGAACATGATTTTTTTCTAAATCATAAAATTCAACGATCCCATTTCATGGGGAGAATGGTTCCAGATGGGATGTACTATAATTACCATCGTATCGAGGAATGCTCAGGTAGCGAAGTTTTTAGGTGGAATTGTATGCGAAAAACGTTCACATTCCTTGCCTCTCAGCATTTTGCTTCTGGCGCATGGAAAGAAATAAGGATTCAGAGGCAATACCTCAGGAGGCCATCCATGCCTGTGGTGAAACCATCCCAGCACATCACCTTTCTGCCAGGTGCTATTCACATAAGAAGTGATATAAGCTTGGTTGTGGCAGGAAATACGGCCAACACACACACGGCTCATTGCAAGTGAGATCGTTAAACCAGACCAGGGCTTTCAGCATGACATTGCCAACTACTTTCATTTAGAACATTACACGGCCGTGTTATCCACGTTAACGTATTCACCTATCACAGAGTGTTCTCTTGTAGTCTAAAATAGCAAGTGAGCTAACAAGTGAAACAAATTGATACCTCTAAAGATGGCTATTATCTCATAAACCAAATTTGCAAATCAAGGCTGAAATGAAAAGCATCAGCAGAACTGAGGTGGTTTATCATTCCCCTGGTCCATATACAGCTTGAACTGTCTGGACTCTTACTTTACAAAACTATCAGCGTTCTGATTCGGAGTTTATTACAATGACTTTGCTGAACAAAGAAATGCTGACTAATACCATATAAACCTATGCAATGTTTGGCAGAATTTGATAACTCTATGGTGATCAATATAGTCTCACGGTTGTAATAGATAAACATAATATAATAACATAATTCATCTAAATTCTGGCCCCACACTTTGATCTTTACAAAATGAAATCTATATTCAGGATTCCAAATGGATGTTACACAGTTATTGTCCAACATAATGTCTTTTGATGCACTAAGGAACAAAAAGCTCCATGTATTGCACCAATAAACACGTTAGATCAGCAGAAAAAAGAGATGGCGTCTAACAACCAAGAGCTCTGTTCCAGTCAACGTCCATTCCGTTGGCCAGTCTGATTTTGTTGACCCCAATTACCTCCTGAAACATTTGTTACATGATCTAATCTCTTGTGTTATATTTTGTGGTGGCACTGCATTGTTTTCTAAAAGCGTATGTCCCTACTGGCAGAGTAAATTACTATTTATGGGTATTTATTTCCCCATTCACTATCAGTCTGTCGTAATTGCCCATTTCTTCTGTTGTTGGAATCATGGGTGAAAACAGATTTGCACAGACTATTAGTACCCAGTGAAATGTTATTTTGATATCTATTGATGATTCTGTGTGTTGATAGAAATATCTTATAATAAATTGGGAAAATTTCAGCCTTTAATTTTAGGTCTTTGCAAATTACTTCTGAAATTCTTCTTCATACTTAGATTGCTCACAACTTTCTGCCTTTCAGACACAATATACATAAAGCAAATCTATGTTGAAATTCATGGAGCTAAATACAGTGCCCTAAGTGATGTACTTGTCCCGTCATGACCGTTGTATCGATATTCTGATCTCAGATATTAGAAGGTCATCTGATGAAGATTGCAAGAAGATGAATGGAAGGTTTCATCAATTTCCCGAGAGGATGTTCAGATCTCCACTGATGTCCTGTTGACATGTGTTTATTATTCAATAAATATAGATTATGTTCCAATGAGTTTAGTTTGGTGTTGTGGGAGAATGGACGTTGCGAATACTGGAATAGATTTAAGAAAACAAAAAGTGATAATCAGTTTCAACACATACACTTTTAGGTGCAAGTATGTCACCAGGTCGGATTAATACCAGTATAACTAGATTCTGAACTATTGTTTCAAGGTGGTATGGATACTAATATATCTACATATGTACAGTATCACAACAATGACTACGTTGTTAAATGATACGTTTTATAGCAGTGTATCAGCACTTGCACAAGTGAGCAGACTTGCATAACAATATGTACATGTGTATTTATACTTGCAGTGGTCGACTTTCTGTCAACTTAAAATCATTCTTATTTCAACAAGAGTGGTTTTAGGATGCTTCGTGACATTTTGTAGAGAAGAGGTACATTGCCTCAAATATGATTTCCCAGACTTTCCTCGCATGTTTATAAATATCTAGTTCCCTCACAATATTGGCTTCCGATAAATCGAGCTGTTATAAAATGCAGCCTGTTCCATTTCCTGTGATTAGATTCAAGTACCTCGGCTTCAGGTAATAAATATCCCAAGAATGTGATGAAATATCAGGCACCACTTTCAACCTCACATTCCTTGGGAAATTATATCGTGGGTGTATCTATTTAATGGATGCATGAATTACAATGTTTATGATGCATGTACATTCCATGTCACACAATCGAGTTGTCATCTTTATCCATTTTTGAATAACAAAGTAATAAACTATTATAATGTTAACATATCCACAATGTGGTTTACATGCTGAATATATATGTCATTCATATTTTGATGTCTGCTTTCATCATTTAGACCTACTTTTGGACAAACATTAAAACCGAGATCCTTTTGACAATATCTCTGGTATGTGGTGATATATTTACTTCATAAACTTGAAAATTCATTGGGAGCCAAATAGCCAGAGACTGATAGTTGTAGTCCAATCAAGCGTGTACTCATTTGAGGTTGATAGCAACAACTATTTTTAGGGTTTGCGAGCAGTCGCATGATCCATGAAAATCTTATTGTGATCACAAAGTGTAATGCATGGGTAATTGATGCGGTATAAGAAACAATGTAATTTTGATGGAAAGTATACCATTAGTATTCAACAAATTCCTGGCATAGGCTTACCAAGAAACCCAATGATAATTGTTCACCCTTCAGGTCAGAAGATTTAACAATATGTCGCTAATTAAAGTTGTTGAGTTAAAATCCAATAACACAAGTAAAATGATAGAAATGATAATATATGTGGTCAAGGATCTCATTCAGTCCTTTTTTATTGCCACATCCAATTCTACAGAACTACAAAAAGTATGTTCAGTTCACCCAGTTGAGCATGGGGAGCATGGTTTGGTTAAGAGTTGCTAGAGAACTGTTTATTGAGGACTTGGAATATGTTCAGAATTATCACAAGTTGTAAATGTGTGGCACTTATTGGAAAAAGATGGCACTTTGTTTAAAACTTCCATGTTGCACTCGTTATCATGGTTGCAAATTTCAGAACGATGCTGTCTATTGAACGAAAACACATACATTGCATTACAATTCATTTATTTTCATACAACTGGAATATTTATATGTTTGAAACAAAATGTGTTATATCATGCTATGTCAAGGACGATATCAAGGAAGAAATGAGTTGACAGTATACTTTAGTATGCACTTCACAATATAGCGTGTGAAGTCTGATAATCAACAGTTGTAATTTTGAACATTTTCTTGTATTGTAAATATCTTCCAACCAGTTTAACATTCTGATTTGTAATTATGATGTTTTTGTTGGAGTATGCCACTTTACGTTCATGTGCATCACCTTTTTTCTGAAGCCATGCTAATATCAATTTCAACTATATTAATTTAAATGGAACCACACTATAGATCCACATTTATAGATCCAACACATGTTAATTTGTTATTGATTTATCGGGTTAGATCAATCAGTAGCAGACCCCCGAGAGTTGTTGAGACCTCGGGGAAAATTGGGTGAAGATGTCTCTAACCCAGTAAGCAGACATAAACAGATATATAATGTCAAATTTCCCTAAAGTACGACAATTATTGGAAGCAAATTGAACTGTCAGTCACATTGAGTACAAAGTATATGGGTGCAAATAACAACCGTGTATGATACTGCAGAAAAATATGAAATTGGAAAGGCTGAACACCTTTGATTTCAAATCAGGTTTTATTATATGTCAAGAATATATTTTAGTTTGTGACTTCATCACTTCAACTACCAGTAATTCTGCACAAAAGAGTGTTCTCAAGTCTGTGATAGTCAGAATCGCAGTCAGCATCAGTTGACTATCATTTCTTTTAGGTATACAAGAAGCATTGCTCATTTTCCCATGAAATGAGATACATGGGCTAGGTCTGATCATCATACATCAACATATTTCATAGATGGCTATTGCATTATTTGTCTGTCGTAGTGATGAGCCAATAATATATTCCAGTCCTTGCCGGTGGCAGCGGAACAATATCAAGTGTATGTAGTTCAGTGTGAGCGGGTGTGTGACTTTCTTGTCCGTCAAATTATTCAGTTCAACAATCGCATTGTATTGAGATAAAGGTTCCACGTGAGAGGTAGTGTGATTACTACATGCTTGATAAAAAAATGCTCAGGTAGCAAAGTTTGTAAGTTGATTTATTACACATTTTTTTGCCTTGGCGTTTTGGGCATGGTGCATGGACAAAAAAATCTGAATTTGGAGGAAATACTTCAGGTGATGCAAGCCTGTAATAAACCCATCCCAGCACAGCTGTAAATGTGTGGCACTTATTGGAAAAAGATGGCACTTTGTTTAAAACTTCCATGTTGCACTCGTTATCATGGTTGCAAATTTCAGAACGATGCTGTCTATTGAACGAAAACACATACATTGCATTACAATTCATTTATTTTCATACAACTGGAATATTTATATGTTTGAAACAAAATGTGTTATATCATGCTATGTCAAGGACGATATCAAGGAAGAAATGAGTTGACAGTATACTTTAGTATGCACTTCACAATATAGCGTGTGAAGTCTGATAATCAACAGTTGTAATTTTGAACATTTTCTTGTATTGTAAATATCTTCCAACCAGTTTAACATTCTGATTTGTAATTATGATGTTTTTGTTGGAGTATGCCACTTTACGTTCATGTGCATCACCTTTTTTCTGAAGCCATGCTAATATCAATTTCAACTCTATTAATTTAAATGGAACCACACTATAGATCCACATTTATAGATCCAACACATGTTAATTTGTTATTGATTTATCGGGTTAGATCAATCAGTAGCAGACCCCCGAGAGTTGTTGAGACCTCGGGGAAAATTGGGTGAAGATGTCTCTAACCCAGTAAGCAGACATAAACAGATATATAATGTCAAATTTCCCTAAAGTACGACAATTATTGGAAGCAAATTGAACTGTCAGTCACATTGAGTACAAAGTATATGGGTGCAAATAACAACCGTGTATGATACTGCAGAAAAATATGAAATTGGAAAGGCTGAACACCTTTGATTTCAAATCAGGTTTTATTATATGTCAAGAATATATTTTAGTTTGTGACTTCATCACTTCAACTACCAGTAATTCTGCACAAAAGAGTGTTCTCAAGTCTGTGATAGTCAGAATCGCAGTCAGCATCAGTTGACTATCATTTCTTTTAGGTATACAAGAAGCATTGCTCATTTTCCCATGAAATGAGAAACATGGGCTAGGTCTGATCATCATACATCAACATATTTCATAGATGGCTATTGCATTATTTGTCTGTCGTAGTGATGAGCCAATAATATATTCCAGTCCTTGCCGGTGGCAGCGGAACAATATCAAGTGTATGTAGTTCAGTGTGAGCGGGTGTGTGACTTTCTTGTCCGTCAAATTATTCAGTTCAACAATCGCATTGTATTGAGATAAAGGTTCCACGTGAGAGGTAGTGTGATTACTACATGCTTGATAAAAAAATGCTCAGGTAGCAAAGTTTGTAAGTTGATTTATTACACATTTTTTTGCCTTGGCGTTTTGGGCATGGTGCATGGACAAAAAAATCTGAATTTGGAGGAAATACTTCAGGTGATGCAAGCCTGTAATAAACCCATCCCAGCACAGCACCTTTCTGCCAGGTGCTAGTCACATAAGACGTGATATCAGCCTAGTTGTGGCAGGAAATACGGCCAACACACACGGCTCATTGCAACCCCAATCGCTAAGCCACACAACAGCTTCTGGCATGACATTGCCAACTACTTTCATCTAGAACATTACACGGCCGTGCTGGTGGTCTAAATGACGAGCTAACGAGTGAAACAAATTGATGCTTCAACAGATAGGACCTCATAAACCAAACTTACAAATCAAGGCTGAAATAAAAAGCGTCAGCATAAGTGGTATATCATTCACCTCGTCCATGTACAGTTAAACTGCCTGAAATCTTGCTACACAAGACCAACGGCGGCCTCATTCATAGTTTACTGCACCGGCAATGTTGAACGGTAATACTGACTAACAGAGTATAAAACAAGGTATTGTTTGGCAGAATTTGATGACTCTATGATGCTCAGTATAGACTCACGGTTGACATAAACTGACATCATAGATTCAATCAACTCATGATTCAAGTTCAAACATGATCTAACTTGATTTAGTAAAAAAAAAATATACATTGCGACAAATGAGTCGTTTTCTTGCCAATCTCTGGCCAATGTAACTTTAAGATGGTGTCACTTTCCATTTTAAAATGTCATATCTTTTTAGCCAGGCTGCCAATTTTGGCGAACATGGCCATATTTCCTTGCACAGTTGTCATTTCATTCATTTCCAAGAAAGTGATGAGCTCGGAGCTGGAGGTCAAAGGGTTATTGCCTGATGACTTTAGACAGTTTGATCTTTTCAAAATATTGCTTTACTGGATGTGATGTTGTTTGGTGCACCGTTAATATGTTCTGGTCTAGCATTTTTCCTGATGCACCCAGTAGCGAAAAGCTTCTTGCATTGTGCCAGTCAACATGCTATTGGTGGAAAAGCAATAGACGACATTCAACAAACGAGAGCTTTGTTCTGGTTCATGTCCATTTCAGAGGTCGGTCTGATTTGCTGGCCTCAAACACCTCCTTTTTGTCGCATGATCATATTATGTTTAGTGGTGACAATGCATCGTTTCCCAAAAGTGCATGCCCCTGGTGGCAGAGTACTTATGTGCATATATTGCACCATTCACAATAGTCCATTGCACTTCCAAATTTCTTCTGTCATACAATTATTATCCAATGAAATGTTGTTTAGATTTTTTTTTTATTCTGTGTGTTGATAGAAATTCAAGGAGGAAATTTATATCATTGAGCTGATAATTTTATGTTGTCACAAATTATTCCTGATATGCCAGTGTGGATATCACAGTGGGTGTCGTAAGTGGGGCAGGAGATTCTCACGCTTTCGAAGCACCTGATCTCACACGCAGCTGGCTGTTTGTCTCTAATGTCACACGGCTTTGACTCTAACTTGATTATACATTCGGAATACATTATATAAAACCTATATAAATTATCTCGAGTGTATAATTTACTCTGCAATGCACAGTGCATGTGAAACTGAAATATATCTGTAAGACCCACAGCTATATAGCTATATATTTTGTATTGTATGTTCACATCCACTGAATGCTGTAGATGTGCCCTTGTGGAATGTCTTGTTCCCGCTTCCAACCTCTGAGAGCTTCAGCATTTATCACAGAACATCCGAAGGTCGTTCGTTTCTGGCCCCCTAGCTGGGCCCCATACCCCACGATAGTTTGCTTGGTCAATCTGCCAAACTACGCCCCATTTTTCTAACGTTCTGTATCCGCCTCTGGCTACTATAGTTGCCAGTATATACTGACCCTCTGTATATATTGAAACTTGCATATCTCTCTAGGTAACCGCCCATGGCACGTGCACAACACCATGGCAATCTAATAATTGCGCAATGAGATATGCTACGAAGGAATTGCAAACAACGTCACTGGAAGTCAGCAAATGAATGCTAGGACTAGAAGAGGATACCTTTGTTGTCTATGGACGACAGATTTTAAAGAATCGTGAACAGGTACATACCACAAATAACCACAAATTATAAAAAGCATTCTACCACCATACATTCCACGACCCGAATAATTAGGTATGGATAAATCAACATCCACAGGGTGAACCAGCATCCTTTCTTCACGAATCTGACAATATACGTTAAATGCCAAATGATGCAATGTGTGACAAATCTAATTCTTCTGCACTATGATATCCCCTCTCACACATCACGCGCATAGTTATGGTTTATGTATAATTTCTTCAAGCTAGTATCGATCTTTGGTCTGTTGTGGACTTGGTGTGAATTCGGAGTGATTAATCAAAAAGTCATTTGTTGTAACAACAATCTACAGCTCAGTTTGCATGAGTCATTGTAAGAAATGTTATTTCCTGAAGTATGGCGAAGTGCCTTACCCCACAGTTAGCTCTACTTAGTGGTGGACATTAAACTTCTCATCATGCCCAAAACTTTAAATATGACATTAACTAGAAAGTAATTGCTAGTACATGACTGGACGATATTCATGCTGATTAGATGAAGATATGTTTAATCCACGTTGTATGATCTTTATTCTCAACCGAGGATAACTACCAGAAAAATCGTAGCATACAATGGAGGACAGTTACCCATTCTAATATTTTTGACAAACAACCTTCCCACCAATAAGATAATAACTATGTTAAACATTGATCTGCTCGTGATTTGCTGTGTCATAAATGTTCCTTACTTGGGTGATTTATTGGGACTGTGCACATCAAAGTGTCTCATGTCACAACACAAGGCAGACTCTGGTACTATCATAATGGTTTGGATTTGATACAATTCATTTCAATCCAGGTTCTTCTTCCGATATTGCAGGGATAACCTATACTCTTCACAAAACAGCACCCTCTCGACTGCAACATTAATTTGTTAGCGAACTGTTTGATGTAACTGTTGTACTGTTGTGTTGTTGATGTTTTTGTTGATGACATAGTGCTAGGAAAATCAATATCTTTATTTCTTGCATACAAGAATCATTTCACATTTCCTCAGAAAATGAGGAACGTAAGCTAGTTTTAATCATCATACGTAAGATTCAACTCATGCCATATATGGCTGCTATTATTCGTCTATCATAGTCATAAGCCTACAACATATTACCGTCCTTAGCGATAGAACAATATTGATTATATGTAGTTTAGTGTAGGGAGAATGACATTTTCCAAATTATACAATTCAACAATCCCAACTTATCGAGAAATGCTCAGGTATAGTGAAGTTTTTAGTGGATTTGTACGCGAAAAAAAGTCACATTCCTTGTCTCTCAGCATTCGGCTCCTGGTGCATGGAAAGAAATAGGAATTTAGAGGGAATAAGCGATGCATGCCTGTCGTAAATCCGTCTGAGCACATCAACTTTCTGCCTGGTGCTAGTCACATAAGAAGTGATATAAGCTTGGTAGTGGCAGGAAATCTGGCCAACACACACGGCTCATTGCAAGCGTGATCGTTAAACCAGACCAGGGCTTTCAGCATGACATTGCCAACTACTTTCATTTAGAACATTACACAGCCGTGTTATCTACGTTAACGTGTTCACCTATCACACCGTTCTTTGGTGGTCTGAATGACGAGCTAACAAGTGAAACAAATTGATACCTCTAAAGATGTCTAGCATCTCATAAACCAAACTTAGAAATCAATGCTGAAACTAAAAGCATCAGCAGAAGTAGTATAACATTCCCCTGGTCCGCATACAGTTAAACTGCCTGAAATCTTGCTACAGAAGACCAACGGTGTGCTCATTCATAGTTTACTGTGTCAATGTTGAACAGTAATACTGACTAACATAGTCTAAAGCAAGGTGTTGTTTGGCAGAATTTGATGATGGTGCTCAGTATAGACTCACAGTTGACACAAACAGACACCATAGATAGACATCATAAATTCAAGAACTCATGATTCAAGATCAAACATGATCTAAGTTGATTAGTGAAAAAAAATATATATTGCGACAAATGATTCGTTTTCTTGCCGATCTCTGGCCAATGTTACGTTAAGATGGTGTCATTTCCCATTCTGAAATGTCATATCTTCTGAGCCAGACTGTCAATTTTGGTGAATATGGCCCATATTTCCTTGCGCAGTTGTCATTTCATTCACTTCCAAGAAAGTGATGAGCTAGGAGCTGGAGGTCAAAATGGTATTGCCTGATTCTAGACTTTTTTTAATGAATCAATAGCGTAATGTAAATGAATGTTCGTTATGGTTCATGTAGCTTGTGGATTATCACAAAAGTAAACTTTAGGAATACACCGGATTCATGCAGTATGATTTAGATTTTGTTCTCCACAGTTTAACCTTTACAAAATATTGCTATTCGGGATTACAAATAGATATTCTGGATGCGATGTTGTTTTGGTGCACTGTTAATATGTTCTGGTCTAGCATGTCTCCTGATGCACCCAGTATCAAAAGCTTTTTGAACGCTTCAGACAACATTGAACAAACAAGAACTTTGTTCTGGTCCATGTCCATTTCAGTGGTCGGTCTGAGTAACTGACCTCAATTACCTCCCTTAAATTTTTTGTCACATGATCATATTATATTTAGTGGTGGCAATGCATCGTTTTCCAAGTGCATACCCCTGGTGGCAGAGTACTTATTGCACATAAGAATGTTCTCACGTTTCCAACCTCTGAAAGCCTCAAAATTGATCACGGAGCATCCATCGCTTCTGGGGCCGTGGGCCCCATACCCATGACGGTTTGCTTCAATCTGCCAAACTAAGCCTCATTATTTTCTGAAGTTCTGTATCCGCCTCTAGTTACTCATGTTGCCAGTATATGCTCACACTCTGTCTATATTTAAACTTGCATGTATGAACTTCTATTCAGGTAACCGCCTATGGCACGTTCACAAAACGTAAAAACGTTAATGGCAACATCGTGATATTCCAATTATTGTGTAATAAGGTATGTGCTGCGAAGAAATTGTAAACAACGACAATGAGAGACAGCAAATGAATTCGAGAACTTGCAGATGATACTTCAGTTTTCTATGGATGACATATCCCGAAGAATCGTGAACAGGTACATACCATGAATAACCACCAATTTCCCGTGATTCTCCCACCATACATCCCACGAGGTCCACGTATTTAGGTATGAATAAATCAACATCCACAGGGTAACCCAACCTCTTTTTCTTCGCGAATCTGACAAATTGCTACGCCAATTGACGCAACGCGTGATAGATCTAGTTCTGCACTATGACATCCCCTCATACTTCGAGCACATAGTTATTTATGGTTTATGTATGATTTCTCCAAGCAGGTATCGACCTTCAGTCTGTTGTGGACTTGGTGTGAATTTGGAGTGATTTATCGAAAAGTCATTTGCTGTAACAACAATCTATGGCTCAGAAATGTTCTTGCAAAGTGTAAGTGAACCATGGGGAAAACACTTATATAGCCTATGACATGGTTAGCTCTACACAGGGCAACATTAAACTTTTCATCATGTCCGAATGTTACATATTACATTAAATAGAATGTCAGGAAGATTATCATGTTTGTTAGGTGAAGACATTACAAAATTCAAAGAAATCATTTCGTCATCCATAATGTATGATTTTTATCCCCCAAGATAGGATAACTACCAGAAATCGTAGCAAACAATGTATGACAGTCACCAATTCCAACATTTTGGACAAAGAACCTCACCGCCAATAGGAGAGTAACTAAATTAAACAATGATTTGCTCGTGATTTGCTGTGTCATCAATGTTCCTTACTTGGTTGATTTATTGGGACTATGAATATCAAAGTATATCTTGTCACAACACAGTACAGACTCTGATATTACCATAATGGCGTGGAATTGATACAATTCATCTCAATCAAGGCTTTTCTTTCGATATTCTAGGGATTACTTATACGGGGAATAGTTTTGACAAAACACAACATCCTCTCGACCCTTAACATTACTCTGTTAGCTAGACAACTGCTCGATTTAATGTTATGACCATTTGTAAGGGACCAATTAACTCATACATAGATGTATGTATCGATGTATCAGTTATCGATGTGTCATACTGGTGGGTCATTTGACGGCTATAACAAGAATTAAATTTAAGACATCTGAATTCTGTAACCACTTCAATATATATTACATACCAAGTACGCAGGTGGGTTCCTGTTGTGTTGTTCATGCTTTTTGTTGATGATATGGTGAAAATCACTATCGTTACTTCATGCAGTGCTCATTGCACAATTTCCCAGAAAACAAGGAACGTAGACCAGATCTAATCATCATACGCAAGATTCAACTCACGATAGATGCCTATGCCATTATTCGTCTACTGCAGTGAACATATTGCAGTCCTCAGCAAAAGAACAATGTCAAACATATGTAGTTTAGTGAAGGAAGAACGTGACTTCCAAATCCAAATCATACTATTCAACAATCACATTTTTATGGGGGGATGGTTCCAGGTGGGAGGTAGTATGATTACCGTCGTAACGAGAAATCAAATCTAGGTTTATTTGAACGTGAAAAACCTCCGCATTCCTCGCTTCTTCATTTTGCTTCTGGTGCAAGGAAAAAGAAATCAGAATTCAGAGGGAATACATCCGGAGGCCAACCACACCTGTGGTAAATCCATCTCGACACATCACCTTTCTGCCAGGTGCTAGTCACATAAGAAGTGATATAAGCTTGGTTGTGGCAGGAAATACGGCCAACACACACCGCTCATTGCAAGCGTGATCGTTAAACCACGCCACATCTTTCGGCGTGACATTGCCGACTGCTTTCATCTAGAACATAACATGTCTGTGTTTTCCACGTTAACGTGTTCACCTATCACAGTGTTCTCTGGTGGTCTAAATGACGAGCTAACAAGTGAAACAAATTGGTACCTCTAGAAATTGCTAACATAATCCAAGCTCACAAATCAAGACTGGGATGAAAAGCATCAACAAAAGTAGTATATCTATCACCATGTTCCCATACAGTTCAAATTGACTGGACTCGTATTATAAAAGACGACCAGCATTCTCATTCATAATTTTCTGCACCAGCAATGTTGATCAATAATACTGACTAATATAGTATAAAACAATAGATAGATAAATAAATGTTGGTGTATTTTTAATAAATGGTTGGTAGTGAGACATTGTTTTGTTTTGCTGAATTTGATGGTTCTCTGATATTTGATATAAAATCACATTTGAAATAGATAAATATCATCAATTAACACAATCCATACACTCCAGAATTCCAATTTCAAACATGATCTGAGTTGATTGAGTAGAAAAAGTTTTAAACATATGATCCGTATCTCACCCCTGGCCTGATATTTCTGGCCAGTCTAACTTCAGGACGGTGTCATCTTCCATTTTGAAATGTCATATCTTCGGAGGCAGACTGCCAGTGTTGGCGAACACAGACCATAACCCCACCCCAAGTTGTTATTCCAACCACCTCCAAGGAAGTGATGAACTAGGAACTGAAGGTCCCATGGGTACTGCCTGTGAACAATGATTTGAGAAACTCTATTTGAATGAATCAATAGCGTAATCATGGTAATGCGATTGAATGTCCGTAATGGTTCTTGCAGCTTGTGGAATATCACAATACTCAGTTTGGGGAATACATCCGATTTACACAGTATGATCTAGATTTTGACCTGCACATTTTTCCTTTACAAAATAGCACTGCTATTCCGGATTCCACATAGATGTACTGCAAGGGATGTGGTTTTGATGCAATGTTATCGTCCAACATAATGTTTTCTTTAGCAACCAACACATTTGTTCCAGTCAATGTCCATATCGGTGGATGTCCTATTTCGTTGGCCTCAATTACCTACCTGCAGAGTGAATAACCATTTATCGGCATACATGTTATTGGACCATCAACGGTCAGTCCGTCCTATTTACAACATTGTTCTCATGTCAAACAAAACAAATTCGCACAGACTATTAGTGTCCAATAGTATTTTCTTTATATCTATTTATGATTCTGTTTGTTGACAGAAACTGATAAAGGAATGTTATCTACATATCTTATATTGAGCAAATTTCCACTTTCAGCTTATAGTTTTATGTGGTCACGAATTCCTTTCGAACAACCAGTTAGCACTTTTCTGCTGTGCAATTTTTTTGCTCTCTGGTCTCATTTCGTATAAATGTGTGTGACAGTATAAGGGGGAGCCCAATCTTTCACTTCAGTTCACTTCAAAATTGCAGTAGTTTTGAATCTATTAGAAGGCTTGGATTGCTCGAGGCATATTTGTGCCTTTCTGTCATGCGATCCAAAGCAAGTCTTTCTTGGAATACATTAAAGTCACATACTACTTGAAATATACTAGTCTAAAGTGTGTTTAAAATATGAATAGGTCTAATAATCAATTCGAAAGTGGATAACAATTTTTGATATAAAAACCTAAGTGAATACATTTGCCTTTCCTGGAATATTGTCGTTCATCATGTCTACAATGACATGTGTTGTGTACTAGTCTCGTCCTGACCGTGATATCGATATTTCGATTCCAGATATTAGAAGGTCATCAGATGAAGTTTGCAAGAAGGTGGATGGCAGATTACATCAATTTCCCGAGATGATGTTCAGATCTCCACTGATGCTCTGCTGAGATGTGTTTATTATTCAATAAACATAGAAAATGTCCCAATAGATTTGGTTTCGTGTTGTGGGCTGGTGGCTGTAAATACTGCAATATATTGCACGAAATGAAAGTAATAATCCATTCAACACACACACGCAAACACCCAGTTATGTGCGAGTATATCATCAGGTCTGTTTATTATCAGTATAACTACTAAATTCTGAAGTGAAAATCTTATAAATATATTTTAGCACTTATATTCTACGGAAAAATAATACTCGTAAGCTCTAAGGAATTTCTGGTGTACGTAATACAATTCATAGAAACACCTGAGTTCCACAAGTAGTCATGTTCTCCAGTAAAACCAAAATGTAGGTAAACATTTGTATCTGTGCATATCGGTGGGCTTCTGTACTTAGAGTCTGTATTTGACTAATCCTTGATTGAAATATTATCAAACGTGATTTGGAATTGCACGTAACCACAAGAATTTGATGGTTTTTGTATGGAAGCAAACGAATTGCATCACGATGTATACGTTTTCATTCAAAGGTTTACATAGTTCCACAATTTGCGACCATGTTAACGACTGCAACATGTAAGTTTCTAACGAATTGCCATCTTTTTCCAATAAGTGCCACACATTTACAACTTGTAATAATTCAGAACATGTTCCCAGGTCTCTATAAATAATTCTTTAGCAAGTGTTATCCACGCATTCCCCAGTGTATGGTAATTTGAACGCTTTTAGTTCTGTAAGATTCAATGTGGTGATAAAGAAAAGATAAAAATATGGGTGATATCTCCGACTGAATATACTGTTATGTCACGAGTGTTTTTACACATGAAGTTTAACCTTTACAATTTCAATCAGTGACATGTTGTTGAGTTGAACCTTCTGTCAGGCCTATCTTATTCCACAATCATGAATTTCGTGTTCGCAGGTCTTCACTGGAATAATATACCAAGCACATATGCGTATATCGTGTAATGCGTTGTGCCCCCCCCCCCCTACCCCTCAATTTTCTATGGTGTAGAGCCATCACCAGAGAACAATAAATAGTTGTTTCAAACCGGTTCACGTCTGCATGGAGTTGTACTGTCCAGGTGGACCCAGTCAGGGCTAAAATTTGAAAATCATTTCATGGTTCTCAGACTTTGAAACAATGAGCAATAGGACATTGTGCATTCGAAAACATAAATGCGAGATCAAATATTCTTGTTAGTATGGAACTATGGGTAATCTTACACCCAAAATACCTGCAAAATGGGTCATTTTGGCCATTTTCACTAAAATCAATTATTTTATTATAACTAATGCAAAAAAAATCTGAAATTTTGGTTCAGAACCAATGTGCATCGTTTCTACTATGAATGTACGTATCCATCTATTACCACCAATACAACTAGATTTTAAAAATTCCCATAGCAAATACAACATTTTAATGGATAGTTATTGGTTCATCCCTACAATGGACGATTATGAGATGCTAGCCATTTTGTGAACTATCAATTTTTTTCCCGCTGTATAGCTAGTCATTTAAACCACCAGAGAACAGTCCGTGATGAACACGTTAACGTGGATAACACGGCGGTGTATATTCTAGATGAAAACAGTTGGCAATGTCACGACGAATGCTTTGACGTGGTTTATCGATCATGCTCGCAGTGAGCCGTGTGTTTGTGCGTATTTCCTGCCACAAGCAGTCTTATAGCACCTCTTATGTGACTAGCACCTGGCAGAAAAGTGATGTGTTGGGTTTGGTCTACCACGACGGGGAATGCCTCCCGAGGTATTTCCTCTAAATTCTTATTTCATTTCCATGCAACAGGGACGTTCCTATTTGACGAATTCTAATCATACTACAGCCCATCTGAAACAATTTCCCCATGAAGTGAGATTGTTTAATTGTATGGCTTGATAAAAATGATAATCACGTTCTCCCTAAACTAAACTACATCATTGACATTGCTCTATTGCTAATGACTGTCATTATGATATTGGTTTGCCACTGCAAGAGACGAATAATGGCTTAGCCATTACAAAATGAATTGAATTTTGCATATGATGATTATGTCTTGACTACATTTTATATTTCCTGGTAAAATGTTCAAAGCTTCTTGTATGCATGAAGTGATTATAGGGATTGTTCTAGCCTCACATCACCAACAACACCAACACAGCAGGCATTTATCTACATTGTATATTTGTTATGCAGTACATGTTACCATGGTTACAGATTTCAGATTTTTAAAATTTCTTTCTTGTTCTAGCCATCAAATGAGCCACCTGCATGATGCATCGATCACTATGACATTTATGATTACATTTTATACATTGGTGAATAAGCTGACTGGCGCATTTCCAAGGGTCATGATATCATGTGAAATGGGATGCTGGTCAGTTCGTGTTATAGGCGAGATGGTGATGTTTCCTGAAGAGTATTCCCCATATGGGATATCATTAGAATATCGGAAGAATATTGATTGAAATAAATTGTATCAATTCCAAATCATTATGGCAGTGTCAGATTACCGTCTCTGTTGTGAGAGGAGACATTTCTGATGTTCATAGTCCCAATTATTCAACAAATATGGAATATTTAGGACTCAGCAAATCACGAGCAAATCAATACTTAACTTATTTACTGTCCTGTGACTTATTGGCGGGAAGGTTGTTTGTCAACAAATATTAGATTTGGTGACTGTCATCATTTTTTTTCTATGACCCTCTCTCGGTATTAAATGGAAAAAAAAACGTTTGGACATGATCCGAAGTTTAATGCCCACCACAAATTGTGACAGGGATATTAAAGCAATAATGAACTGCTCAGTGCTCACCGCCACTCTCTCATCAGTCCACCGACTGAGGATGTGATCAGTGTGTAGCATAAAGCCATAAGGTGTATGTAATGCAATCCGAGCACTACAAGTTTTCATGTACTATTTTAAAACTGAAATATAGGTGAAACACATATGTATTCACACACATCTGTTGAAGTTTGTGTTTGACTGCGAAGACTTGGAACACTGAATTCGTGCGCAGAAATATTGGTTAGTTGAACTGACAAAATAACAAACTAAAATACTTTCTTGAAATGTAATCAAAACATGATATGAAATTGCAGGTATTTTAACTTCTTCAAATGTAACCAAATATAATCTAAAACTGCAGGTGTTTAAAGAGTGCTGCATTTTCATTTTGACATTTTTTTGTGCATCAACGACCACTGTCGTCTTTTGCCCATTTGTACTTTGACCTTGACAATGAATATCATTCGAAATTGCTTCTGAAACTCGTCGTACTCAAGGAAAATTTGGCATTGATTTAATAGAAGTTGTTTGTGTCTGTCTGAATGAGACAACTTCATCCAGTTTCCCAAAGTTCTGGAAGACTTTCGAGAGTCTGCAACTGATCTATTCAGAACAGTAAATCAATAACAAATAAACATGTGTGAGATCTTTTGCGTTTTGATGGATTACAGTCTAAAGGGATAACTGTGAATGTATGATTTTATGCAAATATGGTTTTCGAATATCGAAAATTGTATTTACATGATCCCATATATTGGCATACTTCAACAGAAGGAACACCACACTTAAAAGCTGAAAAGTTGTTGAACGGGTTGGGAGAAATTAACAAGTAGAGTAAAATTCAAATCGCAAGTTTCTTGATTAGCAGACTTTGAATGCTATATAGTTGCGAATTGCATTTGGATATTTTATCAACTTATTACTTCTTTCACAAAACCAATTGTATTATCACATTATTGTATAACACATGATGTTTCAAATATGTCAATATTGCTGTTAATTTTTTTTCGAACTAAATGAGTGGCATTGCAATATACTTGTTTCCATTTAATGGGCAATGTATATGTTCCCTTTCACATATGTAATGTATATGTTCCCGGACAGCATAGTTCTTAACTTTGCGACCAAAGTAACGACTGCTACACAAATGTTTCTAACAAAGTGCCATTTTGTTCCAATAAGTGCCACAAATTTACAACTTGGGATAATTTGGAACATACTCCAAGTCCTCGATATACAATTCCATAACAAGTCTTAACCAAGTGCTTCGCAGGGTAAATTGAATTAACCTTTTTTTTTTTAGTTCTGGAGAATTGGACGTGGCTATAAAGAAAGGACTGGGTGAGATCCTTGACCGCATATATTATCATATTCTGTTATTACAAGAGTGTTTTGTTTTAACTTCACAATCAATTACAACCAGTGATATATTATTCAACCTTCTAACCTAGTGAAGGTTGACCCAATAATCATTGGGTTTCTTGGTAGACCTATGCCAGGGACTTGTTGAATAATAATGGTATACCTTGTATTGAAATTGAAATAGGACAGACTGCATTTTATAATAGCTCAATCTCTCGGAAGCCAGTGTTATGAGATAATACTGAAAATGCAGCTTAACTTTAACCGTAGAAATTCATACACATGTGCAATGGAAATCTACAAAATCATATCTGAACCAATGTACATCCTTTCTACAATATATGACAAAGCATTTTAACAACATATCCGTGTTCATATAAGAATACTGGTAAGTTGAAAGGAAGTCGACCCTCTCTCACTGACGTATGAGACACATTCTTCTTGTGGCTCTACAGACGTGCCAAGCGTGCTCTAACTCACTCAAGCTAGGTCATGCAGGTACTTCAGGTCAATTATTCAAATTGCAACAAATTCTGTGAAATAACTATAAAATTTTAAAATTCTTAAAACCTAAAAATACACTAAAACACACTGCTGTAAAAATGCATCCATCAACAACATAATCTTTTTGTCTTACTGTACATATTAAGTGATATCCATCACTCCATTTGGAAAAATAGATCTTCAGTCCATGATCTACTTACACTGCTTTTATACTATGCTTGTACATAGCAGTACCGGTAATGTGTTAGAATGGATAATTCCGGGTTTTTTTTTCAAGAAATGTATTCCAGTATAATTTGCAGCGTCCACCTTCCCACAACATCCAAACAAACCTATTTGGACATTTTCTATGTTTATTGAATGATGAACAGATCTCAGTGGTGTATTGGGGGATATCTGAACATCCTCTCGGGAGATTGATGTAATCTCCCATCCATCTTCTTGCAACCCTCGTCTGACATTTTAATATCTGAGATCAAAATATGGATAGCACAGTCATGACAGGACAAGTACACAAATGAGGTCATTGTAGCTGGAAACAAACAACGACAATATTTGAAGAAAGAAGAGTTTTGATATCAATATAACTATCATAACCTACCCTTGAAAATATGTATTATTGTTATTTCACAGACTGGTATCATTGGTATGATGCCTGGAAGGCAGACAAATCTCTAAAAACACATTTGAGGAGACTCCCAATTACTGCCCCATTGCTTATAAAACTACTGCGAGTTTATTATTTAGGGTCGTGACCTCCTTTTTACTGTCACAGTCTTACGAAATGAGATCAGACAGCAGAAAATTGCACGACTGTGACTGTTCGGAAGGAATTTGTGACCACATAAAATCAGAAGCTGAAAATGGAAATTTCCCCTAATTTAATATAAGTAGATATGTAGATAATACTTTCTCCATCAATTTCTATCAACAAATAGAATCATAAATAGATATAAAAATAACATTACACCGGATACTAAAAGTTTGTTTGAATCTGGTCTGTTTGAGACATTACCCATGAAACCAACAACAGAAATTTGTAATTGCAATGGACTGACCGTGAATGGCTCACAGTAAACATCCCCATAAATGAATATTTACTCTGCCAGTAGAGACATGTGCTTACAAAAAGCAATGCAACCACTCCGAAATATAATACGGAAGATTACTCCATGATAATTCAAAAGATTGGATGGCATGGTCAACAAAATTAAATTGAACAAAAGGATAGTCGTTGACTGGAACAAAGCTCTTGGTGGTTAAACGTCATCGCGTGTTTCCTCTGACAGGTGGTTGAATGGTGTTATACGTAGACCTTTTTGCTCCTTGATATATTAGGAAAACTATGTAGGACAATGAAAGTGCAGCAAAACTGAAACCACTTGCAGAACGTCCTGTAGATATATTCACAGTTCCAAACGTTCCATACGTTCATACAAATTGTGGAGATCTGAATCAAGATCATACTGCATGAATCAGGTGTGTTTCTGAATCGTGGTTTTGTGATAATCGATAAGCTACAAGAAACATTATGAACATTCAATCACATTATCATACTGATTCAAAATTATTGATAACAGGCGATATCATGGGGCCTCCTAAGAATGAGGACGCTGTTGGACTGCTAGTTAATATACCAATTATGTTGGGGAATTTATCCCAGTCTTGATTTGTAAGTTTGGACTATCATGCTGACCATCATGTGGAATACCAATTTGTTTCACGTGTTAGCTCTTCATTTAGACCTCCAGAGAGCAGTCTGTGATAGGTGAACTTGTTAACGTAGGTAACGCTGCCGTGTAATGTTCTACATGTGGATGAATGCAGTTGGGATGACAAAAGGAAAGCTGTGACGTGGTTTAGCGATTATGCTTGCAATGAGCCGTGTGTGTTGGCCGTATTTCCTGCCACAACCAGGCTTATATCACCTCTTCTGTGACCATAGCACCTGACAGAAAAGTGATGTGCTGGGATGGATTCACCTCATGGGCATGGATGGCCTTCTGAGGTATTCCATCAAAATTCCAATTCTTTTCCATGCAACGGGAGCAAAACGCTGAGCCAAGAATGTGTAACTTTTCAATTACGAATCCACTTACAAACTTTGCTGCCTGAACATTCTTTGGTACGATGGCAATCACAGTACCTCCCATTTGGAGGTTTCCCCATAAAGCACGATTACTGAATTGTATGCTTTGAAAAACATGAAAGTCACTCCCTACAATAAATTACATATAATTGTTATTGCTCTAATGAGGACTGTAATATATTATTTCTATCACTACAATAAATATTATCATGTTTACATGATTTATATTTCTCGAATGCCATTTCATCAAATGACCCACCTGCATGGCACATTGTTCGCTGTGCCATCTTTGTAGGTTACAGTAATCGTACTACACGACCTAATGGCGTATTTTGAAAAGTCATGACACCGATCGCGATTGCCAAAAGAAAATGTCCCATAAAAGCAGAATAATTGGATTCGATATCTGATCGTAGGCTCATACATCTTACCGTGTGTTAACGTTTACGTCAATTTCGATGTGTTTACCACTAAGCATGTAAAAGTGTATCAGGTAAACGGTACAATACATACTATAAAAAGTACTATCATATCGATTTTGTTATGGTAGTTTTATTTTCATTTTGACAGAAACATTCTTCCCTTGTGCAACCTGTCCAAAATTAGTAATGGAATCAAAACCAAACATTAGGTAATTCAACTGTTGTTTCTTTGAAGATGAAGATTGATACTTTATATTCTCCTAGGCTTGCTACGTTTTTCCTGGAATCTTGAAAAGGCTCAGGTCGTCAGGTTCTGTGAAGAGGCGCACCACCAAGGAGCTGGGGAATTGGCTTACTTGAAAGGTCCTTTGATTGTCCGCCCTCATCACAGATTTATTACACGCACTTACACCAAGGGCCTCGAAACACTCAGCAAAAATTTAAACTTGACAGAGTGAGTGTGAAGAATTCATCTACAGTCGAAGGACTTCTTAGAGGTGTCAGTGATAGTGCTCATGTAATAAACTGTGTCAATGACATCAGTTTACTCCTGGCCGATCGGTGCTAATCAATGACAGGTTTTGTAGATTGGCGACCAGCGCCAGATAGAAATACAGGTTCCAGTTCACTGAATCATCTCCGTTGCTTACAAAAAGTTGACACCCCATTCTAGGGTTCATAACATATCATGTGCTATATCATATTATTATACAGAATATATATACACTACGATTATAAGCCGTACACGTGACACACATGTGTACAATAGAGTACATGGTCCCTGGAATTAAGCTGATCGTCTACGATGGGTTTCTATGAAAAAAAAAACAATGCGACCACCATTTCTACATTATAGATCAGGTCTGGTTTCATTCAATCCACACAGATACCATAGAATGTGGCAGTGATATTTCACGTATTCATTTCAGTTTTGTCAGTTATTGATGCCAGCGCTGAGTCGTAAAACTCCGACTTGTAATAGGCACTTATCACAATCCCCAGACAGAACATGGCGTAGTCAAAGCGAAAGCGAAATCAGTCGTGCAGTGAAATTAACAACAATAAATTCCTGGATGCCATATCGTATTTGGCATCCTTTTCTATGGTAATCAATAAACAATTCTTAACGCCGAGTGATTTCAAAAAGCCTCAGATGATCATCGATAAAACTGCCGGTAGTATGCATCTGGTATGACGTCACATATACCATCAGATCTACGAGTTTAGGAGAGCATGGAATTTTTCTCTCCATTTCTACTACATCAACTGGAGGCAAATGATATGGGGCTGTCACTCTCCAAACCGAGCCTCGCTTTGGTCCCACACTCCCGACACACACGTTTGTCCCATGTACCGAACTACTTTCAACTGTAAACAAGTTTGCTCGTGTATAACACGTGCTATTGTTATGAACGTAAGTATCTCTAGAAAAACCAGTAATGGAAATTAGTAATTAGTAATGGAATCAAAACCAAACATTAGGTAATTCAACTGTTGTTTCTTTGAAGATGAAGATTGATACTTTATATTCTCCTAGGCTTGCTACGTTTTCCCTGGAATCTTGAAACGGCTCAGGTCGTCAGGTTCTGTGAAGAGGCGCACCACCAAAGAGTTTTGTAGATTGGCGACCAGCGCCAGATAGAAATACAGGTTCCAGTTCACTGAATCATCTCCGTTGCTTACAAAAACTTGACACACCATTCTAGGGTTCATAACATATCATGTGCTATATTATATTATTGAACAATATACATATACTACAATTTTAAGCCGTACATGTGACACATGTATACAATAGAGTACATGATCCCTGGAATTAAGCTGATCGTCTACGATGGGTTTCTATGAAAAAAAACAATGCCACCACCATTTCTACATTATAGATCAGGTCTGGTTTCATTCAATCCACACATATACTATAGAATGTGGCAGTGATATTTCACATATTCATTTCAGTTTTGTCAGGTATTGATGCCAGCGCTGAGTCGTAAAACTCCGACTTGTAATAGACACTTATCACAATCCCCAGACAGAACATGGCGTAGTCAAAGCGAAAGCGAAATCAGTCGTGCAGGGAAATTAACAACAATAAATTCCTGGATGCCATATCGTATTTGGCATCCTTTTCTATGGTAATCAATAAACAATTCTTAACGCCAAGTGATTTCAAAAATCCTCAGATGATCATCGATAAAACTGCCGGTAGGTATGCATCTGGTTTGACGTCAGATATACCATCAGATCTACGAGTTTAGGAGAGCATGGATTTCTTCTCTCCATTTCTACTACATCAACTGGAGGCAAATGATATGGGGCTGTCACTCTCCAAACCGAGCCTCGCTTTGGTCCCACACTCCCGACACACACGTTTGTCCCATGTACCGAACTACTTTCAACTGTAAACAAGTTTGCTCGTGTAAAACACGTGCTATTGTTATGAATGTAAGTATCTCTAGAAAAACCAGTAATGGAAATTAGTAATTAGTAATGGAATCAAAACCAAACATTAGGTAATTCAACTGTTGTTTCTTTGAAGATGAAGATTGATACTTTATATTCTCCTAGGCTTGCTACGTTTTTCCTGGGAATCTTGAAACGGCTCAGGTCGCAGGTTCTGTGAAGAGGCGCACCACCAAAGAGTTTTGTAGATTGGCGACCAGCGCCAGATAGAAATACAGGTTCCAGTTCACTGAATCATCTCCGTTGCTTACAAAAACTTGACACACCATTCTAGGGTTCATAACATATCATGTGCTATATCGTATTATTGAACAGTATACATATACTACAATTTTAAGCCGTACATGTGACACATGTATACAATAGAGTACATGATCCCTGGAATTAAGCTGATCGTTTACGATGGGTTTCTATGAAAAAAAACAATGCCACCACCATTTCTACATTATAGATCAGGTCTGGTTTCATTCAATCCACACATATACTATAGAATGTGGCAGTGATATTTCACATATTCATTTCAGTTTTGTCAGGTATTGATGCCAGCGCTGAGTCGTAAAACTCCGACTTGTAATAGACACTTATCACATCTGGTTTGACGTCAGATATACCATCAGATCTACGAGTTTAGGAGAACATGGATTTCTTCTCTCCATTTCTACTACATCAACTGGAGGCAAAAGATATGGGGCTGTCACTCTCCAAGCAGAGCCTCGCTTTGGTCCCACACTCCCGACACACACGTATGTCCCACGCACCGAACTACTTTCAACTGTAAACAAGTTTGCTCGTGTATAACACGTGCTATTGTTATGAACGGAAGTATCTCTAGAAAAACCATTAGGCACACGTTTGTAAGTGTAGGATATATGGACGTGGGACACTAAAAGATCTGCAAACATGATATGGATGAGAAAAAAACACCAATAAAAACATATCCTGGTTGTACAAAGTCTTTAGACATTATGTTGCAGTAGATCATACAAACTGGGAGCTGACATCTTGAAAAAGGCCTACCGTAATCACAATAGCATTGTTTCAAGTATTCATGCGCGGGACTATTTCACTTGTAAATCACAAAGTTCGCACACTAAATGTGCATATTATGATTATATCACATAGGCGGTTCCTATGTGTGTGTGAGAGAGAGAGAGAGAGAGAGAGAGAGAGAGAGAGAGAGAGAGAAGAGTAAATAGACATATATTTAATATGGATAATATAAATATAATATAATATCTTTTCTTAGGCTCAGCAATTTGTGTTTCTCTGCACCTCAATTCCTTGTTCAAACTTATGTTTCAATATTATTGCCATAATAGTTTATCAATAATGATAATTCATCCCAATGAAACCTTCGATAAACTATGAGTATATATTTGGTCATGTTGTGATTCAACGCCACACACAACCTGGAACCAGGAATCCTGTACCCGTCCCTGATTAGTACACGAAATAGGCACTCAATAGTCCAAGAAATGTCTCCAGAACCCCCCCCCCCCCCCTCCCGATGAAAAATGCTCTCAGGAACACCAAAATGCAAAATTCCCTCGGGGGGCTTACGGCGGCCCCCAAACTCTCAGACCGCATTTACCTTGTTCGCGCCCTCTATAATCAAAATTCCTATATCTTGTCATTTGACATCATCAAAGAGGTGGTTCAACATTGTTGGTGTGAGACCACGGGGTAATATAATGATATACGAACATCATAGTTCATGTGTAATAAAAGATAATGATACTGACTGGATAAATTCCCCCCAAAGAAGCTGGCCAAAGTAAACTACCCGTTGATGTAACTATGAACGTGTGCACGAAGACATGAATTGCATCCACAATCACTCAAGGAACGTTGTTTCCAATTATCACTTCAACATAACGATATATGGGTCCTTAACTTTTTTAATGACCAATAAAGAAACTTTCATTGGTGCATGCATCGTTAAAAAAATATAATGTCTATCACCATGATGCAGAGGCAAGGAACGTGGCCAATAATGCACAATGGGGAGGGAATTAGCCAGGGCAATAAAACCCAAGGCGAATATCGAAAATACAGTCACCAATGAAAGTGATGCTCCTTAAAACCACGAGAGAGGACGTGGCGAAGTATCGGGCGATAGATTGATAGGCATATGTCATTACGGCAGACAGGGAATGTCTTATGGAGTGGCGTATCATCTTAAATCTGTCCCTCGTGAGTCCAGTTGTCATTTACTAGAGCGGCCGCTGTGGACGCTATGTCGAGACGCCCAGTGAACTTCAGGGCCAAAGTCAGGGACGCCAGTTATTGAGCGGGTCAAGGTCAGTCCTCAGCTGCCGTTTGATGTAAGAAGAAATGGAATCTTTCCGACCAATTACCGCCTGCATGAATCAACTGACGGGTCCCCTGCACTGACTGGACAGTTATACTCTCGGATCAATAGACCATGCACATTTGTTGTTCAGTAAAAAGCGGATGGGATTCAGTCTCTGACTTCCATGAACTAGGCATTTATTTGGAGTCCATTGACTTTTTTTGGATATTTTGGATGGAAACGTATTAAGACATTTCCCTATAATATGGTAGGCCTACAAGTAAAAATTTATTTAGGCCGTTTTTGTGGAAATAATTATTTTGTAGGATTTATGTATACATATATCTGCATTTAGAAATGAGAAAGTTCAATATAAATCAACCAAACACAATTAACAGAATCTATATTCATCTACACCAATATGTTTAGTTTACGTTACGCTACGTCAATGATCGTTGACCGACCTGTGAGGGTGGACCCTAGTCTCGGAGGTATCCGCCTACCATCTCCGGCAGGGCGTGGGGTATACTGGTCAGGCGGTCACTGAATGCGGCTACTACCTCGCCTACGTTACTTGGTTTCACCAAAGAAGTCTTGTGGTGTCCAGATTGGTTTCACCCAAGAAGTCTTGTGGTATTCAGTCTTGTGGTTTTCCTACGCGTATCTCTTCATCTGACAGAACTATATGAAGATCAGAGCCTATACATGATATTCACAAATTGTAGTTGCATAGTCACTCTTTCGTTATCATAGACTTTTTTTTACATATTGCAAAGAGAAGTCAAATATACAGCTATATATTTGGAGGCTATGTCATATTGCGTCATACATATAATGCACACTATGTTAGTGTTTATTATAGCGACATATTTATATCTGCATTCAATTCACAGCCGGCCATAGCAGTATGCTCCGCGTGATACTGCAATTAATCGCCTGGGGACGACACGACCGCGTGGAATTCATCGTTATATCACCTGTGTCTAATGATATCCCTGGACAATTTCATGGAAGAAACCTCACAAAGAGAAGTGAAATGCACGTACAAAAATTAATATCATACATGTGCCTATACAGAGTTCCTATGAAATGTTCCTATGGCCTTAGCTCCTATGGAACACGATTCTGCTGTGAAATAAATCTAAACAAGTTCGCCTGGGTATTAACATGTTTCAATATCATTATTGTCCACATATGATCTCTTATTGTGCAAGTCCAAAATGTTTTTATTTCTTATTTCTGCTGAAGTTATTAACAGACCACCAGAAACAAGACGAACTAGACGCTTCCGGTGGCCTACGACCGCTTGGGTGTATCCCCCGTAGCCCTATCATTCCTGTTGCACCAAATAAATCACTGATACATTGTAAGTGTGAAAATCTAGAGCAAGGGCTAAAAAGATTACCAGAAAAATGTAAAATCTTAAGCCACAACTGTTCTTCTTCACCAAAATGGCTGCATTGACCTTTCGAGGTTATTGAAGGTCGAATTCAAGATCACCACTGAAATCACTGCATATGAATTTCCATTTCAACATGCTCGATAAAATAAAGAAATTACAGCCATATGAAACTTTTCACCTGAAGTTATATTTCAACTCAGAATATTTGACAAACTTGGTTCCAAGTTGAAAATCAAAGTAAAGATTGACAAAAACTGCATTTCAAGATGACGAAGTTGGAGCCAGTTCGAACTTTTCGCCATAAGTTATATTTCAACTCATAATATGTTCCAAACTTGGTTTCAAGTTGAAATTCAATGTAAAAGTTGACCGAAACTGCATTCCAAGATGACGAAATTGGAGCCAGATCGAACTTTTCACCATGAGTTATATGTCAACTCATAATATGTGCCAAACATGGTTTTAAGTTGAAATTCAAAGTAAAAGTTGACCAAAACTGCATTTCAAGATGACGAAAGTGGAGCCACATCGAACTTTTCACCAGAAGGTATATTTTAACTCATAATATGTGCCAAACATGGTTTCAAGTTGAGATTCAAAGTAAAAGCTGATTGGAGCCAGATCAAACTTTTCATCATAAGTTATATTTTGACTCATAATATGTGCCAAACTTGGTTTCAAGTTGAAATTCGAAGTAAAAATAGACTTAACTAGTAAAAATAATGTTAACTTATTCGGTTACACCCATGAAATGGATAAAACTTTACCTTGTTGAGCACGATAACCAATGTTTCTTGTCTTAACTATTTTTTATTGAGGTCAATAATAGACTTAACTAGTAAAAATAATGTCAATTTATCGGTTACAGCCATGACATCTCTACTGCACAGAACCTTTACCTCGTTTAGCCCAATAATAAATATTTCTTGCCTTAACTATTTTTAGTGTGGGCAATGATAGACTTATCTAGTAAAACTAATGTTAACTTATTCGGTAATATTGTTCTGTTTTTACCAAAAACATCAGTCCTCTATACTGAACAAGAATCCAGTGCCATTTGCTTTCATAGTACAGGTTATTGGAGTGATCACACATGTCAAAGTAGGTATTTTAATGGTCGTAAGAAGCTAACCTCTTAACTTATTATTATTTATTCGATCATTCTGGAAAAAAACAATAGGTTTCATGTGACGGTCTTTGTCATCGAACTTGTGCGATTTCATCATCATTTATCAAAAACTCCCACCCGTAGAGCGTTCACAAGCCATGTGTGTTAAACAGGCTAATTTGAACACAAAATATGTCGACAATCGGTCAATTTGGTTGCTATGGCAACCAAAGTCGATTGGTATCGGGATCTTATCATAAGATGTGTCTGTATAAAAAATTATCAGAATCGGTTAAGATTGGCAACCTGTAGAGCATTCACAAGAAAATCTCTACTGTGGCGGACGCGGCGGCGCGACGAAGACAAATCCATAGTATCCGCCGAACTTTGTTCGGGGGATACAATAAACTAAGACAGAGTACTCGGATTGAACACTTATTTATTAAACATAGTTCTGTATTATTAAATATAGTTCTGTCGCTCTGGTTATGCAATGACACATGAACATTTTGCTTGTGTCTGATTGCTAGTACGCTTGCTCCGTCACGTCTCGGCCTGGCCCCCGCTGACCCAGTCGTTAAATTGCCTCACAAATCCTCCGCTGATGACACGAGTGATGTGGAAATTAGTCACATATCGCGACTTCCGTTTTGTCTATCATTTTTTCTTTTCAACGAGGCTTTGTTCTGATGGAACAATCTATTATCGAAGCGTCATATCTGGGGCAGAACTGGAGGGACAGGGAACGACTCGAGGGTAATAATTATGTTTAATCGCGCTGAGAGTCCTCGAGTCTTCTGATAATGTAATGGTACATCACTCGCATCACACATTGGTCATTAATATAATTGCTGATATGTTTGGATGCACATTGGAATAGATAACATTTCATGGTGCCCAATGATGGTAATGTCACACTAGGAATCTGTATCTTGATGGCGAAACCTAACACATCAGTGATGAAATATTTCGAAGAAATATACACGTTGAACATGACATTGACATTAGACTTATGTGAATTGTTAAATTCAGTGTTTCTTTGCAACCAACAACTACTACCCATAATGTACAATATGATGAGACGATACTTGATTGAAGGTATACTTGATTCAGAGTTATTATTGAAACGTTTATGGACATTCCATCGGCTTTGACCCACTTCCGAGGCTATTGACCTGGACTCAACTGCCAAAAACTAGCCCCATCCATCAGGGATGTCACTAGTGGGATGGAAAGAGTCCATTGGACCAACGATCCTCCAGCTACGCAAAGCTATAGGATCGTCCACGTAAATCTATCATAGGATCGTTGATTTAACTCTCTACATATGAATCAATGCACTGGTATGGTGGGAGAGCTCTGCAGGCAAGCCAGCCAGCCATGCTCTAGCCATGCCGCTGGCGGGGCGCTTGCTATGACTGAGAGTGCAGGCACGGATCTTCCAGGGAAATAGTAATGTATCACTTATTAACAAATGACTGCAACACAAACGCTCAGCAATGAATGGGATATTTTGAAGGGGCTTTTATTTTGGCCACGAATATTCCAAACTTCAATAACTATGGCAATGTAAACTGCAATACACACATGGCCTTGCTCATAGACCTACTTCTCTATGCATACTACTGCAGTATTGACAATTATTTCTTTCCCTATTGATTGGAATATTTTGACCCCAGTGGTTTGTTTCAGATATTACAAAAGGAACAGCTATCTAGGGGAATAGAAACAATTACCGGGAGAGATCAGCCATATGTTTTAGTTTCTGTTCGTGTATGTCCTTGACAAGCCAGAGTACGATCAAAATTGGGGGTTGGCGATGACAGGGCTATTACATCATCGACAAAGTGGCTTTCAGCGGCCGATCTGATCTAGGTGTCATCCCCAATAATGAGTGCAGCACCTAACACAGAGGACCCGGGTATCATTCTCGATCTTCTAGGACCATGAGGACGGGCTCAGCGGGGATGGCTCCCTTGTCAATGCCGGCCCTCCAGAACAAATGACAACTAAAGCGTCCTTTCACGGCAGGCCAATTAAAATACATAGCGTTTTCTTCCAGCACCACCATCGATTTGTCCAGTCCCAGCAATTGCTAGCAGCTCCTATTAAATTCATATCGTCTCAGACCAAATCCATGTTTTCTAAAGACAAAATCAACACGGGTACTGAAAGCGACAAATAAAGACGACTGAAAAAAGTTTGGTCTTGAGGGAAATGAGGTGGGGGAAACCCCCGCCGGTGACGGCCGTTATGAATACATGTAGATTATCCAGGCACAATGTCTAGGGTTTGCTGTGGATTGATCTGTTGGTGAGTTGCACTGGAGGAAGGCATAATGTCGTCAAGGTGAAGGAAGTCACGTACATACACCATGTCTCAATCATTGCACAGGCGGCTCTTTCTCTCGCTTCTGAGAATCATTTCGCACAGATGCACACAGCACAGTCATGTAAATGACTTGAAAGTAACAGTCTGCCCTCATCCTAGAACGATGAGGGTTCAATCAAACAATCTCATGTAAGTTGATACATGTAGAACACCATGAAGTGGGTGGAATGAAGACAGTCAAACATCACATTCTCATAAATATGGAGAGGTTCTTGTACTGTTAATATGTATGCACTGAGGTCAGATGTCTTTCACATGATTCATAACATGTACTGGGATAACCTTTCTCTTGGCTTAGGTACATAGTGATGGGAACATACATTGACAATTTTGATTGTAATTTCATGACATTTGATGAATCTATTTTATTTGTTTTATTACTGTTTGTCGGAACCACAGAGGTCTAAATTCTTCATAACACAGTGATATTGCAATTCGCCAATAAAACTTATTCATTATCATTTATTATTATACCACTCCATGTGGATACCATTGATGTATCCCCAATCCAATCATAGTGAAATTCATATATAGTCATGTTAACATCAGATCGTCAGATCATCGAAAAACAGGTGACACTATTATTTGACATGTCACTAATATTTTAATACATTTCTCCTCAAACGAGCTGACCAATCAGCAGGCCTTGTAATTATAAATGTATCATCAATATTGTGATGACATATATTCATCCAATGCATGCACACCCGATCACATTCCCGAGGAATATAAGGTTGAAACTGGTGCCTGATATTTGATCACTTCCTTGGAATATTTATTACAAGGAGCCGATGTTCCTAACGTAGTCCGCTACAAACAGGGAGGTAATGAAAAGTCAAAATTTAAAAGTTATATCTTGAATATTATCTCTTCGAAATAACATATTTCATAGAGCAACTGATCAGCATTCTACTACTGAAAAGAAAATAGGGGGTCACCGTGTTGGTTTCTTCGACATATTCGATCAAAAATCACAAACATTTACTGAAATGACTTATTTTATGGTATTTTTACACATTTTTTTGCCCATATTCACATCTTGCATCTTGTTTTCCAAGAGAACGGATACGGTGACCCCCTATTTTCTTTTCAGTTTTAGGATGCTGATCAGTTACTCTATAAAATATGTCATTTTGAAGCTCTAGAATTTGTTAATACAGTCATTTTTTTTAAAAAAAAATCTTTGACCCCCTCCCCTCACTGTTTGGAGCGGACTACCTGTCGGAAGCCAATGTCAAGAGAGAATGCTCAATATGCTGGTAACTGTCACCTTGAAATTGTATCCGGTCCCATATAGTAAAGGAAATGCTTGCATTTTTATATGGGGTTTTCAGGGAAGCCTGTGGGAGCAAACTGGATAAAATATCAAACGATGCATTTCATCTCTACAATGTGACATGTAACATTCTTATGTGTGCTTGGAACACACTAACATGTACAAGAATCTCAAATAGTTGGGAGAAAGTCAAGTTTTCTTTCATGTGTTGAAATGTAGTCATCATACCAACCACGATTTGTTCTTCAGTTTCCGCCTACAACCATGTTCAAACGTGCTGGATTAATCTTAGTGTTATATTGAAGAAATATACTTGTTACTTGACGGTAAACGCATATCTATTTTATAAGCACACATAAGTTATAAGGGAGTAAGCAGTCAAATTTAGTACATGCATTCGAATATCTCCATAATATAGCCATAATTAGATTCACAGTACAATATGCAATTTTGGTAAACATACTGAATACATAAAATATTTGTCCAAAACCCCCTGCAAGTAGAAATACACAAACAGTTCACTATGCCTGTTCTCATGGAGGTATAACACACATTTGTAGCTCTCCAGACGTGCTGAGCCTACCCTAACTAACTAGCTGATATGAATGTTTCACAAAAATACAATGATGCGAATACTAGGAGTGTATTTAGTTTTGTTTAACTAAATTTTAGTAATATATTGTAAGTACCATTCAGAATCGAGTGACACCAGACCTAGTATTCGTCCAGCCTAGTAAAATACTGAAACATTACAGTGTGTAGTGTAATGAAATGGATTATTACTTCCATTTCACGATATATATTTCAGTATTTATCATCTTCCAACAACACAAAACTAAACATGTTGGGACATTTTCTATGTTTATTGAATAATAAGCACATCTCAGAACATCCTCTCGGGAGATAGATGTATTCTGCAATCCATCTTCTTGCAACCTTCATCTGATGACCTTCTGATATCTGAGATCGAAATATTGATATCTCCATCATGAATACCTCATTGAGGTCAAGCATTGTAGCTGAACATAAACAACGACAATATTTTATACTTGGGTCATACATCTAACCGCAACCAGGTTGTAAGTATCGGCGATACAGTATCACCTCCACTAGAGGTTACATGTGGGGTATCCGAGGGGTCTATCCTGGGCCCACTAATGTTTCTCATATATGTTAATGACATGTCTGCAGCAACTAATAGCAAGTTGTTACTTTATGCTGATGATTCAGCAATTCTGGTCTCCGGTAAAGATGTCGGTCAAATCCAAACTACACTCTCTGAAGAGTTGGCGTCAGTAAGAGAATGGATAATTGACAATAAGCTCTCCCTGCACTTAGGTAAGACTGAATCCATTCTGTTCAGCACGAAAAGAAAATCAAAATTTGCCCCTCCTCTCCAGGTTGAATGTGCAGGGAACCTGATAGCGAATCAGACATCGGTTAAGTATCTGGGGGTTGATCTGGATCAGTCACTGTCCGGGGATAACAATCACCAAAGTCAATAACAAAATTAAATTTCTCTACAGGAACACTAAATCTCTGGACCTTACCACTAAAAAACTTCTTGTATCCGCACTAATTCAATGTCATTTTGATTATGCCTCGCCTTCATGGTACTCAGGACTAATTCAGAAATATAAATCTAAACTACAAGTCACACAAAATAAAGTAATCTGCTATATGTTAAACCTCCCGCCCAGAACTCATATAGGTCCAGGTGCATTTAAACATGTAAACATGATCCCGATTGAATATAGAGTACAACAATTAAAACTCAATCACATGTACAAAATAATCAATAACCAAGCTCCAAATTACCTACACATAAACAGATTACACAACCAACACAATATTAGAACTAGGTCCCACCAAAATGCAGTCACAGTTCCCCACACTAAACATTCAGGCGGAAGCTTATTTGTATATACTGCATCCAGGTTGTGGAACAGTCTCCCATCTAGTCTACAAGCAACACAGTCTAAGTCAGAGTTCAAAAACGGTGTGAAGTTATGGCTAGTCAACAATTATCAATCTAATTATTTTAAGCCTTTTAGATATACTTAGATGGTGCTATTTTTGTCCCTATTGACACAACTGTGATATGTTTATTGTATCTTATTATTATTGTATCAGTATACATATAATATACAAATGTCTAATTATACATATCTACATATTATGAATTAATATAAATATTCACATTTACCACTGTTTCCATATTTTAGATTATAAATTTTGCCAGCGCATCTTGAATTTACATGAGGGCCACAACGGAAATAAGTTTTATGCTTTCTTGTGTTATCCTCGGTTTTGTTAATACATGTACACTATTGTGCCAACATTGTATGTACATGTATGAATTTTACCCTAATAAATCAATCAAAAAAAAATTTGAAGGATAGTTTTTATATCAATATGGCGATTATTACCTAAACTATTCAAAGTAATTATTATTGTTACTTCACAGACGGGTATCACTGGTATATGATGAAAGACAATTCTTGAGCCATTTGAGAAGATTCTAAACTGCAATTGCTCACCAGACAGCAGGATATTGCACGACTGTGACTGTTCAGAAGGAATTTGAGACCACATAAAATCAGAGCTGAAAATGGAAATTTCCCCTAATATATGTAGACAATACTTTCTCCATCAATTTCTATCAACAAACATAATCATAAATAGATATAAAAATAACATAACACTGGATATTAACAGCCTGTGTGAATCTGTTCTGTTTGAGACAAAACCCATAAAACCAACAACAGAAATTTGTAATTGCAATAAAATGGCCGTGAATCCCCATAAATGGTTATTTACTCTGCTAGCAGGAAAAATGTGCTTTCAGAAACCAATGCCATTTGAAATATAATACGAGAGATAAAACCATGACAATACAAAAGATTGAACCACGTGCTCTCTGGAAGGTAATTGTGGTCAACAAAATTGTACCATACAAAGGATGGAAGTTCACTGGAACAAAGGTTTTGGTGGTTAAGCGTCATCCTGTGAATCCTCTGATAAGTGGTTGACTGGTGTTATACATACAAGCTCCTTGCTCTTTGATGGACCAACAGCAGATATTTGTAATTGCGATGAACTGACTGTGAATGGTTATTACTCTGCCATGCAGTTGGGACATGTGCTTTCAAAAAGCAATGCAACTTCTCCGAAATATAATTCAAAACATTATTACATGTACATGATAATTCAAAAGATAGGACCAAATGCATTCTGGCAGGTAATTGAGGTCAACAAAATTGAACCGAACAAAAGGATGGACGTTGACTGGAACAAATCTCTTGGTGGTACAACGTCGTCGTGTGTCTCCTCGGATAGGTGGTTGACTGGTGTTATACGTAGAGCTTTTCGCTCCTTGACATATCAGGAAATAGTATGTTGGACAATGAAAGTGCAGCAAAACTGAAACTATTGCAGTAGATGCAGTAAATGTATTCGCAGTTCCAAACATCAGTGCTATTTTGCAATTCGTGGACATCAAAATCTGGATCATACTGCAGGAATCAGATGTATTTCTGTAACATAGTTTTTTGATAATCCACAAGCTACTCGAAGCAATAAGGACATTTTGATTGTGCCCCTGGTTATGCAATGATACATGAACATTTTGCTCGTGTGTGATTGGTAGTACGCTTGTTCCATCACGTCTCGACATGGCCTCCGCTGACCGAGTCATTGAATTGCCTCACAAGACCTTCCTCTGATGACACGTGAGATGTGAAAATTACCGAGCCAAATTAGTCAGTTTTGTCTCTTTATTGTTCTTTTCTGCGAGGCTCTGTTCTGATGGAACAATCTATTATCTTAGCGTGGTATATAGGGCAGAACTGGAGGGACAGAGAACGACTTGAGGGTAATAATTATGTCTAATCGCACTGAGAGTCATCAAGTCTTCTGATATTGTACTCACATTAAACATTGGTTATTAATATAATTGTTGATATGTTTGGATGTGCATTGGGATAGATAACATTTCATGGTACCCAATAATGGTTATGACATGGACATGGCCTTATGTGAAGATTCGGAGTGTTTCTTTGCAACCATCAACTACTACCAATAATGTATAATATGATGAGACGATACTTGATTGAGTTTTTATTGAAACGTTTATGGACATTCTGTCGGCTTTGACCCACTTCCAAGGGTATTGACCTGGACTCAACTGCCAAAAACTAGCCCCATCCACCAGGGATGTCACTAGTGGGATGGAAAGAGTCCATTGGACCAACGATCCTCCAGCTACGCAAAGCTATAGGATCGTCCACGCAAACCTATCGTAGGATCGTTGAATTAACTCGCTATTTATGAATTAATGCACTGGTATGGCGGGAGAGCTCTGCAGGCAAGCCAGCCAGCCATGCTCTAGCCATGCCGCCGGCGGTGCGCTGTAGCAAATACAGCAATGACTGACCCCCAATACATTCACCTGATAAATCACCGAAATATAGGAACAAGATCAATCACCAGTGATATATCAGCAGGTAAATGATACACACTGTGTGTCGATGTAAATATGCCCGATGTGATTATGATGGGGGCACGGGGATTTATCGGTATGACTGAGAGTGTAGGCACGGATCTTCCTTGGAAATAGGAATGTGTCACTTATTAATAAATGACTGCAACAAAAAACGCTCAACAAGGAATGGAATACCTTTCATTTTGGCCACGAGTATTATAAGTTTTAATAAATATGGCAATGTAATATACATTACACACGTGGCCTTGCATAATACTGCAGTAATGATAATTATTTCTTCCCCTATTGTTTGGAATATTTTAACCCCAGAGGTTTGTTTCAGATATTCCGATAAGAACAGCTATCTAAGGTAATAGAAACAATTGGAGGGAGATATCAGTTATGTGTTTTTGTGTGTGTGTGTGTGGGGGGGGGGGCGATGACATCATCGACAAAGTGGCTTTCAGCAGCCGATCTGATCTAGGTGTCATCCCCAGTAATGAGTGCAGCACCTAACACCGAGGACCCGGGTATCATTCTCGGTCTTGCCATGAGGACAGGCTCAACGAGAATGGATCCCTTGTCAATGCCCACCCTTTTCAGAACAATTGCCAACTAAAGCTCCCTTTCACGGCAGGCCAATTAAAATACATAGCGTTTTTTCCAGCTCCACCATCGATTTGTCCTATTAAATTTATATCGTCTCAGGCGCAATCCATGTTTTCTAAGGACAAAATCAACACGGATACTGAAAGGGACAAATTAAGACGACTGAAAAAAGTTTGATCTTGAGGGAAATGAGGTGAGGAAAAAATCCCGCAGGGGACGGCCTATGAATACGTATATATTATCTAGGCACAATGATGTGGATCAATCAGCCATTGTTAAGCTGCACTGGAGGCAGGCAAAATGTTGTCAACGTGAAGGAAGTCACGTACGTAACATGTCTCAATCATCGCGCGGGCAGCGTCACGACAATCCAGGTTATTTCCAGTCTATTTTTGTGACTAATTTCATGGATTCTCTCTCTTTTCTGAGAATCATTTCGCACAGATGCACACAACACAGTCATGTAGAAGACTTGGAAGTAACAGTCCGCACTCATTCTAGAACGATGAGGGATCAATCAAACAATCTCATGTTAGTGGATACATGTAAAATATCATGAAATGGGTGGAATGAAGACAGTCAAACATCATTCTCATAAATATGGAGATGATCTTGTACTGTTAATATGTATGCACTGAGGTCAGATGTCTTTGACATGGTACATAACATGTACTCGAAGAACCTTTCTCTAAGCCTAGGTACATATGGGATGGGAACAAATATTAACACTTTTTAAAAATTATATGACATTTGATGAATCCATTTTATTTGTTTATTCCTATTTGATGAGGTCAAAATGTATTGTAAAATGGTGGTTGATATCTTGCATTCGATTTGTTGTTATATTGCAATTGCCATATTATCACTTATAATCATCATTTATACATTTGATTACTCCATGTTGATATCATTGATGTATCATGTAACCCCAATCTAACCAACCTTATGACATCTGAGTAACCATGCTAATCGTGTAATCCTATTAACATGAGCTCAGATGTACGTTTTCACCTCAAATGCAGGTGGGTAACAGTTCAATGACCATCGAAAAACCAATGACAATATTATTTGATATTTGAGGAATTCGTATATATGTCAAGATATTGATATTTAAACATATTTCTCCTGAAACAAGATGACCAATCAACAGGTTTTGTAATTATAAATGTATCATCAACATTGTGATATATGTATTCATTCAATGCATACACATAAGAGCATATTCCCGAGGAATGTAGGGTTGAAACTGATGCCTGATATATGATCACATCCTAGGAATAGTTATTACCTGAAGCCGATACTCTTAAATCCAACTACAGGAAGCAAAACAGACTGCATTTATAATAAGCAACCTGACAGAAGCCAATGCCATGAGGAAATGTTGGAAATGTTAGTAACTATAACCTTGGAATTTTATTTGTCCCCATGTTGTGAAGCAAATGCTTGCAATTTTATACACGGATTTCTAGGAAGCCTGTGGAAGCGAATTTGATGCAATATGAAACGATATGATTCATCTCTACAATGTGTCATGTATTCTTATGTGTGCTTGTAACACACTAACATGTACAAGAATCTCCGTTGGGAGAGAGTCAAGTTTTCTGTCATGTGTTAAAATGTGGTCATTAAACCAATGGTAATTTGTTCTTCATTTTCCGCCTTCAACCATGTTCAAACGTGCTGGATTAATCTTAGTGTTCTATTGAAGAAATATACTTGTTACTTGACGCTAAACGCATTCTGAACACATAAAATCAGAAGCTGAAAATGGAAATTTCCCCTAATTCAATATATGTAAATATTTTCTCCATCAATTTCTATCAACAAACAAAATCATAAATAGATATGAAAATAACTTTACACTGTATATTGTAAGCCTGTGTGAATTTGTTCTGTTTGAGACAGTACCCATAAAACCAACAACATAAATTTGTAATTGCAACGGAATGGCCGTGTATGGCTCAAAATATATATCCCTGTAAGTGGCCATTTACACTGCTAGCAGGAAGAATGTGCTTTCAGAAACCAATGCCATTTGAAATATAATACGAGAGATAAATCCATGAAAATACAAAAGATTGGACCACATGCCATCTGGAAGGTAATTGAGGTCAACAAATTGTACTAAACAAAGGATGGACATTGACTGGGACAAAGGTTTTGGTGGTTGAACGTCATCCTGTGTATCCTCTGATAGGTGGTTGATTGGTGATATACATAGAAGCTCCATGCTCCTTGATGGGCCAACAGCAGATATTTGTAACTGCAATGGACTGACCGTGAATGGCTCACAGCAAACATCCGCATAAATGGTTATTACTCTGCTATGCAGTTGGGACATGTGCTTTCAAAAAGCAATGCAACCTCTCCGAAATATAATTCAAAAGATTATTACATGTACATGATAATTCAAAAGGTAGGACCGCATGAATTCTGGCAGGTAATTGAGGTCAACAAAATTGAATCGAACAAAAGGATGGACGTTGACTGGAACAAAGCTTTTGATGGTTCAACGTCGTCACGTGTGTCCTCGGATAGGTGGTTGACTGGTGTTATACACAGAGCTCTTCGCTCCTTGACATGTCAGGAAATACTATGTTGGACAATGGAAGTGCAGCAAAACTGAAACTATTGCAGTAGATGCAGAACATGTATTCGAAGTTCCAAACATCAGTGCTATTTTGTAATTCGTGGATATCAAAATCTAGATCATACTGCAGGAATCAGATGTATATCTGTAATATAGATGTATATCTATAATATTTTGATAATCCATAAGCTACTCGAACCAATAAGGACATTTGATTGTCGCCCTGATTATGAAATGATACATGAAACATTTTGCTCGTGTGTGATTGGTGGTACGCTTGTTCCATCACGTCTCGACATGGCCCCCGCTGACCGAGTCATTGAATCGCCTCACAGAACCTTCCTCTGATGACACGCAAGATGTGAAAATTGCCAAGCCAAATTAGTCAGACTTGTCAGTATTGTCTCTTCATTGTTCTTTTCTGCGATGTTTTGTTCCAATGGAGCAATCTATTGTCTAAGCTAGCATCGTATCTGGGGCAGAACTGGAGGAACAGAGAAAGACTCGTGGGTAATAATTATGTCTAATCGTGCCGAGAGTCATCGAGTCTTCTGATATTGTACTCACATTACATTGATTGAATATACTACTTTTGCTATGTTTTTTTTTTATCCCAGGATTGATTTGTAACTAAGAGAATTATGAGATGCTAGCCATTTCTAGAAGAATCAATTTGATTCACTCGTTACTTAGACCACCCGAGAACGGCCCGTCATGGGTGAGCACATTAAGGATTGATCGCATGTGATCGTCATGAACCTGGCATTGACCAGCTGTCCATTCACTTATAATGTAAATATAAAGGTGACAAATTCATGAATTTACACACTTCCAATCAACGTGACACTTTGCCTTTCTGATTGTTAGCCATCAAGGATTACTAACCGAGACTCTGTTTCTTACTAAGCAATGTTAAATTTGTGAAATTCATCGTTTTCATATGGCATTTTCCGACCTATTTCTCAGTCTACAAAATACACTCACAACAGGGCGAGCGAAAGGATTATGCTGTGCAGCAAATAGCTGGTGAGACCAGTAAAACTCACAGGTGATATGCACTCGGGTGCACCGAGGTGTTTGGGATTATGAATGTTCAGCTCATTGTATTCATCTCACAGAAAGTATAGCCCTAGATATTCTCATTATTTTGACGACAACAAGGAATAAATATATGCAACAGCCAGTGCTTGTCAAGCAGAACACTCGAATCTTCGTTTTGGTGAAACGTATAAAATGATTTATCTAATCATCAAATTGCACAGCTTTCGTGATATCATTTATGAAACCATGTCTCGGTTCATCATCCATGAGTATATGTGTGTGTGCTAGCCAAGTTTTAGGTCAGGGGATTGTATTGTTTTGGTGATTTTGTTACCTTTACTTTCACATTATAAATCAATGGAAAAATGCCTCAGTGCAGTCACAGGTAAGTTACGTGCAATCACACCTTAATGTACATAACGTGGCCGTGTAATGTTCCAGATAAAAGCAGTTGGCAATGTCAAGACGAGATCTGTGACATGGTTTAGCGATTAGGGTTAAAATGAGCGGTATGTATTGCCCATACTTCCTGCCACAATAAGGCTTATATCATCTCCTGTGTGACTAGCACCTGGATAAGAGGTGATGTGCGGGGATGGATTTATCACCACAAACAGGGGTACTTTGCCACTTCCTGAGGTATTACCTCTAAATTCTGATATATTTTCTCGTGCAGTAGCAACCATTGTTGTCCTATATGCACCAAAATACTTTGTACACAGTGCATGGTGGGATATTTGGAATTTATTTCATTGAAGTTGTTTGTGTCAGTCTGAATGAGGCAACTCCACTCAGTTTACCTGAAGCCTTAACAATTCTCGAGGGTTTGCACCTGAGCAATAACGACCAGTAAATCAAAAACACATGTGCACGTGTCCGATCTCGATGTCTTATATCAGACACACATTTCATATGTACACAAATAAAGAACTATCATGTGGTTCCATCGAATACAGGAGCATGAGTGTGTAACCGAAATTCTGTTCAAAGAAAAACAACTGCACATTTTTCAGCTTATACCGAATAACATGGATTTCAAACATCAGCCAAGCTATTTGCACGATTTCGTAAATTGACATAGTACTACAACAAAATAAACACCACGATTACAAGTTGGAATGCTGTAATGGTTTGAGAGAAAAAAATACAACTACACTAAAATGTTCAACTGACAATTGCGCCTTGATTAGCAGGCTTTAAATGCTACTATTACCTTGTCAACTCATTAGTTTCTGACCTAAAAAACAAATTGTACTTTAACGAGATAGTCGTTGATATTCCAGTGATATAACACACTGTGTTGTTAACATGTCAATATTGCTGTTGTATGGAACCAAATGAATTATAGTGCAATAACCCAAAAACATGGGTTTCCCATTCCATGGCAGCATAATGGCACACAATTCTGCAATTTGTGACCATGTTAACTGCAACATGAATGTTTCTACCAGAGTGCCATTTTTCACCAATAAATGCTGCACCTTTACAACTTGTGGTAATTCGTAATATTCATAGTCTCCAATAAACAATTGTACAGCAAGACATGTCCAAGCTCTGCCCAATCTGAATTGTCCAAACGTTTAGTTTGCAGACATGGACCTGTTGGTAAAGAAAGGACTGGGTGATATCTTTGACAACATGAATATATATTTTGCTATTCAGTAATATGCTGTGTTTTCTTCACAATAGGGTTCGACCGGTAGTATATTGTTCAACTTTTTGACCTATGGTGTTGCCCAGTCATGAAGTTGTGTATGCACATGGATTTCTGAAATTTCTGAAACGGTATACTATGCATAACGAACTTATTGTTTATATGCCAAAATACATATATACATATTTCATAGTTATGAATGTATCACCAACATTGTGATTTATGTATTCATTCAATGAATGCACATACGATCTGATTTCCAGAGGAATGTAAGATTGAAACTGGTGCCTGATATTTGATCACATTCTTGGGATAGCTATTACCTGAAGCTAATGTTCTTGAGTCCAACCACAGGAAGCAAAACAGACAACATTTATACTACGCAACCCGTCGGAAGCCAAATTCATGAGAAAATGCTGAAAATGCTTGCAGCTGTAACCTCAAAATCTGATCTGACCCCATGTAGTAAAGCCAATACTTTACAATTTTGTACACTGATTTGAGGGGAACCTATGGAAGCCAATTAGATATAATATGAAACGATGCATTTCATCTCTACAATGGTTATGAAACGTAATGTGTGATTGTAACACACTAACATGCACAAGAAAATCAGTTAGTCCAGAGAAAGTCAAGCTCTCTTCCCAGCCTCGATTTGTTCTCCATTTTCCGCCTATATTCATGTTCAATTTTCGTTTAGTGTTGAATGAATCTCAATGTTCTATTGAAGAAATATACTCATTTTTTGACGATAAACCCATATCTATTGCATAAATACAATTGAGTAGCCTAACGAATAATAATTGTCATTTGGGAGTAAGCAATCGATATGAGTACATGTATTCAAATATCAAATATCCATATTTAAATTCACAGTACATCAGAAAATTTGGTAAACAGACTAAATGCATAACATATTTGTTTAGAAATCCCTGTAAGTAGAACTACACAAACAGCTAGAATTATGACTACGTTTGTTCTAACTGATGTATAACACACATTTGTGGCTCTCCAGATGTGACGAGCATGCCCCCACTTATTCGTTGGCATAAATGTTTTATAAAAATACACTGCTACCAAAACCAGCAGTGTGGTTATATTTGTGTCACTATATATATCCAGTAAAACTTTTAGAATTACTATGCAGTATTCGTCCAGTCTAATAAAAATACTAAAACATTAAAGTGTGTGCAATAAAATGGATTATCACTTTTATTTCAGGAAATATATTTCAGTATTTTCCATCTTCCCACAACATCAAACTAAACCTGTTGGCACACTCTCTATGTTTAATAACTAATAAACTCATCTCATCAGATCCTCTCGTGAGATTTATGTAATATGCCATCCATCTTATTGCTACATAACCCAGTGATATCACTGTAGATAAACAGACGGCAATATTTGAAGAAAGTGAATATATATCTACTCAAGTTTTGATAGTAATTAGTATTCTTATTACGAACACAATTTATTCTGGTATATAAAGCCATGGACCAAATTTACAAGTTCAGTGTAAGTAGTAAAGTCCGATGGATACTATCAGTGTCTTAGTCTTAGCCGTGTAAATATAACAGTATATTTCAGTGGGTTGTATGTGGAATAATGAATTTCACCATAGATATACTATTTTATGGATCGAATGACAGAAAGACACCTCGAGTAATCTAAGCTTTCAAATTTATCCTACCCTACTGCAAAATTGAAGTTTATTGTATAGGTTGTGACCTTCTTTCTACTGACACCCAAAGTTACACGAAACGAGACCAAACAGCGGAAAATAGCACAGGCGACGAGTGCAGACTGATTGTTCTAAAGGATTTTGTGGTCAAATCAAATTGTAAACTGAAAGTGGAAATTTGAAATCAGTATAAGATACGTAGATAACATTTTCTCTATCAATTTCTATCAATAAACAGAATCAAACATAGATATTAAAATAACATACCATTGAATACTGTGTGAATCAGTTATGTGATTCTGTGAGACATTACTCACAAAACCGACAACACAAGAATATTGCAGATAAGACACAATGACCATGAATAACCCAATATATGCCCATAAATGGTTATTTACTCTGCGCAGTAGGGATATGAAATATAATACGAGATCATTTGACAAACGTTTCGGAATGTAATTGAGGTCAAAAGATATATTCCTAATTAAACTAACTTTTGGGATATTCCACAAGCTATTTGAACCATGACGAACATCCAAAACCTGAAACTCCTGCTTCATTCAAATACTTTCCGAAATCAGTTTTTTTCCAGGGAATACCCTCTGGTCCCCCGTTCCTACCTTCCCCGTTCCTACCTTACCACGCACTTTCCTACCTTATCACTTAAATGACAACTTAGTGAGAGATTATAGGATATACTCAATACCACTATTAGTCTCCCTTCAAAGATAAATGTGTATGAAGCACCAAAATTTAAAGTGACACTGTCTTACGGCAGGGATATCAGCCACTCGTCACAACTGATCTTTTTTGTACATAAATCACCAGATATTTTACGAAATTATAAAATCTACTGATGACGGTCTATATTTTAGGTGCAAGTCTTCAAGTGGGAGTCTTTATTGAATGCATGCGGTCATCAAGAAACTAAGCATTGTATATGGTAGTTCATAATACTCTATTTAACGTTACTACCATAATAAACTATGAATGAGGACAATGTTGGTGTGGTATAGCATGCTTTCAGGTCTTTGTGTATAGTAAGAGTCCAATACGTTTAAACTTTACATGGACCAGGTGGGAGATACTACTTCTGTTGACGATTTTCATTCCAGTCTTGATTTATAAAAGATTGGTTTATGAGATGCTAGCCATCTTTAGAGGTCTCAATTTGTTTCACTTGTTAGCTCGTCATTTAGACCACCAGAGAACAATATGTGATAGGTGAACACGTTAACGTGGATAACACGGCCATGTTATGTTCTAGATGAAAGCAGTTGGCAATGTCACGCTGAAAGCCCCGGTCTGGTTTAACGATTACGCTTGCAAGGAGCCGTGTGTGTTGACCATATTTCCTGTCAGAACCAGGTATGTAACTAGCACCTGGCAGGAATGTGATGTGCTAGGACAGATTCACCACAAGCATAGGTGGCCTCCTGAGGTATTACCTCTAAATTCTGGTTTCTTTTCCATGCAACGGGAGCAAAACGCCGAGACAAGGAATGTGTAACTTTTTGAGTATGAATCCGCTTACAAACTTCGCTACCTGAGCATTTCTTTATCATACAATACACTGTACGCATGGTAACCATATTACCTCCCATCTGGAACTGTTCCTCAGTGTGATTATTCAATTGTATCATTTGAAAAAAAAACATGAAAGTCGTTCCCTACACTAATAAATGGCATTGCTCTACATTATTGAGGACTTCAACATATTAATTTTATCACTACAATAGATATTACCATGTCAACATAATTTATATTTCTTAAATTTTATTCTTGTTATATCCATCATATAGCCCACCTGCATGACCCATTGATCGCTGTGACATCCATATATATTGCAGTACTGCAAGCTTTATTGGTGAATTTTCATGGATTATGACACTGCTTGCGAAAATGAAATCACTCATCACAGATCAAATGGATTGATATCTACATCATAGATTCATATATCTTATGGTTTTGTAAAATAAATTTCAATGTGTTTGACTTAGGACCGTTGTGCATGTTTTAGGAAAACACTAGAAACATATCACGTGTATCAAAATAAACATACGGTAACGATTTTTGTTATTGTGAATTTGGTCAAGTTGACAGAAACGATCTTATCAGTGCCACGTCTCCAAAAGTAGTAATGGATTCAAAATCAAATATTGTTACTTTGAGCAATATATCGACAACATAATAGTGTCTCTGATCAAACAATGATCAGATATACATTGAAAATAAAGCCTACATCAAATCAAGATCGATACTTTAGCTCCTACGTTTTGATCAGATATACATTGAAAATATAGACCTACATCGAATCAAGATCGATACTTTAGCTCCTACGTTTTGATCAGATTTACATTGAAATATAGGTCTACATAAATCAAGATCAATAATTTAGCTCCTGAGTTTTCCCTGGAATCTTCAAGAGGCTCAGCTGCTCAGATCGTCAGGTTCTGTGTATGACGCATCACCATGGAGCTGGGGGAATAAGCTTACTCGAAAGGTGAGACTGTCGCTCCTTTGATTGTCCGCCCTCATCACATATTTATTACACACACTTACACCAAGGGCCTCGAAACACTCAGCAAGAAATTAAACTTGACAAGTGAGTGTAAAGAATTCATCTACAGTCGAAGGATTTCTTAGAGGTGTCAGTGATAGTGCTCATGTAATAAATGGTGTCAATGACATCAGTTCACTCCCGGCCGATTGGTGCTAATCAATGACAAATTTCGACGAATTTACAACATCCAATTCTGCAGGAAGGTGACCAGCGCCAGATAGAAATACAGATAGCCACTAGCATTTTGTGCCTGAGGTGTGTAGGAGATGCACATTTTAAAGCTTTATTTTTCATACCTACGTAATGGCACGAATAAAGTCACTGAATTTACACAAATCGAAATAAAATACTACAGTCTGTTGGTTTCACTTCAAATTTTTTGACAACTTGGAATTTCTGGCACCAGCACTATTAGAATTAACTTGAGCCCAATATAAAATGATGATTATTATCACTGACAGTTTTGGATGTGTGTCTAATTTTTGTTAATTTCTAATTTCAGGATTTCAAACATATAGATCTATACACATTACACTGAATATTCTCCATAAGATATCATTTCTCGTTTAATCATATATTTGAAGGCGGCCTTTTTTTTGGCACTTCATAGTAGTTTCGTAAATTTATCGAACCTGTGAACTGGCTTCCTAACTCGGTTCGTAGTTAAACTATGTGTATTTATGAGTATTTCCACCAAATCTGACTTCGATCATTTATTATCGAGAATCAAAGCAACATCATTGCAATAAATATTACTGTACAAATTTGGGCACTCCTGCAAAACTCCAACAACATGTCATCAGTTGTGCTGTGCGAGCAACTGTTGCAGTTCCTCTGGTGTATTGACGGGGAGGGAGCACGCGAAGTTCTGACAGGTATAGGCGGTGGCTCGGCCATCCTTCTTTTCCATGCTACTCAGGACGGGCAAACGTTCTCGAAAGAAAGCGTCAGAACTTTCGTCCACTAGAATCTGAACAGTGTTTGGTAGAAAGTGCCGTGATACACATCGTTGTAACGCCTTCGTGTCCGCCTGAGACTTCTCACCAACGATCACCAGCTGAAATGTCAACGTGTTGTGTTAAGTTGTACATTATTATTTGGTTATAACTGGTTATGTATATAAACAGAAAGCGTTGACAAGGGGCATATCGAATACTCATATTCCTCGACATATAAAAGGGGAAATGCAATACATGGGAGAGAGCGATAGTTCATAGCTGTGGCCGTTAGCATATTCATGTTATGTCCGTCTTTCGTGAAACAAGTAGACACCCAGAACTTTTCAAGTGTCCTTGAAACTGATTTAGAGTATATAAAATAATGATACCCCGTACACGTGTATACAATAGGGTAAATTGTCCCTGGAACTGAGCTGATCATCTGCGATGGGTTTATATGAAAAGAGCAATGCCCCCATCATTCCTACGTTACTATGTAGATCTGGTCTGGTTTCATTCAACCCAGACAGAGACTATAAAATGTGGCAGAGATATTTCACGTATTCATTTTAGTTTTGTCAGTTATTGATGCCAGCGCAGAGTCGTAAAATTCCGACCTGTAATACGCACTTATTACCACCCCCCTCTCCCCCCCCCCCTCCCACCCCAGACAAAACACGGCGTGTACAATCACATGGAAAAAAGCGAAATCAGTCGTGCAGTTAAATTAACAACAATAAATTCCCAAATACGATATGGCATCCGTTTATATGGTAATCAATAACCAAGTCTTAACGCTAAGTGATTTCTAAAAGCCCCTGATGATCATCGATAAAACTGCCGGTAGTATGCATCTGGTATGACGTCACATATACCATCAGATCTACATACGAGTTCAGGAGAGCACGGAGAGTTTTCTTTTCGTTTCTAAATGAATTGGAGGCAAAGGATACGGAATTGTGTGAGTAACTTTCTCGATATTAAACGTAAATACTACATGTATGTACAAGACATTACCAGTTTTTGTTTCCATACCAGAAAGTGTTATTATTAATTGATATCACAAAAAGTTAACCCATGGAACGATGCCGCTCTAGTTGTCTGTCTTACTGTCTGGCATCCTTTGATCGTACAGACACACAGACAAAATCATCCATCAGCTCACAGTCAACGACAGACAAGACTCTTTTCATCTTGAGCCCTTATATCTTGAAAGAGGCGGTTCAACGTTGTTGGTGGAGACCACGGGATAATTTAATGATTTTTGTAGTATGAACATCAGAGTTCATGTGTAATAAACGAAACTGGATTGTAATATATTCAAACCCTGATCACATGATGATTATCAGAGTTTTTATCCAATACTTCATCATCGGGCGACCGAGATGAAGAATGCAAAAAAACAGTCTGAAGACTAGGATACTGGCTGGAGAAATCCCTTTTCCTCAAAGGGGCTGGCTAAGATAAACTTCATGTAGGTGTAACTCTGCACATGTGCACAAAGACATGAATTGCATCCACAATCACTCGAGGAACGTTGTTTCCAATTATCGCTTCAACATAACGATATATGGGTCCTTAACTTTTTTAATGACCAATAAAGAAACTTTCATTGGTGCATGCATCGTTCAATAAAGTGTTATGTCTACCGTCATGGTACAGAGGCAAGGAACGTGGTCAATAATGTACAATGGGGAGGGAATTACCCAGGGCAATGAAAAACCAAGGCGAAGATCGAAAATACAGTCACCAATGAAAGTGATGCTCCTTAAAAGCACAAGAGAGGACGTGGCGAAGTATCGGGCGATAGATTGATAGGCATATGTCATTACGGCAGACAGGGCATGTCTTATGGAGTGGCGTATCATCTTAAATCTGTCCCTCGTGAGCCAAGTCGTCATTTACTAGAGCGGCCGCTGTGGACGCTATGTCAAGACGCCCAGTGAATTCCAGGGCCAAAGTCAAGAACGCCAGTTATTGAGCGGGTCAAGGTCAGTCCTCAACTGCCGCTTGATGGAATGGAATCTTTCCGACCAATTACCGCCTGCATGAATCAACTGACGAGTCCACTGCACTGACTGGACAGTTATACTCTCGGATCAATAGACCATGCCCATTTGTTGTTTAGTGAAGAGCGGATGGGATTCAGTCTCTGACTTCCATGAATCAGGCATTTATTTGGAGAGTATACTGATTTTTTTTGGATATTTTGGATGGTAACGATGTATTGAGACATATCTCTATAATATGGTAGGCCTACTAGTAGAAATTTATGTAGGCCGCTACCACTGCGACGTCTTTATGGAGTTCTACGTTTTATGGAAATAATTATGTTCTAGTATTATATGTGTACTTATATAGGCCTACATTTAGAAATGATAAAGTTTACTTACAAATTGATTAATATAAATCAACCAAACAACTAGACGTCAAGGCCTAAAGATGCCTTGGAGGCATTTCGGTGTGATGATTAATTTATAATATATACTAGATATCGACGAAAAAGAAAAATGCCGACTCGGCAAAAAAATTTCGGGTCAAGGTCAAAGTTCATCCATAATACCAATTAGACATGTTTGTCTAGGGCGACGAGTCCAAAAATAACGTCCGTTTCGCTCTACGAAGCATCGTTTCCGAGATATCGACGAAAACGAGAAATGCCGACTCGGCGAAAAAATTTCGGGTCAAGGTCAAAGTTCATCCATAATACCCATTAGACATGTTTGTCTAGGGCGACGAGTCCGAAAATAACGTCCGTTTCGCTCTACGAAGCACCTTTTCCGAGATATCGACTAAAATGAAAAATGCCGACTCGGCAAAAAAATTTCGGGTCAAGGTCAAAGTTCATCCATAATACCCTCTAGACATGTTTGTCTAGGGCGACGAGTCCGAAAATAACGTCCGTTTCGCTCTACGAAGCACCGTTTCCGAGATATCGATGAAAACGAAAAATGCCGACTCGGCAAAAAATTTTCGGGTCAAGGTCAAAGTTCATCCATAATACCCCTTAGACATGTTTGTCTAGGGCGACGAGTCCGAAAATAACGTCCGTTTCGCTCTACGACACACCGTTTCCGAGATATCGACGAAAACGAAAAATGCCGAATCGGCAAAAAAATTTCGGGTCAAGGTCAAAGTTCATCAATAATACCCCTTAGAAAAAATTTCGGGTCAAGGTCAAAGTTCATCAATAATACCCCTTAGACATGTTAGTCTAGGGCGACGAGTCCGAAAATAACGTCCGTTTCGCTCTACGACGCACCGTTTCCGAGATATCGACGAAAACGAAAAATGCCGACTCGGCGAAAAAAAATTGGGTCAAGGTCAATCTTCATCCATAATACCCCTTAGACATGTTTGTGTAGGGCGACGATTCCGAAAATAACGTCCGTTTCGCTCTACGAAGCACCGTTTCTGAGATATCGACGAAAACGAAAAATGCCGACTCGGCAAAAAAATTTCGGGTCAAGGTCAAAGTTCATCCATAATACCATCTAGACATGTTAGTCTAGGGCGACGAGTCCGAAAATAACGTCCGTTTCGCTCTACGACGCACCGTTTCCGAGATATCGACGAAAACGAAAAATGCCGACTCGGCAAAAAAATTCAAGGTCAAGGTCAAAGTTCATCCATAATACCCTTTAGACATGTTTGTCTAGGGCGACAACTCCGAAAATAACGTCCGTTTCGCTCTACGACACACCGTTTCCGAGATATCGACGAAAACGAAAAATGCCGACTCGGCAAAAAAATTTCGGGTCAAGGTCAAACTTCATCCATAATACCCCTTAGACATGTTTGTCTAGGGCGACGAGTCCGAAAATAACGTCCGTTTCGCTCTACGACGCACCGTTTCCGAGATATCGACGAAAACGAAAAATGCCGACTCGGCAAAAAAATTCAAGGTCAAGGTCAAAGTTCATCCATAATACCCCTTAGACATGTTTGTCTAGGGCGACGAGTCCGAAAATAACGTCCGTTTCGCTCTACGACGCACCGTTTCCGAGATATGCAGGATGCCTCATGGATGACTCAGCAAAAAATTATTTTGACCTCTAGGTCAAAGGTCGTTTGACGTATCGATCCCAAAATCAATAGGGTTCTTCCCTGTTGATATATAAACCTCCGTGCAAAATTCTGCAACTATTGCCTGAATATTTTTCGAGTTATCGTCCGGAAACCAAGTTTCAAGATCAGCCTCGATTTCATCCTCAAGGACCTCACGGACCTCGGAGCCGGATCAAAAAAATATAATACACCCTAGAGATGTTTGTCTAGGGCGACGAGTCCGAAAATAACGTCCGTTTCGCTCTACGATGCACGGTTTCTGAGATATGCAGGAAGCCTCAAGGATGAATCAGCAAAAAATTATTTCGACCTCTAGGTCAAAGGTCGTTTGACAGATCGATCCCAAAATCAATAGGGTTCTTCCCTGGTGGCATATGAACCTCCATGCAGAGTTCTGCAACTATTGCGTAAATATTTTTCCAGTTATTGTCCGGAAACCAAGTCTCAAAATTAGCCTTGATTTCATCCTCACGGACCTCACGGACCTCGGATCCGGCTCAAAAAGAATAGGGTTCTTCCACATATCATTTCTGACTTGTGGTGAAAATTTGACGAGGATCCGTCAAGGCAATCTAAAGTTATCGTCCGGAAACCAAAAGTGGCGGAAGAAGAAAAAAAAAAAAAAAATAAATTCTGCTAAAACCATAAAGGCATTTCTGCCGAAATGCCTTAATTAACAGAATCTATACTTATCTACACCAATATGTATTAGGTTTAGTTTACGTTACGTGACGCCTATGACCGACCTGTGAGGGTGGACTCTGGTATCGGAGGTAGCCGCCTACCATCTCCGGCAGGGCGTGGGGTATACTGGTCAGGCGGTCACTGAAGGCGGCTAGTACCTCGCCCGCCTGCTCCCTGAGTCTGGGCTGATCCAGCAGGGACGACAGTCGTAGCAGGTTGTTCACAGCCACGCTGTTAGCACTCGGCTCGGCACCATCTTGATCTGTCAGCAAAAAGTTCAGATATCAAGTATTCAAATTATTATATCATAAACTGCATAGGCCTATTATCTTGAAAACGTTCTCCCTACAACGCTCCACCAAGATTTGTCAAATAAGTTTTATTTGAACATTTACCGTACTTGGTTTTACCCAAGAAGTCTTGTGGTGTTCATTTTTTTTGGATGCATCTTCTCATCTGGCAAACTTATTATATACTAGACTTATTATACGAATTGTAATTGCATATTCACTGCTCCGTTGCCATAGAATCTAATTACACACATGCTAAGACGAGTCAAATATATTGGAAAAAAAAAACACTACTATATGTGGAGGCCCCATAGATGTCAAAGTTGCTTCGTAGTGCATATATTGCGCAGTGTGTTAGTATTTATTATCACATGACAGATTTATATCTGCATTTAATTTAAAGCCGGCTGTAGCACAATGGAAGGTGCGCTCAGCGTGACTACAATTAATTAATCATCTGTGGACGACGTGACAGGTTAGAATTCATCGCAATATCACCTGTGTCAGATGATATCCCTGGACACTTCAGAAGTACATGTAACGTCTTAAAAAAGCGAAATGAATGTACAGAAATAAATAATATACATGTACCTATACATAGATCCTATGAAATGTCCAGGCAATGCATGCATAGTATGAATAGAGAATGTGAGTGGAATCCTACTGTGTACATGTAAACAACTTCGCCTGAATATTAACATGTTTCAATATCATTACTGTCTAATATGATCCCTTATTGCACAAGTTCAATTTTTTTTCTCATCTTTGTATTTCTGCTAAAGTTATTAATAGATGACAATGAACAAGATGGATAAACTAAGATGGGGTTCTCGGATTTAAGACCTGGATTTATTACATATAATTATTTCTGTCGCCCAAGTTACGCCATGACACATGAACATTCTGATCGTATCTGAGTGTAGATTGGTAGTACGCTTGTTCCGTCATGTCTCGGTCTGGCCTCCGCTGACCCATTCGTTGAATCGCCTCGCAAATCCCCCGCTGATGACACGAGTGATGTGAAAATTACCTAGCCAAATTAGTCAGACTTCGGTTTTGTCTATTCATTGTTCTGTTCTGCGAGGCTTTGTTCTGATGGAGCAATCTATTATCTAAGCGTCATATCTGGGGCAGAACTGGAGGGAGTCCTCGGGTCTTCTGATACTGTAATGGTACATCACTCGCTTTACACATTGGTTAACAATATAATTGCTGATATGTTTGGATGTGCATTGGGATAGATAACATTTCATGGTGCTCCAATTATGGTAATGTCGCATTAGGAATATCTACATGTAGCCTGTTGGACACCTAACACAACATATTTGATGAAATACACGTTGAACATGACATGGACATAAAACCTAGGCCTATGTGAATCAATAGGAAGACTTCTGAGTGTTTCTTTGCATCCAACAACTACTACCCATAACGTATAATATGATGACGTACCGAAAGTTACGATCAAAACGTTTATGGACATTTCATCGGCTTTGACCCACTTCCGAGGCTACTGAACCGGCCTCAACTGCCAAAAACTAGCCCAATCCACCAGGGATGTCACAAGTGGGATGGAAGGAGTCCAACGATCCTCCGGCTAAGCAAAGCTATAGGATTGTTGATTTAACTTGCTATTTATGAATAATGCACTGGTATGGCGGTAGAGCTCTGCAGGCAAGCCAACCAGCCATGCTCTAGCTATGCCGCCGACCGGCTGTGCTCTGTAGCAAATACAGCAATGACTGACCCCCAATACATTCACCTGATAAATCATCGAACAAAATCAATCAACAGTGATATATCGACAGGTACTTCACTCACTGTCTGTGCGGATGTAAATATGCCTGATGTGATGAAGATGGGGGGCATGGGGAATTGTTGGTATGTATGACTGAGAGTGTAGGCACGGATATTTCGGGGAAATGGAAAATGTATCACTTATTAATAAATGCACTGCAACATAAATGCTCATCAATGAATGGAATAGCTGTTATTTTGGACACAAGTATTCCAAGCTTTGATAACTACAGCAGATGTAATATACATGCCACACATTGCCTTGTTCATAATGTACTTTCCTAAGCATATACTACTGCAATATTAGCAATTATTTCTTTTCTCATTGATTGGAATATTTTGACCCCAGTGGTTTGTTTCAGAAATTCTGATAAGTAAGAACTATCTAGGGAAATACAGACAATTACCAGAGAGATCAGTCATATGTCTTAGTTTCTGTTCGTGTATGTCCTTGACAAGCCAGAGCACGATCAAAATTGGGGGTTGGCGATGACAGGGCTATTACATTATCGACAAAGTGGTTTTCAGCAGCCGATCTGATCTAGGTGTCGTCCCCAATAATGTGCGTAGCACCATACACAGATAGCCTGGGTATCGTTCTCGGTCTTCTAGGACCATGAGGTGATGAGGATGGGCTCAGCTGGGATGGATCCCCTGTCAACACCGACCCTCTCCAGAACAAGCGCCAACTAAAGCCCCCTTTCATGGCAGGCCAATTAAAATTAAAGTACATAGCTTTTTTTCCAGCACCACCATCGATTTGTTGAATCCCTGCAATTGTTATCAGCTCCTATTAAATTCATATCGTTCCGGGCGCAATCCATGTTTTCTAAGGACAAAATAAACACAGGCACTAAAAGGGACAAATGAAGATGGCTGAAAAAAGATTTGATCCTGAGAGGGAAATGAGGTGGGGGAAACCCCCGCCGGTGACGGCCGTTATGAATACATGCAGATTATCTAGGCACAATGTCTAGGGTTTGCTGTGGATTGATCAGTTGGTGAGCTGCACTGGAGGCAGGCGCAATGTCGTAAAGGTAAAGGAAGTCATGTACATATTCCGTCTCATCGCGCGGGCGGCGCCACGACAATCCAGGTTACTTCCAGTCTATTTTTGTGACTAATTCCATGGACTCTCTCTCTCTCTCTCTCTCCGAGAATCATTTCGTACACATGCACAGTCATGTAAATGACTGGAAAGTAACACTCTGCCCTCATTCTAGAACGATGAGGGTTCAAATCAAACAATCTCATGTAAGTTGATACATGTAAAATATCATGAAGTGGGTGGAATGAAGACAGTCAAACATCACATTCTCATAAATATGGGGATGTTCTTGTACTGTTAATATGTATGCACTGAGGTCAGATGTCTTTGACATGGTACATAACATGTACTGGAAGAACCTTTCTCTAGGCCTAGGTACATACAGGATGGAGACATACAAACATGAAGATTTGATGAATCCATTTTATTTGTTCTATTATTACTTGATGGAACCACAGAGGTCTGAATTTATCATAACAAAATGATTCAAACTTATTTATTATCATTCATAATCATCCATTATATATAAGTACTCAGTGTAGATATCTACTCAGTGTAGATATAATGTAACCTCACTGTAACCATGGTGACCTTTGAGTAACCATGGTGACCACTCCTACCAATGAGTAACCATGGTAACAACCCCACTGTAACCATGGTAACTAAACTGTAACCATGGTAAATACACTTTAACCATGGTGATCGTACAGTTACCATGGCGACCACACTGTAACTATGGTAGCATCTGAGTAACCAAGCTGATCACAGTGTAGCAATGATAACCCCACTGTAACCATGGCGACCCCACTGTAACCATGGTGGCCACACCTAACCATGGTATCTGAGTAATCATGGTGACCACAGTGTAATCATGGTAACCCCCTATAACCAAATTGGTGACCACACTATCCATGGTGACCAAACTGTAACCATGGTCACCTTACTGTTACCATGGTGACTACATTGTAACCGTGGTGACCCCATTTTAAAACATGGTGATCTTGCTGTTATCATGGTGACCTCACTGCATCTATAGTTACTTCACTGTAACCATGGTAACCTTACCGTCCTTGAGGCGGAGGACGATGGAAGTGTCGCCGGCGCCGCTGAGAAAGTACCCGCCAGCGGCGGGGTCCCAAAAGAGCTCGTCCATGCGGGACTGAAGGTCCTCGGCCCACTCCAGCAGACTGACGTCCTGACTTGCCTCGTACAGGTCCAGCAGACCCCGCACCAGGAACGCGTAGTCGTCCACAAAACCCTCGATAGGCGTCGGGCTGTCACACAGATTTATTCATTCTAAGTACATCAAGCCTTTGCTTTTGGCTTATCAAATATAACCAATGCGATAGTTTTCACCAATTCCGTTCATTTTATTCTGATATGTACTTCTGATAAATTTTGTAGATCATTACATTTGAGCTAATTGGCCGTCATCGCTGAGGTAACAGCTTCTGAGCAGAGTGCCGGGGTCAGGTTTGTACAGGTTTTCTCTGATGAATTGTACAGCTGTTTGAGCTCGTTCAACATAGCTGCTCTCCCCCAGAACTCTACCAGCAACCGCAAACGCAGACACCATCAAACCTGGACACATACACAGTGGTACAAGTTTGGTAAGTTGAAATGACATGACTACATCTATGTTACAGGGCTCCCTTACCTGAACAATTCAAAATAGGATGTCCTGAAAAAAAAGCATGTCCTACTATGGAAAAGTTTAGGAAGGTTTACCGTTCCAGGCTGTGATCATTTTGTTGTCCAGGTGGGCTGAAGGACGTCCCTTACGTATGTCAAACAGCCTCTCTTTAGACTTAGCGAGTATTTCACTGACATTCTCAACTGTCAAACCAAAATTTTCCGCAGTTGTCTGGATGTCTTCTTTGATAATGAGGACATTCTGACCTTTCAGCTCATCATGAGGATCCTAGGTAAAACAATTCCATTGAAACCAGTACATGTAATGTTGAAGCATACCAATGAGATATTTTTGTGAAAAAAATGCAGTATAATTATTCAGTGTCCATCAAGATTACGGTATTTATTCACCATGTTCACTAGGTCAGGGAATTCTGTGCAAGACAATTTCCTTACAAGTGGAACACGTAAAACATAGTACAACAATAGTATACACAACATAGGTATTAATAGTGGTAACCTTGTAGGGGTCAACGTTTCCCTGGGGCTGCACACCGAAATATTGACAGAACACATCGGCATGTGTCTTGTTGTCTGCCCTGCCCTCTAGTGGTGTATTTAGTAAACTACAGAGCTCGTCATGTGTCCAGACACAAAATGCGCCTTCCTTTTTCTCCAAAGCGTCGTGGGTCGGGTATGAGTCAGCATCCTCGGCACTGTAGAAGCCGCCAGACTTCCGCAGAGAAAAAAACAGCTACACGTATTTACTATTTGGATTATTAATCAATAACAAGACTTGAACATTAGCAAGGCACAGGTTTTTGCTATGCATGGGCGTGGAATGCTAAAAATAATATACATGCAGACTAATATAATCAAAGTTGGTGGTTGTAACAAATGCAGGTAGAGTTATGTATAAATGAATTCTAAGTAAAAGTAAGCAAAGGTGGTTATTATACTAAATTATCTGCTGTCTCATTCTTTGTACTAACCTTGTCACTCAAATCTCTATTTACATAACTTAATATCCGTCTGGTCACATCTGCAAATTCTGGATCTTTAGTTATCTGTAAAATACGAAACCACTGCATTTTACTCATTCATAAAATTCATTCATTCATTCATGACTTCAATTTTAAATTTCTGTTCAGGTGGTGGTAGAAATGAACTAAAGGGGGTTCCATAATTTGGAACATTGTGCCAAGTACTGAATGTTCCATAGTAGCAGTGTTTGCAATTATGGACTTCCAATGAGACCTCTATGATGGAATGGATCAGCTTGCCCAAATCATAACGTTCAATGATGACAACAACTCAGCATACCAAATATTGTTCCAGTCTGGCAAATAATGTACTGTATAATGTCAACCAAATTGAAATAACATACACTGTCCTAAACAAATCGAAATATGGTTATTGAGTATTACCTGAAAAGCTTCTGCATAACTAACAGCCAACTGTGCTTGGTCATAGGACATTTTTTCGAAGTGTGGAACATGCCAGTCATTATCTGTGGAGTATCTGTGGAAACCCTTAAAATAGACCAGGTCATGCTCAAAATCAAAACATGACTACCGGTAGTTCATATATATATATATACCAGAATGGTGATTTAATTTGCATGAAGGATAATTTACAACTTACATCAGCAATGTGGTCGTATATGCCGCCTTTAGCCATTCTCTTCAGTGTGTGTGTGCACATTCGCAGGGCACCTCTGCCTCGGGCACTTTCTGGGTCTTGTGCGTAAATCCTGTTCATCAAACTGAAGTTCACTAAATAGACAAAAATATACTGTCATTGGTACATCAATTTTATTAGTTGTAAATACAGCTAATCATAATCATTGGGTATAAAGAAGGAGACATATTGATCACTCGTTATGTATTTCTGTATGTATATAACTGCATTGAGCAAGTTAACCACAATATAGCCTCAGAGCCTCATTGATTTCTTAATTGACCCAGCAATAAAGGTAACACTAATACCTGGTTGCGGGAATTTGGGCGCGCTGCCGAACCCTCCGTTATCCTTGTCGTAGTTGCGCTCTAGAAGTCTATAGCACTTGTCCGTCACCTCCACGTCCGGCATCTCAGGCCGAGTGTCAGACTCTGGGTTGAAGTGCTTCATCAGCCCAAACAACATCTTCTTGCCCTCCGTACGGATCTTCTGCGGCTGTAGCTGCCACTGTATGGGAGACAATATCTCATGTTAGGGAAGTCTTCATTTTAGGGAAATATTCTTCCAAATTGAACTACCGGTACATTGTGTGACTCACGGGAAGGATTCAATATTGAATTTGACAATATCCAGTGTAACATCACAATCAGACCAAACGTCAAGGCCTAAAGATGCCTTGGGGCATTTCGACAGAAAATCATATGTATCTGCACCATTAGTGAGGTAACACAATGTTTGTTTATGACAATGAGTCCATTTTACTCTGAGTCCATATGGCCAAAAATGAAAGGATAGGTTACCGGACAATTTTGGTTTCAAGCATTGCACGTATGACCTTGAGATTTACCAATCAAGATCGTCTTTGTGAATATCAATGTCACCATTAGATATGCTACACATGACTTTATATATGTTCACAATACTAATTTATAGCGATGCCCGTAAGCTCTGTCAACAAATACTTTGTCTATAGAGGCCAATTTACACATTCAGAGCAGGTGAGAATTTGAGATTCAGCCTTCAAAGTCATCTAAAGTCAAGTTCAAGGTTACTAAAAAAGGTGCAATACGTATATATGACCACTTATAAGCTTACACACAATCCTAACCTGAATGTGCAAGCGTTCAAGCCTCAGAGGCCAATTTACACATTTCAGGTCAGACATTTAGTATTCTAGGTCATCTGAGGTCAAGCTCAACGTCAACATTAGTTGTTCCATATATGACTTCGTAAGTGTTCATAATGCAAATCTAAGATCTATCTACAAGCATTTCATTTGTAGATGCAAATTTGTGCATTTTTTTTACCCAAAAGTGGCTGTTCAGACCTTTCAAGGTCATCCAAGGTTCAAAGTCAATTCCGAGATATGGGCAGAAATGGAAAAAAGATGACTCAACAAAAAGTTTGCCCAATATATTTGGCCCAGGGCCAAGTTCACCCAACATGACCATACGACATGTTTGTCTAGTACAACAAGTCCGAAAATAACATCCATTTCCTTCTGACGCACCGTTTTCGAGATATGGCCGAAAATGAAAAATACCGACTCAGCAAAAAAAAAATGACCAAAGGCAACTTCACATACCCCTAAGACATGTTTGTCTAGTACCACGAGCCCAAAAAACGAGCCCAAAAAGTTTCACTCTACGACACACTGTTTCCTAAATATGGCTGAAAAGGATGTTTGTCTAGTGCCACGGAAATAACATCCAATTCGCTCTACAATGCATCATTTCCGAGATATGCAGTTGGCCTTGAGGATGACTAACCAAAATCTCTTTTGAGCTCTGGGTCAAAGATCATTTGCTTGATTAACCCCATAATCGATAGTGTACCTCTGACACAATATCAACTTTGTGTCAAGTTTGAGAAGTATAGTGTAAGTGCTTTTCGAGTTATCATCCGGAAACCATGTGACAGAAAATTCATCCTTACGGACTAACCAGACCTTGGAACCCGCTCCAAAATAATAGGGTTCATCTACGTAATATGAATGATAAAACTGGTGCAAATTTCTAGGAGATACGTCCAGGCTATTCTTGAGTTATCGTCCGGAAGACCATAAGGACTATTTCGTGCCGCAATGCCCAAATGAAGAATCATACAAATGTTACACAGAATTTTCCACTATATTATTCAACTGGATATAGATTTAACTAGACGTCAAGGCCTAAAGATGCCTTGGAGGCATTTCGGTGTGATGATTAATTTATAATATATATACTAGATATTGACGAAAAAGAAAAATGCTGACTCGGCAAAAAAAATTCGGGTCAAGGTCAAAGTTCATCCATAACACCCATTAGACATGTTTGTCTAGGGCGACGAGTCCGAAAATAACGTCCGTTTCGCTCTACGACACACCGTTTCCGAGATATCGATGAAACCGAAAAATGCCGACTCGGCCAAAAAATTTCGGGTCAAGGTCAAAGTTCATCCGTAATACCCTTAAGACATGTTTGTCTAGGGCGACGAGTCCGAAAATAACGTCCGTTTCGCTCTACAAAGCACCGTTTCCGAGATATCGACGAAAACGAAAAATGCTGACTCGGCAAAAAAATTTCGGGTCAAGGTCAAAGTTCATCCATAATACCCTTTAGACATGTTTGTCTAGGGCGACGAGTCCGAAAATAACGTCCGTTTCGCTCTACGAAGTACCGTTTCCGAGATATCGCCGAAAACGAGAAATGCCGACTCGGCAAAAAAATTTCGGGTCAAGGTCAAAGTTCATCCATAATACCCCTTAGGCATGTTTGTCTATGGCGACGAGTCCGAAAATAACGTCCGTTTCGCTCTACGACGCACCGTTTCCGAGATATCGATGAAAACGAAAAATGCCGACTCGGCTAAAAATTTTCGGGTCAAGGTCAAAGTTCATCCATAATACCCCTTAGACATGTTTGTCTAGGGCGACGAGTCCGAAAATAACGTCCGTTTCGCTCTACGACACACCGTTTCCGAGATATCGCCGAAAACGAAAAATGCCGACTCGGCAAAAAAATTTCGGGTCAAGGTCAAAGTTCATCAATAATACCCCTTAGACATGTTAGTCTAGGGCGACGAGTCTGAAAATAACGTCCGTTTCGCTCTACGACGCACCGTTTCCGAGATATCGATGAAAACGAAAAATGCCGACTCGGCAAAAAAAAATTGGGTCAAGGTCAATTTTCATCCATAATACCCCTTAGACATGTTTGTCTAGGGCGACGATTCCGAAAAAAACGTCCGTTTCGCTCTACGACGCACCGTTTCCGAGATATCGATGAAAACGAAAAATGCCGACTCGGCAAAAAAAAATTGGGTCAAGGTCAATTTTCATCCATAATACCCCTTAGACATGTTTGTCTAGGGCGACGATTCCGAAAAAAACGTCCGTTTCGCTCTACGAAGCACCATTTCCGAGATATCGACGAAAACGAAAAATGCCGACTCGGCAAAAAAATTTCGGGTCATGGTCAAAGTTCATCCATAATACCATCTAGACATGTTAGTCTAGGGCGACGAGTCCGAAAATAACGTCCGTTTCGCTCTACGACGCACCGTTTCCGAGATATCGACGAAACGAAAAATGCCGACTCGGCAAAAAATTTTCGGGTCAAGGTCAAAGTTCATCCATAATACCCTTTAGACATGTTTGTCTAGGGCGACGAGTCCGAAAATAACATCTGTTTCGCTCTACGACGCACCGTTTCCGAGATATCGACGAAAACGAAAAATGCCGACTCGGCAAAAAAATTTCGGGTCAAGGTCAAAGTTCATCCATATTACCCCTTAGACATGTTTGTCTAGGGCGACGAGTCCGAAAATAACGTCCGTTTCGCTCTATGACGCACCGTTTCCGAGATATCGACGAAAACGAAAAATGCCGACTCGGCAAAAAAATTCAAGGTCAAGGTCAAAGTTCATCCATAATACCCCTTAGACATGTTTGTCTAGGGCGACGAGTCCGAAAATAACGTCCGTTTCGCTCTACGACGCACCGTTTCCGAGATATGCAGGATGCCTCATGGATGACTCAGCAAAAAATTATTTTGACCTCTAGGTCAAAGGTCGTTTGACGTATCGATCCCAAAATCAATAGGGTTCTTCCCTGTTGATATATAAACCTCCGTGCAAAATTCTGCAACTATTGCCTGAATATTTTTCGAGTTATCGTCCGGAAACCAAGTTTCAAGATCAGCCTCGATTTCATCCTCAAGGACCTCACGGACCTCGGAGCAGGATCAAAAAAATTAGCCCAAGGGCTAAGAAAGGTTACCGGACAATATATATTTTAGATATTAGTATTTTGTCCCGTGACCTTGAAAATAAGGTCATTGGTTAATTCAAGGACATGATAATATTCGGCATATGTCATTTCTAGTATGTCCACAATTGATTCCTAAGCTGTAGAGTCAATAATAAGCGAGATATTAGCCATCATGTCCTGTCACCTTGAAAATGAGGTCAAAGGTCGAATTCAAGGTCATAGCAATATTCAGCTTATATCATTTCCTATATGTTCATAATTGATTCCTAAACTGATCCTGAAAACGAGGTCAAAGGTCAAATTCAATGTCAAGGCAATAATCTGCATATATCATTTCCTATATGTTCATAATTGATTCTCAAGCTGTAAAGTCGATAAGAAGCGATATATTAGCCACTTTTCCTGTGACCTTGAAAATGAGGTCAAAGGTCAAATTCAAGGTCATTAGAATATTCGGCATATTTCATTTCCTATATGTCCACAATTGATTCCTAAGCTGTAAAGTCAATAATAGGCGAGATATTAGCCATTTTGTGCTCTGACCTTGAAACTGAAGTCAGAGGTCAAATTCAAGGTCACGGGAATATTCAGCATATATCATTTCCTTTATGTCCACAATTGATCCCTAAGCTGTAAAATCGATAATAAGTGAGATATTAGCCATTTTGTTCTGTAACCTTGAAAATGAGGTCAAACGTCAAATTCAAGGTCATCAGATTATTCGGCATGTATCATTTCCCATATGTCAACAATTGATTCCTAGGCTGTAAAGTTGATAATAAGCGAGGTATTAGACATTTTGTGCTCTCACCTTGAAACCGAGGTCAGAGGTCAAATTCAAGGTCACGAGAATATTCAGCATATATCATTTCCTATATGTCCACAATTGATCCCTAAGCTGTAAAATCGATAATAAGTGAGATATTAGCCATTTTGTCCTGTGACCTTGAGAATGAGGTCAAACGTCAAATTCAAGGTCATCAGATTATTCGGCATGTATCATTTCCTATATGTCCACAATTGATTCCTGGGCTGTAAAGTTGATAATAAGCAAGATATTATACATTTTGTGCTCTGACCTTGAAACCGAGGTCAGAGGTCAAATTCAAGGTCACGAGAATATTCAGCATATATCATTTCCTATATGTCCACAATTGATCCCTAAGCTGTAAAATCGATAATAAGTGAGATATTAGCCATTTTGTCCTGTGACCTTGAGAATGAGGTCAAACGTCAAATTCAAGGTCATCAGATTATTCGGCATGTATCATTTCCTATATGTCCACAATTGATTCCTGGGCTGTAAAGTTGATAATAAGCAAGATATTAGACATTTTGTGCTCTGACCTTGAAACCGAGGTCAGAGGTCAAATTCAAGGTCACGAGAATATTCAGCATATATCATTTCCTATATGTCCACAATTGATCCCTAAGCTGTAAAATCGATAATAAGTGAGATATTAGCCATTTTGTTCTGTGACCTTGAAAATGAGGTCAAACGTCAAATTCAAGGGCATCAGATTATTCGGCATGTATCATTTCCTATATGTCCACAATTAATTCCTAGGCTGTAAAGTTGATAATAAGCGAGATATTAGACATTTTGTGCTTTGACCTTGAAACCGAGGTCAGAGGTCAAATTCAAGGTCATGAGAATATTCAGCATATATCATTTCCTATATGTCCACAATTGATCCCTAAGCTGTAAAATCGATAATAAGTGAGATATTAGCCATTTTGTTCTGTGACCTTGAAGATGAGGTCAAACGTCAAATTCAAGGTCATCAGATTATTCGGCATGTATCATTTCCTATATGTCCACAATTGATTCCTAGGCTGTAAAGTTGATAATAAGCAAGATATTAGACATTTTGTGCTCTGACCTTGAAACCGAGGTCAGAGGTCAAATTCAAGGTCACAAGAATATTCAGCATATATCATTTCCTATATGTCCACAATTGATTCCTAGTCTCTAATCTCAATATTACGTGAGATATTAAGCTTAATGTGTCCCATTATAAAGCATAGGAGAATTTAACATGGGAAAGTCCCATTTGGGTGGAGTTTGGGCCCCAAGTAGCCCACTTCGAGCGATTCAAGGGCAACGAAATTTATACATGTCACAGGGGTACATATGAGGAGTGTTATGCATCAACAAGAACAAAAGTTACTGAACAGATTTTGAGAAAATCCAAAATTGGTCATTTTTTAAAGAAAACGGCCGCTCTGACCTTGAGACTGAGGTCAGAGGTCGAATTCAAGATCACGAGAATATTCAGCATATATCATTTCATATATGTCCACAATTGATTCCTAGTCTCTAATCTCAATATTAAGTGAGATATTAGGCATAATGTGTCCCATAGGAGAATTTAACATGGGAAAGTCTCATTTGGGCCGAGTTTGGGCCAAAATGGCCCACTTCGAGCGATTCAAGCGCAACGAAATTTATAGACATCATAGAAGTACATATGAGGAGTGTTATGTATCAGAAAGAAAAAAAGTTACTGAACAGATTTTGAGAGAATGGCCGCCAAAGTCCAAAATCAGGCATTTTTCGTCGAAAATGGCCGCCATTTTGAAAAAAATGCGGAAATCAGAAAACTAATAAAAACCTTTCCTGGAAATATTTTTAAGTATTTTTGTGCAAAATTTCAGAAAGATCGGACCATATACTTTAAAGATAAAATTAGCCCAAAGGCTAAGATAGGTTACCGGACAATTTTGGTTTGGCCATGGCAGCATTGGCAGGTAACAGACCTTGAGATTTACCAATCAAGGTCGCAGTGTAAACATATGACCTTGGGATTTACCAATCAAGGTCATCCGTATGAACTTCGATGTAACCATTACATGTATGTGTGCGGCATTTGATATTCTATATGTTGGGTGGAATCGTTTAGGCCGCTCAGGTCAATTTACACATTCCAAGTCAGACATTTGGCACTCAAGGTCATCTGACGTCAAGTTCAAGGTCATCATTAGTTGTGCCATATATGTCTTCCTATATGTTCATAACGCAAACAGGAGCTCTATCTGCAAGCATTTCATCTACAAAGGCAAATCTGGGCATTTTTTGACCCCAAAATGGCTGTTTTGACCTTTCAAGGTCATCCAAGGTCAAATTCAAGGTCACCACACAAGTCGCCATATATGACTTCCCATTTGAAAGTGCCAATTTCTAAGCTCTATCTTCAAGCGTTCTATGAGTACAGTGAAAGTGCCAATTTCTAAGCTCTATCTTCAAGCGTTCTATGAGTACAGTCCTGACAGCTCCCATTATGAAGGAAAAAAGTGCCGAAAATTTTCTAAGTCCAAAATTTTTTTCAAAGGGTGAAAATTTTTTTTTGCCTAGAAATGGCCCAAAATGGATAGTAATGTTATTTGGGGCGAAAAATTTTTTTTTCGCCGACTCGTCAAAAATTCAAAATGGCCGCCACACTGAGATCGGCGATTCAAGGGCAACAAAACTTATACACGTCGCAGAGGTATATAAGAGGAATCTTCTTAAGCAAAAATCTCAAAACTGATCAGAGAGTTTTTGAGAAAATACAGACCAGGTGCAAATTTGAGCGTTTTTCGACCCAAAAATGGCTGTTTTGACCTTTCAAGGTCATCCAAGGTCAAATTCAAGGTCACCACACAAGTCGCCATATATGACTTCCCATTTGAAAGTGCCAATTTCTAAGCTCTATCTTCAAGCGTTCTATGAGTACAGTCCGGACAGCTCCCATTATGAAGGGAAAAAGTGCCGAAAATTTTCTAAGTCCAAAATTTTTTTCAAAGGGTGAAAATTTTTTTTTGCTCTAGAAATGGCCCAAAATGGATAGTAATGCGATCTGGGGCGAAAAAAATTTTTTTCGCCGACCCGCCAAAAATTCAAAATGGCCGCCACACGAAAACCGGCAGATTTAGGGCAACCAAACTTATACATATCACAGAGGTATATGAGGGGAATCTTTTGAAACCAAAAACTCAAAACTGATCAGACAGTTTTTGAGAAAATGGCCGTCAAAGTCCAAAATTGAGCGTTTTTCGACAAAAACGGCCGCCATTTTGAAAAAAATGCGAAAATCAAAAAACAAAAAAATACCTCCTTCTCAAAATATTTTTAGGCATTTTTGTGCAAAATTTCAGAAAGATTCGATCGGTAACTTTAAAGATAAAAATGTTAACGCCGGACGGACGGACGGACGGACGGACGGACGGACGGACGGACGGACGGATGGACGGACGACGGACGCAACGCCATGCCAATAGGTTATCGGACCAAAGGTCCGGTAACCTAAAAATGTGAACGGACGGACGCCGGACGGACGACGGACGACGGACGCCGGACGACGGACGCCGGACGCAACGCCATGCCAATAGGTTATCGGACCATAGGTCCGGTAACCTAAAAATAATACACCCTAGAGATGTTTGTCTAGGGCGACGAGTCCGAAAATAACGTCCGTTTCGCTCTACGACGCACGGTTTCTGAGATATGCAGGAAGCCTCAAGGATGAATCAGCAAAAAATTATTTCGACCTCTAGGTCAAAGGTCGTTTGACGGATCGATCCCAAAATCAATAGGGTTCTTCCCTGGTGGCATATGAACCTCCATGCAGAGTTCTGCAACTATTGCGTAAATATTTTTCCAGTTATCGTCCGGAAACCAAGTCTCAAAATTAGCCTTGATTTCATCCTCACGGACCTCACGGACCTCGGATCCGGCTCAAAAAGAATAGGGTTCTTGCACATATCATTTCTGACTTGTGGTGAAAATTTGACGAGGATCCGTCAAGGCAATCTAAAGTTATCGTCCGGAAACCAAAAGTGGCGGAAGAAGAAAAAAAATTAGCCCAAAGGCTAAGATAGGTTACCGGACAATTTTGGTTTGGCCATGGCAGCATTGGCAGGTAACAGACCTTGAGATTTACCAATCAAGGTTCGCAGTGTAAACATATGACCTTGGGATTTACCAATCAAGGTCATCCGTATGAACTTCGATGTAACCATTACATGTATGTGTGCGGCATTTGATATTCTATATGTTGGGTGGAATCGTTTAGGCCGCTCAGGTCAATTTACACATTCCAAGTCAGACATTTGGCACTCAAGGTCATCTGACGTCAAGTTCAAGGTTATCATTAGTTGTGCCATATATGTCTTCCTATATGTTCATAATGCAAACATGAGCTCTATCTGCAAGCATTTCATCTACAAAGGCAAATCTGGGCATTTTTTGACCCCAAAATGGCTGTTTTGACCTTTCAAGGTCATCCAAGGTCAAATTCAAGGTCACCACACAAGTCGCCATATATGACTTCCGATTTGAAAGTGCCAATTTCTAAGCTCTATCTTCAAGCGTTCCATGAGTACAGTCCTGACAGCTCCCATTATGAAGGAAAAAGTGCCGAAAATTTTCTAAGTCCAAAATTTTTTTCAAAGGGTGAAAATTTTTTTTTGCCTAGAAATGGCCCAAAATGGATAGTAATGTTATTTGGGGCGAAAATTTTTTTTTTCGCCGACTCGTCAAAAATTCAAAATGGCCGCCCCACTGAGATCGGCGATTCAAGGGCAACAAAACTTATACACGTCGCAGAGGTATATAAGAGGAATCTTTTTAAGCAAAAATCTCAAAACTGATCAGAGAGTTTTTGAGAAAATACAGACCAGGTGCAAATTTGAGCGTTTTTCGACCCAAAAATGGCTGTTTTGACCTTTCAAGGTCATCCAAGGTCAAATTCAAGGTCACCACACAAGTCGCCATATATGACTTCCCATTTGAAAGTGCCAATTTCTAAGCTCTATCTTCAAGCGTTCTATGAGTACAGTCCGGACAGCTCCCATTATGAAGGGAAAAAGTGCCGAAAATTTTCTAAGTCCAAAATTTTTTTCAAAGGGTGAAAATTTTTTTTTGCTCTAGAAATGGCCCAAAATGGATAGTAATGCGATCTGGGGCGAAAAAAATTTTTTTCGCCGACCCGCCAAAAATTCAAAATGGCCGCCACACGAAAACCGGCAGATTTAGGGCAACCAAACTTATACATATCACAGAGGTATATGAGGGGAATCTTTTGAAACCAAAAACTCAAAACTGATCAGACAGTTTTTGAGAAAATGGCCGTCAAAGTCCAAAATTGAGCGTTTTTCGACAAAAACGGCCGCCATTTTGAAAAAAATGCGAAAATCAAAAAACAAAAAAATACCTCCTTCTCAAAATATTTTTAGGCATTTTTGTGCAAAATTTCAGAAAGATTTGATCGTTAACTTTAAAGATAAAAATGTTAACGCCGGACGGACGGACGGACGGACGGACGGACGGACGGACGGACGACGGACGCAACGCCATGCCAATAGGTTATCGGACCAAAGGTCCGGTAACCTAAAAATAAAGAAAAAAAAAAAAAATAAAATTCTGCTAAAACCATAAAGGCATTTCTGCCGAAATGCCTTAATTATTTATGCACTGATAATAATATACATGCATGTACTTTCAAAGACATGAATGATTATTTACCTGTTCTACGATCTTGTCTAGCATGGACTTGAACCCAGGTCGCCCATAGTAACGGTCATCAGGAGGGAAGTAAGTGCCCCCGACAATGGGTTTGAGATCCGGTGTAAGCCACACACTCATAGGCCATCCCCCACTTCCTACTGTTGCCTGTAACCACAACAAACGTGTATCAATTCCTTCAACTTGGCATTACAAGTGTAGCTATAGTAGAAGTAGAATGTGTTAGACAGAAATTACTGCATTTTTTTTTTCAGAAACCAAGCGAACTTCCAATCACTGTTAATCCTTTTATTGATAACATACACCTGCCTGCAATACTATGTACACTGCCAATGCTAACAAGTGTAAACAAAACAAAATAAATATCGACCAGGGCAAATAAATGAATCATCAGTTTTCAAGTGATCAGCCTGTAAAGCTTAGATTCAGAAGCGGAGAGGTCGACTGCGGAATGTTCTACTGCTTGCTGTTTTGCCTCCAGCACGTGACTTGGACTTGGCTCGGAAGAACTTGAGATCTGTAGAGTGGCTGTTGTCCACCATAGGTTGGTAGGTCTGTGGTACACAGAGTTCTCTGAACTGTTCGTAGAAGGCCTTGTAGCCTCCCTCCAGCAGGTACAGCTCTGGGTAGTACAGCGACGGGTAGCAGTCACTATTGGCCTGACGATCTGTTCTACGCAGAAACCTCAACATCTTGGGACCACGCTCACAAGAGAACTCACAGTGAAACACCAGAATTCTTCGCTTCCCTGCAGGGTCTCTTGGGCTTCTGTGTTTGTCTGTTTGGAAGAATTCACTGAGAAGGGAATCATTGCTCCAGATGTTGATGGCATCTTTGATATGGCCCCCTTCAAACTCGTAGGGATATCTGCAGTCAATGACAACAAACTGCTGGACAGCATGAGAGAAGTTTCCAGACAAGAGTTCTGCCATGACACTTGGAGATATACAGTGGAGATCGCTGTGTTTGCCAGCAACTGTAGGAAGACAGTGAGGTTTGCTGAAGTCTCCAATTGTGTCTGGTTCATTTTCTTCATTGGTCAAGGACTTCTTGATGTCACACGAAAACCTCGATTCAATAGACAAAAATGTTGTTTGCTTGAAACCATCCAGGACCACATCTTTTGGAAAAGTTGGGCTGTACATGTTGGCCATTTTCTGATTGTTGTCTTTGCTCATGAAGAGTAATGTGATTATGACCAGAATTGCACTTGTTTATATATTGTACATTCAGCTTGTAATAATCGCAGATCTCACAGTTGTGTCACAACATGCTCAGTGCCTCCTTTGATCACTTTATTGATATCAATGGATCAAGTGAGATGTGAGAATGTCAGTCAATACTGAACTTTCACAATTTTATTTGTTGAGAACAGTTCAGGACAGTCTTCTTTGAAATGAAGAAGACAATGCTACACATCACTAGTATGTTGAGTATGTGAGAGAATGCTGGATTTCAATTGCAATTTGTTTGCCAGAACAAATTATTTTGTTTTCTGAAGAATATGGGTGGATGAGAATTCAAGATTTTTGGCCTAGGATAAAATGTATGTCAGCAAAAATTGACGTTTGGCATTAGAGTGAGAGACAGATATTATTCACCATGGCTTTGTTTGGTAATGAATGGTTCTTTGATGTAATAAAACACAGTTCATGTAATGTCACTACGATAACATTTAATGACAATTTTTCATTTTGCTCATTTGCATATTATAAATGTAGTTCCTCTTTGCAATGCAAATTACATGAACATATAATGTCTATATTTAGACGTTCTGTCAGTACCGTCGACAAGGATGTATCTGCTCATGAAATATCAGTATTTGACCTCGTCCACGGTCAAATCCAAGGTCAACATTTTGAGTGCCGTATATGAAATCTTACAACCTTTCTATCTAACACAGGCTCTATCAGCAAACTAGTAACACTCTACACTCATTTTTAAATATTTCACCTTATTTGGTCACAAAATCAGGAAAATATGAATAACCACCATGACAAAACAATTTGTGCCAAAACTGTGATATGCAGCATAATAACAAAAACTTCACCAACATGATGAGGCAGTAACATGCCCACAACCAGAGTATCATGACTTGTCATATTTCAAACGTATTCAATTGAAAATGCCAAAACACTGTATGGTAAATGTTCATAATTATTCACTTAAATATAATATTAGTTGTCAATAAACATTTCAATAAATATGATGTATGTTTGCCAGAGCAAGATGAAAGTACACATTTCTGAGAATTGTTCTGTTTATTTACTTCAGTTTGTGCATCTGAACAACAGTTGAATCTATACAAAGACATGTATACAAACATGTATCAACAAAACAAAATAAATATAAAAAATATTTCAATGCAACATTCACAGGTTGATGACAAAGATGATTCAGAATCGGAGAGGTCGACTGCGGAATGTTCTACTGCTTGCTGTTTTGCCTCCAGCACGCGACTTGGACTTGGCTCGGAAGAACTTGAGATCTGTGCAGTGGCTGTTGTCCACCATGGGTTGGTAGGTCTGTGGTACACAGAGTTCGCTGTACTGTTCGTAGAAGGCCTTGTAGCCTCCCTCCAGCAAGTACAGCTCTGGATAGTACAGCGACGGGTAGCAGTCACTGTTGGCCTGACGATCTGTCCTACGCAGAAACCTCAGCATCTTGGGACCACGCTCACAAGAGAACTCACAGTGAAACACCAGAATTCTTCGCTTCCCTGCAGGGTCTCTTGGGCTTCTGTGTTTGTCTGTTTGGAAGAATTCACTGAGAAGGGAATCATTGCTCCAGATGTTGATGGCATCTTTGATATGGCCCCCTTCAAACTCGTAGGGATATCTGCAGTCAATGACAACAAACTGCTGGACAGCATGAGAGAAGTTTCCAGACAAGAGTTCTGCCATGACACTTGGAGATATACAGTGGAGATCGCTGTGTTTGCCAGCAACTGTAGGAAGACAGTGAGGTTTGCTGAAGTCTCCAATTGTGTCTGGTTCATTTTCTTCATTGGTCAAGGACTTCTTGATGTCACACGAAAACCTCGATTCAATAGACAAAAATGTTGTTTGCTTGAAACCATCCAGGACCACATCTTTTGGAAAAGTTGGGCTGTACATGTTGGCCATTTTCTGATTGTTGTCTTTGCTCATGAAGAGTAATGTGATTATGACCAGAATTGCACTTGTTTATATATTGTACATTCAGCTTGTAATAATCGCAGATCTCACAGTTGTGTCACAACATGCTCAGTGCCTCCTTTGATCACTTTATTGATATCAATGGATCAAGTGAGATGTGAGAATGTCAGTCAATACTGAACTTTCACAATTTTATTTGTTGAGAACAGTTCAGGACAGTCTTCTTTGAAATGAAGAAGACAATGCTACACATCACTAGTATGTTGAGTATGTGAGAGAATGCTGGATTCCAATTGCAATTTGTTTGCCAGAACAAATTATTTTGTTTTCTGAAGAATATGGGTGGATGAGAATTCAAGATTTTTGGCCTAGGATAAAATGTATGTCAGCAAAAATTGACGTTTGGCATTAGAGTGAGAGACAGATATTATTCACCATGGCTTTGTTTGGTAATGAATGGTTCTTTGATGTAATAAAACACAGTTCATGTAATGTCACTACGATAACATTTAATGACAATTTTTCATTTTGCTCATTTGCATATTATAAATGTAGTTCCTCTTTGCAATGCAAATTACATGAACATATAATGTCTATATTTAGACGTTCTGTCAGTACCGTCGACAAGGATGTATCTGCTCATGAAATATCAGTATTTGACCTCGTCCACGGTCAAATCCAAGGTCAACATTTTGAGTGCCGTATATGAAATCTTACAACCTTTCTATCTAACACAGGCTCTATCAGCAAACTAGTAACACTCTACACTCATTTTTAAATATTTCACCTTATTTGGTCACAAAATCAGGAAAATATGAATAACCACCATGACAAAACAATTTGTGCCAAAACTGTGATATGCAGCATAATAACAAAAACTTCACCAACATGATGAGGCAGTAACATGCCCACAACCAGAGTATCATGACTTGTCATATTTCAAACGTATTCAATTGAAAATGCCAAAACACTGTATGGTAAATGTTCATAATTATTCACTTAAATATAATATTAGTTGTCAATAAACATTTCAATAAATATGATGTATGTTTGCCAGAGCAAGATGAAAGTACACATTTCTGAGAATTGTTCTGTTTATTTACTTCAGTTTGTGCATCTGAACAACAGTTGAATCTATACAAAGACATGTATACAAACATGTATCAACAAAACAAAATAAATATAAAAAATATTTCAATGCAACATTCACAGGTTGATGACAAAGATGATTCAGAATCGGAGAGGTCGACTGCGGAATGTTCTACTGCTTGCTGTTTTGCCTCCAGCACGCGACTTGGACTTGGCTCGGAAGAACTTGAGATCTGTGCAGTGGCTGTTGTCCACCATGGGTTGGTAGGTCTGTGGTACACAGAGTTCGCTGTACTGTTCGTAGAAGGCCTTGTAGCCTCCCTCCAGCAAGTACAGCTCTGGATAGTACAGCGACGGGTAGCAGTCACTGTTGGCCTGACGATCTGTCCTACGCAGAAACCTCAGCATCTTGGGACCACGCTCACAAGAGAACTCACAGTGAAACACCAGAATTCTTCGCTTCCCTGCAGGGTCTCTTGGGCTTCTGTGTTTGTCTGTTTGGAAGAATTCACTGAGAAGGGAATCATTGCTCCAGATGTTGATGGCATCTTTGATATGGCCCCCTTCAAACTCGTAGGGATATCTGCAGTCAATGACAACAAACTGCTGGACAGCATGAGAGAAGTTTCCAGACAAGAGTTCTGCCATGACACTTGGAGATATACAGTGGAGATCGCTGTGTTTGCCAGCAACTGTAGGAAGACAGTGAGGTTTGCTGAAGTCTCCAATTGTGTCTGGTTCATTTTCTTCATTGGTCAAGGACTTCTTGATGTCACACGAAAACCTCGATTCAATAGACAAAAATGTTGTTTGCTTGAAACCATCCAGGACCACATCTTTTGGAAAAGTTGGGCTGTACATGTTGGCCATTTTCTGATTGTTGTCTTTGCTCATGAAGAGTAATGTGATTATGACCAGAATTGCACTTGTTTATATATTGTACATTCAGCTTGTAATAATCGCAGATCTCACAGTTGTGTCACAACATGCTCAGTGCCTCCTTTGATCACTTTATTGATATCAATGGATCAAGTGAGATGTGAGAATGTCAGTCAATACTGAACTTTCACAATTTTATTTGTTGAGAACAGTTCAGGACAGTCTTCTTTGAAATGAAGAAGACAATGCTACACATCACTAGTATGTTGAGTATGTGAGAGAATGCTGGATTTCAATTGCAATTTGTTTGCCAGAACAAATTATTTTGTTTTCTGAAGAATATGGGTGGATGAGAATTCAAGATTTTTGGCCTAGGATAAAATGTATGTCAGCAAAAATTGACGTTTGGCATTAGAGTGAGAGACAGATATTATTCACCATGGCTTTGTTTGGTAATGAATGGTTCTTTGATGTAATAAAACACAGTTCATGTAATGTCACTACGATAACATTTAATGACAATTTTTCATTTTGCTCATTTGCATATTATAAATGTAGTTCCTCTTTGCAATGCAAATTACATGAACATATAATGTCTATATTTAGACGTTCTGTCAGTACCGTCGACAAGGATGTATCTGCTCATGAAATATCAGTATTTGACCTCGTCCACGGTCAAATCCAAGGTCAACATTTTGAGTGCCGTATATGAAATCTTACAACCTTTCTATCTAACACAGGCTCTATCAGCAAACTAGTAACACTCTACACTCATTTTTAAATATTTCACCTTATTTGGTCACAAAATCAGGAAAATATGAATAACCACCATGACAAAACAATTTGTGCCAAAACTGTGATATGCAGCATAATAACAAAAACTTCACCAACATGATGAGGCAGTAACATGCCCACAACCAGAGTATCATGACTTGTCATATTTCAAACGTATTCAATTGAAAATGCCAAAACACTGTATGGTAAATGTTCATAATTATTCACTTAAATATAATATTAGTTGTCAATAAACATTTCAATAAATATGATGTATGTTTGCCAGAGCAAGATGAAAGTACACATTTCTGAGAATTGTTCTGTTTATTTACTTCAGTTTGTGCATCTGAACAACAGTTGAATCTATACAAAGACATGTATACAAACATGTATCAACAAAACAAAATAAATATAAAAAATATTTCAATGCAACATTCACAGGTTGATGACAAAGATGATTCAGAATCGGAGAGGTCGACTGCGGAATGTTCTACTGCTTGCTGTTTTGCCTCCAGCACGCGACTTGGACTTGGCTCGGAAGAACTTGAGATCTGTGCAGTGGCTGTTGTCCACCATGGGTTGGTAGGTCTGTGGTACACAGAGTTCGCTGTACTGTTCGTAGAAGGCCTTGTAGCCTCCCTCCAGCAAGTACAGCTCTGGATAGTACAGCGACGGGTAGCAGTCACTGTTGGCCTGACGATCTGTCCTACGCAGAAACCTCAGCATCTTGGGACCACGCTCACAAGAGAACTCACAGTGAAACACCAGAATTCTTCGCTTCCCTGCAGGGTCTCTTGGGCTTCTGTGTTTGTCTGTTTGGAAGAATTCACTGAGAAGGGAATCATTGCTCCAGATGTTGATGGCATCTTTGATATGGCCCCCTTCAAACTCGTAGGGATATCTGCAGTCAATGACAACAAACTGCTGGACAGCATGAGAGAAGTTTCCAGACAAGAGTTCTGCCATGACACTTGGAGATATACAGTGGAGATCGCTGTGTTTGCCAGCAACTGTAGGAAGACAGTGAGGTTTGCTGAAGTCTCCAATTGTGTCTGGTTCATTTTCTTCATTGGTCAAGGACTTCTTGATGTCACACGAAAACCTCGATTCAATAGACAAAAATGTTGTTTGCTTGAAACCATCCAGGACCACATCTTTTGGAAAAGTTGGGCTGTACATGTTGGCCATTTTCTGATTGTTGTCTTTGCTCATGAAGAGTAATGTGATTATGACCAGAATTGCACTTGTTTATATATTGTACATTCAGCTTGTAATAATCGCAGATCTCACAGTTGTGTCACAACATGCTCAGTGCCTCCTTTGATCACTTTATTGATATCAATGGATCAAGTGAGATGTGAGAATGTCAGTCAATACTGAACTTTCACAATTTTATTTGTTGAGAACAGTTCAGGACAGTCTTCTTTGAAATGAAGAAGACAATGCTACACATCACTAGTATGTTGAGTATGTGAGAGAATGCTGGATTTCAATTGCAATTTGTTTGCCAGAACAAATTATTTTGTTTTCTGAAGAATATGGGTGGATGAGAATTCAAGATTTTTGGCCTAGGATAAAATGTATGTCAGCAAAAATTGACGTTTGGCATTAGAGTGAGAGACAGATATTATTCACCATGGCTTTGTTTGGTAATGAATGGTTCTTTGATGTAATAAAACACAGTTCATGTAATGTCACTACGATAACATTTAATGACAATTTTTCATTTTGCTCATTTGCATATTATAAATGTAGTTCCTCTTTGCAATGCAAATTACATGAACATATAATGTCTATATTTAGACGTTCTGTCAGTACCGTCGACAAGGATGTATCTGCTCATGAAATATCAGTATTTGACCTCGTCCACGGTCAAATCCAAGGTCAACATTTTGAGTGCCGTATATGAAATCTTACAACCTTTCTATCTAACACAGGCTCTACCAGCAAACTAGTAACACTCTACACTCATTTTTAAATATTTCACCTTATTTGGTCACAAAATCAGGAAAATATGAATAACCACCATGACAAAACAATTTGTGCCAAAACTGTGATATGCAGCATAATAACAAAAACTTCACCAACATGATGAGGCAGTAACATGCCCACAACCAGAGTATCATGACTTGTCATATTTCAAACGTATTCAATTGAAAATGCCAAAACACTGTATGGTAAATGTTCATAATTATTCACTTAAATATAATATTAGTTGTCAATAAACATTTCAATAAATATGATGTATGTTTGCCAGAGCAAGATGAAAGTACACATTTCTGAGAATTGTTCTGTTTATTTACTTCAGTTTGTGCATCTGAACAACAGTTGAATCTATACAAAGACATGTATACAAACATGTATCAACAAAACAAAATAAATATAAAAAATATTTCAATGCAACATTCACAGGTTGATGACAAAGATGATTCAGAATCGGAGAGGTCGACTGCGGAATGTTCTACTGCTTGCTGTTTTGCCTCCAGCACGCGACTTGAACTTGGCTCGGAAGAACTTGAGATCTGTGCAGTGGCTGTTGTCCACCATGGGTTGGTAGGTCTGTGGTACACAGAGTTCGCTGTACTGTTCGTAGAAGGCCTTGTAGCCTCCCTCCAGCAAGTACAGCTCTGGATAGTACAGCGACGGGTAGCAGTCACTGTTGGCCTGACGATCTGTCCTACGCAGAAACCTCAGCATCTTGGGACCACGCTCACAAGAGAACTCACAGTGAAACACCAGAATTCTTCGCTTCCCTGCAGGGTCTCTTGGGCTTCTGTGTTTGTCTGTTTGGAAGAATTCACTGAGAAGGGAATCATTGTTCCAGATGTTGATGGCATCTTTGATATGGCCCCCTTCAAACTCGTAGGGATATCTGCAGTCAATGACAACAAACTGCTGGACATCATGAGAGAAGTTTCCAGACAAGATTTCTGCCATGGCACTTGGAGATATACACTGGAGATCGCTGTGTTTGCCAGCAACTGTAGGAAGACAGTGAGGTTTGCTGAAGTCTCCAATTGTGTCTGGTTCACTTTCTTCATTGGTCAAGGACTTCTTGATGTCACACGAAAACCTTGATTCTTTAGACGAAAATGTTGTTTGCTTGAAACCAGTCAGGACTAAATCTTCTGGAAAAGTTGGGCTGTACATGTTGGCCATTTTTCTGATTGCTGTCTTTGCTCACAAAGAGTAATGTGCTTATGACCAAAATTGCACTTGTTTATGTACTGTACATTCAGCTTGTAATAATCACAGATCTCACAGTTGTGTCACAACATGCTCAGTGCCTCCTTTGATCACTTTATTTTTATCAATGGATCAAGTCAGATGTGAAAATGTCAGTCAGTACTAAACTTTCACAGTTTCACTTTGTTGAGAACAGTTCAGGTTAGTTTCCTTTGAAGTCGAAAGGAAAATGCAATGCGTCACTTACATGTTGAGGATGTGACAGAATGCTGGGTTTCAATTGCAATTTGTTTCCAGTGACAAGTTGAAATTTCATGACACAACTGTGAGATCTGTGATTATCAGAAGCTGATTGTCAGGTATATAAAGAGAGAAAATTCTGGTCAAAATCACAAAATCACTTTTGGCTTTGCGAAATCAGCAATCATAAAATGGCCAACATGTACAGCCCAACATTTCCAGCAGATGTGGTCCTGGATGGTTTCAAGCAAACAACATTCTCATCTAAAGTATCAAGCTTTTCATGTGACATCAAGAAGGTGTTACGTAATGAAGAAAGTGAACCAGACACCATTGGAGACTTCAGCAAACCTCACTGCCTTCCTACAGTTGCTGGCAAACACAGCGATCTCCACTGTATATCTCCAAGTGTCATGGCAGAAGTCTTGACTGGAAACTTCTCTCATGCTGTCCAGCAGTTTGTCGTCATTGACTGCAGATATCCCTACGAGTTTGAAGGCGGCCATATCAAAGATGCCATCAACATCTGGAACAATGATTCCCTTCTCAGTGAATTCTTCCAAACAGACAAACACAGAAGCCCAACTGACCCTGCAGGGAAGCGAAGAATTTTGGTGTTTCACTGTGAGTTCTCTTTTGAGCGTGGTCCCAAGATGTTGAGGTTACTGCGTAGGACAGATCGTCAAGCCAACAGTGACTGCTACCCGTCGCTGTACTACCCAGAGCTGTACCTGCTGGAGGGAGGCTACAAGGCCTTCTACGAACAGTTCAGAGAACTCTGTGTACCACAGACCTACCAACCCATGGTGGACAACAGCCACTCCACAGATCTCAAGTTCTTCCGGGCCAAGTCCAAGTCGCGTGCTGGAGGCAAAACAGCAAGTAGTAGAACATTCCGCAGTCGACCTCTCCGCTTCTGAATCACTTTCTGCCACCCTACTGTGAATAATGTTTTGACATATTGTTTATATTTATTTTGTTTTGTTGATACATGTTTGTATACATGTCTTTGTATATATTCAACTGTTGCTCACATGCACAAACTGAAACGAATAAACACCAATTTTGCTCAAGAAAAGGCTACTTTTATGTTGCTCTGACAGACATACATTGTGATTGCTAACTTGAACAAAATATAATCATTACATATATCTCTAGGGATGATTATTGATGAGTAACATAACATTATACTACATGACATTATACTACAAAACACTATATTATATAACATTATACTTCCTGCAATTAGTCACTGCAGAAGAATGAATGATAAACTGGGTTGCACCTGATTCACATTTCACAGTGAAAACGATGATATTATCACATAGTGGCGCAGTATGGGACCTGAGCACACAAACACTTATGGTACACAAGTATCATATATACACATCATGTACAAATTGCATATACACATATGACAGAATTGTCTGGTGATTTCTAAACAATACAAAACAAACTGATAATGAAAAAGAATATGCATCTTATAATGTTTCACCCTAAATTTGTGTTCACAAGTCTGAAACTGTGTTCAGCGGTAATGTGATTTAAATACACATTTGTACTTTGTCTGGTCAGGACTTAATTAACCTAACTTAACCTGGAGAACATCACAAAGCTCTTCAACATGACTAAATGTAATTGATAATGAGAATGCATTGTGCATCATAATCATACTTGATTTAGTTTGATTAGTGATGGGACGATCATCGACTCTAGTCGAAAGTCAGTCGTTTGCTATGAAAATTCAAGCGCTCGATTATATATTTAGAGCTCGATTTTCATCAATGCGCTAAAGTACGGTAGTTGCTTTCCGATCTATTTCGTGCTGTATATTTCGTACCATCAATTATTTGGATCCATGCATGTACTTAACGAAGGGCGAACGTTATGATTTGGATCGAATTTAACGAAGTGCGAAGTGTTTGGTTCCGAGCACTGGGTGGGTATGATTAGTTAACTGGAAAAAAGATGGCAGAGAGCAATCAAAACTTAGAAGAAATCTGTGACTATCCCGGTAAGCGTGGGCGATCTAGGGCATGGAAGTATTTTGGGTTTCGCTGTATTGACAGCCAGAAGCCTTGGTTTGATGAAAGTATTCATCGTAACTGCAACTACTATTGGTAAAAACATGTATGTTGTACATGTATGTGGAATAAAGCAATGAAAAGGAAATGGTTGTTGTTGGTTTTAATACTCAAAATTGGTTGTGATTAGTGATCTAAACTACATAATATATTCATATTAGTAAATACTGATTGACATTATCTAAACTGATTATTAATCGATCATCGGTTACTTTCATCAAACCGATGATCGATTATGAAATCCAAACCGACTCCCATCACTAAGTTTGATGGAATTTGTCTTGAAAAGATTAGTATGCATGTCTTGCAAACATGAAATTACTTAATGAATTTTCATAAAATGATGTACATATACAATGTACCTATAAGAAAACGCCATAAGCAGATGAGCATGATGAGGTGTACACTCTATCATAATGAATACCTGTAAATTGTCAAACCAGATCATGGAATCAATATCTGTCACTGCAGTGCCTGACATACATCATTAGCCATTGAACAATTATTCCCAGGCAAATAATCATGGAGTCCTATCCAAATTTTTCACAAAAAATAAAAATAATAATTTGGGCTTGTCACTGGAAATGAATTGCAATTGAAACCTGGCATTCTCTGGAATACTCAACATGCTAGTGGTGTGTAGCATTGCCTTCTCCACTTAAAAGGAAACTGGCCTGAACTGTTCTCAACAAATAAAACTGTGAAAGTTCAGTATTGACTGACATTCCCACATCTCACTTGATCCATTGATATCAATAAAGTGATCAAAGGAGGCACTGAGCATGTTGTGACACAACTGTGAGATCTGTGATTATTACAAGCTGAATGTACAGTATATAAACAAGTGCAATTCTGGTCAAAATCACATTAATTTTTGTGAGCGAAGACAACAATCAGAAAATGGCCAACATGTACAGCCCAACTTTTCCAGAAGATGTGGCCCTGGACGGTTTCAAACAAACAACATTTTCATCTAAAAAATCAATCTTCTCATGTGACATCAAGAAGTCTTTGACCAATGAAGAAAATGAACCAGACACAATTGGAGACTTCAGCAAACCTCACTGTCTTCCTACAGTTGCTGGCAAACACAGCGATCTCCAGTGTATATCTCCAAGTGTCATGGCAGAACTCTTGTCTGGAAACTTCTCTCATGCTGTCAAGCAGTTTGTCATCATTGACTGCAGATATCCCTACGAGTTTGAAGGGGGCCATATCAAAGACGCCATCAACATCTGGAACAATGATTCCCTTCTCAGCGAATTCTTCCAAACAGACAAACACAGAAGCCCAAGAGACCCTGCAGAGAAGCGAAGAATTCTGGTGTTTCACTGTGAGTTCTCTATTGAGCGTGGTCCCAAGATGTTGAGGTTTCTGCGTAGGACAGATCGTCAGGCCAATAGTGACTGCTACCCGTCGCTGTACTACCCAGAGCTGTACCTGCTGGAGGGAGGCTACAAGGCCTTCTACGGACAGCACAGAGAACTCTGTGTACCACAGACCTACCAACCCATGGTGGACAACAGCCACTCCACAGATCTCAAGTTCTTCCGAGCCAAGTCCAAGTCGCGTGCTGGAGGCAAAACAGCAAGCAGTAGAACATTCTGCAGTCGACCTCTCCGCTTCTGACCTAATTACTGTAGTGTCTTGAAATGAAGAGCTTATGCGTGATTTGTTAATATTTATTTGGTTTTGTTGGATGATTTTTGTAGACATTTGTATACAACATTATATTCACTTGTTGCCCTCTCTCACAATAAAATATATGTAGTGGAAATAATCATAATATTCGAATAACTTTGAGTAAGCCTGAAAGGGAATAAAAGAAAAATCCCCTCAATATAAGACTGACTGACCTGTATGAAAGTCATGTAAACTTTGTCAACATCAGGTCTCTCCTCTCGATCTACTTTGATACACACAAAGTTGTCGTTGAGAAATCTGCCGATTTCTTGGTTCTGGAAGGACTCTCTCTCCATCACGTGACACCAGTGACATGTCGAGTAACCCACTACAAGCACACGTACGGCAATCCTGACTGATCTCAATCATATATACTATTGTATTATGATGATCACCATTCAACATTTAAAATGCAAATTTGAAAATGTCCGATTATTGAAATTTTTGGAAGTAAAAGTTACGTGCGGACGAAGTAACTATTACTACTAACCTGAAAGGAAGATAAGCTTGTCTTCTTGCTTGGCTTTGTCAAATGCCTCCTGTCCCCAGGGGAACCTGCACATCAGAAAAATACAAATATGATAATCTGAGCATGCTGAATGAATTCATCACACATAATCTCATTGTTAGTCACAAAGTGATCCAAGTATTTCAAAGTTGCTTAGATCATACAAATCTATTATACCCATCATGCCTAAAAATATGTCACTTTACATGAAATATTTTCACTGCCCAATCAGTATATCCCACAGATTTCAGTAATATGTTTCAGACCCTGACTATTTTTATTGCATGCAGCATATATACTAAGCAGTTACTCATTAAGTCATGAAACAATTTTTAATGTTCTTCAAGTCAGTCCATCAGTTTTTTGACATTTTTTTAATCCCTGTGAAAAGTGTAGTGCAATGATGAAACTAGACGTCAAGGCCTAACAATGCCTTGGAGGCATTTCGGTGTTAAGACTAATGTATAATATTTATAACATGTTTAACATAGGCTCTACGACACACTGTTTCAAAGATATCGACGAAAACGAAAAAAGCAGACTTGGCAGAAAAATTCAAGGTCAAAGTTCATCCTTAATACCCATCAGACAGGTTTGTCTAGGGCAACGAGTCCGAAAATAACGTCCGTTTCGTTCTACGACGCACCGTTTCCAAGATTTCGATGAAAACCAAAAATGCCGACTCGGCAGAAAAATTTCAGGTCAAGGTCAAAGTTCATCCATATTACCCCTCTGACATGTTTGTCTAGTGCCACGAGTCCGAAAATAACATCCGTTTCGCTCTACGACGCACCATTTCCGAGATATCGACGAAATGAAAAATGCCGACTCGGCGAAAAAATTTTAGGTCAAGGTCAAAGTTCATCCAATACCCCTTAGACATGTTTGTCTAGTGCCACGAGTCCGAAAATAACGTCCGTTTTGCTCTACGACGCACCATTTCCGAGATATTGACGAAAACAAAAAATGCCGACTCAGCCAAAAAAATTTAGTTCAAGTTCAAAGTTCATCCATGGTACCCTACCCTTTAGACATGTTTGTCTAGTGCCACGAGTGCGAAAATAACATCCGTTTCGCTCTATGACGCACCGTTTCCGAGATATCGACGAAAACGAAAAATGCCGACTCGGCAGAAAAATTCAAGGTCAAGGTCAAAGTCATCCTTAATACCCCTTAGACATGTTTGTCTAGGGCAACGAACCCGAAAATAACGTCAGTATTGCTCTACGACGCACCGTTTCCGAGATATGGACGAAAACGAAAAATGCTGACTCGGCAGAAAAATTTCAGGTCAAGGTCAAAGTTCATCCATATTACCCCTTTGACATGTTTGTCTACTGCCACGAGTCTGAAAATAACGTCCGTTTCACTGTACGACACACCGTTTCCGAGATATCGCCAAAAACGAAAAATGCCGACTCGGCGAAAAAATTTTAGGTCAAGGTCAAGTTCATTCATAATACCCCTTAAACATGTACGTCTAGTGCCACGAGTCCGAAAATAACGTTCGTTTCGCTCTATGACGCACCGTTATGGAGATATCGACGAAAACGAAAAATGCCGACTTGGCAGAAAAATTCAAGGTCAAAGTCATCCTTAATACCCCTTAGACATGTTTGTCTAGGGTGACAAACCCGAAAATAACGTCCATTTCGCTCTACGACGCACCGTTTCCGAGATATGGACGAAAACGAAAAATGCCGACTCGGCAGAAAAATTTCAGGTCAAGGTCAAAGTTCATCCATATTACCCCTCTGACATGTTTGTCTAGTGCCACGAGTCTGAAAATAACGTCCATTTCGCTGTACGACGCACCGTTTCCGAGATATCGCCGAAAACGAAAAATGCCGACTCGGCAAAAAAATTTTAGGTCAAGGTCAAAGTTCATCCATAATACCCCTCAGACATGTACGTTTAGTGCCACGAGTCCGAAAATAACGTTCGTTTCGCTCTACGACACACCGTTACGGAGATATCGGCGAAAACGAAAAATGCTGACTCGGCAGAAAAATTCAAGGTCAAGGTCAAAGGTCATCCTTAATACCCATTAGAAATGTTTGTCTAGGGCGACGAGTCCGAAAATAACGTCCGTTTCGCTCTACGACGCACCGTTTTCGAGATATGCAGGAAACCTCAAGGATGACTGGGCGAAAACTCTTCCGACCTCTAGGTCAAAGGTCGTTTGACGGATTGATCCCAAAATCAATAGGGTTCTTCCCTGTTGATATATGAACCTCCATGCAAAGTTCTGCAGCCATTGCCTACATACTTTCTGAGTTATCGTGCGAAAACAAAGTCCAAAAAACAACATTGATTTCATCCTCACAGACCTCACGGACCTCGGATCCGGCTGAAAAACAATAGGGTTCTTCCACATAATATGTCTGACCAATGCTGAAAATTTGGCGAAGATACCTCGAGGCAAACTAAAGTAATCGGTCGGAAACCAAAACGGCAGGAAAAAAAAAAAAAAAAAAATTCTGCTAAAACCATAAAGACATTTCTTCCGAAATGCCTTAATAATTCATTGAAAATTGTCATCACTACAGCACTAAGTACCAACGAATGTATGTTCAAAGAAGCTGATTTCCTCGTAAAAAATACCGGCTATCACAAATTCTAATCGTATGGTGTCAGGATCTTTCCAAGATTTGTGCATGGAAAAAGGTATCAAAATCCATTGAGAAATATCACTTGTACTGTTGTACATGGTCCGATAACGTCTTGCCGTAGCGTTGCGTCCGTCTGTCCGTCCGTCGTCTGTCCACATTTTTATCTTTAAAGTTTACGGTCCAATCTTTCTGAAAATTTAGGAAAAGATACCTTAATATAATTCGAGAAGCATGTATTTTTTATTTTTTTAATTTTTCAATTATTTTCAAAATGGCGGTCGTTTTCGGCGAAAAACGGTCAATTTTGGACTTTGGCGGCCCATTTCTCAAAAACTGTCTGATCAGATTTGAGATTTTTGTTTCAAAAGGTTCCCCTTATACACCTCCGTGATGTGAATAAGTTTGGTTGCCCTTGAATCGCCAGTCTGCGTATGGCGGCCATTTTTAATTTTGGACGGATCGACGAAAAAAAAAAATATTCGGCCAAAATCGCATTACTATCCATTTTGTGCCATTTCTAGGCAAAAAAATAATTTTTCACCCTTTGAAAAAAATTTTGGACGGAAAATTTTCGGCACTTTTTTCCTTTAGATGGGAGCTGCCAGAACTGTACTCATAGACAGCTGAAGATAGAGCTTAGAAATTGGCACTTTCAAATGGGAAGTCATATATAGCGGCTTGTGTGGTGACCTTGAATTTGACCTTCGATGACCTTGAAAGGTCAAAACAGCCATTTTGGGGTAAAATAATGCCCAGAGTTGGCTCTATAGTTGAAGTGCTTGCAGATAGGGCTTATGTTTGCATTATGAACATATAGGAAGACATATATGGCACAACTAATGATGACCTTGAACTTGACCTCGGATGACCTTGAGTGCCAAATGTCTGACTCGGAATGTGTAAATTGGCCTGAGCGGCCTACACACTTGCACTCAGATGCATCTTTGTATTATGAACATATAGAAAATTGAATACCGCACACGTACATGTAATGGTGACATTGAAGTTCACATCGATGACCTTGATTGGTAAATCTCAAGGTCATATGTTCACACTAATAACCTTGATTGGTAAATCTCAAGGTCTGTTACCTGCCATTATCCAAAGAAACATAGCACCAAGGGTGCTGTAGCTTACCGGCAATCATGTGAATTGCATAGAATACTGTATACATATAAATTGTTACACTGATGTTAAAATCAATACGTTAAAACATCTTCGTAAATGTTGATAGAAACACATTCTCTGTATGGACTATAATACGAAATCAAGTTACATCTTGAAATATTTTTTTTGTTAATGACAAATTTTCACAGATAGTCGATTCAAAGGCAACAAAACTTACACACATCACGTACATAAGGATAATCTTATACATGATTTTGAGGAAAACTGTCTGAATAGATTTCGATAAAATGACCACCAAAAGCAAAATTCATAATTTTTTCGAAAAAAAAGTTCGTTTTGACCTTTCAAGGTCATTGAAGGTCAAATTCAAGGGCCACACTCAAACCGCAATATATGATTTCCCATTTGAATGTGCCAATACTTAGGCTCTATCTTCAAGTGTTCTATGAGTTTACTCTGCACAGTTCCCATTATGAAGGAAAATTGGGTGAAGTCCAAAAAATTTTTCAATGGCCAAAATTTTTTTTTTTTTTTTGCTGGAAATGGCTCAAAACGAATAGTGACTTGATTTGGGACAAAAAAGTTTTTTTTCGCTGACCCATCAAAAAATCAAAATGGCCGCCACACGCAGGCCGGCGATTCAAGGGCAACGAAACTTATACACGTCATGAAGGTACATGAGAGGAATGTTTTGAAACAAAAATCTCAAAACTGATCAGACAGTTTTTGAGAAAATGGCCTCCAAAGTCCAAAATTGGCAATTTTTCGTCCAAAACGGCCGCCAAATAGGCAAAAACGATTCAATCAAAAAAATTAAAAAAACGTTTTTAGATACTGGCCCAAGGTATGTTCTGACAAATTTATGGGGAAATTCATCATGTCAAAAAAAAGTTACAGACCCGGACGGACGACGGACGGACGACGGACAAAATACCACGACAATAGCTTATCGGCCCAAAGGGCCGGTAAGCTAATAAAAATTGCCCGGTAACCTATCTTAGCCTTTGGGCTAATTTTTTCCTTTTGCAATTACTGTAGCAACTTTGACACCTGGGGCATAGGAACTGGTACCATATTCTGGCAACGCAACTGGTGTACATCTAATTATTTGGTCATCCCACGGGCAATTGCATCCAGGTAATCCAATAAACTATGTCTGAACTATGTACATTAGTCTACTTTTTCCCAAACAATTCTTGATGCTAATGCAAAGCAAAAATTTACCGATTATGTAATTTTTTGTTTTGCTGACCGATATACACTGATCACAGTGGGCGCCTACTACTACAAAATCTAACCTCGTTTGAGGTTGTTCGAAACACCCGTGAAGATATTTTTATTGAGTAAAAAACTAGACGTCAAGGCCTAAAGATGCCTTGGAGGCATTTCGGTGTGATGATTAATTTATAATATATACTAGATATCGACGAAAAAGAAAAATGCCGACTCGGCAAAAAAAATTCGGGTCAAGGTCAAAGTTCATCCATAATACCAATTAGACATGTTTGTCTAGGGCGACGAGTCCAAAAATAACGTCCGTTTCGCTCTACGACACACCGTTTCCGAGATATCGACGAAAACGAGAAATGCCGACTCGGCAAAAAAATTTCGGGTCAAGGTCAAAGTTCATCCATAATACCCATTAGACATGTTTGTCTAGGGCGACGAGTCCGAAAATAACGTCCGTTTCGCTCTACGACACACCGTTTCCAAGATATCGACGAAACCGAAAAATGCCGACTCGGCCAAAAAATTTTGGGTCAAGGTCAAAGTTCATCCATAATACCCTTAAGACATGTTTGTCTAGGGCGACGAGTCCGAAAATAACGTCCGTTTCACTCTACGAAGCACCGTTTCCGAGATATCGACGAAAACGAAAAATGCCGACTCGGCAAAGAAATTTCGGGTCAAGGTCAAAGTTCATCCATAATACCCTCTAGACATGTTTGTCTAGGGCGACGAGTCCGAAAATAACGTCCGTTTCGCTCTACGACACACCGTTTCTGAGATATCGACGAAAACGAAAAATGCCGAGTCGGCAAAAAAATTCAAGGTCAAGGTCAAAGTTCATCCATAATACCCCCTCAGACATGTTTGTCTAGGGCGACGAGTCCGAAAATAAAGTCCGTTTCGCTCTACGACACACCGTTTCCGAGATATCGACGAAAACGAAAAATGCCGACTCGGCAAAAAGTTTTCGGGTCAAGGTCAAAGTTCATCAATAATACCCCTTAGACATGTTTGTCTAGGGCAACGAGTCCGAAAATAACGTCCGTTTCGCTCTACGACACACCGTTTCCGAGATATCGACGGAAACGAAAAATGCCGACTCGGCAAAAAAATTTCGGGTCAAGGTCAAAGTTCATCCATAATACCCCTTAGACATGTTTGTCTAGGGCGACGAGTCCGAAAATAACGTCCGTTTCGCTCTACGACGCACCGTTTCCGAGATATCGACGAAAACGAAAAATGCCGACTCGGCAAAAAAATTCAAGGTCAAGGTCAAAGTTCATCCATAATACCCTCTAGACATGTTTGTCTAGGGCGACGAGTCCAAAAATAACGTCCGTTTCGCTCTACGACACACCGTTTCCGAGATATCGACGGAAACGAAAAATGCCGACTCGGCCAAAAAATTTCGGGTCAAGGTCAAAGTTCATCCATAATACCCCTTAGACATGTTTGTCTAGGGCGACGAGTCCGAAAATAACGTCCGTTTCGCTCTACGACGCACCGTTTCCGAGATATCGACGAAAACGAAAAATGCCGACTCGGCAAAAAAATTCAAGGTCAAGGTCAAAGTTCATCCATAATACCCTCTAGACATGTTTGTCTAGGGCGACGAGTCCGAAAATAACGTCCGTTTCGCTCTACGACGCACCGTTTCCGAGATATCGACGAAAACGAAAAATGCCGACTCGGCAAAAAAATTCAAGGTCAAGGTCAAAGTTCATCCATAATACCCCTTAGACATGTTTGTCTAGGGCGACGATTCCGAAAATAACGTCCGTTTCGCTCTACGACGCACCATTTCCGAGATATGCAGGATGCCTCATGGATGACTCAGCAAAAAATTATTTTGACCTCTAGGTCAAAGGTCGTTTGACGTGTCGATCCCAAAATCAATAGGGTTCTTCCCTGTTGATATATAAACCTCCGTGCAAAATTCTGCAACTATTGCCTGAATATTTTTCGAGTTATCGTCCGGAAACCAAGTTTCAAGATCAGCCTCGATTTCATCCTCAAGGACCTCACGGACCTCGGAGCCGGATCAAAAAAAAATAATACACCCTAGAGATGTTTGTCTAGGGCGACGAGTCCGAAAATAACGTCAGTTTCGCTCTACGATGCACGGTTTCTGAGATATGCAGGAAGCCTCAAGGATGAACCAGCAAAAAATTATTTCGACCTCTAGGTCAAAGGTCGTTTGACGGATCGATCCCAAAATCAATAGGGTTCTTCCCTGGTGGCATATGAACCTCCATGCAGAGTTCTGCAACTATTGCTTAAATATTTTTCCAGTTATCGTCCGGAAACCAAGTCTCAAAATTAGCCTTGATTTCATCCTCACGGACCTCACGGACCTCGGATCCGGCTCAAAAAGAATAGGGTTCTTCCACATATCATTTCTGACTTGTGGTGAAAATTTGACGAGGATCCGTCAAGGCAATCTAAAGTTATCGTCCGGAAACCAAAAGTGGCGGAAGAAGAAAAAAAAAAAAAAAAAAAATTCTGCTAAAACCATAAAGGCATTTCTGCCGAAATGCCTTAATTATATTTCTTGATAGCTAGATATGTGTTGGTTACAAAAAGCTGAAAAAAATACGGCCGTTTCGAGATACAATCTGCCCAATGCCAGGTACTGTTAATATTCCATGCAGTCTTAGTATTTGCGGATCTTTTTGTTTATTATGGGATAGCCAAGCTGGTTTTATCGTGTTTTGGTTTCATTTTGCCAGATAAAAGGACATATTTTCATGACGTCACAATAAGGTAACTTAACTTTAATACCTCACAGTGGAGAGTTCTAGGGTCCGCAAATTGTATCTCAAAACGACCGTATTAGCCCAAGGGCTAAGATAGGTTACCGGACAATTTTGGCTTTAAGCATTCCAAGTGACATATGACTCTGAGATTTACCAATCAAGGTCATCTTTGTGAACTTCAATATCACCATTAGGTATGCTGCATATGACTTCATATATGTTCATATACATATAAGCTCTATCAACAAGTATTTTGTCTGTAGAGGTCAATTTACACATGTTCTGTAGAGGTCAATTTACACATGTCAGGTCAGGCAAGGTTGTGAGATTTGGATTTCAAGGTCATATATAAGGTCAAATTCAAGGTCTCCAAGAGATGTGCTATGAATAAAGACTTCTTGTAAGCTTCTACACAATCCTATACTGTATGTGCAAGTGTTTAAGCCTTGGTGCCTACTTTACACATTTCACATCAGACATTTAGTACTCAAGGTCATCTGAGGTCAAGGTCATCATCAGTTGTTCCATATATGACTTCCTATATGCTCATAATGCAAACTTAAGCACTATCTACAAGCATTTCATCTGTAGAGGCAAATCTGGTCATTTTTTCCCCAAAAATGGCTGTTGTGACCTTTCAAGGTCATCAAAGGTCAAATTCAAGGTCACCACACAAATCGCCATATATGACTTCCCATTTGAAAGTGCCAATTTCTAAGCTCTATCTTCAAGCGATCTATGAGTACAGTCCTGGCAGCTCCAATTATGAAGGGAAAAAGTGCCGAAAAAAGTCCTAAATATTTTTCAAAGGGTGAAATTTTTTTTTGGCCTAGAAATGGCCCAAAATGGATAGTAATGCGATTTGAGGCAAAAACAATTTTTTCTGCCGACCTGTCAAAAATTCAAAATGGCTGCCACACGGAGACCGACGATTCAAGGGCAAAAAAACTTATACACATCATAAAGGTACATAAGGGAAATCTTTTGAAATCAAAATCTCAAAACCGATCTGACAGTTTTCGAGAAAAGACAGACAAGGTGAAAATTTGGGCAGTTTTCGACAAAAAAATGGCTGTTTTGACCTTTCAAGGTCATCCAAGGTCAAACTCAAGGTCACCACACAAGTCGCCATATATGACTTCCCATTTGAAAGTGCCAATTTCTAAGCTCTATCTTCAGCCGTTCTAGGAGTACAGTTCTGGCAGCTCCCATTATGAAGGAAAAGTGTCAAAAAAATTTTTCAAAGGTTGAAAAAAAAATTTTTTTCTAGAAATGGCCCAAAATGGATAGTAATGCAATTTGGGCCGAAAAATTTTTTTTTCGTCGACCCGTCGAAAATTCAAAATGGCCGCCATAAGCAGACCCGCGATTCAAGGGCAACCAAACTTATACACATCACAGTTGGAGATTATTTCGTCTATATGTGTATTTCATGTATCTCGATAAATTTGGGCAGAAATTACCTAACATAATGTAAATTTCTGGGCAGATAAGCTGCGGAAACAAAAAAGTTAGCCCCATTCGGCTTCGATAGACGTACGGTAGACGAAACGTGTCAAAAACGACAAATGTAACGAAAATTGAGCCCCGCAAAATCGAGCCTGGTGGGCTGTAATTGTTGCGGCCCAATGAAAGTGAGCTCTTCTTATGACATTTTCCTCTTAAAGAGTGAACATTTGGTATATTCAGGCCATATAATGGACAGGCTATAGATGAATTGATATATATGTCAATGGAGTGTTGCTTAGTGGAACTAGAAATGCATGTGTACGGGTGTTGAGACAAATTTAGGGGCGCATAATGCAAACTATTATAAAAGAGTGCGTGACGACCTCTGGATATTTTGTGGTGAACTTTGAAGTTCTAAGAGATTGAAAATGTGAAGAAAACACTCCACAGGTGCACAGAATGCAAGCGGATGGGAAGATGTGGTAAGAAACTGGAGAAAACCTCACACCTTTTTATTGGTCTTTCACAGATATCATATAGAAAGTAATGAGCGCCACGCTCCATCAGCAACTATCCCCCAACTCCTCCCCCCCACCCCACCCCTCAAATTTGCTCTTGAATTCGTTGCATCTTTGCCCCTGGTCCATTAAGTCAAGTAGCAACAAATCCCATGTGTTGTGCCATACATTCATGCTTATTAGGCCTACGAGGTATGCAATACCATGAAGAGTCTTTCAAAATATTATTTTCGCTAAGCTTGAGTCGTATTGAAAATTATGCCATGATCCACAGAAGTGTTGCCATTTTATTTAACATTGTTTTGAATAATTTTACGATCATTTGACTATGTTATTCAGAAGTTTTTGAAAATGTTAGGCCCACTAGTTTTGTTGTGCAAACATTTACTACATATGAAAACTATGTAATTAATGGATGCCCTAGTAGTATTATCTCCTTAACCGAGGCTGGCCGACTGAAAGATACCAGGCCTATTATACTGTGATGCTTCCAGTACTTTGTGTGTTCAAGTCGAGACTCCGTCGTACTGATTACAGACCGTCGGATTTTCCAGTACTCCAATTGCGCGGCAACACTCATACCCCGCCGATCGCTATTTCACCCCGCCGTTACATTCGCTGTTTATAGCACGTTTGGTCAACCATAGACGGGCCACTTTGATGACGCATTCGGTGTATCGAACAACCTCAATAAATATTTTTTTGTTTCATGTTTGCAATGCATCTATACTCTTTAGCAAAAACATCACTGAGATCATTTTTGTGGCACATATGTATCACCGTAATACATATGTAATAATCAGAATGTACCGTGACTGAATGTTCAGGAACTCACCAATCCACTGGGTTGTTCGCATGCTGCAGCAGGTATGGTGATTTCTCCATTCCAAGACGATTGCGAAACTGTTTGCCAGAATCCGCAACTGACATTGTCCTGTGGTGAGACCAATATATTGCAAATCAATTACTGAAGTATAGTATTGATTTTTATCATTGCATGAATCCCTCGGCATGCACAGCTAGGCTATCACCAGCATAGACCATCTGAAACAGGATAACACATGACACTGGAAGCCATTGCCTAACGTTTACTCTCTCACTCTCTCTCACGAGACAGCCCAGGTATTGACTTACCAACATTATGTTGTGGTTCAGTATCTGGGACGCAAACCTGCCGGCCCAGGGCAGCATTTATTTAGGGATTCATGATAAGGGCTGCAATGTAGGCTACATAAGCCCAGATCACTGACAACAGTGGCTATTCAGTTTTGTCAACATGGTCAATGCACCAACTGACAAGCATGTTCGTAAACCACTACTATACAATCGGGCACCCCATTCTGTATTACATGTAATATTATCACAGCCATTGAGTCGTAGCATCGTTATTTATACGGACTTGGGTGTACTTCATGAATAGCGACAGAGTGTGTGACATGTATTTGAATATCTTACAGCAGGAAGGTTTGCCTGAGGGAGTTCTTCAGAGCAATGACAACTAAACACATATAGGATTGTCTGTTTTATGACTGCATTTTGTGGACACTGGAATACAAATATAAAAAAATATCATCCATCGATAATCAGTTTTATTTCATCACCTACATATTGTTTATCGGATTTTGCATCATTACGCATCATTAATAATTTATCTGGTGGCAATGGACACCTGTTCTCTGCCAATCCATCCCCCATCCCCCCCCCCCCCACCCCCGCACCCCACTCCGACTTTCTCTGACTCTCTCAAAATGACCGCGATCTATGGTCTGCTTAAACATGTTCAAAACCAAAGTGTATTGTCAAATAAATATAGATGCATATTTTGACCTCACAAAAATTAAATTACCGGGTACCTACAAGAAGTTCTGCGAAAAGCATCTTGAATTACCCATGGGTGGTTACAGTGATACATACTCGTAAAGCATTTACTACTGATATCCTCGATACAATCATGCAGGAAAAGAGCAAAAAGGGGAGGGGGGAGTTCCTAAACAAACCATTAGGGTCTAAGAGCATCTTGAGGTGTTCACATAAATGCACATTGAATTTCCGAAAGGTATTCAGCAAGAAATGACACAATATATTCGGATAGGAATTTTGTTGTTGATAATTGAAGCTTATATGTTGGTACTTACAACAATAATGCAAATCTGCATAATATACATACATATCACACATAAATAGAGACATCCCCAGAAACCAATTTGAAATTTCAGTATGTGCACATGTGCTTATGTTAGTTTACTGCAGACAATTCATATAAGTGCTGTATGGACCCCTCCCCCCCCCCCCCCTTCCCCCCACCTGCCTCCGCCCCTGCCCACCCGGACAAACAATGCTTTGAATAGCTGTGAAGTAGTTTCTCTATATAGTCAGGTGACCAATGTTGGGGGTATAAAACTCAGAATAGATGTCAGTACTATGTATATGTATTGCTCTATGTCACTAATATCATTGTTCCTTCACAAGTTCATAAGCCCAAAAAAATTCAGTCATTATTTTGAATAAATGAAAGTTGAAAATTTTCATTGGTTCACTGATTGAGTGCTTAAAATATATCACTTTCTATTCTCTACTTAATATAATTTTGGATGTTCAAAATTAGTACCGGTAATAGTATATTATTGTCATGACCAGAGGCTGGTCAAGATTTATGCGAGGGGAGCGGTGGGGGGGGGGGGGCAAACATGTGGGTGGTGTATCATGTTGTAATATAAAGCTACAGTCACACCAAGGTCGGATTGGCCCCCGACTACCCAGGACGACCCCGGATGATCTCAGACAAAGAGAAACTTTGATCGTGGATGATCCAGGGCCATCCTGAAAAAAAATCGCTCGACAGTCACTCGACCGTCAAAAAAAAAAAGTTTACTCCGGACAATCCAGGATCATCATGGATCCACCACGGATGACCCTAGACCATCAAGGACTGAGCCAGGATCACCACGGACTGACCCAGGAGGCCAGGACCGCCCAGGACTGACTCAAGACTCACCACGGTTGACCCCGGACCTCGCAGGACTCACCCAGGACTACCCAGGACAAACCTGGATCGCCCGGGACCGCCCAGGATGGCCCCGGACTGAACCAATACCTTCCCAGATAGCCTCAGACCACCCCAGAATGCCACGGACTCACCTGGACTGGCTACGGAGGCACGGACTATATATGAGAGAGACCATTTCTGGATCATTATCATTGTTCTTATGGACAGTGGTGTGTCCGGGGGGGAGAGGGGTTATCCTGGGTGGTCCGTGGTGGGGTTAGGATTACGCCGGATGTTCAAGGTTGAGCCAGGACCAACTATGTACCGTCCAGGACCTTCACGGACCCACCCAGGATAACCCTGGACTGTCTAATGTTCCCGGACCACCCCAACCATTTCAAACATTTTAAACCTGTGAGGGCAGGTAGCACAGTCAGTTAAGGCGCTCGTCTCGTGACCAGCAGGTTGTTGGTTCAAACCGTGGCGCTGGCGCTGTGGTGTTGACTGTCTAACACCCTTGGCCAAGTTGTTTATCACAATGTATCTCGGTTCACTGAATGTATGTGTGACCTGTTTGCAAATGTATAGTGACAGCAATATACATGTATAGGCGATTGTCTATAGACAGTGGTCGGATCCGAAAATGGTTTCAGGCCATACAATCGAGGTAATAGTTGTAAAGCGCTTTGAGGATATTTACATGGAAAAGCGCTATATAAAAATTACAATAATTATTACAATTGAAATGGTCGAGGTGACAACCCGGATGACCCAGGACCGCCCAGGATGTTCCAGGACCTTCCCCGACTCACCCAGGACTCTCTCCCGAACCTGACCCCGGATATGTCAGGTTGCAGTCCGGGAACGTCGGTATGACTGGTACTTTTTTCATGCCCTAAAATTGTGTTACGTGCAAAATTTTCAATTTGGAAGGAGAATGGTGGGAGGGGGGGAGGTGGTAGGGGGCAGTGATTGGTTAGGACTGATGGTGGATCAGTTCTCAAAGCACGCTGTCAACAGATAGATGATTTATGGTGGTGCTATAAACAGCCGAATAACAATCCATTATTTATCCCTTTTAATGGCCCAAATGAACAAAAATTATTTACAATTTCTATCGTGGACAAAGGAATTGGGCACAGAAGTGAGATTTAAGATTGAGATTCCACTTTTGGTGGAGCACGGTTAACCTTTGTTGATCTTCAGTCATTTCTTTACCATATTTACACGAACCATATCTACGATAATGGGAAAAATTTATTTTTAACCAGTAACTAGACGCTTCCGGTCGCCTACGACCGCTTGGGTGTATCCCCCGTAGCCCTATCATCTCTGTTGCCCCAAATATATCACTGTCAAGTGTGAAAAACTAGAGCAAGGGCTAAAAAAGATTACCAGAGAAATGTTAAATCTCAAGTCACAACTGTTTTCTTTTCCCCACCAAAATTGCTGCACTGATTTTCCGAGGTTATTGAAGGTCGAATTCAGAATCACCACTGATATCTCTTTATATGAATTTCCATTTCGACATGTTTGATAAAATAACGAAAATACAGATAGATCAATCTTTTCACCTATTTATATTTCAACTCAGAATATTTTACAAACTTGGTTCCAAGTTGAAATTCAAAGTAAAATTTGACCAAAAATGCATTTCAAGATGACGAAATTGGAGCCAGATTGAACTTCTCACCATAAGTTATATTTCGACTCATAATACATGTATGTGCCAAACATGGTTTCAAGTTGAAATTCAAAGTAAAAGTTAATCAAAACTGCATTTCAAGATGACAAAATTGGAGCCAGATCAAACTTTTCGTCATGAGTTATATTTTAACTCATGATACCTGCCCAACTTGATTTCAAGTTGGAATTCAAACTAAAAGTTGACCAAAACTGCATTTCAAGATCACGAAATTGGAGCCAGATCAAACTTTTCGCCATGAGTTATATTTCAACTCATAATATGTGCCAAACTTGGTATTAAGTTGAAATTCAATGTAAAAGTTGCCCAAAACTGCATTTCAAGATGACGAAAATGGAGCCAGATCGAATTTTTCACCATAAGTTATATTTTAACTCATAATTTGTGCCAAACATGGTCTCAAGTTGAAATTCAAAGTAAAAGTTGATCAATGTTTTCATAAAAAGCTATTGTGATCAATAATAGACTTAACTAGCAAAAAAATAATGTTAACTTATTTGGTCACAGCGATAAAATCTCTACTGGACAAAGCCTTCACCTTGTTGAGCCCAATAATAAATATTTCTTGTCTTAACTATTTTAATTGTGGTCAATAATAGACTTACCATGTAAAAATAAAGTTAACTTATTCGGTTACACCCAGAAATTTCTACCGGACAAAACCTTAACCTTGTTGAGCTCAATAATAATTGTTTCTCATCTTAACTATTTTTATTGAGGTCAATAATAGACTTAACTAGCAAAAAAAATGTTAACTTATTTGGTTACAGACATAAAATGTCTACTGGACAGAATCTTTACCTTGTTGAGCCCAATGATAAATATTTCTTGTCTTAACTACTTTTATTGTGGTCAATAATAGACTAAACTAGTAAAAATAATGTTAACTTATTCAGTACACCCATGAAATCTGTACTGGACATACTTTCACCTTGTTGAGCTTAATAATAAATATTTCTCATCTTAACTATTTTTATTGTGGTCAATAATAGACTTAACTATTTTTATTGTGGTCAATAATAGACTTAACTAGTGAAAATAATGTTAACTTATTCGGTTACACCAATGAAATTTGTACTGGACAAAACATTTACCTTGTTGAGGTTAATAATAGATATTTCTTGTCTTAACTATTTTTATTGTGGTCAATAATAGACTTAACTATTAAAAATAATGTTAACTTATTCAGTTACACCCATGAAATCTGTACTGGACAAAACCTTTACCTTGTTGAGCTTAATAATAAATGTTTCTCGTCTTAACTATTTTTATTGTGGACAATAATAGACTTAACTAGTAAAACTAATGTTAACTTATTCAGTAATATTGTCCTGTTTTCACTGAAAACTTCAGTTCTCCATTCTGAACAAGAAACCAGTGTCATTACCTTCCATTGTACAGGCTATTGGAATGATCGTACATGTCAAAATGGATATTTCAAAATTCTGTAATAAGTTAGGCTGTTAACATATTAATATTTATATGATCATTCCAAAAAACGATTGGTTTCGTGCGACAGCCCTTCCCAACAACACTTCCAAATATTATCGAGATTAGTCAAAAATTGCCATCTGTAGAGCGTTCACAAGCCATGTGTCTCAAACAGGCTGTTTTCAATGCAAAATGTGTTCCCAAACGACCAATTCAGTTGCCACGGCAACCAAAATCGATTGGTGTCGGGATCTTACCATAATATATGTGCCTGCGAAAAATAATGGTGATCGGTTGAGAATTGCGGCCTGTAGCGCGTTCACAAGCCATGTGTCTCAAACAGGCTGTTTTCAATGCAAAATGTGTCCCCAAACGACCAATTCAGTTGCCACGGCAACCAAAATCGATTGGTGTCGGGATCTTACCATTATATATGTGCCTGCAAAAAATAATGGTGATCGGGTGAGAATTGCGGCCTGTAGCGCGTTCACAAGAAAATCTCTGCGGACGCGGACACGGACGCGGACGCGGGCGCGGACGCGGACGACGAAGCCAAATCCATAGTATCCGCCGAACTTTGTTCGGGGGATACAATAATGCGGAACTGGTTGCCACCGTGATGTAGCCTCAGTAGTCGCGGATTAGTTCATGCTCTGAACTTGAGATAATACCACCCCCCCCCCCCCCCCCCACCACCACCACCACCGCCATTCGGAGCATGAACTAGTTGTGGATGTGTTCATGTACCATTTGTATGTGGACTTTACACAACAAATCTAATATTTACAACATTGCTATTGTATGACATGGCCAACAGTTGAGTGAACAGACAAAATAGTACTTTGCTTTTCATTCTACTTCACTGCCGGAGCATTCCTTGCAATGATACAGCTGACAATCTTCTTCTTCATCTTCCCATGATTTGACAAATCTCCAAAGGAACAATGTCGCAAATGTGTGCAAACGCGTAGTGGTCGTCAGGTGCATGTCGGTGCTCATATATACAACTGGTGCTGAGGCTATTTACAACTTCATTGGGTTCACAGCATGGTGTGTGTCGCAACCCTGTTTCAGCAGAGATCCAGGGATGGAGCACTGACCAGGTGGGCAGGGAGGCTCACGGTTCCAGAGTGTTGCTGTGGTAGGGAAGAAGAAGGCCTGGTAGACGTTGGTATGGCAGTAGGGTTGTCTGAAGGACAGTGTGTAGCCTCGTGTTGCTAGCTGTGGCTGGTGAAGGTAATCCAGCGGGTTGACAGCTATCAGGTTGTTGACCATCTGGTACATCATGGTCACCCCTACCTTTGCTCTCCTTTCGGTGAGACTTGACCGCCCTAGTTTGGCAATTATGGAGGTAACACTGCTGGCGCGATTGTAGTCAGCTAAGGTGTGTAGAGCAGCTCTTCTCAGGACCATCTCCAGTTTGTTGGAACTCTTGATAGAGTTCGGCGACCAAACTGTGGAGGCATACTCCATGACCGGCTTCACAAGGGTAGTGTAGCAGGCTGTTTTCACGTGTGTTGGAGCCTTGCGAAGGTTTCGCTGTAGGGAGACCCTCACGCCGTTAGCTTTCACTGCAGTTGTGTGTGGTGGTTCGAGTTGAGGTGGTGGTCAAGGTGTACCCCAAGGTGCTTGGCAGTGTCTACGTCCTCCAGGACATGGCCATAGATCTGGAAGGTAGCTCTAACTGGATTGTGCTTGTTAGTGATGCGTAGGACCTGACACTCGGATGGATGACACCAGAGGCACCAAATTGAGACTTGCAAACAAGTATGACATTTTCCATACATTTCCATGATTCATGATGTGATCATTTTGTTATGTGTATATAGTTCCTGGCAGTCACTCAGTACGGTCCGATGTGGTGATGTCCCTCCCTCAGGGAGAGACCCCTGGGAGGAACATCACCGCATCGGACCGAACGGAGTGACTGCCAGGAGCAGGAACTAGTCGCTTATGACACTATATCAAATTAATATTCACCTTATCACAAGCCAAGTGTATTGTTTAAGGAATAATGTATAGATTTGGAGTAATTGTCGCACAATAAACTTCGAGGGCAACGTGATATGGTCCTGAGACGCCTAAGGCGTCGAGGGCTATATCACCTGTTCCGAGATGTTTATTTTGCAGACAATTACGACAAATCTATACATTATTTCTATTCTAACATGGTAAATGATTGTTAGGAAATAAACATTACCATGGCTACACACGTTTGTTGCGGTCATGACGTTTTTGTAGGCCGTTGCTCCTGGAAACAAAATCTGATATAGGCCCTAGGGCCGTATATCAACTGATATAACACCTTTTGAAAGGACTCAAATGCTAAGAACCCTCTGACGTCACCATGTTAGAATATAATATGAAACATGGTAATGTCTAATGGGTATAAACCAGGAATAGATTTGGGGAAGCCTCACACATTGAGGATTCTGTTCTAAGTGACGTCGTGTCGCCAGATGTATGGTTGCCTAGGGAGACCACGCACAGCGATATTGATCCATGTGCTGGTTTAATTTGCGCGTGTGTAAGTCTGGTTTTGGGAAAAACAAAAATTAGGCCAAGGGCCAAAGATAGGTTACCGGACAATGTTTAATATTTTAGATGTTAGCCAGATCGCTGGTTGAATTCAAGGTCAAGAGAATATTCAGCATATATAACATTAAGCATATATCATGTCCACAGTTGATTGCTAAGCTGTAAATTCAATAATCAGCGAGATATTAGCAATTTTGTGCTGTAGCCTTGAAAATGAAGGGGCAAGGTCATCAAAATATTCAGTGTATATCATTTTCTATATCATGTCCACAATTGATTCCCAAGCCATACAGTCAATAGAAGAGCAAGATATGAGCCAGTTTGTCCTTGGACCTTGAGAATGAGGTCAGAGATCAAATTCAAGGTCCGAGAATATTCACCATATATCATTTCCTACATGTCCACAATTGATTCCTAAGCTGTAAAATCGATAATAAGTGAGATATTAGCCATTTTGTCCTGTGACCTTGAAAATGAGGTGAAAGGTCAAATTCAAGGTCATGACAATAATCTGCATATATCATTTCCTATATGTTCATAACTCATTCCTAAGCTGTGAAGTCAATAACAAGCGAGATATTAGCCATTTTGTCCTATGACCTTGAAAATGCCGTCAAAGGTCAAATTCAAGGTCATCAGAATATTCAGCATATATCATTTCCTATATGTCCACAATTGATTCCTAAGCTGTAGAGACGATAATAAGTGAGATATTAGCCATTTTGTCCTGTGACCTTGAAAATGAGGTCAAAGGTCAAATTCAAGGTCATTACAATAATCTGCATGTATCATTTCCTATATGTTCATAACTGATTCCTAAGCTGTAAAGTCGATAACAAGCGAGATATTAGCCATTTTGTCTCATGACCTTGAAAATGGGGTCAAAGGTCAAATTCAAGGTCATCAGAATATTCAGCATATATCATTTCCTATATGTTCACAATTGATTCCTAAGCTGTAGAGTCGATAATAAGTGAGATATTAGCCATTTTGTGCTCTGACCTTGAAATTGAGGTCAGAGGTCAAATTCAAGGTCACGAGAATATTCAGCATATATCATTTCCTATATGTCCACAATTGATTCCTAGTCTCTAATCTCAATATTAAGTGAGATATTAGGCATAATGTGTCCCATTATAAAGCATAGGAGAATTTAACATGGGAAAGTCCCATTTGGGCCGAGTTTGGGCCAAAATGGTCCACTTCGAGCGATTCAAGCGCAACGAAATTTATAGACATCATAGGAGTACATATCAGGAGTGTTATGTATCAAAAAGAAAAAAAGTTACTGAACAGATTTTGAGAAAATGGCCACCAAAGTTCAAAATCAGGCATTTTTCGTCGAAAACGGCCGCCATTTTGAAATAAATGTGAAAATCAAAAAACTAAAAAATACCTCCTTCTTGAATTATTTTTAAGTATTTTTGTGCAAAATTTCAGAAGAATTCGCCCGTAAACAAAAAAGATAAAAATGTGGACGACGACGACGGACGACGACGACGGACGACGGACGCAACGCCATGCCAATAGGTTATCGGACCATAGGTCCGGTAACCTAAAAATCCTGATGGTGTTCCCCGGGATTTGGAGTAGAGATAGGTTTTGCTGTATGTATGCTAGGTTGGCAATTGCGATCTGAAAACGGGCTAAATTGACAGGGGTCCTGTTCAGCGTCGTTTTATGAAAAATTGGTACTATCATGCTCTATAGTGACGAAGATTTTCTTAAAGGACTATAATTATACTGTCATACCCTATCAACCGCTAAGCCCTAATTTTTTTTTTTTGAAAGGTGAAATGCAGATCCGAAGTTGCCCAATTTAACATTTGTAGCGTTATGACGTGGTGGCTACCTGGTAGTGACACCATGGTTACAGCGTGAACGTGCGGACAGGTTTATAAGACATTCGGCGACACTCCAGTAATGGGGTATACCTCTTTATCGTGGGGTCGCCGAACCCTACATTAGTGCCGTACCTTTCGAACCACTGGGTTCTCTCTGTGTCGTTCCTGGAGTCAGCCCCTCACTGAGATTCACATCGCAGCCAAGTAATGAAGTATGTGTACATAATCGGGTAGCTGCGGTGCCCTTGATCTTCAGTGATGTGATGTGACTGGGCAGTGGGATATAGCTGACCTCGGGAACGAGGTCTCTCCGAAAGGAGAAAGCACTGCAGCGTTATGACGTGGTGGCTTCCTAGTAGTGACACCCTGGTTATAGCGTGAACGTGCGGACAGGTTTATAAGACATTCGGCGACACTCCAGTAATGGGGTATACCTCTTTATCGTGGGGTCGCCGAACCCTACACATTGATTTAAATGCATCAAATCAACGATCGTATAGTGAAGGTATACGATCGTTGATCAAATACTTGGGGCTGTGAACCCTAATGATAAATTCATGGTTCATGTCACTAAAACAGTTGATTTGGGGTTCATTACCTGGCGAATGTCAAGAGTTTTATCGAACGTTTTCCATACAACAACTGCCGATGGAGACATCCTACAACCGTTTTGTGCATCAGAGATTCTTGAATTCGGCGCTGTTAGTGAATTTTCAACTAAAACAGAAATGTAATTTTTTGCTGAAGATTGTGATATTGAAAGACAAGAACAGTTATGAACTCAACAACTCCGTAATGTAGCAGTCTTATGTAGTCTAGATGGCACGTTATGATAAATAAAATCATAGCGTTTCCATTGTAAGCCCAATAGATCTGATTGATCCACATTGAAAACACGACAATACATGGGTCATTTGACATGGGTCATTAATATTTCTGTTCAGTACAGTGGTTAAGAAAGAAAATTATTCAGTTATCCTTTATATTATTATTATTGATGTTTTTTAAACATCCATTTGTTCATTGGAGATGCTTCTGACTTCCAACGAAATACATCATGGTATGCTACATATAGGGAAGCTTATTAGGGCCATTATTCAACTTTTATTCAATTCTTTTTATTTAGGAGTTAACTGGGAAAACCTTGGTACCGTAACCAAGAATACCTACTATTTAAAACCAGGATTTAAAATCGGAACATTTTACTGAGAATTATGTATAGCAAACTGGAAACCCACGGACATCCGCAAAACCACCTGCAGATCGATCGAGGACCAGTCACCAAAATGCGGAGCCTTGCCACGTGTGTGCCGAGCCATGATCACGTGCATGCGGAAGACCGAGCATGTTTGTGCGGAGAACTACTTCCGGTTTTGGGGACTATATAAGCAGGCGCCCACAGCTCTCAGTGAGATCCTCTTAGGACGGGCATGTGAGGAACTTAGACGATTTCTGCCTCCGCTACCTCCGCATTAGATGACCTCCGCAGTACGGAGCCGTTGTGACCGAGACTCCATGTACGGGAAATGTAAACGGGAAGGGTGTGGGTCCCACTGATGACAAATCTAATGAACCCGGTCCATCCGCCCTTCAATATATGAAAACGGTCTTCTTGACTTACAGCTGACGACAATGCGACCATCTCTTCTTGCACAGTGGTGCAAGCCAGGGTGGAGGAAGACCTCTGACGGAGACTCTGCACCTGCAGAGTAGTGAGGGAAGTCACTGACATGCGGAGACACTCCAGAAAGAGCTTTGCCCTCCAGCCTGCCAGAGAGGATATGGCCAGCTTCCTCCTGGCTCCAACCCTCATAGACAGCGGCTTTCCAGAGGTATTCCTCCAGATTAGCGTTATCCCCGTTGAACCGCTTCCGCCACGAGGACTGGTCTGGCCTCCGGTCATGCGGGTTGCGCTCCCGGGTGTGTGATCTGGACCCAGAACTTGCGGCGTAAGGTTGGGCAGTCCATTTTTATTCAGTATTCCATCTGAAAAAATCTTGTTTGCATTTTTTGTAATAAAGCACACGTTTCCTTTCACCCCATTAAACGATTGTATGGGAATATAAATGTTGCAAACGTAATGTTCCTATTCACCCCTGCTGTGATGTCAATAGGAACAGACTTTGAAACCTGAAAAAACGTATATTTATATAATGAAGTACAAAGACAACCATGCAGTTGCAAGGCCCCATATACATACACAGGTAGATACACAATGCCTACATAAAAGAAAAATATACATTGAAGCCAGAGATATAAAATGTAAAAATCGTTCCTATTCACCCCAGATTACGGTAACCAAGAATACCTACTATTTAAAACCAGGATTTAAAACCGGAACATTTTACTGAGAATTATGTATAGCAAACTGGAAACCCACGGACCTCCGCAAAACCATCTGCGGAGGACTAGTCACCGAAATGCAGAGCCTTGCCACGTGTGTGCCGAACCATGATCACGTGCATGCGGAAGACCGAGCATGTTTGTGCGGAGAACTACTTCCGGTTTTGGGGACTATATAAGCAGGTGCCCACAGCTCTCAGTGAGATCAGTCTGACGGGACAACGCGGGGACGACGGATCACCCTGTGATGTCTATGTCCTCTTAGGACGGGCATGTGAGGAACTTAGACGATTTCTGCCTCCGCTACCTCCGCACTAGATGACCTCCACAGTGCGGAGCCGTTGTGACTGAGACTCCATGTACGGGAAATGTAAACGGGAAGGGTGTGGGTCCCACTGATGACAATCTAATGAACCCGGTCCATCCGCCCTTCAATATATGAACCCGGTCTTCTTGACTTACAGCTGACGACAATGCGACCATCTCTTCTTGTACAGTGGTGCAAGCCAGGGTGGAGGAAGACCTCTGACGGAGACTCTGCACCCGCAGAGTAGTGAGGGAAGTCACTGACATGCGGAGACACTCCAGTCTCTGCTTGTGACGGTTTCCCCACATCCGCGGACGAGGGAGGCATTGTAGACGTGCTAAGGACGAGATCCTCTGCAGTGAGGAAGACCCTCCGCAGTGAGGACGACCCTCCGCAGGAAGGACCTCCACAGAAGTGAGGACCTCCGCACAGACGACACCTCTGCAGAGGACGGACAGATTGACTCCGCATTAACATATTTCCCGAGACGGAAGAGTTGCGGAGCCAGGGAATCTTCACCTCCGCATGGACTTGGCGTAGGAAGACACTGACGCTAGTTCTGAAGCTTAACGTTAAAGCAGGATCTCAGTCTAAACCTGGACCCGGTGTAACCTGTCAGTATTGTGAAGCCTGGTGACTTAGCCTAAACCTGGTCACTGTGTAATTTGGGAAACATTGCATATATTTTGTGAGTGAGTAACTCGTCGTATATTGGTAATAAAACCTGTGTCTTTGAATTAATATGTCTTCAGCACTTTTCTCTAGCCAGAGAAATACTATGGAATAGCGGACGTCTCACCAATAATTTTCTATAGCGTTCGGACACAGAGATGAGAGGTACTGCACAAGAACTATATGAAAAATAAACACAACCAGAGAAAATAAACACCAACAACCAACACACACGACACCAAATAATCGTAAAATCGCCACATATACATATAAATTCGGGATCCCTTCATCTGGCAGGCTGGGGTCACCCCGCTCTTTTCGGTGTCGATACATCCTACCGGTTGCAACTCCTCCACACAGGTAGCGTCCGTATCCATTCCTGCAGCAACGAGTGGTGGCAGTAACAGGGGACCTGCTTTCGAACGTGGTTCTGTTGAGTCTGTACTTTCCCATCACCTGCGTTCATGTCTTGGACTCTGTAACGACGATGGGTCCTTCGACTCCCATGTGTGAACTCCATAAAGAAAGCCTCATTATCCATCTCACATAATAAATCCCATGGCTCGGAGCGCGACCTGGGAAACCAAGGTCCTGGGCGCATCCTGACAGGAGTGTTCGTGGACTGTGCCACCTTACTCTCTGCCTGACCAGCTACAGTCATCAGGTATTCCTTGTTCCAGTGAGCCTGTACTTTCTCGGCCACTGCGACTCTCCGTTGTCGAGAAATCTAATGAACCCGGTCCATCCGCCCTTCAATATATGAAAACGGTCTTCTTGACTTACAGCTGACGACAATGCGACCATCTCTTCTTGCACAGTGGTGCAAGCCAGGGTGGAGGAAGACCTCTGACGGAGACTCTGCACCCGCAGAGTAGTGAGGGAAGTCACTGACATGCGGAGACACTCCAGAAAGAGCTTTGCCCTCCAGCCTGCCAGAGAGGATATGGCCAGCTTCCACCTGGCTCCAACCCTCATAGACAGCGGCTTTCCAGAGGTATTCCTCCAGATTAGCGTTATCCCCGTTGAACCGCTTCCGCCACGAGGACTGGTCTGGCCTCCGGTCATGCGGGTTGCGCTCCCGGGTGTGTGATCTGGACCCAGAACTTGCGGCGTAAGGTTGGGCAGTCCATTTTTATTCAGTATTCCATCTGAAAAAATCTTGTTTGCATTTTTTGTAATAAAGCACACGTTTCCTTTCACCCCATTAAACGATTGTATGGGAATATAAATGTTGCAAACGTAATGTTCCTATTCACCCCTGCTGTGATGTCAATAGGAACAGACTTTGAAACCTGAAAAAACGTATATTTATATAATGAAGTACAAAGACAACCATGCAGTTGCAAGGCCCCATATACATACACAGGTAGATACACAATGCCTACATATAAGAAAAATATACATTGAAGCCAGAGATATAAAATGTAAAAATCGTTCATATTCACCCCAGATTACGGTAACCAAGAATACCTACTATTTAAAACCAGGATTTAAAACCGGAACATTTTACTGAGAATTATGTATAGCAAACTGGAAACCCACGGACCTCCGCAAAACCATCTGCGGAGGACTAGTCACCGAAATGCAGAGCCTTGCCACGTGTGTGCCGAGCCATGATCACGTGCATGCGGAAGACCGAGCATGTTTGTGCGGAGAACTACTTCCGGTTTTGGGGACTATATAAGCAGGTGCCCACAGCTCTCAGTGAGATCAGTCTGACGGGACAACGCGGGGACGACGGATCACCCTGTGATGGCTATGTCCTCTTAGGACGGGCATGTGAGGAACTTAGACGATTTCTGCCTCCGCTACCTCCGCACTAGATGACCTCCACAGTGCGGAGCCGTTGTGACTGAGACTCCATGTACGGGAAATGTAAACGGGAAGGGTGTGGGTCCCACTGATGACAATCTAATGAACCCGGTCCATCCGCCCTTCAATATATGAACCCGGTCTTCTTGACTTACAGCTGACGACAATGCGACCATCTCTTCTTGTACAGTGGTGCAAGCCAGGGTGGAGGAAGACCTCTGACGGAGACTCTGCACCCGCAGAGTAGTGAGGGAAGTCACTGACATGCGGAGACACTCCAGTCTCTGCTTGTGACGGTTTCCCCACATCCGCGGACGAGGGAGGCATTGTAGACGTGCTAAGGACGAGATCCTCTGCAGTGAGGAAGACCCTCCGCAGTGAGGACGACCCTCCGCAGGAAGGACCTCCACAGAAGTGAGGACCTCCGCACAGACGACACCTCTGCAGAGGACGGACAGATTGACTCCGCATTAACATATTTCCCGAGACGGAAGAGTTGCGGAGCCAGGGAATCTTCACCTCCGCATGGACTTGGCGTAGGAAGACACTGACGCTAGTTCTGAAGCTTAACGTTAAAGCAGGATCTCAGTCTAAACCTGGACCCGGTGTAACCTGTCAGTATTGTGAAGCCTGGTGACTTAGCCTAAACCTGGTCACTGTGTAATTTGGGAAACATTGCATATATTTTGTGAGTGAGTAACTCGTCGTATATTGGTAATAAAACCTGTGTCTTTGAATTAATATGTCTTCAGCACTTTTCTCTAGCCAGAGAAATACTATGGAATAGCGGACGTCTCACCAATAATTTTCTATAGCGTTCGGACACAGAGATGAGAGGTACTGCACAAGAACTATATGAAAAATAAACACAACCAGAGAAAATAAACACCAACAACCAACACACACGACACCAAATAATCGTAAAATCGCCACATATACATATAAATTCGGGATCCCTTCATCTGGCAGGCTGGGGTCACCCCGCTCTTTTCGGTGTCGATACATCCTACCGGTTGCAACTCCTCCACACAGGTAGCGTCCGTATCCATTCCTGCAGCAACGAGTGGTGGCAGTAACAGGGGACCTGCTTTCGAACGTGGTTCTGTTGAGTCTGTACTTTCCCATCACCTGCGTTCATGTCTTGGACTCTGTAACGACGATGGGTCCTTCGACTCCCATGTGTGAACTCCATAAAGAAAGCCTCATTATCCATCTCACATAATAAATCCCATGGCTCGGAGCGCGACCTGGGAAACCAAGGTCCTGGGCGCATCCTGACAGGAGTGTTCGTGGACTGTGCCACCTTACTCTCTGCCTGACCAGCTACAGTCATCAGGTATTCCTTGTTCCAGTGAGCCTGTACTTTCTCGGCCACTGCGACTCTCCGTTGTCTTGCGAATTTCCTTTAGTTGCTCCAGTAGTTGCTCCTGTTGTTTCCTCCTGTAGTTGCTGAGATAACCCGGGGGCTATGCAAGCGAACCCCCATGAGCCACTTGGACGCCCTGAAGTCGTCATACCCTGTCGTTGTGCAAACTCTTCCCAAGTCTGCGTGGCATTGCTAACTGAGTGGTTTGGATTAGCCTCAGCCAATCCCGCTGTCGACACAGCTTGTTATCTAGCCGTCCAATAGCTTGTTATCTAGCTGTCGTCAGCGCCCGGTTATTGGTCATTACACCCACAGTGCTGGCATGGGATGCTGCCGGCTGGTTGAAAGTAGAAGGCCCTCCCAGGGAGACTGTCCGGATCTCCTGTTCCATACCAGACACAGTAACGTCATCCTCTGAGAGCTCCCCATGCGTGGAGTCCCCAGCCTGGGAAGAAGATGCCTCCTGTGGCATCGACTCAGATCCCACTCTGCCTTGCTCCTCAGTATACTTAGTGGAACGTTACCGTTTCGTCTAATATTGAGCCCAGAACTTTTCCACTTCTCGCACCATCATCATTGCTTTCACTGCGCATTGTTTCATGATGAAAATTCCCTAAAAGCCTATGCAAATCAGTCGCAGCTGGTCTTGCTGTCACATGAGGGCATTTCCGACACTTAATCCCTTTCACAGCTCCTCGTGTTTCTCCTTTTGGTGCCTGCTCAGGTTTCGCCTCAGCATCTTCAGCTCACAATTCTGCCATGTATCTGTCACCCTTGACTGGGGCTAGGAGACTGGTGCCCTGGGAGTGGAATAACCCTGACCCCGTGGGTTGACCACCATGCTCCGGAGTCACTAGGCTGACGGGTCTCCCTTTACCCTGCCCATGCGGCCTCTGTAACAGCTTCCTGCCATCTTCCTCAGCTACAACCCCTGAGACCGGAGCACGGCCTTTCCTGTGCAACAACGTCACGTCGTCTTTGACTCGCAGCTCCTGTCTGTGCAATGCCAACTAGACTGTAGCCGGGTAAAGGCCTCCAGCCCCAGAACTCCATTTCCGGGAGTCTTTGTCAACAGTCCCGTCCCACTGACACCGTTGAAGGCCCCGGTTTTGGGCCACAAGTCCAGCAGGCTATAGTCTGCTCTATCTAGGAATTCCCTTAATTCTCCATGGTGACCATACAGCCTGTATCTACCAGCATTTACATGCGGGCACCCATCTAGCTAGCACTCGACAGTATATTCCCGAGCCTCTCCCACCCGATTCTGCCTTTCAGCTGACTGGTAAGGCTGTTGTTACTCTCTCCCTGGTTGCGAGGTGTGACCCCCTGGCAACCCCAGCAACTCCAGCATAAGATCACTGCTTCCCCCTGATTCTCTTGGCCGTCTGCCAAACTACTCTTGTAGTTCTTTGATTGGGTTCTGACCACTTTCCATCAGCTGGGCCAGCTGTTTCGTTGGGTCGACTATCTGCACTACAACTACAGTCAGACTCCTTCGCCAGGATCCTCACTTTTCGAACGTACATGACTGACCTCGGCCATCTGCCCTGCTGGGGCTTTGGAACTGGCCGACGGTCGCAATGCTTTCCATGTCCTCAGTCTCCTCACGCCCACTCTTCCCCCAGTAGTTCCAACGAAACTGGGTGACTGACCATTGTCCCAGGGTTGTGATGTAACTACCTCCCACAGGTGGACTTCCCCATCTCTTTTTGGCCACCTGCATCGACCCTCAATTACTCTCATAGCAGAGCACATTGTTCACCACGTGGGTCAGCGTCTTTGGGTGATTCACCTTGGCTGACTCAGAAAGTAGCCTCTTCAGGAAGTTGTCCTTAATGAGATTATCTGTCCCCATCCCGTTAACGTTCTGATAGGCCCAGTGAACTTTCTTAGACATTTTTGGACAAATAAATATACAACACTTGTTCTTCTCTTCCCAGATATTCAGGATACTGTCACCTCAATTTGCTTCAAGTACTCAGTCCAATCAATCTCCCAGGCAAACTTATGGGGCTTGACGTGAAGACCTCTCTCAGCTGGGGGCCTGTACCTCCCATGCTGAGTGGGTTTCCCGAAGTCCCAGCTGCTCCTCCTGCCTGAGGATTGGGTCGTCCCCCACCCTGGGTCTTGCACCCCCCTCCTCACACTGTCCCAGTCTTCCAGTACGTCATTCAGAGCCCAATAGCACAGCTGCCTCCACGCTCCTGCTCCATTGGAGTATCTTTGCCACCTTCCATGGCCATTTCAACCTTCTGGGATCCTCTAACTTCGACTCAACTCTGACTTGAAGTCATTGACTCTGAATTTGACCTGCGCCGCTGTTCGTAGAACCCTTGGCCACCCATACTGGCCTGGGCTTTGTGGAATCCTCGGCCACTCGTACTCGCCTGGGCTTCTTCTTGACCCAACCCCGACGTTGATAGCTTCAACTCCTGCCTCTTCCTATTGGCTTTGTCTCTGGCTCTCTCTTATGGCTAAACCCTCCTGGTGTTACCACTCCTCGTGGGGCATCATCCGAAGGCTGACTCCGTCCTCGTGTTCCTGAAAGGCCACCTGCTTTTCACTCATGTTTCCTTCCCTGTCCTGACTCCGCTGGAGCTCCAGAACACTGATACGCTGCTCTGGATCTACCTGCTACGTGACTTTGCCACTACACTGTGGAGCCACCTGCTCTGCGTTTCCGCCATTCTGCTGCAGAGCCACCTAACTCCGATGCAGAATATCTGATCCCAAATATTCTGCAGACCATTTTCCGCCACCAATTCTGACTTTTCGGAGTTTGCTGGAGTTGTATCCCTCTGAGCCTGAGATCTCCCGAATAATTCTGTGGCCCTTCATTCAGCGGCTATGAGTCATTCGACTTAGGCCCACCGCACACCTGATGGAACCTGTGGCCGCTTGTCCTGGATCTGTTCTTGTTCTGACCCTCAAGTCAATAATTTCGACCCCTTAACTCTCTGCGTGTCTTCTCTGACACTTAGCTGCCACCACCTGCTGTACATCTTTTCTGTAACTTTACGTCTCGTCCATGTCCATCATCAGAATGCCCCGCAGGCAAAATGCCTGTTGTCCTGGTCACGTGTACCAATTCTGTAACGATTTTTGCCTGATTACTCCACTGCGAAGCCATGACTCTGACTTGTAGACTCTTATTATGTATGTGTTCGTTAGGGCTCACAATCGTGACAGAAATGATGGACAAAACGTACTCCCTCATCCACAGCACAATGTTTATATGTCATATATCCAGATGGTTATATAAATGAATGACAAATCCAGATTTTTTAAACTGTGTAAAAAAAATACGGGATGGACAACCAATATGGGTTCATCCAGGGCGCATCCAGGGCAAAACCTTATGGCTGCCGGTTCATCCGGAGTGGTCCATAATGACTACGAAGCGCCAACATGACTTTCCGGAATAACCTGACACCTGAAATGTGGCTCACCACGGGAAAATTGAATTTATCCTAGACCATCCAGGACCCAACATGGAACAGCTATGAATGACCACAATGGATTGTCCAGGATGCAGCCTCGGATAAGGCTGGACTGTTATGAAGTGGCACAGTGTAGCTACGAGTGGATACGGTAGCTTTACTAACTGGGCGGGATAGCCCCAGTTGGGCCCGGATCATGCCGGACCACATGTCTGACAACATATAAAAGAGGCACTTCCAAAGCAAGTTCATTTCATATTTGAACTCCAAGATAGCAACATCGTGCATCATGTGGGCTCTTGCGATGGCTAAGAGACCAATAAATGCAATTGAATGAAAATCAATTGAAAAACACCCTGCTATCTGCGAAACTGAAGACACTTTTGGAGACCCGAAAGCAGAGAAAATTGCAAATTTATGCAAAAAAGGCCAGGGAAATACGTGGGTCCGAAATGAACAACAAAAAGGACAACTCGGTACAGTATGCCAGAACGCGAAGACAAGCCGTTCCGACATTTCCTGCGTATTGAGCATGAATCATTAAAAAAAATGAAAATGCATTGAAGGCGGCTTCAAGAAGACATGCACCACCACTTCCATACCCCCATATCCAGCTTCAGAGTGGCACACAACACCATATCGCTGCTGATACCCTAAGTCTGTGAAGCCATCATTGCTGAGTTTGCTCCAGCATACGTCACTTGTCTTACGACCACAGATAAATGGCACAGGATCTCCATGGGCTTCTCCGACCGCTGGAACTTCAATTGCTGTCTTTGGGCTCTCGATGAGAACACATCAAATTATTCAAATATATTTAAGGCTTCCATTCCATTATTCTAAGGGCCCTCGTTGACTCAGAAAATGAATTCACCTGGGTGGAAGTCAGGAACCATGGCTCAGCAGGAGACGCTTCCAAGAAACCACAAGACGCATGAGGCAACATCGACCAAGACGACGCGCAACATAAAATGATTCCCGGTGCTTGGTGAAAAGAGCTTGTTGACGGCACCTTCGATTTCGCCCAGGCGGATCGACAAGAAGCAGATGGAATTCTAGCGAGGTTTTATTCCCGACAAGCCTGATCTATGTCCTGGCGCAGTGACATGATTTGAACTGTATGAATGATTGTATAATTCGTTGCACTGATAGTCTGAATATCTGTGAAACGTTTGTAGTAACAATGTATATCGTTGACATGTTTGAATGACGAAGACGGCAAGTAATGAAAATGATTTTAAAAATGTGTTTTTTTACTTCTGTGTTTAAAAAAGGAAGATTATATCAGAGAAATGTTTAAGTATTAAGTCAAAAAACAGTTTTATTCAACAAAAAGGCTGCTTCATGGAAAAAATCCAATGGAGTTAAAAAAAACCACCTGATTCTAAAAAGGTCATTAAAATGGTCGGCTATTGAACAAAAGTGACTGTACATGTCAAATTCAAGGTAATTATATATTAGTACCACCATGCGATTTACCATAAATTGAATGTGCAAATTTTCAAGGTATGTATATATAGTATGAGATATGGTCTGTCAAGTTCCTCACGATGAAGAGCTGCTCCATTTCCTGTCCTGGTCTTCAGAGCATTCCTGTGACTCGAGGGGCCTATGCCATTGGGGCAGTCCGGGTCGGCCCAGGGTAATATTGCAGATAGGCCTGGGTGCCTCCGGCGTGCATCAATGATGTTCAGGGTGAAACCGTAGTGGTCTGGGGTGTGTAAACTATAGAGGGACCGTGGTGATCCGAGGTGAGTGAGGATATCAGCAACGGACAAAGTAGAAGATCCGGGGTGGTCCAGGATGATCTGTAGTGGAATCGGCTCCGGTGTGATTAGGATAAAAAAAAGATGGATAGACAAAACCAAATTTTCGGAGGACAACTGCATGCAGCCAGTGACTTTAATGTGGTGGTGTAGTCTGAATAGTGCACATGTCCTTGAAGCTAATACGTTTAGTTGATTTGATACACCTATGTCTAGAGATTTCTCCTCTTTCATGTACGTGGCTTTTCAATGTGTCGTGCTGTCTGCCGTATTTTGTTGTCACAATTAGCAGTAGTATTATTCCAAGAGGAGGTCATGGATGCCAGTGGTTGCTGTTGTAATTAACTGCCCGCACGTACATGTATGTAATTGTATATGTTGTGCCAGGGGTGGCAACAGGGCCAGTGATGATTGTGTTAGTGGCAGCTGTACGTCACTGCTAATGGCCGTAGTGTGCGCGCCGTCAGCACTGTACGTATGTGGGCCCACTGGCGCACGCGGCTATCGACCGGCGAGGGAGCAGGCGGAGGCAGGGATGGTCGAGTGAGCTAGCCTGCAGCAGCATCAGCGGCCACGGCAGAGACACACGATGGCCAGCCAGTAGCTTCACATAGGCTCATAGTGTGGGCACGGAATTACAGTTCAGCTTTTGTGTACTGTATACATCCAATATGGCAACGGGGGATCGAGAAAACACCTGAAAAATGTCAGGCACGAGTGCGAATAGCACGACTCTTAGTCCCGAGGACATCTGTCGACAGGATAGACATTGGTACGCGTTTCTGTGCTCCAGTTTGATCACCTTCTTCGTGGGCTTGATCCTGGTGCTGACATGGAGGATATTCGCGTGGTGTTGTCAAACACACAAATCCAATTCCCTCACGAAAACCACGACTGTCGCAACACAGCCCCCCAACAAAAATGGAATACCGAACAAACGGCCAGAGGCGGAGATAGGATGGGTGACAGAGGCCAAAGATTGGGCAGGAGAACTCATCTCCGGACAAACGACAACTGGCAGGATACTGGTACGCATAAATACAGTCCACATTCTACATAATATAGATAGATTATAAAATATATGACATGTTTCAGATCTAGCACAATATACTATGTATGATTTGTTTGTTGCGAGGCTTATTTCAGTGCATGCCCGAAAATGGCTATTGTACTGTATCTAAATAAAAATATAAATGATTATATCATACACAACATCCATCTGTGATAAAACATGGCAATATAAACAAATATTTGATTTTATTACCAGGTGGTACTGGTTTTCCTGCTGAGCATTGCTTCACTTATCATTTACTTCATTGATTCATCCAGGTATGTTGAAATGATGACAAAAATATTTACACACGGTGTAAAGGTGATGATGTCAACACATGTAAATACATTCACTCTATGCTGTTCTCTCAGTAAAACATGTTATGTGGGCTGCAAGAATCAACTGAAATTTCCATTTGCCTATGTATTTTTCTGTGATCTTTCATGTGAAATGTTTTGTTCCAAACTCCAGAGAAGCTGTTGAATCCTGCGAAACATGGTCACAAAGTACAACACAACAAGTGGATCTAGCATTCAACATATTTTTCATGATATATTTCTTCATAAGAGTAAGTAAATTCCCAGTTTTTGAAAAAGGTTGCCAGCTACAAAATCATCTGATGATCGTGGAAATGTAGACCTGAAATTTTTATTTCTATCTGTTCGCCAAAAAAAAAAAGTACTGGATACGAAATAACATTTTCTGTTCAATGATATATGTGTATTTAATTATGCTAAATGCATTCTCTATCTGCTTAGGATAGGAAGGCTCTTAGAAATAACTGATTGTCCGCTAGATCACTCAGATTGGAAGCTTTTATAATATACTATGTTCTGTCTGTATTTTATTATACATATTAGTGTATTCAATGTGGAAATATTTGTTATGGTGAATGACATTTACTGCTAACTGTTTATGCTATGAAGATGAATGCACCTACAAAGCAGACAACAATAGAACTTTAATTCTGTCTGTGTTAAAGGGCATAGGTTTTACAAGCCACTCCTGACCTAGATTTATTTTCAATCACTGATTGCCATTATTGCTTGCCAGCTACACACAAGTATCTCCGTAATTAGTTGGATTGTTGCTGTTATGTTACGCAGATGTCTAATAATGTTGTAATGTATTGCAAATGTGAACCAATAATTGGCTAGGTAATTATAGCACCCCGAAAATTAGGGGAACTGCACTAGTGGGCCATTTTTCATGCAAGGGGGGGGGGGGGGGGGGGGTGAGGGGGTGTCAGTGCCCGAGACTGAATTGTGAGGAATTTGTTTGGTGAATCCCCCAGTTGGCAAAGATAAATTTTTGTACGTGTTATTGCATTACATGCAGTGCAGAGCGTATAGATCTATTCCTATCCCACGGATCAGAGGCTCGGGTGTAACTTCCGAGGCCAAACACTGGGATCTCGCTTGAGCAGTGAGTACATTGGCTGAGGCTTTAGTACGAGTAGCCCTGGCTATCTCCAGGTGAATTCATATTGTCGAGTCTAATGTAAACTGTTCAGGGTCTGCTCGTCAATAACTGGCACAGCGCAGCACAAATTGTCGAGGCACAATGCATCATGGCACGGTCGAGAACGCACCCTACGTAGATTCTGGGATGAAGTTGGTATCTGACCAGACATATCTCGGTAAAGTGAGAGTGGGGCTTGTGGTTCTATATTTGATGGAAAAGGAACATTGTGGTGTAGATTGAGGGATGAACCTGGTGCGCCTACTCCAGTAATAGCACATAAACAAAGCGTCGGCTGACAGTTCTTCATTTACCTCTGCCGGTCTCGTGTAACAGTAGCCAGTGCGATTGTTTACATGATCGCGTAGATAAATGATGTACATAGGGATGCTGGGATAAAAATGACAAGTTGCCAAAGTATCAGCACAGTCTTAGTAGCGTGTTAATTTCATTAGTTCACTTGATCTGAGGCAATGGAAACAAAAAATTCACTATCTATTTATTAAATTATAGCTACCAGGGGGTATAAACTTAAAATTGAATATAACACTATGCACAATATTGATTTTTATTTTGTTCAATATTTTGGCTTGGACATTGATTGACTTACAGAGCATAAGGGAACAGAATTGACAGAATTGACCTTACGATGGAGTATGAGTTAAGTTGTTTGTCGGACGGTATTACTATTGTTGGGCAATATTTTGTCGGAGGTGTACGCTTCACAGAAAATGTGTCCAATCATGTCCTTCGTAAGGTCAATTGTATCAGTGTTGAAAAAAGTTTTGTTCAATCTTCCATTAAATTTTCAGTTTGTGGCGGCCCCAGACAAGCTATGGTTTCTGGTGGAGATTTACTCGTTTGTGGATTACTTCACAATCCCACCTTCATTCGTGGCAATCTATCTCAACAGAAACTGGCTCGGTACGGCAAGCAATTCATGTGTCCAGATCATGAACATGGAATAAATATTATCTGTACATGTAGATTCTGAGTTGAATGCTGATCAGTGCCGATAGATGATTTTTCTCATCTTTTGTGATCAATCCTATAGGTAATTTAAATTTTTTGAAAATGTAGTTTTTGGTGCATGTACTCGTAGTCTATTTTTATCTCAAAATTCATTACCATCTTAAATAACCTGATAACCATAGACCCGAGGTATATTTGTATGCCGATCCGTTGACAGGTCTGAGGTTCATGAGAGCTCTGCGTCTTCGGACAATCCCCGATGTCCTGCAGTATTTAAACATTCTCAAAACCAGCAACAGTATTCGGCTGTGCCAACTCGTATCAAACCTCATCAGCGTTTGGTTTACCGGAGCAGGGTTTGCACACCTGGTGAGTGCACCATCGCCTGTATGGCTCTTACATCATACAATAACAGCTCAATTGGATTGGTGGATTATCTGCATTAACCGTTTAATGACTACTTTCAGGTGATCTAGTTGTAGATACATGTCTTTGCCCAAATGCTATGTAGATTGGTTTGTGTTATTGATATGCATGATGGTATTAAATATACTAGTAGCCCAACATTTCACATTATTATTTCAATATAGCTGCTATTCATAGTTTACAAAATATGGACTAACCTTTAGACACAAAACTGTTTTCATCCTAATACACTAGCATAATCTAAAAAGAGCGCCACCTTTCTTTCCCATACATTGTAAATGCCCTGTTCGTTACTGTATACATGTACATTGTAGTTCACGTGAATATAATAAACTGTTCAAATAATAATATTTAGGCTAAATGAATCATCAAAACAGAGAATAAACGTTATTGATTTGAAATATACTCAAAATGACATTATGATTGTGAAAGTGTTACATCTATTAAACACTGATAACTTGTTTTTTAACAAACATTCCAAAAGTACAATGCTATACATGTACATTCATAGAAGTTTTGAAATGATAAAGACCGTTATATACACAGTTTCCCAAGTTGTTTTTCAACTGATTTTACAAACTTGGTCATCCTCCTCGGCACAGCTGGAGAACTCCGGAGATCCATTCTTCAACTTCGAGAATCGTCAGCAACTGTCCTACTGGAACTGTGTGTACATGGCTCTTGTTACCATGTCAACCGTCGGCTATGGCGACGTGGTCTGCAAAACCGTCCTGGGTCGCTTCTTCATGGTGTTTTTCATCCTCGGAGCTCTGGTGAGCTGATATATAGTAATCTGTATTCTGTAAACCTGTGAAATCTCGACATTGTGAGATCAAATTCATTAAAACTACCGGGCATGCAATATAGGAGCAACATGCATTAATTCATTATATAATATATAGCATATTAGGGTCACAATTCCATATCTGCACATATTTTCACACAGAGTGACCTACTTAACTGATGTATCTATCTTTGGTCACTCACACCAAGGGAATTTTTTTGACTGATCTAAGAAAATTATGTTTGGATTGCAGGCAATGTTTGCTAGCTTTATCCCTGAAATTCTGGATATCCTGGGCACACGGAGCAAGTATGGGGGCTGCTACAAGAAAGAACATGGCAAACGGTACGTTTATCCACTCGTGTTTCTGGGAATCAGGGATTTTTAGTGTTGGATCTGGCACAATTTGAGCCACCAGGGATCTTGCCAAAAAATCGTGGCTGTGGAATTGCAGTCGGCATCTTCCCAGTGCTGAAAAACCTACGAATCTCAGAGATAACTATGTGAAGTTTTAAAGAAAAGCCCAATGTATTTACTTTAAACTGGGTTAGAAAGGTGGAAAGTATATATTGGGAAAGTGAAAGAAAAGCATTCACCTGATTAAATTTCTATCTATAGAAGCCTCATGTCTGCAATCTTATCCTCCGAGATAGTTGGCCAGATCAACTCAGGTAATCACTGATGAAAACTGGAGTTAATGAAGCATTTAAATGTTATGACAACCAACTCAATGAGGCTGTGAATTCAACTGGAACTTCCTAGAACACAGATAGTGCTGTAGAACCTGCCAATTAGCCCGAACAATTCATGTGTACCTGCCAGACTCAGGCAAACCTCCCTGGAAAATGGCTGCCTTGATTCATACAGAAACTTATGGGTGAAAGTTTGTGAGGAGGGGCTCTTTTCTTAAATGTGGTCTTTTCTTAAATCCTTGACCATGTGGTCAAGAATGAAATGGAGAGGGTACGTCCATTGTGTTTACTAAATGCAATACTGTGTACAGTAGACTTACATTTCATAGTTCAATGTGCATCAAATAACCTTAAGGACTAAAAGTCGATAACTATATTTATGGCGAAAATTTATCCATGTTTAAGGGAATACGGTATTTTCCACACATGACTTTTCTTACAGATATGCCTTAATATGAGAACGCAAAGTAATTTTTTGCATGGAATAATGATGTCTGACCGTGTAATTTGAATGAAGAATATATGCAATATAAAGAGTCTGAGATGAAGCCTTACATTATGTAGAAAGAATCCCAAGCGAAGTTTCACTGTACTACCCCAGCAGTTATTCTAATCTACAGCCACATGTATGTCTTTTATGATAACTTCAAGTATAACACTGAACGAATCTACATATCTTAATGAATATTCTCAGGTAGGAAATTATCGCTGAACAGATTTATGTACAATGTATAGTTCTTAGCTATACTTACAATATAAGACATGAATCTCCACCCAGCGGACGTGTATAATTGCCAAGCACTGAGACTCACTTAGTAACCATGGCAACAATACAAAAGCAATATAAATGTACGGTAATGCCACTACTCTGCAGAGGTATAGGTAATTTTGTTTGATTAGATGTGAATTTGGTTGCGGTTTACACGATCACTGAATAGTGCCTGCTGCCCATTTTGTATAAATGAGATAATAAACATGATAAAGTGAAGTTGATTGATACACATTTGGCTGTGATCAGCTGGAACACTTGTACTTTTTGACCTTAGCTGCAGCAAACAGCGCTGCTCAATATCAAATTGGCACGAATCGGGCTATTATCAGTATATATAGGCTATCAGCAAAGCTGCGAATGCATCATTGATCAGTGAAAACATGCACCATACATTTGATAAATACGTTGAATTCATGGAAGTCATATAGGTGTAGGGGTATTTTCTGTATTTTCAGCAGATTCTTTGCGGAGGTTATGAAAACAAAGACATGATGTAAAAATTCAATAAAAATTCTTTAAAAAATTCTTTAAAAATTGTATTATGATAATTATCGAAATTGTAGTGTGCATTGCATCAATGGATTTGTTGGGATACATTTTATAGACAATTCACTTTAGTTTTCCCCACTACCAGACTACCAGTATTTATGATATCCAACAAATGGAAGAAAGTGCTAATTTGATATCATTATATCCTACTCGTAAATAGGTGCTTGTGTGAAGACATCATGTCAATATATCATCCACTTTATGTATTCTGATGTCCTCACCTGATCTGTATTACACGTTCCGTTGTAGTCTACTAGTATATTGCCACCAATCCCACATTGTCACACTCCGTGAGCTAGCGATGGCTTCCTGGTATCAACGCTGCGGGGCAATCGTTGGCCATTGTTGATTGCTGGCAAGTTCTCCTTGTGTTAGCTTGAGTGTTATTGCATAATTTATTGAGGTAAACCTCGGCGGACAATTGCCAGCGTTCAATCAATACATGCATAGAGAATAATGATCTTTTACATAGAGATCGCGTAATCGTGAATCCATTCATGACGAAGCATTCCCTGCATTGTAAACCGCGACAGGGTAATACTTAGATGTGACAAAAACTGTTGAGAATGTGATTGAGTTAAGCTCTATTGTTTTTTTGTACATTTGGAGATAATTTGCCGTGGCTGATCATCCATACATCATTGAACAATGCTAAATGAGAGATCTACCTATACACGTATATTTTGATGGTTTGAGAGTTTATTTAGTCATGTCATGATTTTCATTTGTTCTTCTTCCTGGATGTGCTGAAGTGACAGTGGAGACATGTAGTTTTTCCTGAACACATGACACTTTTAGATTGTACATGTCAGTACACCATACATTCTTGGCAGTTTTTATCAGCCCATTGAGCTGTTTTAGAGGGATGTTGAGACTGTAGCTGAATTTGAAACAGTTTGAGGCAATAATGAGGAGCAGTGTTCATGTTTTTTAACCCCCGCCCCTCCCCCGGAATCCACATGCCACTCTCACAGAAGACAGCAGCCCTTAATTGTTTCCTGGTTGTCAGAACATAGTTGGAGATCGCTGGAAAAATCCTATTCATGTTTACATTTTGCTTATGTCCAGAGAGTATCACATAGTGTAGCTGGGGATGTATTCGTCACTAATTAATTCAGAACAAATTTTCCCTACATGCAAATTGTGAAAAATATTGTTTTTACGAGTGTGACTCATTTCAAACATGGACAGTCAGTAGATGTTGTTTCATATATACCATACCTGTTCATAGATGATTACAAGTACATGTAATTGTTTTTGTTTACTACTTGCAGACATATTGTTCTCTGCGGACACATCACATATGAGACTGTTTCAAATTTCATGTCGGATTTCCTGCACAAGGATCGAGAGGATGTCGACGTGGAACTGGTCATCATGAACAGGTGATGCCAGACAAAATTTATTTCTGTCCCTGTTGATAAAATTGTTGTGGCTTTAAAATCCCTACCTATGCTTTAATTTTAATATATCTAATTCCTACGTTTTGTTCATAGGAAGGAACCAGACCTGGAACTGGAAGGGTTGTTCAAAAGGAATTTCACCCAAGTGGAGTTTTTCCAAGGCACAGTGATGGATGCCAATGATCTGCACAGAGTCAATGTGAGTCAATGAGGCCGTGATAATAATACCTGCTGAATAATTGACATAGTCAAAATGTCAGCATGCTCGAGTATCATTTCTCTACTCGTTGTATAAAAAAAGTGGAGAAAAACATATTCTCTGAGCCATTAGTGGAATTGTTCAGATAAAATTGTAGTGGTTACATGGGGTAAGGTTTGTCGATGCTGCCTATAGCTCAGCTGGCTGCCTGCATCAAACTATCAAATCATATGGAGTCCAGTGTTTCAAGAAAAAAAAAATCTTCTGTCATTGCAATTACTCTCTAAACCCTGGGGAAAGTATAAAACCTCTACGAAAATGGCAAGAGCTGAATGCTCATGTGAACCTTCATGAATAATTTTCCAGCTTCCACACAATGTGCATAGTGCGTGATATAGTTTTGTGGCAGGTTTTCTTCATACTGAATTTATTCCCGGACATGTGACGCAGAAAGGCAAGCCAATGTGTGTAAGCTCAAAGTGTGAGACAATATTGTGAGATTCTCACCTTCCAGTGCTTGAATTTTGTTATCCCCCTTATCGTTTGTACCCCTCTGGGGTTTGTTCAGCTACTTGTACATAAATTTATAACATGAACCTTCTGGTTTTTACCCAGCAGGTGTGCACCACATACATGTATGGCTTGTGATCATCATTATGTATAACAATATCAATCCGGTATCAACTTTCACAGGCATTATTTCCTGTTCGTGTGTACATGTATTATTTCATCTGATGAACAAACTTCCGTGGATACTATATGGGTTCGTGATAGTGTTGCTGCTATATGCTGCAATCGCAAATTTTCTTGTAAGTGCTCTACAGGTTGCATTTTTCAACCAATTTTGATCATTTTTTGTGAGTACATTATGGCAATACCACAAACCTATAGCCTAAATTAAAATAGTGAAGGTGATTGCATTCAACAATCAACAAGGATTATCAACAAGCTCTTGTTTGGCAGGAATTGCCAGTACAGTGGTCCCTGTTGGATAAGACCCACCTCAATGAAGATTTCCCACTTTTACACACATTTTCTTGTGGCTTTACATGTAGAATCAGTTTAACATGTGAACAATTAACATGAGAACTGTAATCATTATTCTGTGAAATAGTCTTTCTTCTGGTGAGCATTAATGAAAAAAGTTGATTTATTCTGTAGCTACCTACTGCATTCATCAGCAGTTTCATTTCTTCCATTTCGTAGCAGCACTAAAATAGACGTAAATAGAGACTTATACCTGTGACATTTCCATGATATTATTCTGTGCGGACGACCCTGTAAAAGAGATTTCTGAGAGTGCACAACAACAAAAGGAACTGTCTGCCGCTATTGTGAAGCTTTGCTGGGGACCTTGTCGACCCATGCGGCACTTCTCACTTTACAAATACTCCACAGACGCCCATCCATAGCAACCAATCAAGTACCCATAATCAATGGCACATGTTTGCTGTACATATATCGTGGGGTATTGCAATGATAAGCTGGGACTTCCCCTTAGTCGATTCAGGTGGCTCAGGTGTACCTGTGAGCTTCGATACTATATCGTACACATGTAGCAGTTTTGTTATCTTTCCTTACACTAAAAGAAAGAGCATGCAATGGAAAAAAAACAGATATAAAATAAATATGTACATGTACATATCCAGGGAAAGAAACTGTGTAAAACAAGGCTTCAGTGCATATCCAAGTAACTTACATGTAACTTCAAAAATACTTGTAGATGTATGACTACTTTATAATGAAAATTAACAGCCTGACTATATTTGTCTTTGGAAAAAAAGAAGTTGCAGGCCTGTCTGATTTTGTCTTTAACAGATAAAAGAAGCTGATGCCTGTCTGATTTTGTCTTTGACAGATAAAATATGATGCCTGTCTGGTTCTGTCTTTGACAAATAAAAGAAGCTAATGCCTGTCTGATTTTGTCTTTGACAGATAAAATATGATGCCTGTCTGGTTTTGTCTTTGACAAATAAAAGACGCTGACGCCTGTCCGGTTTTGTCTTAAAGAAGCTGATGTCTGTCTGGCTTTGTCTTTGACAGATGAAAGAAGCTGATGCTTGTCTGGTTTTGTCTTTGACAGATGAAAGAAGCTGATGCCTGTCTGGTTTTGTCTTTGACAGATAAAAGAAGCTGATGCTTGTCTGGTTTTGTCTTTGACAGATAAAAAAATATGACATCTGTCTGGTTTTGTCATTGACAGATAAAAGAAGCTGATGCTTGTCTGGTTTTGTCTTTGGCAGATAAAAGAAGCTGATGCCTGTCTGGTTTTGTCTTTGACAGATAAAAGAAGCTGATGCCTGTCTGGTTCTAGCAAACAAATATTGTGAAGATCCTGATGCAGAAGATGCTGCAAATATCATGAGAGTGATTTCCATCAAAAACTACCACGATGACATCAAAGTTATAATACAGCTTCTGCAATACCACAATAAGGTGAGTTGCAATGTTGTTCGGATTTGGTACCAAATATCTATTGTGTTCATGTTCATGTTCATTGTGTATAGGCCTATATACATGATATAGTCATACACATGCTGTGGGATGAACAATGACATGTATACATGTGTAGCGTTGTGACGTGGTAGCTACCTAGTAGTGACACCACGGTTATAGCGTGAACGTGCGGACAGGTATCTAAGACATTCACTGACACTCCAGTAATGGGGTATACCTCTTTATCGTGGGGTCGCCGAACCTTACATTGGTGCCTGACCTTTCGAACCACATGGGTTCTCGGCCTCGCCCCCGGGTCGGCCCCTGCTGTTGACACGCATCACCGCCAGGTTGTGTACCCGGACCCACGGTCTGGCCTGTGATGTGCTCAACAGTGGGATATAGCTGACCTCGGGGACGAGGTCTCTCCGAAAGGGGAAAGCACTGTAGCGTTGTGACGTGGTAGCTACCTAGTAGTGACACCACGGTTATAGCGTGAACGTGCGGACAGGTATATAAGACATTCGCTGACACTCCAGTAATGGGGTATACCTCTTTATCGTGGGGTCGCCGAACCTTACACATGTAATACCAACTTTTATATAACTCTCAGTTAATTGCCAAGCTCATGCTATATCATGTCCTTGGGATTCTTACTTGTAAGCAAACAGCATCCATGAGAAGGCATTAGGGAAAGAGTTCTGTTGATCAAACCCCGAGTGGAGTGTCATGATCAGTCCTCGCACCACAGAATAGACGCAATCTTTGTCCCAGATCTCTACCTGTCGTTTTCTGACCGTATTAGCTCTCACGTGCCCTCAAGGCTCTCGCCAATATTTATGGCTGATTCCACGCTATCACATTGACACATATTGTGTCTCCCTGAGAGGGTAGTTTGCAATGCAAATTAGGTAATTGGCCTCTAAACCAATCATTTCTGTAATGGAAAATGTCAATGCATTGCATTTACGAAACAGTCTGATCAATATGGTTGGATCATATTAAGATCTTTCCATAATAACAAAACATGAAATTTATATTTGAAATCTAATGCAGTGCAAGTCCTTCTTAAAGTCAATATTATGGAATGAATGTTTTAACATATCATTTGAAGGCATTGTATTTCTTCATGAATATATTGTTTTACAATGGTAATGATGATTCTCAGGATGAGAATCTCTGGAAACAGATAGGATAAACATAGCATGGAAAACGTGGCGTTGTGCGGCTTGTTGCCATGACAACCCTTCCACTCGTGTTTAGTCGAGTAGTTTTTGCGGCGTGTCTAATATTGGCAGAGCCTGTTTTGAGACATTGATTCTGTTGGAGACAGGGCCCCTCTCGAGGCCTGCTGGCTGCTTCAGTGGTTCGTTATCACAGTGGAGAGCCTGGCTTTGGGCTCTGTGGTATTATCCCCACTTGGAGACAACATCTCCTGGGGCATTAATTGTCTTGTCTTGCTGATAGGTCAGCTCATGATCATGTCAGACAACCAATAATACTGGCTTCCTGCTCATTTGTGCTGTGTGTAAGGATATATACAACAGCAAACGAAGCCTATAGATTTGATGAGTGTTTATTTGGCATTTGATTATTGTCATTATCATGTCAAGAAACAGAAGCTTTTAAGCTAATGGTCAGAAATAATGTGTGTCTACATGTATACAATAACTGTTACACCTATACAATAACACCTGACGTCTCACTGTATTACAATGTATGTTCTCATGTTTCATCAGTGCTCATCGATGTCTTCTAAACGCTGGTACACTGGTATGCTGGTACAAGCATTGCAAGGTGCATGAATTCAACAATACTGCTCATTTCGTGTATGCCTCAATAAGCCTCACAATGCTTGTACCAGTATACCAGCGTACCAGCGTTTAGAAGACATCGAGTGCCGATCACGTTTCAAATACAGAAAATGATTTTTAGTTGCTTTGGTCAAATAGATCTACAAAACAGTAAATGCATTACCCGGTAACATGATTGGTTAAAGAATTAGAAATTTAGCATCATGAAAAAAATTTCCTTCTTGAGACATTTCCATCAACCTTGAAAAAAACTTAACCTTGACCTTGACCTTGAATGACCTTCTCATATATCATCTCAATCTTCCACAGTTATTTATGCAAAAGCAATCCAGATGTAGATGTTATATAGTGCACGAATCATAATAATGTTCCGCAGGCATACCTGTTGAACATCCCGAGCTGGGACTGGAAGCGTGGAGATGATGCTGTGTGTCTCGCTGAACTCAAGCTCGGATTCATCGCCCAGAGCTGTCTGGCTCCCGGCTTCTCCACCCTCATGGCCAACCTCTTCACCATGAGGTCCTACAAGACGGTAGGCGGCTGGCAGTGGGCGACTGGTACCTTATGTACCTTTTGTATTCTTGTGCCTACTTGTAATCAAAAGAAAATATTATGAAATTAGGATCATGATATACTTTAGTACAACTTTTGATATACAATAAATGTAAGTAATATAAGTGAACATTTCCATGTTGTACAGTCCCCAGACATGCCGCAGTGGCAGAACGACTACATGCGCGGTACGGGGATGGAGATGTACACTGAGTACCTGTCTCAGGCGTTTGTTGGCATGACATTCCCAGATGCTGCTGAGTGAGAACAGATTACATCAGTTAGTGTGGGAACATTTTAAGACCACAAGTGAAAATATCTGTGTGAGATATTCCCTTGTGTTTCAGGATGTGTTTCATTCGGCTGAAACTGCTGTTGATCGCGGTGGAGGCTCGAAGTGAAGATGGAACTGAAAGCTGTATTGCAATCAATCCAGGACCAAATATCAAAATAGAGTCAAATACTCAGGGGTTCTTCATAGCTCAATCTGCAGATGAAGTCAAAAGGTATGAGGATAGATCGTGTTTTCTTTAACAAGCTGTTTTAATTATTTAAATTAATACCTGATATGATATGACTATCAGTCAGTTCATGATATAAAATTAGATGCTTCCTGCTGAAATATCTATACATTGTATGCGTGAGAACTCAATAATATATTGAGTTAAGAATATATACATGTATCAGTGCTGCATAATAAGCCTTAAGTAGAATATTACTTGT